>CM066313.1:23977776-26377776 GCA_033807775.1 Saussurea involucrata
AAACCGTAAATCTCAAACTTTATTGTGCGATGTAAATGGATTTGCATTTTTTTTCTTTAAACATACGCTTGCACACACCGACTCATATTAGTTCAATTTGAAATTTGCACATTTACTTTACTTATGGAAAATTTCATGTACACATGTACAACTCAGTGTATGAAACTATACTTGCAATTGAAGGCTACTCACTCAAACAAGGTCAACCGTTCTACTCACGTATCCTAACACTTGCACTCTGACTCCGACCAATGGTCGTCCTCTCGGCCTTGCCGCATCTTGCTATACATACATTCAACGGTCCACTTACTCCACCATTTCATACTATTTTCGTTTTGATCAACTATATCACTTTCCACTTCTACATGCTCTCATTTCACTATAGGTATCTTATTTCATTAACCCTGCCATTGCATGGCTCGATTAAAAAATTTAGAGTTCCATAACACTTTCAAGATTTCGACACTGTCCTTTCTTACCATCCCGCCTGATCTATCTCATGATTTCTAGAACTGGGACTCTCCCGAAACAGGAGTCTTACTCAACTCAATCACTCATCCTCTTCGAGTCTACGAAGACCTACCTCTAGACAACTCATAACACTCTATGCAGAGTTTCTCCTCTATGATGTACACATACATCGCATCATAAGTGACTTCTCACGAAACTTCCCCAACAAGGGTCTCAGTCTACCCCTTGGGAATCTTGCTGACATTCTAAAGGACTGGCACACGACATAAACACTAACTTTTGACTACCACTTCAGAATAATAAGGCAGGTTAAGCACATACATGTACCTGTAAGTTCGCAATTTCACTGGCCAGGTGAAATCTCAAACTTACCTTACATGACAGTCCTCAGTACCCTATTAGTCCTATCTCTATAATAGTGTTCTCCTAGCGCATTTCTTGTTTCTATACTAGTGCCCTCCTAACGCATTTCCTGATTCTCAGTTGTGATTTCTACTCCAAGTTTAAGTTTAGGCTCGTCCGGTCACCTAAATCCCTTAAACTATGGCTCTGATACCATTTGTAACGACCCAAAATTCATAGGACAAACATAGCATTAAATCATACTCTTTAAAATAAAATTTGGTCCCAAAACTTCGTTACATCATTCACAAACTAAGGTTGGCGGAAACAACCTATACACAACTGAGAACAACTACTACTACAAGTGGCATCGGCACTGTCTCAACTGCTTCTGTACTGTATCCTGCGCTTGCTCACTTACCGTAGCCTTCTACTATAAGCTTACCTGAAAAGGTTTTAGTTTTGAAAAGCGAGGGTTAGACCAAAAGGTCTAGTGAATTCCCTCCATAAAACATTCAACACAGTATAAAATCATTTCATAGAAAACATACTTTCACATCTTTCTCATAAACATCATCCAAGGTTAAACACAGGGTTCAGGGTCGCATAAGCTACTCCGATCGGGGCCTAACGGACACCCTCTCGTCTACGCCGAAATCCAAGTGGACTCCTCGTTCCTTCATGTAGGAGGAAACGAATTCCATCCTACAAGCTAACCTCCATATGCCCAAGGGATTAGAAATCCCTTGGTACCCGGATCCCACTGTGCAACTGACTCCACATAGCATTCACATACACCATCATAGTCATAAAACATGAGATTTATAATACACTTTACAATTAGTTTCATTGCCGAATAATCTTTTCAGTAGAGCATACTTATCATGAGAAAATGTTCGTAAAAGCTTGCAAATAAATCATGCTCATAAAGCATACCCTGATAGTAAAATATAAAGCTTTCATTTACATAAAATTCATGTGAAATAACAGGGCATTTCCACGTAATCACTTTCTTTGTAACATGCGTAAGATCACGTATTTTAGTTAGAAAAACTCACCTTGCTTGCTTTGGAAATTTCTCGCTTCGAACCTCTTACTTACGTTTCCGCTCTCAAGGTGGAACACCTAAAAGTTTAGAGAACGTATATTATTAATCTAACAATCGCTACCCAAGTTTACTTCCGAATGTGACCCCAAAATTATCCAAGTTTGGTGAGTTACACATTTACTCTGAACACCGGGTTCTAAACTTTTCTTTTCGGCCCAACTAAAATAACGTTCCGGATCCATGATGTGCACTTACGGATCTCGGCTTAATCTAATCAACCCAAAATTAATCTTTGCTACTAGTGGCCATGTGGCCCAACCATTTAGACAGAATTCCAAGAATACTACAAGTAGTCCCAAGCAAATTTAGATTTGCAATAATATGGAAAACTCACCTATTACATGGCCCAACTTCGGTTATAGTCTAAAAAGAGGAGATGCCCACGTGGCCCAAATCAAACTCACGACCCACTTCAAAAATGTAGGCTCCAGCCCAGTTTTAAATTTGGTAAGACACCCTCGGCCCAACAGCTTCCGGCCTTAGTAATTTACACATTCCGTAACACAAAACTGTTCCGGATCGGATCTACAGCCATACCGAAACTCTTAAGAGTTCCGGATTCATCATTCCGGCTCATGCTTGAGCAGTTCCGGTATTTGGCGAATACGGCAGAACTTTCTTCATTAAATCCTAACATTTACAGTTTAGCCATCAATTTATTTCCAATCATAATGTGATACTCTCCCATCTCATACATTTACGCACATAGCTAACCAATAACCTTTTAACCAATCGATTAAGAGTTAAACCCTGATGATGTTCTTATCAATTTACACAGCTTCAACAAAGAGATAGACCAAAGGTGACTCACTCAGCTATCCATTTCTGTCCAAGCACTCTTACACTACAAATTAAGCATAAGATTATTAAGAAAAGGGGTAGGGATTACCTAGTGTTGAATGCTTGAAAACCCAACACGATGGAACCTCCTTTCTTCTTCCTTGATTTTGTCCATCTATCGGAGCCTCTCTCTCTCTCGCTACCTCCTGCTCTCGTCGTCTCTCTCTCTCTCTCTATCGCAGCCTCTTTCTCTCATCAACTCTCTCTCTCTCTCTTACAGCTCTCTCTGCGCGCACGCACACACATCTCTTTATTTTAAATTCTTTCTGTTCTCTCCTCTCGATGCAGTAGCTCTCACACAAGACCATAGGTTTTCTTTCTATGCTTTTCTTTCTCGGTGTGCAGCACACAGTCACCCACACACAACCCTAATTGAATTCTAAATCTATTCTCAAAAGTGGCGCATAAAACAAGGGAATTAATTTCCCATTTTTCATATTCTACCCTCATACTTTTTCATAATAAATAAATACAACCCTTAACTTCCATTTGAAACACATTACTTAATTTGGTTTATTACAGCCACCGTGTAATTTGAGACCATTGATCACTTTGATGATATAATCCAAAGGCTAAGAGTGGGTCTTACCGGTATCACGAAAAACCCTTGGTGTCACTTGATGCCAAGTCTATATATATATATTTATAAAACGATCTATAAGCATGTATGTTTAATGGTTATATTGTAATAAAAAAATAAAAAGTAAATAAAACGTAAGTATTGTTATTATGTTTAAAAATAAAATAAAAAATAAAAACTTAATAATCATGCTTATTCTTAATTTACATTTTCAAAGCAGCATGACTACTTGAATTTAATTCAAAAAAGTAAATTTATATATAGACAATCATGGATAGTCAAAAGTTTATAATCCGAAGACTATGCGGCTATTGGAAACTTGGTTCATAAAAGTAACATAGCCCTCGATTTTGACTATGCCAATGGACTTTTGTGTTTTTTTTTCGAAGGAAAAGATTGGTTGAACTTCTTTAGTGATATTAATAGATAAGTCTTTAAATAATTTTTTAAATAAATAAATTATTAAACTTTTAAAATTGGTTATTTTTTTAATATAAAAAAGTTACATTTAACAAGCTGGAAAGGTTTTAGAGTAAAAAAAAGAATAAATTAAATCTTCGTTTTCAAATTACACGTCATTTAAATCCCTTGCCATCCCATCAACTTCCACTCTTTATCACCATCCATCACCGTTGTTGGCCTCCGTCACCCCTATGTTTTTCCATTTTTCCTCTTTGTCTTAAAAGGGGAGAAATCGAAACACTAAAAAATTTAAAAAGAGGGAGCTCCATGGCAGGGCCCTACGATGGCGATGAGCAGTATCGAGACGGACAACGATATGGCAGGGTGGGAGAGCGATGTCGTTTTGGTTTGAATGACACAGGGTTTGGGAACGGTAAAAACGATATAGATATTATACTTAAAAACCTCCGTAAACAGTTACGTGTTTGCAGGGCTGGTCTTGAGGTCTCTGATGCCCATGACGGAAAGCCAAAAAAATGCCCACAATATATAAAAAACAAAAATAAAACTACTATCTTTCACAGATTCAAAACCTACTCAAGTTAGAAAGCTTATCCCCAAAAAGAAAGGAAAAGACATAGAAATATGAGTTTACTGTGTGTATAACAGTCTTGTTAGGATGGAGACCATATATGAATGTAAATGTATCACACATTAATCACCAAAATGGTTATGGAAATTCAAAAAACAAACACCCAAAAAAGGTACACCCAAGAAAAACATAGAGAAAGGTGTGTTTAGTGGGTATGCATGTACCATTCTTATCAAGATGTATGATCATTGATTTTTTAAAAATCCATAGTAAAACATAAGAAAGCAAGTAATGGCTTAGTTGAATTTTTTCAAACAACATTTAATATAATAGCAAATATTAATATAATTTGATTACAAATTTCTCAATAATTGGTATGAGAAAATCGTATAGGTCCACAATGTGGCCACAATGTTCCCATAGTGGCAGTGCAAATACACACCGACACTATGATCTCTACAAGTAATAAAGTGGTATTAGTACCGAGATCATTTCCATAGGGACTAGTCTACAAAGATTATGAGAGTTTTATGAACTTCTTGTGCAAGTTTCGGTTGTGAATAATATTTTGTTAGTGAATTCGAAATTAAATATGTAGTAACTATTAATTAAAAGATGAGTATGGGTGTGAACTTCCCTTGAGACAATTTATGGTACAAAAATACCTATAAAAATTCCAATCTCTAGAAAGAGCATTTTTATAGATTGTGCCCACAAAGTTCCCACTATTGTCGATTCTTAAACTTGTTGATTTAGCTAAGTGATATATGAATCAAACTCTATTAGTATGAAGATATACACTCAAATCTCTTTGTAGAGTAAATCTAAACTAATGTTTGAACTTTACCAAAAATCATACAAAGTTCGTATATCTACGTGATTATCAAAACCTTTCTAGATTGTAGCTATAACAATCTTGGATACATACAAGTATAAGTATTCAAGTTTGCACTACATTGCCCCTTCCCTTTCAAAGCAGTCTAACGAGGGTCAAGCTTCAGCTTTACGAAATAGAAGAGAAAAAGAAAAGAGGTTTTGCTAGCTTAGTTACCACAGTTACCTGCTTACGGTCTAAACCAACAAAATACTCTTCTCTTCTCTCCTCTAGATGGTATCTAGTGTATATCGTATGGAGCCATCAGTCTTCGCCCGACATGCGTATTGCTCTCGCAATTTTTTTTTCTAGAGGAGAGCTTTTAGACTCCCCTAAGATCGGTTACCGGTAGAACCGACGCGCGACCAAGAAGTATGGGGCAGGCCATTTTTTTGATCAATACTCGCTTTCTTGTACAGAGAGTTGTTCCCTCTTGCGGGCCCTCCTTCATTTTACAATAGAGAAAAAGCCAATTTTTGATTTGACAGAAGAGAGAGATCCAATCTCAAATCTTTTTACAAAAGTGTCCACTCCTACTCAGAATTCACTAAGGTGGCGTTTGTTTCGCAGATGGTTTTTAGATGGAATGGAATTTGTCAAAATAATTTGACTTTGAAGGAATTGGAATGGAATGTTGTCAGGTTTGACCACCTGTTTGGTTGACAAAATTGGAATGAAATCTGTTAAAGGAATTGGATATTGTCAGTTTGGTTCACAGAATGTAGCTTTGGAGTTGGAATGAATTTATTATAAATTACCAAAATACCCTTTTTGATAAGTTTTAATTTTTTAAAACAAAAAATTCTTTAATAAAATAATCATTAAATATATTTTTTTCACTAAAAGTACTTTAATAAAATAAGTTTTAAATACTTTAATGCGCAAAAAAATATAATATACACAACCCAGATAAAATATATTGTCAAACAAACAAAATTATATTTTGAAAAAATAAAATATATTTCGAGAAAATAAAAAATTTATTAAATTATATTATATAAAATTAACTTATAATTAAAATAAAAATTAAAATAAAAATTAAAATATATAAAAAAATATAAAAAAATATAAAAAAATATAAAAAAATATGAATATAAATATAAAATCAAAATATAAAATATAAAATATAAAATAAAACCCTAAAGTATTAAATTAAATTATGTTATATTTAAGTTAAAGGGTATATTTGGAATTATGAAAATACATCCATCAATTCCAGTTCCATCAAAATCATTCAAGATTGCTAAGGAATTTCAAATTCACTTATTTATGGAATCTGGTGGAATTGGATATTACTTTCCGTCGAAAAGAATGAACCAAACGAAAGAATGGAATTCGGTCAATGGAATTCGACATTCCAATTACATCAGATTCCATCAGAATCCGTGAACAAAAACTCCCCCTAAGTCGCCTAGAATCCGACATTATATGAACGGATTCCCTATGTTTTACTATAGAATGGCGACTTCTACTCTGGTAGGTCCAACCATCTTTTATCCATACATCTTTAAGCATTATCAAAAGGTAGTCGTGAACTATGTTCGGATAAAAGAAAAGTTTTACATACCCCAAGCATGTTACCGGACAAGGATGGGGAAGCTACGCCCGCGAAACATAAACCAATTATAGCGCACTCCCCAAAATGGTCTTCTTTCACTTTAGGATATGTGTCCCTGCGTAACACAATCCCCCTTGAATCTCTATCGAGATTCCGATCCATGGCCACCCAACGATAGAGTTGGCTAGGCCCCTACCATGCAGAAAACATTAAAATACTTAAAGACTTATTGACGGGGATCCCGTTACTTCCCATGAGTTACACATTAAATTTTGTTTAAGCCCCAAACTAATCATTTCAGGATTGACTCTGAACGGACGGTCAGCCCCGTTAGAATCTCTAAAGCTACTGGAATGTTCATATGGACTATCTAATATTAACACTTCAAAGTGATCAGCTTATCCGTGTTGAGCTTAAGTCGCGACTTAAGTGACCAAACTTAAAAATTAGCATTCTTGGTGTTTGTTTGTCTTAAGTTTGGTTCAACCCACACCGAAGTACATGCTTAGCTCATAATGAAAGTAAATAGCACAATATAAGTAAAGGAATACTCAATAAACATTCTCATTAATAATTAAAATATGTCGTCACGACAGTATAGAAAATGTTCAATACAAGAAAATAAATACAAGAATTTAGAGACGAGAAATTACATACAAGAAGATTAAAAAATAGAAAGTAATGACTGTAGTTCTAAGTTATTTAGAGAGACTTTCTTGGCTCCCAGGTGTATCTTGAATGGTGGATGAGAGCTCCATATTATAGTGGAAGAAAATTAGAAAAATCTTATCTTTTTACCCCTTGGATAGAAGCCTCCAACATTGTACAAAGGCAACAATCTTCCTTTAGCATAAGATTTTTCTTTCTTGAGAAGTTAATTTAAATACAAAAAATGACCCATAGAATACTTATGCAAAACTGTCCGAAATTTTCCCAAAGTGGGAAGTTTGTGGCCTCAATCTCAGCATTGATGATTTTTGAACAAAAGTTTAATCTTTGGCCTTTCATCACTACTTAACAACTTTTTAGACAAAAGAAAGATATAGAAACAACAAGGATAAATAAAATGACGAAAACTACGCCAATGACTAATAAATAACTCTAAAAAATGAGAGTTATCAGTAACCTAACTCAAAACTCAGACCGTCATAAATCAAACTTAGACCGACATAAATCAGACTCAACAAACCATAAATCTAAACAATTATGGAACACAAATCCAGCAAACCAGAACTCAGATACAGTGTATTATTTCAACCCCTTTCTCTTGTAAAGCCCACAAGTATTGGTACAATGATGATTCCTAACTCAACAAATGTATAAAAGAAAGTTCATTTTTTGGATATGGGGTTTCAAAAATCATAGTTTTTGTGTGAGTAATCAAGGTAGCATTGGATATTCAACTAATGATCAAAACTATTACATAAAGTATCATCAATCTTTAATAAACTAGATAAAACATTCTCATACACCCCAATCTATGTGCAAAATGTATATATAAATAACCTAAAAAGTGAAATTCAAACATCACAAATCGAACACAACTTTAAAAGATTAGAGTATTGATGGATATTGGATACATCTTGAAAATCCACTTGTATTTCAACAATTTCAAGCCCTAATTCAACATAAGGAAAAGATAATCAACCAAAGCAAATGAAAAGAACTCAGTGAGCATAAAGTGAAGACAATGACTAGATGAATGATGAGCTACATAGCAAATTAGCAATAAATAATCAATATCAACTTGGTCAATCAAACCTTTTGGTCTTAGACCACAATGACTCACACAGAAAGTGTTTGTAGAAGGGGGTGATGAATACAAACACAGTAAAGTTTATCTTTTTTATCTTAGTTTATTTCAAATATAAGTTACAGATAAGTTTTGAAAAATAGGATACACGATATTGTTCCTAAACTATATAAGTGACAAATTTACACACATTGAAAAAGAAAAGAAAAATGTTTCTTTTTCAGATCTAAGAGATCTCTCAGATATTGATGCCAAATTTACTTTGAAGCTTTTCATTAAGAAGTTTCTTTTCAAAATGGGTGTTTTGCAGGTTAACATAATGAAGTTATTTTATAGCCTTCATTGCATAAAATGCTCTCCTTCAACTTTAACATGTGTCTTTGTCGGATTTGTTGATCCATGCATGCTTGTACTTTTCACTTCAGCCTTTTGAGTTGACGTAGACAAGTGTTAACCCTTCCCATCCTTTTGTGCGCAGAGGTAACAATAAAGTATGATAAATACTAATTAAATAAATGTTTAGAGCATACTTATACCGATATGCTTTTTGGCACGTTCCATACTTTAGGATGAGAGTCGGGAAGAGTTGGTGAACCAAACTTGTTGGCCAAGTTTGCACTTCAAATTCGGCTTACTAGTAGTAGTATTTGTCAGACTACACACTGACTATATCTTTTATTGATCTTCTTGTGACTAGACAACAAACAAATCCGCTTTGGTGACAATCTGACCACTCTTCAAGTAATCTTCGATTTTGATGAAGGCTCTTTAGTCTTGGAACAATACAGATAGTAACAAGACTTTTTCAAATAAAAATCCTATCTATTTATTTTGAAGTATAAGCTATAACACAATTATCAGTTATAGACATTTGTGGAAGATAGATGTGTTGGATATTAAATGCATGGAATAATTCAAAAGAGTATGAGAATCCGATCATAGTAACAGTTTGATGGCTCTTTAAGAGATTTCAATAGATTGTGACATTTATAAATGCACTACATCCGAAGGTTATAAATCTGATGGTTCATAGGTTTGATTCCCTCATCGGATTTAAACTTTATTGAATGTCTAATCAGATGGTTTGAGTATACATCAGATTTAACCTATTTTGTTAACAAATAGGACCTATTTTGAACTTCAAATGTCTATATGTATTATGTACAAATCCGATGTTGAGACTTATCAATCTCCCCCTATTTGAATAAAATACAAATAGACATCATAAAAAGGGAAATAAAACCAGAACTCGTAAATTTATTTTGATCCATTTATGGATTCTTTTCTCCATTCTTTATTTTTCTATTTTTCTATTTTTCTATTTTTCTGGTTTCTTCCATCCTCTCCTTTTCTTATCTTTTTCTTTTCGTCGGATTATAGAGAGAGGTAAAACAATATGTACAGGAGTAATAAATAAACAAAAATATACCGTGTAGTAAATCTTCATTTATATCTTTTGGGGATATAAAATATGTCAAGAATTACAAAAAAAAAACAAAAGATAGTCAAAAGATAGTATGAGGAGTCTGACACTAAATCCGATCATCTCCTTGGTTTTCTTATCATGATTCGATCTTCAGTAGAAATAGGCTTTCTCTTTCCTTTCCTTTCCTTTCCTTTGACCCCCTCAACTTTCTCCTCCTCACTTCTATAACTTTCCATATTGTTGGAGATGGGATCGCAAGTTTTATCCCCTTCATCAGCATAGTAAAAAGAAATGAGGAGTCCGACTTAGAGGAAAGCTTCTTTAATGAAGCAATGATTGATACATGACTTTATTTTAGTCGGATGATCCGATTTCGGTCTTCAAGTGTCAACGTACTTGATTACATGGTGCCACATTGATGAGTTCATCCAAAAGCTTACAAGTGATTGGACTGATATTTATTTATTAGTGCAAGGTGTCCAACGAGTAAAGTATGAGTTGTGAATTAATCTCAGACATTGTTTGGGCCAAAAGATGAATTGCTTCATGTCATTCATTCATCTGCTTCTGAATATTGGATAGCTGTTCCTGAAGAGAAGGAGACGAAGAAGGGATAGTGTGGTGGTGGGTAGAGGGATTAAATCCAGAGGTGGAAGAATTGTTTGTTTCAAGAGGAAGAGAAGGGTTTTGGTCAAAAAGTAGATCTTTAATTCGTAACAAATTTGAAGAGAGAAGAGGTGATATTGGTTTGTTTAGGTGAGAGTTGAGGACTTGGTTTAGAAAAACAATTTTGGATTCGTTAAATCCGTGGTTAGAGGATTCAGAAATATGAAGTGTGGAAAGGGCAAAATCACCATATCCGAGATTCAAGGATGCGGTGGGTGACAAAAGGTCGGTTCGCACAAATATCTCGGATAGTGAAGGGATCAGATGGCTTTTTCCGAATGATCCAAGATCTAAATCCGACAAAGGGTGAATAGGGTTTGTGCTGTTGATGATGATTGGTCAATCATTATTGGTTTGGGCGGATTTTATCTTTGGTGTGCAATTTTGAATTCTAGTAAAAACCTAGTGGCCTTTCTACAGACATAATCCGACCTTTCTAATTCGGGGTCTGGAAAGAAGAGAATCATACCTGTAGGGATGGCAAGATCTGTTGAAAAGACTTGAACATTGACATTTTGAAAGAGCATCATTATGGATGCATATCAAATGTGAAAGCACTTGGGATCTTCTTCTCAAGTTTGTGGAGAATAAGAACAAAGATAAACCAAGTATACGGTATTTCATTGTGTCTCCTTGGTATAATGATCTTGTTCGTGACGTAATTAAATAAATATTAAGCAAAGTTGATTTTCTTTTGAAACATCAGTGAGTAGGCAAGCTTGGTAGTGGTACTAGGTATCTGATCGAACCAGTGGTCTTGTTAATCAAACAGAAAGTAAGTTGAGAAAAGAAAAAATACCAAACACTACTTAGCTTCTTTCGATCCATGGTTCTAGCAGCTGAGACATTCGCTCTCTTCTTAGAGTATCTGTACTCAATAATAGTGAGCATGTCTTCAAGGTCAGCCTCGTCTAGAATATTATCATAATCTTGTGAATTTGGTATTGGAATATTGAGTGCTTTGGCAACATCTTCCGCAGTAAAGGAGAAATCATCAGGATTAAGAATGCTAGCACAGATAGCTCGAGACTCGGTCTTGTAAGAGCATGAGTTCCAAAAGTTCATGAGAAGAAGCTTGCTCATTCTTGGTTCGATGGTAAGAGCATACGCGAGTAGAGATTTGGACAGAAAGTCCATGATGATGTGATGATCCGAATGTCCATTGACCTTCTTGAGATATCTAACATAGTTAGTGTTCTATATTTTTTATAGGCTTCAGTGGATCATTGTCACTTGGAGATGCTATGAAAGCTTCTGCCATGGTGATGAGTTTTGAGGAAGAAGAAGAAAAACAAGAGGATTAGATGGATATCGGATAATCTTGAATATTAGTAAGATCTCCCAACGATTATCATGGGGTTTATAATCGAAAGATGTCATTGTGAGAAATGTTGGGAAGAAGAGAGTCAGATTTGAAGATTGCACCGACTCTTCCAATTTTGACATGAAATCATGAAGGTGACTTTTAAGTTGCATTAGAGTTTAGAGCTGGTGGCTGAAGTGATATCGTTTCAGATAACGTCATAATCCAACAGCGTAAATGTCAGATTAGGGAAAAATTCCGAAGCTATATCATGAAGAAGAAGAAGAAGAAGAAGAGAAGAAAAGATATAAGATTAAGGATATCCGATGATAAAGAAGGGAATCCGAAGCCACAATAAAGAAATATGATGGTTCATAATCATCAAGAGCAAGGGTAGTATGATCGGATTAGGAGTAATATGATGCAAATTTTAAAGAGAAAGTCCGAGAGAGATGAGTATGAAGAACTTTAGAGTAATGTGATAAAAAAAATCCTATCTACTACTTAATCATATCACCTTTTTGAGATAATGATGAGCCTCATATCACCTTTTTGAGATAATGATGTGGCTCAGGTTATGATGAAAAACTTTAGCCACCATTTTGAAAAGGTTTTGATAGAAGATAACTTTATTTAAATCCTTTAGAAAACAACTGTTAAACTTGGAGAATTAACAGAGGTATAATAATCCTCCAGGTTTAGCAATCCTAATTCACCGATTAAATTTGAACCTGGATTAAATTATAGGTTTTGTGAAAAGATCAGCTAGGTGGTGTTATGTGCGAATAAAGTGAATTTCCACATTTCCTTTTAAAATGTGATCACGAATAAAATGATATATTATGTCAATGTGTTTGGTTAAGGAATAAAGTAAATGATTATTGGTAATGGCAATAGCACTAGAGTTATCACGTAGAATTCGTATAGCAGAAAATCTAATGTCATAATCAGCAAGTTGAAATTTCATCTATAGGATTTGAGTTGTACAACTTCTAGCAGCAACATACTTAGCTTTAGCTGTAGAAGTGGAAACTGAATTTTGCTTTTTGCTAGACCAACTTACCAATTTTCCTCCAAGAAGTTAACAACTTTCTATAGTACTTTTTTTATCTAGATGGCATCCAGCAAAGTTCAAATCTAAAAATCTACGAGCTTGAATCCAGTTTTTTTGGGATACCAGAGTCCAAAATTGGGAGTTCCTTTTGAGTATCTGAAATTTCTTTAGACAACCAGAAAGTGTGATTCTTTAGGGTTGGCTTGATAGCGTGCACAAAGACATGTGAAGAACATTATATCTGGACGGATAACAGTGAGATAAAGAAGAGAGCCAATCATTCCTCTGTAATTAGTGGTATCAAATGGTTTTCCATTTGGATCAGAGTAACTTCTTAGGAGGAGCCATTGGAGTTTTCATGGGAGAACATCTATCAAAGTAAAACTTCTTTAGTAAAACTTTAACATATTTATTTCGATGGATAAAAAACCATCACACATTTTTTTAACTTGTAACACAAGATAGAAGGTTAATTCTCCCATCATACTCATTTCATATTAACTATACATGAGTTTTGAAATGTTTTCACAAAGAGAAATATTGGTAGCACCAAAGATAATATCATCTACATATATGTGTACCAGAATGATATCAACTTCATATTTCTTAAGAAATAGAGTTTTATCAATCTTGCCACGAGAAAATTCATTTTCAAGAAAAAAGGTAGAGAAGGATTCATACCATGCACATGGGGCTTCCGTGACTCCATAGAGTGTTTTATCCAATTTGTATATGTGATTGGGATAAACAGGATCTTCAAACCCATGAGGTTGTTTTACGTATACTTCTTCAGATACTTTTTTATTTATGAAATCGCTCTTGACATCCATTTAAAATACTTTGAAATTTATGTAAGCTGCATATGCCAGACAGTAACCTTGCACAATAAGTCTAGCTTTGTTTCTGATCATAGTTCCATTTTCATCCATTTTTTCGCAATACCTATTTTGTGCCAATGATGGATTTTCCCATTGGTTTTGGAACAAGATTCCAAACTTTGTTTCTTTCGAATTGAAGAAGTTCTTCTTGCATAACCCTTATCCAACTTAGATCTTGAATGTTTTCTTCAATCCTTTGGGCTCTAGAAGAGAGAGAAAGTTGACATGTAAGCACATATTGGCAGATCTTCTAGTTTTAACTCTAGATTGGTGATCACCATTAACTTGATCAATGGAATGACTTCTGTCCATTTTGTGGCAAAAGGAAGAGGTTGGATGATGCATGTTTCATTATATGAGGAGTCATAGACAGAAGGGGAGTCTTCATCTTGTGGAGTATCATTTGGAGTAGAAAACTGGATTTCATGAGGAATAGAATGATTTGAAGAGAGATGAGGTTCAGAAAAATTGAGAGACTCAGGTAAGGTATTATTTTGATTTGAACAAATGGGGTTATTTTATGGAGGATCCGAAGGGGAATACGACGGGGAAAGAGAGATCCACTCCTTTAATTATTCTTCATTGATGGTATCAGAAGATGAAGAAGGCAGTGTCCCATTTTCATCAAAATGCACATGTATTGACTCAACAATACACTTTCTTCTTTGGTTGTAAACTCTAAATGCTTTAAGTGTAAGAGGGTGAATGTTAAAATAGATATACCTTCAATGGATTTGGGTTCAAACTTCCCAAGGCGATCTCTATCATTGAGAGTGTAACATATACATCGAAAGGCTTGAAAGAAGCTAATGTTGGGTTTTCTCCCATGGAAGAGTTCATAGGAAGTCTTATGATGTTTCTTCACTATGATAAATATTTTTGAGTTAAGCATACATTGGTTACAGCTTTGGCCCAAAAGTAAGTAGGGAGACAGGCATCACTTGTCATGGATATGGCAGTCTTACATAGAGTTCGGTTTCTTCTTTCAATAACACCATTTTGTTGAGAGGTTCTAACAACAGAGAAATTGTGAGAAATGCCATTTTCTGAACTGAAGTCCTCAAGAATGAAGTTCTTGAAGTTTGTTCCATTATCACTTCTTAGTGATCTTACTTTGCAGTTGTTCATTACTTCTATCCATTTAAAGTTAATAATTTTCTTTGGTGCCTCATTATTTGATTTTAGAAAGAATATCAAGTATATCTAACGAATTCTTCCAAAATATCAAGAGTATATTTCTTAGCCTCAAGGCTTAAAACATTAACTAGTCCACATAGGTCCATATATAGTAGGAAAATAGGAGATGTGATGGAAGAAAAAGTTTTTGATTTAAAACAAGATTTGGAGTGTTTCCCATTTTCACAGGCTTCACAAGTTATTCTATAAAAGAACAAGGGAGGAAGACCCACTACAAGTCCCTTTTGTGAGAGATTGGCAATATTTTTAAAGTTGAGTTGAGAGAGTCGTTTATGCCAAAGCCAATTTTTTTCATGAGAAGCTTTTGATCAGAAATAGACATTTTCAGAAGAAGAGGGTTTTTGCAGAACATATGTCAATCATATGGACATATGTTAGGGTATTCTATGTAGTTATCAATTCATGTTGACTTACTCATTGATGTTTGACTTCCTAGTAGTGATGATCCTACTATATAAGGGAAGTCCCTTGATATTTTGTGTAACTTTCCATAACCTTTTGTCATTTGTTCTAACTTCAATATTCATGAATGACATAAGAATTTCTCTCTCTAGATTTCTTGCATGATTTGATAACATTTGCTAGATTTGAGGAACAACATTTGGTATCAGAGCTAAACAGAGGATTTCAAGCAGATTATTGAAGATTTCTTGGCTACTTTTGAAAGTTTTTGGATACTGTTCATCTGAGGATTTCGGATTTTCTGTGATTTGGATATTTTGGATTCGATTTTAGGTTCTTAGCATTCGATTTCTACTCCTGAACACCTTTGCTTCAGGATTTGTTACATAATTCAGTCCAGATTTCAAGAATTTTGGGATTCTTGAAACTTTTTGTTCGAAAAATTGGTTTACTGTATTTGGATCGAAATTTGAACTTTTTGAACGAATCAGAAGTTAGAAATAACTAGAAAACTGTTCGAAATTGAATTTTGAATCTATCTGTCAAAGATTCATCAAAATTGGTTAAGAATTGAAAAAGATATGGCTGAATTTGTGAATTTTGGTTAAGTTCTCGGAAGATCTGTAGTTTTCGGATCATTCAAGAGGTTCTCGGATCATTCAAGAGGTTCTCGGAACATTCATCAGTGGTTTTCGGATTGTGTGTGATTTGACAATTGAAGAATTCAGATTGCATTTGATCCGAAAAGATAAGTATTCGCATCTACTTTATCCGAAAAGTTCGAATTTCGGATTGTGTTTGTTTCAAGAAGTTCAGAATTCGGATTTGGTTGTACCGAAAAGTTGAGGATTTCGGATTCAGCTTAATCCGAAAAGTTTTGTTTTCGGATCCATATAATCTGAAAAGTGTAGAATTCGGATCTAGAAGTGTCCGAAAAATGGGTCACTTTGCTAGTGAGTGCAGGTCAAAGAAAATCTTTAAACCCTCATCTTCTTCCTCCAAGAAATCCTCTAACCCCAAGGCTAGAGATGACAAATACAAAAAGCTGAAAGAAAAATATGCAAAGTTGAAAAGCTTTAAGAAGAAAGGCAAAGGCATGATCGCTGAAGATCATGACTGGGCTCTTTCTGATGAAGAATCATCTGACTCTGAAGATGATGATGAGGCCAATCTCTGCCTCATGGCCAAAATAGAAGAAGAGGAAGAAACAGCTGAAATTCCTACTACTTCTACCTCCACCTCTTAGGTATCAAATATTTCCACTGATACTTCTAGTTCAGCTGATAATGACACTGATAGACGACGAACCGTCGATCCTCCGACCATTGATTTATCAAACTTAGATATTATTTTTATTTGAAAGATCAGGCCTGTATAAATCAAATCATAAGTATTGAGCGAGAAGAAGCTATCGCTGCATTAAAAGATGAAAAAGATACAGTTGAAGGATGGTGTAAATCCTCAACAACGATCACTGAGATAATTCGTGCTCAGATTCCCTTGAGTGATAAAAGTGGTCTTGGTTATAAAGCTGATACTATAGAGCCAACCACTGATCGTTCAATACTCAAGTTTGGAATGTTCGTATCCTCAATCCCTGACATTTCTTCGTCTCAGTGTTCTTCTTCAAACACTCCCATTCCTGAGGAAAAACCTACCTTAATTTCTAAAGGGAAAGGTAAAGAAAAAGTTTTTAATTAAAAACCTCAGAAGGGTACCTTTGTACCTAAGCTGAATGTTGCTAAACAATTCGGTGAATCATCCCTCTACGTCTAAGACCAAGATCCGTGGATTTATTCAGCGATCTACTCCTAAACTGAAAGTGGATGTAATTGGTAAGAAATCTGAAGAACTGATAGTTCCTCCAATTTCCAATGCCAAAGGTATACATGGTGCTGGTCCTGCTCATTTAAAAATTTCGGCTAAGCATGCAAATGGTCCTAAAGCTACTTTTAGCTATAAAAAATGTTATCAATGTGGACTTACCGATCATATTTCCAGTGAGTGCCCTACAACCACCAAAGATGAGAAATTAGCTAAGGTGAAGATCACTGCCCCAAGGCAAAGAAGACCAATCCTGGTGCTAATCAGACTAAGGTGAAAACAACCACTGAGGTTAAGAAATTAACCAAAGTGAAGAATGTCACTAAAGCTGAATCTTCAAGTGCTGCGAAGATTGATGAACCTTCAACCTCCTCAACCACCACTGAGAAATGTGGACCCATGGTAAAATGGGTGCCAAAATCAAACTAATCTTCCTTTGTTTGCAGGTCCTGAAGGCTATCTGGTATCTTGATAGCGGATGTTCTAGACACATGACAGGCAAAAAGAACCTGCTCACTGAATATAAGGAAGAGAGAGGTCCCTTAGTGACCTTTGGTGGAAATGGTAAAGGCTATACCCGAGGGTTTGGTGTACTCTCTAATGGTACAACAACCTTCAGAAGAGTCGCATATGTCGAAGGGCTGAAGCATAATCTTCTAAGCATCAGTCAGCTATGTGACAAGGATTACAAAGTGTGCTTCACTAAGGAATCCTGCTTTGTCACTGACAAAAAGGAGAAAGTCGCTCTCAACAGATACCGTTTGGAAAATTTTTATGTTATAAACATGGACTCGACAACCACTGAGAATTCTTGTTTCTTTTCCAATTAAAATAAAAAAATAAAAAAATATGAATATAAATATAAAATCAAAATATAAAATATAAAATAAAACCCTAAAGTATTAAATTAAGTTATGTTATATTTAAGTTAAAGGGTATATTTGGAATTATGAAAATACAACATTCCATCAATTCTAGTTCCATCAAAATCATTCAAGATTGCTAAGGAAGTTCAAATTCACTTATTTATGGAATATGGTGGAATTGGACATTACTTTCCGTCGAAAAGAATGAACCAAACGAAGGGATGGAATTCGGTCAATGGAATTCGACATTCCAATTCCATCAGATTCCATCAGAATCTGTGAACAAAAACGCCCCCTAAGTCGCCTAGAATCCGACATTATATGAACGGATTCCCTATGTTTTACTATAGAATGGCGACTTCTACTATGGTAGGTCCAACCATCTTTTATCCATACATCTTTAAGCATTATCAAAAGGTAGTCGTGAACTATGTTCGGATAAAAGAAAAGTTTTACATACCCCAAGCATGTTACCGGACAAGGATGGGGAAGCTACGCCCGCGAAACATAAACCAATTATAGCGCACTCCCCAAAATGGTCTTCTTTCACTTTAGGATATGTGTCCCTGCGTAACACAATCCCCCTTGAATCTCTATCGAGATTCCGATCCATGGCCACCCAGCGATAGAGTTGGCTAGGCCCCTACCATGCATAAAACATTAAAATACTTAAAGACTTATTGACGGGGATCCTGTTACTTCCCATGAGTTACACATTAAATTTTGTTTAAGCCCCAAACTAATCATTTCAGGATTGACTCTGAACGGACGGTCAGCCCCGTTAGAATCTCTAAAGCTACTGGAATGTTCATACAGACTATCTAATATTAACACTTCAAAGTGATCAGGTTATCCGTGTTGAGTTTAAGTCGCGACTTAAGTGACCAAACTTAAAATTTAGCATTCTTGGTGTTTGTTTGTCTTAAGTTTGGTTCAACCCACACCGAAGAACATGCTTAGCTCATAATGAAAGTAAATAGCACAATATAAGTAAAGGAATACTCAATAAACATTCTCATTTATAATTAAAATATGTCGTCACGACAGTATAGAAAATATTCAATACTAGAAAATAAATACAAGAATTTAGAGACGAGAAATTACATACAAGAAGATTAAAAAATAGAAAGTAATGACTGTAGTTCTAAGTTATTTATAGAGACTTTCTTGGCTCCCAGGTGTATCTTGAATGGTGGATGAGAGCTCCATATTATAGTGGAAGAAAATTAGAAAAATCTTATCTTTTTACCCCTTGGATAGAAGCCTCCAACATTGGACAAAGGCAACAATCTTCCTTTAGCATAAGATTTTTCTTTCTTGAGAAGTTAATTTAAATCCAGAAAATGACCCATAGAATACTTATGCAAAACAGTCCCAAATTTTCCCAAAGTGGGAAGTTTATGGCCTCAATCTCAGCATTGATGATTTTTGAACAAAAGTTTAATCTTTGGCCTTTCATCACTACTTAAAAACTTTTTAGACAAAAGAAAGATATAGAAACAACAAGGATAAATAAAATGACGAAAACTACGCCAATAACTAATAAATAACTCTAAAAATGAGATTTATCAGTAACTTAACTTAAAACTCAGACCGTCATAAATCAAACTCAGACCGACATAAATTAGACTCAGAGTCAGACTCAACAAACCATAAATCTAAACAATTATGGAACACAAATCCAGCAAACGAGAACTCAGATACAGTGTATTATTTCAACCCCTTTCTCTTGTAAAGCCCACAAGTATTGGTACAATGATGATTCCTAACTCAACGAATGTATAAAAGAAAGTTCATCTTTAGGATATGGGGTTTCAAAAATCATAATTTTTGTGTGAGTAATCAAGGTTGCATTGGATATTCAACTAATGATCAAAACTATAACGTAAAGTATCATCAATCTTTAATAAACTAGATAAAACATTCTCATACACCCCAATCTATGTGCAAAATGTATATATAAATAACCTAAAAAGTGAAATTCAAACATCACAAATCGAACACAACTTTAAAAGATTAGAGTATTGATGGATATTGGATACATCTTGAAAATCCACTTGTATTTCAACAATTTCAAGCCCTAATTCAACATAAGGAAAAGATAATCAACCACAGCAAATGAAAAGAACTCAATGAGCATAAAGTAAAGACAATGACTAGATGAATGATGAGCTACATAGCAAATTAGCAATAAATAATCAATATCAACTTGGTCAATCAAACCTTTTGGTCTTAGACCACAATGACTCACACATAAAGTGTTTGTAGAAGGGGGTGATGAATACAAACACAGTAAAGTTTATCTTTTTAATCTTAGTTTATTTCAAATATAAGTTACAGATAAGTTTTGAAAAATAGGATACACGATATTGTTCCTAAACTATATAAGTGACAAATTTACACAAATTGAAAAAGAAAAGAAAAATGTTTTTTTTTTCAGATCTAAGAGATAAAGAGATCTCTCAGATATTGATGCCAAATTTACTTTGAAGCTTTTCATTGAGAAGTTTCTTTTCAAAATTGGTGATTTACTGGTTAACATAATGAAGTTATTTTATAGCCTTCATTGCATTAAATGATCTCCTTCAACTTTAACATGTGTCTTTGTCGGATTTGTTGATCCATGCATGCTTGTACTTTTCACTTCAGCCTTTTGAGTTGACGTAGACAAGTGTTAACCCTTCCCATCCTTTTGTGCGCAGAGGTAACAATAAAGTATGATAAATACTAATTAAATAATAGTTTAGAGCATACTTATACCGATATGCTTTTTGACACGTTCCATAATTTAGGATGAGAGTCGGGAAGAGTTGGTGAACCAAACTTGTTGGCCAAGTTTGCACCTCAAATTCGGTTTACTAGTAGTATTATTTTTTCAGACTACACACTGACTATATCTTTTATTGATCTTCTTGTGACTAGACGACAAACAAATACGCTTTGGTGACAATCTGACCAATCTTCAAGTAATCTTCGATTTTGATGAAGGCTCTTTAGTCTTGGAACAATACAGATAGTAACAAGACTTTTACAAATAAAACTCCTATCTATTTATTTTGAAGTATAAGCTATAACACAATTATCAATTATAGACATTTGTGGAAGATATATGTGTTGGATATTAAATGCATGGAATTATTCAAAAGAGTATGAGAATCCGATCATAGTAACAGTCTGATGGCTCTTTAAGAGATTTCAATAGATTGTGACATTTATAAATGCACTACATCCGACGGTTATAAATCTGATGGTTCATAGGTTTGATTCGCTCATCGGATTTAAACTTTATTGAATGTCTAATCAGATGGTTTGAGTATACATCGGATTTGACCTATTTTGTTAACAAATAGGACCTATTTTGAACTTCAAATGTCTATATGTATTATGTACAAATCCGATGTTGAGACTTATCAATCTCCCCCTATTTGAATAAAATACAAATAGACATCATAAAAAGGGAAATAAAACCAGAACTCATAAATTTATTTTGATCCATTTATGGATTCTTTTTTCCATTCTTTTTTTTTCTATTTTTCTATTTTTCTGGTTTCTTCCATCCTTTCCTTTTCTTTTCTTTTTCTTTTCGTCGGATTATAGAGAGAGGTAAAACAATATGTACAGGAGTAATAAATAAACAAAAATATACTGTGTAGTCAATTTTCATTTATATCTTTTGGGGGTATAAAATATGTCAAGAATTACAAAAAAACAAAAGATAGTCAAAAGATAGTATGAGGAGTCCGACACTAAATCCGATCATCTCCTTGGTTTTCTTATCATGATTCGATCTTCAGTAGAAATGGGCTTTCTCTTTCCTTTCCTTTCCTTTGACCCCCTCAACTTCTCCTCCTCACTTCTATAACTTTCCATATTGTTGGAAATGGGATCGCAAGTTTTATCCCCCTCATCAGCATAGTAAGAAGAAATGAGGAGTCCGACTTAGAGGAAAGCTTCTTTAGTGAAGCAATGATTGATACATGACTTTATTTTAGTCGGATGATCCGATTTCGGTCTTCAAGTGTCAACGTACTTGATTACATGGTGCCACATTGATGAGTTCCTCCAAAAGCTTACAAGTGATCGGACTGATTTTTATTTATTAGTGCAAGGTGTCCAACGAGTAAAGTATGAGTTGTGAATTAATCTCAGACATTGTTTGGGCCAAAAGATGAGATTGCTTCATGTCATTCATTCATCTGCTTCTGAATATTGGATAGTTGTTCCTGAAGAGAAGGAGACGAAGAAGGGATAGTGTGGTGGTGGGTAGAGGGATTAAATCCAGAGGTGGAAGAATTGTTTGTTTCAAGAGGAAGAGAAGGGGTTTGGTCAAAAAGTAGATCTTTAATTCGTAACAAATTTGAAGAGAGAAGAGGTGATATTGGTTTGGTTAGGTGAGAGTTGAGGACTTGGTTTAGAAAAACAATTTTGGATTCGTTAAATCCGTGGTTAGAGGATTCAGAAATATGAAGTGTGGAAAAGGCAAAATCACCATATCCGAGATTCAAGGATGCGGTGGGTGACAATAGGTCGGTTGGCACAAATATCTCGGATAGTGAAGGGATCAGATGGCTTTTTCCGAATGATCCAAGATCTAAATCCGACAAAGGGTGAATAGGGTTTGTGTTGTTGATGATGATTGGTCAATCATTATTGGTTTGGGCGGATATTATCTTTGGTGTGCAATTTTGAATTCTAGTAAAAACCTAGTGGCCTTTCTACAGACATAATCCGACCTTTCTAATTCGGGGTCTGGAAAGAAGAGAATCATACCTGTAGGGATGGCAAGATCTGTTGAAAAGACTTGAACATTGACTTTTTGAAAGAGAATCATTATGGATGCATATCAAATGTGAAAGCACTTGGGATCTTCTTCTCAAGTTTGTGGAGAATAAGAACAAAGATAAACCAAGTATACAGTATTTCATTGTGGGATCTTCTTATCATTGGTTCGATGGTAAGAGCATAAACGAGTAGAGATTTGGACAGAAAGTCCATGATGATGTGATGATCCGAATGTCCATTGACCTTCTTGAGATATCTAACATAGTTAGTGTTCTATATTTTTTATAGGCTTCAGTGGAGCATTGTCACTTGGAGATGCTATGAGAGCTTCTGCCATGGTGATGAGTTTTGAGGAAGAAGAAGAACAACAAGAGGATTAGATGGATATCGGATAATCTTGAATATTAGTAAGATCTCCCAACGATTATCTTGGGGTTTATAATCGAAAGATGTCATTGTGAGAAATGTTGGGAAGAAGAGAGTCAGATTTGAAGATTGCACCGACTCTTCCAATTTTGACATGAAATCATGAAGGTGACTTTTGAGTTGCATTATAGTTTAGAGCTGGTGGCTGAAGTGACATCGTTTCAGGTAACGTCATAATCCAACAGTGTAAATGTCAGATTAGGGAAAAAATTCCGAAGCTATATCATGAAGAAGAAGAAGAAGAGAAGAAAAGATATAAGATTAAGGATATCCGATGATAAAGAGGAGAATCCGAAGCCACAATAAACAAATATGATGGTTCATAATCATCAAGAGCAAGGCTAGTATGATCGGATTAGGAGTAATCTGATGAGGATTTTAAAGAGAAAGTCCGAGAGAGATGAGTATGAAGAACTCTAGAGTAATCTGATAAAAAAATCCTATCTACTACTTAATCATATCACCTTTTTGAGATAATGATGAGCCTCATATCACCTTTTTGAGATAATGATGTGGCTCAGGTTATGATGAAAAACTTTAGCCACCATTTTGAAAAGGTTTTGATAGAAGATAATTTTATTTAAATCCTTTAGAAAAGAACTGTTAAACTTGGAGAATTAACAGAGGTATAATAATCCTCCAGGTTTAGCAATACTAATTCACCGATTAAAATTTGAACCTGGATTAAATTATAGGTTTTTGGAAAAGATCAGCTAGGTGGTGTTATGTGCGAATAAAGTGAATTTCCACATTTCCTTTTAAAATGTGATCACGAATAAAATGATATCTTATGTCAATGTGTTTGGTTAAGGAATAAAGTACATGATTATTGGTAATGGCAATAGCACTAGAGTTATCACGTAGAATTCGTACAGCATAAAATCTAATGTCATAATCAGCAAGTTGAAATTTCATCTATAGGATTTGAGTTGTACAACTTCTAGCAGCAACATACTCAGCTTTAGCTGTAGAAGTGGAAACTGAGTTTTGCTTTTTGCTAGACCAACTTACCAATTTTCCTCCATGAAGTTGACAACTTTCAATAGTACTTTTTTTTTATCTAGATGGCATCCAGCAAAGTTCAAATATAAAAATCTACGAGCTTGAATCCAGATTTTTTGGGATACCAGAGTCCAAAATTGGGAGTTCCTTTTGAGTATCTGAAAATTCTTTAGACAACCAGAAAGTGTGATTCTTTAGGGTTGGCTTGATAGCGTGCACAAAGACATGTAAAGAACATTATATCTGGCCGGATAACAGTGAGATAAAGAAGAGAGCCAATCATTCTTCTGTAATTAGTTGTATCAAATGGTTTTCCATTTGGATCAGAGTAACTTCTTAGGAGGAGCCATTGGAGTTTTCATGGGAGAACATCTATCAAAGTAAAACTTCTTTAGTAAAACTTTAACATATTTATTTCGATTGATAAAAAACCATCACACATTTTTTTAACTTGTAACCCAAGATAGAAGGTTAATTCTCCCATCATACTCATTTCATATTAACTATACATGAGTTTTGAAATGTTTTCACAAAGAGAAATATTGGTAGCACCAAAGATAATATCATCCACATATATGTGTACCAGAATGATATCAACTTCATATTTCTTAAGAAATAGAGTTTTATCAATCTTGCCACGAGAAAATTCATTTTCAAGAAGAAAGGTAGAGAAGGATTCATACCATACACATGGGGCTTCCGTGACTCCATAGAGTGTTTTATCCAATTTGTATACGTGATTGGGATAAACAGGATCTTCAAACCCATGAGGTTGTTTTACGTATACTTCTTCAGATAATTTTTTATTTATGAAATCGCTCTTGACATCCATATGAAATACTTTGAAATTTATGTAAGCTGCATATGCCAGACAGTAACCTTGCACAATAAGTCTAGCTTTGTTTCTGATCATAGTTCCATTTTGTTAGGTCCATAAATGACCTACATATTAGAAAGATATATAAATAATTATATAGTGCTTAATTAGAATTAATTAGATTAATTAGTTTAATTAATCTTCTTGTAAAAGCCTTAATTGTTAAATGGGCTGAGTTAATTGTGTTTAATGGGCATAGGCCTTATTGTCTAAAGCCTACGTATTTAAGGTTAGTGTTAGCCTTAGAATTAGGTTAGACGATTCATTAGAGAAATTAGAGCTTAATTGTTTTAGAGAGAGATAGTTGTTTTTCATTCAAACATTTGTAAACTATCTTGATTAATGAATATGAGAGGGATGACAAGTTGAAATCATTATCTGTTCTTGTTATTCCTCATTGAATCATTGTTACCTGTTAAATCTAGGACTAACAATTGGTATCAGAGCAGAATCGGTGATTTGAAGAGACGAAAGCGAGAAAAAGTTTAATTTTTGGAATTGATTTTTCTGAAAAACACAGCCAGCCGTTTCGCCTATTCCTGGAGATTGAACCGTCGGATTGTCGCGATTTTTGGACAGTAGCTTCGGGACATATTGTTTCACATTCGGACCGGTTGGATTGGTCGTCTGAGTTCCAGACGTCTCCCAGATTGTATCGAAATACAGCAGTTTTTCTTGATCAAAAATCGTTCTTCAATCGGGTTAGAAAAAAACTTTTCGTTGTTTTATTAATTCGTTTGTTTGATCTCGATTGATTACTTGCGTTTATCTGCGATTTTTTTTTGCTTATATCGATTCCCAAAAGGTTTAATCTTTCAATAAAAAAAAATCAATTCTTGAATCTTTGAAGCACTCATATCAAAAGGACAAAAAGTACCTTTCCAATGACTACTTCAACCCCTACAAGGTAGCTAGTCCCAAGGATTCCTCCAAAAAGGACGAGGACCTAGCACCTGCAACCAAGATTGAGACGGATGAGTTTAAACTCTATGTTCCCCCTCTCATCTTGGAAGCAAAGATTGTCGAGTTGGAGGAGTCGTTTGAGAAAGAAAGGTCTAATTTTCAAAACGAAAAGAAAGTGCTAATCTCTGAAAGTTAATGAAAGGGATGACCAGTTGAAATCATATTTCTTATTGCTTTATCATATTCGATTTCTAAACTGTTGCACGGATCTGGATTCTACAATTGGTATCAGAGCCAGGTTTCGATCCTGGGACCCGTGGGTTATGGGCCCACCACGCTTCCGCTGCGTTGTGTTTGATAAGTTTATCCGGTAACATTCAGTTATCCGGTACGTTGTGTTTGATAAGTTTTGGTTGATAAGTTCTCGTCGGTACCCGAGTTACCGCACGTCTCGTGGTTGATAATTTTTTAACGAAAGTTGCGATTTTTCTTAACGAAATTTGTAACTTATTTTAGTTGTCGTTCTTGATCTAACTTGGTTTATTTTTCTCGCAGATTTTATTCTCGAAGAGTTCGTTCGTTCGTTCGAATTCGATTATAATCAGATTTTAAATTTTTTAAAACGAATTTATTTTTAGATTTGTTTTTCAAATTTAATTTTTGATTTCCTTCCGCATTTCTTATTCTTCAAAATCAACACCGATTAACGATCATTATTTTTCAGGTAACAAATGTCTTATTCATCTCAGTATGAAGCAACTTGTCAGGATGAAGATGATCTTAAAATCACAGCCTTTAAGAAAGACCTGGCTGAGTTCTCCAGATCCTTCCTGCAACATTGCCATGGTAAAAACGAAGGCAAGAAGAAGGTAGATGAGCACAAGGAGCCTGATGAGAAGGAGAAGACTGAATATGAAGAGCAAGCAAGACTATATGAAAAGCAAATCAAGCAGAAAGATGATTTGATCAGCAAGTACATCAAGGAAGTGAAAGAGCTAAAATCTCAAATATGGATTAGTTCTAAGAAGCTGGCTGAAGAAGAAGAGAAAGGTAAAATCCTCAACTGTGAAAACCTTGAGCTTAAACGCAAAATAACTTCTCTTGAAAAGACTCTTGAAAAGGAAAAGGAAAGTTTTGAAAAAGAAAGACAATTGCTTAATCAAAAGCAATCTGGCCTTTCAACCAAATCCCTTGAAGAGAAGAAGAGACTTGAGCTTATGTGCTTAAAACTTTCAAAACAAATCTCCGACTTTGAGAAAGTTTTGATTTCAGAAAGAGAGAAGTTTGAAATAGAACGCAATTCTTTTACTAAAATGAATGGAGAACTTCCTTTGAAAATATCTGATTTAGAAAAAGAATTAGACGTTCTAATCAAAGAGTCTGAGAAAGGGAAAGTGGAGGGCTTTAGGGCTAAATCCTTGAAAGATGATTTTCAAAAAGAGAGAAAGATCTTTCAAACTGAGATTTCTAAACTTACTCAGAGATTATCTGGATTAGCAACCGAGATTTTGAAGGAACAATTGGTCAAATCTAATTTACAAAAGAAAATTGATTTAATTCTCGAAGAACGAAATGCCTTAGAAAGCAAGATCAAAGGTGTTCAACCTTCTTATGCTTCAAGTTCATTTACGACAAATCGTTCTTCAAAGAATTTTGTCAAATCAAATGATTTTTCAAAAGATCAGACTCGACCTTCCAATATTTGCTATAATTCTCGTGTTGATAATAAAGATAATCAAGAGAGTAAAAATGGAGTGGAGAGTCAAAGGAACCACTTCTGCTCCAAAGTCATCCGTCTCAGTTAAAAGTGACAAGAACAACAAAGCTTTTCACACTAAACCTTTTGTGAAAACTGATCGTGTTTATTCTGTTAATAAGCTGATCAGCTTATCTACACAAAAGCTGTGTTGTTCGTTTTGTGGAACAAGTGAGTTTGTAAAGAAAGATTGTGCTAACTTTTGGTATGGCACTTATAGTATCCCAGGTCCTCATAGGGCATTTAACCACAAGGACCCATCAAAAGATGGATACCAAAATTTGTCTAATCGTTTTTACAGGAATGTCATGTGCGCTCAGTTCTGAACATTCTTTTCACATGACTACATTCAAAGGTTATGCCAATTTTGAGTGGGAGTACTATCGTATGCAAGGTATGTGAACTCTAACTGAATTAAAAAAAAACCATGGCAATTCATTCTGAATAACTTACTTGCGTTTGTTATTTTCCTATTTTAACTTCCATGATTGCCACGTGTCACTTTCTTGACTTTGTTATTTCCATGTCTCTCCTATTTGTTGATTTTTCGATGGAAATACACTCGTTTGAATTCCCAGTTGTTTTCAAAGTTCGCTAATTCTTGCTAATGATTTCATTCTTATCTGATATAATAATTGTGACTTGTTCTTCGCAATTAAACTTTCTAATCATTGTCTCATTTCTTGCATATGCTGTGCTTACTGGGCCATTCTGTCTTGCGCTTGATTTTGTCTATTTGATATTCTTTCATTTTCAACGATGACTTCTGAATAATTCAGTTCATAACTCGTTTTTAAATGTCATGCCTTCTGATCATCTCAGATCAGGACTCGTTCTTAAATGTGTGACTTCTAAACACTTCAGTTTAGAACTCGTACTTCAACTGTTTTACTACACTGATTTACTCGTTGCATGAAAGGAGTGTTAGGCATTACATCGTTTCTATGGTCTATCCAGAACCGGAAGGACCTACCCAAGAAACACATCCCTTATAGACAACAGTGAGGGATCTAGATGATAGACGAGTTTGGAGAGAAAAGAATAAATGGTGAGGTTGTGACAGGACTTGAAAAAAATTATTGGTCCTTACCAAACCGAGTCAGTTATCCGGGTAACCACACAATCTATTCATTCTGGTTCTTTGGAGATGAATATTGAAACAGACATGGACCCAGTGTCGATAACTCGTGTCACCCCACCCAGCTACACAAGTATCTCCCAACAGATGCTTCTTTCATATATTCACGGAGATTTAGCACATAATCTATCTATTCCTCACTCGGAGGTCTTAGATATTGAAACATGAAGACACCAGCTCCGGTCTCCGAGCTTCGGTCTCCGAACTTCATATTCTATTCACTGTGTCAATTGATTTTAACTTGAGTCCCGAGTTAAATCAATACTTTGAGCCTAACATATATAATTCATTTTTTACACATGCACGAGTCTTTGTGATTCCAATTGCATATCTTCGTGATATTGCCGGAACAGTTTGAGAAGTTAATTTTAAAAAAAAAAATTCTTCAGTGATAACTGGAAGTCCTATCAGAGATACCCCTTTGCCAACACTGAACATAGGCCACACAATTTTTTTAATTGTTGTGATAACAGTTACTTATGTGTTTCTGTGTTAGTTGATTACCCTGGTTACTTACTGTTTTATCTGGATTTGTTTTTGCTACTCGTTACTATTGTCTTTGAACGTGCATGATGCTCCGGATGCTCCTACTCATCATGAGGGGGAGAAAGGGTACAGATTCAAAGACACGGATTATCAAGTTGAGGGGAAGTTAGCAAACGCCGAGGGGGAGTAAAGAAGTCCCCATGCAAAAGCCGAGGGGGAGTATCAGCCGAGGGGGAGTAACAGTTCCGAAAAGAGTTCAAAGTGCCTACAAGTGGTAAATTCTTCTCATCCTTCATCAAGTAGTGTTCGCTACAAATCTTTATTTCCTCCATCAAGCATAGTGGTTCTACAAGCTGAAGCTGAAAGCAAAGTCAACTCGCGGTTCAAAGAAAAATTCGATGTTCACCGAATCTGGTTACAAAGTTGAAGACATGAAGACCAAGAGCTTTATTCAAGGGGGAGCACTGAAAAGACATGAAGACAAGCAACACCGAAGTTTTCGAAGATTCAAGAAGAAGAGAAGATCAAGACCTGAAGGTTTCAAGACCGATTTTTATTTATAAATCTTTAGGGGAAGATTGTTAGGTCCATAAATGACCTACATATTAGAAAGATATATAAATAATTATATAGTGCTTAATTAGAATTAATTAGATTAATTAGTTTAATTAATCTTCTTGTAAAAGCCTTAATTGTTAAATGGACTGAGTTAATTGTGTTTAATGGGCTTAGGCCTTATTGTCTAAAGCCTAGGTATTTAAGGTTAGTGTTAGCCTTAGAATTAGGTTAGACGATTCATTAGAGAAATTAGAGCTTAATTGTTTTAGAGAGAGATAGTTGTTTTTCATTCAAACATTTGTAAACTATCTTGATTAATGAATATGAAAGGGATGACAAGTTGAAATCATTATCTGTTCTTGTTATTCCTCATTGAATCGTTGTTACCTGTTAAATCTAGGACTAACACATTTTCATCCATTTTTTTCGAAATACCTATTTTGTGCCAATGATGAGTTTTCCCATTGGTTTTGGAACAAGATTCCAAACTTTGTTTCTTTCGAATTGAAGAAGTTCTTCTTGCATAACCCTTATCCAACTTAGATCTTGAATGTTTTCTTCAATCCTTTGGGCTCTAGAAGAGAGAGAAAGTTGACATGTAAGCACATATTGGCAGATCTTCTAGTTTTAACTCTAGATTGTTGATCACCATTAACTTGATCAATGGAATGACTTCTATCCATTTTGTGGCAAAAGGGAGAGGTTGGATGATTCATGTTTCATTATCTGAGGAGTCATAGACAGAAGGGGAGTCTTCATCTTGTGGAGTATCATTTGGAATAGAAAACTGGATTTCATGAGGAATAGAATGATTTGAAGAGGGACGAGGTTCAGAAAAATTGAGAGACTCAGGTTAGGTATTATTTTGATTTGAACAAATGGGGTTATTTTATGGAGGATCCAAAGGGGAATACGACGGGGAAAGAGAGATCCACTCCTTTAATTATTCTTCATTGATGGTATCAGAAGATGAAGAAGGTAGTGTCCCCTTTTCATCAAAATGCACATGTATTGACTCAAAAATACACTTTCTTCTTTGGTTGTAAACTCTAAATGCTTTAAGTGTAAGAGGGTGAATGTTAAAATAGATATACCTTCAATGGATTTGGGTTCAAACTTCCCAAGGCGATCTCTATCATTGAGAGTGTAACATATACATCGAAAGGCTTGAAAGAAGCTAATGTTGGGTTTTCTCCCATGGAAGAGTTCATAGGAAGTCTTATGATGTTTCTTCACTATGATAAATATTTTGGAGTTAAGCATACATTGGTTACAACTTTGGCCGAAAAGTAAGTAGGGAGACATGCATCACTTGTCATGGATATGGCAGCCTTACATAGAGTTCGATTTCTTCTTTCAATAACACCATTTTGTTGAGAGGTTCTAACAACAGAGAAATTGTGAGAAATGCCATTTTCTGAACCAAAGTCCTCAAGAATGAAGTTCTTGAAGTTTGTTCCATTATCACTTCTTAGTGATCTTACTTTGAAGTTGTTCATTACTTCTATCCATTTAAAGTTAATAATTTTCTTTGGTGCCTCATTATTTGATTTTAGAAAGAATATCAAGTATATCTAATTATTCTTCCAAAATATCAAGAGTATATTTCTTAGCCTCAAGGCTTAAAACATTAACTAGTCCACATAGGTCCATATATAGTAGGAAAATAGGAGATGTGATGGAAGAAAAGGTTTTTGATTTAAAACAAGATTTGGAGTGTTTCCCATTTTCACAGGCTTCACAAGTTATTTTATAAAAGAACAAGGGAGGAAGACCCACTACAAGTCCCTTTTGTGAGAGATTGACAATATTTTTAAAGTTGAGTTGAGAGAGTCGTTTATGCCAAAGCCAGTTTTTTTCATGAGAAGCTTTTGATCAGAAATAGACATTTTTAGAAGAAGATGGTTTTTGCAGAAGACATGTCAATCATATGGACATATGTTAGGGTATTCTATGTAGTTATAAATTCATGTTGACTTACTCATTAATGTTTGACTTCCTAGTAGTCATGATCCTACTATATAAGGGAAGTCCCTTGATATTTTGTGTAACTTTCCATAACCTTTTGTCATTTGTTCTAACTTCAATATTCATGAATGACATAAGAATTTCTCTCTCTAGATTTCTTGCATGCTTTGATTACATTTGCTAGATTTGAGGAACAACATTTGGTATCAGAGCTAAACAGAGGATTTCAAGCCGATTATTGAAGATTTCTTGGCTACTTTTGAAAGTTTTTGGATACTGTTCATATGAGGATTTTGGATTTTCTGTGATTTGGACATTTTGGATTCGATTTTAGGTTCTTAGCATTCGATTTCTACTCCCGAACACCTTTGCTTCAGGATTTTTTACATAATTCAGTCCAGATTTCAAGAATTTTGGGATTCTTGAAACTTTTTGTTCGAAAAGTTGGTTTACTGTATTTGGATCGAAATTTGAACTTTTTGGACGAATCAGAAGTTAGAAATAACTAGAAAACTGTGCGAAATTGAATTTTGAATCTATCTGTCAAAGATTAATCAAAATTGGTTAAGAATTGAAAAAGATATGGCTGAATTTGTGAATTTTGGTTAAGTTCTCGGAAGATCTGTAGTTTTCGGATCATTCAAGAGGTTCTCGGATCATTCATCTGTGGTTTTCGGATTGTGTGTGATTTGACAATTGAAGAATTCAGATTGCATTTGATTCGAAAAGTTGAGTATTCGCATCTACTTTATCCGAAAAGTTCGAATTTCGGATTGTGTTTGTTTCAAGAAGTCCAGAATTCGGATCTGGTTGTACCGAAAAGTTGAGGATTTCGGATTCAGCTTAATCCGAAAAGTTTTGTTTTCGGATCCATATAATCTGAAAAGTGTAGAATTCGGATCTAGAAGTGTCCGAAAAATAGGTCAGTTTGCTAGTGAGTGCAGGTCAAAGAAAATCTTTAAACCCTCATCTTCTTCCTCCAAGAAATCCTCTAACCCCAGGGCTAGAGATGACAAATACAAAAAGCTGAAAGAAAAATATGCAAAGCTGAAAAGCTTTAAGAAGAAAGGCAAAGACATGATCGCTGAAGATCATGACTGGGCTCTTTCTGATGAAGAATCATCTGACTCTGAAGACGATGATGAGGCCAATCTCTGCCTCATGGCCAAAATAGAAGAAGAGGAAGAAACAGCTGGAATTCCCTCTACTTCTACCTCCACCTCTCAGGTATCAAATCTTTCCACTGATACTTCTAGTTCAGCTGATAATGACACTGATATACGACGAACCGTCGATCCTCTGACCATTGATTTATCAAACTAAGATATTATTTTTATTTGAAAAATCAGGTCTGTATAAATCAAATCATAAGTATTGAGCGAGAAGAAGCTATCGCTGCATTAAAAGATGAAAAAGATACTGTTGAAGGATGGTGTAAATCCTCAACAACGATCACTGAGATAATTCGTGCTCAGATTCACTTGAGTGATAAAAGTGGTCTTGGTTATAAAGCTGATACTATAGAGCCAACCACTGATCGTTCAATACTCAAGTTTGGAATGTTCGTATCCTCAATCCCTGACATTTCTTCGTCTCAGTGTTCTTCTTCAAACACTCCCATTCCTGAGGAAAAACCTACCTTAATTTATAAAGGGAAAGGTAAAGAAAAAGTTTTTAATCAAAAACCTCAGAAGGGTACCTTTGTACCTAAGCTGAATGTTGCTAAACATTCAGTGAATCATCCCTCTACGTCTAAGACCAAGATCCGTGGATTTATTCAGCGATCTACTCCTAAACTGAAAGTGGATGTAATTGGTAAGAAATCTGAAGAACTGATAGTTCCTCCAATTTCCAATGCCAAAGGAATACATGGTGCTGGTCCTGCTCATTTAAAAATTTCGGCTAAGCATGCAAATGGTCCTAAAGCTACTTTTAGCTATAAAAAATGTTATCACTGTGGACTTACCGATCATATTTTTAGTGAGTGCCCTACAACCACCAAAGATGAGAAATTAGCTAAGGTGAAGATCACTGCCCCAAGGCAAAGAAGACCAATCCTGGTGCTAATCAGACTAAGGTGAAAACAACCACTAAGGTTAAGAAATTAACCAAAGTGAAGAATGTCACAAAAGCTGAATCTTCAAGTGCTGCGAAGATTGATGAACCTTCAACCTCCTCAACCACCACTGAGAAATGTGGACCCATGGTAATATGGGTGCCAAAATCAAACTAATCTTCCTTTGTTTGCAGGTCCTGAAGGCTATCTGGTATCTTGATAGCGGATGTTCTAGACACATGACTGGCAAAAAGAACCTGCTCACTGAATATAAGGAAGAGAGAGGTCCCTTAGTGACCTTTGGTGGAAATGGTAAAGGCTATACCCGAGGGTTTGGTGTACTCTCTAATGGTACAACAACCTTCAGAAGAGTCGCATATGTCGAAGGGCTGAAGCATAATCTTCTAAGCATCAGTCAGCTGTGTGACAAGGATTACAAAGTGTGCTTCACTAAGGAATCTTGCTTTGTCACTGACAAAAAGGAGAAAGTCGCTCTCAACAGATACCGTTTGGAAAATTTTTATGTTATAAACATGGACTCGACAACCACTGAGAATTCTTGTTTCTTTTCCAATTAAAATAAAAAAATAAAAAAATAAAAAATAAAATAAAAATATGAATATAAATATAAAATCAAAATATAAAATCAAAATATAAAATATAAAATAAAACCCTAAAGTATTAAATTAAATTATGTTATATTTAAGTTAAAGGGTATATTTGGAATTATGAAAATACAACATTCCATCAATTCCAGTTCCATCAAAATCATTCAAGATTGCTAAGGAAGTTCAAATTCACTTATTTATGGAATCTGGTGGAATTGGACATTACTTTCCGTCGAAAAGAATGAACCAAACGAAGGAATGGAATTCGGTCAATGGAATTCGACATTCCAATTCCATCAGATTCCATCAGAATCCGTGAACAAAAACTCCCCCTAAGTCGCCTAGAATCCGACATTATATGAACGGATTCCCTATGTTTTACTATAGAATGGCGACTTCTACTATGGTAGGTCCAACCATCTTTTATTCATACATCTTTAAGCATTATCAAAAGGTAGTCGTGAACTATGTTCGGATAAAAGAACAGTTTTACATACCCCAAGCATGTTACCAGACAAGGATGGGAAGCTACGCCCGCGAAACATAAACCAATTATAGCGCACTCCCCAAAATGGTCTTCTTTCACTTTAGGATATGTGTCCCTGCGTAACACAATCCCCCTTGAATCTCTATCGAGATTCCGATCCATGGCCACCCAGCGATAGAGTTGGCTAGGCCCCTACCATGCATAAAACATTAAAATACTTAAAGACTTATTGACGGGGATCCCGTTACTTCCCATGAGTTACACATTAAATTTTGTTTAAGCCCCAAACTAATCATTTCAGGATTGACTCTGAACGAACGGTCAGCCCCGTTAGAATCTCTAAAGCTACTGGAATGTTCATATGGACTATCTAATATTAACACTTCAAAGTGATCAGCTTATCCGTGTTGAGTTTAAGTCGCGACTTAAGTGACCAAACTTACAAATTAGCATTCTTGGTGTTTGTTTGTCTTAAGTTTGGTTCAACCCACACCGAAGAACATGCTTAGCTCATAATGAAAGTAAATAGCACAATACAAGTAAATGAATACTCAATAAACATTCTCATTTATAATTAAAATATGTCGTCACGACAGTATAGAAAATGTTCAATACAAGAAAATAAATACAAGAATTTAGAGACGAGAAATTACATACAAGAAGATTAAAAAAATAGAAAGTAATGACTGTAGTTCTAAGTTATTTAGAGAGAATTTCTTGGCTCCCAGGTGTATCTTGAATGGTGGATGAGAGCTCCATATTATAGTGGAAGAAAATTAGAAAAATCTTATCTTTTTACCCCTTGGATAGAAGCCTCCAACATTGTACAAAGGCAACAATCTTCCTTTAGCATAAGATTTTTCTTTCTTGAGAAGTTAATTTAAATACAGAAAATGACCCATATAATACTTATGCAAAACTGTCCGAAATTTTCCCAAAGTGGGAAGTTTGTGGCCTAAATCTCAGCATTGATGATTTTTGAACAAAAGTTTAATCTTTGGCCTTTCATCACTACTTAACAACTTTTTAGACAAAAGAAAGATATAGAAACAACAAGGATAAATAAAATGACGAAAACTACGCCAATGACTAATAAATAACTCTAAAAAATGAGAGTTATCAGTAACCTAACTCAAAACTCAGACCGTCATAAATCAAACTTAGACCGACATAAATCAGACTCAACAAACCATAAATCTAAACAATTATGGAACACAAATCCAGCAAACCAGAACTCATATACAGTGTATTATTTCAACCCCTTTCTCTTGTAAAGCCCACAAGTATTGGTACAATGATGATTCCTAACTCAACGAATGTATAAAAGAAAGTTCATTTTTAGGATATGGGGTTTCAAAAATCATAATTTTTGTGTGAGTAATCAAGTTAGCATTGGATATTCAACTAATGATCAAAACTATAACATAAAGTATCATCAATCTTTAATAAACTAGATAAAACATTCTCATACACCCCAATCTATGTGCAAAATGTATATATAAATAACCTAAAAAGTGAAATTCAAACATCACAAATCGAACACAACTTTAAAAGATTAGAGTATTGATGGATATTGGATACATCTTGAAAATCCACTTGTATTTCAACAATTTCAAGCCCTAATTCAACATAAGGAAAAGATAATCAACCAAAGCAAATGAAAAGAACTCAATGAGCATAAAGTGAAGACAATGACTAGATGAATGATGAGCTACATAGCAAATTAGCAATAAATAATCAATATCAACTTGGTAAATCAAACCTTTTGGTCTTAGACCACAATGACTCATACAGAAAGTGTTTGTAGAAGGGGGTGATGAATACAAACACAGTAAAGTTTATCTTTTTAATCTTAGTTTATTTCAAATATAAGTTACAGATAAGTTTTGAAAAATAGGATACACGATATTGTTCCTAAACTATATAAGTGACAAATTTACACACATTGAAAAAGAAAAGAAAAATGTTTTTTTTCAGATCTAAGAGATAAAGAGATCTCTCAGATATTGATGCCAAATTTACTTTAAAGCTTTTCATTGAGAAGTTTCTTTTCAAAATTGGTGATTTACAGGTTAACATAATGAAGTTATTTTATAGCCTTCATTGCATTCAATGCTCTCCTTCAACTTTAACATGTGTCTTTGTCGGATTTGTTGATCCATGCATGTTTGTACTTTTCACTTCAGCCTTTTGAGTTGACGTAGACAAGTGTTAACCCTTCCCATCCTTTTATGCGCAGAGGTAACAATAAAGTATGATAAATACTAATTAAATAATAGTTTAGAGCATACTTATACCGATATGCTTTTTGTCACGTTCCATAATTTAGGATGAGAGTCGGGAAGAGTTGGTGAACCAAACTTGTTGGCCAAGTTTGCACTTCAAATTCGGCTAACTAGTAGTATTATTTGTCAGACTACACACTGACTATATCTTTTATTGATCGTCTTGTGACTAGACGACAAACAAATCCGCTTTGGTGACAATCTGACCAATCTTCAAGTAATCTTCGATTTTGATGAAGGCTTTTTAGTCTTGGAACAATACAGATAGTAACAAGACTTTTACAAATAAAAATCCTATCTATTTATTTTGAAGTATAAGCTATAACAAAATTATCAATTATAGACATTTGTGGAAGATAGATGTGTTGGATATTAAATGCATGGAATAATTCAACAAGAGTATGAGAATCCGATCAAAGTAACAGTCTGATGGCTCTTTAAGAGATTTCAATAGATTGTGACATTTATAATTGCACTACATCCGACGGTTATAAATCTGATGGTTCATAGGTTTGATTCCCTCATCGGATTTAAACTTTATTGAATGTCTAATCAGATGGTTTGAGTATACATCGGATTTGACCTATTTTGTTAACAAATAGGACCTGGATTGAACTTCAAATGTCTATATGTATTATGTACAAATCCGATGTTGAGACTTATCAATCTCCCCCTATTTGAATAAAATACAAATAGACATCATAAGAAGGGAAATAAAACCAGAACTCATAAATTTATTTTGATCCATTTATGGATTCTTTTTTCCATTCTATATTTTTCTATTTTTCTATTTTTCTGGTTTCTTCCATCCTTACCTTTTCTTTTCTTTTTCTTTTCGTCGGATTATAGAGAGAGGTAAAAGAATATGTACAGGAGTAATAAATAAACAAAAATATACCGTGTAGTCAATCTTCATTTATATCTTTTGGGGGTATAAAATATGTCAAGAATTACAAAAAAAACAAAAGATAGTCAAAAGATAGTATGAGGAGTCCGACACTAAATCCGATCATCTCCTTGGTTTTCTTATCATGATTCGATCTTCAGTAGAAATGGGCTTTCTCTTTCCTTTCCTTTCCTTTCCTTTGACCCCCTCAACTTTCTCCTCCTCACTTCTATAACTTTCCATATTGTTGGAGATGGGATCGCAAGTTTTCTCCCCTTCATCAGCATAGTAAGAAGAAATGAGTAGTCCGACTTAGAGGAAAGCTTCTTTAGTGAAGCAATGATTGATACATGACTTTATTTTAGTCGGATGATCCGATTTCGGTCTTCAAGTGTCAACGTACTTGATTACATGGTGCCACATTGATGAGTTCCTCCAAAAGCTTACAAGTGATCGGACTGATATTTATTTATTAGTGCAAGGTGTCCAACGAGTAAAGTATGAGTTGTGAATTAATCTCAGACATTGTTTGGGCCAAAAGATGAGATTGCTTCATGTAATTCATTCATCTGCTTCTGAATATTGGATACCTGTTCCTGAAGAGAAGGAGACGAAGAAGGGATAGTGTGGTGGTGGGTAGAGGGATTAAATCCAGAGGTGGAAGAATTGTTTGTTTCAAGAGGAAGAGAAGGGTTTTGGTCAAAAAGTAGATCTTTAATTCGTAACAAATTTGAAGAGAGTAGAGGTGATATTGGTTTGGTTAGGTGAGAGTTGAGGACTTGGTTTAGAAAAACAATTTTGGATTCGTTAAATCCGTGGTTAGAGGATTCAGAAATATGAAGTGTGGAAAGGGCAAAATCACCATATCCGAGATTCAAGGATGCGGTGAGTGACAAAAGGTCGGTTGGCACAAATATCTCGGATAGTGAAGGGATCAGATGGCTTTTTCCGAATGGTCCAAGATCTAAATCCGACAAAGGGTGAATAGGGTTTGTGCTGTTGGTGATGATTGGTCAATCATTATTGGTTTGGGTGGATTTTATCTTTGGTGTGCAATTTTGATTTATAGTAAAAACCTAGTGGCCTTTCTACAGACATAATCCGACCTTTCTAATTTGGGGCCTGGAAAGAAGAGAATCATACCTGTAGGGATGGCAAGATCTGTTGGAAAGACTTGAACATTGACATTTTGAAAGAGCATCATTATGGATGCATATCAAATGTGAAAGCACTTGGGATCTTCTTCTCAAGTTTGTGGAGAATAAGAACAAAGATAAACCAAGTATACGGTATTTCACTGTTTCTCCATGGTATAATGATCTTGTTCGTGACGTCATTAAATAAATATTAAGCAAAGTTGATTTTCTTTTGAAACATCAGTGAGTAGGCAAGCTTGGTAGTGGTACTGGGTATCTGATCGAACCAGTGGTCTTGTTAATCAAATAGAAAGTAAGTTGAGAAAAGAAAAAAAATACCAAACACTACTTAGCTTCTTTCGATCCAGGGTTCTAGCTGCTGAGACATTCGCTCTCTTCTTAGAGTATCTGTACTCAATAATAGTGAGCATGTCTTCAAGGTCAGCCTCGTCTAGAAGATTATCAAAATCTTGTGAATCTGGTATTGGAATATTGAGTGCTTTGGCAACATCTTCCACAGTGAAGGAGAAATCATCAGGATTAAGAATGCTATCACAGATAGCTCGAGACTCGGTCTTGTAAGAGTATGAGTTCCAAAAGTTCGTGAGAAGAAGCTTTCTCATTCTTGGTTCGATGGTAAGAGCATAAGCGAGTGGAGATTTGGACAGAAAGTCCATGATGATGTGATGATCCGAATGTCCATTGACCTTCTTGAGATATCTAACATAGTTAGTGTTCTATATTTTTTATAGGCTTCAATGGAGCATTGTCACTTAGAGATGCTATGAAAGCTTCTGCCATGGTGATGAGTTTTGTGGAAGAAGAAGAACAACAACAAGAGGATTAGATGGATATCGGATAATCTTGAATATTAGTAAGATCTTCCAACGATTATCATGGAGTTTATAATCGAAAGATGTCATTGTGAGAAATGTTGGGAAGAAGAGAGTCAGATTTGAAAATTGCACTGACTCTTCCAATTTTGACATGCAATCATGAAGGTGACTTTTGAGTTGCATTAGAGTTTAGAACTGGTGGCTGAAGTGACATCATTTCAGATAACGTCATAATTCAATAGTGTAAATGTCAGATTAGGGAAAAATTCCGAAGCTATATCATGAAGAAGAAGAAGAAGAAGAGAAGAAAAGATATAAGATTAAGGATATCCGATGATAAAGAAGAGAATCCAAAGCCACAATAAAGAAATATGATGGTTCATAATCCTCAAGAGCAAGGCTAGTATGATCGGATTAGGAGTAATCTAATGCGGATTTTAAAGAGAATGTCCGAGAGAGATGAGTATGAAGAACTTTAGAGTAATCTGATAAAAAAAATCCTATCTACTACTTAATCATATCACCTTTTTGAGATAATGATGTGGCTCAGGTCATGATGAAAAACTTTAGCCACCATTTTGAAAAGGTTTTGATAGAAGATAATTTTATTTAAATCCTTTAGAAAACAACTGTTAAACTTGGAGAATTAACACAGGTATATTAATCCTCCAGGTTTAGCAATCCTAATTCACCGATTAAAATTTGAACCTGGATTAAATTATAGGTTTTGTGAAAAGATCAGCTAGGTGGTGTTATGTGCGAATAAAGTGAATTTCAACATTTCCTTTTAAAATGTGATCACGAATAAAATGATATCTTATGTCAATGTGTTTGGTTAAGGAATAGAGTACATGATTATTGGTAATGGCAATAGCACTACAGTTATAACGTAGAATTCGTATAGCAGAAAATCTAATGTCATAATCAGCAAGTTGAAATTTCATCTATAGGATTTGAGTTGTACAACTTCTAGCAGCAACATACTCAGCTTTAGCTGTAGAAGTGGAAAATGAGTTTTGCTTTTTGCTAGACCAACTTACCAATTTTCCTCCAAGAAGTTGACAACTTTCTATAGTACTTTTTTTTATCTAGATGGCATCCAGCAAAGTTCAAATCTAAAAATCTACGAGCTTGAATCCAGTTTTTTTGGGATACCAGAGTCCAAAGTTGGGAGTTCCTTTTGAGTATCTAAAAATTCGTTAGACAACCAGAAAGTGTGATTCTTTAGGGTTGGCTTGATAGCGTGCACAAATACATGTGAATAACATTATATCTGGACGGCTAACAGTGAGATAAAGAAGAGAGCCAATCATTCTTCTGTAATTAGTTGTATCAAATGGTTTTCCATTTGGATCAGAGTAACTTCTTAGGAGGAGCCATTGGAGTTTTCATGGGAGATCATCTATCAAAGTAAAACTTCTTTAGTAAAACTTTAACATATTTATTTTGATTGATAAAAAACCATCACACATTTTTTTAACTTGTAACCCAAGATAGAAGGTTAATTCTCCCATTATACTCATTTCATATTAACTATACATGAGTTTTGAAAAGTTTTCACAAAGAGAAATATTGGTAGCACCAAAGATAATATCATCCACATATATGTGTACCAGAATGATATCAACTTCATATTTCTTAAGAAATAGAGGTTTATCAATCTTGCCACGAGAAAATTCATTTTCAAGAAGAAAGGTAGAGAAGGATTCATACCATGCACATGGGGCTTCCGTGACTCCATAGAGTGTTTTATCCAAATTTGTATACGTGATTGGGATAAACATGATCTTCAAACCCATGAGGTTGTTTTACGTATACTTCTTCAGATACTTTTTTATTTATGAAATCACTCTTGACATCCATTTGAAATACTTTGAAATTTATGTAAGCTGCATATGCCAGACAGTAACCTTGCACAATAAGTCTAGCTTTGTTTCTGATCATAGTTCCATTTTCATCTATTTTTTTCGCAATACCTATTTTGTGCCAATGATGGATTTTCCCATTGGTTTTGGAACAAGATTCCAAACTTTGTTTCTTTCGAATTGAAGAAGTTATTCTTGCATAACCCTTATCCAACTTAGCTCTTGAATGTTTTCTTCAATCCTTTGGGCTCTAGAAGAGAGAGAAAGTTGACATGTAAACACATATTGGTAGATCTTCTAGTTTTAACTCTAGATTGGTGATCACCATTAACTTGATCAATGGACTGACTTCTGTCCATTTTGTGGCAGAAGGAAGAGGTTGGATGATGCATGTTTCATTATCTGAGGAGTCATAGACAGAAGGGGAATCTTCATCTTGTGGAGTATCATTTGGAGTAGAAAAATGGATTTCATGAGGAATAGAATGATTTGAAGAGGGACGAGGTTCAGAAAAATTGAGAGACTCAGGTAAGGTATTATTTTGATTTGAACAAACGAGGTTATTTTATGGAGGATCCGAAGGGGAATACGACGGGGAAAGAGAGATCCACTCATTTAATTATTCTTCATTGATGGTATCAGAAGATGAAGAAGGCGGTGTCCCCTTTTCATCAAAATGCACATGTATTGACTCAACATTACACTTTCTTCTTTGGTTGTAAACTCTAAATGCTTTAAGTATAAGAGGGTGAATGTTAAAATAGATATACCTTCAATGGATTTGGGTTCAAACTTCCCAAGGCGATCTCTATCATTGAGAGTGTAACATATACATCGAAAGGCTTGAAAGAAGCTAATGTTGGGTTTTCTCCCATGGAAGAGTTCATAGGAAGTCTTCTGATGTTTCTTCACTATGATAAATATTTTTGAGTTAAGCATACATTGGTTACAGCTTTGGCCCAAAAGTAAGTAGGGAAACAGGCATCATTTGTCATGGATATGGCAGGCTTACATAGAGTTCGATTTCTTCTGTCAACAACACCATTTTGTTGAGAGGTTCTAACAACAGAGAAATTGTGAGAAATGCCATTTTCTTAACAGAAGTCCTCAAGAATGAAGTTCTTGAAGTTTGTTCCATTATCACTTCTTAGTGATCTTACTTTGAAGTTGTTCATTACTTCTATCCATTTAAAGTTAATAATTTTCTTTGGTGCCTCATTATTTGATCTTAGCCTCAAGGCTTAAAACATTAACTAGTCCACATAGGTCCATATATAGTAGGAAAATAGGAGATGTGATGGAAGAAAAAGTTTTTGATTTAAAACAAGATTTGGAGTGTTTCTCATTTTCACAGGCTTCACAAGTTATTTTATAAAAGAACAAGGGAGGAAGACCCACTACAAGTCCCTTTTGAGAGAGATTGTCAACATTTTTAAAGTTGAGTTGAGAGAGTCGTTTATGCCAAAGCCAGTTTTTTTCATGAGAAGCTTTTGATCAGAAATAGCCATTTTCAGAAGAAGAGGGTTTTTGCAGAAGACATGTCAATCATATGGACATATGTTAGGGTATTCTATGTAGTTATCAATTCAGGTTGACTTACTCAATAATGTTTGACTTCCTAGTAGTCATGATCCCACTATATAAGGGAAGTCCCTTGATATTTTGTGTAACTTTCAATAACCTTTTGTCATATGTTCTAACTTCAATATTCACGAATGACATAAGAATTTCTCTCTCTAGATTTCTTGCATGCTTTGATTACATTTTCTAGATTTGAGGAACAACATTTGGTATCAGAGCTAAATAGAGGATTTCAAGCAGATTATTGAAGAATTTTGAAGATTTCTTGGCTACTTTTGAAAGTTTTTGGATACTGTTCATCTGAGGATTTCAGATTTTCTGTGATTTGGACATTTTGGATTCGATTTTAGGTTCTTAGCATTCGATTTCTACTCCTGAACACCTTTGCTTTAGGATTTGTTACATAATTCAGTCCATATTTCAAGAATTTTTGGATTCTTGAAACTTTTTGTTCAAAAAGTTGGTTTACTATATTTGGATCGAAATTTGATCTTTTTGGATAAATCAGTAGTTAGAAATAACTAGAAAAATGTGCGAAATTGAATTTTGAATCTATCTGTCAAAGATTCATCAAAATCGGTTAAGAATTGAAAAAGATATGGCTGAATTTGTGAATTTTGGTTAAGTTCTCGGAAGATCTGAAGTTTTCGGATCATTCAAGAGGTTCTCGGATCATTCAAGAGGTTCTCAGATCATTTATCAGTGGTTTTCGGATTGTGTGTGATTTGACAAGTGAAGAATTCGGATTGCATTTGATCCGAAAAGCTGAGTATTCGCATCTACTGTATCCGAAAAGTTCGAAATTCGGATTGTGTTTGTTTCAAGAAGTTCAGAATTCGGATCTGGTTGTACCGAAAAGTTGAGGATTTCGGATTCAGCTTAATCCGAAAAGTTTTGTTTTCGTATCCATATAATCCGAAAAGTGTAGAATTCAGATCTAGAAGTGTCCGAAACATTTGTCTATTTGATCTGAAAAGTTTGATAGTATACATTTTGGTCCGAAAAGTTTTCAGAAAGCAAGAAATTTTTTCAAAGTTTTTCCAAGTGTAGTTCATACACTTTACTGTTTGAATCTCTGAAAGATCCAATATCTAGTGTTGATCCAAACCCTCGGTGATTTGATAATGACTCTGAGAAACACTTAGTGAAAATTGTAAGTAGACAATATGTATTAATGTTTTGTCATCAAAGAAAAAAATACTTAGTTTGTTTAGTATCGCTGATGAAAACATGCGCTTTAAATTTATATATTCAGCGAACACTGTTCTTCAGTGAGCCATAAGCCTGTTCAGTCTCACTGATGATCGCTGATAGTTTAAGTTGTTTACTTATGATCCCTGAAGACAAGTTTCACGTCAACCATGTTCTAAGATGAAGTCGAAGATCAAGCCAAAGAACCAGCGACAATGTCTACTAGTGACCTGATGCAGATATCAGCGAAGCCAAGACATGTCCGCTCAACGTGAAGTTTCAAGTAGAAGACTTCAGCGAACGCTGAACTTTATCATTCGCTGGCAAAGAATCATTAAGCGAACGCTGATCATGAAGCCTCCTCTACAAGCAACTTTTGTCTTATCCCCTTTCATTCCTTTGTACGATCTGTCAGAACGGACATCCCTTTTGTCCAGAATCGTACAACCAACTCTGATCTTACACTGTTCACCATGCGGCCTCTAGGTTATCTACTGAAGTCAAAACATGCAACCAACCAGAGGCTGCCACGTGTAAAGGTATACTGACATGCATTAAATGCATGCAGTATATAAAGGAAACCCTAGTTCATTTGTGAAGTGCTCGAACCTTTCTTCTCGTTGAACTTACTGTGTGATAGAATACTCTCCTTAGTGTTTTAGTTTTTCTTAATCTTTATTTCTAGTGCAAGAACTCTTAGTGATTCTCATAGTTTGTTTAGATTAGGTTTATTCCTTAATCTTGTTCCGCAACAAACTGTAAATTGTTTGATATATATCAATAAACAATTTAGAAAGATAAAAATCGTGTGTTTGTATAACCCCTTGTTAGTTCCAGATCCGTGCAACAATTATGAAATCAGTAATATAAACAATAAGAACAATGATTTCAACTGGTCATCCTTGTATTATGCTTTCAATGTAGAGAGAACTACAATACGAATGAGAGAAAGCAAATGAGACAACTAGCTTGTTTTTCTGAAGCTAGATTACAATATATATGCGGGCCCGTGGTTAACAAGCCCATGGCCCGTTCACTAACTAGACCATGTTTAAACAAATACAAATAGACCCTTGAACTTCTAATCAATCAATTAACTGCCCTAACACCCCTTCGGGACCAACAAGTGATATCAGAGCAGTTTGTTTAATCTAATAAACAAGATCTTGCTTATACTAATCTCTCTTATCTTCCTTGCTATTTTTTAAAATGGCTAACCCTACAAACACAAACTATATCGATAATGGTTCTCTTTCTAAACCCCCTAGATTCTCCAAAGATAACTTCAATCTCTGGAAAAATAGGATGATGCTCTTTCTAGAAGGTGTAGATCCCACTATACCTCACTATATCGAAAATGGACCATATGTCCCTTTCATGATTGATCCTGCTGTTCCTGCTACTGCTACTAGAGCTGCTATCCCTGAATGAATCATCCATAGGGAAGTCACTCATTGGACTGATGAGGACAAGAAGAAGGTGGCACTTGATACTAAGGCCAAATCTATCCTTTCCATGGCTCTTCCTGACAAAGTCTACCACTCCGTCATGAACTTGAAGAGTTCTAAAGCCATGTGGGACACTATATGTGTTCAATATGAAGGTACTTCTGAAGTCCAGGATTCGAGAAAGATCAACCTGGTAAAACAGTACAAAAGCTTCATTTGTAGTAAGAATGAAACTTTCTCCGAAGTACAAATCATTGACTTAAAAACTGTTGGTAAGGAATATTCTAACTTTGAGATCCTGACAAAGTTTCTGGAAAGTTTTCCTAAAAGTTGGGACAGTTATTCTATGTGTCTTAAACTCTCAAAGGATCTGAAATCTATGACCCTTTCTACCTTATATGGCACTATGCTCAATCATGAGCAGTCGTGTCATCTTAAGAAGAATCTTGTAAAAGATTCCAAAACCACACCTGTTGCTTTACTCTCTTCAGAGTTGGTACCCACTCAGCGTTCTTCTGTTACTATCACTGAGTTGGAATCTAACTCTGATGAATCATCTGAAGCTGATCCTTCAGAAATAGATGAGTCACTGGCCCTCCTGACTAATTCTTTCAAGAGATTCGTCAGAAAGAGTAACTTCAGAAGAAATAAACCGGTTTCCCTCACCGATGAGCCAAAATCTTCAACCCCTGTAGATAAGGCAACTGCCACTTCCTATAACTGTGAAAAGATAGGTCACTTTGCTAGTGAGTGCAGGTCAAAGAAAATCTTTAAACCCTCATCTTCTTTCCTCCAAGAAATCCTCTAACCCCAGGGCTAGAGATGACAAATACAAAAAGCTGAAAGAAAAGTATGCAAAGCTGAAAAGCTTTAAGAAGAAAGGCAAAGGCATGATCGCTGAAGATCATGACTGGGCTCTTTCTGATGAAGAATCATCTGACTCTGAAGATGATGATGCGGCCAATCTCTGCCTCATGGCCTAAATAGAAGAAGAGGAAGAAACAGCTGAAAGTTCCTCTACTTCTACCTCCACCTCTCAAGTATCAAATCTTTCCACTGATACTTCTAGTTCAACTGATAATGATACTGATAGACGACGAACCGTCGATCCTCTGACCATTGATTTATATGATGCCATGAATGGCAAGACCAAAGCTGAAAACTAAATATTGATCTCGCTGAACAGCTTAAAAATTGTCATTTGCAAATTGAAAAGCTTTCTAAAAGTGAATAAAATTTGAATGATCAGGTATGTATAAATCAAATCATAAGTATTGAGTGAGAAGAAGCTATTGCTGCATTAAAGGATGAAAAAGATAATGTTGAAGGATGGTGTAAATCCTCAACAACGATCACTGAGATAATTCGTGCTCAGATTCCCTTGAGTGATAAAAGTGGTCTTGGTTATAAAGCTGATACTATAGAGCCAACCACTGATCGTTCCATGCTCAAGTATGGAATGTTCGTATCCTCAATCCCTGGCATTTCTTCGTCTCGGTGTTCTTCTTCAAACACTCCCATTCCTGAGGAAAAACCTACCTTAATCTCTAAAGGGAAAGGTAATGAAAAAGTTTTTAATCAAAAACCTCAGAAGGGTACCTTTGTACCTAAGCTGAATGTTGCTAAACATTCAGTGAATCATCCCTCTACGTCTAAGACGAAGATCCGTGGATTTATTCAGCGATCTACTCCTAAACTGAAAGTGGATGTAATTGGTAAGAAATCTGAAGAACTGATAGTTCCTCCAATTTCCAATGCCAAAGGTATATACTTGGTGCTGGTCCTGCTCATTTAAAATTTTTGGCTAAGCATGCAAATGGTCCTAAAGCTACTTTTAGCTATAAAAAATGTTATCACTGTGGACTTACCAATCATATTGTTAGTAAGTGCCCTACAACCACCAAAGCAGAGAAATTAGCCAAGGTGAAGATCACTGCCCCAAGGCAAAGAAGACCAATCCTGGTGCTAATCAGACTAAGGTGAAAACAACCACTGAGGTTAAGAAATTAACCAAAGTGAAGAATGTCACTAAAGCTGAATCTTCAAGTGCTGCGAAGATTGATGAACCTTCAACCTCCTCAACCACCACTGAAAAATGTGGACCCATGGTAATATGGGTGCCAAAATCAAACTAATCTTCCTTTGCTTGCAGGTCCTGAAGGCTATCTGGTATCTTGATAGCGGATGTTCTAGACACATGACTGGCAAAAAGAACCTGCTCACTGAATATAAGGAAGAGAGAGGTCCCTCAGTGACCTTTGGTGGAAATGGTAAAGGCTATACCAGAGGGTTTGGTGTACTCTCTAATGGTACAACTGTAACGACCCGTCCAAAATATACACCATATAATAGCATTTACCAGCCAAAATTAGATAACAAAAGATACATATTATTCACATAAGGTCCGAAAGTCTTAAAAATGTACATTACATAATGTGATCCAAACTTTTCGCTAGCATATTTTACAATACTATCCGTACAAAACGTTTAAGGAAAACTTCTAAATCCTGAATAGCCTTCAAAAGCACGTCATACTTTATCCTTGCCTTTATACCTTCCTTGACCTGGAATACATATTTTTGAAAACAAAATGAGGGTTAGACCAAACGGTCTAGTGAGATAATCCCTGTCAGTTTAAAATCATTTGCACAAACACCATATACATAACACAAATATGAATACCAACTATGACTCATGCATTGTGTACTTTCCTGTCTCATTCCCATGGCCATATTAGTTGGTTGCGAGCCAACTAATCAATTTACTCCGCTGCACTAATATACAGCCAACTCCGATGTCCCTCCGTACAGCCAACGTGCACTCGTGTAGTGTAATGCTCGTATAAATATAATATACACATCAATATATCATACTTCATACATATGCACATTATTACACTTCTTATCACATTGTCAATCCACATATATGTATTCCAGTTTGAAAACATATTAAAGTAAAACTAACCTGATTGCTTATCAAACACTTCCAATCCTTTCCCAAAGTAATTCGATCTTTCACCCAAAATTCACAGAATCTGAAACAGATTAAATACAAACACTTCTTTACCAATCGAATACATAAGGCTTACTAGTAGGGCTAAGAACTCTAGAAAAGTCTATTTAACTCTTATCCTCAAGTGTTCCCCCAAACCCGAACTTAAGTCGAGTACACAGTATATCTATTCCTCGTTCATATTCTATCCTAGAGTCAACAAAACACAAAGGTATCGGATACTTAAAAGTATCTGGAATCTTCAAAAGTGACCGGATAACCAAAGTTTCCGGACACCAAGAACTATCCAGACCGTATACTTTCCGGACACACACATCTTACCGGATATGAGAATCGTTTTGGACAAAATACACATTCCGGATGATATCCGGAAACCAAGATAGTCCGGATACCATCCGGTATATAACTTCATCCGGAAACATATTAAAAATAAACTTACCGGATAATTGACTTGTCCGGATACCTTTGCATAAGGATTTCCGGATACTCCAGCTACCGGACACTAACAAAGAGGAACTACCGGACACTATCAACTTCGTCCGAAAACCTCGGTCTGTTCATCGAAACTTCTACCCAGATTTCGATTGAAACCCAATTCTTCCAAACCAAACATACCAGTGTTTTACAATTGAGTTTTCTAACCTATTCCAAACATCAATTTTATACTTACAACAGTTTTCATAAGAGAATAGAAGGAACTCACTTTACAAAGATAAAACCCATTTTTCTTACACAATTAACTTCAAATCAACAACATCCTTGTTTATCTCAGTTTGGAAGTTCTTAGCATTCTGATGAATCTGTCTTCTTTCTTCTTTTCTCAGTTCTAACTCTCTCTCTTTCTCTTTGCCGAATGAAAAACACACACACACACACATTGAGATATTGAGAAAATATCTCATTTTCTCCTCATTAACAAAAAGAGGCGGTGGGTGATGATGTTTCATCATTTCAGCCAATTAGCCCCTTAACTATCCTCAATTGCCACTTTATACCCTCCAACTTTTCAATTAAAATTAAAGTTTACCTCTTAACTCCTAACTCCATAAAACTAACCCGAACCTACCTTAAACTAAAAATAATGAAAATTAAATAAACCATTAACGTACCCGGTTATTACAACATCTCCCCCTTAAAAGAATTCCGTCCCGGAATTCGGTTAGGCGAATAGGTATGGGTACTTAGTTCTCACTATTACATCGAACTTCAACAAGGCTGTCGAAAATAACTTATTAGGCACTCCACACCTATCTATATCTATAACACAATTATCAGATACCTTTATAAAGCAAATAAACGACAAATAAGGAGCCACAATTAATCAATTGCATCGAAATCAACTAGCACTTTAGCACGTGTAGAGTTCATTAGAAATGTACCAGTAACCGTATCAGGAGTTCCTTCTACTTCTTGTGCTGTCATTTAGAAGGCACGACCTCTTGCTTTCGGTATCTCAGGTTTCTGTACCCCTCCCGGCACAACATCCGTTGGTCTTACTAAGATACTACCCTGCTGTGCTTTCCACTTTGGACAATCAGCCCGAATGTGATCAGGGGATATGCAATGAAAACAAAATCGAGTCACCCAACAGTCCTTAGTGATATGACCCGACTTCCCACACTTGTAGCAATTTCGGGAATCAACATAGCAGTTTCCTTGATGAATGCGGTTACATTTAGGACATGGTCTTTCAATTGATCTGAAAGGTGGATGACTATCAAGCCTCGAAGATCTGCACTCCTCTGGATCATACGTTGTTTCCTCCAATTTTCTTTTCCCAAAACGTTTCTCATTAACATTTCTTCCTTTATCTCTTTCAACATTTTCTGCAGCATCTACCGCGGCTGAGAAGGTATCTGGTCCCTTTGCAATCACTAGACTTCTGATTTCTGAATTTAACCCAAATATAAACCTTTCCATTTTAAGTGCCTCTGTGGCCACATAGTACTCTACGAAACGAGACTTCTCCAGTAAACATGCAGTATAATCCTGAACCGATAAACGTCCCTGTTGCAGGTTCATGAACTCTTCTTCCAGTTGTCTAACTGCTGCTTGAGGACAAAACTGTCTTTTGAAAGCTATAGTGAATTCTTCCCAAGAAAAAATAGAATACACATCAGGTCCTCTAGAGGTAATAAGGGCTTCCCACCAATATAGAGCATCGGCTTTCAGCATCGCGGTTCCATATAGCACTCTATTTTTCTCAGCACATTTACTGGTTTTGAAGATTGCTTCTATCTCTTTTAGCCACCTCATAGCCTTTACTGGTCTCTTTCTCCTGAGTAAGTCGGAGGCTTGCAACTTAGAAATATCTTATAATCACACTTCTTTGGCACCTGTATGACAGTAGGTGTAATGGGCATCTCGTCTTCCAGACTAGGACCTGGTATTTCAGTTTCAGTATGACGAGTTCGGTCGAACATAGCTTGTAAATTTGCTTGTAGTCTTCCCATTTCAGCCGCCAAATCGTCTCTTGTAACAAACTCGGTGCCTTGCGACTGAACTCTGCCTCCAGTTCTGCCCCTACCTCGTTCTCCACCTCTTCCCCTTGTCCCGATTATTGGATTCGTTCTATTAGAATTTCCTTCTCCCTCTCTATTCGTACGTCGAGTACCACTTGCCATTCTGTAGATTTCAGCAAGGTTAATATACACGTAAGCACATACCCCATATAATAAGGTTTTCCAGTTCAAACATGTACCTGTAAGTTCATGTTTACACTGGCCAAATGTAATTTGAAATTACCTTACATGATGTTCCTTCTACCTTTTATATTTAGCATCCCAAGGTTCTAAAATAATAGGGACATCCTACTTCACATGCAGTTTAAGTCTAGGTATGGATCCGAATACCTAAATCCCTTAAACTAGGGCTCTGATACCATCTGTAACGACCCGTCCCAAATTTACACCATATAATAGCATTTACCAGCCAAAGATATATAACAAAAGATACATATTATTCACATAAGGTCCGAAAGTCTTAAAAATGTACATTACATAATGTGATCCAAACTTTTCGCTAGCATATTTTACAATACTATCCGTACAAAACGTTTAAGGAAAACTTCTAAATCCCGAATAGCCTTCAAAAGCACGTTATACTTTATCCTTGCCTTTATACCTTCCTTGACCTGGAATACATATTTTTGAAAACAAAATGAGGGTTAGACCAAACGGTTTAGTGAGATAATCCCTGTCAGTTTAAAATCATTTGCACAAACACCATATACATAACACAAATATGAATACCAACTATGACTCATGCATTATGTACTTTCCTGTCTCATTCCCATGGCCATATTAGTTGGTTGCGAGCCAACTAATCAATTTACTCCGCTGCACTAATATACAGCCAACTCTGTTGTCCCTCCGTATAACCAAACTCCACCGGTCCTAAGCCCGGCCAACGTGCACTCGTGTAGTGTAATGCTCGTATAAATATAATATACACATCAATATATCATACTTCATACATATGCACATTATTACACTACTTATCACATTCTCAATCCACATATATGTATTCCAGTTTGAAAACATTTTAAAGTAAAACTCACATGATTGCTTATCAAACACTTCCAATCCTTTCCCAAAGTAATTCGATCTTTCACCCAAAATTCACAGAATCTGAAACAGATTAAATACAAACACTTCTTTACCAGTCGAATACATAAGAGTTACTAGTAGGGCTAAGAACTCTAGATAAGTCTATTTAACTCTTATCCTCAAGTGTTGCCCCAAACCCGAACTTAAGTCGAGTACACAGTATATCTATTCCTCGTTCATATTCTATCCTAGAGTCGACAAAACACAAAGGTATCGGATACTCAAAAGTATCTGGAATCTTCAAAAGTGACCGGATAACCAAAGTTTCCGGACACCAAGTACTATCCGGACCGTATACTTTCCGGACACACACATCTTACCGGATATGAGAATCTTTTCGGACAAAATACACATTCCGAATGATATCCGGAAACCAAGATAGTCCGGATACCATCCGGTATATAACTTCATCGGGAAACATATTAAAAATAAACATACCGGATAATTGACTTGTCCGGATACCTTTGCATAAGGATTTCCGGATACTCCAGCTACCGGACACTATCAAAGAGGAACTACCGGACACTATCAACTTCGTCCGAAAACCTCAGTCTATTCATCGAAACTTCTACCCAGATTTCGATTGAAACCCAATTCTTCCAAACCAAACATACTAGTCTTTTACAATTGAGTTTTCTAACCTATTCCAAACATCAATTTTATACTTACAACAGTTTTCATAAGAGAATAGAAGGAACTCACCTTACAAAGATAAAACCCACTTTTCTTGCACAAATAACTTCAAATCAACAACATCCTTGTTTATCTCAGTTTGGAAGTTCTTAGCATTCTGATGAATCTGTCTTCTTTCTTCTTTTCTCAGTTCTAACTCTCTCTCTTTCTCTTTGCCGAATGAAAAACACACACACACACACACACACACACATTGAGATATTGAGAAAATATCTCATTTTCTCCTCTTTAACAAAAAGAGGCCGTGGGTGATGATGTTTCATCATTTCAACCAATTAGCCCCTCAACTATCCTCAATTGCCACTTTATACCCTCCAACTTTTCAATTAAAATTAAAGTTTACCTCTTAACTCCTAACTCCATAAAACTAACCCGAACCTACCTTAAACTAAAAATAATAAAAATTAAATAAACCAGTAACGTACCCGGTTATTACAACATCTCCCCCTTAAAAGAATTCCGTCCCGGAATTCGGTTAGGCGAATAGGTATGGGTACTTAGTTCTCACTATTACATCGAACTGCAACAAGGCTGTCGAAAATAACTTATTAGGCACTCCACACCTATCTATATCTATAACACAATTATCAGATACCTTTATAAAGCAAATAAACGGCCAATAAGGAGCCACAACTAATCAATTGCATCGAAATCAATTAGCACTTTAGTACGTGTAGAGTTCTATAGAAATGTACCAGTAACCGTATCAGGAGTTTCTTCTACTTCTTGTGCTGTCATTTGGAAGGCACGACCTCTTGCTTTCGGTATCTCAGGTTTCTGTACCCCTCCCGGCACAACATCCGTTGGTCTTACTAGCATACTACCCTGCAGTGCTTTCCACTGTGGACAATCAGCCCGAATGTGATCAGGAGAATTGCAATGAAAACAAAATCGAGTCACCCAACAGTCCTTAGCGATATGACCCGAGTTCCCACACTTGTAGCAATTTCGGGAATCAACATAGCAGTTTCCTTGATGAATGCGGTTACATTTAGGACACGGTCTTTCAATTGATCTGAAAGGTGGATGACTATCAAGCCTCGAAGATCTGCACTCCTCCGGATCGTACGTTGTTTCCTCCAATTTTCTTTTCCCAAAACGTTTCTCATTAACATTTCTTCCTTTATCTCTTTCAACATTTTCTGCAGCATCTACCGCGGCTGAGAAGGTATCTGGTCCCTTTGCAATCAATAGACTTCTGATTTCTGAATTTAACCCAAATATAAACCTTTCCATTTTAAGTGCCTCCGTGGCCACATAGTACTCTGCGAAACGAGACTTCTCCAGAAAACATGCAGTATAATCCTAAACCGATAAACTTCCCCGTTGCAGGTTCATGAACTCTTCTTCCAGTTCTCTAACTGCTGCTTGAGGACAAACTGTCTTTTGAAAGCTATAGTGAATTCTTCCCAAGAAAAAATAGAATACACATCAGGTCCTCTAGAGGTAATAAGAGCTTCCCACCAATATAGAGCATCGGCTTTCAGCATCGCGATTCCATATAGCTCTCTATCTTCCTCAGCACATTTACTGGATTTGAAGATAGCTTCTATCTCTTTTAGCCACCTCATAGCCTTTACTGGGTCTCTTTCTCCTGAGTAAGTCGGAGGCTTGCAACTTAGAAATATCTTATAGTCACACTTCTTTGGAACCTGTATGACAGTAGGTGTAATGGGCATCTCGTCTTCTAGACTAGGATCTGGTATTTCAGTTTCAGTATGACGAGTTCGGTCGAACATAGCTTGTAAATTTGCTTGTAGTCTTCCCATTTCAACCGCCAAATCGTCTCTTGTAACAAACTCGGTGCCTTGCGACTGAACTCTGCCTCCAGTTATGCCCCTACCTCGTTCTCCACCTCTTCCCCTTGTCCCGATTATTGGATTCGTTCTATTAGAATTTCCTTCTCCCTCTCTATTCGTACGTCGAGTACCACTTGCCATTCTATAGATTTCAGCAAGGTTAATATACACGTAAGCACATACCCCATATAATAAGGTTTTCCAGTTCAAACATGTACCTGTAAGTTCATGATTACACTGGCCAAATGTAATTTGAAATTACCTTACATGATGTTCCTTCTACCTTTTATATTTAGCATCCCAAGGTTCTAAAATAATAGGGACATCCTACTTCACATGCAGTTTAAGTCTAGGTATGGATCCGAATACCTAAATCCCTTAAACTAGGGCTCTGATACCATCTGTAACGACCCGTCCCAAATATACACCATATAATAGCATTTACCAGCCAAAGATATATAACAAAAGATACATATTATTCACATAAGGTCCGAAAGTCTTAAAAATGTACATTACATAATGTGATCCAAACTTTTCGCTAGCATATTTTACAACAATATCCGTACAAAACGTTTAAGGAAAACTTCTAAATCCCGAATAGCCTTCAAAAGCACGTTATACTTTATCCTTGCCTTTATACCTTCCTTGACCTGGAATACATATTTTTGAAAACAAAATGAGGGTTAGACCAAACGGTTTAGTGAGATAATCCCTGTCAGTTTAAAATCATTTGCACAAACACCATATACATAACACAAATATGAATACCAACTATGACTCATGCATTGTGTACTTTCCTGTCTCATTCCCATGGCCATATTAGTTGGTTGCGAGCCAACTAATCAATTTACTCCGCTGCACTAATATACAGCCAACTCTGTTGTCCCTCCGTATAACCAAACTCCACCGGTCCTAAGCCCGGCCAACGTGCACTCGTGTAGTGTAATGCTCGTATAAATATAATATACACATCAATATATCATACTTCATACATATGCACATTATTACACTACTTATCACATTCTCAATCCACATATATGTATTCCAGTTTGAAAACATTTTAAAGTAAAACTCACATGATTGCTTATCAAACACTTCCAATCCTTTCCCAAAGTAATTCGATCTTTCACCCAAAATTCACAGAATCTGAAACAGATTAAATACAAACACTTCTTTACCAGTCGAATACATAAGAGTTACTAGTAGGGCTAAGAACTCTAGATAAGTCTATTTAACTCTTATCCTCAAGTGTTGCCCAAACCCGAACTTAAGTCGAGTACACAGTATATCTATTCCTCGTTCATATTCTATCCTAGAGTCGACAAAACACAAAGGTATCGGATACTCAAAAGTATCTGGAATCTTCAAAAGTGACCGGATAACCAAAGTTTCCGGACACCAAGAACTATCCGGACCGTATACTTTCCGGACACACACATCTTACCGGATATGAGAATCTTTTCGGACAAAATACACATTCCGAATGATATCCGGAAACCAAGATAGTCCGGATACCATCCGGTATATAACTTCATCGGGAAACATATTAAAAATAAACATACCGGATAATTGACTTGTCCAGATACCTTTGCATAAGGATTTCCGGATACTCCAGCTACCGGACACTATCAAAGAGGAACTACCGGACACTATCAACTTCGTCTGAAAACCTCAGTCTATTCATCGAAACTTCTACCCAGATTTCGATTGAAACCCAATTCTTCCAAACCAAACATACTAGTCTTTTACAACTGAGTTTTCTAACCTATTCCAAACATCAATTTTATACTTACAACAGTTTTCATAAGAGAATAGAAGGAACTCACCTTACAAAGATAAAACCCACTTTTCTTGCACAAATAACTTCAAATCAACAACATCCTTGTTTATCTCAGTTTGGAAGTTCTTAGCATTCTGATGAATCTGTCTTCTTTCTTCTTTTCTCAGTTCTAACTCTCTCTCTTTCTCTTTGCCGAATGAAAAACACACACACACACACACACACACATTGAGATATTGAGAAAATATCTCATTTTCTCCTCTTTAACAAAAAGAGGCCGTGGGTGATGATGTTTCATCATTTCAACCAATTAGCCCCTCAACTATCCTCAATTGCCACTTTATACCCTCCAACTTTTCAATTAAAATTAAAGTTTACCTCTTAACTCCTAACTCCATAAAACTAACCCGAACCTACCTTAAACTAAAAATAATAAAAATTAAATAAACCAGTAACGTACCCGGTTATTACAACATCTCCCCCTTAAAAGAATTCCGTCCCGGAATTCGGTTAGGCGAATAGGTATGGGTACTTAGTTCTCACTATTACATCGAACTGCAACAAGGCTGTCGAAAATAACTTATTAGGCACTCCACACCTATCTATATCTATAACACAATTATCAGATACCTTTATAAAGCAAATAAACGGCCAATAAGGAGCCACAAGTAATCAATTGCATCGAAATCAATTAGCACTTTAGTACGTGTAGAGTTCTATAGAAATGTACCAGTAACCGTATCAGGAGTTTCTTCTACTTCTTGTGCTGTCATTTGGAAGGCACGACCTCTTGCTTTCGGTATCTCAGGTTTCTGTACCCCTCCCGGCACAACATCCGTTGGTCTTACTAGCATACTACCCTGCAGTGCTTTCCACTGTGGACAATCAGCCCGAATGTGATCAGGAGAATTGCAATGAAAACAAAATCGAGTCACCCAACAGTCCTTAGCGATATGACCCGAGTTCCCACACTTGTAGCAATTTCGGGAATCAACATAGCAGTTTCCTTGATGAATGCGGTTACATTTAGGACACGGTCTTTCAATTGATCTGAAAGGTGGATGACTATCAAGCCTCGAAGATCTGCACTCCTCCGGATCGTACGTTGTTTCCTCCAATTTTCTTTTCCCAAAACGTTTCTCATTAACATTTCTTCCTTTATCTCTTTCAACATTTTCTGCAGCATCTACCGCGGCTGAGAAGGTATCTGGTCCCTTTGCAATCAATAGACTTCTGATTTCTGAATTTAACCCAAATATAAACCTTTCCATTTTAAGTGCCTCCGTGGCCACATAGTACTCTGCGAAACGAGACTTCTCCAGAAAACATGCAGTATAATCCTAAACCGATAAACTTCCCCGTTGCAGGTTCATGAACTCTTCTTCCAGTTCTCTAACTGCTGCTTGAGGACAAACTGTCTTTTGAAAGCTATAGTGAATTCTTCCCAAGAAAAAATAGAATACACATCAGGTCCTCTAGAGGTAATAAGAGCTTCCCACCAATATAGAGCATCGGCTTTCAGCATCGCGATTCCATATAGCTCTCTATCTTCCTCAGCACATTTACTGGATTTGAAGATAGCTTCTATCTCTTTTAGCCACCTCATAGCCTTTACTGGGTCTCTTTCTCCTGAGTAAGTCGGAGGCTTGCAACTTAGAAATATCTTATAGTCACACTTCTTTGGAACCTGTATGACAGTAGGTGTAATGGGCATCTCGTCTTCTAGACTAGGATCTGGTATTTCAGTTTCAGTATGACGAGTTCGGTCGAACATAGCTTGTAAATTTGCTCGTAGTCTTCCCATTTCAACCGCCAAATCGTCTCTTGTAACAAACTCGGTGCCTTGCGACTGAACTCTGCCTCCAGTTATGCCCCTACCTCGTTCTCCACCTCTTCCCCTTGTCCCGATTATTGGATTCGTTCTATTAGAATTTCCTTCTCCCTCTCTATTCGTACGTCGAGTACCACTTGCCATTCTATAGATTTCAGCAAGGTTAATATACACGTAAGCACATACCCCATATAATAAGGTTTTCCAGTTCAAACATGTACCTGTAAGTTCATGATTACACTGGCCAAATGTAATTTGAAATTACCTTACATGATGTTCCTTCTACCTTTTATATTTAGCATCCCAAGGTTCTAAAATAATAGGGACATCCTACTTCACATGCAGTTTAAGTCTAGGTATGGATCCGAATACCTAAATCCCTTAAACTAGGGCTCTGATACCATCTGTAACGACCCGTCCCAAATATACACCATATAATAGCATTTACCAGCCAAAGATATATAACAAAAGATACATATTATTCACATAAGGTCCGAAAGTCTTAAAAATGTACATTACATAATGTGATCCAAACTTTTCGCTAGCATATTTTACAACAATATCCGTACAAAACGTTTAAGGAAAACTTCTAAATCCCGAATAGCCTTCAAAAGCACGTCATACTTTATCCTTGCCTTTATACCTTCCTTAACCTGGAATACATATTTTTGAAAACAAAATGAGGGTTAGACCAAACGGTCTAGTGAGATAATCCCTGTCAGTTTAAAATCATTTGCACAAACACCATATACATAACACAAATATGAATACCAACTATGAACGATGCATTGTGTACTTTCCTGTCTCATTCCCATGGCCATATTAGTTGGTTGCGAGCCAACTAATCAATTTACTCCGCTGCACTAATATACAACCAACTCTGTTGTCCCTCCGTACAGCCAAACTCCACCAGTCCTAAGCCCGGCCAACGTGCACTCGTGTAGTGTAATGCTCGTATAAATATAATATACACATCAATATATCATACTTCATACATATGCACATTATTACACTACTTATCACATTCTCAATCCACATATATGTATTCCAGTTTGAAAACATTTTAAAGTAAAACTCACCTGATTGCTTATCAAACACTTCCAATCCTTTTCCAAAGTAATTCGATATTTCACCCAAAATTCACAGAATATGAAACAGATTAAATATAAACACTTCTTTACCAGTCGAATACATAAGACTTACTAGTAGGGCTAAGAACTCTAGATAAGTCTATTTAACTCTTATCCTCAAGTGTTCCCCCAAACCCGAACTTAAGTCGAGTACACAGTATATCTATTCCTCGTTCATATTTTATCCTAGAGTCGACAAAACACAAAGGTATCGGATACTCAAAAGTATTTGGAATCTCCAAAGGTGACCGGATAACCAAAGTTTCCGGACACCAAGAACTATCTGGACCATATACTTTCCGGACACTCACATCTTACCGGATATGAGAATCTTTCCGGACAAAATACACATTCCGGATGATATACGGAAACCAAGATAGTCCGGATACCATCCGGTATATAACTTCATCCGAAAACATATTAAAAATAAAGTTACCGGATAATTGACCTGTCCGGATACCTTTGCATAAGGATTTCCGGATACTCCAACTACCAGACACTATCAAAGAGGAACTACCGGACACTATCAACTTCGTCCGAAAACCTCGGTCTATTCATCGAAACTTCTACCCAGATTTCGATTGAAACCCAATTCTTCCAAACCAAACATACCAGTGTTTTACAATTGAGTTTTCTAACCTATTCCAAACATCAATTTTATAATTACAACAGTTTTCATAAGAGAATAGAAGGAACTCACTTTACAAATATAAAACCCACTTTTCTCGCACAATTAACTTCAAATCAACAACATCCCTGTTTATCTCAGTTTGGAAGTTCTTAGCATTCTGATGAATCTGTCTTCTTTCTTCTTTTCTCAGTTCTAACTATCTCTCTTTCTCTTTGCCGAATGAAAAACACACACACACACACACACACACACACACACACACACACACACACACACACACACACACACACACACATACATTGAGATATTGAGAAAATATCTCATTTTCTCCTCTTTAACAAAAAGAGGCGGTGGGTGATGATGTTTCATCATTTCAGCCAATTAGCCCCTCAACTATCCTCAATTGCCACTTTATACCCTCCAACTTTTCAATTAAAATTAAAGTTTACCTCTTAACTCCTAACTCCATAAAACTAACCCGAACCTACCTTAAACTAAAAATAATAAAAATTAAATAAACCAGTAACGTACCCGGTTATTACAACAACAACCTTTCAGAAGAGTCGCATATGTCGAAGGGCTGAAGCATAATCTTCTAAGCATCAGTCAGCTATGTGATAAGGATTACAAAGTGTGCTTAAGGAATCCTGCTTTGTCACTGACAAAAAGGAGAAAGTCGCTCTCAACAGATACCGTTTGGAAAATATTTATGTTATAAACATGGACTCGACAACCACTGAGAATTCTTGTTTCTTTTCCAAAGCCTCTTCCGATGTCAACTGGCTATGGCATAAGAGACTCTCTCATCTAAACTTCAAGACACTGAATACTCTTTCTTCAAAAGAGTTGGTCACTGGTATACCTCAACAATCATACGCTAAGGAATCTCTATGCTCAGCGTGTGAAAAAGGGAAACAAACCAAAACAAGCTTCAAGTCAAAGCAAGTTTCCTCAGTGTCATCTCCACTTCAACTTCTTCACATTGATTTGTTTGGCCCTGTTAACAAAAAATCCATTACTGGAAAGAAATATACACTGGTCAAAGTTGATGAATTGTATCGCTACACATGGGTTATGTTTCTCTGTTCTAAGAGTGACACCCCTTGTAACATCCCAAATTTTCAGTTATATTATTTTGTGAATTACAAATTAACTTGAGGGTTAAGTTTGTAATTGTTTAAAAGTGTTGGTTGAAATGGATTTGAATAATGAGGGTTTATTGTGTAATTCTTTAAAAGTTGGAGGTCCATTTGGAAAGAGTCTTATGACTCATGTGTTTTTAGTGAGGTGTCATTAAGTTAGCATTGTTAGCTAAATTATGTGGGTCTTATGTGCATTGTGTGTGTGTGTTCGGTTTTGAAAAAGAGAAACCGAGAGAGAGATTGAGATAGAGAAATCGAGAAAGAGAAGGAGGAAAAGAAAAGATCTTCTGGGAATTTATATTAATCTGGTGTTGATTTGAAGATATCAAAAGGTAATTATCTAATTGAATACTTCATCTTCTTAGTTAAAAGCTTTCTTGAGAATTTTAATTTGGGTTTTGGTAAAATATGATAATAATGAGAATCTGAGTTTTAGGATATGTTAAGGTAAGTATATTAAACATATCTGCAAATTGGCATAAACAAACATAGATTAAAAGTACAAAAATCTGGGTTTAGAACGAACTTAGTGGACTGAGACTTGGTTGAATATCATCGAAGTCGCAACATTGAGTTGCGACATTCATGATTGTCGCAATAGGCAATAGCGACTTAGAGTTGGAGTCGCAGCAGACCATTGCGACTTGGCTTTGGAATCGCAACAGTTAGTTGCGACTTGGGTTGAAATCGCAATGGGCAGTTGCGACTTGGTACTGTAGTCGCAACAGTTCACTGCGACTTGGAATTGGAATCGCAATAGAGGACTGCGACTCCAGTTCATTGCGATTTGAATTTGGGATCGCAATAAAGGACTGCGACTTCAGTTGGTTGCGATTTGGAAGTGAAATCGCAATAGGTGATTGCGATTTCAGTTCATTGCGACTTGAGATGTGATTTTAAGAGATTAAGGATTTTCAGTTGCAGAGGGTTCTGTTTTGATGATTAATATCAGTATATGTAATTGAATAATACAGTAAGCTGTGGTAGTGAAGAAAGGAGCCGTTACGTGTTAAAAAGGACTAAAAGAAGTAATAACGCATCAGGTGAGTTTATTCAACTCTCTTTAAAATTCAGTAATTAATCTTGAATTAGATGCTTTATATGTGTGCATGAATATGTCTTATGTGGATTTGATTAAATTAGAGATAAGCCAAGAGGGCGATTAAAAGTTGTGTTATGTTGGTTACCATGTTAAAGTTCCAAGATGAGTTATATATGAAATTGATGAACTAGTATTTATTATTAAACTTGCATGCTAAGTTTGATTATCTACTACATGAAATTACTATGTGGTTATGAACTCTAATTATGATTTGAAGCTTGATTGAGTTATTAACTTCCATGCTAAGTTAAAGAGGAGATAATTAAGAGATTTAGATGAGGAGATATTAATATTCTTGATATTATATATATATAGAATATGTTCGGAGAAATGATATACTGTATGCTGGACGCATATAGTAGTATCGATTATTACATATATTATATTATGTGATTATGTGCTTTTACTAAAATAGGCATCCGGTCACCGAGGGCACTTGGGTACGATATGATGGGAACCGATTACTCGCCATAGACCAAAGGGATGTAATTTTAGTAATTGGGTGAACCTTGAATCATGAGTCTCGATTTGAGTATCGCGATATTATAATCCCATGGGGGCCATTGATTCTGAGGTGGAATGTGGAATAAGCAGAGTTTGCTTAATGATTCCCATTTCGATTTGGGAAGATCGGAGATTTCCCTGTGATGAGAGGAAGATTAGAGATAGGCATAAAGTAATTTGTAATCTCTACTTCCTGATTAAGAAATAGGCAAGTTTTGACTTGTAATTTCTTGTGTGTGAATATTGATTTTGAATTTGGAGTGATTCATAGTTAACTCTTATGTTGTGGTTGCGATTAAATGAGTTAGTCATAGGAAATTGGGAGTAGGGTAGATTCCCCGATTTGAAAAGGAGTTGTCGTACGGTAAGATGGGTGATAACAGGTTTGAGTTATCTGTTCATGTTTTGATTATTAAATTTTATTTTGATTTGAATATCCTCACTAGGCGAAAGCCTAATGTTTCAAGTTGAATCTTCTTACCAGGTACAAGCTCCGGGAAATAACGGGAATGAGAGACGAGAACTTTTGGAAAGATTCAGACTTAGAGATACCGGAGGATCTAGAGATTTTTTATGCTTTTGGGACGGTTGTTTAGATAACTGGATTAATCTGATTGTTATGTTATGATTAGATTAATAAGTTATTTAAGTAATGACGTTTGTATATAGAAACCTTACATTTGATCCTCAGGTTATATAAGTTTGAAAGTTTTTGATCATAACTTGTGGTAAATTTAAGGTTTAAATTGACCCTGTTTTTAGGGTGTTTCAGTATGGTATCAGAGCTTTAGTTTAAGCGAACTAGGTATGAATTTGAGATACCTAGACTTAAGCTGAGATGAGTTAAGTTATGATCCGTGAGTTTTGGGTAGAAATACTAAGAATGGGTAGTCTTAGAGTCGACAGAAATACGCGAAGCTGGTACTGTAACAATGGTAATGAGAATTCTCATGTATGATATGTTCGCAATTTCAATTAGCTACTGTTATTATGAATATATTATTACACAAGCATACTTGTTTCTAAATTGTTACAGTGACTGATTAGCGGTAAAGTATGTATTGTATGTTTAGTTGTATAAACCATTAACTGATGAATATTCTTTTATGCTCCATCAGAACGATGGTGAATACGCCCCCGAGGTCTCCAAATTCTTCGATGAATAGGAATTGGTTAGACGATGCTGGAGAGAGACAAACTGGATTGGGCGGAGTTCCTGATACGCCATCAGATTTTCTTTCCTTGGGAGGAATGCGAAGTCGAGTACATCCAGGAGGTACTAGTAATGTTGATCAAACGTCGTCAGATTCAGTTATGGAGGGGCGAATAATGGATAATGTGACTCGGCTGATGAATGCTTCAATGGAGAGGCAAGCAGAGATGATGAATACTGTAATGGGGAGACAGGCAGAGATGTTTACGAAATTGATTAATGATCGAAATGTGGAGCCAAGGAGAACAGTGGCCGATACTAATGTGATAAATCCGACTGTAAATCCAGGAGTGGAGACAGATAGGAGGGTTGACAGAAACTGTTCCTACATGACGTTCCTAAGTTGTAAACCACCAGAATTCAAGGGAGATGATAATCCAGTGGTTTGTATGAACTGGATAAGAGAAATCGAGCAGGCTTTTCGTGCATGTGAATGTACAGATGAGAGATCTAAGGTGAGATTTGGATCACAAATGTTGCGTGGCAAAGCGTTGCAGTGGTGGAATGTGTTGTCATCAACTGTAACCGAAGCATATTTGAATTCCGTAACTTGGAGTCAGTTTAAAGCAAAGATTTTAGAAGAATATTGTAACGAACATGAGATGGACCGAATCGAAGAAGAGTTTCGGAATATTAAGAAGGGTAATATGTCAGTGAGAAAATATACCGAGGTCTTTATGGAGAAGCTAAATCTTGTGGGGCACGTGGCTTCAACAGAGAAAGAAAAGATTAAGTATTATTTGAAAGGTCTACCAGCCGATATGATGACAAGGGTTCGCAGTTCAAAATCTGCTACCTTGAGGGAGACGATTGAGGAAGCAAAGGTGATCGAGGAAATGTATGTGAAAGACAAGGAGGAGAAAGCGCAAGTCGGAGAAAAGAGAAAATGGGAGGGTCGTTCCGAACCTTCTCCGAAATTAAGATTATTCGGAAAGAACATTCGCAATGATTCTCGTAGAGAACCGAGTTGGTGTGCAAAGTGCAGAAGTAAACATTTTGGCCAATGTCGTGTGGTCGGAAATCAATGTTTCAAGTGTGGGAAGATGGGACATATGGCGTCGAGTTGTACAGTGCCTGGGTCGGTTTGTTTTGAATGTCAGCAACCGGGTCATTTTCGAAAAGATTGTCCGAAGTTGAAAAGAGGAGGAGATCAGGGGAGAAAGCTGGATATTCCCAAACCAACCGGTCGTGCATTCCAAATGACTGCTGATGAAGCGAAGGGGTCAAAGGACGTGGTCTCGGGTACATTTCTTATAAACTCTATTCCTGCACGTGTGTTGTTTGATAGTGGCGCAAATTTCTCTTTTGTATCCAAGATGTTTCAACATAAACTAGCTATGCCTGTTACTACTCTAGGAGATGCCTTAGTAGTCGAAATAGCTAATGGAGTTCATACTTTGGTTAAGGAGAGCCTGGCCGATTGTAAGATTATGATAGAGGGAACAGAATTTCCGATTAACTTGTTGTTAATGGAAATTGGGAGTTTTGATATTGTGGTAGGGATGGACTGGTTGAGCAACAACCGGGCAGAAATTATGTGCGCAAAGAAGCTGATTCGAATTCCAATGGGCGAGAAAGATAGTGTATTCGTATTCGGAGAAAAACAGGAAGGAGAAATTCCGTTAATTTCAGTGATGAAGGCACGGAAATGTTTATCGAAAGGGTGTTGGTCTTATCTAGCCTATGTTATTGATACAAAGTTAGAAAAGAAAAATATTCAAGATATCAACGTGGTGCGTGAGTTTCCGGATGTGTTCCCGGATGACCTTCCAGGTTTGCCAGTTGAAAGACAGGTGGAGTTTCGTATCGATATTATTCCTGGATCGGCACCGATTGCACGAGCACCTTATCGTTTAGCACCTGCTGAGATGAAAGAGATGATGACTCAGCTTCAGGAGTTATTAGATAAGGGTTTCGTAAGACCGAGTTCTTCACCTTGGGGAGCTCCAGTTTTATTTGTTAAGAAGAAAGATGGTACCATGAGAATGTGTATTGATTACCGAGAGTTGAATAAGGTAACTATTAAGAACAAGTATCCGCTTCCGAGGATTGATGATCTATTTGATCAACTCCAAGGTGCGGGATGCTTTTCAAAGATAGATTTAAGATATGGATACCATCAAGTGCGGGTAAGAGATGAAGACGTTTCAAAAACAGCGTTTAGAACAAGATATGGGCATTATGAATTCCTTGTAATGCCATTTGGGTTGACAAATGCTCCTGCGGTATTCATGGATTTGATGAACAGAGTGTGTCGACCATTTTTAGATAAGTTTGTCATTGTGTTTATTGATGACATATTTATTCAAAGACTGAAGAAGATCATGAGCAGCATCTTCGTGAAGTCTTAGAAGTTTTAAGAAAAGAGAAGTTATACGCCAAGTTTTCAAAGTGTGAATTTTGGTTGAAGGAGGTGCAGTTTCTAGGTCATGTGATTACTTCTGAAGGAGTTAAAGTAGATCCTTCAAAGATTGAAGCAATGACGAATTGGGAGACACCTAGAAGTGCATCTGAGATAAGAAGCTTTCTGGGATTAGCAGGTTATTATAGAAGATTCATAAAAGATTTTTCTAAGATTGCATCTGCTTTGACGTTGTTAACCAGAAAGAATGAGAAGTTAGTTTGGACGGAGAAACAAGAAACAGCTTTCAGAATTTTACGTCAAAAACTGTGTGAAGCACCTATTCTTGCCCTGCCAGAAGGGACAAAAGATTTTGTTGTATATAGTGATGCTTCAAAGATGGGTTTAGGATGTGTGCTAATGCAAAGGGGCAAAGTGATTGCCTATGCCTCAAGACAGCTTAAAGAGCATGAGAAGAATTATCCTACCCATGATTTAGAGTTAGCAGCAGTGGTGTTCGCTTTGAAGTTGTGGCGACACTATTTGTATGGAACGAAGTGTACTATTTATACTGATCACAAGAGTTTGCAACATGTTTTTGATCAGAAGGAATTAAACATGAGGCAGCGAAGATGGTTAGAATTGCTTAAGGATTATGATTGTGAATTGCATTACCATCCTGGTAAAGCAAATGTCGTAGCTGATGCCTTAAGTAGAAAAGAATATGGTGGGTGTTTGAAATCGGTAAATGCTAGAATTGATGTAACGTCAAGTTTGGTGGAAAAGATCAAAGAGGCACAAGTGGTTGCCTTGCGAGAGGAAAATCTGAAGGAAGAAGTAATGGGTAAGCAACATCTTCAGTTGACCGAAGATGGTCGTGGGATTAAATTATTTCAAGGAAGAGTTTGGGTGCCTAAAATTGGAGGAAATCGAGAATTGATTCTCGAAGATTCTCATAAATCTAAGTATTCCATTCACCCTGGGAGTACGAAGATGTATCGAGATTTGAAATTGCATTATTGGTGGCCAGCAATGAAAGTAGATGTGGCTCGAAAGGTAGAGACGTGTACAACATGTTCGTTGGTGAAAGCTGAACATCAGAAAACTTACGGAAGTTTCCAATCCTTGGAAATTCCGGAGTGGAAGTGGGAAAAGATTACCATGGATTTTGTGACGAAGTTACCCAAGACGCAAAAAGGTAACGACACAATATGGGTAATCGTGGATAGATTAACTAAGAGTGCTCATTTTCTAGCAATGAAAGAGGCATCACCAATTGAGAAATTGGCAAAGTTGTATATTGATGAAGTGGTGTCAAGGCATGGTATACCAGTGTCAATAGTGTCAGATCGTGATAGTCGGTTTACCTCGAGGTTTTGGCGATCATTGCAAGAAGAATTGGGTACTAAAGTTAATTTGAGTACTGCTTTTCATCCACAGACCGATGGACAGAGTGAGCGGACTATTCAAACTTTGGAAGATATGCTCAGGTGTTGTGTTTTAGATTTTGGTGGTAACTGGGATACGCATCTACCGCTAGTAGAATTTGCGTATAACAATAGTTATCATTCGAGCATCGGGAGAGCACCCTTCGAAGCGTTGTATGGTCGTAAGTGTAGAACTCCGGTGTGTTGGTTAGAAGCCGGGGAGAAACAATTTGCTGGTCCAGAGTTAGTACAGCAAACGGCGGATAAAGTAAAAGAGATTCGGCAGCATATGAAAGCAGCCCAAGATAGACAGAAAAGTTATGCTGATCCGAAGCGGAGACCAAAGGAATTTCAAGTTGGGGAGCGTGTAATGCTCAAGGTATCCCCATGGAAAGGTGTGATAAGGTTTGGAAAACGTGGGAAGTTGAGTCCTCGTTTTCTAGGACCTTTCACCATTGTTGAGAGAATTGGGTTACAAGCTTATAAGTTAGATCTTCCGCCCGAGTTGGAAGGAGTTCATATTACTTTTCATGTATGTTATCTTCGAAAGTGTTTGGCCGAAGAGGAGGATGTGATTCCGCTCACTGATGTGAGAATAGATGAAAAGAGTCGTTGTGAAGAGGAACCTGAAGCGATTTTAGAAAGATCGGTTAGAAAGTTACGTAGTGGTAAAGAGGTAGCTATGTTGAAAGTACAGTGGAAACACCATAGAGGTACTAATGTAACTTTAGAGTCAGAGGAGAGTATGAGGAATAGGTATCCTCATTTGTTAACCTAGCTTTGATTTCGGGGACGAAATCATTTTCAAGTTGGGGAGTATTGTAACATCCCAAATTTTCAGTTATATTATTTTGTGAATTACACATTAACTTGAGGGTTAAGTTTGTAATTGTTTAAAAATGTTGGTTGAAATGGATTTGAATAATGAGGGTTTATTGTGTAATTTTTTAAAAGTTGGAGGTCCATTTGGAAAGAGTCTTATGACTCATGTGTTTTTAGTGAGGTGTCATTAAGTTAGCATTGTTAGCTAAATTATGTGGGTCTTATGTGCATTGTGTGTGTGTGTTCGGTTTTGAAAAAGAGAAACCGAGAGAGAGATTGAGATAGAGAAATCGAGAAAGAGAAGGAGGAAAAGAAAAGATCTTCTGGGAATTTATATTAATCTGGTGTTGATTTGAAGATATCAAAAGGTAATTATCTAATTGAATACTTCATCTTCTTAGTTAAAAGCTTTCTTGAGAATTTTAATTTGGGTTTTGGTAAAATATGATAATAATGAGAATCTGAGTTTTAGGATATGTTAAGGTAAGTATATTAAACATATCTGCAAATTGGCATAAACAAACATAGATTAAAAGTACAAAAATCTGGGTTTAGAACGAACTTAGTGGACTGAGACTTGGTTGAATATCATCGAAGTCGCAACCTTGAGTTGCGACATTCATGATTGTCGCAATAGGCAATAGCGACTTAGAGTTGGAGTCGCAGCAGACCATTGCGACTTGGCTTTGGAATCGCAACAGTTAGTTGCGACTTGGGTTGAAATCGCAATGGGCAGTTGCGACTTGGTACTGTAGTCGCAACAGTTCACTGCGACTTGGAATTGGAATCGCAATAGAGGACTGCGACTCCAGTTCACTGCGATTTGGATTTGGGATCGCAATAGAGGACTGCGACTTCAGTTGGTTGCGATTTGGAAGTGAAATCGCAATAGGTGATTGCGATTTCAGTTCATTGCGACTTGAGATGTGATTTTAAGAGATTAAGGATTTTCAGTTGCAGAGGGTTCTGTTTTGATGATTAATATCAGTATATGTAATTGAATAATACAGTAAGCCGTGGTAGTGAAGAAAGGAGCCGTTACGTGTTAAAAGGGACTAAAAGAAGTAATAACGCATCAGGTGAGTTTATTCAACTCTCTTTAAAATTCAGTAATTAATCTTGAATTAGATGCTTTATATGTGTGCATGAATATGTCTTATGTGGATTTGAATAAATTAGAGATAAGCCAAGAGGGCGATTAAAAGTTGTGTTATGTTGGTTACCATGTTAAAGTTCCAAGATGAGTTATATATGAAATTGATGAACTAGTATTTATTATTAAACTTGCATGCTAAGTTTGATTATCTACTACATGAAATTACTATGTGGTTATGAACTCTAATTATGATTTGAAGCTTGATTGAGTTATTAACTTCCATGCTAAGTTAAAGAGGAGATAATTAAGAGATTTAGATGAGGAGATATTAATATTCTTGATATTATATATATATAGAATATGTTCGGAGAAATGATATACTGTATGCTGGACGCATATAGTAGTATCGATTATTACATATATTATATTATGTGATTATGTGCTTTTACTAAAATAGGCATCCGGTCACCGAGGGCACTTGGGTACGGTATGATGGGAACCGATTACTCGCCATAGACCAAAGGGATGTAATTTTAGTAATTGGGTGAACCTTGAATCATGAGTCTCGATTTGAGTATCGCGATATTATAATCCCATGGGGGCCATTGATTCTGAGGTGGAATGTGGAATAAGCAGAGTTTGTTTAATGATTCCCATTTCGATTTGGAAAGATCGGAGATTTCCCTGTGATGAGAGGAAGATTAGAGATAGGCATAAAGTAATTTGTAATCTCTACTTCCTGATTAAGAAATAGGCAAGTTTTGACTTGTAATTTCTTGTGTGTGAATATTGATTTTGAATCTGGAGTGATTCATAGTTAACTCTTATGTTGTGGTTGCGATTAAATGAGTTAGTCATAGGAAATTGGGAGTAGGGTAGATTCCCCGATTTGAAAAGGAGTTGTCGTACGGTAAGATGGGTGATAACAGGTTTGAGTTATCTGTTCATGTTTTGATTATTAAATTTTATTTTGATTTGAATATCCTCACTAGGCGAAAGCCTAATGTTTCAAGTTGAATCTTCTTACCAGGTACAAGCTCCGGGAAATAGCGGGAATGAGAGACGAGAACTTTTGGAAAGATTCAGACTTAGAGATACCGGAGGATCTAGAGATTTTTGATGCTTTTGGGACGGTTGTTTAGATAACTGGATTAATCTGATTGTTATGTTATGATTAGATTAATAAGTTATTTAAGTAATGACGTTTGTATATAGAAACCTTACATTTGATCATCAGGTTATATAAGTTTGAAAGTTTTTGATCATAACTTGTGGTAAATTTTAAGGTTTAAATTGACCTTGTTTTTAGGGTGTTTCACCCCTGAAGAACTCATCGCTTTCGTCTGGAAAATGGAAGTCCTGAATAATATGACCGTTCGCTTAAATAGCACGTGATCATGGGACTGAATTAAAAAACAGTTCCCTTGAAAATTTCTTTAAAAGTAAGGGTATTTCTCACAACTTTTCTTCAGTAAGAACACCGCAACAAAATGGAGTCGCTGAAAGAAGAAATCGAACGATCATCGAAGTTGTTCGTTCCATGCCCAGTGATTCTCATCTACCTACTCATTTCTTGGCAGAAGCTGTCAACACTACTTGTTTTACTCAAAACAGGTCGCTGATTGTCAAAAGAATCAAGAAAACAGCCTATGAACTTTTCCATGGGAGAAAACCTTCAATTAGCTTTCTTCACATCTTTGGATGTCAGTGTTTCATACTGAACAACAGAGATTCCCTTGTAATATTTCGTGGATATTCTTCAGTTTCCAAAGCCTTCAGAGTCTTCAATCGTAGAAGACAAACTGTAGAAGACAAACTGTAGAAGAAATAATCCACGTCACTTTTGACGAATCTCGTTCAACGAACTCAAGACCTTCTGCGGATACTGAAGAACTCAATCAATGGATGTTTTCTGATCTTGGGGACTCGGAAAATATTCCAATCCTCAGGTCAATACCCATACCGCAGAAGATGATGATCCTACTATTATCCCAAGCATGCAGACAAGTGAAGCTGAATCATCATGGGTTTCAGCCATTCCTCTCAACACTATTCCTGCTTCTGAACCATCTACCTAAGATATCCCATCTACTTCTCATCAATCAGTGAATGAAATGTCATCTGAACCTCTTCCTCTTCTACCTGAAGTACCTGAAGTTGCTGAAGCCTCTTCTTCTACTCCTCTAGAAGTTTAAATCGAGTCATAAATTCATGCTCCAGCTCAGCGATGGACTATTAATGTCATAGCGTACCGTGGGATGTCATAGCGTACCGTGGGATGATCGGCTCTCTTCTGTATCTTACAGCTAGCCGACCTGATATTATGTATGCAAATTGTTTATGTGCACGATATCAATCTGAACCTAAGGAATCTCATTTGATCGCTGTAAATCGTATTTTTCGATACCTTAAGGGTACTCCTAACCTAGGTCTTTGGTATCCCAAAGACTCAGGGTTTGATCTAATCGCCTATTCAGATAGTGATTTTGCAGGATGCAAATTGGATAGGAAAAGCACCACAAAAGGCTGTCAGCTCCTGGGTGGAAAGCTGGTGAGTTGGACAAGTAAAAAGCAAAATTCAGTGTCCACCTCAACCGCTGAAGCTGAGTACGTAGCTGCTGGAAGCTGTTGTTCTCAGGTCTTTTGGATGAAAAATCAACTATTAGACTATGATCTTTAGCTCTCCAAAATTCCAATCTATTGCGACAGCAGTAATGCCATCGCCATAGCAAACAATCCAGTGCTACACTCAAAGACCAAACACATCGAGATCAGGTATCATTTTATCAGAGATCATGTGATGAATGGTGATGTAGAACTTCATTTTATTCCAACTGACTTTCAGTTAGCTGATCTTTTCACCAAACCTCTTGATGAGACAAGATTCAACTTTCTCATCAGCGAGCTTGGAATGCTGAACCTAGAGGAGTAAAATCTTCAGCGGTTAAGCATTTGATCAGTGGTAATATGAACTGATATATCTCTATTAATCATCAAATCTCTGAACAAATTGATTCACTGATATCAAGGTATGTTCTCTCTCTTAATCGCTGACGTTCACCTCAGCATGCAAGATTTCAAAATAAATTACATCGCTGAATATCTCTTCCTTTCAGTGATTCTTTTGAATCTCTTAAATCTCACTGATATTTCTATTCAGTGTTTCTTAGGTTTTAAAATGTCCCCGAGCTTTTCTAAAACCCTCAGAGACACCTTAAAATATGAAAGGACGTTTATGACGTCATTGCAACAGATAAACCATGGCACGCCTTTTCGTCTGACACACTCGCCCGTTTCGTTTTCTTGTCCAATAAGATTTGAGGGTAGTGTCACGTGTCATCATGAAAAACTTTTCCCGCTCTTAGTTTCTCTCTCTCTACTCTCACTATATAAACCCATCGAGTTTATATTTTTACCTTTTACGCAAACATAAACTCTCAAACGCAAGAACTCACTGTTGCATTCGGATTATTTTTCTCAAGAACCTGTTTATCATCTTTTACATCACGAAACAAGTTAACATTTCTTTTATTTTCCATCTCAAAAACTTGTTTTTGATCTTATTATTGTTTTAAAAGATCAAACAAAAGAACTTTCTCAAAATAAAATCGTTTTCTTCATGATTTTATGAACACAATCTGTTTCCAGATTGTTCTTCGAGTTTATATTCAAAATCTTAAACTTGACACTTTCACATGTTTTTCCAGAATCTTTTCCATAAAAGGAAACTGGAAAACAAGAACTTTCACTGGTTTTGTACTTCTTTTCAAAACTAGAAAACCCTAAAAACCCTTATTTTGGAAACTTTACCATTCTAAGAAGTCTTCTTTATCTTCTTCATATGTGTTTATTGTGAACAGAAATGGCAACCACTGATACTACAAGCACTGCATCTCCTTCATCATCTGAGAAAGTTGAACTTACCAAGGTTTCTATGATGAAACTGTCAATGGACCAAATCACACACTCCAACAATCCCTATGCTCTACTGGAATTCCCACCAAAGAAAATGGTCTCTCATCTGGATGATGCAGTGAACTTCATTAAAACCTATCCTCTGGCGACAGCACTGACAATCAAGACCCCAACACACAAAAATCTATTAGCTCAATTTTGTTATACGACTCATCGTACCCAAATCCCCTCTACCAAAAACCCAAAAAAAAGATTGATGCCATCGCCTTCGAGACTGATTTTGGCGTAGCAAAAATCAACCCTGGCGTTATCCGCCATGCCCTGAACCTCCCTTCAAGTTCAAAGGACAACAAATTTGTTCCTTTCCCTGACCCCAACACCAACGAAGGCAAAGCTGAAATCATCGCATTCTTGGACGCGATGAACTACAAATGGAACACATGGAGAGATGACCTCCCTGAGAAGAAGATCACCACCGTGCTGAAGAGCAAAATACCCAGCGAGATGAACTTCATCTTTACTCATCTGATCAGCTGTATGACAGCTAAAATCGGGTCCTCTGATCAGGCCTGCCAAACCCAAACTGCCATGGGTTGTGCACTAATGAAGGGTCTGCATGTGGACTGGGCTATTCCAATCTTTGAAGACCTGATGGAACGCATCAAAGCCCCTACTCGACCAGCGAACGTTCCATACCCTTGATTTCCTAGCGCCTATTCATGCATGGGCTGAAAGACAAATATCCAACCGGGGGAGACCTGAGACTTTCTCGGGTTGGCCCTAAGGTACTGGATTACAAGCCAACCGCCAACGAGGTACGTCTCTCTACTCTCTTACCTCTTATCCGCTCTACTTCTTCTTATACTTCTGCGGCTACCACTTCGGCAGCGGTCGTCTCAACCGCAGGTACACAGGCCGCAACCACCACTTCATCTCGAAAGAGAAAACAATCTACATCCCCACTTGGCATTCATAAGACCAAGAAGACCACTAAGGAGCAACCCAAGCCTTCCCAGGATGAAGACTCCGCGTCTGTCCTTCTACAGCAGACGATGGATAGTTTTGTGGTGCACTCCACCACATCCGCTAAAGCCACCCCTTCCATTCCCACTTCAATGCCTCAAGACAGTGAAGTTACCATGGATCAGGACCCCCCATTCTTAGTACCTCTAAGTACTGAAGAGCTCTTCCTCAGCGGATCTAACGCTGAATCTGCTACCCACACCCTCTTCTCAACCTTTGTTCCTCCCTCATCTTCTTTGGTCACTCCAAACTTCATAACTCCCCCACTCTCAACCTCAGGTGTCATTCACCTAAGTGACACAGCCGCTGCTGATCTTCAACAAATGATGGATCAAAATCAAGGACCTGGTGGCTCTCAGCGTCAACCAAACATGGAAGACGATATGGAGACTTTCACTGGTCATCGTGATTTCCCCACCTTCTCCAACCCGCCCCCAGGTATACTAAACACTCCTCTCTCTGAACCCCCAACTTCTGAGATTTCCTTTGTTCATAAGTTTTTCTCTATTATAGGTCCTAATTTGGGCACCATCAACAACTTCATCACGGATTTGTTGACAAAGGTGGATTCTCTCACCACCACTCTCTCCAACAACTCCTCAGCGGTTACAGACGCTGGGGAAGCTTTAAAGAAACTCACCACTGAGGTGAAAGAGAAGGCCTCGAGCGCTGACTTGCAAAAGGTGGAAGGTGGCTTCTCCTCTGTTGCTAAGGCCCTCACAACCAACTCCTCTACACTCAGCGCCCTCAATAACACCAACACTTACCTCTCCGCAAACTTCAAGACTCTATCCAGCGAAGTCACATCGCTGAAGACAAAGGCCTCAAATCTCAAAGGAGAGGTGGGTTCACTGAAGACGGAGATGAGCGCTCTGGGTAAAAAGGTCGACTCCTCAAATGATCTGATTCAATATCTTTTGGACCGCCTCAACGCTCCCACTGTACCTCTATCCCACTTCTCTCAGGATGACCGGGAGAAGGTGGAGATGGCAGTGGACTTCATCATCAATAGTACCCCTGCTATTTCTGGCCTAGAAGTCAGAATAGCAGCGGTGGAAACCACTCTTGGGATCCCTGGCCACGAAGAGAGGGACCCTAAGGACGCTGCTGCTGACACTACTACCTCCCCCATTCGTCAAGTGGAAGAGTGGGAGAAGACTCAAGAAGACCTTCCCCATAACTCTGAGGGGGAGAGAAATGCTGATAAACCTCAGGGAGTTGAAAACCCTGAGGGAACCGAATTCTCCGACCCTGCAAATTCTAAGGGGGAGAATGCCGAAGAACATGCTGAATCTCCAGTGCATGTTGACTCAGATGACAATGTTGAATCCGAGGAAGAAGGAGAAGAAGACGAAGAAGATCTGGATCTTAAGGATGACGAACCATCATCTGATAATGATGATGATGACGATGATGATGATCTTGATGGCTTTGTCTTCCAGCCTAAGACCAAATAGACCCCAGCTCTTAAAGGGGTAGTTATCAAAGAATCAGGGGAGGGGACCACCAAAACCAAACCTGCAGCATTTGAAGTTGATAAAGGCAAAAACAAAGGCCTTGCAAAAGATAACTTGGCTGTTCTCTTCAGCAATCCACCTTGTCAGGTAACTTACTTTTTCTTCCCTTACACTGCATCCCTTCTCTATCCCTTCTCAACCTTAGTTCTACTCTCCATAAAACCTTAACCCATTTTTTCTATATCTCTTCTTCCAAATGATCTTACCTCTGTGATCGTTTTGTTTCAGCTAGTCCTCTCCCCTGCTTGAGGGTCAAGCAGAAGCTCCTCCTACATCACCAATAATCCCAGCCCAAGTGCTGATGAAATAATCCCGGTCTTAGACTTTGCTGAGACCGATGACATTTTTGAAGAAGAAGAAGAATTGCTTTCGCACAAGAAAAGACCTTCCTTGGTTCCTCAAAAGCCAAGTGAAGAAGAACTGAAAAAGAGAGCAACCATGATTCAAAAGCTTGAGGATCAGCGCTTCGTCCCTTCTCATCTCAACATTCTATCAAAAAGGGAAATCGTTGAATCCCTGAGAGCTGAGAAACTCCTGACTGATCGAAAGAAGGCCGAAGAAAAGATAAAGAATATGCCTTAGAACCTGCTCAACGTTCAGTTGATGATCCAAAACTGAAGAAGTTCCATGTTGCTGTTCAAAGGAAACTAATAAAGGACGCACAGAAGATCAACCAGGAAAAGACCAAAGTCAGTGATTCCATACTGGACTGGTGCAAGAAAATGTGCTACTACAGAAGTCATGGATCAAGGATCAGCGCTGTAAACATAAAAGGGAGATATGCCTTGAAATATGATAAAAAGGTACCAATTATTCATGTCCAAGTGGTCAGAGAAAACGGCTACTTCAGAACTTGCTACATGTCAGACCTGGACAAATTCGATTTCCCTGAATGGTTGGAAATGAGAATCTCAATTCAGCGATCCTGCTCTACTTTCAAGACCGAAGTTGAAAAATCCATAAACAGGTTGATCGACTTGGTAACCTCAGCGGTAGAAATTCCCCCTCCACCAATTCAAAAGAAACGAGCTGCTCCAAAGAAGAAGACTCCTTCCTCTCCAGGCCCGGCAATAAGAAACAAGACAGGGATTGATTTCTCTCGTGAAGCAGTTCTTGGACCTACCCATGTTCTCTCCGGACTCGATATATCTCTACCTCCAGCTGAAGACTTCGTCCCTGGTAAGGTTATCAGCAATCCTTATGGCATTTTCTTCTATGACTTCACTGGTCGCAGATGCTTTTAACGCATCTCTGAGTTATACAAAACTCCAATCGAACAACTTAGAGGTTTACTCTACTGGTGCGAATACAGACGCAGTCTACTTGGATCACTCCTAAAACCCCACATCTACCGCAAAGCTAAGAAAAGAAAGAAATAGGGAGTCACAGTCCCTGATTGGATGATTCCAAAGACTGATACTCTTGATGAACTCGTCAAGAAAGAACCTGAGTAGCTGATATGATTTCTTTTGTAATTCTTCTATCTTTTATCAGCTTGTAACTTTTGTACTTGTAATTATTATTCGATGTACTTGTAATTTTTCCACTTCCCTCTGTAATCTATACGAAGTTAAATGGAAAATTTCAGTGAATGTGCTTTACTCCATCAGTACTTAAAAAGATCCCCGAAAAGAGTAAATGGGACAACTATCTTATGAGTCCTTTTTATCCATATGTTTTCTTACGTAGCAATTTTTCTTTTATTGCAATTTCATCATCAAATCGGGGGAGATTGTTGATCCAAACCCTTAATGATTTGATAATGACTCTGAGAAACACTTAGTGAAAATTGTAAGTAGACAATATGTATTAATGTTTTGTCATCAAAGAAATTATACTATGTCTGTTTAGTATCGCTGATGAAAACATGCGCTTTAAATATATATATTCAGCGAACACTGCTCTTCAGTGAGCCCTGAGCCTGTTCAGTCTCACTGATGATCGCTGATAGTTTAAGTTGTTTACTTATGATCCCTGAAGACAAGTTTCACGTCAACCATGTTCTAAGCTGAAGTCGAAGATCAAGCCAAAGAACCAGTAACAAAGTCTACTAGTGACCTGATGCGGATATCAGCGAAGCCAAGACATGTTCACTCAACGTGAAGTTTCAAGTAGAAGACTTCAGCGAATGCTGAACTTTATCACTCGATGATAAAGAGTCATTCAGCGAACGCTGATCATGAAGCCTCATTTACAAGCAACTTTTGTCTTATCCCCTTGCATACCTTTGTACGATCTGTCAGAACGGACATCCCTTTTGTCCAGAATCGTACAACCAACTCTGATCTTAAACTGTTCACCACGAGGCCACTAGGTTGTCTACTGAAGTCAAAACATGCAACCAACCAGAGGCTGCCACGTGTAAAGGTATACTGACATGCATTAAATGCTAGCAGTATATAAAGGAAACCCTACTTCATTTGTGAAGTGCTTGAACCTTTCTTCTCGCTGAACTTACTATGTGATAGAATACTCTCCTTAGTGTTCTAGTTTTTCTTAATCTCTATTTCTAGTGCAAGAACTTTTAGTGATTCTCATAGTTTGTTTAGATTAGGTTTATTTTTTAATCTTGTTCCGCAACAAACTGTACATTGTTTGATACATATCAATAAACAATTTAAAAAGATAAAAATTGTGTGTTTGTATTCAACCCCCCCTTCTACAAACTTGTATAACCCCTTCGGGACCAACATCTAGTAAATTGTGAAGATGTCTAAAGATCCTGAATTTGGAGTTGCCTACAAGAACGAAAGAGGAGAGAAGAGGTTTCTTAGATTCAGCGAGATTGCATGTTATTCAGATGGAACGTTAAAAGTGTTGTTACTCCAGTTGCAAGATCGTCTGAAGATTTATGATAAAGAAAGAGGAGATACTTGGATGCCTTCTCTTGCAAGATCTTTAGTAATCAGAGCTATCAACGAGATATATGACAGAATCTCCTTCAGAAGTGCTATGCGACGATTAGAGACTTATCTGGGAGTTCGAAGAAGGAGAAGACCATTTTTGCCTTGATAACTAAGGGGGAGAATGTTAGGGTATTCTATCTAGTTATCAAGTCATGTTGACTTACTCATTAATGTTTGACTTCCTAGTAGAGGCATAGAGTTGTCATGATCCTACTATATAAAGGAAGTCCCTTGATATTTTTTGTAACTTTCGATAACCTTTTGTCATGTGTACTTTACTTGGAGAATATATGGATGCCATACTTTCTCTCTCTAGATTTACTTTCATGCTTTGATTACATTTGCTAGATTTAGGGAACAACAACATAATTTTTGCGAAATCCAGAGCGAATTTCAGTATTTTCTGAAGAGATAATAAAACATTTATTTTTGAGAAATTTTATTATTGAGCCTTTGTCACACAATTGGCTTATGCTAAGAAGATTATGCTTAAGGCCTTTAAGAAACACAATCTTACTGAAAGAAATGGAACCATTTGAAAGAGTACTATATCCAAGAGTTGATCCTTTAAAGTTATCTCCAAAAGTAACTGATAGACCATTTTCAAACTTAAAATCTTTAAGAAGGGGTACATAACCAATCATATATCTTGAACAACTACTGTCTAAATACCATATTTGAGTATGGCCTGGTACCTGCAAAGATTGAGATATTTATGTCTAAACTTACATTCAAACAAGAGTTTCAAGTAGAGAAAATTATTGATTTTAATTCTTGTTTAACATTTGAGAGTTTGAAAGTTTTTTGAAAAAGAAAAGTAAGAGAAATGTACCTTTATGTGGGAATCTGTGTTTTTGTTGGAGATATGAGTTTGTTAGGGTAATATATGTAATTGTCTAAAAGTTTGGGCTAAAAGTGTAAAATACCTAAAAAGTAGTTTTGTTTACTAATTTTAATTCTTGTTTAACATTTGAGAGTTTGAAAGTTTTTGAAAAAGAAAAGTAAGAGAAATGTACCTTTATGTGGGAATCTGTGTTTTTGTTGGAGATATGAGTTTGTTAGGGTAATATATGTAATTGTCTAAAAGTTTGGGCTAAAAGTGTAAAATACCTAAAAAGTAGTTTTGTTTACTATTTCATTTAGGTTAATCATCATTCTAGCTTCCAATAGCCGTATTATCATTGTAAAAACCTTTGAATGACTAAGATGGATGACAACATTGAATCATGTTATGTTATTGCTTATTGATTGATTATTCATTGTTGATTGCACATTCTGGGATCCACACGTGGTATCAGAGCAACGAGGGATTGAAGTTTGATTCAAGTTCTTCACGATCGCATTGTGAGTTCATGTTATTGTATTTCTGATTTGCATTGAGTTCTGTAAATTATTGAGTTCTGATCGTGCCATTACTTTTCGTTTATTGTTAAATCAAGTCTCGTTAAGTATCATAGCAAGAATCTGAGTTTTAAACCTTTAATTCTTCAAAATAAGATTTTCTGAGTTCTTGTTCTGTTCTTCAAAAGTTCATAAATTTATCCTCAAAAACGTGTTTTTCGTCTAAAATTCGATTTGGGTATTTGTATTTTTGGGTTTCTTGTTGGTCTAATTTTTCTCAGGAAGCAAATCGTCAAGTTTGACCACATTTTGATTCAAAATCATTGATCAGATCTGTTCCGGAACCTCTATTCCGGGTAAGTTCGTTCCGGACAAGTCATTATTTCCCGATACTTTACCATTTTCCGATAGGTGTTACCCGTATCCAAATCCGGAACTTTTACCGGATTCGGAACCTTTACCGGACTCTCTAATCCGGAACATTTTCCGGATTTTCTATCGGACACCGGATCATTTTCCGGACTCCCCTATCGGATTCCGGTATTTGATTCTTTTTCCAGACCCATTGCCGGATTCCGGATTCACCATCCGGATTTTACTGTGTTCCGGTAAATTCCTATTCCGGACTACACTTTCCGGATTCGTATCCGGACTTTTCCTGTCCAGTGCAATATTTCTTGTGTTTTCGTGTTTTATTTTGCTTAGACTCGCGTTAGGACACTACTAGGTTTCCTTGCGTTAGATCACTATATCTTGAAACATCCTTGTTAGGGTCAGTTTATGTTGATTTAAAGTTCAGGGTTTAAATTGTAATTCTTTAATTTAAGCCTTATAGTGAACGGGTCGTGGGCTTGTTAACCACAGGCCCGCCATATATAATGTTGATTAGCCTTAGAAAATTAGGCTAGTTGTCTCATTTGCTTTCATTACTCTTTATTGTAATTCTCTCAATATTGAAAGCTTAATAGAGATGACCAGTTGAAATCGTTACATACATTGTTTTCTCTGTTTGATTTCATTATTGTTGCACGAATCTGAGACTCTCAATTGGTATCAGAGCTGACGGACAGATTTGATTCAAAGCCTTTCTATTGATTTCTGGTAAGATTTTGACTTTTCACTGTGTTCATCTTGGAAAATTAAAATCTTGATTCTGGTAAAATTGTTCGATTTTGCTTATTGGGTTGGGTTAGTATTATTGTTATTGTTGATTCTGCAAATTTTCATAACCTAATTCTTTCATTTGAGTGGTTAATTAAGCAAATCAAATTCAAAAGTTTCGAGTGTGTTCTTCATCAAAAATCAAATTTTTACTATCAAAACCTTTTGTTTTTGCTTTAAAATCCGTTGGGTTAGTGTTATTTTTGTGCTTGGAAGTGTTTCTAATCATTCAGGAACGCTTTTGTGCAACCCTAATCGAGTTTCAATCGAGTTTGAAAAATCAGCCGCAGTTCCCAGACGCAGCAGCCGCAGTTTCCGGACACTTCTCAAGTTTCCGGATAATTGTGCATCATTTCCGGGTACATCCAACAATCCGGGTAAGTCCAACTTTCCGGGTAAGTTCAACAATCCGGGTAAGTCTAACAATCCGGGTAAGTTCAGCATTCCGGGTAAGTCACTAAAACTCCATTCTTTCCGGGTAAATCAGTTTCGGAAACCCAAAGTTCCCGGTAACCAATATTTCCGGATATTCAATCATCCGGTAAGTGATTTCATCCGGAAACTCTATTCATCCGGTAAGTCTGTGTTTACTTTTATCATTCGGAAACTCTTTCACCCGGTAAGCTAAGTCGCAGGATGGGGACATTTAAGTATTCTAGATACTGTTCCACTTTGAATCGAACAAACGTCTGACGATCACTCCAGTGCAACTGAAAATGTCTTATTCACCTCAGTCAAAGGAAAAGACAAGTCAGGTATGTGAATCTAACCAACAAGATCTCCTTAATCAAGTGCAATCACTTACTGAACGGGTAGATTCCTTTAAGGCCACCTCTAAAGAACAACTGCTTGAGATTAGATATTTAACCGAAAAGCTAGATGTTCAAAAGAGGATAACTGAAAATACATGTCTGAAAATGCTAATCTAAAAGACAAATTTAAAAATCTCTCATTAGCACCTAAGGACTTAAGGGCCAAGTTATCTGAACTTCAGTCTCAGTTTGATCAGTGCATGAATGAGAAAGAAGAAATTGTTTATCAATGTTCCTCTCTTCAAATTCAGCACAAGGAGTTTGTTACTAATCATCTTGATCTTGAAACCAAACTCCACAAAAGGGGTCAAACTGATCAAACCATTTTTCTGAATAAACCCAAAGAGTTCACGTACTTTAACAAAGAGTGGGGAATCGGATACGATAACCCACACTATTTGAAAAAGGGTAGATACCAAACACCCACTTTGTATGATTTTGCTTGTTTTGGGTTAGATAAAAAGTATCAGGAATATGCTATTCAATGGACTGGTCCTCTAGAACCTGAAAAGGAAGAGGAAACCGAGGAATATAAACGCGCACACAAAAGAGGAATACAACTTCCGTTTTGTTATGAACCTTTAAATTATTTCTATCAAAAGAACAAAAAGCATCTCTCAAATGACTACTTCGACCCCTACAAGGTTGCTACGCCCAAGGATTCCTCCAAAAGGGATGAGGTCCAAGTAACTGCAACCAAGACTGAGACGGACGAGTTTAAACTCTATGTTCCCCCACTCATCTTGGAAACAAAGATTGTCGAGTTGGAGGATCCACTTGAGAAAGAAAGGACTGTTTTTAAAAAGAAAAGAAAACGCTAATTCAGGAACTTGAGAAACTCAAATCTGAGAAAACCGAAGTTGTGTCAAGTGAGGAGAAGGAAACTCTTCGGTGTGAAATCACTAAGCTCTCATTGAGACTGTCTGATATGACAAGAGAAACGATGAAAGAGCATACGATAAATAGTTAACTCCAAGTGCAGCTTGACTTGCTCCAAAATGCGAAGCAGACTTCACCCGAACTTTCCTCTAACTCATCTGACACATCCTCGTGTAAAGCTTTCATAGAAAATATCTCTTCACAAGAAAGTAAAGTTTCTCAAGATGAGTGTGCTAAAAGGAATTTAAACTCTGATTTTTCAAACGCTTCCGCACCAAATTCCCCAAAGCACACTGACACTAAGTGTTCCTCGCCTTCCTTGACCGATCCAAGTCCTGTAATTCCGGAAGTCGATTTTTCAGATTATATGAACTCTGAAGGTAATACTGATGGAGAGTTTGAGTCGTTCCCTTTCGACAAAACTCTTCCGAGCGATACTGATTTTCTGTCTCCCGTAGTCAATCGACCGGTCAACTTTCAAAAGGGTACTTGTTCTAACACCAAGGCCACAACTGTGATTAAGATTACCGACTCTAAACCTGTTTCTCAAAACCAATCACAGCCGAGGCAAAAGACCGAGCGATTGCCTATCAAAAATCCTGTTTCTTCAAAAGTCTCTGACCATGCTGTCAATGTGGGTTCAGATAAAACCGGCCAGCCTAAACAAGATAAACCAATGAGGCCAGCTAGGGAATCTATTGAGAAAGAAGCGTCGAAGTCATTCAACAATGTTTTTTACCCTAGAATGAACAAAAACGATTGTGCTTGGAATCATAGGACTGATTTTGTTAAAAGGGATGTTAATTTTCCGATGAAAATTTACTCCATTCAGCAATTGATCCAATTATCGCACGATCGTTTGTGTTGTTCTAGTTGTGGTTGGAATGACTTTGATGATATCAATAACAATGATTGGTTTGGGTCATATCACATGTATAATCATACACCCAAACTCAAACCCCGTAATAACAAGAGAAAATATCATAAACAAGATCTCCTTAATCAAGTGCAATCACTTACTGAATGGGTAGATTCCTTTAAGGCCACCTCTAAAGAACAACTGCTTGAGATTAGATATTTAACCGAAAAGCTAGATGTTCAAAAGAGGATAACTGAAAAATATAAGTCTGAAAATGCTAATCTAAAAGACAAATGCAAAAATCTCTCATTAGCACCTAAGGACTTAAGGGCCAAGTTATCTGAACTTCAGTCTCAGTTTGATCAGTGCATGAATGAGAAAGAAGAAATTATTTATCAATGTTCCTCTCTTCAAATTCAGCACAAGGAGTTTGTTACTAATCATCTTGATCATGAAACCAAACTCCACAAAAGGGGTCAAACTGATCAAACCATTTTTCTGAATAAACCCAAAGAGTTCACGTACTTTAACAAAGAGTGGGGAATCGGATACGATAACCCACACTATTTGAAAAAGGGTAGATACCAAACACCCACTTTGTATGATTTTTCTTGTTTTGGGTTAGATAAAAAGTATCCAGAATATGCTATTCAATGGACTGGTCCTCTAGAACCTGAAAAGGAAGAGGAAACCGAGGAATATAAACGCGCACACAAAAGAGGAATACAACTTCCGTTTTGTTATGAACCTTTAAATTATTTCTATCAAAAGAACAAAAAGTATCTCTCAAATGACTACTTCGACCCCTACAAGGTTGCTACGCCCAAGGATTCCTCCAAAAGGGATGAGGTCCAAGTAACTGCAACCAAGACTGAGACGGACGAGTTTAAATCACAAGAACACACAGCTTAAACACCTTGAGAGTCATATCTGTTTTAAAGCTTTGCTTACTCACTGTTCTTGAATTTGTTCTTAATACATATATTCAGTAAACTTTGAGATATTATTTCCTGTTCACTGTTTATTTATATTGTGTTCTAAATCTATCAATCATATCTATTAGTTATTCAAATACGCTTCCGCATCAAACATAAATTCGAACTAATAGATCTGACAATCTTGTATAAACAAAAGAGGGAACCAACAATTGGTATCAGAGCAAAGCTTGATTTTCAATATCAAGTGATCCTCGTTTTTACAAGATTAGTGATAGAAATCATTTTTTCTTATTCCTCATCTCTAGGTTAAAACTCCATTAAAGTGTACTCTGGGAACTGTTCAAACCCAGAAAACTTTCCAGATCTTCAGACTCATACTCTTTAAATCATACTATCTTTTCAGAACCTTAAAAATGACAAATACAAATAACTTCTTTACTGCTGGATCACTCACCAAGCCTACCACGAGTACCAGCTACGGCTGAATCTCCAGAAATCCCTGAACATCAAAAACCAAAACCAAAAGAAGAATGGTCAAATAAAGATAAGGCAGAAGATGAAGTTGCACAGAAAACAAAAAGAATCCTGATAATGGCTATCCCCAACGAACTTTTTCAATCCTTAGATGCATACGAAACTGCGCACGATCTTTGGAAAGAATTAGAAAGACAGTTGGAAGGGGGTGCTAAAACACAGAAGAACCGAAGGGCACAGTACATAAATGAATATCATGCATTCAGAGCCTCTGCAATAGAATCTCTGCAAACAACGTACGACAGGTTCAACTCTCTCATAAACAAATGTAGAAAGTCTGGCATTCACAAAACCTCGAAAGAAAATAACGTCATGTTTCTAAAGAGTCTGAATGATGAGTGGCTTCAACTGTCTATGTCTTTACAAACAAACCAAGATCTAGACTCATGGACACTCTCTGATCTCTATGGAACACTAGCTGCACAAGAGCCTCAAATAGCACAGGCTAAAACAATAGCCATTGCACCATACGCATTGGTTAGTAAAACAACAGAGGCTACAGAGAGACCAAGAAACGAGAGAGCAACAGATGAAAAGAAGAAGGAGAAAAAGAAGATAGTGATGGTTGATAGCGAAGAAGACGAGCTGATAGAGGAAGAAATAACTCTTGCGTCATTAGCTAAATCATTGGCTCTATTGACAAGAGAGTTCAGAGGTAATCAAAGAAATTTTGGAAATGACAGATATAGCAGAGACAACCAGAGAGATAGAAGAGATGATGAAAGAAGAGAAGAATCAAGTGACCGACAGAGGTCAGACTACAGAAGTGACCGACAGAGGTCGAGCGACAGAACCTACAGAGGAAATGACCGACAGAGGTCAGATGACAAGGTAGGCCACACACAAGAATGCTACAAATGTGGTAAGCCTGGTCATTATGCAAACGAATGCCGAACAGAGAAAGGTGGAGACCAACAGAAGTCCGACGATCGAACTGGAAACACCTCCCAAGGTTGCTTCAACTGCGGCAAGCCAGGCCATTTCGCAAAAGATTGCAGAAGTAGACAAAATCGCCCACAGAAGGACTCAGCTTTTTACAAAAAGAAGGCTGAATATTATGCACAAAAATCCCTAATGGCGAACAAAGGGCATTCTGAAGCAAATAAAGAGGACTTCGAGTCAGACTCTACATCTGATGATGAATTCACCACCAATGCCCTGTTCTGTGGCATGGCAGAAGTCGACTCGGGCACTGACAATGAGGTATCCATTTCAAACTCTACCTCTTGTATTAAATATGTAGAAAATGATTCAGTTAGACTTAACATTGAATTGATTGAACTCAAAGAGATAAATGAAAGTATTCAGAAAAGACTCACCTTTAATGAGAGAGAAGTAAGGCTTCTCACTCAAGAAAAAGCCAAAAATTTTGAAGAAAAGGAAAGAGTAGAAAAATATTGGAGCAAAAATGTAGATCCTTTAAAAAGGCAAATTTCTGAATTAACCTCTGCTTTAAAAGTCAAAACTAAAGAGCTTTCAGTTTCTAGGAGTGAAACAACAGACATAAGAGCTCTCAAAGAATACTTTCAAAAAGAGAGAGAGGTACTTTGGCAAGATCTACTCAGAAGAGAGGTTTTACTTAAAAACTATAAAGATGCACAGAAGGTGTATGAGAAAGTAAACTCACAAATAGGAAGACGAGGTATAGGGTACGATGATATTACTCTAGGTGTTGAAGGCAAAAGACTTAAACCTCTGTCTTCTCTGTTTGTGGTAGGAAAAACAAATAAACCAATTTTTCCAAACTTACTCTCTGTAAGTAAGAGGGTTAAAATCTCTGAAGAACCTCACTTAAGGAAAAATACGAAGATGATCAATGTGTGGTTTGAAAACACAGATTCATCATCTTCAACCTCTGTCAACAGAGGAATCAAACCAAAGAAATATCTGAAAACACAAGATCAGATTGGTATCTTTAAGTTTGGTAAACCAGAGACTCAAACACAGGTCGCTTTTGTCTGTATGATAGATGTCAAAAAGAAATTATCTGCAAAAGCTCCTGAGTTTAAACCCATCTTTTCAGAAGAAAATCTTAAAAGATCAATTGAAAAAGAAATTTTGGAAGTTTTGAAATCAAATGTTTTAGAAAATATCTGTACATCTTCTATAGATCAAATTCTCACTGAAGAGATCTCATCTGAAACCTCTGCCATCTATGAAAGTTTTTTTACAGAGGAAGAAAACTCGTACGATATATGCTCAGAAAATCCAACCTCTGTCGAAAGAAATGGCTCAACCTCTGTATATGAGGACGATTCATCCTCTGACGACTCAGAGACTGATTCTAAATCAGGGATAATTCACTGTGACACAGAGGATGTTAAATTCTCCTCTGAGGTTCTTAACAGAACAATTTCTCCAAAAGAGAAAATCACAGAGATACCTATCTGTCCAGATTTTCTAAAAATGTGTATACAAGTCAAAACCTCTACAGAGCTTGATAATTTGAAAAAGGCCTATGAAAATCCTAAAAGCTCAAAATTTTCAAAACCTTTAAGGCCTGAAGCTAACAAATATCTTTCCTCTGTGACAGTGAAGACAGACGTTCACCATAGAAGAGACTCACAGAAGGCAGGACCTAAACAAGATTTTTGCAAAAAACATTCTAGTATTCATAGATCTTCTTGTAATAGGAAATCTAATGTTAAGAACGAATGTAATGCCTCTGTGACTCAGTTCAATGAATTCAATGAAAAGTTCAAACAAATCACGTCTCATATTAAATACTGTCATTGTTTAGATCTTATGTTCAGATTGAAAAATCACTTCTCAAGTCCAGATTGCTTACTCTCCACTAAAACTCAAACTCTAAAGTCAAAACCTAGAGAGATACAATCTGATATTTCTACAAAAAATAAAATGTATTTCAAGAATGCTAAGGCAAACTTGAAAAATTCTAACAATATTGGACCCATATGGATATGGGTACCTAAGTCTCTGTGATTGTCTTACAGAAGTGGTATGTGCCAATTTGGTATCTTGACTCCGGATGCTCAAGGCACATGACTGGCGACAGAAGTTTACTATCCACGTATAAAGAAACACACGATGGTGGATCTGTAACTTTTGGAGACAACAAGAAGGGACACATCAAAGGCTATGGAGTCATACAGAAGGAAAACGTCTCTGTATACAAATTTGCATATGTGAATGGCCTTAAACACAACCTACTCAGTGTAAGTCAACTCTGTGATACAGGATTTGATGTCTTGTTCAAAAGGACTTTCTGCTCTCTGCAAAGTGAAGACACAGGAATGGAACTTCTGCGAGCCGTAAGAAAAGGTGATCGGTATCTGATGAACTTTTGTTCAACAACCAAGGACAAAGTTTTCCTTGTAGCTTGCAAAAGTAAAGAAGCCTGGTTATGGCATAACAGGTTCTGTCACTTGAACTTTCACACCTTGGATAAACTGGTCAAACTTGATCTAGTTAAAGGTTTGCCTAATGTTAAATTTAATAAGGATCACTTGTGTTCTGCCTGTGAAATGGGAAAACTCAGAAGAGCTTCCCACAGAGGCAAAACAGATGTGTCTTGCACTAGGCCTCTGTACATGCTTCATGTCGACCTCTGCGGTTCCATTGCCATACAGAGCCTAGGTGGCAAGAAATATATACTTGTCTTAATTGATGAGTATTCGCGCTTCACATGGGTTGAATTTGTTCGAAAGAAATCGGATGTTCCAATCATCTTGATTAATCTAATGAAAAGAATCCAAGTTCTTTATGAATGCAGAATACAGAAGTTAAGAAGTGACAATGGCACAGAATTTAAAAACTCTGTCATTGAAGCCTATCTTTCTATAGAAGGAATATCACAGAACTTCTCTGCCGCACGCACTCCACAGCAGAATGGCGTAGTCGAAAGGAAGAATCGAACGCTCGTGGAGGCCGCAAGAACTATGCTATCAGCATACGGATTACCGATGAACTTTTGGGCAGAAGCAATTTCTACCGCTTGTTACACACAGAATCGGTCAACCATTGTGAAAAGACACATCAAGACTCCTTACGAACTGATCAACAAAAGGCGGCCAAACATCAAGTTTTTCCATGTGTTTGGATGTAAATGCTTTGTTTTAAACGACAGAGATTCAAGAGGAAAGTTTGAAGTAAAAGCTGACGAAGGAAAATTCATTGGATACTCTGCCACTTCCAAAGCCTACAGAGTATACCTTACAAGATCTCGCAAAATCATAGAAAGTATCAATGTTTCTTTTGATGAGACTTCTGAGCAAATCCGTTCAGAACTCGAACTTAAAAGAGAAACCTCTGGCATCTCGCAAACGAAAGAAGACTTGAATCTTCTATTTTTAGAGATGTTCCACGATGACATTGATCCTTCTGTTGGAACCATCAGAGTTTCTGAAGAACCATCTTCTGTTGGACAAAATCCTACAGGTATGACTCTAACTGGTCCAAATAATGCTTCATCTTCTTCTATAAACACTACAGATGCAAATACCGAAGAAGAAAATGCAGAAGATGAAACATCAAGAAAAACGACCACATAAGCTGCAGAAAAACAAACTCCACAATCCACAGAAGAACAAATTACAGAGGTAATTGAGGACCAAGACTATACGTCCTCAGAGGAACAAACTCCACCACCACTCATACCGATCATTCCACAAATGGTAGAATCTTCTACCAAGGTAAGAAGAACGACAGAGGCTATACAAGAAGAAGATCCACAAGAAGCTTCTGAAGAAAGGTTCGATGACATTGATGACCATCTTCCTCGCACCACTCAGTGGACAAAAAGCCATCCTCCAAGCCAAATAATCGGAGAACCTTCTGACTCAGTAAAAACCAGGTCTGCCACTGCTAATTTTTGTATCTTTACAAATTTTATTAGTGTGATAGAACCAAAGAAGATTTCTGAAGCACTAGATGACCCAAACTGGGTAGACGCCATGCAAGAAAAACTTCTGCAGTTTGAGCGTAACAGAGTATGGACTTTAGTACCTCTGCCACGAGGGAAACAGGCCATTGGGACTAAGTGGGTCTACAGAAATAAGAAGGATGAAGATGGAGTGGTCATCAGAAACAAAGCACGATTGGTGGCCAAGGGATATAGACAAGAAGAAGGCATAGACTACGATGAGACTTTTGCCCCTATCGCACGACTCGAAGCAATAAGAATATTCTTAGCCTTCGCAGCCCACAGAGGATTTAAAGTTTATCAGATGGACGTTGTTAGCTTTAATTAGCTCCTAATTAAATGAATGTTTTATAAAGATATTTTAATGTTTTAGATATTTACTTATAGATATTTACTTAGATATTTTATATAGATATTTTAGATATTGTCTAGATTTTAGATATCTTAAATATCTAATGTGTAAATGGCCCTATATAAGAGGTGTCCATAGTCTTATTTCAAGAAGTGAGAAATATGGAAAGCACACAAAAACACACATAGACTAGTTTCTTATGAGAGTCGTTTCATGTTTAGTGTGGTGTTCTTCAACATTTCTCCTCTCCATATTTAATCATCAATGAATATGAGATAAGTTTCTTTATGATTGTTCTTCATGTATATCTTATCTCTATATTTAAATATGGACTTTATATTTCTTCTATTGTTGCTCAAAAATGGGATCAACAATTGGTATCAGAGCCGATTGAAGAAACTTTTCTTCAAAATCGATCATCTATGCAACAATGGAAGTTTTAGATGGTTTAGTTTATGATATACTTCATGTGTGTGTTTTGATTCTTTCTCATTCATTGGTTTTATTTGATAAGCACTAAGTGGATGGTTGATCTATGATCTCATCCTTGTGTGTGCTTAAGTCCATAGCAATTCTTTTTGCATCTTGGTAGTACGGTTGTTGATCTTTGTTTGATCTGACCTTTATTTTCAAGATTGGACTATCTTTGATCCAGATTTTGTTTGTCTTCCGCTGCTCATAAACATTTATATATGGATAACAAAATCATTTGGGTCTTGAGAAAGTTGTTTGAGAAAGATTTGATATTTTGTTACATGTTCAAAGTCTGATCTGAAACGTTTTTTTAAAAACTTTGAGTTCTTCTAATTAGTTTTCTGACTTGATCAATTAGAGATCGAATTATTTGCACTCACGGTTTTAAAAATTATATGAAGATCGTCTTATCTTTTACATCAAATCAGATTTAATGACAGATTTGCGCTGCTGTATTAAACTGATCATATCTCACTCATAAAAACACCGATTGATGCGATTCAAAAGGCCATGGATTCAAAACACATTGATGAACAGCTTTCGTGTTTTGAGAATTCAGAGATTCGAAATTTATAAGGGTCATATGCATCGTTGAAGTAGACAACAGTGTGCTGATGGAAAGCTGATGGACAGATCTGCGCGACTGTGGTAAATCAACCATATCTTTGTCGTACGAGCTCGAAAAGAGGTGATTCAAGATGATCTGAACAGATAACAAACTAATGAAAGTTGTTTATGTTTTGAGTTTTTGCAAACTCCAGATGTAAAATGGTCTAAATCAGTGTCAAAGTAAGTGTAACACTTCTGTTAAGCTTCTGCCGCACGCGACCAAACCTCTGCCGCACGCGACCAAACCTCTGCCGCACGCGACCAACCTCTGTGGTACTGTTCACCACAGAACCTCTGTGAAACCGGACAGAGCCTCTGTGGACTGAACCTCTGCAACCGAACCTCAGAGCCCATAGCGCAACGTCTTAGTTCTTGCTGTCAGATTTGCGCACCTGTCGTATTTTCAACATAACTCCCTCCTCGAAGCTCCAAAATTGATGAGTCCAGATGCGTTGGATTCCTAAGACACAGATGAACAATTCTCATGTTTTGAGATTGGTCTGAATCGGTGTTCTTCTTGGTCAGAATCTCTGCTAAAGTCAGTATACATCTGCTGGACAGAAAGTTGTGTTTCACAAAAATCATCATCAGAGCTCTGTCGGCACTACGAGCAACCTCTGCCGCACAACCTCTGCCGACCAACCTCTGTGGTACTGTTCACCACAGAGCCTCTGTGAAATCCGACAGAGCCTCTGTGGAATGAACCTCTGCGACTCAACCTCAGAGCCTGATTTTTGTTTACTTGATGTCAGCTTTGCACTGTTTCAGAAACACGCGCATAACTTCCTACTCGGTGCTCCGATTCGCATGAGTCCAGTGGCGTTGAACTCCTAAGACACAGGTGAAACTTTTTCATGTTTTGATTTTGGTCTGAATCAGTGTGCTTAATGGTCAGAATATGTGTCAAAGTCAATGGACTCTTGCTACACCGAAAGCATCACATTTCACTCATGCTCTTTCCGCTTTCAAGAACGGTGTTCTCTCAACGGTTCTTCATGGTGTCAAGCTACATTTGTCACATTTTAAATGTCACTCCATCCTCTATTATTCACGTTTAAAGCTCGGTGGATGAGCCTACATTTGAGGGGGAGCACATGATGCTTTGAAGACTTGAAGAACGGAACATCAAAGGTTCTAAAGAAAGCAAAGGGGAGACTATAAGATGATGCTTTCTTTATAAAACATTAGGGGGAGATTGTTAGCTTTAATTAGCTCCTAATTAAATGAATGTTTTATAAAGATATTTTAATGTTTTAGATATTTACTTATAGATATTTACTTAGATATTTTATATAGATATTTTAGATATTGTCTAGATTTTAGATATCTTAAATATCTAATGTGTAAATGGCCCTATATAAGAGGTGTCCATAGTCTTATTTCAAGAAGTGAGAAATATGGAAAGCACACAAAAACACACATAGACTAGTTTCTTATGAGAGTCGTTTCATGTTTAGTGTGGTGTTCTTCAACATTTCTCCTCTCCATATTTAATCATCAATGAATATGAGATAAGTTTCTTTATGATTGTTATTCATGTATATCTTATCTCTATATTTAAATATGGACTTTGTATTTCTTCTATTGTTGCTCAAAAATGGGATCAACAGACGTAAAATCAGCTTTTCTCAACGGTGAAATCCAAGAAGAGGTTTACGTAAATCAGCCACCAGGGTTTGAAAGCTCAAAGTTCCCAAGGCATGTATACTACCTTGAAAAGGCTCTGTACGGACTGAAACAGGCTCCAAGAGCATGGTACGAACGACTTTCTACCTTTCTTCTAGTAAATGGCTACAACAAAGGTACAACAGATACTACCTTATTCTATAAACGTAAAAACAGTGAAATAATGCTTGTACAAATCTATGTGGACGACATAATTTTTGGGTCTTCTAACACAGAAGAGTGCAAAAGTTTTGAAAAACTCATGCAGAGTGAGTTTGAAATGAGTATGATGGGAGAACTAACATTCTTCCTCGAACTCCAAGTCAAACAAACATCAGAGGGAATTTTTATAAATCAGGCCAAATATGTCTCTGACATTCTTTTCAAGTATAGCCTCTCTGATACCTCTGCAATGAAAACTCCAATGGCAACTGGAAATAAGTTATCCTTAGATCCAGATGGCATCTCTGTAGAATGCACTCTCTACAGAGGCATGATTGGATCTCTGTTATACTTAACTGCAAGCAGACCTGACATTATGCATGCCACATGTCTTTGTGCACGTTATCAAGCTAATCCAAAGAAATCACACTATGATGTTGTGAAAAGAATCTTTAGATATCTAAAGGGGACCAAAAATCTCGGTCTCTGGTATCCACAGAACTCTGGTTTTAGTCTTAAAGCTTATACAGATTCAGACTATGGAGGATGCATGCTCGACAGAAAGAGTACCTCTGGGAGTTGTCAATTCCTAGGTGGTAAACTAGTCAGTTGGACCTCCAAAAAGCAAAATTGTGTCTCAACATCCACTGCAGAAGCTGAATACGTTGCTGCTGCTAGTTGTTGTTCTCAGGTTCTATGGATGAAGACTCAGCTAAAAGACTACGGCCACATCCTATTCAAAATACCTATCTTCTGTGATTCCAAGAGTGCCATTGCTATCTCTGCCAATCCTGTGCAACACTCAAAAACCAAGCATATCGATATAAGGTACCATTTCTTGAAACATCATGTTGAATACGGTACAATCGAGATGCATTTCGTGCCCATAGAATACCAACTCGCGGACTTATTCACCAACGCTTTAGACGAGAAAAGATTCAATTTCTTGGTGGGTAAGTTAGGAATGATCAATATGACGTAAAAATCCTCTGTAAGTATAGCTTTATCTTCTGTAAATATATATATTTCTAATTATTTTTGCTTTAATTAATTTATTTATGTATGTAAATTCTCAATCTTAAATAGTTCTTAAAATCACAGAGCTTCTGTAAGTCTACTCAGAACCTCTGACAACCCCTACAGAACCTCTGGAAAATATGACCTATGTTCTATACAAAACTTATCATTCTTTGATCCAAGCATAGGTCAAGGGGGAGCAAAAGGAAAATTCCTAATCTATAGAGGTGATTAGATCAAGAGGGAGCAAAAAGGGATCCTGAAATGATCTACAGAGGTAAAACTTTCAAGGGAAAGCCAAAGAAGAATGTCAATGAATCTATATCGACAGAAGTCATACATCACTGCCGAGAAAAGAAGAACCAAAAGGTATGTCTCTCGCACAAAAGGTTTTTGAAAACAGTTTTCTAGGACACAAATTGTCAAATATGTCCTAAATATACCGTGGATAACATTTCAAAAATCAAAAGATCAAAAAGTTTCATAAAAATTGAGTTATGAGAAATTTAAGGTCATAGAGCTTCTGCTGAGCTCAACAGAAGCTCTGCCAGAAATATGCTCTGAGATCGCAACTTTAACCTCTATCGATCTTTTGGAATGTTATCTCGGAAACCAAACAGACTCACCATGACCTTCTCGAACAAAACTTTTTCCATAACAATTTTTTTCGGACACCAACTTTCAAATATGTCCGAAAAACATCTCTTAACACAGATCAAAAATTGGATGATCAGAAAAGTTAATAGAATTTTCGTTATGAGATTTTTTCCCTCACAGAGCTTCTACTGGCCCTCCCAGAGCTTCTGCAAGTTCCAACAGAGCCACAAAACCTCTGCGAGTAAAAACTCTTAACTAAAAATCCTATTTGATCCTCTCCAATGCCTTTACAAAACGTTTTTGGTTAAAAAGAAACCCCACAGAAGTCATGATAACAATGAGATATATGAGAAAGGGATACACATCAAAGATTTTAAAAATCACAAAACCTCTGTAAACTACAGAAGTTCTGTCAATCTGTTACTTGGGCATTTCTGTAGTAATAACGGTTACTTTTACTGAGAGTGAACTACATGTGGCTAAGAATAACCCCACGCGCCTAGCATTAATGGGCCGCGCACGACGTCGTGTCATCCTCTGACATGGCCTACGTGTCCCATTTTCATTGGGCGTACATGGAACGTTTTCTGTGGAAAGTTGAACCCGCCGTTCTAACTTGAGTTCGGATTCCAAATTTTAATCCATTGCCATATATTTTACTCTTTCGAATTCTACCGTTTTACCCTCCTATAAAAACCAAGCTTACCCTCTCATAAACTTTTTACAAACTCTCATTCTTCTCCGGCGAAACCTGCAAATTTCTTATTCTCAGTACCAAATGGCTTCATCTTCTCGAGCTATCTCCCCTGCACACTCTCCGGCGACCTCACCAGAACATTCACCTGCTCATTCTGAACATTCAGAAAACCCCAACCTTGCCCAAAACATTGAACTAGAAGATTCCGGCGATTCAGCAGACTTTGCTCCAACCACACATCTTCAAAACTTCATAGCAAAGGATCATTTCGAAAAAGTACTACCAATCAAATCCAACAATTGCTATTTAGTCCCCTCACCCACTGCTTTCGGCGAAGCCCATGCCATTCTTCTAAACATAATGGAAAATTATATCATCTTCCCTTTACTCTCAAGAACCCCAAAGAAAATTCCAGTAAGATATCTGAACCAGTTTTGGCAAAGTTGCCGATTTGATAAAGATGATTCTCTTATCAAAGGATACATTTCAAAGCCCGACAAATCTGAGCATCTGGAAATCAAGTTCAATAGAACAATGTTCTCACTTGAATTCAACCTACCAACAAGGGGTTTTCTTGGATTAAAGAAGTACGCAGAGCAACCAACAGACGACGAGATCTGTCGTTTCCTAGAAATGCTTGGGTACAACACACCACTAAGGAAGAGAAATGACTTCCGCAGAGGCAGATTACCACCTCTGTGGAACACCTTGTTCTCAATTCTTAACAGATGCCTGACAGGGAAGATAGGCAGTATTGACCAGAGCTCACATCAGATATTGACCATCATGTATGGGGTTTACTATGATCTCCCACTGGATTACGCGACCATAATGATGCAAGAGATCATTAACACCATCGACAGAAAGAACAACACAAGAAGGGTCAAAGAGAACGATCCTAAGTTTCTACCACCTCTGCAATTCCAAAGAATACTGGGAGTCTTGTTCGAACCTCTGTTGCTAATACAGAAATGGCCAATGGAAGGGCCAATTCCCAAACAGTTTCCAATGAGCAAAAATATTCCCACTGATCATGTAGATGGCTAAACACACTGCAGACCTTTGTCAAAGAAACTTCTGAGGTATGCCAAGAATAAAATCCTTAAGAAAGAGTATATACGCGATCATAGAACTCCTAAACCGAGTCCTATGACACCCCCGCGTTTAGGTGTCCCCCTAGGAACAATGATTGCAGAACCCCTTTCCACTCAAGAAGAAAAAGATAACAAATTAGCAAAACACATGGCTATTCAACTCAGCTTCATAGCCAAACGTGCAGAGCTCATGGGAAAGAAGTCCTCTTCAAAGTCAAAAAGGAGGAAAACTGCAGAAGGAACCTCAACAAGCGCTGCAGAAGATCAACCTTCACCTCCTCATGCCACAGAAATTTTCTCCTCTGCTCCTCCCTCTTCTCCAAAACAGAAGAAGAAAAGAAAATCAAAAACCACAGAGGAAGGGGCACCAAAACCAAAGAGGAGGAAATCCAAAAAGAAGCATGGTAAACCACTTGAAAAATTGGTTACCATAGAAGAGGAAGCAATCGCAGAAGAAAGAACTGCAGAAGAAGAAGATGCAGAAGAAGAAATGACAGAAGAGGGATATCAATCGCCCCGTCAATCCCCATATTGTTTTGCTCACCAAGGAAACATTAACGATTTCATACAGAACCCCGACATTGCCAACACTTTAAATACAGCAGGGTGGACGGCACAACCTCTCGACCACCATTCCCCAGAAGAACAATACTTCTCTATTTCTGGCATTGACACACATCTGCAAGAAGATGATCAAACACCCAGAGATCAATCAGCTGAGACACCTATCATTCTACAGAACCCCTTCATTCAGCAAGGATTGGACGTTCACAGAAGGAGTCCAAGCCCAGCTTCAGAAGAAATAGGACAAACAGAAGCTCAGTGAATAGAGATGAATTAACAGAGACAAGAATGGAGGTCTCAGAGGTAGATTCAGACGAAGAAGAAGCTGTCTGGATACGGAAAGGTCTCTATCATCCACACGCCATGAGGTTATACGACTCTCATCAAATGTATGACTTCTTAGGCACAGAGCAAGGAACTTCAACAGAAGATAGAGAAGAAGCTCCAAGCCATCGGATATCTACAGAAGCTGAAAAGATAGACAATAATGTAGTGCTTGGATGCTTAACAGCAGAGGAAACAAGAAAAGATGCCTGGATTAATAGAGGCACACAACCAAAACCAACTCCCAGTGCAACCCACACATCTAACTCCGCAGGTCTAGCTGCAGAAGGAGTTATTGAAATAGAGCAGCACAGCTCGATCCAAACCCAACCCATCCAGCCAGAAGTCACTCTTTCGACTTCTGCGCCCACAGAAACCGGGGAATCCATTCCTAGGGAGTCTCCTCAGAGCGACTCACCTATAGTTCGTGATCGATCGCCCCAGATCACAACAGAACACCCTACAGAGGAATTCGTTTCTTCTGCCACATGCACACAACTAGGGCCAACCCTTCTTTCAGAGAGAAGTAGTGAGCACAACGACGAAGAGACTCTAGACAAGTCTCCGAGTCAACAGAAGGATAATCTAGACAATGTCGTTCACATAACTTCTGTAGAGTTTGAAGCACTAGATGCTTCTGCTCGAAGATCAGAAGGAAATCCTTCCACCCCCAACGTACAAACAAGGGTGAACGAAGGTGTCCCAGGAGCAGGGACTCACTCTGGAGACGAATGTGTTCCTCCAGAGGTTACACCAGGGACACAAGTATCAAGGGATGAGTTCCAATCTGTTAGAGCATTATTGTATTCAAGATTTACTGTAAAGTCAATGTACTGTATGAGTCTATACAGTATTGTGAATGCCTTTATACCTTGTATGTCATGGGTATAAATAGGCTTGTCTAGTTCATTTGTTAGTAAGCTTTTGTAATCTTTTAGAAACCTTTTGTAATCCTTTGAGCTCAATACATGGATGACATATTTGCTCTCTAGATTCTCTCTCACTACATTCATATCTTATTGCTAGAGATCTGGGATTTAACAATTGGTATCAGATCTAAACAGAAGATTCAAGCAGATCGAAGACCAAATTGAAGATTTTTTACACTAAAGCTGAAGAATTCGGATTGGGTGTTCATCACTATTCATCACTGTTCATCAAGAATTCTAACCCTTCTTCATTTACTATTCATCCAGATTTCATTTTTTCATTTTTTGATATTTTGGATTGATTCTTGACATCATTGCACTCGGATTTGATTCCTAAACATCTTTAATTCTTGGATTAACACCAAAATCTGCACAGAATTTGCAGATCTGATCATTTTATATCATTTTTGTTCGAAAACTTTTTCTACTATTTTTGGATCAAAATTCGATTAAATTGATCGAATTAGGATTTGTGATTATCTAAGAAAGTGTGTGGAATCAAATTTCGAACAAATCTGTGCAAATTTCATAACAATTGATCAAGAATTGAAAAAGTTATGGCTGATTTAGTGATTTTCGTGTTCGAAGTGCAGAATTCGGATCATTCTTGGTGAATTCGGATCATTCATACGGAATTCGGACCATTCAAGGGATTTTCTACTTGATTTTAGTCAATTCGGAGTGTTCTTGATTTTTTTTACAAGTGTTGAATTCGAACCCTTAAGCATCCGAATTCATAGAATTCGAACCCTTAAGCATCCGAATTCATAGAATTCGAACCCTTAAGCATCCGAATTCATTGAATTCGAACCAAGTTAAGTCCGAATTGAGTGATTTCGAATCCTTCTTCATCCGAATTCATTGATTTCGAATCCTTATTCATCCGAATTCTTGTGAAAAAAAAAAAAAAATCAACGGCCATGCTGAATCTGAACACCAAAATGGACAATCTGTCCACAGAGGTGAAAACAGCCATCACAGAGATGAAATCTTCTGCGCAAACAACTGCAACAACTACAGCCACTTCTGCTGCTAAAGAGTTTGGAATTACCGCAACTTCAGCATTCAAGGAATCAGTAAAACATTTCCTTGAACAAATGAACAAGCAATCCAACAAATCACAGAGCATCACACCCGCAGATCTACAGAAGGCTCTGTAAAACGTTCAAGCAGAAGAAATGCGCAACACAATACTGATGCAGCCTAAAGACTACATGACCATAGCACAGCTAACAGAGCTCGGCCAGAATGTCATAAACCAGGTCACAGAAGTCATTGTCTCCTTCACTGCTGCAAATGCCAACTACGTCAAAGAGTTCAGAAAAAGTGTCGGCAGAATGCGCTTCAACACAGAAGCAGAGCTTGCAACTCTTTTCGGCCTCTGTGACGATGTATGTGCGAAGTTGATGGCCGCAGGAGCAGAACTACCAAAGAAACCCAAAGCTTCCTGCAGAGCAGAGGGTACTTCTGATAAAAGTCAGGATGATTCTGATGATGACCATCCTGGTCCATCAGATAATCCTGAGGGGGAGAATATAAGGGAAAAAGCTACGACCAGAGGAATACAAACTCCGCCAATCGCAGCAGAACCAATCAGTCAAGCCCCTCCAGAACAACCCCAAGATCAACAACAAAATCAACAGACCACAGAGACAACACCCATATCTGTGGAATCAAGTCCTGAAGAAACCAATATTCCAGAAGCTGATCAGCATACCACAGAGGCAACAACCACCCCTGTGGTAATCAACTTGGAAAAGAGTCCTTCAACAAAATCAACAGAAAAACCCCAAACCATACCAAGAAGAAAGTCGATTGCCACCAAACCAATAAGAGCAACGACCTCTGCGACCTCTGCTTCTGATATTCTGAGAAAGATGCACAATACAATGACTGATCGAATGTCGCAGAGAGAAGAAGAAAGGCACAGGTTCACATTAGCTTTCAAAATGGCAAGAAGATTCGATGTCCAATCTTCACCAACAGAAATAGAGCTCACAGAAGAAGTCACCAAAGAACCTCCAACAGAGGTTACAGAGCAACTCAAGCCAACAGAACCATCGCCACAAAAGTCCTCTAAAACACAAGTGTCAAAACCTACAGAGGCAACCAGCAAGCCAACAGCAGCACCAACCTCCAAACCTACAGAAGAAACAGGTTCTGCACTTCCAAAAGCCAAAGACAAGGGCAAAGCAATACTGGCAGAAGAGCCCAAGAAAAAGAAATCATTGCCCAAGCCTACAGAGAAATTGATGAAGAGTGCCTTTGATGCCTTCCAAACTCCAAAGCCTGAAGAAGTTGATTGGGCATATGGATTAAAGCCCCTGTCAGACATTCCACTTACTGGCAGAGCTGCAGAAGTTGTTCAACAGATGGAGAGTCTCAGAAGACAAGTACCACAACCTGGTCCAACACATGAATAGATGGAAGAAGTGGTATACAAATACCTCTATAAACAAACCTTTCAGACCAATCATCCAACAGATCATGTGACAGATTCAAGGATCAGAGAAGAATTTGAGAACATCTTCACAAGGACAAAGCCAAGAACCAAAGCAGATGTTTTCTCAATCCACAAGATCAAAAAGGTAATCTTCTGCACGTTCTCCTTTACAAGAACCAATCCAAGGGTCAGGTACAATCTTTACAAAGTCAGAAGAGAAGACAATTCAGAAACCACCTTCGCTGATGCTGACCTAAGAAATATCAATCCTTATGATCTACCTGGCCTTCTGCAATGGACAAATGACAACTACAACACAGAGGCAAACACTAGAGCCTATCAAGTGTTAAGAAAAGCAATGAGGGAAAAGCTTCTAATCTTCAGTATGATAGATTTTCAACTAGGAAAGGATCTTGGTCTCAAACATCTAAATTTACGACCACCAGAAGATCGCTGCCCACCCGACGCCGTGCCTAACTCTATCATTACAGAACCAAGATTCGGGTTAGTGTTTCAAAACCCACAAGGCGAAATCAAACTATTTGTGTGCATGGATTGTCAGAAGTACGCAACTAGTAATCTGACCAAGTTCAGAGCAAGCCTTGTAAAATACAGAGGTACAGAGAAAATGGATAGAGATGCTGCAGATACTTTCATCAGAGAGATTGATGCCAAAATTCGCCTAAGAGAACTCTGCATCAGTTTCTACAAAGAGATCAGAAGAATCGGAAGAGACAACAGAAGCTACAACGATTTCAAAGATGCCAAAATCTGATTCTCAAACCTCAAATCTCTGCAAACCAAGTCAAAAGTTTATCTTTCATTGTACTCAAATGTAAAATGCCTCTGGCATATTTCTGAATGAAAGAACTTTCAAGGTATTGTTTAACCTCTGTCTTATCTAACTTAGCCTAACTAAACTCAAGTTAAATTTTTTATTTTTCACTACTTAGGGGGAGATTGTTAGCTTCAATCTTCCTAATCATAGAAGTATTTAGAAGTAGTGAAAAATAGGCTAAGTGAAGAAAGCCTCTTACAGAGGCTTTGCCGAACTTACCGAGAGATTAAGGTCAAGAAGCTACAGAAGCTAAAGAGGCGCCCTACAGAAGCTCTGTCATACGCGCAAAGAAGACCAAAGACTCGGAATCCGGTGAAGACTGCTCTTCTAAGGACCAAACCGCAGAACCTCTGTGGCACTTCACAGAGCCTCTGCGGTCTTCAACAAATACTTAAAAGATATTTATAATATGTTGCTACTGTTACAGGACCTGTTCATCAACTTGCATGGTAGCATGCCCTGTCCAACTACAACGTGTCAAACTCTGGTTGGATTCAATAGGGCTTAGTACATAATAGACGTCTGCTGCATTAAATGCAATACATCACGTCCAACTGTTCATGCCATCCGTCCAACTATTCATACCGTCCTTTGTGAATAGTAGCATATGCTTTATGGTCCCCTTAGAGTAGTATATAAGGAAGACTCATGTTGAGTTCTTCCTATTAATCTATCAATCCATCGATCGATCAATCGAACACTTTGAGATAAAAACATCAAAAGAACACACGACTTAAACACCTTGAGAGTCATATCTGTTTTAAAGCTTTGCTTACTCACTGTTCTTGAATTTGTTCTTAATACATATATTCAGTAAACTTTGAGATATTATTTCCTGTTCACTGTTTATTTATATTGTGTTCTAAATCTATCAATCATATCTATTAGTTATTCAAATACGCTTCCGCATCAAACCTAAATTCGAACTAATAGATCTGACGATCTTGTATAAACAAAAGAGGGAACCAACAGACGCAACCGCACTTTTGACGAGGATGCTCGCACTATGCTTTCCCAAGCCAACCTGCCGCAATTTTTGTGGGCCGAGGCGGTGTCTACGGCTTGTTACACTCAAAACCGCTCCATCCTCAACAAGCGGTTCAACAAGACGCCGTACGAGATCATGAACAACCACGTTCCGAATATCAAGTACTTTCATGCGTTCGGGTGCACGTGGTACGTTATGAATGACAAAGATGATTGTTTGGGCAAAAAATCACGTCGTACGACCACGACCAGAGCAGGTAAGACGCACGTTATAATCCAAATGTTGTATTAAGATAAGGTCTCAACAAGAACCCATAAAACATCCGTCGTCTCTCGTAAAAGGTAAGTCGTACGTCCCCCATGACGCTCGACCATAGTGTCGCCCGTCCCGTACGACCATCGCGTAAGATCATTTCACCCACGACCAAAGCTAACGTTAACCTTGACTGTTACGTTTGTTAAGTATTTAATGCAGGAGTCAAAGCCATTAACAGCAAGTAGCCGTAACGGATGAAGAGCATTATGGATAATCACTCCGGCGACCGTTTCCAGCCATTGTGGCCGTTGATCAAAGCATTAATGGAGCTAATTAATGACGCGAAGACTATAAATACCAATCTAAGTCTTCACATCGAGGGACATCAGTTAACATCTGATATACATCAGCAAACATCACCAAACAGCAGAGAAAATCATCCAAACTCATAGCAAAGAACATTCAAACTCTGGAGATCAAGTACTGAAAGCCAGAACCTTACAGCGAACTCAAGAACACTCGAAGGAAAGCTCAAGTATCGTTCTCGACGCACGACAACAACCCTCGATCAGAAGTTCACATTTTGTATTCATACACGACAAACACCTGTTTTTACATTTAAACACTTGTACTTTACATTTCGAAGTATTTCCTTCATTTGTATTGTAATCATCGTACGACCGACGCCAGTACCTAGGACGTCGCCCCTGATTGGCGATCATAGTGCAGCGACGACACCCATTGTCGTCCGCAGGTTTTTTCCTCGATTGAGGTTTTTCCTGCGTCATCAAATCCCTTGTCTCGTTTATTTTTTCTCTCGTTGCACGTCTCGTCGAAAGATCCTTTCTTTAGTTGTTTAAGTCCACATCGACCTTAAGTTGTCCCTTTGGTGCGATTTTTGGCATTAACAGTTTGGCGCCATCCGTGGGACTACATCTAGAGAAAATCCTCGACGAACGTGCATTCTACTAATAGTTTCTTGGAGTTTCTTCTGTTCTCTATCACAGGAAGATGGCAGATGGCGGAAACTTAGAACGAACCACTGACCCAGCGCATGGAAAGCTTGAAAAGGTGCAAGATGTTCCTAAAGCCAACGGTGATTATTGCCTAGAAGAAGTTATCTTAGACCCAAGCAAGCCCGACCAGAAAGTCTTGATAGGATCATCTCTCGATCCGCACCTTACGCAAAGGATAATATCTTTCTTGCAGGAATATGCTGACTGCTTCGCCTGGTCGCATGAAGATATGGTTGGCATTAACCCCAACATCATTTCTCACAAGCTCAATATCGATCCATCGTTTAAACCCGTCAAGCAAAAGCGCCGTAAATTCGCTCCTGAAAGAAATAAGGTAATAAACGATGAGGTCGACAACCTCCTCAAGTCAGGAAAGATCCGAGAAGTAAAGTATCCAGACTGGCTTGCTAATGTCGGGGTCGTGGCTAAGAAGAATGGAAAATGGAGGGTCTGTATCGACTTCACCGATCTCAATAAGTCTTGCCCGAAAGATCCTTTCCCATTACCGCATATCGACGCCATGGTCGACGCAACCACAGGACATGAACTATTGACCTTCATGGATGCCTATTCAGGGTATAACCAAATCTTAATGCACGTCGAGGACCAGGAGAAAACCGCTTTTATGACGGACCGAGGTATTTACTGTTATAAAGTTATGCCTTTCGGACTAAAAAATGCAGGATCCACCTATCAGCGTCTAGTGATTAAAATGTTCAAAGACCATCTCGGCGACACAATGGAGGTATATATTGATGACATGCTCGTCAAGTCAAAGCAAGCGGTCGATCATATCGAGCATCTAAGACAATCATTCAACATCCTTCGGGAGTATAGCATGAAGCTCAACCCTACCAAATGTTCCTTCGGAGTCAGTGCTGGAAAGTTCTTAGGCCACATGGTCACTCACCGAGGAATCGAGGCTAACCCCGACCAAATCAAAGCCATCATCGACATCAAATCTCCTCGAAATTTCAAAGAGGTCCAGAGGCTTACTGGTCGAGTAGCGGGCCTAAACAGGTTTATCTCCCGATCTTCAGATAGATGTCATCTGTTTTATAACGTCCTCAGGAAAAAATAAAGGTTTCAACTGGACCAACGATCATGAGCAAGCATTGCAAAAACTCAAGGAGTATATGGCGTCGCCTCCTCTGTTGTCGAAACCTCACGATCATGAGGTCTTACAATTGTATTTAGCTGTCAGTCCAAATGCGGTAAGCGCCGTACTCACACGAGAGGACGAAAAACAACAATTGCCAATCTACTACGTAAGTAAATCTCTCTTAGACGCAGAAACCAGGTATTCTTCCATGGAAAAACTGCAGTTATGACATCGATTTCAGCAGTTATGACATCGATTTCAAGCCAAGGACCGCGATCAAATCACAAGCCTTGGCAGACTTTATCACCGATTTCAGCCCTAAATTGGAGAAAGAAGCAGAGCTCGAAGTGTCCACTGTGGCGACTCACGACGACGAGCCTTGGATCCTACATGTCGACGGATCATCCAACATTAGAGGCTCTGGGTTGGGCGTCGTCTTAAAGTCGCCACAAGGGGGTAAGATGGTATACTCGATCCGATGCGACTTCATGGCCACCAACAATGAAGCCGAATATGAAGCCCTGATCGTGGGAATGAATATGGCCCACGACTCGGGGGCAACCACATTGCATGTCAAGAGCGATTCCCTGCTAGTAGTAAATCAAATCAATGGAGAATTCGCAGCCAAGGATTAAAAAATGACAGCATATCTAAGCGTGGCAAAAGAAATTTCCAAAAAATTTAAATCTTTTTCTATTGAACAGATTCCACGAGACCAGAACACTCAGGCCGACGCATTGGCAAACCTTGGGTCCGCCTTAGTTGAACCAATATTTGATGTTATTCCTATGATTCTCTTGGCAACGCCGTCCATTGCAAACACAGACGTCGTCCAGATAGAAGACGAAGAAGATGATTGGTCACGCGACATTCGAAATTTCCTCGTACACGACCAACTCCCCGAAGACAAAATGGAGGCTCGAAAAATCAGATTCAAAGCATCTAAGTACGTCATGATCGAAAATAGGCTTTATCAGCGATCATTGACGGGCTTAAATTTAAGGTGCATCATCAGTAAAAATCAAGCCCAAAAAATCCTCCAAGAGATGCACGACGGCGAATGTGGTAATCATTCAGGAGGTCGTAGCTTGGCTAATCGTATCTCCCGACAAGGGTATTTTTGGCCGACACTGCGACAAGACGCTGTCAAGTACGTCCAGAATTGCGACCCTGTCAACGACACTCAGGTATGTCTCATAAACCCTCAGAGCCTTTGCACTCAACGCTTGTCACATGGCCTTTCATGAAGTGGGGAATGGATATTGTCGGCAAACTACCACCAGCTGCTCCGGGGCAAAAAGTATTCCTCCTCATACTCACGGATTACTTTTCTAAATGGGTCGAAGCGGCTGCCTTCTCCCAAATTAGGGATAAAGAAGTTATCTCCTTTATCCAGACTAACATCATATGCAGGTTTGGGATTCCATCCGAAATTGTCTGCGACAATGGATCCCAATTCATAAGCGACAGGACCCAACAGTTCTACGATGACAGGAATATCAAACTAACAACCTCGACTCCCAGATATCCCCAAGCTAATGGGCTTGCCGAGTCAAGCAATAAGACTATTATAGCTTCGATCAAGAAACGATTAAAAGCTACAAAGGGAAAGTGGGTTGAAGAACTCCCTTCGGTCCTATGGGAAAATCGCACGACGCCACGCACGTCCACTGGGTAAACCCCCTTCTCTCTTGTCTATGGTTGCGAAGCCGTCCTACCAATCGAAGTTCATCTCCCGACTTCGAGGCACACATCCGTCGACCATAACTTGGTTGATTTGAGTTATGACCTCGACGCCCTTGAAGAGCTCAGAGAATCGGCTTTGATTAGAATGGCGTCACAGAAGCAGGCAGTCGAGCGAAATTTCAATAAGCACGTCAAAGTTAAAATCTTTCAAGAAGGCGATTACGTCCTCCGTCGAGTATTCCCAAATACCCAGGAGCTCAACGCAGGTAAACTTTCTACCAAATGGGAAGGTCCCTATCGTATCTCCGAAGTCGTTGGTAAAGGAGCCAATCGACTTCGAACCCTCGACAATCAGGAAATCCCACGAAGTTGGAATGCGACGCATTTGAAAAAATATTTCTTTTAAAATCGCCTTCCTACCATACAAAGTTTTCTGCACGACGGTAAGCATCGCAAAATCGTTGGTAAAACCACGACCGACCTCTAACGAACTTTATCGCATGAACGCACGACATAAGTATACAAGTGCATGACTCGATTGTTTGATCACAGGGGCATATATTCTAAAGTTTCATCATACGATACAGTCACACGTAAGGTCTAAACGATCCCTCGATCTAAGTTTCTGGAACTTAGAAATACTTTGTATGTTCTAACACATCGAAGATATATATTTGTGTTTCAACCGTTATATTGCAATAAAAGCCTAAGTCACACGATCCTCCATTTATTTCATACTTTTATGATCAATATTACATTTATCCACGACATATGTAATTAAAAACACGAGTTCAGCAACAGAAGGAACTTCATTGAACGATTACATATGAACGACCGATGGTCAGACAAGTAAAAACAAAGTCAAAAGTGGTTGCATACCAACGGCCCGACCACCAACGGTCGAGCATGAAGAGCCTAATTCATAAACCCAGAAAAAAGAAACTACCCTAAGATCTAAGGAAACATAGCAATCGTAAACTCTGCCTAAAGAAAACTCAGCCTTTGGAATCCTGACAATCCTGAAGAACTGATGCAAGGATCAAATGAGTATAGCCGGAATTGTCTCCCAACCTTTCGCGCCATGGCATTCCGAGAATGTGGCTCTTAAGATTAATGTTATGGTTGGAGGAAGGAATATCTTCTCTTCGACAATCGACCTCCACTCCAACACCTCTAGTTTCCTCACGTGTTTAGTGAAGGAAAACAAAAACATCTGCACAATTACAAAAGGAACGTATTAGCAAAACGCTCATCGAAAGAATAAACATCGGTAAACACAAGTTTCGAAAGAAAAACTTACGAAAGGCGCCAGTACGGCTAAACATAGTCCAATCTCTTTGATAGAGATCCTTGGAAAATGCTCCTTGAAATATAAGAGCTGATATTTCCCCAGAAGCGGAAGCGACTTCGTCCTGACGAGGACATAGTCAGTCAAGAGGGATGAAGACAACGCAAAGTTGATCTCCATAAAATCCCCATCATTCTCTCCCGTCTTTGGGCCTTCGCCTCTGTCGGATGACGAAAGGGTCGACGTGGTAGCAGAAAACATCGTCGCCAGATACGCATAATCCACGGACATCGCGTTTATCGCAACCAACATCGTCATCGATTTGGGTATCATAGCCCACGATAGATCATCAGTCACCGAAGATTTGGAAAAAGTCGAGATTCTAGAAAATATGACTTTTCGAAAGCTTAAAGAAAACGATCCATTTTGATCTCTATTTATGCAGGAAATCGTGACAGGTCGAGCCCTTCAAAAGATCGACACGCATCCCCGACTTTCATATGCCCCAGTAAATCACCGACACCTGGCATCAACAGCTGGTAAGCATCATCGTACGTCAACATGATGTCACGACCTCGTTCTCCCTTCGACTTCTCATTCAGTTAAGAGCGGACCAGCCTAGTTCCAAGGTAACTAAGGTAAATTTCATCACTTGTCATATTTTTCGACTGACAAAATTTAAAACTCGGATTTGCTATCCTTCTTTCAAATTTTGGGGGCAAACTGTTTGGGCAAAAAATCACGTCGTACGACCACGACCAGAGCAGGTAAGACGCACGTTATAATCCAAATCTTGTATTAAGATAAGGTCTCAACAAGAACCCAGAAAACATCCGTCGTCTCCCGTAAAAGGTAAGTCATACGTCCCCCATGACGCTCGATCATAGTGTCGCCCGTCCCGTACGACCATCGCGTAAGATCATTGCACCCACGACCAAAGCTAACGTTAACCTTGACTGTTACGTTTGTTAAGTATTTAATGCAGGAGTCAAAGCCATTAACAGCAAGCTGCCGTAACGGATGAAGAGCATTATGGATAATCAATCCGGTGACCGTTTCCAGCCATTGTAGATGTTGATCAAAGCATTAATGGAGCTAATTAATGACGCGAAGACTATAAATACCAAGCTAAGTCTTCACATCGAGGGACATCAGTTAACATCTGATATACATCAGCAAACATCACCAAACAGCAGAGAAAATCATCCAAACTCATAGCAAAGAACATTCAAACTCTGGGGATCAAGTATTGAAAGCCAGAACCATACAGCGAACTCAAGAACACTCGAAGGAAAGCTCAAGTATCGCTCTCGACGCACGACAACAGCCCTCGATCAGAAGTTCACACTTTGTATTCACACACGACAAACACCTGTTTTTACATTTAAACACTTGTACTTTACATTTCGAAGTATTTCCTTCATTTGTATTGTAATCATCGTACGACCGACGCCAGTACCAAGGACGTCGCCCCTGATTGGCGATCATAGTGCAGCGACGACACCTACTGTCGTCCGCAGGTTTTTTCCTCGATTGAGGTTTTTCCTGCGTCATCAAATCCCTTGTCTCGTTTATTTTTTCTCTCGCCGCATGTCTCGTCGAAAGATCATTCCTTTAGTTGTTTAAGTCCATATCGACCTTAAGTTGTCCCTTTGGTGCGATTTTTGGCATTAACAATGATCTTGGCAAATTCATCCCCAAGGCGGACAAAGGAGTCTTCATAGGATACTCCATGCAGGCTAAGGCGTATCGCGTTTACAACAAATGGACCATATCCGTTGTTGAAAGCATAAACGTGACATTCGACGAAGCCGCAGACTTGGCTTCTGAACAACTCAGTTCAAAACCCGTTTTAACTGGCGTGCTAGCTTCTGGACCTCCAAGTTCGGGATCTACACAAGCGGCAGTAAATCTGAATCATGCATCTTCATCGAATGATAACTCTTCTGATTTAGATTTATTGTTTAAGTATTTTTATGATGACATCTTTAATGTTTCCCCTACTGTCTCAGCACAACATCGACTTGAAGCTGCTCGTATTGAGGACTCGTCGCACCTATCCGGTCCGCCGCCTTCTACAAGCACGCCATCCATCACTGTGGAGACAGCACAACCATCGTCATCGACATCTCCTGATACTGTTATCCCCCCGGAGGAACCTGTTACAAATCCGGAGATCACTCCTGGTGATTCGTCTTCTTCTACAACCGACGATCAACTTCTGAACTCCTCGGAACCGGGAGTGCTCCAACCATCGACGAATCCTCCCCCACCTCCTCCGAGAAATCAACCTGCAACACTCGAAGCGGTACAAGACCTACCTTCTGGTGGTTATGTGGATTCGGACGAGTCTCATTCTACTCAACAACCGCTTTCGCATACCACTAAATGGACGCGAGCTCATCCCTTACACCAAATCATCGGTGATCCCTCCATACCTATTCGGACACGAGGTGCATCCACCAACTTCTGTCTATTTTCCGGCTTCTTAAGCAACATCGAGCCGATGAACGTACGCGAAGCGCTTGAAGACCCGGACTGGATCATTGCTATGCAAGAAGAGCTCAACCAATTCGAGGCTCTGAAGGTATGGCGACTGGTTCCTCGTCCAAAGAACAAGACGGTGATAGGGACCAAATGGATCTTCAAGAACAAAAAGGATGAAGACGGAATCATCGTACGCAACAAGGCGCGTCTAGTGGCCAAGGGGTACCGTCAACAAGAAGGGATCGATTATGATGAAACCTATGCTCCGGTAGCAAGAATCAAAGCCATCCGAATGTTCCTCGCTTATGCAGCACACAAGAACTTCACAGTCTTCCAAATGGATGTGAAAACCGCGTTTCTCTACGGCAATATCGAGGAAGAGGTTTATGTGTCGCAACCAGACGGATTCTTGGACGACTCGAAGCCTGATCACGTCTACATTTTAGACAAGGCACTTTACGGTCTAAAGCAAGCTCCGCGAGCATGGTACAAAACTCTTTCCGAGCTTTTTGATAAAGTCCAAATTCACACGAGGTAAAATTGATTCGACTTTATTTATCAAAAACGAAAAAAGGTCATATACTCCTCGTTCAAGTGTATGTATATGATATAATATTCGGCTCTACCAGTCCCCTATATGCTAAGAACTTTGCCACTTTTATGGGAATTGTTTTTAAAATGAGCATGCTTTGCGAGATGAATTTCTTCCTTGGTCTTCAAGTTAAACAACTGTCGACAGGGATATTCATAAACCAGGCTAACTACATCCGGGATATTCATCGGAAATTCCAGCTGGACCAGTCCTCGCCAATGAAAACTCCCATGGCGCCCAATACAAAGATTCACGCCGATCCTCACGGAACGGATGTGAATCCTAATTTGTATCGCGGGATGATAGGTTCTCTAATGTACTTAACTGCAAGTAGGCCGGATATTATGTTCTCAACTTTCTTGTGTGCCCGATATCAATCAAAACCTAAAGAGTCTCATATGACTGCTGTCAAACGAATCTTTCGTTATTTACGTGGTACTGCTGATCTTGGTCTGTGGTACCCGAGAGAGACAGGTTTTGCACTATCCGCCTATTTCGACGCGGATCACGCGGGCTACATGCTGGACCGGAAGAGCACGTCGGGTCACATTTAATTTTTGGGAGATAGCCTGGTAAGTTGGGCATCAAAGAAACAACAATGCGTTTCAACATCAACTGCCGAGGCAGAGTACGTGGCTGCCGCGAGCTGTTGTTCCCAAGTCATCTGGATGAGGACGCAACTCAAAGACTATGGTTTCACGTACGTTAAGGTCCCGATTTACTGTGACTCTAAGAGCGCCATCGCTATATCAAGTAACCCGGTTCAACACACCAAGACGAAGCACATCAACGTTCGGTATCACTTCAGTAAGGATCACGTCGAAAGAGGTACCATCGAACTCTACTTCGTAAATACTGAACATCAGCTAGCAGACCTATTTACCAAAGCATTGGACAAAAAACGTTTTAACACTCTTGTGCAAAAGTTAGGTATGCTAAAACTGACGACTTAATCCGATTGTGTGCCCGTTACAAGTTCCATACATATACGAGTAATTGTCTACTCATCATCCGGTGTTTACCCTCCTGATGAATGAGCACACACTTCCTCGCACTTGTATTCTACTTGTTCCATTACACCGTTAGATTTAGTCTCTGTATTTATTTCGTAGATTTCGTTTGTTGTCATTTCTTTCTTCGTGTGTTTCTTTTATTTCATATTGTCGTCTATATCTGTTTATCTATCTATCTCTGTGCTTTCAAAGTGTGTTCATGTGTTCAGGGGGAGCACAAAGAAGTATCACTTAAGTTTACTTATCCTTTGAGGGGGAGAGTCACACACAGTTTTTCTTTAATGCTAAAAAGTTTTTTGGTGTGTGGGCACTCCTATGAGATTCTCAAGTTACGTTCATCATTTGAGGGGGAGCGACACAATTTTTTTCTTTAAAATGCTACACGTTGTTTTTGGTGTCGGACTCCTCACTGCACTCTACTTCACTATCCGAGGGGGAGCAATGAAATCCCCATGCTCAGCTTTAGGGGGAGCGAGAGAACGTCTTCTTACAGTTCCAATTACTGAAAAATTCCAAGGAACAGGACAACTGTCGAAGTATCCGGACAGTATCCGGACAACCCACGGAGTCCGGACAGTATCCGGACCGGGTCTCTACCCGGGTTGGGTAAGAACCCGGATACCCCATCCGGGTATATATATACCATACGGGTTTCTCTTTTCTCATTTACCCGGATTCCCCTGCTAAAACCCTAAACCCCCTCGACTATTTCTCTCTCGCTCGGACTCCCTTCCAATCCACGATTTACGCTCGTTTTTCATCTCACAATCAGGTATGATACTCTATACTCCATCTCGTTCATTACTAGTCATGATTCTCGCACTCAGCTGCACATCTCGACCACTGAATTGGTCGATACCACCCCTCCGAAACCCACTTATGAGTATCCTCATCTTTGGGTCGATTCGGTAGAGTTTAGATTGAGTTAGATGCCTCTGCGCGATTATCTACTTATTTCGTCAATATATGCTTGATTTAAAACTGATTGGAAGTCCATTTTGGCTGTGTCGTGACTTTCAAATCTCGTCCGGACACATTCATTGTGTCCGGACACCTTCATACTTATGGTGTTTTGTCCGGTCACTCACTTAACAAAGATATTTTATCCGGTTTCACTTAATATCCGGAAACCCTAGTTGTCCGGAAACCTAAGTGTTTCCGGTAAGTTCAACTACCGGATAGTTAATGTGTCCGGATTACTTTTTGTCCGGAAACCATGGTCACCCGAAAACCTTGTTGTTCGGATTGTCCTTGTTGTCCGGACACTGTAATTTCATCCGGAAAGTATGATTTGTCCAGATATAATGGCATGTCCGGAAAGTATTTCATTTTTGCATTTTTTTTTCTGTCCAGACACCCCTGGTTTGTCAATTTCAGTACCTGTTTTGACACTACCAGTCCTCAATTCATCTCTGATTGAGCCATTTAATGCAAAGGTACGCGCCGATACTTGTTCATCCATCTATGTGACTAACTGTGCCTTCTTTTACATATACTTCAATGGAGGATCAACAAAATCCACAACAACCTCCGGAAGAGCAAATTCCTCAAGAGGATTTTATAGATGAGGCAGCGGATAATGCCTTGGTCGAACCTGACCATGACACGGAGATAGAGCCGAACAATCATCATCTGGACCCAGCTCAGTTCCGTCCACAACCACAACATCATGTTCTGTTGGATATACTTACCCGTCACCCTCTCCATGAGGCACTCTCCGCTACAGCTGACGTTCCGCTCATCTATGTCCTTCGGGTATGGTTCAGTGCCCGAGTTGTCACTGCTGGGAATACACAGACAATCATCGTCCAGATTGACAACAAACCTTTCACGATGACACCGGACTCCTTCTGTTGCCTTCTTTCACCTCCGGAAGCCACCGCTGCCGGACATCAAAGATACGACCCCGCGGTCAATGACCAAACGCTGTGCAAACAAGTCCGCGCGCTAGGGTACAATCATGCTCTCGACCGCCCGTCAGCGTTCAACCGTAAGTACCTGTCCCCCATCTGGTATACTCCGTTCACAATTTTGAACATATGTCTTTCATCGAGATGCAAGGCCATCGTCCAGTGCACCGGCGACTTTCTACGCCTATTCCATGCCGTGTGCTACAACCTCCACGTCGACACAGCAATGATTATCTGGAGTTTACTAGTACAGGCCATTCGCCAAATTGGAGGTTCGAAATAGAAGAAGTTTCTCCCCTACCCGCGTTTCCTTTCGCTCACTGTCCGACATCACATGGATGCCAATCCTGCCATACCGCGACGCCTAACCCATTCGGTTTGTCCCCAACACCATCTACAATACATGGTCATCCGCAATCCATCCAATGCGGTGGCCATGGCTATCCCTGAAGCGTTTTTAGTTATCGCCGATCCCGCTGCACCAGGGGTAGTTGCTTATAGGGAAGAGATAGGGAATCCCATGGTCCAGCCAGAACCGGAGGGACCTGTCCAGGGACTTAGACCCGAGAGACGTGAGGGTCCAAGAATGAGAGGTGGGAGGGCCCGGCAAGCAGGTGCTGTCGGGCGGGGTGTGTTGATTGTTAGGGTAAGGGGAACTAGTGTGAGTCGTGTAGCGGTATCGCAACCCAGTTCCAGCCAACCCCGTCCAACAGCCGAAGCCGGAGCATCGTCCTCACGACCGATGCTTCAACATGACTCCACACCATATCTTTCCGACTCGCCTTCACCTACCTTTCAGGTTCATAATGTAGAATCTGACTCCGATACGGCATCTGACACGACCCGTGCCATTCGGTTCTCAAAAACACCTCCCCATATCGGACCGAACCCCGACTTCACCGAAGGTATCCCACTTGACTCACCTACCCATGTTTCACCTAGGATTGAGGAAGTAGAAGGAGTTGAGTTAGAAAATGCGAGCCGGAGAGAACTGCATTCGAAAGGGAACCAGGAAAGATTGGGCCGTAAAGATAACGAGGCCCCTGAGCGAACCGAACCGAGCGATATCCGGGTAGCCACATCTGCTCTCCCGTCTCATTTGTTGGGACGGGGTATTGAAGAAGACTCCATGGACCCAGCGGAGCAATTGCACGACCCCCTCATCCACTCATCCGTGTCTCAAATGACGGATGTTTCAGTACATCACGGGGATATAGCACAACTTCCATCGGCCTCTCAGTCGGAGAGTGCTGGTGTTGAAACAAGCGACCAACAGCCCCCTGTCGTGACTTCTTTTCGTGCACAATCGAGTCTAGAGCCATTTGCTATTGAAAAACCTTTGGCTAGGACACAAGAGGAGCAACACCAAGTCAAGAATCTTCGTGACTCGACCGGAACCACCGTAGTGTCTTCACCTCTAGGTGGAACACAAGGATCAGAGGGAAATCCTACCACAGCTACTGATATGCCAACTGTGAACGTAGGTGGCTCTACCCCTGCGGTAGATGTAACATCCCAAATTTTCAGTTATATTATTTTGTGAATTACAAATTAACTTGAGGGTTAAGTTTGTAATTGTTTACAAGTGTTGATTGAAGAAGATTTCCAAATTGAGGGTTGTATTGTTATTTCTTTAAAGTTGGAGGTTTGTTTGGTAATATAGTTAATGACTCATGTGTTTTGAGTGAGGTGTCATCTAATTAGCCTTGTTAGCTAAAAGTGTGGGTCTTATGTACTTTGTGTGTGTACGGTTTGAGAAAGAAACCGAGAGAGAGAGATTGAAATAGAGAAATCGAGAAAGAGAAGGAAGAAAGGAAAGACTTGCTGGGAATTTATCTAATCTGGATTGGTTTGAAGATTTATAAGGTAATTATATCATTGAGATAATTCATCTTCTTAGTTAAAAGCTTTCTTGAGAATTTTATTATGGGTTTTGGTAAAATATGATAATAATGAGAATCTGAGTTTTAGGATATGTTAAGGTAAGTATATTAAACATATCTGCAAATGGGCATAAACAAACATAGATTAAAAGTACAAAAATCTGGGTTTAGGACGAACTTAGTGGACTGAGACTTGGTTGAATATCATCGAAGTCGCAACCTTGAGTTGCGACATTCATGATTGTCGCAATAGGCAATAGCGACTTAGAGTTGGAGTCGCAGCAGACCATTGCGACTTGGTTTTGGAATCGCAACAGTTGGTTGCGACTTGGGTCGAAATCGCAATGGGCAGTTGCGACTTGGTACTGTAGTCGCAACAGTTCACTGCGACTTGGAGTGAAATCGCAATGGCGAGTTGCGATTTGAGGATGAAATCGCAACCGTTGACTGCGATTTGGTTTTGGGATCGCAATAGAGGACTGCGACTTTAGTTGGTTGCGATTTGGAAGTGAAATCGCAATAGGTGATTGCGACTTCAGTTCATTGCGACTTGAGATGTAATTTTAAGAGATTAAGGATTTTCAGTTGTAGAGGGTTCTGTTTTGATAATTAATATCAGTATATGTGATTGAATAATACAGTAAGCTGTGGTAGTGAAGAAAGGGGCCCTTACGTATTAAAGAGGATTAAAAGGAGTAATAACGCATCAGGTGAGTTTATTCAACTCTCTTTAAAATTCAGTAATTAATCTTGAATTAGATGCTTTATATGTATGCATGAATATGTCTTATGTGGATTTGATTAAATTAGAGATAAGCCAAGAGGGCGATTAAAAGTTGTGTCATGTTGGTTACCATGTTAAAGTTCCAAGATGAGATATATATATGAAATTGATGAACTAGTATTTATTATTAAACTTCCATGCTAAGTTTGATTATCTACTACATGAAATTACTATGTGGTTATGAACTCTAATTATGATTTGAAGCTTGATTGAGTTATTAACTTCCATGCTAAGTTAAAGAGGAGATAATTAAGAGATTGAGATGAGGAGATATTAATATTCTTGATAATTTATATATATAGAATATGTTCGGAGAAATGATATACCGTATGCTGGACGCATATAGTAGTATCGATTATTACATATATTATATTATGTGATTATGTGCTTTTACTAAAATAGGCATCCGGTCACCGAGGGCACTTGGGTACGGTATGATGGGAACCGATTACTCGCCATAGACCAAAGGGATGTAATTTTAGTAATTGGGTGAACCTTGAATCATGAGTCTCGATTTGAGTATCGCGATATTATAATCCCATGGGGACCATTGTTTCTGAGGTGGAATGTGGAATAAGCAGAGTTTGCTTAATAATTCCCATTTCGATTTGGGAAGATCGGAGATTTCCCTGTGATGAGAGGAAGACTAGAGATAGGCATAAAGCAATTTGTAATCTCTACTTCCTGATTAAGAAATAGGCAGGTTTTGACTTGTAATTTCTTGTGTGTGATTATTGATTATGAATCTGGAACGATTCAGAGTTAACTCTTATATTGTTATTACGATTAAATGAGTTAGTCGTAGGAAATTGGGAGTGGGGTAGATTCCCCGATTTGAAAAGGAGTTGTCGTACGGTAAGATGGGTGAGAACAGGTTTGAGTTATCTGTTCATGTTTTAATTATTAAATTTTTATTTTGATTTGAGTATCCTCACTAGGCGAAAGCCTAATGTTTCAAGTTGAATCTTCTTACCAGGTACAAACTCTGGGAAATAGCGGGAATGAGAGACGAGAACTTTTGGAAAGATTCAGACTTAGAGATACCGGAGGATCTAGAGATTTTGATGCTTTTGGGACGGTTGTTTAGATAACTGGATTAATCTGATTGTTATGTTATGATTAGATTAATAAGTTATTTAAGTAATGACGTTTGTATATAGAAACCTTACATTTGATCCTCAGGTTATATAAGTTTGAAAGTTTTTGATCATAACTTGTGATAAATTTCAAGGTTTAAATTGACCCTGTTTTTAGGGTGTTTCAGTAGATGCCTCAACGGGTAATCTAAGTGAACCCGGAGTTATCTTACTCGACTTTGTGTCACCAGGGTCCCTGGACAACACCCTTAAGGTTGTCTGCGAGGTAATGGAGCGAAATATGCAGCAACATGTAGCCGCTGAACATGCAAAAGTTATGCGCGCAATCAAGGGCAAAGACAAGGTCGTCGAAGCTGAATCCGCACCTGTATCTCCACCGATCTCAACTCAACCTATCTATTCGGTGGACACTCTAAAGACGATGCTACTGGCCCAATTGCTCCAAGAATCAGAAGCAAACGCCTCAACCGAAGCAGACCTGATCTTCGTTCTGAAATCCCAGGTCACTGCTCCTTCATCATCTATTACATCTCGCATGGACTCTATCGACTCAACTCTCAAGGAATTCAACCGAGATCTTACTTTGATGTCCGAGAGAGTCAGTTCCCTAGAAGAAACTTGCAAGAGTCAAGCAGGCGGTCTGAAGCGGAAACACGATGACCAGGATGATCCTGATCACCGTGAGGGGCAGAAAAGACCCAGACTATCCGAGACCGAGACCGCCGCCCTGATCCAGACTGAAGCTACAACAGTGGTTCAACAGGAACCCCCAACTGCGGCAGCTACTACAGAAGCACCTGAAGCCGAGTTTCCATTAGCCGAGATGGTAATCGACATGGAGATTTCAGATGATGAAGACCCGACGGTTGAAAAGCCCGAGGGTTCAACACAGGAACTGGTCGACTTTGATTCATCAGACAGACCACTATTGGATATGATTGATCCAAATTGTGAAACCAACCCGGAGACCGAAGATGCATGGTACGAAAAAGCCGCCAGTGTCGTAAATCTCCAGGTAAATTTGGTTTTCCCTACTGATGAAGACGACAACATCGATTATGATCAGTTCCTGCTTCAAAAAATTTATGGTACTTCTCCAGTTCACTATGCTCAACCCACTGGAACTTCAACAGGACCTGAACCGACTACTGCCAACATTCCGACAACTCCTCTGCAAACGACAACTTCTGATCTTGTTCCCCCTCCTCAGCAACAAATCCGTTGGGAGAAGATCATGGTACTTATCCCTCATCTGGAGGAATCTTTGAAGAAGTTGTTCGTCCACAAACTTCGCCCGATCGTGCCGACCTTTGGCCTTGGTATTTACAACCTCGACCCCGAATACCAACGGCGTTATATCAGCACAATGCAGCGGTGTCTTCCAGTCAGCCAAGTCATATCCAAGCATCAGATTACAGAGGTACTAAACATCCATTCAAGACGCATCATGAAAATCGTCTACCCAGTATTCACTGTTCGACGTGAAGATGGGAATGAATGGAAATTCTCTGAAGCCGACTTCCAGCACCTCCGACCGTTCGACTTCCTGCCTATTCTGAAAGACCTTCGTACAAGAAACATCCGACCGCTTGAAGTTACAAAGGCGCTAGAAGCTGTTCGTAGATATCTGGTCTGTACCATTATGATGTCATATCTAACGGATTTTCAAATGGCTATCGAGAACAGGGTGAAGAAAGTCAATCTGATAAAGCCGAATCTGAAAGCTCCTGACTTGAATATGTATCCCGAGAACGCTATGCTTCTAGAACAGGAATTTGGGATCGTCTTCATTAATGAACAGAAAGAGAAAAGATTTATGCGGTTCAGTTAGGTAGAAAGATTCTGCGACGGCACACTCCTCAAAGTTCGAGATGCTCTTCGAAAGATCATTACACACGAGTCTGAAAATCCAAGGTATTCATATTTTCCGAATCCGAATGAAACAAATGCTCGGAATGCCTTGGAATGGGTTGAAGATCGCATCGACTACCGTCGTGCTATCATATGGTTCGAGATTCACTTCGTGCTTCGCAAAAGATATGTCTTCAACTGGCGAGAGCTAGAGCGCGAACTCGAACTTCAAATCAAAGGGGGAGATTATTAGGGTCAATTTAATGTTGATTTAAAGTTCAAGGGTGTAATTTGTATTTCCTTATTTTGAGCCTATTAGTGAACGGGCCGTGGGCTTGTTAACCACGGGCCCGTATATATAATGTTCTTCTAACTTGGAAAAACAAGTTAGTTGTCTCATTTGATTTTCTAAATTGTATTGTAAACACTCTGATTAAAGCATAATACAGGGATGCCCAGTTGAAATCATTGTTCTTATCATTCATATTACTGATTTCTTTTTTGTTGCACGGATCTGGATTTAACATTTAGATACTTGAAAGGTACTGTTGATCTTGGCTTGTGGAACCCGAAAGAAACAGGTTTTGAATTAAAGCATACTCAGATGTTGATCACGCTGGCAGCATGTTGGACTGGAAGAGCACATCGGGTCATGTGCAATTCCTAGGAGATAGCCTAGTCAGCTGGGCATCGAAGAAGCAACTATACGTATCCACATCCACAGCTGAGGTAGAGTATGTTTCTGCTGCAAGCTGCTTGTCTCAAGTCATTTGGATGCGCACCCAGCTCAAGAACTACGGCTTCACGTACTCTAAAGTCCCTATCTACTGTGACTCGAAGAGCGCGATAGCCATATCAAGCAATCCGGTGCAACACACGAAAACGAAGCATATAGACGTTCGGTATCACTTCATCAAACACCACGTCGAACGAGGTACGATTGAACTCTACTTTGTTAATACTGAGCATCAGATAGCATACCTCTTTACCAAAGCCTTGGACGAAAAACACTTTAACTACTTAGTGTCCAAGCTAGGTATGCTAAATCTGACGATTTAGTTCATCTGAGTCTGATACAACTTCTGTTCGATAACAAGAAACTGTCTCCTCATCATCTGATGGTAACACCTTAGATGGTGAAGGTCGCACTTCCTCAGTATTGAACTCTATTTGTATCAATGTCACTTGTAGGCAAACCTCTGTATTAATAAGTTAGATTTCTATCGTTTGTTTGTTCGTGTCATTTCTTTTATGAATATTTCCTTATATCTTAGTTATTTTTCGATACCCGTACCTTTGATCGTTTACTCATGTGTTCAGGGGGAGCATATGCATCAAAAAGTTGTGTTACGTTCATTGTTCGAGGGGGAGCGACACTCGGTCTTTTATTTTTTCTCAATAGGAGTTTTACTCTTGTTTCCATTGTGTCAAAAGATTTTCGTGCACAAGTTGAGGGGAAGGAAATGTCAAAGTCAATTTTTTTACAAGTTTTCCAGACTTTCCCCACTTTTCCGGGTTCTTCATTTTTTCTGGACCATTTTATCCGGACAACCCTCTTTTCCGGAAATGGTTTTTCCAAGTGAAAACCCTTTCTCGGAAAACTTAGTTTTCCGGTAGTAGCGCCCGGTAAACTTCATTCACGATTTTCGGAACTTACTCTTAAACCCTCTCCGACCCTATCGATCGAACGCACGCACAAATCTAAGCCATTTACGTTCGAGTTTAATCATATCAGGTACGATTTCGACTAGATTTCACCTTGTTAATGCTTAAATCTTGTTTCGAATCTCTTCAAATCATTGATTTCTAAGCAATCGCACGCACAGAGTGACGGTTCAAAGTCCTTAATCGAATCACCGTCAAATCGATAGTTTATCTTGTTGTTTTAGTCTCATAACACGCGTCGATAGCTACATTAATGGGTTTAGGATGTTTAATCGCTTTATTATCTGAGTATCGATTGAGTTTGCCTTAGTCCAGAAGTTGAGTTTTTCCAATAGTCAATGTTTTCCGGAACATGAGTTTTCCGGAACATGATTTTTCCGGAACTTAAGTTTTCCAGATTATATGTTTTTCGGTACTAAATATTTTCCGAAGTTTATGTTTTCCGATATTCATCTTTTCCGGAACATTTTGTTTTCCGACATTTCAATTTTCTGGTATTTTACTGTTTTGTTTTCCAGGACATTTTCTTTTTCCGATAAGTGGGTTCTGAACTCCATGGTTTTCGGACTATGGGATGTCCGGACAATGCCTCATCCGGAAAACCCCTATATTTCCTCACTGTACTTTCAGAATCTCATCCCTTGGCTAACCGACGACAGGTAAGTGTTTCATTTTTTAATCTCTCGCGTATATCTAACACTCTGGTATACACAAGTTCCATAGCCAACCAAGGTTCACCCGTCGATGTTGGAGCGGACGACGCCCTTGTCCTCGTCCGAGGACGTGTGGCCATCCAGGGTAACAACTGGATGTAATGAACTTCCACAACCGCTACAATGTCATGATCGACATTTTGTTGGGTTATCCGATCTATCACGCAATCACCGCGACTGCCGAGGTCCCCACCATTTACGTTCAACAAGTCTGGCACATGATCCACCGTGTCATGACCGAGCAAGGCACATTCCTGGAAGCCAGACTCGACAACACCAGCTTCGTGATCACTCTCGAGTCCCTTCACCTACCTGAGGACACTGCAAATGGTAACACCACCTTCGTTCCAACAATTTCCGACGACCATCTGATAGCCGATATCCATTCTCTGGGATATAACAAGGATCTCACACGCCCCTCAACCTTTACCCATACTCACCTGGCACCATTATGGGCGACCCTGTACAACATCCTCAGTCGTTGCCTTTCATCAAAGTGGCGTGGCATTGATCAGTGCACCACCAACTTCCTACGACTATTTCATGGGGTCGATTTCCCTCGACATATCGATTTCGCCTCCATTCTCTGGAATGAACTTCTCGATAACGTTGCTGACAGAGAACTGAATCGAAAAATATCATTTATCCCGTACATCCGGTTTCTTTCACTCGCTATCTGCCAAAAAATGGACGCCGACCCAACCATCTGTCGCTGCTCCTATCACCCACCGTGCCCATCGTTCTGAATGCAACACCTTCAGAACTGTCCAAAACTACGAAACGTTGTCGACCGGATAATCCTTGAAGCCCTGCTTGCTTTCGCATGTCCTGGGGCATCGAGTGTTATAGAATATAGGAGAGAGCATCAGTTAGGCGCCCCTATGGTCCATCCAGCACCGGAAGGACCTCCTCAGAGGGCACAACCCGAGAGACGTGAGGGTCGTAGGACAAAAGGAGGTAGGGTCCAGCGAGTTGGGGCTCCTGGACGGGGTGTGTTGAGAGTTTCACTCGTAAGGGGAACTGTAGCGGGCGGTGCCTCGGACGCGCAAGCATGCACAAGCCGTCGACCTAATCCCATTGTCACATCCACACCTGGAATAACCCGACCTTCCAGCTCTACACGACGACGGCCTCCCGTGGTCGTATCTGAGTCTACTTCCGATGACGAGCTAGTCGATGCCGAAGTCACATTCAATGAAGGACTAGTTCATGACGCCTCATCCGATGGCTCTTCTAGCTTAGGTGATTCCGAAGCCGAACAAGGGTCAGAAGCCGCAGATGCCTCTTCAGACACCGAGTATGACACTGACCAGACTATCCGCCTCGAGAAAATACCAGCCTGCATCGGACCAAACCCTTCAACGGTGGACTCCGAATCTCCACCTTCAACCTCTTCCGCACCACCCAACGCCCCTTCAGCCGAACTGGGAGACATAAGGAGAGTGGAGGGAGTTGAAGTAGAAAATAAAGAAATAGTAAGCGTGAGAGAAAGGAGAATAAAAGAAAAAATTATGAGCGTGAGCGTATCCAACCACATGTAACCCGGGTAGCCACATCTACTATCCAGTCTCATCCGTTGGGACTAGGTATTGAAGAAGCTGTCGTGGACCCAACGATGCATTTGCACGGCCCCCATAGCCACTCAGGTGTCTGTCAACAGACACCTGTTTCACTTGAACACGGGGACTTAGCACAAAATCCATCAGGCCTTCACTCGGAAGGTGCTGATATTGAAACAAGAGACCAGATGCCCCCGGTCTCGACTTCTTTCAATGCAGCATCGAGTATAGAGCTCATTGATGAATTAATTCATTTTGTTAGGTCACAAGTCATATCTACTGCTACCATCGGTGATGTTAGTGACCCGATCGGAACGTCCCGAGTAACTCTGCTTTTGAGCAGATTACGAGGATCGAACGGAAATCCTACCATAGCTATCCAACTGCTAGCTGTGAACGTATGTGGTACTACTGTTGAATTAACGGTTGTTACCTCAACGGGCAATCTACGTGATCCCGGAGTTAGTTTACCGTTCTTTATTTCCAGGGAACAATACGAGCAGGATTTAAAAGCCATGGAAGACAGAATGCAACTTTAGTTTGACGAGGTAAAGCGACTGCTAAAAGGAAAAAGCTTGATCGTTAATACTGAACCCGAACCCCGTCCTACTCCTCAAAAAGCCCTAACTGCTCCTGTTCAACCAACTGTCGACCTACCTGTCGATTAGTTAAAACCCTTATTATTAGCCAAACTACTGTCTCTTAACCCCGACAACCCCCAAGATTAGGATCTGTAAAGCCTTATACACCAAAAACATGTCACCAACCCAGATCCAAACCAAACACCACCCACCACTCATCCCACATCCTCTGAGTTCAATACCTTTCGTGTCCGTGTCGAACAAAGCCTCACATTTGTATGTACTTTACTCGATGCGCTAACCGAGCACATAACCATTCTAGAGACCACCTGCAAGTCACAAGATCACGGCAATAAACGACAACATGATCACGAGGGAGACCCCAATGACCATGAGGGGGAGAATGCTAGAAGCGCAAGCTTGATGACACCTCAGCCATAGACCGATCACAAAATGAAACCATGGTAGGGGGTGATTCAGTTACAGGTACATATGAACAACCCACTGGTGATGATACCTCTGCGAGAGTCTCTCGGTAGTTTGAATCAAGTATCTACGACGATGAAAGCGACAGACAAGTCGTTTTGTATTTTGATCCAGAAGTTGAACCGACGGTTGAAAAGCCCGAGGTCAACGAGGAGGAGATCTAGATGATAATGGCAACGGAAGCTGAAACGATTAACATTCCTTCGTACGACAACGACCTAGATTTCGATACCTTCTTCTTGATCAATGGTCAACTAGTTCATTTGATAGTCGTGTCAGATTCAGAGGTAGACTTCTCGGAACCCGAGGATAACAAAGACGCCAGAGCTGCGTGGTACAAAGAGCAGCAAGACATATTTCTCGATGATTTCTTGGGCGGTGAAACCCTAGATGATATCCACATCAGCCCAATCACATCCCCAATAGCTTCTCATACACATCAACCATATACAGTTCCAGTTCCACCTACTTTTACTTAGACTCAACCATCTGCTCCGCAATCAGCTCAACCAGATCCGAATCAAGCCGGTCCTTCAAATCCTGATCAAGTTGGTCCATCCAACTCCAATCAACCAGAGGTCAGTGAATCTGAAATTAAACATCGAATAGTCCAATTTCGAGCATCCTTCCTTGAAGAGACCGAAAGATGGCTGTTTGTTCACTGCATCCGTAGACTGGACCCGTATGCAGTTTTGGGTGTTGGTCAAGAATCAGAGGAGTTCAAGATGGAGTATATGTTTCTTGTAAAGGGGAGAGTACAGAGGAAAGAGTATGTTCACTCGAAGAGTTAGATTGGTCAAGTGAGAGAGGTGGTGGCCAAACAATTCTACAAGATCTGGTATCCAGAATTCAAGGTGTGGCGGAAGAATGGGCAAATCTACACATTTTCTGAAGCAGACTTTCAGCATTTAAGGATCGACGACTTCGAATTCATGTATCACTTCTTCCTAAAGCTATACATTTGCATGTTTAACATCCAGATTGCCCTGAGTGCCATCAGACGTTTTATGTACCGCCAATATGTTTAGTACAACGTCTTCGACTTCCAGCTCGCACTTGAATGCCACCAACCCATTGTAAACATCCGAAGACCGAACAACCAACTCTCGAACATCGACGATTATCCTCTCTATACCATCCTGAATGAACCAGAATTCGGGGCGATCTACAGAAACCAACATGGAGAAAGACGTTTTATGAGATTCTCCGAGATCGCCAAATATTCCAACGGTACCTTGAAGGCGATTCGACTACAACTCCAACAGATTCATCAGCGCAACGAAAGCCAAGTCGTTGGATTTCAGATGCCAACTATTCGAATGAACCTTATGATTCGAGCCCTTGATGAACTGCAAGACCGAATTGAATTCAAAAAATACATGAGAAGGATTGAGATGTATCTAGGATGCAGACCGAGAAATCGACAATTTCTGTTGTTGATCCAAACCTTCAATGATTTGATAATGACCCTGAGAATTACATAGTGAAATTTGCAAGTAAACAATATGTATTAATGTTTTGCCATCTATGAAAAATATACTAAGTCTGTTTAGTATCGCTGATGGAAACATGCGCTTTAATTTATACTTTAGCGAACACGATACATCAGTATGCCCTGAGCCTGTTCAAGTCTCACTGATGATCTCAAATAGTTTTATTTGTAATTGTTTGCTTATGATCCATGAAGACAAGATTCGCGTCAACCAAGTTCAAAGCAGAAATCGAAGACCAAGCTGAAGAACAAGTGACTAAGTCTACTAGTGACCTGGTGCGGATATCAGCGAAGACAAGACTGGTCCATCTCACACGAAGTTTCAAGTAGAAGACTTAAGTGAACGCTGAACTTTATCATTCGATGATAAAGGTTCATTCAGTGAACGCTGATCATGAAGCCTGTTCTACAAGCAACTTTTGTCTTATCTCCTTGCACGCCCCGGCATGATTTTGTCAGAACGGACATCCCTTTTGTCCAGGATCGTACAAACCACTCTGCAACTACACTGTTCATCATGCGGCCACTAGGATGTTTGCTAAAGTAAATACATGCAACCAACCAGAGGCTGCCACGTGTAAAGGTATATTGACTTGCATTAAATGCATGCAGTATAAATAGAGAACTCTACTTCATTCGTGAAGTGCTTGGCTCTTCTCTCGCTGAACCTTTTAGTGCTTAGAAAATTATTCTTAGTTTTCTAAATCTCCTTTCTCTCTATTTTCTAGTGCAAGAAATCCGTGTGATTCTCTAGTTTGTTTAGATTAGGTTTTTGACTTGATCTTATTCCGCAACGAACTGTAAATTGTTTGATTATATCAATAAACAATTTAGAAAGATAAAAATCTATGTTTTTATTCAACCCCCCCTTCTACAAACTTGTATAACCTTCGGGACCAATACATGCCTTAATCGCTAAAGCTGCTGAATCCAAACTTTAAGCCAAAAGGGGAGATTGTTAGGGTAAAATAAGTAATTGTCTAAAAGTTTGGGGTAAAAGTGTAAAATACCAAAAAGGTATAAATAGTTTGTTTACTATTTCTTTTAGGTTAATCATCATTCTAGCTTCGAATAGTCGTATTATCATTGTAAAAACCTTTGAGTGAATGAGATGGATGACAACATTGAATCATGTTATGTTATTGCTTATTGATTGATTATTCATTGTTGATTGCCCATTCTAGGATCCACAGAGTAACTAGAAGGTTATCAGATATCCTTATCAGATGAAGATAATATTGAGAGAATTCCCATGAAACATACATTTGACTTTGTATTCTTTGGATAACTTAAGAAGTCCTTCCAGGCTTGTACTTTTTCTATCAAGCAACACGAAGACAAATTTTCCGTGTTGAAAGGCTTGGATATTTTGATGTCAGCAAAAGAAGACAAGACACATTTTTTTGTTAAAGAGGAGGGTGAGAGATGATTTTTGGATTTTATGAACTGTCGTATTTTGTAAAATGAGTTTCATCATTTAAACTCCGACTGAGAGAAGATATAGATTTTTTATTGAGACGTTCAAGACATTTATCTTGTTTATGAGATTAAAGAAACGCTCTGATACCACTTCTTGGTCCTGGAACACAATGACTCAAACAGAAAGTGTTTATAGAAGGGGATTGAATACAAACACAGTAACCTATTAATTAAAAGATAAGTATGGGTATGAACTTCCGCTAAGAAAATGGTAGTAACTTTATGATCAGAAACTTATGGTACAAAAAGAACTATAAGAATTTTAATATCTCGAAAGTGCATTTTTATAGAATGTGCCCACAAAGTCCATACTATTGTCGATTCTTAAACTTGACGATTTAACTAAGTGATACAATGAATCAAAGTTCTATTAGTATGAAGATTTGCACTCAAATCTATTTGTAGAATAAATCTAAACTAATGTTTGAACTTCAGCAAATATCATACAAATTCCATATATCTACATATTATCAAAAACTTTCTCCAATCTTTGTGCATCACTTAAGTCGTATTTCAAATCCGTCCGTCTCTAGGTCTAAAGTCAAATATTAACACTTCAAAGTGATTGGCTTATATGAGTTTAAGTCTCGATAAGTGGTCAAACTTATAAATTAGCAATCTTGGTGTTTACTTGTCTTTAGTTTGGTTCACATCCACACCCAAGAACATGCTTAGCTCATAATGAAAGTAAATAGCACAATAGAAGTAAAAGAATACTCAAGAGACATTCTCATTAAATATTAAAATATGTCGTCAAGATGGTGTACAAAATGTTCAAAAAAAGAAAATAAATACAATAATTTAAAGACAAGAAATAAATTCAAGAATTTAAAAACTAGAAAGTAGATACTATAATTCTAAGTTGTCTATAGAGAATTATTGAGTCTCCCAAGTGTACCTTGAATGGTGAATGGGAGCTCCATATTATAATGGACGAAAGTTGAAAAAACTTCTCTTTTTAACTCTTTGATAGAAACCTCCAACAATCGATTGGACAAAGACAACAATCTTCCTTTAGCATAAGATTTTTCTTTCCTTGAGAAGTTAATTTAAATCCCGAAAATGACACATTGAATCCTTATGCAAAACTGCCCCGGATTTTCCCAGAGTGGGAAGTTTGTGGCCACAATCTCAACAGTGATTATTTTTGAACAATAATTTAATCTTTGGCATTTCATCACTACTTAATGACTTTTTAGACAAAAGAAAGAAATAGAAACAACAACGATAAATAAAATGACGAAAACTACGCAAAATGAGTAATAAATAACTCTAAAAATGAGAGTTATTAGTAACTTAACTAAAAACTCAAACCGCCATAAATCAAACTCAGACTCACATAAATCAAACTCAGACTCAACAAACCATAACCAAATCAGTCAAATAGAAGGAAAAAGATAAGAAAATCCAAACAATTCTAGAACTCAAATTCAGCATACTAGAACTCCGATATAGTGTATTATTCCCAATCCCTTTCCCTTGCAAAGTCCACGGATATTGGGGCAATGACGATCTACTAATGAACTAGATAAAGCATTCTCATACACCCAAATCTATGTGAGAAATGTATAGATAAATAAACTAAGAAAGTGAATTCAAGCATCACAAATCGAACACAACTTTAAAAGACTAGAGTATTGATGGATATTAGATACATCTTGAAAATCCACTTGTATTTCATCAATTTCAAGGCCTAAATCAATATAAGGAAAAGATAATCAACCAAACGCAAATGAAGAGAACTCGGTGAGCATAAAGTGAAGACAATGACTAGATGAATGAATGATCTATATAAGAAATTATTGAATGTCTAATTTGATGGTTTGAGTATACATCGGAGTGGACCTATTTTCGTTGACAAAAAAGACAATTTATTTCCAAGTGTTTGAACTTGATATGTCTATATGTATTATGTACAAATCCGATGGTTGAGACTTATCAAAACCTAATATATATCTCAACTTCATCAACAAATACAATAAAAGATCAAATTGAAGAACAAGACATAAACTTATCTAAGCATAGTTTGTAGATGAATTTAGGAGGCATCAAAGCAGGAGGCAGACCACAAGATCAGAATCAACAGATCAATTAGGGATTACTAAGATCAATTTAAGGCAAGGGAAATATTCTGTGGGGTTTCTTTGAACATTGCAGGTAGAATTAGGGCAGCAATCGATTGTATTTAAACAACAACGAATGAGGGATTTAGTCGTAAGTAGATGGTAAGATCGATTGAGACATAAGTGGTGATAGAAAATCAATTTAGTTAAGGCCCAATGATCGAGAAGTCTTTTTTTTTTCTTAAAATGTAGAAAGCAGCCTACTATACCTAAAGCAGAATTGCGTCGGTGATGCCCCTCTGGGCTTTGTTTCCCATTACTGTCATGGACTTAGGCCGACCTTGCGTGTTTGGGTTAAAATGGTGTATGTAACCAATATTTACAAGTTTGACGGGTTATTGATTAAAAATATTCACAAACTTGATTGTTTAATATTAGAAATTTTAATGGTTTATTCTTTTAAAAAGGTTTAGAAATTTAATCATTCAAAATAAGAGCATCCATAATGGAGGTTTTTGTTGAGGTTCCTCTTAGAATTTTTACAAGAATATGGGCTCACAACACTTGCTTAGAGGTCTAGGCTGGTCTGAGAGAGAAAATATTTGGCCAAAAGGATAGCAAAGAAAGAGGCATGCTTCGGCACGGGGATCCTCTGTTTTCTTTATGCCTAGTGGCTCTATCCACCAATACTTCATGAGTGAAGAAGGGCAATGCCGCTTGTAAAGCTCTTTTGTCGAGTGCACGATCATGACAAGACTCAAGGAGAATGAGAATGTAGGGATTGTTGTCTTTGGTAGTGATACTACTATTAAAGAAGAAGATCTTGTCAAGCGTTGTTAATCCAAACTCTCTCAGTGATTTGATGACGACCCTTAGAATACTTAGTAAAAATTGCATTTAACATCTGTAGGTATTAATGTTTCTCCATCAACGATAACATATGTATTAGTGTTTCACCATCAACGATTGCATACTGAGTCTGTTCAGTATCGCTGATGATTTCTAATGTAATCCTGTTATTTGTAATCGTTGAAGACAAGTTTCGCGATACAAGAGTCCAACACTGACGTTGAAGACAAAGATGATGAACAAGGACAAGTCTACTAATGATCTGTTGTGGACATCATTGAAACCAAGACAATTCTACACGCGCGATAATTCAAGAACAAAGCTTCAGCAATAGCTGACTTACATCAAGTCTCACTGATGCAAGATCTTATCAGCGATCGTTGATCATGAAGCTTGTGCTTTAAGATTTGTTTATCTTATCTCCTTGCACAAAAGTACGATGGTACGTAAGAAGTTTTCTTTTGTGCATAATCGTACAACCACTATGCAACCTACATTGTTCACCATGCGGCCCAAAGCATGTCTTGATAAAAGTCAGAAGCATGCGCCCAATGAGATGCTGAGACGTGTAAAGGGCTCATGCCATGCATTTAATGCATATGGTATAAATAGTAGCGATACCCCTTCATTTTAATGGAATCCCCCTGATCTACTTAGTGCTTCTATAAAACCTTTGTTTTTCTACTTGCCCTTTCTTTCTAGTTTCTTATTGCAAGAACTCTTTGTCATTCTCAAGTTTGTTTAGATTAGGTTTACTTAATCTTATTCCACCAAAAACTATAAATTGTGTTTTTATTTATCAATAAACAATTTAGAAAACTAAAAGTTGTGTTTGTATTCAACCCCCCTTTCTGCAAACTTTCCACCTTGTATAACCTCTATGGGACCAACAAGTTGTATCAGAGCAGATTGTTTAATCTCATAAACAAGATCTTGCTTATACTTCTCTCTTCCTTGTTATTCTTCAAATGGCATTCAACACAAACACAAACCTCCTAGATTTAGTAAAGATAATTTCAATCTCTAGAAGAATCGAATGATGCTCTTTCTTGAAGGTGTAGATCCTACTATGCCTTAATATGTTGAAAATGGACCCTATGTTCCATTTGTCATATCTCCCACAGTTCCTGCCACTGTTACTTCTCTTGTTATACTTGAAAAAGAGATCATAAAAGAAATCTCCAAATGGTCTGATGAAGACAAGAAGAAGGTAGCTATTGATACCAAAGCTATATCAATAATATTTATGGCTCTACCTGATGAGGTTTATCATTCTGTAATGAACCTCAAAACGTCAAATACCATGTGGGACACAATCTGTTTTCAATATGAAGGTATATCTGAAGTACAGGAATCCCGAAAGATAAATCTTGTAAGACAATATGAAAGTTTCATTTGTGGTAAGAATGAAGCTTTATCTGAGGTACACCAACGTTTTAACTGCTTATTAAATGATTTAAGAACTGTCACTGACAAAATTCCTTGAATGTCTTCCTGAAAGTTGGGACAGTTATACCACGTATCTTAAACTATCAAAGGATCTCAAAGATATTTCCTTAAGCACTCTATATGGAATTTTGCTCAATCATGAACAATCATGTCAGCTTAAGAAGAATCTTGTAAAAGATTGAAAAGATTCCAAAAGTTTTCCTATTGCTTTAATCTCTTCTGAAATTATACACTTTCAACGATCCTTTGTAACTATCACTGAGATGGAATCTAACTCTGATGATTCATCAGGAACTGACATATCAGAACTTTATGAATCACTGGCACTCTTGACAATCTCCTTCAGGAGATTTGCCAGAAAGAGTAACTTCAGAAGAAACAACCCTCTTGCTATTACTGACAAGACAAAATCAGCCCCTTTTGATAAGGCAACTGCTATCTGCTATAAACTGTGAAAAGAAAGGACATATTTTCTAGTGAATGCAGGTCAAAGAAAGTCTTTAAACCTTCTTCGTCCCACAAACATTCTTCATCCTCCAAATCCAGAGATGAAAAAATACCTTAACCTGCAGGAAAAATATTTGAAGTTGAAGAACTTCAAACAAAAAGTTACAGGTCTTATCGCTGAAGAACATGATTGGGCTGATTCTGATGAGGAATTAGACTCTGATGACGAAGATGAGGCCAATATCTATCTAATGGCCCAATTCCAAGAAGTGAAGGAAGAAACCGTTGATGTTTCCTCTACATCTTCCACTTCTTAGGTATATATCTCTTCTAACCCAGCTCTCATTGACGCTGATATACTTCGTGCTATCGATTCGCTGACAGTTGATCTATATAATGCCCTAAATGGCAAAACACAAGTTGAACAACAAAATCTTGATTTTACTGAACAACTTAAGAAGTGTCATTTAAAGATCCAAGAACTATCTAATATAGAAGAATGATTAAAAGATCAGGTCTATGTAAATCAACTACTTAGCATTGAACGTGAACAAGTTATCGCTGAAATGAAAGCTAAGAAAGCTACTCTTGAAGGATGGTGTAAATCCTCAGCAAAGATCATTGAGATAATCAGTGCTTAGATCCCTGTCCATGACAGAAGTGGTCTTGGTTTTTGTGCTGACAAAGAAGAACCAAGCAAAGATCGTTTCATGCGTAAGTTTGGAATGTTCGTTTCTTCCATCCCTGACACCTCATCATCTCAGTGCTCTTCTTCTACTATTCCTATCACTAAGGAATCTCCTATTAGTCCCAAACTCAAGGATAAAGGAAAATATGTTTTTCAAAATCATCAGAAGGGTACCAAAGTGCCAAAGCTGAAGAAGAATAAATCAAAACTTTCAGCTATTCAACCTTACTCTTCAAAGGCTAAGATTCCTGAACATGTTCATAAATCTATTCCAAAAATAAAGGTTGATGTAAAGGCTAAGAAATCTGAAGAACCCAAAGTTCCTCCGATATCTGATGCCAAAGGCATTCTTGGTATAGTCTATGCTCATTTAAAGCTTTCAAATAATTACGCCTATGGTCCTAAAGCTACTTTCAGCTATAAGAAATGCTATCAATGTGGACTCACTGACCATATTGCTAGTAAGTTCCCCACAACCACCAAAGCTGAGAAATCAGCTAAGGTGAAGATCATTGCCTCCAAGGCAAAGAAGATCACCAAAGATGAAAAACATGCCAAGGTGAAGAATACCATTAAGGTTAAGAAGTAAAACAAAGTGAAGGCTACCACTGACGCTGAAACATCAGTTGCTGTGAAGATCGTTGATCCTTCCATTTCCTCTTCCACTGACAATTGTGGACCCCTTGTAAAGTGGGTACCAATTCAAACTTAGTCTTCCTTATGATTGCAGGTCTCATTGGGTATCTGGTATCTTGAAAGTGGGTGCTCTTGACATATGACTAGAGAAAAGAACCTGCTATCAGAATACAAGGAAGAGAAAGGTCCCTCAATGAGAAAAAGGAAAGAAAACCAAAGCTAGTTTCTGTGATCCCAGAAACAAGTAAACAACAATGAATTCAAGCAGCAATCACGTCATCTCTCATTAATCTTCAAAGTATGAATTACACAAATGTAGAGAGAAAGTATGAATGCCTTGAAGTCTAAAAGTGCAAAGTTATGACAAAATGAACTAATCTAAGCTATTTATACTTAGACTAGTAATTTACATTTTGAGTCCTTTTACTTGGATACAACTAACAAAATAAGCACCAACAATCTCCCCCTTTGTATTCAAGTAGGAAAATACAACATTTATCTTCTGAGTTGCTCTGGTGGAATGTACCTCTTCCTGATCCCAAATATAATCTCAAACCTTCTCAGAGAATTCCTGTAATCCAATCTGTCTTGTATGGCTTTCAGTGCTTTGTTGATTAACACTTTCTCCTTTTCTTTCAGAGGCACATTTTTCTGCTCATCAAGTCTGGTTTTCTCAGTCAGCCGAATCTTTATCATGTTAAGAGTGCCATCACTGAATTTGTTGACTTCAATGAACCTCAAGAACTTCTTATTTCTCTGCCCATTGTGATAGACAACTCAGAACTCTGGTTTCTCTAACACAGTATACAACGGAATACTTTAAATATCTGACAAACGTCTATTTAGCCTTCTGTTAGGGTCAAATTTGTTTGAAAAGAAGTTCAAGGGCTATTATGTTAATCTTGTAATTTGTGCCTTAATAGTGTAACGGGCCGTGGGCTTCCATGCCATGGGCCCAACATATATAATGTTCATTAGCTTAGAAAAGTAAGTTGGTTGTCTATTTTTACTTTCATGCACTTATTGTAACTCTCTCATATTGAAAGTAAATTGGATGACCATTTGAAATCATAGTGTCTTGTTCTACATCTATTGATTTCTGTTGGTTCCCGTTTTGCTTATACAAGATTGTCAGATCTATTAGTTCGAATTTATGTTTGATGCGGAAGCGTATTTAAAGAACTAACAGATATGTTTGATAGATTTAGAACACACACTATCAAATAAACAGTGAAGAGAATAGATTTATAGCACAAAGACCCACTGTATTTAATATATCAAGAACACTTAGTACAGATTTGACGCAAATTGAGTGTAAGTGTTTTGTGTTGTGTGTTAAGTGATTGTGTAAACTTGTAAAGTGTAAAACAGGTGATTCTTAGGAAGAACTCAACATGAGTCTTCCTTTTATACTACTACAAAAGATCTATTCTAGACAAGAGACTGTTGTTACAGGAAAGAAGAGATGGTATGAACAGTTGGAAAACTGCATGCATTAAATGTCGCAGACGTCTATGTTATACTAAGCCCTATTGAGTCCACTCATAGTTTGACATGTGTTGAAGTTGGACAGGGCATGCTACCATACAAGTTGATGAACAAATCCTGGAACAGTAGCAAGATATTTCTTTAACAGTGGTAAGATATTATAAGTATCTTGAGTCTTCAGTGAGGACAACAGAGGCTCTGTAATGTGTTGCAGAGGTTCTGCGGTGTGGTCCTTTGTAGAGTAGTCTTCACTGGGTTCCTTGTCTTCTGAAGTTGTCTGCAGAGGCTCTGTTATTGGTGACAGAGGTTCTGAGGTCTTGATCTTCTGTAGCGTTCTTCTGTAGTTTCTTCGGTCTTTGATCACTCTTGATCAAAACTTCCTTTGCTTCTTCTTAGATGCCCGACAGAGCTTCTGTTGCACTCAGCAGAGCTTTTGTGGAAGTTCTTCTGTACTTAGCCATTTTTCAATACTTCTAATATTTCAGAATATTTGAGCTAACAATCTCCCCCTAAGTATTGAAAAATAAATTTTGACTTTTTAGGCTAAGTTAAGATAGACAGAGGTTTAACAATACCTCAGAAGATTATTTCTTTCATTTGGAATTTATGCCAGAGGCATTTACATTTGAGTACATTAAATGAACGGAAATAAAACGTTGACAGAGGTTCTTTGAAGAGACTCAGATTTTTGCATTTGGGAAGTCGTCGTACTTTCTGTTGTCTTTTCCTACTTCCTTGAGTTCTTCATAGAATTTGAGGCAGAGATTTCTTAAGCCTAGTGTAGCATCAATCTATTTGATCATCATCAGAGCAGATTCTTTATCCATAAGCTCTGTTGCTTTGTTCTCCTCTAGTATTTTTCTGAACATGTTCAGAGTACGGTTTGTGTACTTCTGACAGTCCATTGTCACAAACAGTTTAAGTTGATCAGCAGGATTCTTGAATACTAACCCGTACCTTGGAGTTTTGATGATCGAATTGTGTATGGCATTGGGTGGGCAGAAATCCTCTGGTGGTCTGATGCTTAGAGTAGTCACGCCTAGATCGATGGCTAGTTGAAAGTCGAGCATGCTGTAGATTAGGAGCTTTTCACACATTGCCTTTCTGAGAACTCGATAAGATCTTTGGTGGCAGTCGTCATTGAAGTTGTCTTTCGTCCATTGCAGAAGGTCAGGTAAGTCATAGGGATTGAGGTTTCGGATATCAGCATCAGAGAATTGATTCTCTGATCTGTCAGACCTTTTGACTTTCCAGATTGTATACATCGTATGAGGATAGGTTCTCATTTTGGAGTATCTACAATAGATTACCTTCTTTATCTTGTGAATGGAGTAAACTTGATTGACCGGTTTTGACTTTGTAGAGGTGAAGATGGCATCAAATTCTTCTCTTAGCTTCTGATCTCGGACATGAGCTAGCAGATCGCTCTGGAAGTGCTGTCTGTAGAGATAACTGTAAACATGTTCTTCCATTTGTTCAATGGTTGGAGTAGTTCTTGGAATTGGTCTCCTTAGCTTATCCATTTGTCGAGTGATGTCTGCTACTTTACCTTCTGTTACCTTAGCTGTGGGATCCAGGGTTGGGTTTTCTGACAGAGGTTTCAAGTTGAATGCCCAGTCTTCCTCTTCGGGTTTAGGAGTGATGAAGGCATTAAAGGCACCTTTCATCAACTTCTCTGTTGCAACTGGCATCTTCCTCTTTGGTTCTTCTTCTGTCATTTTTCCCTTGCCTTTATCTTTTGGTTTTGAGGTTTCAGAGGTTGGGTTTTGGATTTGTGTGGGTGGCACCTCTGTAGATTTGACAGTTAGAGGTTCTGTGGGTTTTGGGGTTGGATGCTCTGATGTTTTGGTTGTTCCCTCTGAAGGTTTTAATACTTCGGGTTGTGAGGTCTCTGTTGGTGAGGAGTCTTCGGGTCTTGGAGGTGGAATGTCAAAACGCTTTGCTGATTGAAAAGCAGATACAAATTCCATTCTGCAAAGAATGAACTCTGCAGAGCGTTTTGGTCTTTGGGGTTTTTGAGCTATGGTTTTGACTCTAGTTTTGCGCGGGATTGGTTGTGGGGTTGGTGTTGGTTCTTTGGGTGAGGGTGGAGTTTGTTCTGTGGATGAGGATGCAAGAGTGATTACCTTAGGTTCTGTGGTTGGTGTATCCTCTGCTGAGATAGAGGTGTTTTGCCTCTGTTGAGTTCCTTGTGTTTCCTTCGGGGTTTCTGTTGTAGAGGGTTCTGCAGTTTTCTCTGTAGTTTTTGCAGAAGCATCCTCTGTTGTTTCCTTTGTTCTCTCCCCCTCAGGATGACCAGATGCACCATCATCAGGATCATCCTACCTTCTTTTAGCAGCAACTTCTGTTCTGCAGGTGTCTTGAGCTGCTTGCCTTGCTGCTTGTTTCTTCATTGTTTCAAGGTAGATTGCGATCGAAGTCTTGAAGGCTGTGGTTGCTCTTTTCTCGAATTCTGCAGCAGTTGTTTTGGCAATGTCAGTGGCATAGGTGGTTGCAGCAGCAGCAGAAGCTTCTGTATGTGACTTTATTTCTGCAAGGGCTTCTTTAACTTCTGTGGATAAGGTATTCACTTTGGTATTTAATCCTGTAAGCGCGCCTGAAGTTGAATCAGTAAAAGTCGTGAATGAGCTTTGCAACTTATTCAATGTTTGAGTTACAGAGGTTACAAAGACTTGGAACTCATTCTTCGTAACATGTTCCTCTTAGGTAACCTCTGGAGGAACAACCCCTTCTCCAGAGTGAGTCCCTGCTCCTGGGACACCTTCGTTCACCCTTGTTTGTACGTTGGGGGTGGAAAAATTTCCATCTGATCTTCGAGCAGAAGCATCTAGTGCTTCAAACTCTACAGAAGTTCTGTGAAGAACAGTGTCCAAATCCACTCCAGAGGTGGGTATCGGAATGTCCTTCTTTTGACTTGGAGACTTGTCTAGAGTCTCTTCGTCTTTGTGCTTACTACTTCTCTCTGAAAGAAGTTTTGCCCCTATATAGTGCGTGGCAGAGGAAACAAATTCCTCTGTTGGGTGTTCTAGTGTGATCTGGGGCGATTGATCACGAACTAAAGGTGAGTCTCTTTGAGGAGACTCCCTAGGAATGGATTCCCCGGTTTTTGTGGGCGCAGAAGTCGAAAGAGTGACTTCTGGCTGGTTGGGTTGGGTTTGGATCGAGCTGTGCTGCTCTATTTCAATAACTCCTTCTGCAGCTAGACCTGCGGAGTTAGATGTGTGGGTTACACTGGGAGGGGGTGAGGGATGTGTGCCTTCTTCATCTTCGGCATCTTTTTCTTTTTCATTTTCTTTTCCTCCAGAAGTTTCTACCCTATCCTCTAACCTATTTTCAGTAATTTTACGTATTTGGACCTCTTCTTCTATAGTTTCTTGTCTTGGCAGAAGTGAATCAAGACCCTCTGTGATTGTATGGGTTTGCAGAGGTGAAGGTTGAGGTTGTTCTTTTTCGATTCCTTCTGTAATTGATTGCAGAGGAGAAAAAAGTTTCTTCTTCTTTGATTTCCTTTTCTTTGGCTTAGGTGCCCTCTCCTCTGTAGATTTTGACTTTCTTTTTCTTTTGGAAGAGGGAAGGGCAGAGGGACCTTGGGTTTGTGGTGGTGATGAGGGTTTTGTGTTATGTTCAGTGGGTGGAGAAGATGGTTCTGCAGGGGGTTTTTGGATAGCAGAAGTAGAGGCAAGTAGTTCCTCTGTAGGGGTCTTGGTTTTCTTTCCCTTTTTCTTCTTCTTCTCTTTAGATCCCTCAGAAGACTTCCTCTTTGAAGGATAAAGGTCTTTCCTTATATTTCTGAAGTTCTTCTGGCTGGCCTTGTGTTTAGCCAACTTTATCTTCCATTCTTCCTCTGTTAGTCTTTCTACAACACTACCTCCTATGGGTATTCCTATACGCGGGGGTGTTACAGAACTGGGTTCAGGAGTTCTGTAAACGCGTGTGTACTCACTAACTAGTTCTTCATTACTAGCATAACCTAACATTACCTTTGACAGTGGCATGCTGTGCGGATAGCCGTCCTCATGTTCTGTAAGGGTGTTTTTGGACATAGGAAATTGCTTAGGTTTGGGACCGTCCATTGGCCATTTTTGGATAAGGAGTAGGGGTTCGAAAAGTACACTGAGGATTCGCTGGAACTGCAGAGGGGGCAACCAATTGTGATCAGATATTTTGGCTTTCTGGGAGGCGATTTTGCGATCGATGGTGTTGATGATCTCTTGCATCATTATGGTGGCATAATCTAGTGGTAGATCATAGTACACACCATACATGATTGAGAGAATTTGAGGTGAGCTTTTATCGATGCTCCCGATTTTTCCAGTGAGGCAACGATTTAGGATGGAGAATAAGGTATTCTACAGAGGGGGTAGTCTTGCTCTGCGGAAATCGTTCCTCTTTTTCAATTGTTGGTTGTACCCTAACATGTGCAGAAAGTCGACAAGTTCTTCATTTGTTGGTTGGGGGCATACTTTTTGATTCCCATGAGTCCTCTTGTTGGAAGGCCAAATTCTAATGAGAACATGGTGCGGTTGAACATCAGTTCAAGACTCTTACTTTGGTCAGGCTTACAGATATAGCCTCTTATCAAATCGGTGTCAGCGTCATAACGACAAGATTGCCAAAACTGATGTAGGTAACGTACAGGTAATTGTTCAACGGTTTTGCTAAGAAGAGGGTAAAGAAAGTGGTTCTCTAGGATGTTTAGCAGGATGGCATGTTCTTTACCAAAAGCCGTAGGAGAAGGTACAAGATAACAATTGTTCGATTTAATGGGATGGGTTTGCTCGAAATGGTCATTAGAGAAAAATTGTTGCAGGTGGGTAGTGGGTACAAAGGATGCCTCGTCGCCGGAGTCATGTCTGTTGTTATCAGCGGCAGTATGTGAGTTGTGGGAGTGATCAGAATGTACTGGAGAGAGTGGTGGAGAGTTCATCGGTGAAACGTGAGTAGCTTTGGAACTGGAAGCCATTTGTAAGTTTGAAAGTTCTAGGTTTTCAGAAAGAAATAAGCAAGTTCGCCGGAGAAGATGAGAGAATAGTAAAGTTTTGAAAGTTATTTTAACTTAGGTTTTATACTGTGGTAACGGGTAGAATTTGGAACGGTGAAAATGTGAGAAAGTTAAAAAAATTTGAGGTCCGCACTCGAGTTCATTTGGCGTGGAGCAAGTTTCCAGGACGACGTTATATGTACGTCAATGAAAACTCGACATGTCAATAGTGTCAGTGATGACGAGACGTCTTGGGCGGCCATATTAAATGAAAAGCGCGTGGGTTTAAATTTTCACCACAGAAAAGTTACCGTTAAAAAGTTACCGTTACAGAAGTTCCTAAGTGAAAATCTTTACAGAAGCTCTGTGATTTTGAAAAACTTTTATCTCTGTAGATTGTATCTTATGAAAATTTGTTTGAAAAACGCAAGGAGAGGATCGATAAATCTTTAGTAGAGAAATAGTCCTACAGAGGTTTTTGGACCTCTGCCAGAGCCAACAGAGGCTTTGTTACAAGAAATTTCTAATAACTAATAATTTATAAACATTTTTTATCATCCAAGTTTTTGATCAGATTTAACAATGTATTTAGGACCTATTTGAAAGTTGGTGTCCTAGAAAATTGTAAATCTCAAAGATTTTGTGCAGCAGAAGTCTTTTGAAAGATTTGAGTGATCTACAGAGGTTCTTTGGATGAAAGTAATATGTAGCTTAAGACTTCTGTAGCAATGTGCGTGCAATTGGTTTCCGAGATGACATTCCAAAAGATCGATAGAGGTTAAATTTACGATCATAGAGCATATTTCTGGCAGAGCCTCTGTTGAGCTCAGCAGAGGCTCTATGACCTCAAATTTCTCATAACTCAAATTTTATGAAACTTTTTGATCTTTTGATTTTTGAAATGTTATTCACAGTATATTTAGGACATATTTGACAATTTTTGTCCTAGAAAACTGTTTTCAAAAACCTAAAAGTACGAGATACCAACCTTTTGTTCTTTTAGTTTGGCGAGTGTGATTTCTTCTGTCGCATTCTTAGCTCCCCCTTGACTTATAAATCTCTGTAGATTCAGCAAGGTCTCCTTTTTCGCTCCCCCTTGATCTAACAACCTCTGTAGATCAAGTGTCTTCTTCTGCTCTCCCTTGACCTATGCTTGGTTCAGAATAAGATAAGTTGTGCACAGGACATAGGTCAAGATCATCAGAGGTTCTGTGAAGGTTGTCAGAGGTTCTGAGCAGACCTTACAGAAGTTCTGTGATATCAAGAACTATTGTAGATTTAAGAATTTACATACAGAAAATAATAAATAAACAAAAATATTTATAAAATATACAGTATCTATGTTATACTTACAGAGGTTTTGGGTACCCATAACCGTATGGGTCCTATTGTATGAAACACCTTTATGCATTTGTCATACATACCAGAAATGAAAGGCTTTTTGTCTTTTTGAGCATTTTGAACAGGTATAGAGCCTTTCACTATCCAAACCTTTTTCACCTTTTTAAAAGTTTGATTAACTAATTTGTCCAACCTATGATCATGCAAAAATTTCGATGTTGAGGCCTGAAGTTTTGAAAACATATTAGGCTTAAAAGATCCTTTACAATTGAATTTCCTGATCCGTTTAGCAAAAATATTCTTTTTCCTTTTGTTAGATTAGATTTGCATCTTTTTCCTGATCCGTTGAGGTCAAGCATCTTTTGGAGATTAGATTTGCATCTTTTCTCCAACATGATTTCATTTGATAAATTAGAGAGTCCTTTTGTTAGTTTGGATATTTCTGTTTTCAAAGTATCTTTTTGACTTAAATCTTGAAATCTTTGAACCTTCAACTGTTCAGATTCTTTTCTTTCAGAATCAGATTCTTTCCTTTCTTTTTCAAGGATATTCTGCAATTCAGAGATTTTATAAGTAAGCTTCATCGACTTTGTTTCAAGAACAGTTTTCTTCTCTTCATAATTTCCTCTTTCATTGACCACAATCTTTTCAAAATTGAAAATTAGTTTAGAGAAGTTTAAACATTTTAGTTCAAGTCTTTTCTTTTCTTCATCTGACAAAGATAAGTTCCTTTTTAGTTCAAGATTTTCACAGTTTAAGTTTTTAACAGATTTTTCAAGTTTAGCAATTTTATCAGAAATAATAAAAATGCTTTTGTTCTTTTCATCTAGTTCTTTTTCAAGAGAAGGAATTATTTGGCGAAAATTTGTGCTGAGTTTTGAATAAAAAATTGAATCAGCATCACCACAAAATTTCATTTTAGACATTTTAAATGAAGTTTTTAACAAAAGAAATAGTTTCTATGATGTTACCAGATCAAATAAATCGAAAATGGCAGTAAAACAGAATCTGTTTGAAGGAATGAAGAACAGGTTAAAAACAGACAATTTCTATCAAAAATCTTTGTAAAAACGAGGATCACTTGATATTGAAAATCAAGCTTTGCTCTGATACCAATTGTTGGTTCCCGTTTTGCTTATACAAGATTGTCAGATCTATTAGTTCGAATTTATGTTTGATGTGGAAGCGTATTTGAAGAACTAACAGATATGTTTGATAGATTTAGAACACACACTATCAAATAAACAGTGAAGAGAATAGATTTATAGCACAAAGACCCACTGTATTTAATATATCAAGAACACTTAGTACAGATTTGACGCAAATTGAGTGTAAGTGTTTTGTGTTGTGTGTTATGTGATTGTGTAAACTTGTAAAGTGTAAAAACGGTGATTCTTAGGAAGAACTCAACATGAGTCTTCCTTTTATACTACTACAAAAGATCTATTCTAGACAAGAGACTGTTGCTACAGGAAAGAAGAGATGGTATGAACAGTTGGAAAACTGCATGCATTAAATGTCGCAGACGTCTATGTTGTACTAAGCCCTATTGAGTCCACTCAGAGTTTGACACGTGTTGAAGTTGGACAGGGCATGCTACCATACAAGTTGATGAACAAATCCTGGAACAGTAGCAGGATATTTCTTTAACAGTGGTAAGATATTATAAGTATCTTGAGTCTTCAGTGAGGACAACAGAGGCTCTGTAATGTGTTGCAGAGGTTCTGCGGTCTGGTCCTTTGTAGAGTAGTCTTCACTGGGTTCCTTGTCTTCTGAAGTTGTCTGCAGAGGCTCTGTTATTGGTGACAGAGGTTCTGAGGTCTTCATCTTCTGTAGCGTTCTTCTGTAGTTTCTTCGGTCTTTGATAACTCTTGATCAAAACTTCCTTTGCTTCTTCTTAGATGCCCGACAGAGCTTCTGTTGCACTCAGCAGAGCTTTTGTGGAAGTTCTTCTGTACTTAGCCATTTTTCAATACTTCTAATATTTCAGAATATTTGAGCTAACAATTTCTATTGATTGTTGCACGGATATAGAACTCACAATTGGTATCAGAGCAAATGGACGAAACGATTCAAAGTGATTTTTTTGAATTCTGGTAAGTTTTCTGTTCATCATACGACTGTGTTCTTGGCATTAAAACCCATTTTTTGATTTTGTGAAAATTGCTCATTCTCGTTTATTGCATTCCGTTAGCATGATCATTATAAAAGATTCTGCAAGTTTTCATAGCCTAATTCGATCATCTTAGTTGGTTTTAAGCAAAATCAAAGTTTCAAGTTTTTGGTCTCTGTTCTTGAAAAAATTCAAGTTTTTCAATCAAAAACGTGTTATTTGGCTTCAAAATCGATTTGGGTATTGTTATTATTGTGTTTGGTCGAGTTCCTAACCTTTCAGGAACGATTTTGAAGAACCCTAGTCGAATTCCTGAGTTTTTGGAAACCACAGCCGTAGTTACCGGACACCACAGCCGTAGTTACCGGACACCACAGCCGTGGTTACCGGCTTCATAACAGAGTTACCGGGTAAGTTTCTTTTTTCATTCCTTGTTACCGGGTAATCTCAAGTTACCGGGTATTTTGCACCTTACCGGTAATATTCAGTTACCGGACAACCTATCCGGATCAGTTCCCGAATACCGATAATCTCACCCGGTAAATCGCATATACCGGACACATCCTAGTATTTGGTTATTGTTACTCACATCCAGTAAGCTTCACACAAGCATCCGGTATCTCACTCGGTCAAGTCATTCCACCCGGTAAGTTCTCATCATCCGGTAAGTTCTCTCATCCGGTAAGTTGCTTCATCTGTTTCATTTTGTTATCGGTAACTTTTGGATTTAGTTGATACATCCGGTAACTGCGTCTACACCCTGTAAGCATCTCTTCCGGTAAGCTCTTCCACCAGGTAAGTTTCTTTTTTGCTTATTTTTCACCCGGTAACTTGTCTCACCCGGTAACCCTCTGTTACCCGGTAACTCAAGCTTATCTGGTAACCTTTGCAAATTTACCTGTTTTTCATAATCTGATCCGGACACTTCCAGATCAGATATCTTTTATCCGGATTCCTATCCGGTAAGCTCTGCTTAGTCGATTTCTTACCTGATTTAGCATAATCCACTCTTAGAACCAGCGTTAGGATATCACTCTTAGTGCCTTGCGTTAGGTTATGATAAATCCCAAGATCTAGCAACTAATCACAATGATGTAATGAGAGAATCTAGAGAGAATTAGTCATTCATATATTGATCAAGAAGTACAAATGACATAAGCTTTCAAAGAGTTGATAAAATTAACAAAGAGTTATTCTTTATATAGTAGGGTCATGACAAGTCTATGCCTCTACTTAGAAGATACAGTACAAAAGTAATATTGTCTTGATAGCTACTAAAGTGCACTAACAATCTCCCCTTTAGCTATCAAGGCAGCTCCGGTCGTCTTGGTGTGAAACCCAAATATGATTCAATTCTTCGCATGGCAGTTCGGAATGAGATTCTGTTGTTGATCTCATCAATTGCATTAACCAGTAGAATTCTTGCACGAGACGACATCCAAGTGATCTTCCTTTCTCCGTCATGTCATTTCAGTCTTTCTTGCAACTGTAGCAATACCACCTTCAGTGTTCCATCAGAATACTTGGCCAACTCAGCAATCCGAATAAAAATCTTATGACCTCTATCATTTCTGAACGTAATTCCAAGTTCTGGATCATCAACAACAGTGTATAGAGGCATTCTCATCAGACCTCCCAATTCTTGATTTGGACGAATGAGATTCACCATCGGTTGATTACTTTCCAATGCCATATGGAAATCATGACTTTGAGTATACAAAACATGTCTCCGCAAAAACCTCTTGATGGCGTTCAAAGCAATAAGAACATTTTCTTTTCTGATTTGTAGGTCTCGGAAGAAATTGTACATGGACTCAAAATCATCCATTGTGAGATGGCAAAAATCAGCTTCACTAAAGGTGTAGTCTTTACAATCTTTTCTTTGTACCACGAAGTAAGGAAAGAACAACTTGTAGAATCTTTTGACATAAACTTCCTTCATTTGCACGATCAACTTCTTGCTTTTAACAAACCTCTCCTTTTGGCAATTTCCCCTTAAGAAGTAAACATATTCGAACTTGATCAGCTGAAGGGTTAGAAGTTGGTATTACAGGAGGTTCGGGTATTTTGATTTTGTCTTCTTCAAAGAAAGGATCATGTAAGATAGGTGAATCAGGTATTGGGTGAATTATTTCAGAAGATGGTATATTTGTTTGATCAGGATTTGGTTGGTTAAGGTTTATGTTAAGGTTTATGGTTTCAGGCTGAATTGGGAATAATGTAGAAGATATGGGTTCGGGTGACTGAATGGGGCTAACAGAGATGTCCAACCGGTGTTTTCGGACCATAAATCTCAGTAAGAAAATCAACCTCGTCATGATCTAAGTCAACCTCAATATCCGCCATGCTATCATCAACTATCAAACTAATCTCTTCCTCTTCTTCCTTAATCTACCAAAAACTATCATACTTTTTGCCTCTTTCATCATCTTCTTCGTCCGAACTGACATCGATAACATCCAAGAAACCTTCACTTTCATTTGCTTTCCTTATTTCCTCCTCATCTACCTCCGGCTTTTCAACCATCGGTTCCACGTTTGGATCAATATACAATACAATATGTTTCCCACTTTCCTCTCCCAATGCACCGGATTCAAACATATAAGATATCTCAGAAACAGATGGATTTTTCTTTTCGCCTTTGGAACTTTCAGACTCAGCCCTTCTCTTTTTGCTCTTATCCCCCTCATGATCATGATCATCGGGATCCTGATCATGCTTACGCTTTGTACCTTGGGCTTGTGTTTTACAATTCTGATTTAGGATAGCTGCTTGCTTGGCTAATTCATCCAAGGATGTCTTCATATCACTTAGAGATTGTACAACTTCTGTCTTGAATGCATTAAACTCCGTGGGTGTAACAGTCGGTGTAGGTGTAGGTGGAGGTGGTGGTGGTGGTGGAGGTGGTTGATGTCGGGGTTGGAAATTCTGAAGTAGTTGTAATAAACTTTGGCTTTGGTGATCTTCAGGACTGATAGATAACAATCTGACATAGAAAAGATCCTTTAACTCTTCGACAGATAAATCTTGCGGAGTAGTTTGTGGAGGCGGACTTGCACGGACTTGTGGATGCGGAGGCATAAAGATTTCCGAACGTGGACGTAACGCGGGCTCATCAATAACCGGCCCTTTGCCTTCCAATAAAGTTTTACCGCTTGTAACTCCCGAATAAAAGTTTCCTCAACAGCCTTTAGGGCGCCGTCGAAAGTTTCCCTTGTCACAAAGACTGGTAATTCACCACCGGGACCACTTAGGTTTCCCGTTTGCACAACAGTTGAACCAACTGTGTGACCTACGCTCAGTGTTGGCATAGTGTTAGCACTGGTAGGATTTCCACTCTGTCCTCGTAGTCCTGAAGAAGGATCTACTCCGAGTGTTCCGGATGGGTCACAAAGACTCGCATCAGATGTTCCCAAAAGTGTCTTATGCAAAGAAGATAAAATGTTAGCAACAGGCACTAGACTCTCAACTATGAAGGTCGAGGACCGGGGAGGGAGTCGCTCTGTTTCAATACCCGGACTCTCCAAGTGAGAGCCGGATAGATTATGTGCTATAACCCCGTGAGAAAGTGAGACGGCTTCTTGTTGAGAAGAAGCCGAATGGATGGCTGAGGTGTGCAATTGCGTTAGTGGGCGACTAACGTCTTTTTCAACACCTGATCCCAACACATGAGATCTGGTGGTGGATGTGGCTACCCTTCTGGTATAGAAAGTTGGGGTAGCTCTCACACTCTCCATATTTTTTTCTTCAGTTTCTCTCGCAGACTCACATATATTTTCAACTAAAACTCCCTCAGTTCTCCTTGTACCTCCCATTCCTTCAACAACTTGAGAAGTCATCAAAGGCATATCTTCAAGATTGAATTCTTCCACATTAATGTTAGCTGACATATGCATTTGTGGAAATTCAAGAATATCAGCAACATTACCAAACATATTAGCTGCACCAACACCATCATTTCCATCATCATTTCTATCATCATTACCATCATCATCAGAATCATCATCAGCTTGTTCCTCTGCGGGATCAGACGCATTGTCAGACCCTGTACTATCATTAGAAAACTCAACCGAAGAAGCTCTTCCAATATTTTGGGGAATTACCTCATCGGTCTCTTGTTGTACATGATCATCTAGTTGTGTGTCCTCAGACGATGATCGTGTATCTTCAAGTACAGGTGACTGACCCCTACCGGTTCCCCTCACGTAATTTTCCCTCGACTCTTCCCGTTCAGTAGCTCGTGCATACTGAACCCTCACCGACTCCACTCGCCTAGGTCTAGGGGTTGAGTCTTGGGTAGGTCCCTCCGGTGCTGGCCGGACCATAGACTCCCTATATTCTATCATACACTCGGCGTCCAGATCCGCGTATCCAAGGAACCCTTCCGGTAAAGGCATTTCATAATGGAAGTTGTAAGTTTGCCTTTGAAGATATTGCATTGATTTTTCTGGTGCAGAAGGATAATTCAATCTCCGTGGAATATCTTTGTATGGCCGCATCATGCTATGGACGATAATCTGTAAGAACCTCATGTAGGGCACATAAGGTTTGCCTTTCTTCTTTTCTTTATCTTCCACCTTTTGTTGTAGCTCATTCCAAAAGATAACTGCATAATCTACATGTAGATCATACACTACCGCGTGGAACAGCTTTAGAATACTCAGACTCGCATTATCGCTTCCCGAGTGCTTTGAAGTTAGGCACCTGTTGATCACATAGAATATCATATAATATAAAGGCGGCAGATTTGCCTTTTTGAAGTCTTTGATTTGATTCAGCTCACCAATGTATCCCATAGCCTTAATGCCTTCAAATACTTCAACTTCCGATGCATAAGAATCAAAAGATGTTCTCCCAGGTCTAGATTCAGGCCCGGGTAACTTCAGAACAAGCCGCAGTCTGTGAAAATCCAGCTTTGTAATAAGCTCATCAATCTGTAACAAGAAGATTGGCTTTCGATTCTCCATGGTGTGTATAATGGTCTTCCAGGCTTGTTGAAGATACATCATAGGTACATTGACTGTATGAGTCAATGCATATGCCAACGGGTAATTCCGTAGGATTTCTTTGATGATTGGAGATATGTTGATGCTATCAAAGTCAACATGGTGATTGTTGGGCTTGATCTCCACATAGTCGCGTGGATGAATGATGATGTTATTTGGATCTCCTTCAGTTACGGATGGGTGAACGGAACGTGTGGATGGAAGTGGAACATCTGGTGTTACATCAGGGATAATTGGTATATTTTCACCAAAACCCTGAACTCTGCTTTGTTCCTCCTGATTTTCTTCCATGTGAACTGTTGTTTTGAAAAACAGTTCTAAAACGGTTATTTTTTGGCAAAAATCACTTTTTCAAAAAAAATCTAAAAAATCGCTAAGTATAGAACTCGCAAGCAACAGACATACAACAACTCGCAACCAACTGAAAAAAACATGAACATTCAGAAACTCGCAACACAAAAAAAAATTCAAGGAATTCGCATGAAGAAGGATGCGAATTCTTGACTTCTCACAATGAGAAGGATACGAGTTCTGAGTAACTCGTAACAGGAAGGATGCGAATTTTGAGGAATTTCGCAACATGAAGATTGCGAGTTTTGAGGAATTCGCAACTGGAAGAATGCGAATTCTGGCCTTTACTCATTAAGAACAAGTTGGAAGAACTCGTAACAAGAAGGATACGAGTTCTTGACTTAAGACACATACGAGTTTAAAGAACTCGTAACCCAAAGGATACGAGTTTTGGTTGCTTAAGACCAATACGAGTTCTATCCTTATGCATTTTCAGTTTAATACGAAATCCTATTTCTCGCAACATTCAAAACAGATAGATTCACATTTTGATTTTAAAAACCACAATTTTGAACACAAAATCACACACACAGTCTCGAAAAACTAAAACCATTTGAAATCTACCATCTAATTCTAACATTAAGCCCAAAAAGATGGATTTAAACAGTGAAAAACAAGAACACAGAATATGAACAGTTTACAAAAAGATTGATGTGAAATTTAATAACATAAACTGAATTTAAACAAAATCTAAACGGATAAAAACCCTCTAATCTATAAGACGAATCTAAAGAAACACAAATGAGATGAAAGGAATACCTGAGTAGATAGAAATGCCAATCTGAAGATGAAACCGAAGTGAAGAAGATGAACAGTATATTTTCAGGGGTTTTGTTTTAATGAAAGTACAAATGAAAATGTGGGAAAAAATATCTTGAAATTTGAATTTATACCTACACGTGAGAAAAACACGTGGCACGATGTGATTGGACCCCTCATGTCATCAAGAAAAGACAAGTTACTGTTCATCTGAAGAACTCGCATGAACAAGGATGCGAATTCTTCCAAGTGAGAAAAAGTTCTCGTATTAAAGCAACAAACATCACTTCTCGCAATGAAAAGGATGCGAACACTTACTACTCGTATCCTTAAGGATACGAAAAGTCCACTTCTCGTATCCTTGAGGATGCGAAAAGTCTACTTCTCGTATCCTTAATGATGCGAGTTGTGTACTTTTCGTATTCTTAAGGATGCGAAAAGTAAGTGTTTTTCCTCAAAAAAAATCAACTTTTTCAGATAAATCAGTCTTTTAACATTCTCTCATCAGATTAAGACATTTTAAGCTCTTTTCTTTAAAAAATATGTTCCTCCCCTCTCACCTTTTTTTTAATAAAAAATTACTAATAGAAAAACTATACTATATACTATACAATATACTATACTATATACTATACTTACAGACTTATACCAATCTGCTCCCCCTAAACAAATGCATATTCAGTTGTCTCGACTCCAGAAAAATCTGCAACTACAGATGAAAAGCTTGATACTCATTGAACATGAGTCCAGATTGGTTAGATGTATCACTTGATGAAAAATTCTAACTCCCCTCAAAAATTGAATATAATTATATAAACAAGCACACATGCACCCCCTCAATGTTTTAAAGAGAAACTAAGAAATGCCTAAGTGTTTAACATTCCTAGTTTGCTGATTAAGAAATTGAACCTTTTTTCATCCAAAGGTTTTGTAAATAAATCAGCAAGCTCTAGTTCAGTCGGTACAAAATGCATTTCAATAGTTCCTTTCTCAACATGGTCTTTAATAAAATGGTACCTGACATCGATGTTCTTCGTTTTAGAGTGTTGGATAGGATTTTTAGTGATTGCTATTGCGCTTTTGGAATCACAATAGATTGGGATCTTGTTGATGATGTATCCGTAATCCTTTAGCTGAGTCTTCATCCAAAGCACTTGAGAGCAACAGCTCGCTGCGGCCACGTATTCCGCTTCCGCAGTTGATGTTGACACGCAATTTTGCTTCTTCGAAGACCAGCTCACAAGCTTATCCCCCAGAAATTGACAAGCACCATATATACTTTTCCTGTCCATTCTGTTACCAGCATGATCTGTATCTGTAAATGCGATTAGCTCAAACCCCGAATCCTTATGATACCAAAGACCCAAATTTCTTGTGCGTTTGAGATATCTAAGGATTCGCTTACCAGCAGCAAGGTGAGATTCCTTCTGGTTAGCTTGAAAACGAGCACAAAAAGATGTTGCAAACATAATATCCGGTCTACTCGCCGTAAGATATAGTAAATATCCAATCATGCCACGGTATAACTTTTGATCGACTGATTTACCGGATAAATCGGCGTCCAAAAGCCTACCGGTGGCCATTGGTGTTTTCATGACGGAGGAGGAATTTAAATCAAATTTTTTAAGCATATCATTTATATATTTTGATTGATTTATGAAAATGCCATCATTTGATTGTGTCACTTGGAGTCCAAGGAAAATTTTTAATTCCCCCATCATGCTCATTTGAAAACGGCTTTTCATCACCTCTTCAAAGTCTTTACACATATCAGGATTTGTAGAGCCAAATATAATGTCATCATCATATATTTATACAAGTATTGAATCGTCACCTTTCTTTATGAGAAAAATAGTTGTATCTATTGTACCTTTGGTGTATCCAGATCCAAGCAGATGAATAGTTAGAGTTTCATACCATGCCCTTGGAGCTTGTTTCAATCCGTAGAGAGCTTTGTCCAAGACATAGACATGGTTTGGATATTTTGGATCTACAAAACCTTCAGGTTGACTTACATATACCTCTTCATGAAAAATTCCGTTCAGAAAAGCAGATTTGACGTCCATCAGAAAAACCTTCATGTATTTATGCGCGACATATGCAAGAAAAATTCTGATGGCTTCAATCCTTGCCACTAGTGCGTAGGTTTCATCATAATCAATTCCTTCTTGTTGATTATAACCTTTTGCGACCAGTCTGGCTTTGTTTCTAACTATAATCCCTGCTTCATCTTTCTTGTTCCTAAAGACCCATTTAGTTCCAACAATGGTCTTGTCCTTACCACGCTTCACCAAATGCCAAAGTTCGTTTCGCTTAATCTCGTTTAACTCTTCTTGCATGGCAATTATCCAATCTGGATCTTGTAATGCTTCAGATGCTTTATTGGGTTCTAACTAGCTCAGAAAGTTGACATACAAACACATGTTTGTAGTCGCAGATCGTGTCTTTACACCATCCTTGATGTCACCAATAATATCCGCAGGAGGATGTTCCCTTGTCCATTTGTGTGTACTAGGGAGTGTTGGAATTTCTACACGAGTGTTGGTTGAGTCATTTTCATCCAAAACTGCAAGAATTTCTTTGGTTGATTCAGCTGAAGATACATGAGTCGGTTCAGGTATTTCAACTTCTGGTATTTGTAATTCAGGTGAAGAAACCTCCGATGATGTGTTTTCTGAAACCGGAACTTCAGGTTGAATTTCAGGCTTAGAAACTAGAACAGTTGTAGTTTCACTTGGAGTCTCGTTAGTTGCACCAGAAGTTCTAGCACCGACATCTTCAGATGGACCGGAGAAGCTGACACTCGTCTGTTGTGAAGTTGCATTTACGGATGTGATAGGTGGTTCCATATCTGCACAATACTCCATAAACACATCATGAAATAATAAATCTAACTCTTTAGTATTATTATTATTTAATACAAAATTAGAAAACTGATTTGGCATAGGTTCTACTCCTTTTTTAGTAGAAGCTTCAGGTTGTTGTCCGAGTCCTGAACCGTGTTGTCCAGAAGTCAAGGTCACATTCTCGTCAAACGTTACGTTAATACTTTCGATGACTGACTTTGTGCGATAGTTGTAGATTCGGTATGCTTTGGAATTCAAGGAATAACCGATAAAAATTCCTTCATCAACTTTGACTTGGAACTTCGTAAGGTGTTCACGATCCTTCAGTACAAAACATATGCATCCAAAAACACGCAAAAAATTTATGTTAGGTTTGCGATTATAGATTATTTCATATGCAGTTTTATTAAGACGTTTATTAATAATTGTCCTGTTTTGAGTAAAGCATGTTGTGGAAACTGATTCAGCCCACAAACTTGGTGGAAGATCCGAATAAGCATGCATAGTCCGAGCTGCTTCAACAAGCGTCCGATTCTTTCTTTCAACAACCCCATTTTGTTGTAGAGTTATTGGTGCAGAAAAATTGTGTGAAATTCCAACAGAATCAAGAAAAGACTGTAGCGTAGCATTCTTGAATGCAGTTCCGTTGTCAGTTCTTATCTTTTGAACTGGACGTTGTAGAAGAATCTGAATCTTTTTGATGAACTTGATAATCAGCTCAGGTGCTTCAGATTTGAGTCGTAGAAAATCCAACCAAGTGTAGTGAGAATACTCATCAATCATAACCAAAACATATTTCTTTCCACCCATTGATTGAGTTCTCATCGGGCCACAAAGATCCATGTGAATGAGCTCAAGAGGATTCATGCAGTTGGATAAAGTTTTGGACTTGTGAGAAGAGTGTTTCATTTTTCCCATTTCACAAGCCGGACAGATAGAAACTTTGTCGATCTTCAATTCTGGGAGTCCTGAAACTAATCCATCAATCCTCAGCTTGTTGATGCTTCGAAAGTTTTGGTGAGACATTCTTTTATGCCACAACCAACATTCATCTTGAGAAGACTTTGCACAAGACACACTTGTTTCGAAGCAACGAGACTTGCAAAATAAGTGATATATAGATCTCTGCATCGTTTCGCTTTGAAGATTTCTGAACCTTTCTCATCCACAACATAACAGAACTTCTTCTCAAAGATAACCTTACAGTCCTTGTCGCAAAACTGACTAATGCTGAAAAGATTATGCCCTAAACCTTCTACATACAGAATCTTCTCAATTGACATCGAATCATTCTTAAACGTTCTGTAGCCTCGAAACGTACCCTTTTGAGTTGTTGCCAAAACCTACCGATCCGCCAGGATGTACAGTAAAATCATGCAATAAGTGCTTGTACCCCGTCATGTGTCTTGAAGCTCCCGAATCAATGACCCACACATGACGGTCCTGTAAAAGAAAATTATCTCATCTTAGGTACCCATATTAGTATGGGTCCTTTATTGTTAGTACGGATCAGTTTGTTTATCTCAGTTGATGAACCCTGAATTTTTCCTTTAAAAGTAAGTTCATTTTGTGAATTTGGTTTGTTTACTTGATCTTTGGGTATCCATTTCCAAACCATATTCACCTCAACTGAATTTGTTTCTTTCTTTTTGTTCTTTTTGTTTGACCTAAAACCGAACATTCTTGCAAATTTATTAGCTGAAGATTTTAAAGAAGAAGGTGAGGTATTAAACTTGTTGTTTTTAGGAGCACTGTTATTCCGCTTGAAATAGTTGTCCCAACAATTTGCACAATGTATTCTTCTTTTAGCTTGTGTCAACAGTTTAAAATCTGAAAGTACGGAATTTTTATTGCCACAACCATTGCAAACATTACAGGAATGTATACAATTTTTATTCAAAGAACAACATTTCTCAACATCGGTACTCCTATTCTTGTTATTTCCAACACACTCCTTCAAATCCAAGCACTTTTCTTCATCCATTTCTGAGAAAGAAGAAGAAGAATTGTTAGAACTCTTAGAGTTAGAAGAATCATTCGAACAAGAATCAGATTTGGTTCCGGATGATTCTCCTTCCTCATTAGCACTGAATTCTTTTTCATTCGAATCTGTATTAGATTCAAACAAGGAATTGTCAAAGCATACAAATGATGATTTTTCTATAGAATTTGAGTCTTTTGTCTTAAGATTAATTCCTTCGAAAGAACATTTCCCTTTTTCATTGACCGAACTTGATGATTTAGGCTGATCTGTTGATTCACATTGATTTGTACACTTTTCACAAGTATTGGAATCTTTAGACTTTGATAATTCAAATAATTGGGATTCAAGATTTCGAATTTGAGTCAAAAGACCATAGTTGACTTTTAGACTTTGATCTAATTCCATCCCAATATTTACGTTATCATCGTCTAATATTTCAACTTGTAATTTTAACTCAGAAATGTGATTATCTAAGTTAACAATTTTAGTCAATGCCGAATCCAGATCAGGAAATTCAGAAATGGTTTCTTGAACAAACTCCTTTTTGTTAGAATCTGATTTAATATTTGACTCCTTTTCGTCACAAGATTCAGAGTTAACAGATTCAGGTTCATTGATTTTAGAATGGTAGATTTATCCATAGATTCATTTGAAAACAATAAATTAAATTCAGTTAGTTCAACCTTTTTGGTTTTATAACTGGAATTTAATTCATCATATTTAAAATTTGTCGTACTGAATCTAGGCTTTTCATCCGAACCTTTATCCGTCTTGACTTCCTCTTTATTAGAAACAGGAGTTGAAGTATTAGATTTAACAAAAATTTCTGATATTGGAGGTATTTCCTTTTTAAGAGTTTCCTTCAAACCTTCACCCAATTTTTCAATTGGGTAAAGATTTTCAGGTGCTTTCTTTAGAACCTCAACATCAGAAAATCCTAGACCCATTTTTGGATTATAAAATCGAGTATCTTTTGGGTTACTAGTAATTAATTTAATGGTTTGCTCAGTCTGACCTCTTTTAAAATTTAAATCCTCAAGTTCCTTGATCTTTGCAAAAGCTTCTATTCTTTCTTCAGAAAGAATCTTAATTTTAAACTGACAATCTATATTTTCATCACTTATATCTCTCATTTTCTTCTTCAAGTCAGAAATTTCAGATTCAACTTTTATTCTAATAACTTATTTTTCTTTTTCTCTATCTTCGGCTAAGCATTTATAAAGAATTGCCTCATCTTGATATCTTAATATTGAACTTTTCTCAGTTTCAAGTTTCTTTTGAACTTTTTCAACTTTCTTTTCAAGTTCAGATATCATGAGATGCATTTCTTCATATTTAGAATCTTTAGTTTCAGAATCATTATCAGAATTATCAGAATTATCAGAAGAATAAAGAGATGGTACCTCGGATTCCTGGTCATCTTCATCCATTTTTGCCATTAAGTTGTACTTTACTTCGGTAAAGTGAGCTTCTTCATCATCAGAGGAATCAGCAAGCCAAATTTCTTCTTCGGCATTTATTGGCTTTCCACTTTCTTTTGCCTTTGCCAAGTGCGCTTTCCTCTTATAGTACTCTGAATCCTTTACTCTCCTTTGTTTGCAATCTTTAGCAAAATGACCGAGCTTACCGCAATTAAAGCAGTTTTTATCATCTCTATCTTTCTTCTCCTCCTTTTCCTTTTTCTCCTTTTTCTCCTCTTTCTCTTCTTTCTCTTCCTCTTTGTCCTCGTACCTTTTCTCAAATCTCTTGTATTTGTTAGCTTTGTAATATTCAGGTTTAGTCTTTGACTAAAATTTCTTTCTACCAAACCTATTTTGAAATTTATTGGTTAACAAAGCTAACTTTTCACCAATATCAGTCATATCATCTCCACAACCGTCACTTTCATCATCATCAGAACATTTCTTTTTCTTGCTCGTATCAGAAATCAAAGATTTTTTCTTCAATCCTCCGCTTTTCTTATGCTCACTTACAAGAGCAAAAGATTCTTCCACCTTTTTGTTCTTTTCCTTTACCTCTTTCACCTTGTCTTCATGTTGACCAAGGATGCTGAAAATATCAGTCAGCTTTTCATCATCCATGTCTCTTGACATTTGAAGCTGAATAGAGTAAGAATCCCACTTAGGTAGGAGGTTCTTGACAAACTTGTAATTGATTTCCGATTCTGATTTGTCAACACCATTCCTTCTTAGATCATTGAGAATGATGTTGTATTGATTGTAAGTCTCCTTTAATAATTCACCATCTCTTGCTTTGAAACCTTCATAAGCATTAATGCTTTGGTTTCTTTTAGTCTTCAAATATTTCTTTGATCCCTCAAATTGTCTTTCAAGCTCATCAAATTTCCTTAGCTGAGTCACGACTATCTACACGGTTGTAGATATCGTTGGGAATATCCATGGTCAAATACGTCAACGCTAGTTCATCAATTGCTACCATTTCTTTATCATGTTCATTGTAAAATCTGTACTCTTTTCAACTCTCCTTGGAGCAACGTATTGACATGTAGTTGTTTCAGCCTGACCACCAACATCCATATGTGGTTTGTGAGGACCATCTCTAATTGAAACCATAAGATCTCTGTTCTGATGATTTAAGAACTGAACCATTCTCTTTTTCCATTGAGAATATTCCGCAGCTAGTGGAACCGGAGGCTTAGACTTTGATCCCATGCTCAGTAACTCTCTCGACATCTTTAAAGTTGCTAGATGCTGGATCTTTCATAAAATCAACCAGAAAGTATTAAAATACTTAAAAAATTCCTTGATTTTTGAACTTCTCGCAACACACTGATCTGACAAACTTTTCGCAACAGCTTACGGTGAACAGTAACAATTCGCAATGGTAAGGATGCGAATTCTTAGAAACTCGCAACAGTCTCTATGAATAGTAACAACTCGCAATGGTAAGGATACGAATTCCACATTTCTCGTAACCTTCTGAATGCGAATTCCACACTTATACGAATTTCCAACTAATCGCAAAACTAAGGATGCAAATTCTTATACTTTTCGCAACAAACTGAATACGAGTTCTTTACTTCTCGCAATACTGAAGATGCGAATTATACACTTCCCGTAACACAGAGGATGCGAATTCTACACTTTACCAACAATACGCAATACTAAGGATACGAATACTGTAACAAGATACTTAGTTCAATGCGAATTCTTCAAAGTTCGCAACAAGAACGATGCGAGTTCTTCGATGCGAGATCTTTGGATCTTACGAGTTCTTCAATTTGAAGCTTGCGAGTTCTTCATTTTCTTGCGAGTTTTTCACCGAAATTCAAACTTTTTCTTTTAAATCCTTCAAAACTTGTCCAAAATTAGTGAAACTTTGCAGGATTGTTCGAAATCACTTTTTGAACAAATATCTAGTCGGTCACTTTCACCAATTCGTCCAAGAAAATACGAATTTGATCAAGAACACAGTTTTATGAACTTTTCGATAAAACAATGATAAATTCCCAAAATTTGTGTTATTTGGCCAAAATTAGGTCTTGAATCCTGAATTAATGATGTTCAGGATAAAAAACCGAGTAGAATGAACACCAATTTCGATCAAATTGATCAAAAAATGAAGAAATCAAAAAAATTCAGATGAACAGTGCTTGAAGATGGATGCGAGTTCTTCCCAAAAACACCAAAATCTTCAAAAATCCATGCTAATTCTGTTTGAAATTTCTGTTTTGCTCTGATACCAAATGATAAATCCCAAGATCTAGCAAGTAATCACAATGATGTAATGAGAGAATCTAGAGAGAATTAGTCATTCATATATTGATCAAGAAGTACAAATGACATAAGCTTTCAAAGAGTTGATAAAATTAACAAAGAGTTCTTCTTTATATTGTAGGGCCATGACAAGTCCACGCCTCTACTTAGAAGATACAGTACAAAAGTAATACGGTCTTGATAGCTACTAAAGTGCACTAACAAGTTATCACTTTGAATCGAATCAATCGTCTGACGATCACGTTAGTGCAACACAAAATGTCTTCGCGTGACGCTCTTGCTATCGGCACCGACTCCAAGCCGCCTTGTCTCTACCAAGGTGAATACAGCCAATGGAGGGACAGATTTCTAATCTTCATTGAGTCAAAGGATAACTTCGAGTTTATCTGGCGAGCTCTAGAAGATGGGCCAATTCTTGAACCCATGAAGACTATTCCACCAACTGAAGCAGGTGGTCAACCTCGTGTCGAGAAAAAGACACTGTCCGATATGACTGCCGACGAAAGAGGCATGATTGAGGGAGAAAAGCATGCTAAGAGGTACCTTGTTCAGTCTCTCCGCAACACGATCTACACAGCCATCGAAAGCTACAAAAAGACAGCTAAGGGTATGTGGGATCAAGTGGAGAAAATGATGCGCAGGAGCGAAGTCGGGAATTAACTGAAAATCAACAGCTCCATAACCAAGTTTGATGGGTTTAAGCAGTGCACCAGCGAATCTCACTCCCAGACCTATGAACGCTTCTGTTTCCTTCTCAATGAGCTTCACAAAAAACAAATCACTCGTTCTAACATGGAGAACGCACTTAAGTTCCTCAACAACCTCTTGCCGAAATGGAAAGTATTCGCATCTCACGTCAAGCACAACCACTTGATGGAGAATGTCGGCATCCACGAGCTCTATGAGATGCTTCTGCAGGACAAAGATGAAGTGATTGAGATTCTGAATGAGAAGAAGTCTGCATCCAAGCCTGTGAAATCACTAAATCTAGCAATGTAATCACAATGACATGTAGAGAAAATCTAGAGAGAAATAGTCATCCATATAACGATCTTCAAAGTACAAATGACATAATGCTTGAAAGTGTTAATGAATTAACAAAGGGATCTTCTTTATATAGTGGGGCCATGACATGTCCATGCCTCTACTCAGAAGATACAGTACAAAATATTAATACTGTCTTGATAGCTAGAAAAGTGCTCTAACAATCTCCCCCTTAGCTATCAAGGCAGCTCCGGTCTTCTTGGTCTAAAACCCAAGTATGCTTCAATTCTTCGCATTGCCGCACGGAATGAGATTCTGTCGGTGGTCTCATTGATTGCATTGATCAGTAAAATTCTTACACGACAAGACATACAAGTGATCTTCCTTTCTTCATCATGACGTCTTAGTCTATCTTGCAACTGTAGCAGTACGACCTTCAGAGTTCCATCAGAATACTTAGTCAGTTCAGAAATTCGAATGAAGATCTTATTCATACCATTCTTGAACACAATCTCCAACTCCGGATCTTCAGTAACAACATATAGAGGTTATCTCATCAGGCCACTCTTATCATGATTCGGACGAGTAAGATTTACCCTCGGCTGATTATTCTCCAAAGCCATTTGAAAATCATGACATTGAGTATATAACACATGTCTCCGCAAAAACCTTTTGATAGCGTTCAAAGCTATAAGAACATTCTCTTTTCTGATCTGTATGCTTCGAAAGAAGTTATACATGAACTCGAAGTCGTCCATTGAAAGATGGGAAAAATCTGCCTCGCTGAAGGTATAGTCTATACAATCTTGTCTTTGAACAACGAAGTACAGAAAGAAGAACTTGTAAAATCTCTTGACATATACTTCCTTTACTTGCACAATCAATCTCTTACTCTTCACATACCTTCCTTTTGACAGTTTCCTCTTAAGAAGTACACATATTCAAACTTGAAATCATCAGACATATCATTTATCCCCAAAACTACATAAGGATTCAGTCTCCTTATATTGTGCACAAATAATCTCCTTTCAGTTTCCTCCATGAATGGTGTTCTTAACCTTGACAATCCTAATCTTTCTTCAGCCTCTTGATTCGTACTAGAAGGACCAGGCTGGTTTGATGTAGAAGGTTAGAGGGTCCAGCTTGATCAGCTGAAGGGTTAGAAGTTGGTATCACAGGAGGTTTGGGAATTTTGGGTTTGTCTTCTTCAAAGAAAGGATCATGAAAGATAGGTGAATTGGGTTTCAAATGACTTGGCTCAGAAGACGGTATATTGGTTTGATCAGGATTTGGTTGGTTAAGGTTTATGTTTAGGTTTGTGGTTTCAGGCTGGATTGGGAATAAAGTAGAAGATAAATGTTCAGGTGACTGAATAGGGCTAACTGAGATGTCCTCCGGTGTTTTCGGACCATAAATCTCATTAAGAAAATAACTTCGTCATCATCAAATTCAACCTCAATATCCTCCATGCCATCATCAACCATCAAACTGATATGTTCCTCTTCTTCCTTAGCCTTCCAAAAGCTTTCATACTTTTTACCTCTTTCATCATCTTTTTCATCAGAACTAACATCAATGGCATTCAAGAAACCTTCACTTTCATTTGCTTTCCTTATCTCCTCCTCATCTACCTCCGGCTTTTCAACCATTGGTTCCACGTTCGGATCAATATACAATACAATATGTTTTCCACTTGCCTCTCCCATATCATCAGATTCAAATGTAATAACCAGGTATTTTATCAAATTGTTTATTATTATTTAGGTTTTATTTAAAAAAGTAAGTGTTTTATGGAGATAGAAGTTAAGGGGTAAGTTTTAATTTTTTGTTGGAAGTTTGGGGGTAAATATTGCCAAATATGACAAGTATGGGGTGTTTGGTCACTTTTGCCAAAACACTTGCCACCACCGCCATATCACTTCTAGATAGGATGAAGTGTTCTTTGTTAACAAAATATCTTAAAAGTGAATGTGTGTGAGTGTGTTCGGTTTAGAGAGAGAGAGAGAAGGAAATCGAGAAAGATAAAGGGAAAGAAGAAGAAAGAAATCAAGAGTTTGTTGCTGTGATTTAAGGACCAAACTGAAGTAAGCAAGGTAAGAAATCCATCTCTTTTATGTGTATTAATTTCTTAAAGTGTTCTTGAGTTTGCTAGTTAGGTTTATAGGTGGGTTTTGTTAAAAATGAATGTTTTGGGAAATCTAAGCTTAAGCTTAGGTTATGTTCATAGTCTTAAACATATCTGCACCTTTACAGCAACATGCATAGCTTAAAAATACGATTTCTGGGTTTTTAGGATGAACAGTGAACTGAGACATTCAACCAAGTCGCAATGGTTGATTGCGATTTGGCTTTGAAGTCGCAATGGTCGGTTGCGATTTGGTTTGGAATCGCAGTAGTTGATTGCGATTTGGGTTTAGAATCGCAGTAGTTGATTGCGATTTGGATTTGGAATCGTAGTGGTTGATTGCGACTTGGGGTTGGAATCGCAATAGTGGGTTGCGATTTGGGGGTGAAGTCGCAGTAGTTGATTGTGACTTAGCACTATGCATTGCGATTCTAATTTATTTTTAGTAGGTTGCGACTTGAGTCGAGGATTTTATAAGTTTAGTTTTAAAAAGAGATATTTGGTATTTTGCATGATTTCAGATTCTGTGAAGAATTGACGTAGATAATTAACTTGGAAAGACTTTTGGTGAAAAGCAAAACAGGTGAGTTTTACTTAAAATTATTTTTACTGGAATACATATATGTATGTGGAATGTATATGTGGATATTCCGTGTTAATAATATAATGAGATATTATCTGTGTGATATTTTACACAAGTGCACATTAATCGGGTTCCGGTGTGCGGACCGATGGGTAGTCGGGTTCCGGTGTGCGGACCGATGAGTAGCCGGGTTCCGGTGTGCGGACCGATGAGTAGCCGGGTTCCGGTGTGCGGACCGGTATTGTTTATTTATTAGTTGGCTTGCTACCAATTAATACGGCCAGATGTGGAGGAATAAGGTGGAATGAGATGCACGAGTTTTGTATGGTATTGATATACGTGTATTATATGGATGTATATGAAAAGCTTTATATAAATGGTTTTGAAATCAAGGTTTATTAAACTGACAGGGATTTCCTCACTAGACCATTAGGTCTAACCCTCATTTTCTGTTTAAAAAATTTTGTATTCCAGGTGATGGATAGGGAAAGAGCAGTAAATAGAACTTTTGATGAATAGCTTTTATGGAAATATCAGTTATGAAGTTATGGATGTATTTTGATCTTAAGACTTTGTGATTAGTTAGCATGTAACTTGAAAATGAAAAAGTTTGTACAAATTTACTTATTATGTTTTTTTTGTAAGACTATGGGACCTATTATGACATACGATGTATTTTGTTGATATTGTGTTATGAAATATATATGTTATATGTATATTTGGATTGTGGGTTGTTACAGATGGTATCAGAGCCCTAGTTTAAGGGATTTAGGTATTAGTATCTGTACCTAGACTTAAACTGCATGTGAAGTAGGATGTCCCTATTGTTTTAGAACCTGGGGATGCTAAGTATAAGAGGTAGAAGGAACATCATGTAAGGTAATTTCAGATTACACCAGGCCAGTGTAATTATGATCTTACAGGTACATGTTTGAACTGGAATACCTTGTTATATGGGGTATGTGCTTATGTGTATATTAACTTTGTTTGAATCCACAGAATGGCGAGTGGCACTAGACAAAGGAATCAGAGAAGAGGAAGAAATTCGAGTGGAGAGAATCCACCAATAGGAACAGGGGGAAGAGGAGGAGATCGTGGTGGAGGCAGAACCGGAAGAGGGAACTAGGGGCCGAACTGGGGGTAGAACACAACCGCATGGTACCGAGTTTGTTACACGGGATGATCTGACTGCTGAAATGGGGAGATTACAGGATAGCATACAAGCCATGTTCGAACATAATCGTCATAATGAAACTGACATACCAAATACAGAACATGAAGTTGAAATACCCCTCACATCTACTGTTTTACCGATAAGGAAAAAGTGTGACTATAAAATGTTTCTTAGTTGCAAGCCCCCTACATACTCAGGAGACCGGGACCCGGTAAAAGCGATGAGATGGCTGAAAGAAGTAGAGGCTATCTTCAAGACGTGTAAATGTGCTGAAGAAGATAAAGTACTTTATGGGGAAGCAATGTTAAAAGGTGATGCTCTATATTGGTGGAAGGCTCATATAGAATCGAGAGGATCAGATATATATTCTACTTTTTCGTGGGAGGAATTCGTGTTAGCTTTCACAACACACTTCTGTCCACAAGCTGTGGTCAGACAGTTGGAAGAAGAATTTATGAATCTACAGCAAGGGAATTTGTCAGTTAGAGACTATACTGCTCGATTTTTAGAAAAAACTCGTTTTGCAGGATATTATGTTGCTACAGAGAAGATGAAAATGGAGAGATTTATCTATGGGTTAAATTCAAAAGTCCGAAGACTAGTGACTGCAACAGGGCCATATACTTTTACAGCTGCAGTGGATGCTGCAGAAAATGTAGAATGAGATAACAAAAGGGATGTCGGTGATAAGAGTTTGGGGAAAAGAAAATGGGAAGGACCACTACATGATCCAAAGAAGTCTAAATTTCAGAGATTTGATAATCGTCCATCTTTCCGACCAATGGAAAGACCTTGTCCGAAGTGTCACCGTATTCATCAAGGGAACTGTCAGTTGGAACCACGGATTTGTTATAGATGTGGGAAGACAGGGCACGTCATCAAAGATTGCCGATTAACACGGTTTTGCTTTTTGTGCAATTCTCCGGATCACCTCCAATCAGATTGTCCGCGAGGTAGAATACAACAAGGGGGTACATCAGGGAAACCAGTCATTGTCAGCCCAGTAGTTTCAAGAATAGAACCGCCGAGAACCAGGGGTCGTGCATTTCAAATGACAGCTAAAGAGGCGGAGGAAACTCCGGATGTTGTTACAGGTACATTTCTCATAAACTCTACACGTGCTAAAGTGTTGTTTGACTCCGGTGCAAACCGATCTTTTGTGTCTCCCTCGTTTGCTGCTCACATGCATTTAGAGCCTAAAATGTTAGAACATGCCTTACTAGTAGATACTACAAATGATAACCAAGTAGCAGTTAAAGAAGTTTTTGATCGTTGCATGATAAATATAGAAGGATGTGGAGTACCGATAGAACTATTTCCAATAGCTTTGATCGAATTTGATGTGGTAGTAGGAATGGATTGGTTAGCTGAGAATCAGGCTAACATAATTTGTGATAAGAAAATAATCAATGTCGTTTTACCTGATAAGAGATCAGTAGTGATTTATGGCGATCGTAAGGATTATCAATCCAATCTTATATCTATGATAAAAGCCCGTAGATGTGTTAGCAAAGGTTGCTCGAGTTATTTAGCCTATGTGATAGATAGTAGGCCTGAAAAGATTAAGCTGGAAGATATTTCCATCGTTAGTGAATATCCAGAGGTTTTTCCTGAAGACTTGAATAGTCTTCCTCCTGTTAGACAAGTAGAATCTGGTATTGACTTAATCCCTGGAGCCGCTCATATCGCTCGTGCGTCGTACCGACTAGCACCTCCAGAGATGAAAGAAATGATGGCACAGCTTCAGGATTTATCTGATAAGGGCTTCATCGGCTTCATCAGACCCAGCTCTTCGCCGTGGGGTGCACCAGTTCTATTTGTGAAAAAGAAGGATGGTTCAATGAGAATGTGTATTGACTATCGAGAACTGAATAAACGCACGATCAAGAACAAGTATCCACTTCCAATAATTGATGACCTCTTCGACCAATTAGTTGGAGCTTGTTATTTCTCCAAGATTGATCTTAGATCTGGCTACCATCAGTTGAAGGTTAAGGAAGAAGACATTCTGAAGACTGCCTTTCGTACGAGGTACGGTCACTACGAATTCTTGGTAATGCCCTTCGGACTAACGAACGCTCCGGCCGCTTTTATGGATCTAATGAATCGGGTATGTAAGCCTTATCTCGATAAATTTGTCATTGTATTTATCGATGATATACTTATTTATTCCCGATCCAAAGAGGATCATGTACAACACCTTCGTTTGATTCTAGAGTTGTTAAAGAAAGAGAAGTTATATGCTAAATTTTTGAAGTGTGAATTCTAGCTACGAGAAGTTCAAATTTTGGGTCATGTAGTTTCAGAGAAGGGTATACAAGTTGATCCAGCGAAAGTGGAAGCAATTGAAAGATGGGAACCGCCGAAGACGGCAACCGAAGTACGTAGTTTTCTGGGTCTAGCTGGATACTATCGGAAATTTATAAAAGACTTTTCTCGAATCGCGACGCCATTGACTAAGCTGACTCAGAAGAATCTAAAGTTTGAATGGAAAGCAGAACAGGATGAGGCATTCAGAATATTGAAAGAGAAACTCTGCAGCGCGCCGATATTAGCATTGCCAGAAGGTACCGATGATTTTGTGGTCTACAGTGATGCTTCCAAACTGGGATTGGGATGTGTCCTTATGCAACGTGGAAAGGTGATTGCCTATGCTTCTCGTCAATTAAAAGACCATGAAAGACAATATCCTACTCATGATATGGAGCTTGCAGCAGTTGTCTTCGCATTGAAGATTTGGAGACATTATCTTTATGGTTCTAAATGCCAAATTTTCACTGACCATAAGAGTCTCCAACATCTTTTCGATCAGAAGGAACTGAATATGAGGCAAAGAAGATGGTTGGAATTGGTAAATGATTATGATTGTGAAATCCTTTATCACCCCGGGAAGGCGAACGTGGTAGCAGATGCACTAAGTCGTCAAGAAAGAAGTGGAACAATAAAAGCTATATCGCTACGAGCTGAACTCCTTCCTAATATCTTTGACGAATTATTGAAGTGCCAAATAGATGCTTATCAGGAAGAAAGTTTGAAATCAGAACGGTTAGTAGGAATAACAGCATTGCTTGGGAAAGATGACCGTGGGTTATTGTGTATGGGAAACAGAATTTGGGTGGATTACGTGATCGTGTACTACAAGAAGCCCATCAATCTCAATTTTATATTCATCCATGTACAAATAAGATGTATAGAGATCTGAAACAATTCTATTGGTGGCCGGGAATGAAAAGAAGTATTGCTAAGTATGTGGAAGATTGTACTACCTGCAAGAAAGTAAAGATTGAACATCAGAAGCCGTTTGGTCAGTTACAACGATTGGAAATACCGATGTGGAAATGGGAGCAGATTACTACTGATTTCATTACCAAGCTACCTAGAACTCCAAAGGGATTCGATTCTATTTGGGTGATTGTGGATAGATTGACGAAGTCTGCTCATTTCATGCCGATAAAGGAAACTGATTCCTTGGAACGTTTAGCCAGATTGTACATTAATGAAATAGTGACTCGACATGGAGTTCCAATCTCGATTATTTCTGATCGAGATAGTCGTTTTACTTCCAGATTCTGGAGAAGCTTTCAAAAAGAAAGGGGAACACAGATAAAGTTGAGCACAGCATATCATTCTCAAACTGACGGGCAGAGTGAAAGAACAATCCAGACATTAGAAGATATGCTTCGGGCTTGCATTGTTGATTTTGGAGGATCGTGGGATAAACATCTGCCTTTGATAGAATTTGCCTACAACAACAGTTATCATTCCAGCATTCAAGCGGCACCATTTGAAGTACTGTATGGTAGAAAATGTCGAACGCCTCTGTGTTGGAATGAAGTGGGGGAGAAACAATTAGCGGGGCCAGAAATAGTACAGTTAACAGCGGATAAGATTACTCAGATTCGGGAAAGATTGAAAGTAGCGCAAGACAGACAGAAAAGCTATGCCGACCGACGTCGGAAACCGTTAGAGTTCCAAATCGGAGATTTTGTAATGTTGAAAGTCTCACCTTGGAAAGGAGTTATCCGATTTGGGAAGCAAGGTAAACTTAGCCCGAGGTATATTGGACCGTTCGCAATCACAGAAAGGATTGGTGAAGTAGCTTACAGATTGGATCTACCGACAGAGTTAAGCCGTATCCATAATGCGTTTCATGTATCGAATCTTCGAAAGTGTTTGGTTACCTCAGATCAGGCTGTTTCCCTTCCAGAAATTCAAGTTGATGAAAAGCTAAGTTACGTGGAAGAACCTGAAGCCATTTTGGTTTATAAGACTAAAGTGTTGCGGAATAAGACGATCAAACAAGTAAAAGTTCAGTGGCGACATCATAGGGGTCAGGATGCTACATGGGAATCAGAGTCGGAAATGAGGGCCAAATACCCTCATCTGTTCTCTTAACTGAATTCCGGGACGGAATTCTTTTAAGGGGGAGATGTTGTAATAACCAGGTATTTTATCAATTGTTTATTATTATTTAGGTTTTATTTAAAAAAGTAAGTGTTTTATGGAGATAAAAGTTAAGGGGTAAGTTTTAATTTTTAGTTGGAAGTTTGGGGGTAAATATTGCCAAATATTACAAGTATGGGGTTGTTTGGTCACTTTTGCCAAAACACTTGCCACCACCGCCATATCACTTCTAGATAGGATGAAGTGTTCTTTGTTAACAAAATATCTTAAAAGTGAATGTGTGTGAGTGTGTTCGGTTTAGAGAGAGAGATAGAAGGAAATCGAGAAAGATAAAGGGAAAGAAGAAGAAAGAAATCAAGAGTTTGTTGTTGTGATTTAAGAACCAAACTGAAGTAAGCAAGGTAAGAAATCCATCCCTTTTATTTGTATTAATTTCTTAAAGTGTTCTTGAGTTTGCTAGTTAGGTTTATAGGTGGGTTTTGTTAAAAATGAATGTTTTGGGAAATCTAAGCTTAAGGTTAGGTTCATAGTCTTAAATATATCTGCACCTTTACAGCAACATGCATAGCTTAAAAATACGATTTCTGGGTTTTTAGGATGAACAGTGAACTGAGACATTCAACCAAGTCGCAATGGTTGATTGCGATTTGGCTTTGAAGTCGCAATGGTCGGTTGCGATTTGGTTTGGAATCGCAGTAGTTGATTGCGATTTGGGTTTGGAATCGCAGTAGTTGATTGCGATTTGGATTTGGAATCGCAGTGGTTGATTGCGACTTGGGGTTGGAATTGCAATAGTGGGATGCGATTTGGGGGTGAAGTCGTAGTGGTTGATTGCGACTTAGCACTATGCATTGCGATTCTAATTTATTTTTAGTAGGTTGCGACTTGAGTCGAGGATTTTATAAGTTTAGTTTTAAAAAGAGATATTTGGTATTTTGCATGATTTCAGATTCTGTGAATAATTGACGTACGTGATAATTAACTTGGAAAGACTTTTGGTGAAAAGCAAAACAGGTGAGTTTTACTTAAAATTATTTTTACTGGAATACATATATGTATGTGGAATGTATATGTGGATATTCCGTGTTAATAATATAATGAGATATTATCTGTGTGATATTTTACACAAGTGCACATTAATCGGGTTCCGGTGTGCGGACCGATGGGTAGTCGGGTTCCGATGTGCGGACCGACGAGTAGCGGGTTCCGGTGTGCGGACCGGTATTGTTTATTTATTAGTTGGCTTGCTACCAATTAATACGGCCAGATGTGGAGGAATAAGGTGGAATGAGATGCACGAGTTTTGTATGGTATTGATATACGTGTATTATATGGATGTATATGAAAAGCTTTATATAAATGGTTTTGAAATCAAGGTTTATTAAACTGACAGGGATTTCCTCACTAGACCATTAGGTCTAACCCTAATTTTCTGTTTAAAAAATTTTGTATTCCAGGTGATGGATCGGGAAAGAGCAGTAAATAGAACTTTTGATGAATATCTTTTATGGAAATATCAGTTATGAAGTTATGGATGTATTTTGATCTTAAGACTTTGTGATTAGTTAGCATGTAACTTGAAAATGAAAAAGTTTGTACAAATTTACTTATTATGTTTTTTTTTGTAAGACTATGGGACCTATTATGACATACGATGTATTTTGTTGATATTGTGTTATGAAATATATATGTTATATGTATATTTGGATTGTGGGTTGTTACATCAAACATGTCAGCTATTTCAGAAACTGATGGATTTTTCTTTTCGCCTTTAGAACTTTCAGACTCAACTCTTCGCTTCTTACTCTTCTCCCCCTCATGATCATGATCATCGGGATATTGATCATGTCCTCTTTTAGTACCATGAGCTTGAGTCTTACATGACTGTTTCATCAATTCTTTCAACTCATATATGGACTGCTTCATATCGCTCAGAGATTGTACAATTTCTGACTTGAATGTATTGAACTCCGTGATTGTAACCGCCGGTGTAGGTGTAGGTGGAGGTGGTGGTGGTGGTGGAGTAGATTGGAAGTTCTCGAGCAAAGACAATAAGATTTATGGACATCAGTTTAGCATAGAAAATATCTCTTAACTCATCAACAGATTGATCAATCGGATTTTGTTGAACTGGAGGAGGCGGAGTTACACGACTTTGCGGAGGCGGAGGCAAAAATATTTCCAGACGTGGACGTACAGCGGGCTCATCAATCACCGGCCATTTGCCTTTCAACAGTGCATTTACCCCTTGTAACTCCCGAATAAAAGTTTCCTCAACAGCCTTTAGGGCGTCGTCGAGATCTTCCATTGTCACAAAGACGGGTAATCTAGCACCGGTACCACTTAGGTGATCCGTTAACACAACAGTTGAACCAACTGTGTGACCTACACTCAGTGTTGGCATAGTGTTAGCACTGGTAGAATTTCCACTCAATCCTCGTAGTCCTAAAGAAGGATCTACTATGAGTGTTCCGGATGGGTCACAAAGACGTGCATCAAATGTTCCAAAAAGTGTCCTATTCAAAGAAGAAAAAATATTAGCAATTGTTACTAGACACTCAACTTGTGCAGGAATGAAGGTCGAGGACCGGGGAGGAGGTCGCTCTGTTTCAATACCCGGAATCTCCAAGTGAGACCCAGATAGATCATGTGCTATAGCCCCGTGAGAAGATGAGACGGCTTCTTGGTGGAATGAGATGCACGAGTTTTGTATGGTATTGATATACGTGTATTATATGAATGTATATGAAAAGCTTTATATAAATGGTTTTGAAATCAAGGTTTATTAAACTGACAGGGATTTCCTCACTAGACCATTAGGTCTAACCCTCATTTTCTGTTTAAAAAATTTTGTATTCCAGGTGATGGATCGGGAAAGAGCAGTAAATAGAACTTTTGATGAATAGCTTTTATGGAAATATCAGTTATGAAGCTATGGATGTATTTTGATCTTAAGACTTTGTGATTAGTTAGCATGTAACTTGAAAATGAAAAAGTTTGTACAAATTTACTTATTATGTTTTTTTTTGTAAGACTATGGGACCTATTATGACATACGATGTATTTTGTTGATATTGTGTTATGCAATATATATGTTATATGTATATTTGGATTGTGGGTTGTTACATCAAACATGTCAGCTATTTCAGAAACTGATGGATTTTTCTTTTCGCCTTTAGAACTTTCAGACTCAACTCTTCGCTTCTTACTCTTCTCCCCCTCATGATCATGATCATCGGGATATTGATCATGTCCTCTTTTAGTACCATGAGCTTGAGTCTTACATGACTGTTTCATCAATTCTTTCAACTCATATATGGACTGCTTCATATCGCTCAGAGATTGTACAATTTCTGACTTGAATGTATTGAACTCCGTGATTGTAACCGCCGGTGTAGGTGTAGGTGGAGGTGGTGGTGGTGGAGTAGATTGGAAGTTCTCGAGCAAAGACAATAAGATTTATGGACATCAGTTTAGCATAGAAAATATCTCTTAACTCATCAACAGATTGATCAATCGGATTTTGTTGAACTGGAGGAGGCGGAGTTACACGACTTTGCGGAGGCGGAGGCAAAAATATTTCCAGACGTGGACGTACAGCGGGCTCATCAATCACCGGCCCTTTGCCTTTCAACAGTGCATTTACCCCTTGTAACTCCCGAATAAAAGTTTCCTCAACAGCCTTTAGGGCGCCGTCGAGATCTTCCATTGTCACAAAGACGGGTAATCTAACACCGGTACCACTTAGGTGATCCGTTAACACAACAGTTGAACCAACTGTGTGACCTACACTCAGTGTTGGCATAGTGTTAGCACTGGTAGAATTTCCACTCAATCCTCGTAGTCCTAAAGAAGGATCTACTATGAGTGTTCCGGATGGGTCACAAAGACGCGCATCAAATGTTCCAAAAAGTGTCCTATTCAAAGAAGAAAAAATATTAGCAATTGTTACTAGACACTCAACTTGTGCAGGAATGAAGGTCGAGGACCGGGGAGGAGGTCGCTCTATTTCAATACCCGGAATCTCCAAGTGAGACCCAGATAGACCATGTGCTATAGCCCCGTGAGAAGATGAGACGGCTTCTTGGTGAGAAGAAGCCGAATGGCTGGTTGAGGTGTGCAATTGCGTTAGTGGGCGACTAACGTCTTTTTCAACACATGACCCCAACAAATGAGATCTGGTGGTGGATGTGGTTGCCCTTCTAGTATAGAAAGTTGTGGTAGCTCTCACACTCTCCATGTTTTTTTCTTCAATTTCTCTCGCAGACTCACATATATTTTCAACTAACCCCTCAATTCTCCTTATACCTCCCATTCCTTCAACAACTTGAGAAGTCATCAAAGGCATATATTCAAGATTGAGTTCTTCCACATTAATGTTAGTTGACATATGCATTTGTAGAAATTCAAGGATATCGGCAACATTACCAAACATATTAGCCGCATCAGCACCATCATTGCCATCATCATTACCATCATCATTATCATCATCATTAGGATCATCAACAGCTTGTTCCTCCGCGGGATCAGACGCATTGTCAGACCCTGTACTATCATTAGAAGACTCATCCAAAGGAGCATTTCCAATATGTTAGGGAATACGCTCTTCGGAATCGTCTTGTACATGATCATCTAGTTGTGTGTCCTCAAACGATGACCCTGCATCTTCAAGTACAGGTGACTGACCCCCACCGGTTCCCCTCTCGGTATTTTCCCTCGACTCTCCCCGTTCAGTAGCCCATGCATCCTGAACCCTCACCGACTCCTCTTGCCTAGGGGTTGAGTCCGGGGTAGGTCCCTCCGGTGCTGGCCGGACCACAGACTCTCTATATTCTACTATACACTCGGCGTACTGATCCGTGTATCTAAGGAACCCTTCTGGTAAAGGCATTTCATTATGGAAGACGTTATTTTGCCTTTGAAGATATTGCAATGATTTTTCTGGTGCAGAAGGAAGATTCAATCTTCGTGGAATTTCTCTATTTGACCGCATCATGCTATGGACGATAATCTGTAAGAACCTCATGTAGGGCACATAAGGTTTGCCTTTGTTCTTTGGTTTATCTTCCACTTTTTGTTGTAGCTCATTCCAAAAGATAACTGCACAATCTACATGTAGATCATACACTACTGCGTGGAACAAATTTAGAATACTAAGACTCGCATTATCGCTTCCCGAGTGCTTTGAAGTTAGGCATCTGTTGATCACGGAGAATATCGTATAATACAAAGGCGGTAGATTTGCCGTTTTGAAGTCTTTGATTTGATTCAGTTCACCGATGTATCCCATAGCTCTAATGCCGTCAAATACTTCAGCTTCCGATGCATAAGAGTCAAAAAATGTTCTCCCAGGTCTAGATTCAGGCCCGGGTAATTTCAGAACAAGCCGCAGTCTGGGAAAATCCAGCTTTGTAATGAACTCATCGATTTGTAACAAGAAGATTGGCCTTCGGTTCTCCATGGTGTGTACAATAGTCTTCCAGGCTTGTTGAAGATACATCATAGGTACACTGACTGTATGAGTCAATGCATATGCTAACGGGTGATTCCGTAAGATTTCTTTGATGATCGGAGAAATGAATATACTGTCAAAGTCAACATGTTGATTGTTGGCCTTGATCTCCACATAATCGCGTGGAAGAATGATGATGTTATTTGGATCTGCTTCAGATACGGATGGATGAACTGAATGTGTGGATGGAAGTTGAATTTCTGGTGTCGGGTCAGGGATAATTGGTATGTTTTCACCAAAACCCTGAACTCTGCTTTGTTCCTCCTGATTTTCTGCCATGTGAACTGTTGTTTTGAAAAACAGTTCTAAAACGGTTAGTTTTGGCAAAAAAAAAATAAAAAAAATTCTGAAAAACTACCAAGTATAGAATTCGCAAGCAACAGATTTACAACAGTTCGCAACCAACATAACCTCACAGAAACTCGCAACACTCATGAAAACAGTCAAGGAATTCGCAAGAAGAAGGATGCGAATTCAGGAATTCTCACAATGAGAAGGATACGAATTCAAAGGAATTCGCAACACAAGCATGCGAATTGTGAGGAATTCGCATCATGAAGCATGCGAATTATGAGGAATTCGCACCATGAAGCATGCGAATTATGAGGGATTCGCATCATGAAGGATGCGAATTCTGACCATCAAATAATAAGAACCAGCTCGAAGAACTCTCAACACGAAGGTTGCGAGTTCTTGACTTGGAACATATACGAGTTTAAGAAATTCGTAACCCAAAGGATACGAGTTCTGGTTTCTTAAGACTAATGCGAATTCTATCCTTAGCATTTTCAGTACTCAGTTTAAAACCCTAATACTCGCAACATTCAAAGCTGAGATTTTAAAAATTTGATTTTAAAAATCACAATTTTGAACTCTAAATCACACACTCAGATTCGCAAACTAAAACCCATCAAGAATCACACTTTAATTTCTAACATTAATTCCTAAGAACAAAATTAACAAATGAAAAGTAAGAACACAAAATGTGAACAGTTTACGAACGAAAACAATGAAAAATTATGAACATAAACTGAACTAAAACAAAATTAAACCGATAGAATGAATCTAAACTAGAATACGAACATAAAGAAACAAGAATGGGAGAGAATGAATACCTGAAAAGAGAGATATGGTGAACTGAAGTAAAACTCGAGATGAAGACGATGAACAGTAAATGAACAGGGTTTTTCGTATTGTTAAAGGGATAGAAAGATGTGGGAAAAAAATCTTGAAGTTTGAATTTATACCCACACGTGATAAAGACACGTGGCACGATATGATTGGACCCCTCATGTCATCAAGAAAGACTTGGTACTGTTCATCTGAAGAGTTCGCATGAACAAGGATGCGAATTCTTCCAAGTGAGAAAAGGTTCTGGCATTGAAATCACAAACAACACTTCTCGCATTGAAGAAGATACGAACACCTACTATTCGTATCCTTAAGGATGCGAATAGCCACTTTTCGTATCCTTGAGGATGCGAATAGTGTACTTCTCGTATCCTTAAGGATGCGAAAAGCACACTTTTCGTATCCTTAAGGATGCGAAAAGTTCACTTCTCGCAACCAAGAGGATGCGAAAAGTAAGTGTTTTTCCTCAAAAACTTCAACTTTTTCAGAAAAATCAGTCTTCTAACACTCTCTTATCAGATTTAAAACAGTTTAAGCTCTTTTCTTTAAAAATTATGTTCCTCCCCTCTCAAATTTTGTTTAATAGAAAATTATACTATATACTATACAGTATACTAGACTTACAGACTTATGCCAAATTGCTCCCCCTAAACAGATGCATATTCAATTGTCTCGACCTTAGAGAAAATCTGCAAAGACAAGTGAAACTTGGTACTCATTGCACATGAGTCCAGATTTGGTAGATGTATCACTTTATGAAAAATTCTAACTCCCCCTCAAAAATTGAATATAATTAAATAAACAAGCACACCTACTCCCCCTCAATGTTATAAGAAAACTAAGAAATGCCTAAGTGTTCAACATTCCTAGTTTGCTGATTAAAAAATTTAACCTTTTTTCATCTAAAGGTTTTGTAAATAAATCAGCAAGCTCTAGTTCTGTCGGCACGAAATGCATTTCTATAGTTCCTTTCTCAACATGGTCTTTAATAACATGGTACCTTACATCGATGTGCTTCGTCTTGGAGTGTTGAACAGGATTTTCAGTTATTGAGATTGCGCTTTTGGAATCGCAATAAATTGGGATCTTGTTGAAGATATATCCGTAATCCTTTAGCTGCGTCTTCATCCAAATTACTTGTGAGCAACAACTAGTAGCGGCCACATATTCTGCTTCTGCCGTAGAGGTTGACACGCAGTTTTGCTTCTTTGATGACCATCTTACAAGTTTATCTCCCAAAAATTGGCAAGCACCAGATGTGCTTTTCCTATCCATCCGATTATCTGCATGATCTGCATCTGTGAATGCAATTAGCTCGAACCCCGAATCCTTAGGATACCGAAGACCCAAATTTCTTGTGCATTTTAGATATCTAAGGATTCGCTTAACAGCAGCAAGGTGAGATTCCTTCGGGTTAGCTTGAAAACGTGCACAAAAAGATGTTGCAAACATAATATCCGGTCTACTCGCCGTTAGATATAGTAAAGATCCAATCATGCTTCGGTATAACTTTTGATTGACTGATTTACTAGATAAATAAGCGTCCAAAAGCTTACCGGTAGACATTGGTGTTTTCATGATGGAAGAGGTATCATCTATATATTTTGATTGATTAATGAAAATGCCTTCATTTGATTGTTTCACTTGAAGTCCAAGGAAATTTTTTAACTCCCCCATCATACTCATTTGAAAACGGTTTTTCATCACCTCTTCAAAATCTTTACACATATCAGGATTAGTAGAACCAAATATTATGTCGTCAACATATATTTGTACAAGATTTAAATCGTCACCTTCCTTTTTGAGAAAAAGAGTGGTATCTATTGTACCTTTGGTGTATCCAGAATTAAGCAGATGTATAGTTAGAGTCTCATACCATGCCCTTGGTGCTTGTTTTAGACCGTAGAGTGCTTTGTCTAAAACGTAGACATGGTTTGGATATTTTGGATCTACAAATCCTTCAGGTTGACTTACATATACCTCTTCATGAAGTATTCCATTCAGAAAAGCAGACTTGACGTCCATCTGAAATACCTTCATACTTTATGCGCGACATATGCAAGAAAAATTCTGATGGCTTCAATCCTTGCTACTGGTGCGTAGGTTTCATCATAATCTATTCCTTCTTGTTGATTATAACCTTTTGCAACCAGTCTTGCTTTGTTTCTAACTATAATCCATGCTTCGTCTTTCTTGTTCCTAAAGACCCATTTAGTTCCAACAATGGTCTTGTCCTTAGGACGTTTCACCAAATACCAAACCTCGTTGCGCTTAAACTCATTTAACTCTTCTTGCATGGCGTTTATCCAATCCGGATCTTGTAGTGCTTCACATGCTTTCTTGGGTTCTAACGAGCTTAGAAAGTTGACATACAAACATTCGTTTGTAGTCGCAGATCGTGTCTTCACACCATCCTTGATGTCACCAATAATATCCGCAGGAGGATGTGCTCTTGTCCATTTGTGTGTACTAGGGAGTGTCGGAATTTCTACACGAGTGTTGTTTGTGTCATTTTCATCCAAAACTGCAAGAATTTCTTCGGTTGATTCAGCTGAAGATACATGAGTCGGTTCTGATATTTGAACTCCTGGTATTTGTATTTCAGGTTTAGAAACCTCCGATGATGTGTTTACTGAAACCGGAACTTCAGGTTGAATTTCAGGCTCAGAAACTGGAATAGTTGTAGTTTCACTCGGAGTCTCATTTGTTGCACCAGAAGTGCTAGCACCGACATCTTCAGATGGACCGGAGAAATTGACACTCGTCTGTTGTGAAGCTGCATTTACGGATGTGTTTGGTGGTTCCATATCTGCACAATAATCCATAAATGCATCATGAAATAATAGATCTAAATCAGTAGTATTATTATTATTTAAAACAGAAATAGAAAACTGTTTTGGCACTAGTTCTACTCCTTTTTAGTAGAAGCGTCAGGTTGTTGTCCGAGTCCTGAACCGTGTCGTCCAGAAGTCAACGTCACATTCTCGTCAAACGTTACGTTGATGCTTTCGATGACTGACTTTGGGCGATAGTTGGAGATCTGGTATGCTTTGGAATTCAAGGAATAACCGATAAAAATTCCCTCATCAGCTTTGACTTGGAACTTCGTAAGGTGTTCACGATCTTTTAGCACAAAACATCTGCATCCAAAAACACGCAAAAATTTGATGTTAGGTTTGCGATTATTGATTATTTCATATGCAGTTTTATTAAGACGTTTATTAATAATTATCCTGTTTTGAGTAAAATATGCTGTGGAAACTGCTTCAGCCCATAAACTTGGAGGAAGACCCGAATAGGCAAGCATTGTCAGAGGTGCTTCAACCAGCGTCCGATTCTTTCTTTCAACCACTCCATTTTGTTGTGGAGTAATCGGTGCAGAAAATTTGTGGGAAATGCCAACAGATTCAAGAAAAGATTGTAGCGTTGCATTCTTGAATTCAGTTCCGTTGTCACTCCTTATCTTTTGAACTGGACGTTGTAGAAGAATTTGAATCTTTTTGATGAATTTGATGATCAACTCAGGTGCTTCAGATTTGAGTCGAAGAAAATCCAACCAAGTGTAGCGTGATTACTCATCAATCATAATTAAGATATACTTCTTTCCTCCCATTGATTGAGTCCTCATCGGGCCACAAAGATCCATATGGATTAGTTCCAAAGGATTGTTACAGTTTGACAAAGTTTTGGACTTATGAGAAACGTGTTTCATCTTTCCCATCTCACAAGCCGGACAGATAGAAACTTTGTCAATCTTCAATTCAGGGAGTCCTGAAACTAATCCATCAATCCTTAGCTTGTTGATACTTCGAAAGTTTTAGTGAGACAGTCTTCTATGCCACAACCACCATTCATCTTGAGAAGCTTTTGACACAAGACATACTTTATTCGAAGCAATAAGACTTGCAAAATCAGTCATATACAAATCTCCGCATCGTTTCGCTCTGAAAATTTCTGACCATTTCTCATCCACAACATAACAGAAATTCTTGTCAAAAATAACCTTACAGTCATTGTCGCAAAACTGACTTATGCTGAAAAGATTATGCCTTAAACCTTCAACATATAGAATCTTCTCAATTGACATCGAATCATTCTTCAACGTTCCGTAGCCTCGAACGTGACCTTTTGAGTTGTTGCCAAAACCCACCGACCCGCCAGGATGTACAGTAAAATAATGCAATAAATGCGTGTACCCCGTCATGTGTCTTGAAGCTCCTGAATTATTGACCCACTCATGACGGTCCTGTAAAAGAAAATTACCTCATCTTAGGTACCCATATCTGTATGGGTCCTTTTTTGTTAGTACAGATCAGTTTGTTTATCACAGTTGATGAACCTTGAATTTTGCCTTTAAAAGTAAGGTCATTTTGTGAATTTGGTTTGTTTTCTTGATTTTTAGGAAGCCATTTCCAAACCACATTCACCTCAACTGATTTTGTTTCCTTCTTTTTATTCTTTTTGTTTGTTCTGAAACCTAACATTCTTGCAAATTTATTAGCTGAAGCTTTTAAAAAATAAGATGAAGTATTAGACTTTTTTTAATTAGGAGCATTGTTATTTAGCTTGAAAAAGTTGTCCCAACAACGAGCACAATGTATTCTTCTTTTAGCTTGTGTCATCAATTTAGAATCTGAAAATGCGGAATTTTTATTGCCACAAGCATTGTAAACATTACAAGAATGTATACAATTTTTATTCAAAGAACAACATTTCTCATCATCGGTACTCCTATTCTTGCTATTTGTAACACGCTCCTTCAAATCCACGCACTTTTCTTCATCCATTTCTGAAGAAGAAGAAGACGAACTGTTAGAACTCTTAGAGTTAGAAGAATCATTCGAACAAGAATCATATTTGATTTCAGATGATTCTCCTTTCTCATAAGCACTGTATTCTTTATCATTTGAATCTAAATTAGATTCAAACAAAGAATTATTAAAGCATACAAATGATTATTCTTTTGTCTTAAGATTAATTCCTTCAAAAGAACATTTTGCTTTTGCTTTGACCGAACTTGATGATTTAGATTGATCTGTTGATTCACATTGATTTGAACACTTTTTATAAGTATTTGAATCTTTAGATTTTGATATGCAAGAAATTGGGATTCAAGATTTCGAATATCAGTCCAAAGTTTTGAATTGACTTTTAGACTTTGATCTAAATCCATTCCAATATTTTCATTATCATCTTCTAATTTGTCAACTTGTAGTTTTAACTCAGAAATTTGATTTTCTAAGTCAACAATGTTAATCAATGCATAATCTAGATCAGGAAATTCAGAAGCGGTTTCATGAACAAACTCCTTTTTTTTAGAATCAGATTTAATATTTGACTCCTTTTCGTCACAAGATTCAGACTTGACAGATTCAGGTTCATCAGTTTTTGAATCGGAATATTTATCCATAGATTCATTTGAAAACAATAGATTAAATTTAGTTAGTTCAACCTTTTTGGTTTTATAACTGGAATTTATATCATCGTATTTAAAGTTTGTCGTATTGAATCTAGGATTTTCGTCCGAACCTTAATCCGTTTTGTCTTCCGCTTTATTAGAAATAGGAGTTGAAGTGTTAGATTTAACAAAAGTTTGTGATATTGGAGGTATTTCTTTTTTAAGAGTTTCCTTCAAACCTTCACCCAAATTTTCAATTGTGTAAAGATTTTCAGGTGCGTTCTTTAGTACCTCAATATCAGACATTCCTAGTCCCATTTTTGGATTAAAAAATCGAGTATCTTTTGGGTTACTAGTTATTAATTTTAGAGTTTGCTCAGTCTGACCTCTTTTATAATTCAACTCTTCAACTTCTTTAATCTTTGCAAAAGTTTCTATTCTTTCTTCAGAGAGAATTTTAATTTTAAACTGACAATCTATATTTTCATCACTTATATCTCTCATTTTCTTCTTCAATTCAGAAATTTCAGATTCAAGCTTTTTAACTTTTGTTCTAATAACTTCTTTTTCTCTTTTCTCTATCTTCGGCTAAACATTTATAAAGAAGTGCCTCATCATGATATCTTAAAATTGAACATTTCTCAGTTTCAAGATTCTTTTGAACTTTTTCAAGTTTCTCATTAAGTTCAGATATCACGAGTTCCATTTCTTTACATTTAGAATCTTCAGTTTCAGAATCATAGTCAGAATTATCAGAATTATCAGAAGAATAAAGAGATGATACCTTGGATTCCTGGTCATCTTCATTCATTTTTGCCATTAAGCTGTACTTTACTTCGGTAAAGTGAGCTTCTTCATCGTCAGAGGAATCAACGAGCCAGATTTCTTCTTCGGCGTTGACTGGCTTTCCACTTTCTTTTGCTTTAGCCAAGTGAGCTTTCCTCTGATAGTATTCAGAATCCTTTACTTTCTTCTGTTTGCAATCTCTAGCAAAATGACCGGGATTACCGCAGTTAAAACAGTTTCTATCATCTCTATCCTTCTTTTCCTCCTTTTCCTTTTTCTCTTCTTTCTCCTCTTTCTCCTCCTTTTCTTCCTCTTTGTTCTCATACCTCTTCTCAAATCTCTTGTATTTGTTAGCTTTGTTATATTCAGGTTTGGTCTTTGAGTAGAACTTCTTTTTACCATACCTATTTTGAAATCTATTTGTTAACAAAGCTAACTTTTCAGCAATATCAGTCATATCATCTCCAGAACTGTCACTCCCATCATCATCAGAACATTTCTTATTCTTGCTGAAATCAGAAATCAAAGCTTTTGTCTTCAAACTTCCACTTTTCTTATGTTCAGTCAGAAGAGCTAAAGATTCTTCCACCTTTTTGGTCTTTTCCTTTACCTCTTTCACCTTTTGTTCGTGTTGACCAAGAATGCTGAAAATATCGGTCAACTTTTCATCGTCCATGTCCCTTGACATTTGAAGCTGAATCGAGTAAGAATCCCATTCAGGTAGAAGATTCTTGACAAACTTGTAATTGATTTCAGATTCTGATTTGTCTACTCCATTCCTTTGTAGATCATTGAGAATGATATTGTATCTATTATAAGTCTCCTTTAACGATTCACCATCTCTTGCTTTGAATCCTTCATAAGCATTGATGCTTTGATTTCTTTTTGTCTTCAAAGATTTTGATGATCCTTCAAACTGCCTTTCAAGTTCATCTCATGTTTCCTTTGTTGAATCACGACTATCTACACGGTTGTAGATATCGTTTGGGATGGCCATGGTCAAGTAAGTCAATGCTAATTCATCAATGGCTATTTTTTCTTTATCTATTTCATTGTAAAACCTGTACTCTTTATCTACTCTCCTTGGAGCAACATATTGACTTGTAGCAGTTTCAGCTTGACCACCAACTTCCATATATGGTTTGTGTGGACCAATTTTGATTGAGGTCATAAGATCTCTGTTCTGATGATTTAGGAATTGAATCATTCTCTTCTTCCATTGGGAATATTCTTCCACTAGAAGAACTGGAGGCTTATTCTTTGAACCCATACTCAGTAATTCTCTCGACATCTTTAAAAAGCTAGATGGGTCTTTCAGAAAATCAACGAGAAAGTATTAAAAATACTTTGTAAAAATTGCTTGGATTTTTGAACTTCCCGTAACACACTGATCTGACACACTTCTCGCAACAGCTTAAAGTAAATAGTAACTATTCGCAATATTAAGGATGTGAATACTTACAAACTCGCAACAGTCTCTTTGAACAATAACAATTCGCAACAGTCAATATGCGAATTCTCAACTTCTCGCAACCTTATGAATGCGAAATCCACACTTTCCGCAACCTTCAAGATGCGAATTCAGTACTTAGTGAATTTTCAACTTTTCTCAAACTAAAAGATGCGAATTCTTTTGTTTCTCGTAACAAACTGAATACAAGATCAACACTTCCCGCAAGTAACTACATGCGAATTCTTAAACTAACCAACAATTCGCAATCAACGAGATGCGAATTCTACAACTTGGTACTTAGAACAATGTGAATTTTACAGAGTTCGCAACAAACACAATGTGAATACTTTAGAGTTCGCAACCAACACGATGCGAATATTTGATGCAAATACTATGAATCTTGCGAGTTCTTCAGGTTGAAGCTTGCGAGTTATTCATGTTCATGCGAGTTCTTCACAGAAAAACAAACTTTTTCAATTTTAGTCTTCAAATCTCAACCAAAATCAATGTAACTTTGCAGGATTATTAGAAATCACTTTTCGAACAAGATTGTAGTTGATCACTTTCACCAATTCGTCCAAGAAAATGCGAATATGATCAAGAAACAGATTTGTCAAGTTTTTGATAAAACAATAACAAATCTTCAAAATTCGTGATGATTTAGCCAAAATTAGGTCTTGAATCCTGTTTTAATTGTGTTCAGGATAAAAAACCGAGTGTAATGATCACAAATTTCGATCGAAATGATCAAAAAATGAAGAAGATGAAGAAATCCAGATGAGGAGTAAAGGATGTGTGATGCGAGTTCTTCCCAAAAACACCAAAATCTTCAGAAATCCATGCAAATTCTGATTGAATTCTCTGTTGGCTCTGATACCAAATGTGAAATTGTAATACCCCGGGTAAGTCCGTTACTTAAATCCTCTTTCCGTTAAATAAAGATAACTTTAAAGTTAGATGTTTAGAGTATGTTTGGGAAAAACTATGAGATTAGGGGTGTTTGGGTTAAATTTGAGAAGTTCAAGGTCTATTTGGTAAATTGTGGTTTAATATTACCTCTTAAGTCTTCAGATAGTTTTCATATACCAAAATTAGAAAGAGTGTGTGTGTGTGCGGGAGTTTTGGAGGCGAAGAAAGCGAAAGAAGGAAAGTTACGGTTTGAGCGTCAATCGATTGGGTTAGAAACGATTTTGAGGTTAGTCCCTTTATATTTTGTGTTTATAATCATGAGTAGAAGATAGCTATCGGTTTAGAAACGTCGATTCCATTGTTTAGTGTTAGTCTCAATCGATTTCTGAGAAAATGGAACCGACTGTGTTCTTGTTAGTCCCGGGGAAGTCCCGGTAGACTCCCGGTATGGTCGACTCCCGGTAGTGTGGAGTCCCGGTATAGTCGACTCCTGGTAGTGTCGACTTCCGGTATAGTGAACTCCCAGTATTGCTAACTCCCGGTACCAAAGAGTCCCGGTACTGTGTAGTCCCGGTACTGAGAAGCCCGGTACTCTGTATAGTCCTGGTAGTTGTTAAGTTTAGTGATACAGTTGAGAACAGGAACTGCTAAGCTTTATAGGTTGGCTAGTAAAGCAGTATATGTACCTTAAATTGTTTCAGATTCGGTGGAAGTCGTGGTAAGAGATAAGACAAGTTTGAAAGGAGCTTGCGAGCGTGTGTAATAATCAAAACAGGTGAGTTTTACTTTAAAAGTATTTTTAACTGGAATGCATATCCATATGGTTTGGGAATGTGATAATTGGTGATTACGTGTTTTATATGTACGGTATATGTGAATTATAATATATTGAGGTATTATGTTTACATGAGTATTATAATGTGTTATAATACGTTGGCCGGGCTTAGGACCGGTGTGTTTGGCTATAGAATATGTATAGCGTTGTTTGGCTGTAGATGTTGTACAGCGTTGTAAATTATTAGTTGGCTTGCAACCAACTAATATGGCCAGGAGGAATGAGAAAGGAAGGTACACGATGTGTGAATTCAAATTGATATATTTGAGTGTGCTGAATGATTTATATGAATAGGGTTTATATAAATGATTTCAAACTAACAGGGATTTATCTCACTTAGACCATCGTGTCTAACCCTCATTTTCGTTTTAAAAATATGTATTCCAGGTGGTGGATCGCGTAAGAGCAAGTAATTAGAGTAATCGATGGATGGCTTATGTGGAGGATTATGTGACGAAGATTTTGGCATGTTTAGCAGTTGTATTATAATGATTAAATATTATGTATGTAATTAGTAAGAAGTTGTAGTAGAATGTCTTCTTTTGATTGTAATAGTTTTAGGGACCGTACTTGTAATATGATGTTTCGTTTGATTAATCAATGTTATGTTACATTATGTGATTTGTTGTGTATATGGGATTTAGGGTCATTACAAATGGTATCAGAGCCTTAGTTTAAGGGATTTAGGTATGTGTATCTGTACCTAGACTTAAACTGCGTGTGAAGTAGGATGTCCCTATCATTATAGAACCTTGGGATGATGAAGTATAAAAGGTAGAAGGAACATCATGTAAGGTAATTTCATATTACACCTGGCCAGTGTAATTGTGATCTTACAGGTACATGTTTGAACTGGAATACCTTGTTATATGGGGTATGTGCTTATGTGTATATTAACCTTGTTTAAATCTACAGAATGGCAAGCGGTACACGGAATTCGAATCGAGGAGGAGGAAGAAATCCGAATAGTACGAATCCGCCGATAGGAACGGGGGACAGGGGAGGCAGAACTGGGGGCAGAACCGGGGGTAGAGCTGGAGGTCGAGCCGGAGGCAGAGCCCAGCCACAGGGTACAGAGTTCGTTACCAGGGATGATCTAATGGAAGAAATGGGAAGATTGCAGGCTAGCATACAAACAATGTTTGATCGGAACCGTCATAATGAAACTGGAATACGGGATCCCGGACCGGAAGATGAAATGCCAATCACATCGACTGTTGTACCAGTACAAAGGAGGTGCGACTACAAAATGTTTCTAAGCTGTAGACCTCCAACCTACTCAGGAGACAGGGATCCAGTGAAAGCAATGAGATGGATGAAGGAAATTGAAGCCATTTTTAAGACGAGTAAGTGCGCTGACGAAGATAGGGTATTGTATGGAACCGCAATGTTAAAGGGAGATGCTTTGTATTGGTGGGAATCCTTTATTCATTCTAAAGGATCTGATATTTATTCTACCCTCTCTTGGGAAGAATTTGTGATAGCCTACAGGAACGCATTTTGTCCCCAAGCAGCCGTCAAACAACTAGAAGGGGAATTTATGAACTTACAACAAGGAAACTTATCCGTTCGAGACTACACCGATAGCTTCCTGGAAAAGTCTCGGTTCGCAGAATACTACGTTGCTACGGAGGCGATGAAGACGGAAAGGTTTATCTTCGGGCTGAACTCAGAGGTTAGAAGGCTAGTAACTGCAAAAGGACCCGATACCTTCTCAGCTGGCGTTGATGCCGCGGAGAATGTTGAACGAGATATGAGAAGAGATGCTGGCGATAAAAGTATCGGGAAGAGAAAGTGGGAAGGACCACAATACGATCCGAAGAAGTCCCGATTTCAGAGGCATGATAACCGTCCGCCGTTTCGACCAGCGGAAAGACCATGTCGGAAGTGCAACCGTGTTCATCAAGGAAATTGCCAAGGTGATTTACGAGCGTGTTATAAGTGTGGGAAGACCGGGCACGTCCTTAAAGATTGTTATGTAACGCGGTTATGTTTCTTATGCAATTCTCCGGATCACCTTCAGTCGGACTGTCCGCGGGGGAGGATACAGCAAGGTAGGTCGTCGGGCAGGCCAGCAATTGTTAAACCAGTAATACCAAGACTGGAACCGCCAGTAACCAGGGGTCGCACATTCAAATGACTGAGAAAGAAGCGGAGGAAACTCCGGATGTGGTCACAGGTACATTTTTGATAAACTCTACACGTGCTAAGGTGTTGTTTGATTCCGGTGCAAACCGATCGTTTGTGTCACCTACATTTGCTGCTTGCCTGTGTTTGAAACCTAAATTGTTAGAACATGCTCTATTAGTAGATACTGCGAATGATAACCAAGTGTCGGTTAGTGAAGTATTTGATGGTTGTGTGATTAATATAGAGGGATGTGGAGTGCCTATACAATTGTTTCCTATAACTTTGATAGAGTTTGACGTAGTAGTGGGAATGGACTGGTTAGCCGAGAATCAGGCTAATATAGTGTGTGATAAAAAGTTAATAAATGTTGTATTACCTGAGAGGGGATCGGTAGTGATTTATGGTGATCGTAGGAATCATCAGTCTTGTCTTATATCGATGATAAAAGCACGTAGGTGTGTTAATAAGGGTTGTCAGAGTTACTTGGCCTACGTGATAGATATTAAGCCGAAAAAGAACAGGGTGGAAGATATCCCTATCGTTAGTGAATTCCCTGAAGTATTCCCTGAAGACTTGAATAGTCTTCCACCCGTTAGACAAGTAGAGTTCGGGATAGACCTGATTCCTGGAGCCACTCCTATTGCTCGTGCACCATACCGACTAGCACCTCCAGAGATGAAAGAAATGATGACAAAACTACAAGATCTATCCGATAAAGGCTTCATCAGACCTAGTTCTTCACCGTGGGGAGTACCAGTGTTATTTGTGAAAAAGAAGGATGGTTCGATGAGAATGTGTATCGACTACCGAGAACTGAATAAGCGCACGATAAAGAAAAAGTATATGTTACCCCGAATTGATGACCTCTTTGATCAGTTAGTTGGAGCTTGCTATTTCTCCAAGATTGATTTAAGATCCAGTTATCACCAGTTGAAAGTTAAGGAAGAAGACGTTCTAAAGACTGCCTTTCGAACAAGGTATGGACATCACAAATTCTTAGTGATGCCGTTCGGACTGACGAACGCTCCAGCTGCTTTTATGGATTTAATGAATCGGGTATGTAAGCCGTATCTCGATAAATTTGTTATTGTATTTATCGATGATATCCTTATCTATTCCCGATCCAAAGAGGATCACGTACAACATCTTCGTTTGGTTCTGGATTTGCTGAAGAAAGAAAAGTTGTACGCTAAGTTCTCTAAATGTGAATTCTGGTTGCGAGAAGTTCAGTTTCTGGGGCACGTGGTTTCTGAGAAAGGTATACAAGTTGATCCGATGAAAGTGGAAGCAGTTGAAAAGTGGGAACCGCCGAAGACAGCAACCGAAGTACGTAGTTTTCTGGGTTTAGCCGGCTACTATCGGAAATTTATAAAAGACTTCTCTCGTATCGCAACGCGTTTGACTAAGCTGACCCGGAAGAACCTGAAGTTTGAGTGGAAAGCAGAACAAGACGAGGCATTCCGGATATTGAAAGAGAAACTGTGCAGCGCACCGATTCTATCACTACCTGAAGGTTCGGAAGATTTTGTTGTTTATAGTGATGCGTCAAAACTGGGATTGGGATGTGTACTTATGCAGCGGGGAAAGGTTATTGCTTATCCTTCTCGTCAATTAAAGGATCATGAAAGACAGTATCCTACGCATGACATGGAGCTTGCAGCAGTTGTCTTCGCGTTGAAGATTTGGAGACATTATCTGTATTGTTCCAAATGTCAGATTTATACTGATCACAAGAGTCTCCAACACCTCTTTGATCAGAAGGAACTGAATATGAGACAAAGGAGATGGCTAGAATTGCTGAACGATTACGACTGTGAAATCCTTTATCACCCGGGAAAGGCGAATGTGGTGGCGGATGCATTGAGTCGTCAAGAAAGGAGTAGAACAATAAACGTTATTTCGCTACGAACTGAACTCCTACCCAATAAATTTGATGAATTGCAGGGGATGTCAGCATTGCTAGTGATGAACATCTGAAATCAGAACGGATAGCGGGGATGTCAAATAGAGGCTTATCAAGATGAACATCTGAAATCAGAACAGATAGCGGGGATGTCAGCATTGCTAGTGAAAGATGATCGGGGGTTATTGTGTCAGGAAAACAGAGTGTGGGTACCTCGATTGGGTGGGTTACGTGATCGTGTTTTACAAGAAGCTCATCAATCCCGTTTCGCTATTCACCTAGGTACCAACAAGATGTATAAAGACCTAAAGCAATTCTATTGGTGGCCAGGGATAAAAAGAGGGATTGCTCAGTATGTGGAAAGATGTGATACTTGTAAGAAAGTGAAGATCGAACACCAAAAGCCGTTTGGTCAACTACAGCGACTAGAAATACCTATGTGGAAGTGGGAGCAGATTACCACAGACTTCATCACGAAGCTACCAAGGAATCCGAAGGGATTTGATTCTATTTGGGTGATCGTCGACAGATTGACCAAGTCTGCACACTTTCTACCGATAAAGGAAACCGATTCGATGGAACGATTAGCTAAGCTGTACATTGACGAAATAGTAACTCGGCATGGAGTTCCGATATCGATTATGTCTGATCGTGATAGTCGTTTTACTTCAAGATTCTGGAGAAGTTTTCAAAGGGAAATGGGGACACAGATAAAGTTAAGTACGGCGTATCATCCCCAAACAGATGGGCAGAGTGAACGAACGATTCAGACCTTAGAAGATATGCTCCGGGCTTGCATTGTTGATTTTGGGGGATCATGGGATAAGCATTTACCGTTGATCGAATTCGCTTACAACAACAGTTATCATTCCAGCATACAAGCGGCACCGTTCGAAGTACTGTATGGTAGGAAATGACGAACACCTCTGTGTTGGAACGAGGTGGGAGAGAAACAGTTAGCGGGACCGGAAATAGTTCAGTTAACCGCCGATAAGGTTACTCAGATCCGTGAACGATTGAAAGTGGCTCAAGACAGACAGAAAAGCTACGCAGACCGACGCCGAAAGCCATTGGAATTTCAAGTTGGTGATTACGTGATGTTAAAGGTTTCGCCGTGGAAAGGAGTCATCAGATTTGGACGACAAGGTAAACTTAGCCCTAGGTATATTGGACCATTTGCAATAACAGAAAGGATCGGTGAAGTTGCTTATCGATTAGATCTTCCACCAGAATTGAGCAGAATCCATAATGCGTTTCATGTATCGAATTTCCGAAAGTGTCTAATTACTCCAGATCAGGCAGTCTCTCTACCAGATATCCGAGTCGACGAAAAACTGAATTATGTGGAAGAGCCGGAAGCTATAGTTGATCGTAAAGTTAAAGTGCTGCGGAATAAGGAAATCAGGCAAGTGAAAGTTCAGTGGAGGCATCATAGAGGACAGGATGCTACGTGGGAATCAGAGACGGAAATGAGAGCGAAATACCCTCATCTTTTTACTTAACTGAATTCCGGGACGGAATTCTTTTAAGGGGGAGATGATGTAATACCCCGGGTAAGTCCGTTAGTTAAATCCTCTTTCCGTTAAATAAAGATAACTTTAAAGTTAGATGTTTAGAGTATGTTTGGGAAAAACTATGAGATTAGGGGTGTTTGGGTTAAATTTGAGAAGTTCAAGGTCTATTTGGTAAATTGTGGTTTAATATTACCTCTTAAGTCTTCAGATAGTTTTCATATACCAAAATTAGAAAGAGTGTGTGTGTGTGCGGGAGTTTTGGAGGCGAAGAAAGCGAAAGAAGGAAAGTTACGGTTTGAGCATCAATCGATTGGGTTAGAAACGATTTTGAGGTTAGTCCCTTTATATTTTGTGTTTATAATCATGAGTAGAAGATAGCTATCGGTTTAGAAACGTCGATTCCATTGTTTAGTGTTAGTCTCAAACGATTTCTGAGAAAATGGAACCGACTGTGTTCTTGTTAGTCCCGGGGATGTCCCGGTAGACTCCCGGTATGGTCGACTCCCGGTAGTGTGGAGTCCCGGTATAGTCGACTCCTGGTAGTGTAGACTTCCGGTATAGCGAACTCCCGGTATTGCTAACTCCCGGTACCAAAGAGTCCTAGTACTATGTAGTCCCGGTACTGAGAAGCCCGGTACTTTATATAGTCCAGGTAGTTGTTAAGTTTAGTGATACAGTTGAGAACAGGAACTGCTAAGCTTTATAGGTTGGCTAGTAAAGCAGTATATGTACCTTAAATTGTTTCAGATTCGGAGGAAGTCGTGGTAAGAGATAAGACAAGTTTGAAAGGAGCTTGCGAGCGTGTGTAAGAATCAAAACAGGTGAGTTTTACTTTAAAAGTATTTTTAACTGGAATGCATATCCATATGGTTTGGGAATGTGATAATTGGTGATTACGTGTTTTATATGTACGGTATATGTGAATTATAATATATTGAGGTATTATGTTTACATGAGTATTATAATGTGTTATAATACGTTGGCCGGGCTTAGGACCGGTGTGTTTGGCTATAGAATCTGTATAGCGTTGTTTGGCTGTAGATGTTGTACAGCGTTGTAAATTATTAGTTGGCTTGAAACCAACTAATATGGCCAGGAGGAATGAGAAAGGAAGGTACACGATGTGTGAAATCAAATTGATATATTTGAGTGTGCTGAATGATTTATATGAATAGGGTTTATATAAATGATTTCAAACTAACAGGGATTTATCTCACTTAGACCATCGTGTCTAACCCTCATTTTCTTTTTAAAAATATGTATTCCAGGTGGTGGATCGCGTAAGAGCAAGTAATTAGAGTAATCGATGGATGGATTATGTGGAGGATTATGTGACGAAAATTTTGGCATGTTTAGCAGTTGTATTATAATGATTAAATGTTGTGTATGTATTTAGTAAGAAGTTGTAGTAGAATGTCTTCTTTTGACTGTAATAGTTTAAGGGACCGTACTTGTAATATGATGTTTCATTTGATTAATCAATGTTATGTTACATTATGTGATTTGTTGTGTATATGGGATTTGGGGTCGTTACAAATTTCGATCGAAATGATCAAAAAATGAAGAAGATGAAGAAATCCAGATGAGGAGTAAAGGATGTGTGATGCGAGTTCTTCCCAAAAACACCAAAATCTTCAGAAATCCATGCAAATTCTGATTGAATTCTCTGTTTGGCTCTGATACCAAATGTGAAATCCCCAAATCTAGCAATGTAATCACAATGACATGTAGAGAAAATGTAGAGAGAAATAGTCATCCATATATTGATCTTCAAAGTACAAATGACATAATGCTTGAAAGTGTTAATGAATTAACAAAGGGATCTTCTTTATATAGTAGGGCCATGACATGTCCATGCCTCTACTCAGAAGATACAGTACAAAATATTAATACTGTCTTGATAGCTACTAAAGTGCTCTAACAAAGCCAGCTGCTGATCCACTAGCTCTTATGTCTTCAAAACGAGGCAAATCTTCTGGTTGTCGTTCCAAACGAGCCCAAGAGCCAAGTGAGTCTGAGCCAGAACCTGAGGAAGATGAAGGCAGTGATTCTGATCCCGAGTTAATAGCCGTGAAGAAAGCAATGGCTCTGCTCTCCAAATCCTTCCAGCAAAAGATGTTATTTAAGAAGCCGACGTCCAATAATCTGCGCTACTCCACCTCCTCCAACAAGCGCCATGATTATCAGGACATATATCAAGGAAAGAAGAAAGCCGATGAGTCCGACCAGTCTGACAAGAAGGAGAAGACAGAGAAAGATGACTGCAAGAAGAAAGACGAACATGTGACTTGTTATAACTGCAGGAAGCTTGGTCACTTTTCAAAAGATTGTTGGAAACATGTTGTAAAGAATGCTCATTATTATAATGCGAAGCTCGCATTGGCTGAACAAAAGGAAGCTGGAGAAGCTTTATTTATGGAAGATGATTATTGGCTGGGACGATCTGACAGTGAAAGCGAATCTGATGGTGTTGATGCTTTCATGGGCTACCACTCTCCTGCTGAAGAAGAAACGACAAAGCTGTGTCAGGTATGTGAACCTATCTATCAAGATCTTTATAACCAAATGCAACCTCTTGTTGAACGGATAGATTCCAATAAGGCCACCGCTAATGAAAAACTGCTTGAGATTAGATCACTATCTGAAAAGCTAGATGTTCAAAAGCGAATAAATGAGAAATACAAGTCTGAAAATGCTAATTTAAAAGAAAAATGCAAAAATCTTTCAATAGCACCTAAGGACTTAAGGGCCAAAATATCTGAACTACAGTCACAGCTAGATCAGTGTGAGAATGAGAAAGCAGAAATTATTTATCAATGCTCTGCTATTCAAATTCAACACAAGGAGTTTGTCGCTAAAATACTTGATCTTGAAACCAAGCTCCACAAAAGGGGTCAAATTGATCAGACCATCCACATGAATAAACCCAAGGAGTTCACTTACTTTAACAAGGAATGGGGAATCGGATACGATAACCCACACTACTTGAAAAGGGTATATTCAAAAGACCTACACTGTATGACTTTGGTTGTTTTGGAATAGACAAAAAGTATCCAGAATATGGGATTAAATGGACTGGTCCTCTTGAACCTGAAAAGGAAGAGGAAACTGAGGAATATAAGCGAAAACACACAACAAAAATGCAACTTTCTTTTTGTTATGAGCCTTTGAACTATTATTACGAGAAAAATCAAAAGAAGTACCTCTCGAATGACTACTTTGACTGTTATAAGGTTGTAATGCCCAAGGATTCCTCCAAAAAGGATGAGGTCCAAGCAACCGAACCCAAGACTGAGACGGATGAGTTCAAACTCTATGTTCCCACTCTCATCTTGGAAGCAAAGATAGTCAAGTTAGAGGAATCACTAGAGATGGAAAGGTCCAGTTTTCAAAAGGAAAAGCAAGCGCTAATCACGGAACTTGAGAATCTAAAATCCGTAAAAACCGAAGCTGTGTCTGATGAAGGACAGGAAATCCTTCGGTGTGAAATCAACAAGCTCACATCAAAACCGCCTGCCTTGGCAACAGAAGCGATGACGGAGCATACGAGAAATGGTCAGCTCAAAGAGCAGATTGACCTACTCCAATCTGAAAAGCTGATTTCACCCGACTCTTCCTCCAACTCATCTGACACGTCTTCGTGTAAAGCTTTCATTGGAAAAATCTCTTCCAAAGACGGTAATGAGTCTCAAGATAAGAGTGTGTTAAGGAATTTAAACTCTGATTTTTTCCTAGCTTCCGCACCAAATTCCCCAAAGCACACTGACACAAAGTGTTCCTCGCCTTCCTCGGCCAATCCAAGTCCCACTATCTCGGATATCGATTTTTCAGAATTCATGAATTCCGAGGGAAATTTTGATGAAGAGTTTGAATCGTTCCCCTTCGACAAACCTCTTCCAAGTCATACTGACTTTCTTTCGCCAGTGGTTGATCGACCGGTCAATTTTCTAAAGGGTGATTGTTCCAAAACAAAGACCCTGACTGTGATTAAGGTTTCTAAAACTAAGTCAGATTCTCAAAAACAATCACAGCCGAGGCAAAAGACCAATCGATCGACTGCTAAAAATCCTGTTTCCTCAAAGGCCACTGACCATGCTGTCAATGTTGTTTCAGATAAACCCGATCGAGCTAAACAGGACAAACAAAAGTGGCTAGCTAAGGAATCTAACGAGAAAGAGGCTTCGAAGTCATTTAATATCGTTTTCTATCCCAGAATGAACAAACATGATTGTGCTTGGAATCATAGGAATGATTTTGTTAAACAAGATGTTAATTTTCCGATTAAACTTTATTCCATTCAGCAATTGATTCAATTATCCCATGATTGTTTGTGTTGTTCTAGTTGTGGTTGGAATGACTTTGATGACATTAATAATAATGATTGGTTTGGGTCATATCATATATATAATCATGCACCCAAACGCAAACCCCGTAAAAACAAAAAGAAACACCATACACAACGGGGTTCCCAATCAGAGGTTAAACCAAAGCAAGAAAGGAAACCCATTTCAAAACGGGTTCCTCCTACTAAGGTTAAACCTACACCTAAGAGGCAACCTGTTTCAAAACAAGTTCCTCCGAAAGGTGTAAAACCTAACCCTCCAGGACCCATGCGAATATGAGTACCTAAAGTCCGCTAATCTCGTTTTGCAGGACGGTCATGTGTGGTACTTAGATTCTGGATGCTCCAAGCATATGACCGGAAGGAGGGAGCTTCTCACGAACTACAAGGAACTATATGGCGGAGACGTGAGATTCGGGAATGATGACAAGGCGACGATTTTGGGCTACGGTGACATTGTCCAAGACAAGATAACCATCAAGAAAGTCTCATACGTCGCGGGATTGGGACACAACCTGTTCAGTATCGGCCAATTCTGCGACAAAGATCTAGAGGTTAGATTCAAAGCCAAAAGGTGTAGCATTCTCACCGATGACGAAACGGAGCTACTGCTTGGAAAGCGAAAGACCAACCTCTACACCATCGACCTCGCAGCCCTGAAGACCGATAATTCTGTCTGCCTGATGTCAAAGGCCAATTTCCAGCAAGCGTGGATTTGGCATCGACGTCTCTCGCACCTGAACTTCAAGAGTATCAACAAACTGGTGCTGGGCGGACACGTGAAAGGCATGCCCGATCTTCAATTCATGAAGGATCGACTCTGCGGTGCATGCGAAATGGGAAAGATGAAGCGAGCGACGCACAAGTCGAAGGCAGCTCCGAGCACGTCACGGTCCCTCGAACTTATCCACATGGATTTGTGTAGGCCAATGCGCGTTCAGAGCATCAACAAACGCAAGTATGTCCTGGTGATGGTGGATGATTTCTCATGCTACACATGGGTTAAGTTCTTACGCATAAAGGACGAAACCCCGGAGCTGATCATCAACCATCTGAAGACCTTCCAACTGAACCTTCAACAACAAGTTCAAACTATCAGGACCAACAACGGGACGGAGTTCAAGAATCAAATGGTGAATGAATACCTGACTTCAGTCGGTATTTCGCAAACCTTCTTGGCCGCACGCACTCCACAACAAAATGGAGTGGTGGAAAGACGCAACCGTACCCTCGTTGAAGCAGCTCGCACGATGCTTTCTCAGTCTAAACTGCCTTTATTTCTCTGGGTTGAAGCGGTGTCTATTGCATGTTAGACACAAAACCGCTCCATTATCAACAAGCGGTTCAACAAGACACCGTACGAGATCATGAACAACCGCGTTTCGAACATCAAGTACTTCCACGCGTTCGCATGCACGTGCTACAACCTCAACGACAAAGATAATCTCCGCAAATTCAGCCCGAAGGCAGACGAAAGAGTTTTCATTGGATACTCCATGCAGGCTAAGGCGTATGGCGTTTACAACAAACAGTCTAAAACTGTTACTGAAAGTGTAAACGTGACATTCGATGAAGCCGCAGACTTGGCTTCTGAACACATCAGTTCAGAACCCGGTTTAACTGGCGTGCTAGCTTCCGAACTTCCACGTCCGGGATCTGCACAAATGGCAGTAAATCCGAATCATGCATCTACGTCGAATGCTGATCTTTCAGATTCAGATTTATTGTTTCAATATTTTTATGATGATATGCTTAACAATTCTACCCCTCGTGTCTCAGCACAACCAAGACTTGAAGCTGCCCAAATCGAGGATTCGACGAATCTCTCTGGTCCGCCGCCCTCGACTAGCACTCCATCCATTACTGTGGAGACACCTCATACATCATCCTCAACATCATCTGATACTACCATCCCCCCGGAGGAACCAGTAATAAACCATTACTGTGGAGACACCTCAGACATCATCCTCAAGATTCGTCCTCTGCTACAATCATTGATCAGCCTTTACATTCCTCGGAACCAGAAGTTGCTCAGCCTTCGACGAATCCTCCCCCGTCTCCTCCGAGAACCCAACCTGCGATACTTGAAGCTGTACAAGACCTTCCATCTGGTGATTACGTGGATCCGGAAGCCTCACACTCAACACAACAGCTGCTTCCACACACCACCAAATGGACAAGAGCTCATCCCCTGCACCAAATCATCGGTGATCCCTCCACTCCAATCCAAACGCGAGGCGCTTCGGCCAATTTATGCATCTTCTCCGGATTCTTGAGTAAGATCGAGCCTACAACCGTCCGCGAAGCACTTGAAGATCCAGAATGGGTCATGGCCATGCAAGAGGAGCTCAACCAATTCGAGGCTCTCAAGGTATGGCGACTTATCCCACGCCCATCTCACAAGACGGTGATCGGCACTAAGTGGATCTTCAAGAACAAGAAGGACGAGGACGGTATCATAGTACGCAACAAGGCGCGTCTCGTGGCTAAGGGATACCATCAACAAGAAGGGATTGACTACGACGAGACATATTGTTGATCCAAACCCTTAGTGATTTGATAATGACCCTCTCTTAAACACTTAGTGAAAATTGTAAGTAAACAATATGTATTAGAGTTTCACTATCGCTGATAAGTACTAGGACTTTACAGTACCGCTTATAGGAACTCTCGCTCTTTAGATTAGACAATCAGCGAACACTATTCATCCAGTAGCTCTGAGTCTGTTCAGTCTCTGTGATGATCGCTGATAAGTTATAGCTGTTTACTTATGATCCCTGAAGACAAGTCTTACCTCAACAAAGGTTCTACGCGGAAGTCGAAGATCAAGCCCAAGAACCAGCGACAAGTCTACTAATGAACTGATGCGGATATCAGCGAAGCAAGACCTGTCCATTCAACGTGAAGTATCAAGTAGAAGACTTCAGCAATCGCTGAGCTTTATCACTCGCTGATAAAGTACTGATCAACGAACGCTGATCATGAGGTCTACTCTACAAGTTACTTTTGTCTACCCCCTTGCACGTCTCCGTACGAAATGTCAGAACGGACCTCCCTTCTGTCTAGAATCGTACAACAAACTCTGATTCTATACTGTGCACCATGCGGCTACTAAGGTTGTCTACAAAGGTCAACCCATGCAACCAATCAGTTGCTGCCACGTGTAAAGTAACACTGCCATGCATTAAATGCATGCAGTATATAAGAAGAACCCTACTTCAGAAATGAAGTGCTCGGCCATCTTCTTCTTTCTCTCTTAGTGTTAGAATATTATTCGTAATATTCTTATCTCCTCTCTATCTTATTTCTAGTGCAAGAAACTTAGTGTTCTTAACTTGTTTAGATTAGGTTAATCCTTAATCTTGTTCCGCAACAAGTTGTAAATTGTTTTAAGATTTATCAATAAACAATTTAGAAAGTAAAAATAGTGTGTTTGTATTCAACCCCCCTTCTACAAACTTGTATAACCCTTCGGGACCAACAAGTGGTATCAGAGAAGATTTGTTTAATCTCATAAACAAGATCTTATCTATACTAATCTTCTCTTTCTTGCTATTTCTTTAAATGGCTACCAACACAAACACAAACTATATTGCCAACGGTTCTCTTGCAAAACCCCCTAGATTCTCTAGAGATAACTTTAATCTGTGGAAAAATAGGATGATACTCTTCTTAGAAGGTGTAGACCCAACTATGCCTTATTATCTTGAAAACGGCCCATATATTCCTGTTAGAATTGACCCTGAAGTTCCAGCCGCTGAGAATAGAGCTGCTATTCCAGAAAGGTTGGTTCCCAATGAAATTCATATGTGGACTGAAGAAGATAAGAAGAAAGTGGCTATTGACACCAAAGCCAGATCCATTCTTTCCATGGCTCTTCCTGACGAAGTCTACCATTCCGTCATGAACCTGAAAACCTCCAAAGCCATGTGGGACACAATCTGTGTTCAGTATGAAAGTACGTCTGAAGTCCAGGACTCACGTAAGATCAACCTGGTAAGACAGTACGCAAGCTTCATTTGTGGTAAGAATGAATCTCTCTCTGAAGTACATCAACGTTTTAACTGCTTAATAATAGATCTAAAAATTGTTGGTAAGGAATATTCTAACTTTGAACTTCTGAGAAAGTTCTTAGAATGTTTACCTGAAAGCTGGGACAGTTATTCAATGTGTCTCAAGTTGTCAAAGGATCTTAAATCTATGACTCTTTCTACCTTATATGGCACGATGCTTAACCATGAGCAATCTAGTCATCTTAAGAAGAATCTTGTAAAAGATTCCAAAGCACCCATGTTGCTTTAATCTCAGAGTCACATACCACTCAGCGATCTACTATCACTATCATTGAGTTGGAGACTAACTCTGAATGCTCATCAGATCCTGACTCTTCAGATCTTGATGAATCTATGGCTCTCCTTTCTAATAAATTCAGGAGATTCGCCAATAAGAAAAATTTCAGAAAGAACAAACCTCTTGCTATTACTGACAAGCCAAGATCATCAAATCATATTGATAAGGCTACTGCTACTTGCTATAACTGTGAAAAGATAGGACATTTTGCTAGCGAGTGCAGGTCAAAGAAAGTTTTTAGAAACTCAGCTTTCTCCAAGAAATCCTCTAACCCCAGGTCTAGAGATGAAAAGTACACCAAACTGAAAGAACGGTACGCGAAGCTGAAAAGGTTTAAGAAGAAAGGCAAAGGCCTGATAGCTGACTATGATTAGGCTGCTTCTGATGAAGAAGAATCATCTGACTCTGAAGACGATGATGAAGCCAATCTCTATCTCATGGCCAAGATCGAAGATGAGGAAGAAAAGTCTGACATTCCCTCTACTTCAACCTCTGCTACTAAGGTATCACCTTCTTTCTTTACCAATATTTTAAATATTGATGAAGCTGATAGTCTTCGAAAAATCGATCTGTTGACCATAATTTTATATGAAGCCATGAATGGCAAAACTGTTATTGAAAATCAAAACCTTGATCTCGCTGAACAGCTTAAAAGCTGTCACCTTCAAATAAAAAAGCTTTCTAAAATTGAAGAAGATTTTAAAGATCAAGTTCATATAAATCAGCTAGTCAAAATCGAGCCCGAAGAAGCTATCACTGCATTAAGAGCTGAAAAAGCTACTGTTGATGGATGGTATAAATCCTCAACAACGATCACTGAGATAATTAAGTCTCAGATTCCCCTGAGTGATAAACGTGGTCTTGGTTACAAAGATGAAACTCTAGAACCAACCACTGACCGTTCCATGCTTAAGTTTGGAATGTTCGTATCCTCTATCCCTGACACTTTCTCTTCTCAGTGTTCCTCTTCAAAACCTCCCATCCTTGAGGAAATCTCTACCTTAACTTCTAAAGGTAAAGAGAAAATTGTTTATCCAAAACCTACCTCAGTCTCTAAAGACAAAGGTAAAGGAATTGCTTTTAACCAAAAACCTCAGAAGGTTACTTGTGTACCTAAGCTGAATGCTCCTAAAGCTTCAGTGACTTATCCCTCTGGTTCAAAGAATAAAATCCCTGGATTTATTCAGCGTGGATTCATTCAGAGATCTACTCCTAGAATCAAAGTGGATGTAAATGGTAAGAAATCTGAAGAACTGATTGTTCCTCCCATTTCCAATACCAAAGGTATACTTTGTACTAGCCCTGCTCATTTAAAACTAACGGCTAAACATGCAAATGCTCCTAAGACTACTTTTAGTTATAGGAAATGTTATCACTGTGGACTTACAAATCATATTGCTAGTAAGTGCCCTACAGCCACCAAAGCTGAAAAGATAGCTAAGGTGAAGACTATTGCCCCCAAGGCAAAGAAGACCACTGAGGTTAAGAAATTAACCAAAGTGAAGACTGACAAAGCTGAATCTTCAAATGCTGCGAAGACTGCTGAACCTTCCATTCCATCTACCTCCACTGACAAGTGTGTACACATGATGAAATGGGTACCCAAGTCAAACTAATCTTCCTTTGTTTGCAGGTTAAGAAGGGTATCTGGTATCTCGATAGCGGATGCTCTAGACACATGACTGGTAAGAAGAACCTGCTCACTGAGTATAAGGAAGAGAAGGGTCCCTCTGTGACTTTCGGTGGAAATGGAAAAGGACACACCAGAGGGTTTGGTGTACTCTCTAATGGTACAACAACCTTCAGAAGAGTCGCATATGTTGAAGGGCTGAAGCATAATCTTCTAAGCATCAGTCAGTTTTGTGACATGGATAACAAAGTAATCTTTACTAAGGAATCCTGCTTTGTCGCTGACAAAAGGGAGAAGATAGCTCTCAGCGGTTATCGTTTGGAAAATGTTTATGTAATAAACATGGACTCAACAACCACTGAGAACTCCTGTTTCTTCTCAAAAGCCTCATCTAATGTCAACTGGTTATGGCATAAGAGGCTCTCTCATCTAAACTTCAAGATACTGAATACTCTACCTTCTAAAGAGTTAGTCAATGGTCTACCTCAACACTCATACGCCAAAGAGTCCTTATGTTTAGCGTGTGAGAAAGGCAAGCAGACCAAAGCAGGCTTTCAGTCAAAGCAAGTTTCCTCAGTGTCATCTCCTCTACAACTTCTCCATATGGATTTGTTTGGCCCTGTTAACAAACAATCCATCGCTGGAAAGAAATATACATTGGTCATAGTTGATGAATTTTCTCGCTATACTTGGGTAATGTTTCTCCGTTCTAAGAGTGACACCCCTGAAGAACTCATCACCTTTGTCAGGAAAATGGAAGTCCTGAACAACATGACCGTTCCCTCAATAAGGAGTGATCATGGGACTGAATTCAAAAACAGTTCTCTTGATTCCTTCTTTGAGAGTAAGGGTATTTCTCACAACTTTTCGTCAGTGAGAACACCGCAACAAAACGGAGTCGCTGAAAGAAGAAATAGAACTATGATTGAAGTTGCACGTTCAATACTCAGCGATTCTCACTTGCCTACTCAGTTTTGGGCAGAAGCTGTCAACACTGCTTGTTTTACGCAAAACAGGTCGCTGATAGTCAAAAGAATCAAAAAGACAGCCTATGAACTTTTTCATGGGAGAAAGCCTTCAATTAGCTTTATTCACATCTTTGGATGTCAGTGTTTCATACTGAACAACAGAGATACCCTTGGAAAGTTTGGTCCTAAGGCTTATGATGGAATATTTCTTGGATATTCTTCAATCTCCAAAGCCTTCAGAGTCTTCAATCGAAGAAGACAGACTGTTGAAGAAACTATTCACGTCACCTTTGACGAATCCCGTTCAGTGAATTCTAAACCTTCTGCTGATACTCAAGAACTGAATCAATGGATGTTTTCTCATCATGGTGATTTAGAAAACATTCCCACTCCTCATACTCATACCGTTGAAGATGATGGTCCTACTATCATCCCAAACATGCAGACTAGTGAAGCTGAAACATCATGGGTCTCAATTATTCCTCTAAACACTATGCCTGCTTCTGAACCAAATGTCTCAGATATACCATCAACTTCTCAGCAATCAGTGAATGTAATGACCTCTGCACCTACTCCTCTCTTGGCTGATATTCCAGAGGTTGCTGAAGCCTCATATTCAGCCCCTCCAGTTCAGGTTGAGTCAGTGACTCATGCTCCGGCTCAACGATGGACTATTAATCACCCAATTGATCAAATACTTGGTGATCCAAACGCTGGTGTTCAGACTCGATGAAGTGCAGCTAATATTTGTTTATTTGTTAACTTTATTTCTCTGATAGAACCAAAGAAAATAGATGATGCCCTCAAAGATCCAAACTGGGTCAGCGCTATGCAAGAAGAGCTGACAGAATTTGAAAGAAACAAGGTTTGGAATCTCGTTCCAAGACCATTTGACAAGTCTGTGATAGGCACTAAATGGGTCTATCAAAAGAAGTTGGATGAACATGCAACTGTAACCCGCAACAAGGCTCGACTTGTTGCTCAGGGATACAGACAAGAGGAAGATATAGATTACGACGAAACCTTTGCTCCAGTGGCAAGACTAGAAGCCATTCGTCTATTCTTAGCTTACGTTGTACACAAAGACTTCAAAGTTTATCAGATGGATGTTAAGTCAGTGTTTCTAAATGGAAAGCTGAATGAAGAAGTCTACGTGGAACAACCTCCAGGATTCTCAGATCCTAAGCATCCAGGTTATGTTTATAAATTAGATAAGGCACTTTATGGCTTAAAGCAAGCTCCTCGTGCATGGTATGACACTCTCTCTACTTATCTCCATATTGAAAAATTTGAGCGTGGTAAAATCGATAAAACTCTATTTTTCAGGAAAGTAAAAGGTCATATCATTCTTGTACAAATATATGTTGATGATATTATATTTGGTTCTACTAACCCTGACCTTTGTACTCGTTTCTCTGAAAGGATGAAAGCAGAGTATAAAATGAGTATGATGGGTGACCTAACATATTTCCTTGGTATTCAAATAAAACAAAATGAAAAAGGAACTTTCATTAATCTGGGAAAGTATGTTAAAGATATGGTGATGAAATTCGATTTAACTCAGAGTTCAGCTATGAAAACCCCTATGGCACCACCGCTGACACTAAACAAGGATTCTTCTGGAATACCTGTTAATGTCACGATGTACCGTGGGATGATCGGCTCTCTTCTGTATCTTACAGCTAGCCGATCTGATATTATGTACGCAACCTGTTTGTGTGCACGATATCAAGTTGGACCTAAGGAATATCATATGATCGTTGTAAAGCGAATCTTTCGTTACCTTAAGGGTACTCCTAACCTAGGTCTTTGGTATCCTAAAGACTCAGGGTTTGATCTAATCGCCTATTCAGATAGTGATTTTACAGGTTGCAAGATGGATAGGAAAAGCACCACAAGAGGCTTTCAGCTCCTGGGTGGAAAGTTGGTGAGTTGGACAAGTAAGAAGCAAAACTCAGTGTCCACGTCTATAGCTGAAGCTGAGTACATAGCCGCTGGAAGCTGTTGTTCTCAAGTCTTGTGGATGAGAAATCAACTACTGGACTATGACCTTCAGCTCTCAAAAATTCCAATCTATTGTGAAAGCACAAGTGCCATCGCTATAGCCAACAATCTAGTGCTACACTCAAAGACCAAACATATCGAAATCAGGTATCATTTTATCAGAGATCATGTGATGAATGGTGATATAGAACTTTACTTTATCCCAACTGACTTTCAGTTAGCTGATCTGTTCACCAAACCTCTTGATGAGACAAGATTTAACTTTTTCATCAGCGAGCTTGGAATTCTGAACTTTGAAGAATAAAATCTTCAGCGGTTCGCATTTGATCAGCAACAGGATAAAACCAACTTCTATAACCCATTCTATCATCTTCTCTCTGAACAAACTTGATTCGCTGATGTTAAGGTATGTTCTCTCTTTACTCGCTGTTGCTCGCTTAGAAATGCAAGATTTCAAAACAAATTGTATCGCTGAATATCTCTTCCTTATCAGCAATACTTTGAAATTTATAAAACCAACACTGATATTTCTATTCAGTGCTTCATATTTTCAAATTGTCCCTGAGCTTTCAAAACCTCAAAGACATCCTAAAATATGAAAGGACGTTTATGACGTAATCAGAAGGATAAACCCTGGCACGTTCTTTTTCTGACACACGTTTGCACGTTTCGTTTTCTATCCAATCAAATGCAAACACGTGTCCGTGTCATGATGAAAAACTTTCCCGCTCTAGTTTTTCTCTCTCTACTCTCTCTATATAAACCATTTTGAGTTTATATTTTTCCTTTACGCGAACAACTTCTTCTACAAGAAAAGAATTACTGTTGCATCTTGAACTCTTGTTTCCAGAAACTGTTCATCTTCTTCTTCGACAACAAGGTTAATATTCTTATTATTTACCTGTTTTAACTTGTTTCTGATCTTATTATTGTTTTTAAAGGATCAAACAAAAGAACTCTTTTAAAATGAAATCATTTTCTTTCATGATTTTATGAACACAACCTTCATGGTTGTTCTTCAAGTTTAAAACTAAAATCTTAAACTTGTTCTTCATATGTTTTTCCAGAATCTCTTGTTCAAATGGAAACTGGAAAACACATACTCTTCATGTTTTGTATTTCTTTTTCAAAACAAAGGAAAAACCCTAATCTTCATTAATACATCTTTGGTCTGAATGAAATGGACAAAAAATCAACATCTTATTGTAAAATCTTTCCACATTAAGACATTGTTCTTTATCTCTTCTTCATGTTTATATATGTTAAACAGAAATGGCATCTACCACTGATACTCATGCTGCTGAGAAACTGACTCTCATCAAAGCTCTTCAAGTCAAGTTCACGCTTGAGAAAGTCACTTTCAACAACAACAACCTTTATGCGCTTTTCGATTTTCCTCCACGAAAGCAAGTCACGCATCTGGATGATGCTGTGAATTTTCTCAAAACCTGCTGCTTATCTAAAGCCCTCACTACCGTACCCCCTGCCCATAAATTCCTTCTATCTCAGTTCTGGTATACTACTAGACGAGCTCAAGTTCCTTCACCCAAAGACCCTAAGAAACTCCTTGATGTCATTCTCTGTGACACCAAATTTGGCACCACCAAAATCAACCCCGCCATTATCAGGCGTGCACTCAGCCTACCCACAACTACCAAAGAAAAACGCTTTGTCCCCCTGCCAAACCACAAAAACAATGCTGATAGGGAAGCCATCAATGCATTCTTTGATGCAATAGGCTACGTATGGGAAACAGGGAGGGATAAATTGCCCGAGAAGAAGCTGACCCTAATAAAGAGTCCAAAATGCCAAGCGAGATGAACTTCATCTTCGCCCACTTGATAAGTTGCATGATAGCGAAGTCCGGCTCCTCTGATCAAGCCGCTCAACCTCAGCAAGCAATGGGCTATGCATTGCTGAAAGGTCTCCACGTTGACTGGGCCTCGATCATCTACGACGATCTTGCTTTCAGAGTGGACATGGCAGAAAGGCCAACATGGGTTCCATATCCCCGATTCATCAGCGCCGTCTTTCTACAAGGACTTGGGGACAAATACCCAAAAGAGGGTGATCTGAGACTTTCTCAAGTTGGCCCTAAGGTGATCGACTTCAGCCCCATGGCAAACGAGGTACGTCTCTCTACTCTCTTACCTCTTCTTAATCCTCCTTCTTCTATTTATGTGGCTACTTTAGCGGAAATCCCCACCGCTGATACCCAAGCTGCACCCTCTACTCCTCGAAAAAGGAAACATTCTACTTCCCAACTTGATTCCAAAAGGATCAAGAAAACCAAGGATCAACCCTCTAAGCCATCAACGGCTGAAGACTCCACGACTCATCTTGTACAAGAGTCGCTGGATAGTTTCGTGGTACGCTCTGCCACAGCTGCCCAAGCCACCTCTTCCATCCCAACCTCAGCGTCTGTAAACACTGAGGTTATAAACTTGGAACTGAACCCACCTTCTTCAGCCCTCTACAAACTGAAGTGATTCTCAGCGGATCCAACGCTGAACTCCGCACCCAACCAATCTTCTCATCCTTCACTCCTCCCACTCTTTCTTTGGACACTCCACCATTTTTTCCCACGTTCTCAGGAACCAACGTCATCGTTCATGATTCAGCTGCTGATACTCTACATGCGATGATGGAAACAAACTTAGGATCTACAGGCACCTCCATGCGCCAAGGCACTCTCGAAGGCGACATGGAATGCCATTCAGGGTTGCAAGGTTTCGACAACTTCGCCAACCCGCCTGCAGGTATACACATAACTCAACCTACTCCTCTCTCAAAACCCCAAACTTCTGAGCTTTCCTCTGTTCATAAGTTAATAACTCTTTCAGGTCCTAATTTGGGAGATATCAACAACTCCCTGAAAGACTTGGAAACTAAGGTGGCATCTCTCACCTCCACTCTCTCGGCAAACTCTTCAGTGGTTACAGACGCTTGAGAAAATCTGAAGAAGCTGACACAGAGGTCGAAAAGAAAGCCTCCAGTGCTGATCTGGAGAAGGTGGATGGAAGCATTGCAACTTTTGCTACGACTCTAGCTGAAAACTCTACTGCCATCAACAATCTCAACCTCTCCCATACTACCCTGTCCAGCGAAGTCACATCGCTGAAGACAGAAGTGTCCTTCTTAAGGACAGACGTCAGCGCCGCCACCAATCTACTGCAGCAAATCCTCGACCGCCTGAACGCTGCCACTTGTGCTCCTTCGCACTTTACTCAGGTGGATCGAGAAGATCTTCAAAGACTCAATCCTGCGATATCTGGCCTAGAAGACAGATTAAGCAAGATTGAAACCTGTGTTGGGATCTCTGGCCTGGAAGACAGCGACCCAACGCATGTTGCTGCTGATGCTGACGATTTCATATCCTCCCCCAACCATCATGTGGAAGACGGGGAGAAGACTAAAGAAGACCTTCCCCATAATGTTGAGGGGGAGAATAAAACTCTTGAAGACCTTCCCCTAGCTGAGGGGGAGACGAGTTCTAGTACTGCTGCTGCTGGACAACCTCAGGGAGTTGAAAACCCTGAGGGAACCGAGAAAACTCCCTCTGCTCTTGAGGGGGAGCAACTCGATGAGGAAACTAAAGTTGCTGCTGATGTAACTGAACCTTATGCTGATGAGGACGAGTCTGAAGAAGAAGCTGAAGACGATGAAGCTGTCGACATCTCTGACAACGAACCATCATCATCCCCTAAACATGATGATGATGATGATGACGATGATGATGATGACTTCTTCTTCGTTGAGCCCAAGAAGGTCCCTATGAAAGGTATTTTGATATATGAACCATCAGGGGAGACGACTAAGACAAAGTCTGCATCGTCTGAAGCTGACAAAGGCAAAAACAAAAGCCTCGCTGCAGAAGACAATCTGACGATCTTGCTTCAAAAGCCGGTTTGTCAGGTACAATATCTTCTCTTCCCTTACTCTGCATCTTTCCTCTATCCCTTCTCAATCTCAATCCTTCTATCCATAAAACCTCTATACACTTAAACCCCGTTCTTTTCTCTATCTCTTTCTTCCCATGTTCTTACTTAAACAATCGTTGTGTTTCAGCTAGTCCTCTCCCCTGCTTGAGGATCCAGCTGAAGTCCCCACTACTACACCAATAATAATCCCAGCCACAAGAGCTGAAGATATAATCTCGGTCTTGGATTTAATCATTGAGACCGATGAACCTAAAGAACAACTTCTCTCTCACAAAAACAGACCTTCCTTAGCTCCTCAAAATCTAAGTGAAGAGGATCAGAAAAGGAGAGAAGAAATAATCAAGAAGTTCGAAGATCAGCGAATCATCCTCCCTCGCTCCAAAGTCACTCATGTTCCTACAAGGTTCAGGTTATCAAAGAAAGAGTTTGATGATCACCTTAGAGCCAAAAGGTTACTCGCTGAAAGAAAGGAAGTTGAAGAAAAAGATAAGGCCTTCGCCATCCAGCTTGCCCAAGAATCAGTTAATGACCCCGCACTGAAAAGGACTCCCATTGAAGTCCAACGTCAGTTGTGGGAAGACGCCCAGAAGATAATCGAAGAAAAGACCAAGGTATCTCAATCTACCTTGAAATGGTGTAAAGAAAAGGTACATTTTCGATATCGGGCTGCCAGAATCAACATGGTATACATCACTGGGAAATCAACTCTCAAAGTTCCAATTGTTGAGGTAGAGTTGATCAGAGAGAACGATACAACTGAAACCTTCTACGCTGATGCTATCACGAAGTATGGTCTCTCTGAATGGTTGGAGATCAGAATAGCCATTCAGAAGTCACGCTCTAAATACAAGGATCATGTCAAAAAACTCATAAATCGACAGATCGACTTGGTATCTTCTGTAGTGGATATTCCTCCTTCCACTCCTCTTGCAAATCAACGAAAAAGGGCCTCTGCAAAGAAAAAGTCCAAACTATCAGATTCAGGTTCTCCTATCCGGAACAAAACAAGTATTGGCTTTTCACGTGCTGAAGTACTTGGTCCTGATCCTGATCTCTCAGTGCTGTATACCTCTCTGCCACCTGGTGAACGTTTCGTCCCTGGTAAAGTCATAAGCAATCCTTATGGTATCTTCTTTCTCGACTACGATGAAGGACAACGTTTTCAACGTGTCTCTGAGCTTCCCATCACTCCCATCGAACAGCTCAGGGATCTCATCTATTGGTGTGAATTCAGACGCGATCTTCAGGCATGATATCTCAAGCCCCTGATCTTCAAAGAAGCACAAGAAAGAAGAAATGAGGGAAAAATGGTCCCTGACTGGATGATCCCTACAACAAAGACCCTTGATGAACTTCTCGTTAAGGAAGAACCTTTTGTTGGCTGATAGGATTTCCTATTAATTCTACTATCCTTTATCAGCTTATTTCTTTTGTACTTGTAATTTAATTTATTGTACTTGTAATTTTTCTACTTCCCTCTGTAACCTTATATGAAGTTCAAAGAAAAATTTCAGCGAATGTACTTTACTCCATCAGTACTTAAAATATCCCAGAAAACAGTAAAAAGGACAAATATTTTATTAGTTCTTTTTATCCTTATGTTTTCATACTTAGCAATTTTCTTTATTGCTATGTCATAATCAAATAGGGGGAGATTGTTGATCCAAATCCTCAGTGATTTGATAATGACACTCTCTTAAACACTTAGTGAAAATTGTAAGTAAACAATATGTATTAGAGTTTCACTATCGCTGATAAGTACTAGGACTTTACAGTACCGCTGATAGGAACTCTCGCTCTTTAGATTAGACATTCAGTGAACACTGTTCATCTAGTAGCTCTGAGTCTGTTCAGTCTCTGTGATGATCGTTGATAAGTTATAGCTGTTTACTTATGATCCCTGAAGACAAGTCTCACGTTAACAAAGGTTCTACGCTGAAGTCGAAGATCAAGCCCAAGAACCAGCGACAAGTCTACTAATGAACTGATGCAGATATCAGCGAAGCAAGACCTGTCCATTCAACGTGAAGTATCAAGTAGATGACTTCAGCAATCGCTGAGCTTTATCACTCGCTGATAAAGTATTGCTCAACGAACGCTGATCATGAGGTCTACTCTACAAGTTACTTTTGTCTACCCCCTTGCACGTCTCCGTACGAAATGTCAGAACGGACCTCCCTTCTGTCTAGAATCGTACAACAAAATCTGATTCTACACTGTGCACCATTTGGCTACTAAGGTTGTCTACAAAGGTCAACCCATGCAACCAATCAGCTGTTGCCACGTGTAAAGTAACACTGCCATGCATTAAATGCATGCAGTATATAAGAAGAACCCTACTTCAGAAATGAAGTGCTCGTCCATCTTTTCTTTCTCTCTTAGTGTTAGAATATTATTCGTAATATTCTTATCTCCTCTCTATCTAATTTCTAGTGCAAGAAACTTAGTGTTCTTAACTTGTTTAGATTAGGTTAATTCTTAATCTTGTTCCGCAACAAGTTGTAAATTGTTTTAAGATTTATCAATAAACAATTTATAAAGTAAAAATAGTGTGTTTGTATTCAACCCCCCCTTCTACAAACTTGTATAACCCTTCGGGACCAACACACACGCTCTGGTGGCGAGGATCGTAGCTATACGTATATTCCTTGCATACACCACGCACAAGAACTTCACGGTCTTCCAAATGGATGTAAAGACCGCATTCCTTAACGGCGAACTCAAGGAGGAAGTGTACGTATCGCAACCGGATGGGTTCGTAGACGAGAAGAAGCCTGATCATGTTTATATCCTTGACAAGGCCCTCTACGGATTGAAGCAAGCTCCACGGGCCTGGTATGATACGTTAACAAAGTTTTTGATAAAATCAGAATTCACACGAGGTAAAATCGACTCAACTCTCTTTATCAAAAACGAAAAAGGTCATATTGTATTAGTTCAGGTGTATGTCGATGACATAATTTCGACTCTACTAATCCTCAGTTTGCTAAGAACTTTGCCAAGTTAATGAGGAATATTTTTTAAAATGAGTATGCTGTGTGAGATGAATTTCTTTCTCGGTCTTCAAGTTAAACAACTGTCGACCGGGATATTCATAAATCAGGCCAAGTACATCCGAGATATTCTTAAGAAATTCCAGATGGAACAATCCTCACCGATGAAAACTCCCATGGCACCCGGTACAAAGTTGCACGCCGATACTAACGGAAAGGATGTGGACACTAAAACGTACCGAGGAATGATTGGTTCTCTAATGTACTTAACTGCTAGTAGACCGGACATCATGTTCTCAACATTTCTTTGTGCCCGGTTTCAGTCAAAATCGAAAGAGTCTCATTTAATAGTTGTCAAACGAATTTTTCGTTATTTACGTGGTACTGCTGATCTTGGCTTGTGGTACCCGAAAGAGACAGGTTTTACGCTGTTTTCATACTCTGATGCGGACCACACGGGCAGCATGATGGATCGGAAGAGTACATCGGGTCATGTGCAGTTCTTAGGCGATAGCTTGGTGAGTTGGGCATCCAAGAAGCAGCAATGCGTCTCTACGTCGACTGTCAAGGCGGAATACGTGGCCGCCGCAAGCTACTATTCTCAAGTGATATGGATGCGCACGAAACTCAAGGACTATGGTTTCACATACGTCACGGTGCCCATCTACTGCGACTCGAAGAGCGCTATCGCAATATCCAGCAATCCGGTCTAGCATACGAAGACTAAGCACATAGACGTTCGGTACCATTTTATCAAGGATCACGTTGAAAGAGGTACAGTCGAACTCTATTTTGTAAATACAGAACATCAGTTAGCAAACCTATTTACAAAACCCCTGGATGAAAAACGATTTATTTATCTAGTGTCCAGGTTAGGTATGCTAAATCTAAAGACTTGATCTGATTGTGTGCCCGCTACAAGTTCCATACATCTACGAGAAATTGTTTACTCATCATCCGTTGTTCACACTTCGGATGATTGAGCATACACTTTCTCGCATCTGTATTCTACTTGTATCAGTTACATCGTTAGGTTGAGTCTCTGTATTTATTAGGTAGATTTCGTTTGTTTTACTTTCTTTCCATGTGTGTTTCTTTTGTTTATTACTGTCGTCTAGCTTATTTGGTTATATTTATGTGCTTTCACAAGTGTTCGTGTGTTCAGGGGGAGCACGACCATGTATCAAGGTAAGTTACATCTTTTGTTGAGGGGGAGTGTCACACACAATATTTTTTAACTGCCAGATAAGTTTTTTGTATGTGGGGACATTCCCGAGTGCATTTCACATCACACTCCGTGCACATTCTGAGGGGGAGCACAACTATTGGTGTTCATCATTTGAGGGGGAGCGTCACACATTTTTTCTTAAATGTGTTAAAGTTTTTTTTATGTGTTGACGTCTCCTAACTCACTCACATTCCTGTTCCGAGGAGGGGGAGCGTCACACATTTTTTGAGTTTCCAGACACTTACCCGGTAAGTTACCGGGTAACTGTTTGGGTAAAAATCCACCAGCCTCGACCACGACCGAGAAGTTAAAGACATCTATTACACTGCTCTTGTAACAAAGTTAAATCATCAACACTTTGTCCTTGGACCAAAGCTATGGTCGAAAGTACCTCTCGACACTCAACCGACGTGTGGAAATACACGGCCTCGACTGACTAACATGTGACACTTCTGTTATGTTTTTCATCGTTTAATGCTGGTCAAACTTTATTTATGATCAACGGCTATAACCGACGAGGTAAGATATGAACATTCAAATCAGCAAACCGTTACGACAGTTACATGAAGCATTCATGAAGCCATTAAACACATTCGAAGAATATAAATACAAGGACGAAGCTATCATTTGCGGACAATCTATGATCACCGAATTCCAGAAGCACACTGCGTACTCAAGAACATCCGAAGCAAAGGAATTTCTCTCCAGTGATCGCTCTCGACGCACGACTCACACTCTCGACCTACAGTCTTAGCACACGACACACTAGTTTTACATTCGATACACTTGTTATTTTCACATTTCAAGTCATTTGTATTGTAATCATTGTACGATCGACACCTGAAATAAAGGACATCGCCCCTGTTTGGCGACCATAGTGCAGCGACGACTTCCACAGTCGTCCGCGGGTTTTTTCCTCGTTGAGGTTTTTCCCGCGTCATCAAAATCTCTGTCTCTTTACAATTTTTTGTCTTTGTCGCACGCTTTGTCGTAAGATTCCTTTCTTTAGTTGTTAAGGTCCACAATCAACCTTAAGTTATCCTTCTGGACGATTTTTGGCATTAACAGTTTGGCGCCCACCGTGGGGCCCCATCTAGAGAAAATATTTGACAAACGTGCGTTCTACTAACGGTTTCTTGTAGTCGCTTTTATTTTCCGTTTCAGGAAAATGGCAGCCCCTGGAAATCAAGAGCATGTCATTGCCCAGATGTATCAGGAGTTAGAAGTTGCGCAGAATCAAATCAATGCCATGGCTGAGCAAAGTCAAAAAGCAGCTGAGCAAATCGCGCGGCTAAGAAATCCCTTCGGGTCTCAGAGCGGTCCTAGGCCATTCGTCCAAAATCCAGGTCCAGGATCGTTTGGCCAGAGCGGTCCTAGACCATTCGTTCAGAATCCGGGTCAAGGATCGCACGGGAAAAATCCCGGGTCCGCTCCTTTCATGCAGAATCCAAGACCAGGACCATTCGGTCAAAATCAACATCCAGGTCCATTCACGCAAAATCAGCAACTGGGGGCGTTCAGTGCAAATCCCCAATTCGGGATGGTTCCTCCTCGGCATCTGAGACCGCCACTCATGAATAATGGATCGCGGTCGTTTCCGAATGGATCGCAGCCGTTTTAGAATGGGTCGCAACCATACTCAATCCCTTTCAACGGGGATGCCAATGGTTCGTCATATGGCAATGGCACTAGTTCAGGAATTGACCCCCTAGCAGGTACAAACCCCGATCCTAGTGACACCGTCACCCAGCGGTTGAAAATGATAGAAGATCAGAACGAATGTGTCCTGTCCTTGCTCGCTAAGCTACCCGGGGCAGCCGTGCCCGTCGACGTCGAACCCCGTTCAGGATTCCAAGCATCGCCTTTCATCGAAAATATTGCGACGGTCGACGTACCTAAGAAATTCAATATCCCTGCCTTCACACCCAAATATTTAGGGGTGACCGATCCGACGGAGCACAACGCGCAATATAAACAGCTCATGTGGACGGTCTCGATCCCATACATGTATCAAGAAGTATGCATGTGCAAGAGTTTTGGGGCGACTCTCACTGGTCCTGCCCTCGAATGGTTGATCAATCTCAAACCCAAATCCATCGGGTCGTTCGCTGTAATACCCCGGGTAAGTTCGTTAGTTAAAATCTACTTCCGTTAAATTTAATTAAGTTTACAATGGAAGTTTAAGGTAAGTTTAGGTGAAATTATAAGTTTAAGGGTGTTTTGGTCTTTAGTGAGAAGTTTAAGGTCTAAATGGGTAAATTAGGTTGATATTATCTCCTGACCTCTTCAGATATTATCAAACAGCAAAATATCCAGAAATTGTGTGTGTGTGTGTGTTTTGGGGAGAAAAGTAGCAAAAGAAGAAAGGAAGGGTTAAGGCTTCAAATTGGATTGTTGGAAGTGAAATTAAGGTATGTTCCTTTACAATTTATGTGTGTAATTGTATTTAGAAGGTTTCTATCGGATTAGAATAGTTGAATTCACTTCTGGTATTGAATCAGTCGATTTCTGGGTAGAAAACATATGAACAGACGAAGGTTTCCGGACAAAACAAGATAGTGTCTGGGTGGTTTTGTTGATAGTGTTCGGATAATGTTCTGAAGGTGTCCGGACGAGGTTTCTATCCGGGTGTTATCCGGATTGTTTGTGTTATCCGGAAACGTCAGGTTGTCCGGATTGGTTATGCTGCCCGGGAAGTTGTGTTATCCGGGTAGTTTGAGGTGTTCGGATACTTTAGCTGTTTGGTCACTTTTGAGGATTTATGTTATCTCGAGTTCTTAGCCTAGTATGTCTTATGTGTTTATTTAGTAAGGGGATATTTGTATTTAATCTGTTTCAGACTCAATGGATTTGGATTGAAAGACTGAATCTTTGGAAAAGGCTTGGAAGTGTTATTGGATAAGCAATCAAGGTGAGTTTTACTTTAAAAGGTTTTTAAACTGGAATACATACATGTGTGGATTGGGAATGTGATAGATGGTGTGACTATGTGTTTATGTTTGAAATATAATATATTGAGATATTGTATTTACCTAAGCATTATACTATACAAGAATACGACTGGTCGGGCTTAGGACCGGTGTGTTGGCTGTAATATTCGTACAGTGTTGTTGGCTGTAATTGTCGTATAGTGAAGTTAATTTATTAGTTGGCTTGCTACCAACTAATTTGGCCATGTGAAGGATGAGTGGTACACGATGCACGAGTCTTACTTGGTATTTAGTTATGTGTGATATATGTGTGTTTATATACAGGATTTTATATAAATTGGTTTTATAACGATTTCGAAATAACAGGGATTATCTCACTAGACCGTTTGGTCTAACCCTCATTTTGTTTTCAAAAATATGTATTCCAGGTCGAGGATCTTTTCTTAGCAAAGGGAAGGATAAAGTGTAGGACGCGGTTGATAGCTGACGAAGATTAGGAAAGGCTTATGTTTTGTATTGTATAGTTTTCAGACTATGGGACCGTATGTGAATTATTATGTATCTTTTGTTATGAATGTAACGATGTTATGCAATATATGTTATTTGTTGTATGTTTGGCAAACCGGGTCGTTATAAATGGTATCAGAGCCCTAGTTTAAGGGATTTAGGTATTTGTATCTGTACCTAGACTTAAACTGCATGTGAAGTAGGATATCCCTAATAATTTTAGAACCTTGGGATGTTAAGTATAAAAAGGTAGAAGGATGTAAGGTAATTTTGAATTATACCTGGCCAGTGTAATTGTGATCTTACAGGTACATGTTTGGACTGGAATACCTTATTATATGGGGTATGTGCTTATGTGTATATTAACTCTATAAAAATCAACAGAGTGGCAAATCGGACTCGACATATGGATAGATATGAAGACAGGTATATTCCTATAAACTCTATCTGTATTTCCGTTCTTTTGTTGTTTATCTGCATTAGAAAGGTATTTGATAAATGTGTTAGAGATATAGATGGGTATGGGGTGTCTATTCAGTTAGTTCATATGGATTTGATAGAGTTCGAAGTAGTAGTGAAAACTAAGTATTTATACCTTTTTGCTTAACCGAATTCAGGGATGGAATTCTTTTAAGGGGGAGATGATGTAATACCCCGGGTAAGTTCGTTAGTTAAAAATCTACTTCCGTTAAATTTAATTAACTTTACAATGGAAGTTTAAGGTAAGTTTAGGTGAAATTATAAGTTTAAGGGTGTTTTGGTCTTTAGTGAGAAGTTTAAGGTCTAAATGGGTAAATTAGGTTGATACTATCTCCTGACCTCTTCAGATATTATCAAACAGCAAAATATCCAGAAATTGTGTGTGTGTGTGTGTTTTGGGGAGAAAAGTAGCAAAAGAAGAAAGGAAGGGTTAAGGCTTCAAATTGGATTGTGGGAAGTGAAATTAAGGTATGTTCCTTTAGAATTTATGTGTGTAATTGTATTTAGAAGGTTTCTATCGGATTAGAATAGTTGAATTCACTTCTGGTATTGAATCAGTCGATTTCTGGGTAGAAAACACATGAACAGACGAAGGTTTCCGGACAAAACAAGATAGTGTCCGGGTGGTTTTGTTGATAGTGTCCGGATAATGTTCTAAAGGTGTCCGGACGGGGTTTCTATCCGGGTGTTATCCGGATTGTTTGTGTTATCCGGAAACGTCAGGTTGTCCGGATTGGTTATGCTGTCCGGGAAGTTGTGTTGTCCGGGTAGTTTGAGGTGTCCGGATACTTTAGCTGTTTGGTCACTTTTGAGGATTTAAGTTATCTCGAGTTCTTAGCCTAGTATGTCTTATGTGTTTATTTAGTAAGGGGATATTTGTATTTAATCTGTTTCAGACTCAGTGGATTTGGATTTAAAGACTGAATCTTTAGAAAAGGCTTGGAAGTGTTATTGGATAAGCAATCAAGGTGAGTTTTACTTTAAAACGTTTTTAAACTGGAATACATACATGTGTGGATTGGGAATGTGATAGATGGTGTGATTATGTGTTTATGTTTGAAATATAATATATTGAGATATTGTATTTACCTAAGCATTATACTATACATAAATACGACTGGTCGGGCTTAGGACCGGTGTGTTGGCTGTAATATTCGTACAGTGTTGTTGGCTGTAATTGTCGTACAATGAAGTTAATTTATTAGTTGGCTTGCTACCAACTAATTTGGCCATGTGAAGGATGAGTGGTACACGATGCACGAGTCTTATTTGGTATTTAGTTATGTGTGATATATGTGTGTTTATATACAGGATTTTATATAAATTGGTTTTATAACGATTTTGAAATAACAGGGATTATCTCACTAGACCGTTTGGTCTAACCCTCATTTTGTTTTCAAAAATATGTATTCCAGGTCGAGGATCTTTTCTTAGCAACGGTAAGGATAAAGTGTAGGACGCGGTTGATAGCTGACGAAGATTAGGAAAGGCTTATGTTTTGTATTGTATAGTTTTGAGACTATGGGACCGTATGTGAATTATTATGTATCTTTTGTTATGAATGTAACGATGTTATGCAATATATGTTATTTGTTGTATATTTGGGAAACCGGGTCGTTATAAATGGTATCAGAGCCCTAGTTTAAGGGATTTAGGTATTTGTATCAGTACCTAGACTTAAACTGCATGTGAAGTAGGATATCCCTAATAATTTTAGAACCTTGGGATGTTAAGTATAAAAAGGTAGAAGGAACATCATGTAAGGTAATTTCGAATTACACCTGGGCAGTGTAATTGTGATCTTACAGGTAGATGTTTGGACTGGAATACCTTATTATATGGGGTATGTGCTTATGTGTATATTAACTCCATAAAAATCAACAGAATGGCAAATCGGACTCGACGTATGGATAGATATGAAGACAGGTATATTCCTATAAACTCTATACGTGCTAAAGTGTTATATGACTTCGGTGCAAACTGATAATCTGTATTTCCGTTCTTTTGTTGTGTATCTACATTAGAAAGGTATTTGATAAATGTGTTAGAGATATAGATGGGTATGGGGTGTCTATTCAGTTAGTTCATATGGATTTGATAGAGTTCGAAGTAGTTGTGAAAACTAAGTATTTATACCTTTTCTCTTAACCTAATTCAGGGATGGAATTCTTTTAAGGGGGAGATGATGTAATACCCCGGGTAAGTTCGTTAGTTAAAAATCTACTTCCGTTAAATTTAATTAACTTTACAATGGAAGTTTAAGGTAAGTTTAGGTGAAATTATAAGTTTAAGGGTGTTTTGGTCTTTAGTGAGAAGTTTAAGGTCTAAATGGGTAAATTAGGTTGATACTATCTCCTGACCTCTTCAGATATTATCAAACAGCAAAATATCCAGAAATTGTGTGTGTGTGTGTTTTGGGGAGAAAAGTAGCAAAAAAAGAAAGGAAGGGTTAAGGCTTCAAATTGGATTGTTGGAAGTGAAATTAAGGTATGTTCCTTTACAATTTATGTGTGTAATTGTATTTAGAAGGTTTCTATCGGATTAGAATAGTTGAATTCACTTCTGGTATTGAATCAGTCGATTTCTGGGTAGAAAACACATGAACAGACGAATGTTTCCGGAAAAAACAAGATAGTGTCCGGGTGGTTTTGTTGATAGTGTCCGGATAATGTTCTAAAGGTGTCCGGACGGGGTTTCTCTCCGGGTGTTATCCGGATTGTTTGTGTTATCCGAAAACGTCAGGTTGTCCGGATTGGTTATGCTGTCCGGAAAGTTATGTTGTCCGGGTAGTTTGAGGTGTCCGGATACTTTAGTTGTTTGGTCACTTTTGAGGATTTAAGTTATCTCGAGTTCTTAGCCTAGTATGTCTTATGTGTTTATTTAGTAAGGGGATATTTGTATTTAATCTGTTTCAGACTCAGTGGATTTGGATTGAAAGACTGAATCTTTAGAAAAGGCTTGGAAGTGTTATTGGATAAGCAATCAAGGTGAGTTTTACTTTAAAACGTTTTTAAACTGGAATACATACATGTGTGGATTTGGAATGTGATAGATGGTGTGATTATGTGTTTATGTTTGAAATATAATATATTGAGATATTGTATTTACCTAAGCATTATACTATACAAGAATACGACTGGTCGGGCTTAGGACCGGTGTGTTGGCTGTAATATTCGTACAGTGTTGTTGGCTGTAATTGTCGTACAATGAAGTTAATTTATTAGTTGGCTTGCTACCAACTAATTTGGCCATGTGAAGGATGAGTGGTACACGATGCACGAGTCTTATTTGGTATTTAGTTATGTGTGATATATGTGTGTTTATATACAGGATTTTATATAAATTGGTTTTATAACGATTTTGAAATAACAGGGATTATCTCACTAGACCGTTTGGTCTAACCCTCATTTTGTTTTCAAAAATATGTATTCCAGGTCGAGGATCTTTTCTTAGCAAAGGGAAGGATAAAGTGTAGGACGCGGTTGATAGCTGACGAAGATTAGGAAAGGCTTATGTTTTGTATTGTATAGTTTTGAGACTATGGGACCGTATGTGAATTATTATGTATCTTTTGTTATGAATGTAACGATGTTATGCAATATATGTTATTTGTTGTATATATTTGGGAAACCGGGTCGTTATAAATGGTATCAGAGCCCTAGTTTAAGGGATTTAGGTATTTGTATCAGTACCTAGACTTAAACTGCATGTGAAGTAGGATATCCCTAATAATTTTAGAACCTTGGGATGTTAAGTATAAAAAGGTAGAAGGAACATCATGTAAGGTAATTTCGAATTACACCTGGCCAGTGTAATTGTGATCTTACAGGTACATGTTTGGACTGGAATACCTTATTATATGGGGTATGTGCTTATGTGTATATTAACTCCATAAAAATCAACAGAGTGGCAAATCGGACTCGACGTATGGATAGATATGAAGACAGGTATATTCCTATAAACTCTATACGTGCTAAAGTGTTATATGACTTCGGTGCAAACTGATAATCTGTATTTCCGTTCTTTTGTTGTGTATCTACATTAGAAAGGTATTTGATAAATGTGTTAGAGATATAGATGGGTATGGGGTGTCTATTCAGTTAGTTCATATGGATTTGATAGAGTTCGAAGTAGTAGTGAAAACTAAGTATTTATACCTTTTCGCTTAACCGAATTCAGGGATGGAATTCTTTTAAGGGGGAGATGATGTAATACCCCGGGTAAGTTCGTTAGTTAAAAATCTACTTCCGTTAAATTTAATTAACTTTACAATGGAAGTTTAAGGTAAGTTTAGGTGAAATTATAAGTTTAAGGGTGTTTTGGTCTTTAGTGAGAAGTTTAAGGTCTAAATGGGTAAATTAGGTTGATACTATCTCCTGACCTCTTCAGATATTATCAAACAGCAAAATATCCAGAAATTGTGTGTGTGTGTGTTTTGGGGAGAAAAGTAGCAAAAAAAGAAAGGAAGGGTTAAGGCTTCAAATTGGATTGTTGGAAGTGAAATTAAGGTATGTTCCTTTACAATTTATGTGTGTAATTGTATTTAGAAGGTTTCTATCGGATTAGAATAGTTGAATTCACTTCTAGTATTGAATCAGTCGATTTCTGGGTAGAAAACACATGAACAGACGAAGGTTTCCGGACAAAACAAGATAGTGTCCGGGTGGTTTTGTTGATAGTGTCCGGATAATGTTCTAAAGGTGTCCGGACGGGGTTTCTATCCGGGTGTTATCCGGATTGTTTGTGTTATCCGGAAACGTCAGGTTGCCCGGATTGGTTATGCTGTCCGGAAAGTTATGTTGTCCGGGTAGTTTGAAAGAAATTTCTCTCTGGATAGTTTTATCAGAATTCTGACTCTCTTACTCAGAAGTTCTGACTCTATTACTCAGAATTCTGACTCAACTAATCAGAATTCTGACTCTGATACTTAGAATTTTGAACAAGTTACTCAGAATTCTGACTTTTCTACTCAGAATTCTGACTCAACTACTCAGAATTTGGATTTTTGATATCTAATGAGGAATCATCATAGATGATTACCAAAATCTCTTGATTTTGCAAGATTATCTTGATTTTAGAGGGAATATTGTCTCAAAATTTGATCTGATTGTTTCAAGATAAAGTTCAAAACCCGTGCTTCAACGTTTTAGGTTTTTGAACATATCAGTTCAAAACCCGTACTTAAATGACTATGGCTTCTGAATAATTCAGTTCATGACCCGTACTTCAGAGACTAAGACTTCTAAACAAATCAGTTTAGAACTCATATTTCTCAGGTGATATCCTTAACTGTCATATTTTTATGTTTCAAGGAACAAGTGGTGAAAGGTAACATTGCATTATGTTTTATTTCTATTGCTTTGAAAGTTTAAATCTTAACAAATTTAATTCAATGAGATGAATTTTTTTAATGAATAAAATGTGTGTCAAGGGTGATTTTACAAGTATTTTTGTATTATCTGAGTTATATTTGTTTCAACTTTCACTTCTGAAATAAATCGAAACGTTAGCAAAACATGAATGAAATTATGTTGAATGCTCAATGTTATGAAATCTATACTTATATAGAATATAATGCTCAAAAAGCCTAAATGTCAGAATGATGGATGGAAACGAAAATATGGGAGAAGTACTACGTTTTAGAACCAAGTGATTGAGATGAAATAAATATATATAAAATCATTTAGTTTGAAAGTTTGTACCTGTGGCCTTTCTGGTTTGGGAGATTAAGTCCTTAGGGATGCTAGTCACCTAGTCCCTAAGATCAACTGGTCTGGGATCGGCTGACCCAAATACTGCAATAGAACCAGATAGAAAGCCATGTTCTACTGGTACAAATGGGTTTAAGATATATCGATGTGACCTTTCTGGTTTGGGAAATTAAGTTCCAAGGGGTGCTTGTCACCTAGCACCTAAGACCAACTGGTCTGGGATATGCTAACCCAAATTCTGCTATAGAACCAGATAGAAAGTCATGTTTAACGATGTATCTTATTCTTACTAAACTTTTTGATTAAAAGATGCCAATGTGCACAAAATTAAAAGATGTCAATGAGAACAAAATTAAAAGATGCCAATGAGCACACATCTCTTGAAACTTTGGGAAAATACAAAGTCACAATAAACCTGTAAATTTGTGAAAATCCTGATTTTGGACAAATAGTGTGAGTAGAGCAAAGTATTCTTATATGTTTTTTAATTGCGTATGCTTGAAGCTAATCATATTTCGCATGCTAAGCACGCCAAATAGATTAATAAAGGGATTGAAACTGAATATTTTTAACTTGATATGCAATGATGACTTGTATTTGAATCCAAACACATGCATTTGATTTCATTTGATTGAAAAATCTGTTAAATTTCATTAAGTTGGATTTCTTTTGTAAAGTTTTCAAATGATCAAATGTTAGTAGTTATCAAATATAGTTCAGTGAATCTTATTTTCCTTGTATAAATGTTTTCATTAAAGCACTGTATTTGAAATGAATAATTTTAATGAAATATATGCATATTTTCAGGGGGAGAAAACAAATTGCTCCAGAATTCTTATTTTGAGGGGGAGCAAGGTTATTCATTAAGGAGGAGAAAAAGCATAGACTTCATTCGAAGAAAAAGCATCGCTAAAGTTTTGAAAATCAAGGGGGGGGAAAGCTAAAGATTTTGAAGATGATTTTGCTTTCCAAAACTTTAGGGGGAGAAGAAAATAGAAAATGATTTGTATAGAAACAACAAAAGAGAGAAATGTTATTTTAAGGGGGAGAAGAAGAAAAGGAAACTGGTATGTTGTTCTTATAATGAAATGTTATGAAAGCTGATTTATGAAAGCTGATTAATTGATTCAAAAGGGAGAAGAAAGTCAGAAAGTCATAAAAAGACAGAAATTTGATTTGATCACATGGAGATGAGAATTGTCATTTCAAGGGGGAGCAAAGAAAAAAAAGCAAATATATAACAAAACTCAATTTGGAAATCGTTGCTGCTGCTGATTAAAGACTGACCAGAAGTTATTAACTCAGATTATTCATACACGATGCACGAGTCTTATTTGGTATTTAGTTATGTGTTTATATAAAGGATTTTATATAAATTGGTTTTATAACGATTTCGAAATAACAGGGATTATCTCACTAGACCGTTTGGTCTAACCCTCATTTTGTTTTCAAAAATATGTATTCCAGGTCGAGGATCTTTTCGTAGCAAAGGGAAGGATAAAGTGTAGGACGCGGTTGATAGGTGACGAAGATTAGGAAAGGCTTGTGTTTTGTATTGTATAGTTTTGAGACTATGGGACCGTATGTGAATTATTATTTATCTTTTGTTATGAATGTAACGATGTTATGCAATATATGTTATTTGTTGTATGTTTGGGAAACCGGGTCGTTACATTCGCTGAGTTGGTCAATCAATTCTCCCAGCAGTTCGCCAGCAGTCGCAAGATGGAGAAGCAGACCAGTGACCTGTATTATGTCATACTAAAAGCTAATGAATCTATCCGAAGATATTTCAACATGTTCAATGCAGAGATGATCAGTGTCCGCAATTGTGACGTCAAGACCGCGATCGAAGCTTACAAGCGTGGTCTGGACGACAATTCAGGTTTGTGTACTGATTTGACCAAGTATCCCCCAGAGAATTTCGAGCTCGAACCCTAGCGTATATGAGGGTAGAGGACGATGCTGCCTTTCTTCGCAAGCATACCGACGACAAGAGGTCGTTAGGTGTGAAGAAGCCAGAGTTCAAGACAAAGGCAGTATCCAGGCCAGAGCTCGCGCGCCAAATCTCGAACGTCCGGTTCAAAACAAAAGCGGAATCCAAGACCGCAACCAAATTCCCTCAGTACCCCAAGATATCCTCCTATGGATTCAAAGGGTCCACTAAAGACTTGGTCGAAGCGCTGAAAACCGGGCGACCATCCGTTGGCCAAAGAAATCCGACCAAGACGACGCCAAGAAAGACAAGTCGAAGTGGTGCGACTTCCATGTCGACCATGGTCATGCGACAGATGATTGCATAGCTCTCAAGAAGGAGCTAGCATATCATGTCCCGAAAGGAAACCTCAAGGATATCATAGACGACGTCGTTACTCCATCTAGCGACGTTTGACCGCCAACCCCCGAGCATGCTAAGGTCGTCAATTGCATCACTGTTGGTTCCGATGTATGTGGTTTGACGTATTCCGCAGCCAAACGTCACGCCAGTCAAGCGCCTAACGATCGGCCTATCCCGCGTTCATCGAGACCAAAATAAGATCTGGAACTAGAAGCTATGAAGATCGTGTTCGGTCAATACGAGCTCGGCGATTCGTATCAGAAACATCATGACGGGTTGTTCATTCAACTCACGATTGGTAATTGTTTAACCCGACGAGTCTTGGTCGATGGAGGCACTTCATCGAATGTCATCTTCCTTGATACCATTAAGGCCATGGGAATCGATCGATCGGAAATCACCCGACGCTCGACGACCTTGGTCGGTTTCAATGGAGAAGTGACAAGTACCTTTGGAGAGATCATCTTGCCAGTCTATGCCGGAGGAATCAACAAGCAGACCAAGTTCAGCGTCATCGATGGTGCGTCGGCCTATAACATCATTTTAGGTCGACCATGGATCCATGAAATGAAAGTCGTTCCCTCGACATATCACCAGATCATGAAATTCCCTATGCCGTGGGGAATCCAGGAGATAAAAAGTGAGCCAAAAGTCGCTCGTGATTGCTATAAGACCACTATGAAGCCGCGAAAATAGACCGTCTATTGTGGCGACTCACGACGACATACCCTAGATCCCGTGTATCATCTTAAAATCGCCACAAGGGGACAAGATGGTATCAATATTCAAGATGTCCCACGTAGTTGGGACGTGACGCGTCAGAAAAGGTACGTCTTCTAAGCCCTTTTCTATTTTTTCACACGATTTTTTTTTCACAGCGACGAATACTGACTTAAGCATCGGAGGGTCGTTGGTTAGCCAACGACCAACCTCTGACATCGTTTTATCGCAGGATTGCATAGTACTAGTTACTAAGTCTTCTATACGACTTTAATCTCGCAAGGTCGCACGATATAAATGACCAAGTCTGTGACTTGCTTATTCTATCACAGGGACGCACGATCCAGGAACATCGTATGGTTTAATTATACGATCATAATACTCAACAGTCACCTGATCTAAGTTTCTGAACTTAGAAAAATTTGTATGATCTGTATGAGCACATCGATTACATATGTTTTCTAACGCGATTCAAACACATGACTAATATCTTAATCGTTATATCGCAATGAATGCCTTAGTCGCATATACTTATGCTTGCCAATGTGATCTCAAAGTACGAAAACCTTACGACTTGTGTGCCAGTCTTTGTAATTGCAATACGTGCCTAAGTCGCACGATTCCTTGTTTACTTAGTGAATTCTACAAGTTAATATTATACTTATTAGCAAGTCGTATGGATTGAAGCAATGTGTGTAATATTAACAAAAGAGTAAATTTCATTCATAAACGAACGATTACATCACATAACTCGATCACTAACGATCGAGCAGGAAGATAGAAGTTATACAAATGAATCCTAAGGCTGAGGAGGAGCGTCGGTCGCATGAGGCGTGTCGGTCGCATCTTTTCTCGAGGCCTCGCCCACCTCTTCCTATTCGGCCTCCTTCTCGTCGTCAGAATCGATATCTCTTGCGGACCCGACTTCTTGCAAAAGTAAGCAAGCTCTACCGACGCCTGGGCCAAAGGGTTTTCTCCCGACAAATATTGCCTCGTTATGGCAGCTCGAGCGATCAGACGAGCCAGGGCAAAGGTAGACACATCCTCTTCCTTTAGTTTTTCTACCTCCTTTTCCAGACTGGCCACATTAGCCTCAGAATCCTCAACTTCCTTCTCCTTCTTGACCAAGGACTCCCTCACCTTGATCAGCTCCTCCCTTTGACTGTCGATCATTGACAAGGACTGCTTTAGACGATTGTTTACCTCGTCTTTCGCACGACCAACAATCTCCAATTCCTTTTTGGCCTCGTCGATTTGTCGAGACATAGCCTCTTCACGTTCTACGGCGACGTTCGCCCTGGCCAACGCCGCGTTCCCCCTCTCATAGGCACAAGATACCAGATCCTTAATCTTCTCTGTTTCCGCACGCAAGGCAAGAGAAGATTGGAGTGTCTGTACAAAGAAACATGTCAATAAACATTCGACAAAAGTTAAGAAAACATCGAAAACACAAGTTTTGAAAGAAAAACTTACAAGGAACGCCATGCCGGCAGATTGGGATCCCGTCTCCACGAGAGGAAATCCTTCAAAACGCTCCCTGAAAGAAGGGAGCAAATACTTCCCCAAATGGGGAAACAAATCCGTCCTGGATAGGACGTCATCGACCATGAAGCCCGAAGGCAACGTAAAGTTAACCTTCATGACTTTAGCCTCTCCCGTCGCGTGCTCCTTACCCTTGTCGGTCGACAAACGAACCGACGTGGCAGATTGGGACTTCCTCGACTTCGTTGTCGTCGTCGGTGGCGCAAAACTAACAGGTGTCGCAGCAATCGGACTAGAAGACGTCTTCGTCTTCATAGGCGATCCGACCTTCGCCTTCTCAAGCGTATTGAATCTCGATGAGCCATCAACCTTCGAAGACGGTTCCCTCGGGATCGTCATCCGCGTCTTCGGTAAAGACCCCGACTTAGTTGTCAAGGCTTGAAGTCTCCTCTCCTTGCCCTTACGGGCGAGCTCGAGTTGAGCTTCTCTTTTAGCCGAGATCGTTGGCACCTTCGTCTGAGACTCTCCTAGAAACATATGAGACAGAAATATTACACGACGAACATAGGAGAAAAAGATCAGAATCAAGCGATATGAAGGTACACTTACCAGTCATCTCTTCTTCTCCTTTCGACTCTTCCTCTGTCTCTTCTTATTCCTCCTCCGCACGCGTCTCTCTCCGGCTCTCTCCTAGGAACACCAGATCCTCTTCGTCGCCCGCCAATGGCCGTGCGACGAACGATCGCTCGACAGTACTGAACTCTAAAAACGCTTCGACCTTTGTTTGAGAGTTGGCGTAAGGCTTCACGTCCTCAAATTTTATAGTTGTTGGCACATAAAAAGCAAGTTAGAAATCAGTCAAAGATTACAAATGACGTACGACAATACAACTATAAAACCTCACCCGACGTATTCCAGCCAGCCCTAATCCAGTTGCTCTCAGAGTCGAGAGTCGACTAGCGCACAAACGCATACCTAGTTTTCCACTTACGATCGTTCACAGCGGTCTGTAAAACCAAGGTTTTATCGCCTTTATACCTAGAAAACAAGCTATAACGGTGACATTTATCTCTCTTGACTTGGTAGGCTAAGAGAAGATCGCGCACGTTCATGGGAGATTCCCATTTTTCAGTGAGGCGTTCGATCACTTGTATCACCCTCCAAAATTGGGGCATTAATTGAGCTGGCGACAAATCGAACTCAGTCATGAAGGCCTTGGCTAAAGGCGAGTAGGGCCATTCAAATCCTATCTTAAAAGGATATTCATAGATAACTACGAACCTATCGGAGCATAAATCAGGTCGAGTCTGACCTGCTTTAATCAATGTTATCCCCGTAGGGATTTTGGCTAGACTACTAAGATCGTCAAGATCTTCAATAGAACTAACAGGTTCTGACGGCATTTCTAAAACCTAAAAAGTTTCTCAAAGATTTCTAGCGATAAGCTGATGAAGGACTGGAGAATTGTACCTTATATAGGTGCCTAACCTTCAAAATCTCTAAACCAATCGAAGATCTTTCGCAAGTTTAGAAAAGATTGTGCGACGAACAAGCAAGTGAATCCATAAAAATCTCTCCTAAAAAAGCTCTCCGAAATCGTAAAAGGAAAGGATCTATCGAGGTCTCTATTTATATAAAAGATCGTGTCAGAACGAATCCCTCGATGATCAACACGGGTCCTCGTCTTTTCATATGACCCACGGATCGCAGACACCTGGCGGATACAGCTGTTTTGCACGATTATGTATCAGCATGACGTCACGATTATGTCCCCTTTTCGACTTCCCATTCGGTTAGAATTGGACCAATCCAATTCCAAGGTAACTGAAAGGATTTTTTACACGTGTCAAGGGCAAAATTTAAAAAAAAACTTTTGAAATTTTAATTTGTCACTCCACTTTTTCAAATTTTTGGGGCAAACTGTTTGGGTAAAAATCCAACAGCCTCGACCACGACCAAGACGTTAAAGACATTTATTACACTCCTCTTGTAACAAAGTTAAATCATCAACACTTTGTCCTTGGACCAAAGCTATGGTCGAAAGTACCTCTCGACACTCGACCGACGTGTGGAAATACACGACCTCGACTGACTAACATGCGACACTTCTGTTATGTTTTTCATCGTTTAATGCAGGTCAAACTTCATTTATGATCAACGGCTATAACCGACGAGGTAAGTTATGAACATTCAAATCAACAAACCGTTACGACAGTTACATGAAGCATTCATGAAGCCATTAAACACACTCGAAGACTATAAATACAAGGACGAAGCTATCATTTGCGGACAATCTATCATCACCGAACTCCAGAAGCACACTGCGTACTCATGAACATCCGAAGCAAAGGAATTTCTCTCCAGTGATCGCTCTCGACGCATGACTCACACTCTCGACCTACAGACTTAGCACACGACACACTAGTTTTACATTCGATACACTTGTTATTTTCACATTTCAAGTCATTTGTATTGTAATCATTGTACGATAGACACCTGAAACAAAGGACATCGCCCCTGTTTGGCGACCATAGTGCAGCGACGACTTCCACAGTCGTCCGCGGGTTTTTTCCTCGTTGAGGTTTTTTCCGCGTCATAAAAATCTCTGTCTCTTTACAATTTTTTGTCTTTGTCGCACGCTTTGTCGTAAGATTCCTTTCTTTAGTTGTTAAGCTCCACAATCAACCTTAAGTTATCCTTCTGGACGATTTTTGGCATTAACAGTAACCATTGTTACCGGGTACACTTACCGGATCGGGTAAGTTACCGGGTAAATCAACCGGTAAGTGTGTCCCTATATATATACACACATCCGGAAACCCTTATTTTTCAAAATTACCCGAAAAGCTAAACCCAAAACCCTCTCGCGACCTCCCACGACTCGGTCACTCTCGATTCATCTACATCTAGGACTTTTCACGATCTACAAACTCAGGTATGTTCTCCTTGTTGCTCCTAGATGCTCTTCTATCAATTTCACACTCAACCATCCACAAATCGATTAGGAATCAACACCTCAGTGACCGAAACGGGTTCCGAAACCCATCTGTGAGTCGGTTCACATTTCAAATCGAGTGTTATATAAGGCTTAATCGTTGTTTTGTGGTCCATTATTGAGTTTAGTTTTACCTATCCAAGATAGATCTACTCTTGGGACTATCTTTTTGCACCACAGTTCGTCGACCGGTAACCCTAGGTTACCCGATAACTATCGACATACCCGATAACATGCATCGCACCCGGTCACCATCTTGGTAACCGGTAACCCTTATGACCATTCGGTATGCCCACTCGGACACCTCGACTTCCCGGTAACCTATGTCGTCCGGATACTTTGTATCCGGTAAGTTCGACAATCCGGTAAGTTCGATGTCCGGTCAGTCGTCTCAATCCGGTAACTTTCTTTTTATCCGGTAAGCTTACCTCATCCGGTAAGACCACTTTTGTCCGGTAACTATCATCCACCCGATAACCTCTATGTTATCCGGTAAAACCCCTGTGTCATCCGGTAAGTTTTGCTTGACCGGATACCCTGATTATCCGGACACTGCTCGAGTCCAATACCTTTGCATTTTTCCAACATTGACAGTCCCAATGTCATGCTTTAACAGCCAGTCCTCAATCAATCGCTGATTGAACCATTAAAATGCTACGGTACGCTTTGAAGGTGGTGTTCTCCCGTCCATGATCTGACACTGTGTTTTACAGGTTTTCTAAATGGCGGATCAACAAGATGACCCTCAGTAGAACATCCCGCCTCCGGAGGAGATTATAGACGACGAGGCCGACAATGCCTTGGTTCCCGAGGACCATGGCATCGAGATCAATCCGAACAACCATCATCTTAACGCCGCCGAATTCCGACCTACACATCGAGTGGTGGTTGATATCATCCTCGGCCACCCACTTCGCCGAGCACTCACTGCCACAACTGTTGTGCCCGTATTATATCTCTACCAGGTATGGCGCACAACTAGAGTTGGCACTGTCAACAACATCCAAACCATCACGACAACCATCGACAACCATCCATTCACACTGACACCGGACTCCTTCCGACGACTACTATCACTTCCGGAACCGACTGCCGGAGGCCATGCCGCGTACGCACCCACCATCGATGATGTGACTCTCTGTGCTGACATCCGCGCACTTGGCTATCACCACGATCTCGACTGCCCGTCAGCTTTCAACCGCAAATACATCGTGCATGTATGGTACACGTTATTCACCATCCTGAATAGATGCTTGTCCTCTCGATGGAAAGGGATAGACCAGTGCACCATCGACTTCCTGCGCCTACTTCATGCTGTGTGCTACAACCGGCACATAGACTATTCAGCGATCATCTGGCGTGAACCGGTGCAAGCCATCCGACAGACTGGCGGTTCCAAGAAGAAGTTCATACCGTTTCCAAGATACTTTTCTCTGGCCATCCGACAACACATGGATATGAATCCCCTAATCCCGAGACGGATCAATCATCCGGTATGTCCTCATCACAATTTGCAATACTTGGTGATTCGTAACCCACCGGATACCCCAGCCATGCCTATACCTGAACACTTACTGGCACACGCGGACCCCAATGCACCGGATGTGATAGAATATAGGTGAGCATTAGGGAATCCCATGGTCCAGCCAGAGCCGGAGGGACATCCCCAGGGAGATAGACCCGAGAGACGTGAGGGTCCGAGAACGAGAGGTGGTGGAGTCCAGGCAGTTGGGGCTCTCGGACGGGGTGTGCTGAGAGTGCATGGGAGGGGAACAGGAGTGGACGGTGCATTGGATCCGCGAGCCAGTACTACCCAAGCCGGACCGAGCCAACAACCCATTCCCATCACCCGTACCACGGCCGAAGCAGGACCGTCGACTACACTACATGAGGTCCAGGTCGTCACTGAAACCGAACGCCCAATGCTTCACCATGACACGTAAGCATACATATCTGACCCTTCACCACCCAGACAGGTTAAACAAGTGGAATCCGACTCCACCGAATCCGATACGGACCGTGCCATACGCGCATCCTTGATACCTACCCGTATCGGACCAACCCCAGAGTTGACCAAAGGAATCCCATCTGACTCACCCATAACCCCTCTAATCCCTACTACCCAGCCTGATACGGGAGACATAAGAAGAGCGGAGGGAGTTTTAGTTGAAAATCCAGAAGAGGTGAGACAGAGTGAAGTCAGGTCCAAAAAGAATCATGAGAGGCTAAGCCGTAAAAATAAAGAGGCTTCAGAGCGAATCCAGCCCGGTGTCGCCCAGGTAGCCACATCTGTTATCCTGTCTCATCTGTTGGGACGGGGTATTGAAGAAGTCTCCGTGGACCTAGCGGCGCAATTGCACGACCTCCCTGGCCACTCATCCGTCTCTCAAAAGACGGGTGTTTAGATTTTCAAAATCACAGAACTTCTGTAAACTACAGAAGTTCTGTCAATCTGTTACTTGGGCATTTCTGTAGTAATAACGGTTACTTTTACTGAGATTGAATTACATGTGGCTAAGAATAACCCCACGCGCCTAGCATTAATGGGCCGCGCACGACGTCCTGTCATCCTCTGACATGGCCTACGTGTCCCATTTTCATTGGGCGTACATGGAACGTTTTCTGTGGAAAGTTGAACCCGCCGTTCTAACTTGAGTTCGGATTCCAAATTTTAATCCATTACCATATATTTTACTCTTTCGAATTCTACCGTTTTACCCTCCTATAAAAACCAAGCTTACACTCTCATAAACCTTTTACAAACTCTCATTCTTCTCCGGCGAAACCTGCAAATTTCTTATTCTCAGTACCAAATGGCTTCATCTTCTCAAGCTATCTCCCTTGCACACTCTCCGGCGACCTCACCAGAACATTCACCTGCTCATTCTGAACATTCAGAAAACCCCAACCCTGCCCAAAACATTGAACTAGAAGATTCCGGCGATTCAGCAGACTTTGCTCCAACCACACATCTTTAAAACTTCATAGCAAAGGATCATTTCGAAAAAGTACTACCAATGAAATCCAACAATTGCTATTTGGTCCCCTCACCCATTGCTTTCGGCGAAGCCCATGCCATTCTTCTAAACATAATGGAAAATCATATCCTCTTCCCTTTACTCTCAAGAACCCCAAAGAAAATTCCAGTAAGATATCTGAACCAGTTTTGGCAAAGTTGCCGATTTGATAAAGATGATTCTCTTATCAAAGGATACATTTCAAGACCCGACAAATCTGAGCATCTGGAAATCAAGTTCAATAGAACAATGTTCTCACTTGAATTCAACCTACCAACAAGGGGTCTTCTTGGATTAAAGAAGTACGCAGAGCAACCAAAAGACGACGAGATCTGTCGTTTCCTAGAAATGCTTGGGTACAACACACCACTGAGGAAGAGAAATGACTTCCGCAGAGGCAGATTACCACCTCTGTGGAACACCTTGTTCTCAATTCTTAACAGATGCCTGACAGGGAAGATAGGCAGTATTGACCAGAGCTCACATCAGATATTAACCATCATGTATGGGGTTTACTATGATCTCCCACTGGATTACGCGACCATAATGATGCAAGAGATCATCAACACCATCGACATAAAGAACAACACAAGAAGGGTCAAAGAGAACGATCCTAAGTTTCTACCACCTCTGCAATTCCAAAGAATACTGGGAGTCTTGTTCGAACCTCTGTTGCTAATACAGAAATGGCCAATGGAAGGGCCAATTCCCAAACAGTTCCCAATGAGCAAAAATATTCCCACTGATCATGTAGATGGCTACACACACTGCAGACCTTTGTCAAAGAAACTTCTGAAGTATGCCTCGAATAAAACCCTTAAGAAAGAGTATATACGCGATCATAGAACTCCTAAACCGAGTCCTATGACACCCCCGCGTTTAGGTGTCCCCCTAGGAACAATGATTGCAGAACCTCTTTCCACTCAAGAAAAAAAAGATAACAAATTAGCAAAACACATGGCTATTCAACTTAGCTTCATAGCCAAACATGCAGAGCTCATGGGAAAAAAGTCCTCTTCAAAATCTTCTGCTTCTACTCCAAAATCAAAAAGGAGGAAAACTGCAGAAGGCACCTCTACAAGAGCTGCAGAAGATCAACCTTCACCTCCTCATGCCACAGAAATTGGCTCCTCTGCTCCTCCCTCTTCTCCAAAACAGAAGAAGAAAAGAAAATCAAAAACCACAGAGGAAGGGGCACCAAAACCTAAGAGGAGGAAAACCAAAAAGAAGCATGGTAAATCACTTGAGAAATTGGTTACCATAGAAGAGGAAGCAATCGAAGAAGAAAGAACTGCAGAAGAAGAAGAAGATGCAGAAGAAGAAATGACAGAAGAAGGATATCAATCGCCCCATCAATCCCCAGATCGATTTGCTCACCAAGGAAACATTAACGATTTCCTACAGAACCCCGACATTGCCAACACTTTAAATACAGCAGGGTGGACAGCACAACCTCTCGACCACCATTCCCCATAAGAACAGTACTTCTCTATTTCCGGCATTGACACACATCTGCAAGAAGATGATCAAACACCCAGAGATCAATCAGCTGAGACACCTATTATTCTACAGAACCCCTTCATTCAGCAAGGATTGGACGTTCACAGAAGGAGTCCAAGCCCAGCTTTAGAAGAAATAGGACAAACAGAAGCTCAGTGGAATAGAGATGAAGTAACAGAGACAAGAATGGAGGTCTCAGAGGTAGATTCAGACGAAGAAGAAGCTGTCTGGATACGAAAAGGTCTCTATCATCCACATGTCATGAAGTTATATGGCTCTCATCAAATGTATGACTTCTTAGGCACAGAGCAAAGAACTTCAACAGAGGATAGGGTAGAAACATCTGGAGGAAAAGAAAATGTAAAAGAAAAAGATGCCGAAGATGAAGAAGGCACACATCCCTCACCCCCTCCCAGTGCAACCCACACATCTAACTCCGCGGGTCTAGCTGCAGAAGGAGTTATTGAAATAGAGCAGCACAGCTCGATCCAAACCCAACCCAACCAGCCAGAAGTCACTCCTTCGACTTCTGCGCCCACAAAAACCGGGGAATCCATTCCTAGGGAGTCTCCTCAAAGAGACTCACCTATAGTTCGTGATCAATCGCCCCAGATCACACTAGAACACCCTACAGAGGAATTTGTTTCCTCTGCCATGCACGAAATAGGGCCAACCCTTCTTTCAGAGAGAAGTAGTGAGCACAACGACGAAGAGACTCTAGACAAGTCTCCGAGTCAACAGAAGGATAATCTAGTACCCACCTCTGAAGTGGATCTAGACAATGTCGTTCACAGAACTTCTGTAGAGTTTGAAGCACTAGATGCTTCTTCTCGAAGATCAGATGGAAATCCTTCCACCCCCAACGTACAAACAAGGGTGAACGAAGGTGTCCCAGGAGCAGGGACTCACTCTGGAGACGAATGTGTTCCTCTAGAGGTTACACCAGGGACACAAGTATCAAGGGATGAGTTCCAAACCCTTGTCACCTCTGTGAACCAAACCATGAAAGAGTTGCAAAGCTCTTTCACATCTTTTGCAGAGAAAACATCAACGGCCTTGCTGAATCTGAACACCAAAATGGACAATCTGTCCACAGAGGTGAAAACAGCCATCACAGAGATGAAATCTTCTGCGCAAACAACTGCAACAACTACAGCCACTTCTGCTGCTAAAGATTTTGGAATTACCGCAACTTCTGCATTCAAGGAATCAGTAAAACATTTCCTTGAACAAATGAACAAGCAATCCAACAAATCACAGAGCATCACACCCGCAGATCTACAGAAGGCTCTGCAAAACGTTCAAGCAGAAGCAATGCGCAACACAATACTGATGCAGCTAAAGACTACATGACCAGAGCACAGCTAACAGAGCTCGGCAAAAATGTCATAAACCAGGTCACTGAAGTCATTGTCTCCTTCACTACTGCAAATGCCAACTACGTCAAAGAGTTCAGAAAAAGTGTCGACAGAATGCGCTTCAACACAGAAGCAGAGCTTGCAACTCTTTTCGGCCTCTGTGATGATGTATGTGCGAAGTTGATGGCCGCAGGAGCAGAACTACCAAAGATACCCAAAGCTTCCTGCAGAGCAGAGGGTACTTCTGATAAAAGTCAGGATGATTCTGATGATGACCATCCTGGTCCATCAGATAATCCTGAGGGGGAGAATATAAGGGAGAAAGCTACGACCAGAGGAATACAAGCTCCACCAATCGCAGCAGAACCAATCAGTCAAGCCCCTCCAGAACAAACCCAAGATCAACAACAAAATCAACAGACCACAGAGACAACACCCATCTCTGTGGAATCAACTCCTGAAGAAACCAATATTCCAGAAGCTGATCAGCATACCACAGAGGCAACAACCACCCCTGTGGTAATCAACATGAAAAAGATTCCTTCAACAAAATCAACAGAAAAACCCTAAACCATACCAAGAAGAAAGTCGATTGCCACCAAACCAAAAAGAGCAACGACCTCTGCGACCTCTGCTTTTTCTATTCTGAGAAAGATGCACAATACAATGTCTGATCGAATGTCGCAGAGAGAAGAAGAAAGGCACAGGTTCACATTAGCTTTCAAAATGGAAAGAAGATTCGATGTCCAATCTTCACCAACAGAAATAGAGCTCACAGAAGAAGTCACCAAAGAACCTCCAACAGAGGTTATAGAGCAACTCAAGCCAACAGAACCATCGCCACAAAAGTCCTCTAAAACACAAGTGTCAAAACCTACAGAGGCAACCATCAAGCCAACAGAAGCACCAACCTCCAAACCTACAGAAGAAACAGGTTCTGCACCTCCAAAAGCCAAAGACAAGGGCAAAGCAATACAGACAGAAGAGCCCAAGAAAAAGAAATCATTGCCCAAGCCTACAGAGAAATTGATGAAGAGCGCCTTTGATGCCTTTCAAACTCCAAAGCCTGAAGAAGAGGACTGGGCATATGGATTAAAGCATCTGACAGACATTCCTCTAACTGGCAGAGCTGTAGAAATTGTTCAAAAGATGGAGAGTCTCAGAAGACAAGTACCACAACCTAGTCCAACACATGAAGAGATGGAAGAAGTGGTATACAAATACCTCTATAAACAAACCTTTCAGACCAATCATCCAACAGATCATGTGACAGATTCAAGGATCAGAGAAGAATTTAAGAACATCTTCACAAGGACAAAGCCAAGAACCAAAGCAGATGTCTTCTCAATCCACAAGATCAAAAAGGTAATCTTCTGCAAGTTCTCCTTTACAAGAACCTATCCAAGGGTCAGGTACAATCTTTACAAAGTCAGAAGAGAAGACAATTCAGAAACCACCTTCGTTGATGCTGACCTAAGAAATATCAATCCTTATGATCTACCTGACCTTCTGCAATTGACAAAGGACAACTACAACACAGAGGCAAACACCAGAGCCTAACAAGTATTAAGAAAAGCAATGAGGGAAAAGCTTCTGATCTTCAGTATGATAGATTTTCAACTGGGAAAGGATCTTGGTCTCAAACATCTAAATTTACGACCACCAGAAGATCGCTGCCCACCCGACGCCGTGCCCAACTCTATCATTATAGAACCAAGATTCGAGTTAGTATTTCAAAACCCACAAAGCGAAATCAAACTATTTGTGTGCATGGATTGTCAGAAGTACGCAACTAGTACTCTGAACAAGTTCAGAGCAAGCCTTGTAAAATACAGAGGTACAGAGAAAATGGATAGAGATGTTGCAGATACTTTCATCAGAGAGATTGATGCCACAATTCGCCTAAGAGAACTCTGCATCAGTTTCTACAAAGAGATCAGAAGAATCGGAAGAGACAACAGAAGCTACAACGATTTCAAAGATGCCAAAATCTGAGTCTCAAACCTCAAATCTCTGCAAACCAAGTCAAAAGTTTATCTTTCATTGTACTCAAATGTAAAATGCCTCTGGCATATTTCTGAATGAAAGAACTTTCGAGGTATTGTTTAACCTCTGTCTTATCTAACTTAGCCTAACTAAACTCAAGTTAAATTTTTTATTTTTCACTACTTAGGGGGAGATTGTTAGCTTCAATCTTCCTAATCATAGAAGTATTTAGAAGTAGTGAAAAATAGGCTAAGTGAAGAAAGCCTCTTACAGAGGCTCTGCCGAACTTACCGAGAGATCAAGGTCAAGAAGCTACAGACGCTAAAGAGGCGTCCTACAGAAGCCCTGTCATACGCGCAAAGAAGCCAAAGACTCGGAATCCGGTGAATACTGCTCTTCTAAGGACCAAACCGCAGAACCTCTGTGGCACTTCACAGAGCCTCTGCGGTCTTCAACAAAGACTTAAAAGATATTTATAATATCTTGCTACTGTTACAGGACCTGTTCATCAACTTGCATGGTAGCATGCCCTGTCCAACTGCAGCGTGTGAAACTCTGGTTGGATTCAATAGGGCTTAGTACATAATAGACGTCTGCTGCATTAAATGCAATACAGCACGTCCAACTGTTCATGCCATCCGTCCAACTATTCATACCGTCCTTTGTGAATAGTAGCATATGCTTTATGGTCCCCTTAGAGTAGTATATAAGGAAGACTCATGTTGAGTTCTTCCTATCCATCGATCGATCAATCGAACAATCGAAACAAGAATTCAAGAGAGAAAAACATCACAAGAACACATAGCTTTAAACACTTTGAGAGTCATATCTGTTTTAAAAGCTTTGCTTACTCACTGTTCTTGAATCTGTTATTAATATATATATTCAGTAAACTTTGAGATATTATTTCCTGTTCACTGTTTATTTATATTATGTTCTAAATCTATCAATCATATCTGTTAGTTATTCAAATACGCTTCCGCATCAAACATAAATTCGAACTAATAGATCTGACAATCTTGTATAAGCAAAACGGGAACCAACAAAATCCGACGGCAACGTGAAGTTTACTGTCGTGACTTCTTTCTCACCCTCTCCCGTTTGCGCGCCCTTGCCCTTGTCGGCTGACGGGGGGCCCGACGTGGCAGTAGGAGACACCGTCGATTTCGCCGGATGCGCAGAGTCAACGGGTGTCGCGTCGATCGCGTCGGAAGTCTCCTCGACGGATGCGGTCGATGCTTTCGCCTTCTCGAGCGTGACGACTCTCGACAAGCCACCCGTCTTCAAAGACGGTTCCCTCGGGATGGACATCCTTGTCCTCTTCAGGACTCCCGACCCAGCTGTTGGGGCCTCTGTTGTTTCCTATTATCCTTAACAATGATTTAAGTATCTACTAGTTCAAACAAATAAGGGTGTGGAAGCGTTTTAACGAACTAAAAAGATATTGCTTGGTAGAAAGACACACAATATAGAATACACAAAGTATAAATAACACAGATATTTAACTCAATGATTCACTGTGTATTGATTATAAAGAACACCAAGAACACCGAAAGTATTACAAGAATTCTGCTCTAAGGGTGTGTGTGTCGTGCAAAGCTTAATAGAAGAGCTCAACATGAGCCTTCTATTTATACTATTCACCAGGGGACAGGTTCTGGACAATAAGGACTGAAGGTATAAGACACGATCATGGACTGTAACTGGTACAACGTTAATGTAGTGCGCCGTCTTCTGCTAAGGCTAAAACCCATCAGAGTTTGACACGTGGAGTTATCAGGGCACGCCTTGTACGAATGATCTTCAGGATCTTCGTACAGCAGAAAACATGAGAAGCACGATCGTCTTTGTATTGATCTTTGGCATATCTTCTAAGTCTTTAGTCTTCAAACCACAGAGGCTTTGTCAATGATGACAGAGGTTCTGTGGCCTTGTCCTCTGAGAAGAGTCTTTTGGCGATTCTTCACTTCGGTCTTCTCGGTATCTTGGCAGATGCTCTGTCGGTGTTTTTACACTTAGCCTATTTTTCAATACTTCTATAAACATAAAGATTGGAGCTAACAATCTCCCCCTAAGTGTTGAAAAATAAAAAATTGAAAGTGCATGGTTTTCTATGTTAAGAACACGACAAGAGGTGTTTGACCTCTGTTGAAACTTTTCTTTCATATAAAGTTATGCCAGAGGCACTTACATCTGATTACATGATGAAAGAAAAAGTAGCAGAGATTTGTAGACTAACTCAGACGTTGGCGTTTTGGAAGTCGTTGAAACTTCTGTTGTCGAGTCCTACTTCTTTAAGCTCATGATATATTCTGATGCAGAGGGTTCTGAAGTTGATTACCGAGTCGATGACCTCTATCAGTCTATATGCGGAGGTTTTATCCATCAATTTCGTTCCTCTGTGCTCCATAAGGTTGGCTCTGAACTCTGTGAGAGTACTTGTTGCGTATTTTTGGCAGTCCATCTCTAGAAACAATCTTGATTTTCCCACAGGATGGGCAGAGGATGGGCAGTCATCTTCTGGTGGTCTAAGGCTTAGGTTTCTCACTCCGAGATCTCGTCCTACTTGGAAGTTGACTAGGCTATATAACAGAAGTTTCTCGTGCATGGCCTTTCTAATCACCTTGTATGCCCTTCGAACTGCATCTCCTGTTGTAAAGTTCTGTTTTGTCTAGTTCAGAAGGTCGGGTAGGTCATAGGGGCTTAAGTTCCTAAGATCAACATCTGAGAATTGGTTCTCGGTTCTGTCCACTCTTTTGACCTTATAGATGTTGTAGGAAATCTTAGGTGTGGTTCTGGTGTGAGAGAACATACAGTATATGACCTTGTCGATTTTGGAGATTGAGTAGACTTGATTGACAGGCTTGGGAGTTGTTCTGGTGAAGATGTTTTCGAGCTCAGCACGGAATTCGGGGTCTTGAATGGATGGTGGCAGAGGATCTCTGATAGTTCTGTTGTATAGGTACCTGTACACCACTTCTTCCATTTGTCGTGGAGGTGCACCAGGTGGAGGCATGGGTCTGCGCAGAGCATCCATTTGCTTTTTAATTTGGGTCACTCGATCTTCTGTAGGTTTTGCCTTCGGATTCAGAACAGGTATGTTTGACAGAGGGGTATCACCGAAAGCCCAGTCTTCTTCTTCTGGCTTTGGTGTAACATATGCATCGAAGGCGCTTTTCATCAGTTTTTCTGTGGGTTGATGTTTATGCTTCTTCTTCTTTGGTTCCTCTGTCATTATCCCCTTTCCCTTGTCTTTGGCCTTAGGTTGTTTTGGTTCTGCTCGTTGGGGTTGGGTTGCCTTTATTAGTTTTATCGGTAGAGCTTCTGAGGACTTGGTTGAAGTAGCTTCTTCAGATGGTTTTGTAGGGGTTGCCTCTGTTGGTTTTGGCACTTGTGTTTCGGAGGTCTTGATTGGTGATGTGGACTTGGTTGGTGAGGCTTCTGTAGACTTGCTCAAATATTTTCTTTTGTGAGCCAGAGTCTTGGTTCTGGTTTTGGTTTTGGGTTCCTCTGCGGTTTTGGGTGTGGGAGATGGTGACTTTGATTTTGCAGCTTCTGGTGTTTTTGGTGTTGGTGAAGGGGTTTGTCTTCTGTTGGTTTAGGTGTTGTTGGTGTTGTTGGTGTTGGTTGGTCTTCCTCGGAGGATGTGAGGATTTGTACTTGTTCAGTGGGTTTGGGGGTTGGAGATGGTAGATCTTCTATGATTACATGGGTTGTTTCCACAGAGGTGGTTGTTGCCTCTGTGGACTTCTGTTGAGTTTCTCCTTGGTTTTCAGGTACTTGGTTTAGGGGTTCTACGGCTATTGGTGGTGCAGGTAGACCGCTATTTGCAGCTTTCTCTTGTGTCCCTTTCTCCCCCTCAGGATGATCTGATGAATCATCAGAATCATCATCAAAGTCATCCTGACCCTTATCTTTCTTACCCTCTGCTCTGCACGTTGCTTCTTGCTTCTTTGGTGGAGTGGCACATGCGACTATCATTTTAGCGCACAAGTCATCGCAGAGGCCAAGAAGGTTGTGGACCTCTGCCTCTGTGTTGAAGCACAATTTGCCCACACTTCTGCGAAAGTCTTTGACATAGTTGGCGTTGGCAGCAGTGAAGGCTCTGATGAACTCTGTGATCTGGTCGAGTATCCCTTGCCCAAGCTCTGTCAGCTGAGCTTTGGTCATGTAGTCAGAGGGCTTCATGGCCTGAGTTTCTTTCGTAGTTTGCTCTTGGACTTGCTCTAAGGCCTTCTTTAAGTCTTCCGGAGTTAGGCCCTTAGAGGTAGGGGTTTGTTCTTTCTTCAATTGGTCAAGGAGATCTTTGATAGAGCTTTAGAAGGCAGAGGTTGTAGCCTTCTCGAAATCAGCGGCAGTGGTAGTAGCAGAGGTTGTTGCAGATGTTTTCATTTGAGCGCAGGCCTGTTTTACCTCTGTGGATAGGTTATCCACTCTGGTGGTCAGTTCAGAGATGGCCTTTGTTGTGGATTCTGCAAGAGAGCTTTTCAACTCTCCCAACGAAGTGGTCACAGGGGTGACAAGGGTTTGGTACTCATCCCTTGCGACATGTGATCCAGGTGTAACCTCTGGGGGAATACATTCGTCTCCAGAGTTAGTCCGTGTTCCTTGGACACCTTCTTTCGCCCCTGTTTGTACGTTGAGGGCGGAAGGATTTCCTTCTGATCCTTGAGCAGAGGATTTTGAGGCCTCATGCTCTACAGAAGTTTAGGTAAGAAAATTGTCCTGATCCACTCCAGAGGTGGGTACAGGAATATCCTTAGGTTGACTTGGGACTTGTCTAGAGTCCCTTCGTCTTTGTGCACTCTAAGCTCTTCTGAAGAGCCTTGGGGTCCTAGTTGTATGCGTGTAGCAGAGGAAACAAATTCCTCTGTGGGGATTTCTATTGTGATCTGGGGTGAAGGATCACGAACTAAAAGTAAGTCCTTTGGAGAGGACTCCCTTGGAATGGTTTCCCCGGTTTCAAGTGGCACAAAGGAAGAAAGAGTTTCCTCTGCCCGGTCAGTTTGGGGTGGGGTCGAGTTGTGCTGCTCTTGTTCAATAATACCTTCTGCCACTAGACTGGCGGTATTAAAAATGTGGGTTGCACTAGGAGTTGGTTGGGGTTGTGTGCATCTTCCTTCTTTGGCATCTATTCTTGCTTCACCCTCTGTCAAACACCCTAACCTAACAGTTTCTCCGCTAGCCTCTATCTCATCAAAATCAACTATTTCCTCTGACACTTTTCGGGCTTCTCCCTCTGTCACACCTTCAACCACTGGGGTTTCTACTCTAGGTACTAATGAATCATAGCACGGATGAGATCCAACTAGGCTTTGGACCAGTGGATGCAGAGGTCCTGGTACTTATGCCTGGATGCCTTCTGAGGTTCTTTCAAAGGCCCCAATCTCAGAGTCTATCATATCCTCTGTAGGTACCTCTTCTTCTGGACTCTTTCGTAGCACATCATATCCGGGATGGAGGAAGGGATTCTGTAGTACTTCTGGTGTCTGAACCTGAATATCCTTAGGGGTTTGGTCATCTTCATCCAAGACAGAAGAGATTCTGAAGTCTGGTTCTTCTATTGATTAATTGGATAGGGCTTCTGCGTTCCAGCCAGAAGTATCTAAAGAATCAGCAATATCCTGGCGTTGGAGAAAGGTAGAGAAGTCACCCTGATCTGCATAGTGGATAGGAATTGCGGATTGCAGAGGGTGTTCACGGGTTTCTTTTGTTGTTTCTTCTTCCATTTCAACTCCATCTGCAATGGTTTGCAGAGGAGTATGGGGTTTCTTGGATTTCTTCTTGCTCTTCTTTCTTTTTGGTTTGGGGGCACCCTCCTTAGAAGACTTGTGTTTTCTCTTTTTCTTTTTGTCTTTGGGAGGAAGGGGAGGTGCATAGGATTCAACCATTGTGGTATGTGGTGGTGATTGTGGGGTTTGTTAGATGCTTATATAGGTGCCCTCTGATGTCTTCTTTGATTTGAGGGCCTTCTTCTTCTTGGGGGTTGTGGCTGAGGGTTTGCTCTTAGGAGTAGGGGAGAGAAGTGTATTTCTCAGAGCATGAAACTTCCCTTGTACTTGTTCATGCTTAGCAAAGGCCACTGCCCATTCTTCGTCAGTCATTCTATCTACAACCTTAGATCCTAAGGGGACTCCTAGACATGGGGGTGTCATAGGACTCGGTTCTGGAGTCCTATGATCGCGTATGTATTCTAATTTAAGGGTCTCATCAGTGGCATATCCCAAAAGTGCGGTTGGCAGAGGTCTGCAGAATTTGTATCCTTCCAAGTGCTCTTGGGGTGTTCTTTGCCATTGGGTATAATTTGACGGTTGGTCCCTCCATTGGCCATTTCTCTAATAGTAGCAGAGTTTCTAGGAGGACACCTAGGATTCGCTGGTACTGAAGTGGGGGAAGATCTTCTACTGTGGGTCCTTTAGCCCTCTGGGAGGAGATTCTGCGGTCAATGGTGTTGACCATTTCCTGTATCATTAGGGTGGCGTAGTCCAGAGGTAGATCGTAGTACACCCCGTACATAATAGCCATGACTGGGTGAGAAGTTTGGTCTGGACTACCCACTTTCCCATTTAGACATCTGTTGAGAATGGAGAAGAGAGTATTCCACAGAGGTGGGAACCTATTTCTTCTGAAGTCATTTCGTTTCTTCAGTGTTACATTGTAGCCCAACATTTCAGCAAATCTGCAGAGCTCTGTGTCTGTGGGTTCTTCTGCGTACTTCTTTATGCCTAGAAGACCTCTGGTGGGTAGACCGAACTCAAGTGAGAACATGGTTCTGTTGAACTTGAGTTCGAGGTGTTCGGATTTGTCAGGTTTTGAGATGTAGCCCTTGATCTGTCTATCTTCTGGGTCATACCTGCAGCTTTGCTAGAATTGATTGAGGTATCTGGCAGGGATTTTGTTGACAGTTTTGGTTAAGAGAGGGTTTAGGTAATAGTTTTCCAGAATATGAAGTAGGATGACATGTTCTTCCCCAAATGCGGTTTTTGAGGGAACCAGGTAGTGATTATTGGGTTTTAAGGGAAGAACACGATCAAAGTGTTCATGTTCGATGAAGTTTTGAAGGTGAGTTGTCGGAGCAAAATCTGCTGAATCACCGGAGTTGTCCTGTTCTAGGTTTCCGGCCATATCTGGATTCTGAGAGTGCTCAGAATGAGTTGGGGAGTTCACCGGAGTGTTTGAAGTGGAAGCCAATGATGTTTTCTTGATGAAAGTGAGTAGAAAGTAGGAGTTGCAGGTAATGCAAGGTTCGCCGGAGAAGAAAGGTGGGAGTAAATTCGTAAAAAGATTAGGAAAGAATGTGAACGGGGTTATATAGTGGGGGTAGAAACGGATAGAATTCTACGGTAAAAAGTGAATTCAATTAACATTTGGGGTCCACACTCGAGTTCTAAAGTTGGTGAGGCGTTTCAGAAGAACGTGTGGCATACACGTCCAATGAAAACATGCCACGTCAGAGGTGTCAGAGCACGATTAGACGTCGTGCACGACCCATTAATGCTTGACGCGTGGGAATTTCTACTTCTGAATGACTGTCACTCACAGAAATAACCCGCATGCTACAGAATTTTCCTAAAAAGCCAAGTGTCAGAAACAACAGAGGCTCTGTAGTGGAATGAGCTCTGTGGTCTGAAACCTGCTTTTCATCTCCTCTTTGCTTGCACCTTTACCAAAATCATTTGAAGAAACTTTGGAAAGGATCGATAAAACGTTAGCTCAAAATTTTCACCCACAAAGGCTTTGAAGCTCTGTCAAAGCCAGCAGAGGTTCTATGACTGAAAATTTCTAATAACTAAGGATTCATAAAACATTTTGATCATCCAATGTTTTTACTGTCTTAAACACTGTTTTTAGGACATATTTGAAAGTTGGTGTCCTAGAAAACTGTTTTGGAAAAAGCTTTTGTGCGAGACATTCTCCTTTTGATTTACCTTTGCTCGGCAAACTACCTGACTTCTGTGGATTTGGTTGACCACTACTCTTCTTTGCCTCCCCCTTGAATTAGCAACTTCTGTGGACTAATTCAAGGTCTCCTTCTTCTCCCCCTTGACCTATGCTTGGATCAAATAAGATAAGTACTACATAGAACATAGGTCAAACTCACCCGAGATTCTGTGGAGATCGTTAGAGGCTCTGAGCAATCCCACAGAAGCTATGCCGGGTACAGAACTTTTGGTGATAATGAATTTACATACTGAAGAGTTTAAATATATACACATATACAGAAGGATCAAGTCTTACTTACAGAGGATTCAACTCATGTTGATCATACCCAACTTACTTACCAAGAAAAGGAATCTTTTCTCATTAAGTGCCTTGGTAAATAAGTCGGCAAGCTGGTATTCAGTGTTCACGAAGTACATCTCAATTGTTCCTCTTTCAACATGATGCTTCAGAAAATGATAACGAATATCGATATGCTTTGTTTTTTAGTGTTGTACTGGATTGGCAGAGATAGCTATGGCACTTTTTGAATCACAGAGGATGGGAATTTTATATATGGTGTAACCGTAGTCCTTTAGCTGAGTCTTCATCCACAGAACTTGGGAGCAACAGCTAGCAGCAGCAACATATTCAGCTTATGCAGTAGATGTCGACACAAAATTCTACTTCTTTGACGTCCAGCTGACTAGTTTACCACCAAGGAATTGACAACTCCCAGAGGTGCTCTTTCGGTCTAGCTTGCATCCTCCATAATCTGAATCTGTGTATGCCTGAAGATCAAAGCTAGAGTTCTTCGGAAACCAGAGTCCGAGATTTTTAGTCCCTTTAAGGTATCTGAAGATCCTCTTCACAGCAATAAGGTGGGATTCCTTTGGATTAGCTTGATATCTTGCACAGAGGCATGTGGCATACATTATATCAAGTCTACTTGCTGTTAAGTATAAAAGAGACCCAATCATGCCTCTGTAGAGCTTGCACTCTACAGATTTGCCATTTGGATCTGAGTATAACTTATTTCCAGTGGCCATGGGGGTCTTCATTAGAGAGGCATCAGAGAGACTAAATTTTGAAATAATGTCAGAGACATATTTAGCTTGATTTATAAAAATTCCCTCTGATGATTGTTTTACTTGGAGTCCTAGGAAGAAGTTTAATTCTCCCATCATACTCATTTCAAACTCACTCTGCATGAGTTTTTCAAAATCTTTGCACTGTTGTGCATTTGTAGAACCAAAAATAATGTCATCCACATAGATCTGTACAAGCAGAATCTCATCACCTTTTCTTTTATAAAACAAAGTAGTATCGGTTGTACCTCTGTCGAAATCATTATTGAGAAGAAAGGTTGAAAGACGTTAGTACCATGCTCTTGGAGCCTGTTTCAGTCCATATAGAGCTTTGTCAAGATAATACACATATTTTGGGTACTTGGCACTTTCAAACCCTGGCGGCTGCTGGACATAGACTTCTTCTTGGATTTCACCATTCAGAAAAGCAGATTTTACATCCATCTAAAAGACTTTGAAACCTCTGTGGGCTGCGAAGGCTAAGAAGATTCTTATTGCTTCGAGCCGTGCGACAGGGGCAAAAGTTTCATCGTAATCAATACTTTCTTCTTGGCGATATCCCTTGGCCACCAATATCGCTTTATTTCTAATAACCACCCCGTCCTCATCCTTCTTGTTTCTGAAGACTCATTTAGTCCCTATTGCTTGTTTCCCCTTTGGCAGAGGAACTAGGGTCCATACCTTGTTTCTCTCAAACTGCAGAAGCTCTTCTTGCATAGCATCTACCCAGTTTGGATCATCTAGGGCTTCAGAAATGCGTTTGGCTCGATCACACTGATAAAATTTCTAAAGAAACAAAAATTTGAAGTGGCTGAACTTGTCTTGACTTTATCAGAAGGATCGCCAATGATCTGGCTCTGAGGATGACTCATAGTCCACTTGGTAGTCCTGGGGAGATAGTCATTCGCATCATCAAGTTGAACTTCTGAGGTTGCAATTGTTGATTATTTCGCTACCTCTGTAGTGGAAGGTACTTTTGTGCTTGAACTTGGTTCTGCAGCTTGTGGGATTATTGGGATAAGAGTTGGAATGGATGCCTCTGAGGATGTAGAGATTGAGTCCTCATTTTCCTCTGGTATTGGTTCCTCTGTGGTTGCTGGAGTTGGTGTTTCCATTGCCTCTGTGGTAGTATATTTGGTTGATTCATCTTTTGTTGGCTCCCCCTCAACACGTGCATCTGCATGATTCACAGAAGAGGATGAAGTATTTAATGGACCAGTTAGAGATATACCTGACTCAGTCTGGTTGGTAGAAGATGTTTCTCCAGAGGCTCTGGCAGCTCCAGCAGAGGGATCAATATCATCATGGAACATCTCTTTAAATAGCAGATTTAGGCCTGCTTCTCTTGTGGGTGAGATGCCAGAGGATTCCTTTTTGAGACCGAGTTCTGAACTGATTTGTTTAGAAGTCTTTTGAAAGGAATCGTCAAAAGATACATTGATGCTTTCCACAATGGTTCTGGATCGCAGAAGATAAACTCTGTAGGCCTTAGAGGTGGCAGAGTACCCAATGAACTTGCCTTCATCTGCTTTCACCTCAAACTTTCCTCTTGCTTCTCTATCATTTAAGACAAAGCATTTGCATCTAAATACATGGAAGAACTTGATGTTTGGTCGCCTTTTGTTGATCAGATGATATGGTGTCATGATGTGCCTCTTTACTATGGTTGATCGATTTTGGGTGTAGTAGGCGGTTGATACTGCTTCTGCCCAGAAAGAGATTGGTAATCCAGATGCTGTCAGCATAGTTCTTCCAGCCTCCACAAGCGTGAGGTTCTTTCGTTCAACCACGCTATTCTGTTGTGGGGTGCGTGCAGCAGAGAAGTTCTGTGAAATGCCTTCTTCTGTAAGATAGGCTTCAATGACAGAGTTTTTGAATTCTGTGCCATTGTCGCTTCTTAATTTCTGTATCCTGCACTCATATAGAACTTGGATTCTTTTCATTAAATTTATCATAATGTTTGGAACATCTGATTTCTTTCTGACAAATTCAACCCATGTAAATCTTGAGTATTCATCGATCAAAACAAGTATATATTTCTTGCCACCTAGGCTCTGTGTAGCGATTGGACCGCAGAGGTCAACATGAAGCATATACAGAGGCCTAGGGCAAGACACATCAGTCTTGCCTTTATGGGAAGCTCTTTTGAGTTTTCCCATTTCGCAAGCAGAGCACAAATGATCTTTATTAAATTTGACATTTGGCAGACCTTTGACTAAATCAAGTTTGACAAGCTTATCTAGAGTATGAAAGTTTAAGTGGCAGAACCTGTTATGCCATAACCAGGCTTCTTCATTTTTACAGGCAACAAGGCAGAGCTTGTCCTTCTTGTTCTTGGCGCAGAAGTTCATGAGGGTATAGATCCCCTCTTCGTTCGGCTCGCAGAAGTTCGACTCCTGTGTCCTCACCTTGTAGAGAGCAGAAGGTTCTTTTGAACATTACGTCGAAACCCGTATCGTAGAGTTGGCTAACACTTAAAAGATTGTGCTTAAGGCCATCCACATATGCAACTTTGCATACGGTTATGTTTTCCTTCTTGATGACTCCGTAGCCTTTTATATATCCCTTCTTGTTGTCGCCAAAGGTTACTGATCCTCCATCAAGTTTGTCTTTGTAAGAGGATAGTAGATCTTTGTCGCCAGTCATGTGCCGCGAGCATCCGGAGTCAAGATACCAGATCGGCACATACTGCTTCTGCAAAACAATCAGAGATTTTTAGGTACCCATATCCAAATGGGTCCCTTTTTGTCAGAGTTCTTCAAGGTTGCCTTAGCATCCTTGGGTTTGGTTTTAGCTTCTGTTGAAGAACCATTTTGTTTCTTCTTTCCCTTGAATTTTGCATTCTTTTTGGGAAAAGAGAGGAAACAGTGTGGACTAGAGAAGTGTTGGTTCAATTTATACATGAGATCGAAACAATGACAGTAATGAATGTGCGAAGAGATTTGCTTGAACTTTTCATTGAAAACATTAAACAGGGGTACAGATGCTTTATTTTTACAATCTATCCTAACATATGACTTTCTATTACAAGAAGACCTATGTAGACTAGATTGTTGTTTTGAAAATCCTCTGGGGAGAGTAGCCTTCTGTGGACCCCTTCCTCTGTGGTGAATTTCTGCAGGTTTCACTGTCACAAAAGAAAAAGATTTGTTATTTTCAACCGACTTACCCTTCTGTTGCCAGGTTAGTTTTTCTTTAAAAGGCCTTAAGGGTTTTGAAATCTTTGAACATTGATGGGACATTTCCTTTTCAGGTTTGATTTTCTCAAGCTTCAGAGAGGTTTCGTCTTGTATATACTTGTTCATAAAATCCGGGAAAATAGGAGCACTTGTGATTATCTCCTTAGGAGTAATAGTTCTGTTAAGAATTTCAGAGGGAAGTTTAAGTCCCTCTGCTTCACAAGGAACTATTTCTGATTCAATTGAATCAGTCTCAGAATCGACAGAGGATGAATCGTCCTCATATACAGAGGATGAATCGTCCTCATATACAGAGGTTGAGTCACTTAGATCTCTGTCGACAGAGGCTGGATTTTCTGAGCAAGTCCCATACTCGCTTTCTTCCTTTGTTTCAGGAATATCTTTGAAGTCAACAGAAGTATCTGTCAAAATTTCCTCAGAGAGATTTTGATCGACAGAGGGTGTACAGAAGTTTTCAAAAAAGTTATTTTTCCCGATTTCCATCAACTCTTTTTCAAAGATATTTTTAAGTTTTTCTTCTGAAGAGGTAGGCTTGAACTCAGGTGCCTCTGCTGATAGTTTTTTTTCAGAGTCTATCATGCAGGCAAAAGCAACCTGTGTTTGAGTCTTGGGGTCACCAAACTTGAAGATTCCTATCTGATCTTGTGTTTTCAGATACTTCTTAGGTTTGGACTCTCTTTTGACAGAGATTGAAGGTGATAGATCTGTGTTTTGATACCACACATTTATCATCTTCAGAGGTTTCCTCTCATGAGGTTCTCCAGAGATTTTTCGCCTTTTACTAACAGAGAGTAGGTTTGGAAATCCAGGTTTTCTTGTACTTCCAATATGAAATAGAGAGGACAGAGACTTGTCTCTTTTGGTTCCAGTGTATGGGTCTATATCACATAAGCCAATTCCCCGTCTCCGTATTTGAGTATTAATTTTCCCGTACACCTTCTGTGCATCTTGATATTTCTTAATTAAAAGATCTCTTTTGAGTAGATCTTGACAGAGAACTTCTCTTTCCTTTTGAAAATAGTTTTTAAGAGCTAGGATGTTCATTCTGTCGCTCTCAACGTCCACAAGTTCTTTAGATTTAGCTTTTAAGGCAGAGTTGAGTTCAGAAATCTTTTCTTTCAAAGGATTTAGGCGTTTGTTCCAATTTGTTTCAATTGCTTCCTTTTCTTGAAATTTTTTAGCCTTTTCTTGAGTTAGAAGTCTAGTTTCTCTCTCAAAGGTGGGTTTCTTTTGAACACTTTCGCAGGTCTTTTTAAGTTCCGTGTATTCAATGGTCAGTTTAAGCAAATCAGCTTCTGCTTGATTAGAGTAAGAGTCAGAAGTGGATACCTCACTATCAGAGTCGGAGGAGCTGACCTCTGCCATTCCACAGAACAAGGCGTTCTTGTCGCCTTCATCAGATGATTCGTCTGACAGCCAGTTCTCCTGATTCACCATTAGCGACTTCTGAGCATAATATTCTGCTTTCTTTTTGTAGAAAGCAGAATCCCTCTGAGGGCGGTTTGGTTTGCTCCTGCAGTCAGCAGCATAGTGGCATGGCTTTCCACAATTGAAACATCCCTGGTTCTGGGGAGCGTTGCCAACTCTGTCGTCAGACCTCTGTCGGTCACCACCTCTGTCACTCTTGTCATTTGACCTCTGTTGGTCATTTGATTCTTCTCTTCTCTGATTCCTTGAATCACCACGATCATCTCTCCCATTGCGTTCATAACCTGACTTCTTCTGGTATCGTCTGCCGAACTCCCGGGTCAAAAGAGCTAAAAACTTAGCTATTGAGGCCATGGTTGCCTCTTCTTCTTCCACCAATTCCTCCTCTTCACTATCAACGATCATTACCTTCTTCTTCTTTTCATTATTTTCTTCCACAGCTTTCTCCTTCTTCGGCTTCTCTTTAGCTTCTGTAGCCTTACCAACAAGTGCAAGGGGTGCACTGACTTGAACTTTTGCTTGTGCAATCTGAGGTTCTTGGGCTGCCAACGTTCCGTAAATATCTGACAGAGTCCAGCAGTCTAACTCCTGATTAGTTTGTAGAGACATAGACAACTGGAGCCATTATTCATTTAGGCTCTTTAGGAACATGGCGTTGTTTTCTTCAGAGGTTCTGTGAATCCCGAACTTCTTGCATTTGTGGATCAGAGAGTTGAACCGGTCGTATGTTGACTGCAGAGATTCTGTCGGCAGAGCTTTGAATGCATAGTATTCATTGATGCATTGGGCTCTGCGGTTCTTCTGAGTTTTGGCCCCTCCTTCCAATTGTTTCTCCAGTTCCTTCCATAGATCGTATGCAAATTCACACGCATCTAGGGATTGGAAGAGGTCATTGGGGGTGGCCATTATCAGAAGTCTTTTGGTCTTCTGAGCAACTTCATATTTTGCCCAATCTGGATCAGACCAGTTATCCTTAGTCTTTGGTTTCTCGTGCTCAGGAATCTCTGGTGTGTCGTCTGTGGCAGGTACACGAGGTACTGTGATCATTGGAACGAAAGGGGGGTTGTGAATATAGTGAACGAGTTCTTTGTCGGTACCCTCGAAGAAGTGAATCATTCGTATCTTCCATTGAGGGTACTCGTCTCTGAGTAGAGTGGGTGGCTTGGTTAGAGAACCAGCGGTGAAGAAGTTGTTTGAGTTCGCCATTTTGAAAGAGGTTTGAAAAATACCAGAAAATAGAGTATGAACAGCAAACTTTCAGATGATGAAGTGGAAGCTTCGAAAAGTGTTTGTGAGCTTAAAAACCTTGAGCAATGCACTAAAATGGAGTTTTAACCTAAGAAAAAGGTTATGTGAGTTTACCAAGGTCGAACTAGTCGAAAATGGCAGAAAAACATATTCTGTTCGAAAAATATGAAGAACATGTTAAAGACGGACCAAGTTTCTACCAGAAATCATTGTAAGAGAGGATCTCTTTGATATAGAAAATCAAGGATAGCTCTGATACCAATTGTTGGTTCCTATTTTCCTTAACAATGATTTAAGTATCTATTAGTTCAAACAAATAAGGGTGCGGAAGCGTTTTAACGAACTAAAAAGATATTGCTTGGTAGAAAGACACACAATATCGAATACACAAAGTATAAATAACACAGACATTTAACTCAATGATTCACTGTGTATTGATTATAAAGAACACCAAGAACACCGAAAGTATTACAAGAATTCTGCTCTAAGGGTGTGTGTGTCATGCAAAGCTTAATAGAAGAGCTCAACATGAGCCTTCTATTTATACTATTCACCAGGGGACAGGTTCTGGACAATAAGGACTGAAGGTACAAGACATGATCGTGGACTGCAACTGGTACAACGTTAATGTAGTGCGCCGTCTTCTGCTGAGGCTGAAACCCATCAGAGTTTGACACGTGGAGTTGTCAGGGCACGCCTTGTACGTATGATCTTCAGGATCTTCGTACAACAAAAAACGTGAGAAGCACGATCGTCTTTGTATTGATCTTTGGCATATCTTCTAAGTCTTTAGTCTTCAAACCACAGAGGCTCTGTCAATGATGACAGAGGTTCTGTGGCCTTGTCCTCTGAGAAGAGTCTTCTGGCGATTCTTCACTTCGGTCTTCTCGGTATCTTGGCAGAAGCTCTGTCGGTGTTTTTACACTTAGCCTATTTTTCAATACTTCTATAAACATAAAGATTGGAGCTAACAGCCTCTTTTCTCTTTAAGACCCCCGACCCAGTTGTCGGGGCCTCCTTCCTCTTTTCCCTCGCCTTGCGAGCCAGTTCTGCTTGGGCCGCCCTCTTGGCCATTGCAGACGAAACTTTTGGCTGGGATTGCTGGGATTCTCCTGTGAAACAAGAAAGGAAGAGCAATTAAAACAATGAAGTGAGAAAAGAAATGTGTCGAACAGAGTAGGGTACACTTACCGGTCATCACTACCTCTGTCTCTTCTTTCGACTCCTCTTCTTTCTCTTGCTCCTCAGTCTCCTCAGACTCCGCTTCCTCTTCTTCTTCCTCTTTCTCTCCCTCCTCTCGAGTCTCTTGACGATTCTCACCCAAGCACACTAGGTCGTTGTCCTCGTCCACTAAGTATCGTGTGACGAACGATCGGTCGTCAGGACTGATTCCCAAGAACTTCTCGATTTTGGTCTTGGAATCGTCATTGGGCTTCACCTTGTCGAAGTTGATGTCTGAAAACAAAGAGAAAGAAGATTAGTCAAAAAGAAAAGCAATAAACCTAACAAAGACGCTCGACAATAGCTAAAACTCACCCGCCATATTCCAACCGGACCTGATCCAGTCACTTTCGGGGTCCAACGTCGCTACCCGTACGAGTACGTATCTGGTCTTCCATTTGAGGTCGTTAACCGCAGTTTTCAGAACCAGAGTACGATCGCCTTTGTGTTTCGAGAATAGGCTGTAGCGACGATACGTATCCACCTTTACCTGGTAAGCCGTCAAGATGTCCTTCACATTCATCGGCGACTCCCAACTCGCGGTAAGTCGCTCGATGACTTGTTTGACGCGCCAGAATTGGGGCATCATTTTCCCCGGAGACAAGTCAAACTCACACATAAACGCCTTGGCTAGAGGTGAATATGGCCATTGGAATCCTATCTTAAATGGGTACTCGTATATCACGACGTACCCGTCGGGACACATCTCTGGTCGAACCTTGCCGGCCTTGCTCACAGTAATCTCCGCAGGGATTTTCGCTAAAATCCTAAAACTATCGAGATCATCTTGATTTTGAATGGTACTCCTAGCTTCTGTCGACATCGCTAGTCCTGTTGGCCAAATTTGCAGGTCTGAAAAACCCCAAATGTCCCAATTCTTCCTAGGCTTCCTAGCTATGGACTTTCGATGCATACAAAGACTGAGAATCGTACCTTATATAGGCGTCTAGAAACCTCGAAATCTCTAACTTGGTCGAAGATTTTCGCAAGTTTGGAAAGGATTGAACGAAGAACAGCAAGAATCAAGAAGAATCTCTCTCTAAAAACTCTCTGAAAGCGTAAAGTGGAAAAGATCCGTCGTGGGTCGCTATTTGTGTAAAAGATCGTGTCAGGTCATGTCGCCCGATGGTCGACACATGTCATTGCCTTTTCGAATACTCGATAGATCGTCGACACCTGGCGCGTACAGCTGTTAAGAATGACGTCACGACCTTATCCCCTTTTCGACTCCTTCTTTAGCTGGAATTGGACCGATCTAGTTCCAAGGCAACTGAAGAGATTTTCAACACGTGTCACGACCCTAGACGTCCGACTAGCAAAATTTAAAAACTTTTTGAAATTTGAACTTACCACTCCACTTTTTAAATTGTGGGGGCAAACTGTTTGGGCAAATTTTCACCAGTCTCGACCACGACCAAAACACTGAGGACATTTATTACACTTTTCCACAATAAAGTCAAATCATAAACACTTTATCTTTTGACCAAAGTTGAAGTCGATTGTTACTCGCGACACTCGACCGTCGTGTGGAACCTCACGACCTCGACCGACTAACGCATGATATAACTGTTACGTTTTTTTAGTGTTTAATGCAGGGTCAATGACAATTAATGACCAACGGACATAACCGACAAAGGCAATAACGAGCATTGAATTCATCGACCGTTACGACTGTTATCAAAGAAGACTTTATGAAGACATTGAAGGCACTTGAAAACTATAAAAGCAGAGGCTAGAGCACCTTTTCGGATATCTGCTCTGTCATCATCACAAACGCACTCTCAAAGAACACTCGAAACAAAGAATTCTCTCTCGATAGTTCGTTCACGACGCACGACCTATACGCACGACGCCTAGTCTTCACGCTCGACGTATAGTTTTTTGCACACGACACACGCTCAAAACACTTGTTACTTTACATTTAAAGTCTTTCTTTCATTTGTATTATCGCCCCTGTTTGGCAACCATAGTGCAGTGACGACCTCCGTAGTCGTCCGTGGGTTTTTTCCTCGTTGAGGTTTTTTCCGCATCACCAAAATCTTTGTCGTACGCTTTGTCGAAAGATTCCTATTCTTTAGTTGTTAAGCTCCACAATCAACCTTAAGTTATCTTTCTAGACGATTTTTGGCATTAACAAGTACCATTCGAGATCAAGATGATCTTGATGACTTTAGGAAACTAGCGAGAATCCCTGCGGGGATTACAGTGAGCAAGGCCGGTCAAATTCGACCGGAAATGTGTCCAGAGGGGTACGTCGTGATACATGAGTACCCATTTAAGATAGGATTCCAATGGCCATATTCGCCTTTAGCTAAGGCATTTATGTGTGAGTTCGACCTCTCACCGGGGCAGCTAATGCCCCAGTCCTGGCGTGTTATCCAGGTCATCGAGCGGCTTACCTCGCATTAGGAGTCGCCGATGAACGTGACGGACCTGTTGATGGCTTACCAGGTCAACAGTCTGTTTTTGAAACACTAGGGTGATCGTACCTTGGTCTTGAAGACTGCGGTCAACGACCGCAAATGGAAGACCAGGTATGTACTCGTACGGGTAGCGACGCTGGATCCCGAAAGTGACTGGATTAGGTCTGGTTGGAACATGGCGGGTGAGTTTTAACTTTGGTCGAGCGCTTTTATTGTATTTATTTATTTGTTTTCTGACTAATCTTCTCCTTTATGTTCTCAGACATCAACTTCGATAAGGTGAAGCCCAACGACAATTCCAGGGCTAAGATCGAGAAGTTCCTGGAGATTAGCACAGACGATCGATCGATCGTCACACGTCATCTGATAGACGAAGACGACGACTTAGTCTTCTTGAGCGAGAGACGTCAGGAGAGTCGAGAGGAACAAGAGGAAGAGGAAGAGGAAGAAGAGGAGGAAGAGAAGACTGAGGAGGAAGAGAAGAAAGAAGAGGCGAGAGAAGAGGCAGAGGTAGAGATGACCGATAAGTGTACCCTGCTCGGTCTCGACATATTTCTTCCTTTGTTTCAGTCGTTTACTTGTTCTTCCTTTCTTGTTTCATAGGAGGATCTCAGGCGAAGATGACACATGCGGCTGCCAAGAAGGCAGCTCAAGCTGAGCTGGTCCGTCAGGGCAGAGAAAAGAGGAGGGGGGTCCCAACAACTGAGTCGGGCGTCCTAAAGAAGACGAGGACGACGGTCCTGAGGGAACTATCTTCGAAGGTAAGCGACTCGTCGAAAGTCGTTAGTCCTGAGAAGGCGAAGGCGACGATCGCGACTTCTGAGAAGACGAAGATGTCTTCCGACGCGATTGACGTGACGTCAGTCGATCCGGCGCTTCAGGCGACAAAGACAACGCATGCGTCTGCGACGTCGACCCGTACAGCGGCCGACAAGGGCAAGGGTCACGCGACCAAGGATAAGGAAGTCACGACGGTTAATTTTACATTGTCGTCGGACTTTTTAGCTGACAATGTCCTAGACGGGACGAAATTGTTTCCGCATCTGGGGAAGTATCATCTCCCATCTTTCGAGGAGCGTTTTCGAGGGGTCTCCGTCGAGGATACAGGAGAGCATGTTGCCGGACTGGAGTTCATGCTAGGTCTCTCTTTCAAGACTTGTTTTATTTTATCGATGTTTACTTTGTCGAATATTCTCTAACAATGCATTTCATGTTTTTTAGACGTTCTAGTCTTCTTTGGCCCTGCACGCCGAAACGACAAAGATAGAAGGCCTAGTGTCTTCTGCCCTTAAAAGGGAAGACGCGGCGTTGGAGAGGGAGAGGTCTGCTCTAGAACGTGTCGAGGGTGTGTCGGTACGACTCGATGACGCTCTGAACGAGTTGGAGGCTGTCGGTCATGCAAAGGACGAGGTGAACTCTCGTCTGAAGCAATCCTTGTCCTTAATCGCCGACCAAAGGGAGGAGCTGGACAAGACGAAGGAGTCCTTGACCATGAAGGAGAAAGAAGCTAAGGACTCCAAGTCCAACGTGGAGAATCTGGAGAAGCAGGTCGAGCAGATGAAGGACGAAGCTAAGTCCGCCTTCGCTTTTGCTCGTTTTACTGCATGAGCGGCGATTATGCGATGATACCTATCAGGAAAGAATCCTCTTGCCTCCGCGTCGGATGAATTGGCGTTCTTTTTGTCGAAGGTCGGGTCGGAACGGGACCTTGACTTGGACGATGAGAAGGAGGCCGACGAGGAGGAGGAGGCCGACGAGGAGGAGGAGGAGGCCGACGAGGAGGAGGAGGCGGACGAAGGCTCTAAGGGCAAGGCTTCAGGCAAGGATGCGACCGACGCTCCTCTTCAGCCTTAGGAAAATCTTTGTTATTTTTTGTTTTTTCCTGCTCGACTGTTGGTGGTCGAGCCTCTGGGATGTAATCGATTGATCATTCAATGAATGAAACTTGTATTTCTCTTATGCATTATTTCGACTCACACATGTTGTAGATAGATATAATATCAATTGCGACATTCATTAAGGACAGAATGAACAAGAAGACATGCGACTTGGGCATCCATTGTAATACAACGACTAGGACATAAATCATAAGACTTTTACATTTTCGGATCGTGTTGGCAAACATAAGTACATACGACCAAAGCATTCATTCGGAATATGAAACGCTTCTAAGTTAAGAAACTTAGATCATGGGGTCGTTAGACCTTGCGATCGTACAACTAAATCGTACGATGATCTTGAATCATGCGTCCCTATGACAGGATAATCGAGTTATAGACCCGATCGCTTACGTCGTGCGATTTTGCAAAACTAAAGTCGTATAGTAGACTTAGCAACTTATGTCATATAAAACAAACATAAGCATGTGCGATTAAGGCATTCATTCAAAACACTGGAATTTTTCTTAAGGTAGAGAAACTTAGGTTGCACATCGTGCGGCAGATATGCGTCATGCGTTCTTGTGATCGTGCAATCAAGTCGTTTAGTGTACCTGACTGCTTATGTCGTGCGATCCTGCGGTAGTTTTACTGAAGTCGTATAATAGACTTAGTAACTGATGTCGTGCGATCCTGCGATAAAACAACGCCAGAGGTCGGTCGTTGGCTAGCCAACGACCCTCCGATGCTTAAGTCAGTAATCGTTGTGGTAAAAAATCGTATGAAAGAAAGAGAAGGACTTAGAAGAAATACCTTTTCTGATGTGTTGCATTCCAGCTACGTGGGATATCTCGATTGTTGAGGGTTTGGAGTCGAAAGGCACCCTTACCCACGACTTCTGAGATACGATGAGGACCTTTCCATTTATCACGACAATAGCAAGCCAGTCTTGAATTTTCTTTGTCTCGGGGAGGTAGTCGACCTCGTCATTTTATCACCTCATTCCTTTCAGGAGCAAGTTTCCGTTGCTTTTGCTTGATAGGTTTAAATAACGGGTCGACATTGGACTTATGGGAAACGACGACAGAGTCCATGTCGACCATGTTTTCGTACGACCAGGCAAAACAATCGGTTTGTTCCTGCAAAAAAGATATTAGCTTGTCTTTAAAGTAAGGATCGAGAGACGAACTTACAAAGATTTTTTGGTCGGGCTTGCTCTGGTCCATGATGACCCCCTCGACCCGTTACTGCTAGACGGCCTACTTCTGCGGCTTCAGAGTGTCCTTATAGCAGTCACGGGCGACTTTCGGCTCACTTTTGATCTCCTGGACCCCCCACGGTGTAGGAAATTTCATGGTTTGATGATACGTCCAGGGAACGGCCTTCATTTCATGGATCCACGGTCAACCTAAGATGATGTTATAGGCCGAGGAGCAGTCAGTGACGTTGAACTTGGTCTGCTTGTTGATTCCTCCGGGATAGACAGGCAAAGTGATCTCTCCAAAGGTACTCGTCGCGTCTCCATTGAAACCGACCAAGGTTATCGAGCGTCGGGTGATTTCTGATCGATCAATTCCCATGGACTTGATGGTATCAAGGAAGATGACGTTCGCTGAACTGCCTCCATCGACCAAGATTCGCTGGGTTAAACAATTACCAATCGTGAGTTGAATGATCAACCCGTCATGATGCTTCTGATACGAGTCACCGAGGTCGTCTTGGTCGAACGTGATTTTCATGGTTTCTAACTCCAGGTCTCCTTTGGGTCTTGATGAGCGCGGGATAGGCCGATCGTCAAGGGCTTGGCTGGCATGACGTTTGGCTGTGGAATACGTCAGACCACATACGTCGGAACCACCGGTTATGCAATTGACGACCTTTGCATGCTCGGGAGTTGGCGATCGAACGTCGTTAGATGGGGTAACGACATCATCGATGATGTCCTTGAGATTGCCCTTTGGGACATGATATGCTTTTTCCTTTTTAAGAGCTATGCAATCATCTGTCACAAGACCATGGTCGACATGGAAGTCGCACCACTTCGATTTATCTTTCTTATCCTCAACTTGGCCGGACTTCTTTGGCCACCGGATGGTCGCCTGGACAGTCTTCAGAGCCTCGACCAAGTCCTTAGTGGTCCCTTTGAATCCGTAGGAGGATATCTTAGGGTACTGAGGTAATTTGGTCGCGGTCTTGAATTCCGCTTTCGTCTTGAATTGGACGTTTGAGATTTGTCGTGCAGATTCTGGTTTGGGTACTGCCTTTGTTTTAAACTCTGGCTTTCTTACACTTAATGACCTTTTGTCGTCGGTGTGTTTACGACAAAAGACAGCGTCATCTTCTACCCTCATGTAAGCAAGGGTTCTGGCTCGGACATCTTCGAAATTCTCTGGGGGATACTTGGTCAGATCGGTGTATAAGCTTGAACTATCGTCTAGACCACGTTTGTAGGCTTCGATCGCGGTCTTGATGTCACAGTTGCAGACACTGATCATCTCTGCGTTGAATCTATTGAAATAGCTCCGGATAGACTCATCGGCCTTCTGAATGACATAATACAAGTCACTGGTTTACTTTTCCATCTTGCGACTACTGGCGAATTGCTGGGAGAACTGGTTGACTAACTCAGCGAACGACCCGATGGATTTGGGTTTGAGATTAATCAATCATTGGAGGGCAGGACCTGTGAGGGTCGCCCCGAACCTCTTGCACATGCAAACTTCCTGGTACATGTGTGGGATCGAGACCGTCCACATTAGCTGCTTATACTGCGCGATGTGCTCCGTTGGATCAGTTATCCCCGAATACTTGGGCGTGAAAAAAGGGGATGTTATATTTCTTCGGGACGTCGACTATCGCGATCTTGTCAACAAAAGGCGACGCCTGAAATCCTGAGCGAGGCTCGACATCGACAGGTACGGCTGCCCCTGGCAGTTTAGCGAGCAAAGATAGAACACGCTCGTTCTGATCTTGTAGCATTTTCAACCGCTGAGCGACGGGGTCATTAGGATTAGGATTTATTCCTTCTTAAGGGTTTACTCCCGGACTGGTGCCATTGCCGTACAACGAACCATTGGTGTCCCCGTTGAAAGGGACGAAATACGGCTGGGACCCATTGTTCATGGGTGGTGGCCTCAGATGCTGAGGAGGAATTGGCCCGAACTGGGGATTTGGGATGAACGATCCAGGCTGCTGGTACTGCATGAATGGACCTGGCTGCTGATTCTGATCGAACAGCCCTGGTCCTAGATTTTAAACAAATGGACCTGATCCCGGATTCTGGGTGACCGGAGCGGACCCTGGATTCTAACCGAACGATCCTGGACCGGGATTCTGAACGAATGGTCTAGGACCGTTCTGCGATTTCCTCAGCTGCCCTTCAACTTTGATCAGCAAGGACGTTGATTTGATTTCGAGCAGCTTCCAACTCTTGATACATCTGGGCAATGAGCTGCTCTTGATTTCCATGGGCTGCCATTTTCCTAAAACAGATAGAAGAGGAAACTCTAAGAAACCGTTAGTAAGACGCACGTTTGTCGAAGATTTTCTCTTGATGGAGCCCCACGGTGGACGCGAAACTGTTAATGCCAAAAATCGTCCAGAAGTATAACTTAAGATTTGATTTTGGAGCTTAACAACTAAAGAATGGGAATCTTTCGACAAAGCGTGCGATAAAGACAGAAAAAGTAAATGAGACAAGGATTTTGGTGACGCGGGAAAAACCTCAACGAGGAAAAAACCCGTGGACGACTTTGGAGGTTGTCGCTGCACTATGGTCGCCAAACAGGGGCGATATCCTTGTGTTTCGGGTGTCGATCGTACAGTGATTACAATACAAATGAAAGAAAAGACTTTAAATGTAAAATAACAAGTGTATCGTGTGTGAAAAACGAGTGAATCGAGTGTATGGACTATGCGTCATGCGTGTAGGTTGTGCGTCGTGAGCGATCTTTTGAGAGAGAATTCTTTGCTTCAAGTGTTCTTCGGAGTTCGGATCTTTTCAGATGTCAGATGATACGCGGAATGAGGATGGAATCCTTGTACTTATAGTCTTCGAATGCCTTTATTGACTCCATAAAAGCTTCGTGTAACAGTTGTAATGGACGCTGAGTTAAATGCTCATAAAGGCCTTCGTCGGTTATAGCTGTTGATCGTCAATGACATTGATTCCTGCATTTAAACACTAAAAACATAACATAAATATCACATGTTAGTCGATCGAGGTCGCAAGGTTCCATACGACGGTCGTGTGAGCTAGACGACGTCGTGGTCGAGTGTTGTGAGGTGAATAACTTTCGATTTCAACTTCGATCAGGAGATAGAGTACTATGTTTTTACCTTATTATGGAAAAGTGTGGTAAATGTTTTTCCTGTGTTGGTCGCGGTCGAGACTGGTGAAATTTTACCCAAACAGGTACGATAAAAGCTGCGACGGATCAGAAAACCTCATCGATCCGGATTCTCGAAGGACAAATGGGGCAGATAGCTGACGCGTTGAGTATTCGGAGTCAGGGGCAATTCCCGAGCAAACCGAGAAGAAAACAAGAGAGGATTGCAAGGCAGTTCAGCTGCGGAGTGGGAAAGAGCTAGTGAAGGACCCACGTCTAGAGCCAATAAAGGTAGAGAAGGAAACCAATGATCCGACGATAGAGGACGAAGATGAAGAAAAGATGGATGAGGAAATCGAAATGGTAGACAAGAGACCTCCGAAGGAAGAAGTGCCAAAATCTTCCGCAAAGACGACCATACCACCGGTAACGCAAAGGGTCCCATATCCAAACCGGCTAAAGTCACAAAAGGAAGAAGTTCAATTTGCTAAATTTTTAGAAGTATTTAAAAAACTGCACATTAACATTCCTTTTGCAGATGCTTTAGCCCAAATGCCTTCCTATGCGAAGTTCTTGAAGGACATCCTCTCCAACAAGAGGAAGATCGAAGAGCATGCCACCGTTGCACTTACCGAAGAGTGTAGTGCAATAATCCAGCACAAACTTCCCCAAAAGTTGAAAGATCCAGGGAGTTTTACGATTTTTGTTCAAATAGGAGGTTCTGATTTTGGTAAGGCACTTTGCGATTTAGGTGCGAGTATTAACTTGATGCCTTTGTCCATTTTCAGGAAGCTCGGATTTAGGTGCGAGTATTAACTTGCGATTTAGGTGCGAGTATTAACTTGCAGCCGACGAACGTGACACTTCAATTGGTGGATAGATCCATCAAATATTTGTACGGGGTGATTGAAGACGTTTTGGTAAAGGTGGACAAATTCTACTTCCCAGTAGATTTTGTTATTTTGGACATGGACGAAGATAAGGAGGTCCCTCTCATTTTGGGACGACCATTCTTGGCCACCGGAGGAGCACTAATTGATGTGCAAGGAGGGAAACTCACTCTCCATGTGGGTGAGGAGAAAGCGGTTTTCAATGTGTTTCAAACAACACGGAACGGGGTGGAAAGAGGCACTTGCTATCGGGTAGACGTAATAGAAGAGATTGTTGAAGAGGCTTTCCAAGTTAATCATGGTGATGATCAACTGGGGAATGCATTGACTGGAGTGTGTACCAATAGTAGAAACGAGAGTGTGATGCAACTGAATGCATTACCCGAGTACCGGGGTCCGAGAAGACCAACGAAAGAGGATTTGGGTGAAACAATTGCCAAATCCCAACTGTCATCAAAGGTGCCACCCACGTTAGAGCTCAAACAGTTACCGACACATCTAGAATACGCTTATCTAGGTAGCAATTCAACATTACCGATAATCATAGTTGCACACCTCACTACGGTAGAGAAAGAAAGATTGATCCGGGTATTGAGGGCTCACCAATCAGCCATTGGTTGGACTATAGCAGATTTGAAAGGGCTGAGTCCAACTTTCTGCATGCATCGAATCAACTTAGAAGAAAAACACAAGCCAACGTTTCAGCACCAACGCCGGCTGAACCCAAATATGAAAGAAGTGGTTCGAAAAGAAGTGTTAAAACTTCTTGATGTGGGAATCATATACGTTGTAGCCGACAGTCCATGGGTGAGTCTGGTACAAGTGGTACCCAAGAAAGAAGGCATCACGGTCGTAAAGAATAACAACAACGAGCTCATCCCGTCGCGAACAGTAACCGGGTGGCATGTATGCATCGACTATCGAAAGTTGAACAATGCCACCAAGAAAGACCACTTCCCGTTCCCGTTTATTGACCAGATGTTAGAGCGACTTTAGGGCCATGCTTATTATTGTTTTCTTGATGGATATTCGGGGTATAATCAGATCCCAATTGCCCCAGAAGATCAGGACAAGACGACTTTTACTTATCCATATGGCACCTTTGCATATCGGAGGATGCCATTCTGGTTGTGCAACGCTCCAGCTACTTTTCAGCGATGCATGATGGCCATCTTCTTCGATATGGTGGGGAAAACGATCGAGATTTTCATGGATGATTTTTCAGTTTTTGGGGATTCATTCGACGCATGCCTTGATCATCTGGAGGCGGTTTTGAAGAGGAGCCAAGAGACGAGCTTGGTGCTGAATTGGGAGAAATGCCACTTCATGGTGACCGAGGGGATTGTTTTGGGTCACAAAATCTCTAAAGATGGTATTGAGGTCGATAAAGCAAAGATTGTCGTGATAGAGAACCTTCCGTACCCTACGACGGTTAAGGGAGTGCGCAGCTTTTTAGGTCACATAGGGTTCTACCGGCGGTTCATCAAGGATTTTTCCAAAATTTCTAAACCCTTAAGCTCTTTACTTTTGAAAGATGTTAATTTTGAATTTACTAACGATTGTGTTGCTGCATTTGACAGGTTAAAGTAGGAACTCATCTCAGCTCCCATTTTGACCGCACCCGATTGGAGTCTTCTATTCGAGTTGATGTGTGATGCGAGTGATATAGCGGTTGGGGTTGTTCTGGGCCAAATGAGGGACAAGAGGTTACATGTCATCTACTATTCTAGCAAGACTCTAGATGAGGCCCAAGTTAACTATGCCACTACCGAGAAAGAGCTGTTAGCGGTCGTGTGCGCGTGCGAAAAGTTCAGATCGTACTTGGTTGGGTCAAAAATCATCGTCTACACCGACCATTCGGCCTTGAAATATTTGATGGCAAAGAAGGACGCGAAACCACGACTCATCAGATGGGTTCTCTTGCTTCAAGAGTTCGATATCGAAATCCGAGACAAGAAAGGATCGGAAAACACGGTAGTCGATCACCTGTCCAGAATTGGAGAAGAGGACACAAGGCCACTTGATACCAAGCCGATCAATGACACGTTCCCTGGCGAGCAACTTTTCGCGGTAAGTTATGTTGATCCATGGTTCGCTGACTTAGTTAACTATCTTGCAGGTGGTGTGAAGCCTTTTGGATTGAATTCACACCAATGGAAAAAGTTATATGCGGATGTTAAACGGTACTACTGGGATGAGCCCTTCTTGTACAAGAGATGTGGAGATGGAATGATCAAACGATGCGTACCGGATAAAGAGAAAGAGGGCATCCTCACATTTTTCCACACTTTAGAATATGGAGGTCATTTCAGTACTGAACGGACGGTTGCAAAGGTGTTGCAATCAGGATTTTTCTGGCCAACCATGTTTAAAGACACAAGGGAATTCATATCCAGATGTGATCGATGCCAACAGAGTGGCAACATTTCAAAGAGGGACGAGATGCGGATGCAAATATTTGTGAAAGTTGAGCTTTTCGACATATGGGGCATCGACTTCATGGGCCCCTTCCCTCCATCATACCGTAATGAATACATACTAGTCGTCATCGACTATGTATCGAAGTGGGTGGAAGCCGTTGCTACTCCAACCAATGACTCGAAGACAGTCATTCAGTTCTTAAAGAAACATATGTTCACAAGGTTTGGGGTGCCGAGAGCGTTGATTAGTGATGGAGGGAGTCATTTCTGCAACCGTTACTTGGAAGCGTTGCTGAAGAAATACGGAGTTAAACATCGAGTAACAACTCTGTACCATCCACAAGCCAACGGATTGGCTGAAGTCTTCAATCGGGAGCTGAAATACATCCTTGAGAAGAAGGTGAACGCATCAAGGAAAGATTGGTCGCTGAGATTAGAGGACGCCTTATGGGCATATCGGACCGCCTTCAAGACTCCAATCGGAACCACTCTATACCGGTTGGTGTTCGGCAAATCTTGTCACCTACCGGTTGAGTTGGAGCACAAGGCATATTGGGTTGTATGGCGGTTGAGCATGGATATGGGAAAATTTGGGCAGAAACGTTTGTTACAATTGAACGAGCTGGACGAGATTCGACAAGACGCGTATGAGAATGCCACAATCTACAAAGAGCGCACGAAGAAATTTCATGACCAACACTTGCGAACGAAGGTAATTACTCCAGGTATGCAAGTACTATTATTTAACTCTCGTCTGCGTTTGTTTCCAGGAAAATTGAAGACCAAGTGGTCGGGACCGTTCAAGGTAGTGGAAGTGCTTCCTTATGGTTCGGTGGCGCCAGTACGGGCCCCGACGTGCAGTTCATTAAACACTTCTTTCAACTAGGGTTTGGGGACTTTTGACTTTCAGACGAAGACGGTCGACTAAGAGGCAATTTTTGGGAGCGAAAAAGAGATTTTTGAAGGGAAGAACACGAGGGAAACGGATTGGAGCAAGGAATCAAAGACGAACGAGTACATGAGATTGGAAGGGATTTCTCCTCAGGGAGTTATTTATCATCTTTTTAGACTTTCTTGAACAATGATAGCTTTTGCATCTTTTGTAACCTTTCGATTTCCTTCTTACACCCCCAACATGAGCTAAACTACATGTTAGGGGTTGGATGACGTTTGGGTCATAGATGTGGATTTTGAATGATTCGTGTTTTGGTTTCTAATAGATGGATGAAGCTTTTGAATCTATGCTTACTGCGTTTAATAAATTGATCACTTGTTTAACGATTTTGCAATCTTGAGTTCGTTTGAGAAAAGCCTCAAGTTTAGGTCGGATTCAATTGCCACCGGTAGGAATTGGATAGAGATATACCAATTCCTTCGGTGCTGTGCTCTCAACCTTATTCATTAACTTAATTCAATTGTGAGATCGAGAGATAAGCAATTCTTAATTAAGTTAATTTTCATTGTAGCTTGAAAGAGTGCAATGATTCTGGGTTTTGCAATTTATTGATTATTAAAACCAATCATAAGTCATTTAGAGTTCTTATTAATTGATCCATTCAGATTCCAACCCTCCATCTTCTCTCTAGACATCCCAATTAATCAACTTGTTTACGTTTTCGTGTGCTTTAATATTTTAGTTTTTCAGAAATTCAAACCAAACCAATTTTCGACCGTTCAGTTAATAGTTAATATAGTCATTGTGGTACTTGACACCTGGGTCCTTTGGGTTCGATACTCGTACTTACATACATATTACTTGAGACGACACCGTACACTTGCGGTTAGTCAAAGGGGGGTGTAAATCCGTCTATCAGGTTTTTGGCGCCGTTGCCGGGGAACTTGTTTTGTGTTAATATCACTACCAGCTGTAGGAATTATTACATTGAACATTTTTCTTTTCATTGCAATTTTTATTTTTTTCTATTCTATTTCGCAATGGCTATCCAATTTCCCTGCTAATTCATTGACACAAGAGCTAACTTGTGACTCTTTCCTTATTGCAGGTCACTTCTAGTTTATGCTAAGGAGGAGTTCCTCTAGTGAACTAGAACCATTTGATCCAGAGATCGAGAGGACTGCAAGGAGACTAAGGGGACAGGCTAGACTCAGACATCAGCAAGAAATGGAGAACATCATCAATCAGGAAATCCCGGTTAATCAAGAAATGCCAATCAACCAGGAGATCCGTGTTAATAACGAGATTCCGGTGAACAACAGTGAAATTCCCATCAATCAGAATCTCAACAACAATCTCAACAACAAGATTCCGGTTAACAACGAGATTCCGATTAACCACAATCACAATATCCGGAATCCCAACAACAACGTACCACCACCAAGGGTTCCTATGAGAGCGTTTGCCAACCCGAACATAGGGCTGCACAACGAGGGCCATATGTACCTCCGATAGCGGCAAACAACTTTGAAATCAAGACTAGCACCATTCAATTGGTGCAGCCAAACATATTCGGAGGTTCAGCCACTGAAGATCCACACAGTCACTTGAGGACGTTCGAGAAGATACGCAACACTTTTAAAGTGAACGGTGTGAGTCCAGATGCGATCAAGTTACGCCTGTTCCCATTTTCGCTGAGGGATCGGGCAACCACTTAGGAGGAGAATTTGCCAATCGGGAAAATTCGAACTTGGGATGAAATGGTGAACGCTTTTCTCAACAAGTTCTTCCCACCGGGGCGAACGGCCCAACTGCTGTCAGACATCACTCACTTCTCTCAATGGGATCTGGAGTCACTATACGAGGCCTGGGAGAGGTACAAGGGGATGCTAAAAAAATGCCCCCACCATGGTTTGCAAGATTGGATGGTCATCCAAACTTTCTTTGGAGGACTGCATCCACAGTTCAAGAATGACATCACAGCCGCCGCTGGTGTGCATTAATGAATAAGTCATTCGAGGACGCGTATGAGCTGATTGAGAATCTTGCGGAACATAGTTATGCCACACCTCAGGCGGCCACTAGAAGGGTGGCAAGTGTGCAAGAGACTGACGAACTGAAAGCCATTAAAGCACAATTGGCGGCCATCACAAACCAACTGAAGGGAACAGTGATTCAGCCAACTTTCCAAGGAGATATGGGCTGCCAAGAACCAATGGGTTCTTCTCAAGACTTTCCTCCACCGGAGCAAGTGCAATTTATGTCGGTGATAAACAAGGACAAGGATCTCAATATCAATCTTCTCAATACCGAGCATCTCAATATCAAGAAACTGGAGAAGATGATGTTAGGGATCAAGTCCAACGAGTTCAAGATCAAGGCGAAAGATCTCAAAACCCCGCACAAAATTATAATGAATATTATGACTATCTTGATGGAACCGGAAATGACTATCCAAGCTTTTAACTATGTGTTTTAGTTTATCTTTTCTACAATATAAATCTATGTTATCGCATCCATTTTTATGTTATTGTCTTGGCATAAAACTATAGCCAATATTATGTTTTTTTGCTGATGAAATTTCATTTTGTTAACTGTTTTGATTATTCATATTTTAGTTTTTACTAAAAAAAATTAATAAAACAAATTATTTATTTAAATATAATTTACAATTTGCAAACATAAAATAACTAAATTATAAACTTAATACAAAATATTACTTAATCTATTAAATTATTAATCTATATATATATATATACTAGCAGTGTGCCCGTGCAATGCACCGGGTGAGCAAGGTATGAATTTTTTTTATCGTAAAGAAAAATGAAAATCCCTTCAATTAACATAGAGGTTGAGTGACTTTTCTAAAATAGATAATAGGTTCAAGTTTGAATCCTAGAGGAAATTGAAGACTGTTCGGACACCAAGCAATGGAGCAACAACTAATTAACATATCAAAGAATAAAAAACACAGTGGAACATCCATGACAGAAGTTATCGACAATAAAACCAAAAACTAATCTTGAAAAAAACATGTATAATTCAGCCATAAGCTAAAACAATCAATCAAAAACCACAAAAATGAAGATATTTGGCCACTAACAATCTAATAAATAGGAGGATGAGACACCATTCCCATCTTGTAATCACATTCACACTAATATAATTCATCCACATCCAAATCAGATTCAACCAGTTTAGATTCCAAGCATAAATCTGGAAAATGATAGCAACCATAGAGATGAAAATTCTACGCCATAATCTTTGTAATTTGATGAAACATATACCAATCCATAACATAAAACTACTCACAAGATTAAGGTAATTAAATTACAATGCAAATCGTAATTAAATTACGATTGGCTATTTGTAGAACTATAACATAAAATTTAGAGGGTAGAAGAAGCATATCTTTGACCTCCTTAATGATAATCTAAAGAGGGTTGCGAAACTGCGGAAGAAGTTAGAACTATAATATAATCGAAATCTCATATGTGTAAACAAGAACCCATGATCGAGATGTTGGCATATAAACTATAAGTTGGATTAGATATTCAAAACCAAGAAACTTGATGAAGTTTCATACTTTAGTTGATGATAGAGGACATTGAAACATAAATAGATAACCATATGCATTTCACAAATCAATTGTAAGTTCTAGCTCAACCTCTTACTTTTAGTTATGCTTTTTTACTTGTTAATCAATGTCAACAAAATTATGATGGTTTCAACTTTCACCTCTGATTATTGATTTAGCTTTTTTTTTTGCTATTTTTTATAAACTCATTAAAATACTTCAAATCAAAAGCTACCAGAAAGCAAACCAATAAAACCCATAGGCTGCACTAAAACAGAAAGCAAGAAAGAAAAAAACAGTTACAATAAGTTGCCGAACCAAGCTTCTGGGAGACGAAACAGCCAATCTGCACTAAAAAGGCTTAAAATTAAACATACCTAAACCATAATCGTGAAAGCTGAACAAATGAAAGCATGAAATTAAACATACCTAAATCATGAACCCAAATCAACAGATGCTGAGTTGTTGAGCTGCAAATCATGAACCTGAATTAACAGATTTTCTACAAGATTCATTCATACGGCAGAACTCCACCTAAGCAACTGTCATACGGCAGAACTCCACTGACAAATGCCTGAAACAATAGAAAGAATAAGGATTTGCAGCTAATGTAACAATCAGATTTGTTGGCATGCAAACAACAATGAAGAATGAAATTGGTTAGATTGCATATATAATATATACCCTAAAAGAACATTTTATTCAAATTACTTGCATCCATATTGACTTGTAAAAGAATTGCTTCTGCCATTCTTGAAGATCCATGTGTGTTCAACTTCAAAATGCCAAAGGAGTAACAATAAGATTTCACCACAAACAAAGAGGAATTTGATGGTAGATAGCTGGACAGGAGTATATGAAGATTAGATTGCAAGTAGAATTTGATATATAAATCTTATAGAAAGATTATGTAAAATACAATTAGCTTTTCTTCCGGTAAAGGACCGTCTAATTTTTAGAAATATATATATATATATGTGAAGACTAAGGGGTCGTTTATTAAACGCTTACCCGGTAAGAGCTAACAGGGTCATTTACTTTATCGGATGAAAATGACAAGGATTGAGAATCTTACCCGGTAAGAGCGATGACAAGGATCGAGTCTTACCCGGTAAGCACTTAACGGATAAAAATGGTGCATACGATGTCGTTTTAATGAAGCTTGGAGCATCATCACTTAATTCAAGACAAGCAATAAATCACGATTTTCAAGTATGATCTAGGTAAGTCATTACCTTTGCAAACAGACAATACAACACAATATAAGTATGCTGCAATTGATTCTAAGGTGGTCTAATATTATTGTTTTGTATCATCATTAGTTAATGCATTTTGCATAAGTACATATATCTAATCTCAGTTTCTTATGAAAAGGAGCTTCTGGAGCTAGATACTCTACAACATAATTTGTTTAAGTGACTGCCAATTTAGTGGCTCATGGTTACAAAACTTTTTAGAAATCATAACACCTTGAGAACTCCAACTATCATTCAGCTGAAAAGAACAGAAAAGGAACAAACACAGACTAAAAACAAACAAATATGAAACACGGAAAGCAAGGCTACAAAATTAAATAAAAAACCAACTACAAAAGGCGATTTTTACCGGATTGTCTGGATATCAACAATATACAACAGTTAGAACCAAAATCACAAACCCATTCAACAATTGAATTGTCTAATAATGAAATTCTTTGCTTGTAAAGCTTGCCATACCCTCCCTTTTAAATGATGAGGAAAATAATGTAACTCCATTGATATGATAAAGACTTCAAATCTATTTCAAATGTAAAGAAACTCACCTGCAGGTAATATATGGGTCGACCATGAGTAACATGTTCAATGTGGCTTTATTGACTTTCAAGAATACACCATTGAGTATCTAGTTAACAAAATTCAAGTATAAGCACACATTAGAACAATAAAAGGAAACGCAAGCCAATTTTTCAATGGGATTTTAATCTCATAGGCCTGTTTGGGAACTTCTTTGTGATAGAAATTCTTGTACTTTTGCAATACACAAAACTGAAGATGTTGCCGGCATAAAAAGCTGTTTAGATAGATCTAGTTTCAACATTTTTTTGTTTGTATTTTTGACTTTTTATTATAAGAAACCAATATGACAAGAAAAATATAGATATAGCTACAACATTACGCGTATTAATGCCCTATTAATAAAAAAGAAATCAACTGTGATGATCATTTGCCTTGCCTTACTGTAATAACCAGGTATTTTATTTAAATTAATTATGGAAATTTTATAAGTTTATATGGGTATTTTAAGGAATTAGAAGTTAAAGGGTAAGTTATAATTTTATTATGGAAGTTTAGGGGTATATCTTGTTAAATGGAACAAGTTTAAGGTTCATTTGGAAAATTGATGACACCTCCTGGTAGCCAACAACCGACTTTCATTCTATATTAGGATGAGGTGTCCTCTTGTTACCCTTTTTTAGCAAAAGTGAAGTGTGTGTGTGCATATGTGGTGTTTTCGGTTTTAGAGAGAGAGTGAGAGAGGTCGAAGGAAGCTAAGGAAGAGGAAGAAGTACCTATTTTATTGCAGCTGAGTTTAAGATTCAATTCATCTGAAACAACAAGGTATTAATCCATTCAAGTCTTTACTTTTATGTACAATAGGTTTTACATGAACTTTAGAAGTGGGTTATGTTATTTTTAGAAGGTATATGAATTTTGGGTTTGGAATAGTGTTCTAATGGTAGTATAAAGCATATCTGCAAAGTTACATAATCATACATAGTATAAAACTGCAAAAATCTGGGTTTTAGGATGAAACAGTAGACTGAGACATTCATCGAAGTCGCAGTAGGCTAATATTCATCTAAGTCGCAATAGGTTAATATTCATCGAAGTCGCAATGGACGACTGCGACATTCATCGTAGTCGCAATGGTTGGTTGCGACTTGGGTATGAAGTCGCAGTGGTGGATTGCGACTTGGCTTGAAATCGCAGTAGTAGATTGCGACTCCAAGGTGGAATCGCAATAGTGGGTTGCGACTCCAAGGTGGAATCGCAATAGTGGGTTGCGACTCCAAGGTGGAATCGCAATAAGGGGTTGCGACTTCGGGGTGAAATCGCAATAAGGGGTTGCGACTTCGGGGTGAAATCGCAATAAGGGGATTGCGACTTCAGGGTGGAATCGCAATAGGAGATTGCGATTTGGTACTGTTCATTGCGATTTCAGTTGGGAATTTTGTAAGTTTAAGTATTAAAGGAAATATTTGGTATTTTATCTGATTTCAGATTCTGTGAGGGATCGACACACGTGAATTATCTTGGAAGAGTTTTTGTGATAAACACACGAGGTGAGTTTTTATTTGAAATGTTTTCAAATGGAATACATATATGTGATTAAATGTAATATGGTGCATATAATGTTTATATGCATTGTATGAGTACTAGTTGGCCGGGCTTAGGACCGGTGAAAGTTGGATGTACAAAGGGACAGTGGTGTTGGCTGTATTTAGTACAGCGGAGTAAATTAATTAATTGGCTTGCTACCAATTAATATGGCCAAGGAAAAGAAAGGAGTAAGGGATGGAAAGATTACATGAGTCATAATTGGTATTCTTACGTGAATTATGTGCAAATGTTTTCTTTTACTAACGGGGATTTTTCTCACTAGACCTCAAGGTCTAACCCTCATTTTTGTTTTAAAATATGTATTCCAGGTCATGGAGCAAACAAGAGACAATGATAGGAATTATCATGTTAGCTTTTGTGGATGTTGAATGATTATGAAGATTCCAGTTATAATTAGTAGATGTTATGTATTTTACTTTATTTGAAAAAGTTTGTACTGAAAGACTTAATTGTAGAATTTAAGGGACCATATTTGGATTATGATATGTTATTTTGTGGTGAATTATATGGAACTTGTATGTTGGGATTAAGGGATGTTACAAATGGTATCAGAGCCTTAGTTTAAGAGATTTAGGTATTAGTATTTGTACCTAGACTTAAACTGCATGCGAAGTAGGATGTCCTTGTTATTTTAGAACCTTGGGATGATAAATATAAAAAGGTAGAAGGAACATCATGTAAGGTAATTTCAGATTACACCTGGCCAGTGTAATTATGATCTTACAGGTACATGTTTGAACCATAATACTTTATTATATGGGGTATGTGCTTATGTGTATATTAACCTTGTTTGAATCAACAGAATGGCAAGTGGAACGAGACAAACAGCCGGAGGAAGGGGAAGAGGGGGAGAAAGAGGCAGAGGTAGGACAGGGGCAGTGTACGGGGGCGAGGCACGGAGTTTGTTACGAGAGACGATCTAGCGGTTGAAATGGGAAGACTTCAGGCAAATATACAAGCTATGTTTAACCAGACTCACCATTCGGAAACAGCAATACCAGACCCTACCCTTGAAAGTGAAGTGCCTATCGCACCTATTGTCACATCAGCACCAAGAAAGTGTGATTATAAAATGTTTTTAAGCTGTAAACCACCCAATTATGGAGGGGACAGAGATCCAGTAAAAGCAATGCGATGGCTGAAGGAGGTTGAAGCTGTATTTAAGACCAGTAAATGCGCGGAAGAAGATAAAGTGTTATATGGAACAGCAATGTTGAAAGCAGACGCCTTGTATTGGTGGGAAGCCCTTATTGACTCTGAAGGACCGGAGGTATATTCAACTTTTACTTGGGGCGAATTCTCGAGAGCATTTAAGGAACAGTTTTGCCCGCAAGCCGCAGTTAGACAGTTGGAAGAGGAATTCTTGAGCCTACAACAAGGAAATTTGTCAGTAAGAGACTACACTGCTCGCTTCTTGGAAAAGTCGCGTTTTGGAGAGTATTATGTTGCCACAGAAAAGATGAAGATGGAAAGGTATGTATTCGGATTGAACTCAGAGATTAGGAAGTTAGTGACTGCAGCGAGGCCTAATACTTTTTCAGAAGCGGTAAATGCTGCGGAAAATGTGGAGCGAGACAATAAGAGGGATGTTGGGGATAAGAGTGCAGCAAAGAGAAAATGGGAAGGACCACCACACGATATGAAGAAGTCTGGGTTTCAGCGATTTGATAGTCGTCCACCTTTTCGAACAACTGAAAGACCTTGCCCAAAGTGTCACCGTTTTCACCAAGGAAGCTGTCAAGTAGATCCTAGAAACTGTTATAAGTGTGGGAAGTTTGGGCACATTGCTAAAGATTGTAGGGTGGTTAGATTTTGTTATTCATGCAATTCGCCAGATCATCTCCAATCAGATTGTCCACTAGGAAGAATACCATCGGGTGGCACGTCAACAAGAGCAACGGGGGTTAGACCAACAGCACCGAGGTTAGAGCCAGCAAGAGCAAGAGGCCGTTCATTTCAGATGACAGCAAAAGAAGCAGAGGAAACTCCGGACGTGGTTACAGGTACATTCTTAATAAATTCTACACGTGCTAAGGTGTTATTTGATTCCGGTGCAAACCGATCGTTTGTGTCTCCTTCATTTGCTGCTCATATGCATTTAAAGCCGAAAGTGTTAGATCATGCTTTATTGGTAGATACGGCAAACGAAAATCAAGTATCAGTTAAAGAAGTATTTGATAGTTGCGCGATAGATATAGAAGGGTGCGGGGTACCGATCCAGTTATTTCCAATAGCCCTGGTAGAGTTTGATGTGGTAGTGGGAATGGACTGGTTAGCCGAAAACCAAGCTAATATAAATTGTGATAAGAAGTTAATAAACGTTGTGTTACCTGAAAAGGGGCCGGTAGTGATTTATGGCGATCGTAGGAATTATCAGTATAATCTTATTAACATGATAAAAGCCCGTAAGTATGTTAGTAAAGGTTGTCAGAGTTACTTAGCTTATGTAATAGATACTAAGCTAGAGAAGAGTAAGTTGGAAGACATTCCAATTGTTAGTAATTTTCCAGAAGTATTTCCTGAAGACTTGCACAGTCTTCCGCCCGTTAGACAGGTAGAGTTCGGTATAGATTTAATTCCTGGAGCCAACCCTGTAGCCCGTGCACCGTATCGTTTGGCGCCTCCGGAAATGAAAGAAATGATGGCACAACTGCAAGATCTATCCGATAAGGGTTTCATCAGACCAAGTTCTTCACCGTGGGGAGCACCAGTCTTATTTGTGAAAAAGAAGGATGGTTCGATGAGAATGTGTATCGACTACAGAGAATTGAATAAACGCACGATCAAAAACAAGTATCCTCTACCTAGAATTGATGACCTCTTCGACCAATTAGTTGGAGCTTGTTGTTTCTCCAAGATTGATTTAAGATCCGGTTATCATCAGTTGAAGGTCAAAGAAGAAGACGTGTTGAAAACTGCTTTTCGCACCAGGTACGGTCACTATGAGTTTCTAGTAATGCCATTTGGATTGACGAATGCTCCAGCTGCTTTCATGGATTTAATGAATCGGGTATGTAAGCCGTATCTTGATAAATTCGTTATTGTGTTTATTGATGATATACTTATCTATTCCCGATCTAAGGAAGAGCACGCGCAACACCTTCGTTTGATTTTAGAACTATTGAAGAAAGAAAAGTTGTATGCGAAATTTTCAAAGTGTGAATTCTGGTTAAGGGAAGTTCAGTTTTTGGGGCATATAGTTTCGGAAAAGGGTATACAAGTCGATCCGATGAAAGTGGAAGCAGTTGAAAAATGGGAACCGCCAAAGACAGCAACAGAAGTACGAAGTTTTCTGGGTTTGGCCGGCTACTACCGAAAGTTTATAAAAGATTTCTCTCGTATTGCCACACCGTTGACGAAGCTGACTCGGAAGAATCTGAAGTTCGAATGGAAGGCAGAATAGGACGAGGCATTCAGGATATTAAAGGAGAAACTCTGCAGCGCGCCGATTTTAGCATTGCCAGAAGGTTCGGATGATTTTGTGGTCTACAGTGATGCTTCTAAGTTAGGTTTGGGATGTGTACTCATGCAACGTGGAAAAGTAATTGCCTATGCTTCTCGTCAATTAAAGGACCATGAAAGGCAATATCCTACCCACGATATGGAACTTGCAGCGGTTGTCTTTGCATTGAAGATTTGGAGACATTATCTGTATGGTTCCAAATGTCAAATTTTTACTGATCATAAGAGTCTCCAACATCTTTTTGATCAAAAGGAACTAAATATGAGGCAAAGAAGGTGGCTAGAGTTAGTGAATGATTATGATTGTGAAATCCTTTATCACCCAGGAAAAGCGAATGTGGTAGCAGATGCGCTGAGTCGTCAAGAAAGGAGTGGAACCATAAAAGCTATTTCTTTAAGAGTTGAACTTCTTCCAAACATTTTTGACGAATTACTGAAGTGCCAATTAGATGCTTATCAAGAAGAAAGTTTAAAGTCTGAACGGTTGGTTGGGATATCAGCATTACTTGAGAAAGATAACCATGGGTTGTTGTGTTTGGGGAATAGGATTTGGGTACCTCGTTTGGGTGGATTACGTGATCGTGTACTACAAGAAGCTCATCAATCTCGATTCTCCATCCATCCAGGTACAAATAAAATGTATAGAGATTTGAAACAATTCTATTGGTGGCCGGGGATGAAAATAAGTATTGCTAAGCATGTGGAAGACTGCATTACCTGCAAGAAAGTAAAGATTGAGCATCAGAAACCGTTTGGTCAGTTGCAACGCTTAGATATTCCAGTGTGGAAATGGGATCAGATCACAACTGATTTCATTACCAAGTTACCAAGAACTTCAAAGGGATTCGATTCTATTTGGGTGATTGTGGATAGGTTGACGAAGTCTGCTCATTTCTTGCCGATAAAAGAAACCGATTCTTTGGAACGTTTGGCCAAACTGTACATTAATGAAATAGTAACTCGACATGGATTACCAATTTCGATTATTTCTGATCGAGATAGTCGTTTTACTTCTAGATTTTGGAGAAGCTTTCAAAAAGAGATGGGAACACAAATCAAGTTGAGTACAGCATATCATCCACAGACTGATGGACAAAGCGAAAGAACAATTCAGACGTTAGAAGATATGCTTCGGGCTTGTATAGTTGATTTTGGAGGATCATGGGATAAACATTTGCCTTTGATAGAGTTCGCTTACAACAACAGTTATCATTCTAGTATTCAGGCGGCACCGTTTGAAGTATTGTATGGCAGGAAATGCCGAACGCCTTTGTGTTGGAATGAAGTGGGGGAAAAGCAGTTAGCAGGGCCAGAAATAGTACAGTTAACAGCAGATAAGATTACTCAAATCCGGGATAGATTGAAAACGGCACAAGACAGACAGAAAAGTTATGCAGATCGACGCCGGAAACCGTTAGAATTTCAGGTTGGGGAATTTGTGATGTTAAAAGTTTCACCTTGGAAAGGAGTCATGCGTTTTGGGAAGCAAGGTAAACTCAGTCCGCGGTATATTGGGCCATTTGAAATTACAGAAAGAATTGGTGAAGTAGCATACAGATTGGATCTTCCGTTGGAATTGAGCAGGATTCACAACGCGTTTCATGTGTCGAATTTTCAGAAATGTTTAGTCACGCCGGACCAGGCAGTCTCTCTACCGGATATCCAGGTTGATGAAAAGTTGAACTATGTAGAAGAACCGGAAGCTATAGTTGATCACAAGATAAAGGTATTGAGGAACAAAGAAATCAGACAAGTGAAAGTACAGTGGAAACATCACAGAGGTCAGGATGCTACGTGGGAATCAGAGTTAGAAATGAGAGCCAAATACCCTCATCTTTTCTCTTAATTAAATTCCGGGAGAATTCTTTTAAGGGGGAGATGTTGTAATAACTAGGTATTTTATTTAAATTAATTATGGAAATTTTATAAGTTTATATGGGTATTTTAAGGAGTTAGAAGTTAAAGGGTAAGTTATAATTTTATTATGGAAGTTTAGGGGTATATCTTGTTAAATGGAACAAGTTTAAGGTTCATTTGGAAAATTGATGACACCTCCTGGTAGCCAACAACCGACTTTCATTCTATATTAGGATGAGGTGTCCTCTTGTTACCCTTTTTAGCAAAAGTGAAGTGTGTGTGCATATGTGGTGTTTTCGGTTTTAGAGAGAGAGTGAGAGAGGTCGAAGGAAGCTAAGGAAGAGGAAGAAGTACCTATTTTATTGCAGCTGAGTTTAAGATTCAATTCATCTGAAACAACAAGGTATTAATCCATTCAAGTCTTTACTTTTATGTACAATAGGTTTTACATGAACTTTAGAAGTGGGTTATGTTATTTTTAGAAGGTATATGAATTTTGGGTTTGGAATAGTGTTCTAATGGTAGTATAAATCATATCTGCAAAGTTACATAATCATACATAGTATAAAACTGCAAAAATCTGGGTTTTAGGATGAAACAGTAGACTGAGACATTCATCGAAGTCGCAGTAGGCTAATATTCATCTAAGTCGCAGTAGGTTAATATTCATCGAAGTCGCAATGGACGACTGCGACATTCATCGGAGTCGCAATGGTTGGTTGCGACTTGGGTATGAAGTCGCAGTGGTGGATTGCGACTTGGCTTGAAATCGCAGTAGTAGATTGCGACTCCAAGGTGGAATCGCAATAGTGGGTTGCGACTCCAAGGTGGAATCGCAATAGTGGGTTGCGACTCCAAGGTGGAATCGCAATAAGGGGTTGCGACTTCGGGGTGAAATCGCAATAAGGGGTTGCGACTTCGGGGTGAAATCGCAATAAGGGGATTGCGACTTCAGGGTGGAATCGCAATAGGAGATTGCGATTTGGTACTGTTCATTGCGATTTCAGTTGGGAATTTTGTAAGTTTAAGTATTAAAGGAAATATTTGGTATTTTATCTGATTTCAGATTCTGTGAGGGATCGACACACGTGAATTATCTTGGAAGAGTTTTTGTGATAAACACACGAGGTGAGTTTTTATTTGAAATGTTTTCAAATGGAATACATATATGTGATTAAATGTAATATGGTGCATATAATGTTTATATGAATATTGCATTGTATGAGTACTAGTTGGCCGGGCTTAGGACCGGTGAAAGTTGGTTGTACAAAGGGACAGTGGTGTTGGCTGTATTTAGTACAGCGGAGTAAATTAATTAATTGGCTTGCTACCAATTAATATGGCCAAGGAAAAGAAAGGAGAAAGAGATGGAAAGATTACATGAGTCATAATTGGTATTCTTACGTGAATTATGTGCAAATGTTTTCTTTTACTAACGGGGATTTTTCTCACTAGACCTCAAGGTCTAACCCTCATTTTTGTTTTAAAATATGTATTCCAGGTCATGGAGCAAACAAGAGACAATGATAGGAATTATCATGTTAGCTTTTGTGGATGTTGAAAGATTATGAAGATTCCAGTTATAGTAGATGTTATGTATTTTACTTTATTTGAAAAAGTTTGTACTGAAAGACTTAATTGTAGAATTTAAGGGACAATATTTGGATTATGATATGTTATTTTGTGGTGAATTATATGGAACTTGTATGTTGGGATTAAGGGATGTTACACTTACCCTGAAAAAAAGGGAGTTGGAAAATGCTCTCTGGATCTGTTGTTGTGGTTTGGTTTGGTTATCTTCTCCATGATCAAACGTCGGATAGAGATGCGAAGGACCCTTTGAAGAGAAGGCAACAGATAGGATAATACAAATTAGTAAGAAATCAAAACCATTAAAAATCCAAAGTCATACATGGAATACAATCAGAACATTGAGAAGATACCTTCATGGAGAACAATCTAAAACCATTGAGGAAATACCTTCATTTGAAAAATAGAAAAGGAAGGAGAGTAGAGATGACATGTTTTGATCATTGATGATGTGATCAACTTAATTACACGACTTATAAAAGAAAAATATGGTGCATACTTTGATATCTGAAAATATATGTGTAAATTATGTCAATCCCTTTAACCTCATCAATCCCAACACCGAATTCAGAGTTGCTTCTACCAAACCAAACCCGATATTAGCTTCAATCAGAGCAAAAAAACACAAATGTTTTTCAGATATGTTATTTGGTCAAATTTATATACTTTGCTTCCAGAAAAAGGGAAATTTTTTGTTCCCATTAAGAAGTAATTGCAAAATCAAACAAATAAATAAAACATTGACCATTCCGGCTCCGACGTTTCTCTGGGAAATAAATCCAGACCAAGACCACATAAGGACAGGTTCGAGCCGATAGAGGTTGGGGCTGGTCTGGACTCTGGAGATCAACTGGTTAACGGGTTTGACCACTTATAATAACAATCAAGGTTATCAGTTGTAAGAAATGACCATGAAAAGCACTGTTGGTAGATCATCTGAAACATGCTCTTAATTTCCCCAAAATCTATACACAGCCAAAAATGATCTTCATTTGCTTTTTTGACCAAATTCTCAAGGATTCTTATAGGAAGATTAATGTATTAACATATATGACCTATACGTATACATATATATAGACAAATGTCGTGTTCTGTGCGATTAATCTTTAATCTACATTTGGGGATTCTCAGTTCTGTGGGATATTTGGCCACGATTGACCACAAACTCCCACGCCTTTTGATTTTGATTATGGTCGGAATCACAAAACTGAACCGATCAAGAATTAGCTAGAGCCAAGAACATATGCTTGCGTGCGGACGCAAACAATGAAATTCAAATCAAAACACTGAATTCAAAAACAAGAGTTCTCGTCCGTTTTAAAACCAAATGCAGAAAAACCTAAATTAAAAAACAAATAACTCAACTGGGGTAAGAAACATTACTTTCTAACCTGAAGAATATTGTGCAAGAAGACGATCAACATTCGAAAGAAGACTTAGTTTAACACCAAGTACGACAAAACAAAAACTTAAACATAATGGGAGAGAAAATTTTAGAGGAAACTTACTTGAAAGTCTTCAACCGAGAGAAACTCAGAGATCAATGAAAGGATTGACGTTGAGATGCAAAAGTTTAGGGGGTGAAGCATATACCAGCATGTAATTTGAATTCAAAAGTCCTATGGAAGCAGGAAGAAATACTGCAGCTACAATGGCTCAGAGTGAAACAAGAAAGTATGGTCTTTGACGTGAAAAGGTAAAACAAGTATGGTTGTACTGTGGTTTGGTATGGTTTTTGCGTGTGAAGCTTCACAAACAGTTCCTGGCACACGTGAAATAAGGAAGAAAAGTATGTGAGGAAGTAAGGTAAGTCCACAATCCATTTTTGTTGGTACGGGTTTAAACCCCTTTTGCTTAAAAGAGTTGTAACTTGTGCATAAGAGATGGTAATTAAGAGATTTCTAGATTTTATGCATAAAATCGTTGTACATCATGCATGAGTGGTTGTATTTAAGACTTTATGTCTATATGGTTATATATGTAGTATAGATATATATATATATAACTATAAAAGTTGAATAACATACTAATATGTATTTTTAGAGGCTTACTTTACTGGCTTTCAAATATAAAGGCCTATTTTATTGACCTCCATTTTATTGTTTTTTTAGTGTTTGCCACCACGAAGGAGAAGGCGAGAAGCAAATCCGGATGGCGATGGAACGTATCGTGTCTCCATCCACGAAATCCCCACTAGTATGAGATACATAAAGAGAAACCACCCTCCGCCGTCGCCACAAACCCCATCTCCCTCACGTCGCCTGCCACGTCCTTCCATTTTTTCCGGCTCTGCTCCTTAATCTAACCATCATGGCATTTTTATGATGGTATGACTAGGGCTGTAAACGAACCCTACGAACACGAACGGAGGCTTGTTCATGTTCGTTCGTTTAACTTAACCAAACAAACGAACGAATACGAACGGTAAACGAACGAGATTTTTTGTGTTCATGTTCGTTCGTTAAGATTTTTTGTTTGTTCGTGTTCGTTTATGTTCGTTCATTAAGAGTTAAACGAACGAACTTAAATGAACGTAAACGAACGAATTTAAATAAACATAAACGAACGTAAACGAACGACTTTAAATGAACATAAACTAACGAACGTAAATGAACATAAACGAACGAACCCAAAATGAACAAAAAAACCACCATGATCATCATTTTGTTCGTAAAAAATACCTTAACAAAATGAAAAACTGGGTTAACTTAGGAGGTATGAAAAACAAATTCTAAAAAATCAATTTACTTGATGATTTTACACATTAATTTTGTATTATATAAATATGTTTATAAACAAGCATAAACGAACATAAATAAACATAAACGAACGTAAACTAACATAAACGAACGTAAACGAACGAACATAAATGAACGAACGAGACCATTGCATGTTCGTTCATTTAACTAAACGAACAAAAAAACGTGTTCATTTTCATTCATTTATTAAATAAACGAACAAAAACGAACTTCCCGCCGAACAGTTCACGAACGGTTCGCTGGACGTTCGGTTCGTTTACAGCCCTAGGTATGACCGCCTTAGATGCTCCCCTGAGACGTACGACCACCGCCTCCAGCCAGGTGCAGAGGTAGCGTGTAGGGGGGGGCGCAGTCAAAAAGTCAATTTTTTTAGCTGGTTTAATTTTTTTTTTCAAAATACCATTTGTTCCCCAGTGAAAATTGTCGTGGACCCCATGTGAAGCCGACCACATCCTGCAAGCATTATCCTAGCGCCCAGCAGCAACCATAGACCATCGTGATCCCATCAGAAGAAGGAGCTTAGAGCATCCCCAATGGGAGGTCCATGTTGCTGACTCATCAAACACAAACCGGTTCCTCAATTTTTTTTACCATTGAGAGGGTTTTGGTTTTTGCCACATCATTTGAAGAGGTCCTCACAGAGGAACCGGTTCATAAGGCTAAAAGTGAAGGACCCACATAACTTTATATTTAAAAAATGCATACATACCTATTAAAATAATATATTTATCTAATTTTATTTAAATATTTAATCAATTGAAAATTTTATTTAATAAAGCATAATCAAATTTAATTAGTTATTATTTTTATTTATAAAAAACTACATTTTATATTTATCATCATCGATTTTATTTTATTATGATTTTTATTATTGTAATTTTTATATATGACAAGTAAATTTTAACTGTTTATAACTTTTAATTATTGTTATAGGTATTATAATAAGTTGTTTTTAATTATTATAATTATTTATTATAAAAACTATGGACCGGTTCATGATTGAGAGTGAAAGGTTTATAAAATGTGTAGGAGAGAGAAAACTGATGTGACAGAGAGAGAAAATTGGCGTGGCTAAACCATGAACCTCTAAAGAGCTCCATGTCCATGATTGTGGATGCTCTTACTCAGGGACGGAACACAAGCTTTCCAACCACGGGGGTGGGACCTAATATATTATATGTTTTTAAAATACAAAATAGACGGTCCTAAGTCATAACATAGTAAACTCTAATACTAAACATTAAATATGAAAATGTCTAATATTGCTCATCAAAATGGAACCCGTCGATCTTTCGCGGCCTTAAAATTTTCCACAATCTCCTCCAAACTAATCTTTTCAGCAACTTCCCTTTCGATAAACAAAACCAACGAGTCATTTAGAAACTCATCTTCCATTTTATTTCGTATTCTTGTTTTGACAATATTCATTGCTGAAAATGATCTCTCGGTTGTCGCGGTAGAAACTGGAAGAGTAAGTAATAGATTGATTACTCGAAAAATCATATCAAAATTGGTTTCTCTTCTAGTCCTTACTAACCATTGACACAATTCTGCAATAGATGTCAACTTCTTATAATCTGAATGTTGAACGACATCAATATGGTAATGTTGAAGTTGCATTTTCATAATCGTTTTCTCTTGATCACTGAAATCTTCAGGATAGAACTTCTCTACTAGTTGACGTACATCATCACTTCGAAAAGTCTCATACGCATTTTTTGGATCTAGAGTTGAAGCAAGACGAAGCAACTCCATGGAACTATCACTGAAGCGATGATCTAATTCCATTAATTGACAATTAATTGCTTCATAAAAAATATCCACTCGGTAATGATTCTCAAGTGTATGATCACTATGTTCATTACGAGCCCGAGCCCCTCTGCGTAAGTAGGAAGAAGACAAATCAGGAATATAAATGTTGCGTACCTGACAAGAAAACAAGTTAGGAAGATTCACTTGATAACGATCTTCGAGTGTATGATCACTATGTCACGTACCTGACAAAATGACTTAACAAGGCAAATAAAATTATCCCATCTTTCATCTTTCATTTTTTGTAATAATATTTTCGTAGATGCAACCAGCCTCAACGAGTTAAAAATATCTTGATCTTTTCTTTGTAAAGCCTGACAAAGTAAATCAGTGATCTCCATTATTTCCTTTTGAAGATGCAAGACAAATATGAACTTAAATTTCGTTATAGACTCATATGCTGAATCTGCATCTCCTTTGATTGAACCGGTTCCTTCCTCAACAATTTTGAGTAAAACCTCGCATGTTGGACTAAACATCTTAATCAGGCTAGAAACTGATCTGAGATGAGAACTCCATCTAGTATCTCCGGCTCGTTGCAATGTACCGATTTGATTGAGACCTCTACCGGTCTCCAATTCATCAATAGAACCCCATGAATTGTAGGGGTAACCGGAACACTATCCTCGGGGTCTTGAGAAGAAGAACTAGCATGTTTTCTTTTAAAAAACCCATGAATTGTAGGTTGAGTTTTCATCTTCATCTTATCATCTACATGTCAAATATATATATAACACCAATCAAACAACATAAACAATTTCAAACAAATTTAAACAAAATTAAACCCAATTACACAATTCTAAACTAAACCTAATCACTAATTTAACAATTTCAAAGTTTAAACTAAACCTAATCACAAGACACTAATTAAACAATTTCAAATTCAATAAACATTCAAGCAATAGCATAATATTGTAAATGGGTAAATCTAAAAGCATTTAATTTTGAAATAGAAAACTTGAATAAAATGATATAAAACCTGTTGATTTGGGGGTTGTATTTGATGAAGATGAGGTTACATTCAAATTCCACTTGGATTCATGAGATATTGAGGATTTGAGGTTTCTGAGAGTGTGTTGTATTGTTGTTCCTCTGCGCCGAGAAAGATAACCATGGGTTTTTTTCACTTTTTGGCTTATGGAATTAAAACTAGTCCACTATTCCACTCAAATTGTAATTGAAAGAAATGGATGGTCGGCCACTTATTGAAATTGAAGTTTTATTTATTAGTGGAGGGGCCCATTTAAAATAAAAAAAAAATTCACTAACATTTTTTTTTCTCAATTGTAATTCAAAAAAGCACAGGGGCCTTGGCACCTACACCATCCGTCCCTGCTCTTAGGCCATCCGTACTCGAGCGGGCTCGGGCTCGGGTTCACGCCAGGTGGCTCGGCGGGTAGGCGGGTAAGGGGTACGGGAGGGGCGGGTTCAAGCGGGTTAGGCCAGCGTGTTCGGCCTTCGGGTTCCCCACCCCGCTCATACCCGAAGCTTTCTCCAATTTTTTTTTATTCCAACGGTTATGTTTGGCAACGGCTCTTTCCAATTAATTTTTTTTATTTTTTTTTCAATTTAAACACTATAAATCAACCTCAAATCTCATCCATTTTTCACACCAAAATTTAAACACTCACCTCAATCCTTAAATATTTTGTTTCATTTCTTTCAATCAGATATAAACTTTATGGATTCGCCACCCGCTTCATCGTCCGGTTCTTCATCATCCATTGACACCGACGAGGAATTCGGTCAACTATTTGATCGTTATGCAGATTTGTTGCAAGAAGCTATAGATAGACGGTATGGTAGCACCGCCTCATCGTCAAGAAGACCGAGGTCTGGGAACATAGAAAGAGGTCGGGTAGATGCTAACGACCGACTTTTGCGGGACTACTTTGGCGAAAACCCGGTGTATAATCCGGATTTGTTTAGACGGCGGTTTAGGATGAGCATGCAACTATTCGAACGGATAGTTCAAGATTTATCGGGAGTGTATCCGTATTTTACACAACGGATTGACGGACTACGCAAACAAGGTTTGTCTCCGATACAAAAGTGTGTATCCGCTGTTCGACAATTGGCGTATGGAGTAGCTTCTGACGCACTTGATGAGTACTTGAGGATGGGAGAGAAAACGTCACGAGATTGTCTGCACACTTTCTGCACAGGTATTGTTGAACTCTATGGTGACAAATATTTACGCAAGCCTACTTACGATGATATTCAGAAGTTGTACCACGCGCATGAAGCTAAACACGGATTTCCCGGCATGCTCGGCAGCATAGACTGTACTCATTGGTCGTGGGCAAATTGTCCGAACGCATGGCGAGGTCAATTCATGAGAGGTGATCATGAACACCCGACAATCATGCTAGAAGCGGTGGCCTCCCAAGATTTATGGTTCTGGCACGCATTCTTTGGTGTTGCCGGTTCCAACAACGACATCAATGTTCTCAATCAGTCGCCCATCCTCAACGATGTCTATGACGGAAAAGCACCCGAGTGCCCTTTTGAGGTTAATGGAGTCACCTACAAGAACGGATATTATCTAACGGATGGGATATACCCGAAATGGGCTACTTTTGTAAAAGCGTTTACATGCCCACATGATGCTAAACGAATAAAGTTCAAGGCCGCACAAGAATCGCCACGTAAAGATGTTGAACGAGCTTTTGGCGTGCTTAAACAACGTTGGCATATACTTAAGTACCCGGCACGCGGATGGCATAAGCATAAATTGGCGAATATTATGTACGCTTGTCTCATATTACACAATATGATACTCGAAGACGAAGGCCATGCCATTTGTGCCGATGGAAACGCCGTGGTAGCGAATGAAACACAAATCACTGAGGCACAACGCGCGACAAATGTTCGAGAAGTCAAAAACCGAGAGACTCATAATAACCTTCGGTCGGATTTGGTCGAACATATTTGGCGTATCCGACTTCCCAACAACGACGACGAGTAGATTTTTAATATTTTGTAATTTTTAATTTTATTTTGTAATTTTTAATTTTATTTTGTAATTTTTAATTTTATTTTTAATTTTATTTTTATTTGGTAATTTTATTTTTATTTTTATGAATGTTATGATTTTTTATTAAAAAATTAGATGAGGTGGCATGTGGGTTCAAGAGGTTCAAAAGGTTGGGGTACGGGATTTGTGGGTTCAAAAAGGTTCAAGAGGGTTCAAAGTGGAAAGCTGATGTGGCGCATAGGGTTCAAAAGGTTTGAACCTGGGGTACGGATGGCCTTACTTGGTGAAAAAAAAACAGGAATCATGTTGTGATTCGTGAATCACTGATTTTGTAGCAAGCAGGCAACAACAAACGACTGATCAATCGACCCATTTCTTCTCATTTCCGACAACAGCAAGTTCGATTAGGGTAAGGTTTTTTATTTCTTCTCTTCAACAGCAAGTTACAGACTGTGATTTAGGGTAGGGTTTTTGATTTCTTCTCTTCAATAACAACATCGTGAATCACTGATTTTATAGTGCTTGATCTCTTCTGTTATCTGATTTTGTAGTGTTAACTCTGTTTTGGTTTCTTCTCTTCAAATTTCAACCCTGATTTCGTTTCTTCTCTTCAAGACTTTAACATAATTATGGCAATTTCACAGTAAGTAGAGAAATAAAGAGTGAAGATTGATGGCTTATTTGCTTTATGTCTTTATGAGTTATGACTTTATATCTTTATCACTTTATGAGTTATGACTTATGCCTTTATGTCTTTATCACTTTATGAGTTATGACCTAAAATTAGGGATCGCTTAATTGCTTTTATGTTTTAAGCTTTCATATTGCTAGAAATGGATATTAGGCCTTCCGCAGCGCCCTTCGGGCTCGAACTCGGGCTCGTGCGGGCTCGGGCGGGCAGCGGTGGGGGGCACGCGGGCTTCCCCTTCGGGCTCGGCGTGCGGGCTTTCAAACCCGAGGAACCCGAGACTCTCCAACGGCTATTTGGCATTTTTTTTAAATCTTGAAAATAAATAACTACCAACGGCTACTTTTATAAAAAAAATTAATTTTTTTTCAATTTAATCACACTATATATATTAACCCTCAACCTCTTATTTTTTCACACCAATAATCTCTCAAACTCTCTCAAATTCTCTCAAATTCTCTCAAATTCTCTCAAATTCTCTCAAACTCTCTCAAATTTCATCATGAATCCAAACAAAACACCTACATCCTGTCGTAACCGAACGGATACACCGCAACCGCAAGAAAACCCGGAGCTTGGTTTCCAAGCGTTTACACAACCAGGTTATCGTCCGCAATTTTCGCAACAAATTCCGCCACAAATTTCGCAACAATATCCGCCTCAATGGTCGCAACAAAATCCGCCACAATATTTTTACAACTCATTAGGCCATCCGCAACAAATTCCTTACCAACTTACACGTTCCGGTATGATTGAACAAGGTTTTACTCCGACCAACTTCAATCCTTCTTCACCCTTCATCAATCTCGCCGACGACATTGTTCCGGAAACCCAACATTCTAGCCCGCACACACCACAATCCATATTGGTAGTGTTTTGTATTTTGTAATTTTTAATTTTTTAATGAATCATATGAATTTTTATTTTTATTATTTATCTTATTTTTATTTATTAATAAATATATAAATATTTTTATTTTGTTAAATAATTAAATATATAAATAAAAGAATTAAAAAAAATGAGGTGGCAAGAGGGCTTGAGGGTAGCGCTGGGGTCTTTAGGGCTTAGCTGATGTGGCGCTGATGTGGCGCTTGAGGGCTTCTACGGAGCGCTGAGGATGGCCTTAAGCTGTAGGAGTGTAGAAATGGACAATAAGGCTTTTCATATTGCTAGAAATTGGGGTTTTGGATTTTGGCTTTTGGTTTTTGGCCTTCTGCAAATAGACAGACAATCATTAGAATTTAGACAGTTCTGTTTTGTTATCTGCTTTTACATTCTATCTTTGGATTTTGGCTTTTGTATCACAGATTCACAACATTAGACATTTAGACAACATTGTTTTAATACATTCTTCCCCTAATGCCTTGTTTTGCTACAAAATGGAAAGACTTCTAAAAAGAAAAGCTTCAACAAGTGAACCAACTTGCACAATGATCTTCCTTCGATGCCTAGGAGAGTTGATTTGAATGATCATCCTTCGGATCTAATTGAACAGAAAATAATTTCACAGTACCACCATAATCAAAGAGATGAAATCAAACGAAAGTATTTGATTAAAGGACTGTGTCAACCACGTGGTCACGACTTTCCAAGGCAAACAATAGGGAACAAGGCAAGACGTTTTAACCCGGCTTGGGTTGATCAGTACGTTAACTGCTTGGAGTATAGTTTAAAAGCATATAAAGTTTTTTGCTTATGTTGTTACTTATTTAGATATCAATATGGTGGACAAGGTGGGTGTGATGCTTTCTTGATGGAAGGCTTTAGTGATTGACCACAGAAACGTTTTTGAAGATCTTGAAGAACAAATGGGTTTAGGGTTTAGGGTTGACAAAGTGAAAGTATTTCTCTGTAGATGTGAAAGTGATGAGCTTAGTATACGTAGTATCAAAGCTCTAAGCCTAGATGTCTAAAACTTGTTTGTGGATTCGAAAACGTTTCTGAATACAAGTGTCTACTTAAAGGGGAAGATTGTTTTATCTTCATGATTGTTTTGTTGATTTGTTGATAATCTTCATACAGAAAGTTAGTTGAAGACAAAGTCAGATTGAAGAGAAGATTAAGAACCTTGACATGACAAGTTATGATCTCAATTACAAAGAGGAGATTGTTAGGTCACATATTATTGTATGTAAGATCACAATGCATGTTTGAAGATTAAATTGATGAAGTCAATGAAGAAAGTCAAAGTCAAAGATATCAAGAAAGTCAAAGTATGGAGGTTAACGTTTTAATATGCTTTGTATTTGTAGAGGTATAAATACCTTGTTTATTTGTTAATCATGTAAGCACTTCATTTGTAATATCTTAGAGAAAATCATTGGACTTGTATTGAGAGAGTTTCTAGAGAGAGAAAGTGTTCATCATTTACATATGTAATTTCTCAAATCATTCAATTGTAAAGCCCGTGTCCCAGTATGTTTCTTTTTTAGCTTTTCAATTATTTAATTGGGTGTTCCTTTATTAGTAGTTATCTTTCTCGCATCGTTTTACGCTAACGGAGTTAGCAAGTTGACCAAATGCGTATTAATTTCTAAACCGCCCTAACTAATGCCAAGTGATAAGTATTGAGGGACTAATATTGGGATTTGATCAAAACTTAGGCATGGTTCGACCCATGCAGGAATAAGGGCCGAGACCCCTTTCTTTCCTTTCTCGTTTCTTTTCTTCCTTGTGGTTCAAGCAAGCCAAAGCAATCTCCAAACCCTACATCCTCTTTTCTCCTTTCCGGGTGTGGTGCGGCCGTTAGTGAGGGAGTCGAAGAGGGAGAGTGAAATCGCGAGAAAGAGGGAGAAGACTGCCGGAAGTCGCCGCTGCAGTTGCCGGCATCTTCATCGCTGGTTCGCCGGAGAGAAAGTCCAGCGAGAGAGGGAGGGATCGAGAAAGAAAGAGTCGTCGGAGTGGGCGCCGCTGCTGTGTCGTCATCGTTAAGGTAAGATTCGTTCCCTTTGTTCTTTCTTTCGCTGCCATCTACACGCCATAACCCTACCGCCGCCGGCACAGCAATGGCTGCCGCCGGCGGGTGCCGCCGGAAACCACCAGCGTGGTGGTCGTGAGGGCAGGTACGGTGTGGGGGGAGGGTGTGTGGTCTAGTGGTTAGTCGGGTCAACTATTCGTCTCGTTACGCTTCGTGAATCACCGGTGGCCGCCGCCGCCGCCGCCGCCCACCACTGCCGGAGGTGGCAGTGGGTGGTGCTAGAAATCGTCCAACTCGTGGAACCTTAACCCTAAACGATGAATCTAAAACTGATCGCTTGACCCGAATCGTTTAAACTTTGAACCGTTCATAAATCGTCATTTGATGTAATTTCTAAGTGCGTTGTCCAGTTTTCGTTTGATCATAACCTTTCCGTCGCAACTCCGTTTGAGCCGAAACTGGCGTCCACGGTTCAAGTTCAGGGTCGAGCAAGTTTTCCGTGTTTTGGCGAAAAACTGGTTCGGTCTCTAGCTGGGCGAAAAAGGGGTCGCAAGTTCGGTGTTTTGTCATTTCATGTGAAAATTTCTGGAATCTGCCTTAATCTCGCGAAAACCATAACTTTCTGCTCGTAACTCGGTTTGGGGTGAAACCGGTGTCAAAAGTTCCCTTTTTGAGTCTAGAAACTTTTCTGTGTTTTGTGCAAAACCCAGTTCGGGACGTAGCTTGGGTCGATTTGTCGTTTTATACTGAAGGGTGCTGAATTTTCGCTGTTCCGGAATCTGTTTTTGTAAAATCCGTAGTAAATTGTAGAAAAATCGTTAGGAGGCGTATAATATGTCCTTGGAACCCTAACTCAGAGTACTTTCTGGTAATGAAATAATATTGGGAATTTTCTGGGTTTAAAGGGGTCGAAACAGGTCCCGAACAGACCTGTTTTGGGTGAACGGAAGTTAGTTTTAGTGATGGTTTAAGCGTGTGTCGTGCCATAGGGTCCGGGTCTCGTATTGACACGTTTTTAACATGCGTTTAGGTGCTGGGAAGTGACCGTAATTGTGGAGCTTGAATTGTGTTGTTAAGCTGGGCGCGCATTGAGGTGAGTTCTCTCACTGTGTAGTTAGGGGTTGTATGCATGTCATAATAGTTTGTATGTACTATTGTCTTTGTGGTGTGAACTAGTTGTTTGTGGTGTGTAATATTTGATTGGTTTGAATGCTTGGTATAAATGTGTTACATTACAATTCGGTGGGACCGAGGCCTCGATGGTACTGAGGTGTTGGTTACATTACAATTCGGTGGGACCGAGGCCTCGATGGTACTGAGGTGTTGGTTACATTACAATTCGGTGGGACCGAGGCCTCGATGGTACTGAGGTGTTGGTTACATTACAATTCGGTGGGACCGAGGCCTCGATGGTACTGAGGTGTTGGATACATTACAATTCGGTGGGACCGAGGCCTCGATGGTACTGAGGTGTTGGATGCATAATTACTTGAAGATGTTTACTCGTTTTATGTAACTGTGATGTTGTTGCTTATGTGCGGATAGGGATGATGTGTATATAATTCCTATCTGCGCATGTGTTGGAATTCACTAAGCTTCGTGCTTACCCTTTCCCAATAAACTGTGGTTTCAGGTACGGGCGGCTCCAAGGCGTGACGAGTACACACTGGCGCGCGAGAAGAGCTGGTTGCTTTATGATTTTAATAATTAAACGTTTATTCCGCTGGTTTTATTTTATAAAGACATTAATTATGTGTTTGCAAACGAAATGTTGGGATCATTTATTGAGTTGTTATCAATGAATTGTTTATTTAAAAATTTAAATTTGCTTGTAAATTTTGGGACGTTACAACTTGGTATCAGAGCACGGCTTGAGTGAATCAAACGCATTTCGGTGTGTTTGATCTCAAGTTTGCGGCTATAAAAATTTTCTTTAAAGTTTTTGGGAAATAAAACGAAGGAAAGATCCGTTTGAGAAACGGTGATTGGAGGCGCAGTGTGTACAGTCAGCCGGAGCCAAAGGGGAAAGGTACAGTACTTAGTGTTTCATTGCTTTCTAGATCATAGAGTATGCATGCTAGATTGCCTGTTGTTGACACTATGCGGTATGTTGAACTGCTTGCTATTAGGAATTTATGCGAATTATGATAGGTTACTAAGTGGATGCCCTCTAGGTTGTATGCAGTAAGAGATTTATAGCCTTAGAATATTCGATTTAGTTCTATTGCGCAGCTCTTGTTTGAGTCCAACCGTTCTAGGATAGAGTCTTGTATTCGACTGTCTATTTATTTCGCACTGCATATAATCGGGTATTCGCAAGGTCACTCGTCATAATTAGTAGGGATTCGGTAGTAGCAAGGGTAGTGGGATAAGAGGAAATTCCTAGGGAGCTGGGAAGGGTGGATGTATATGTTGGTGCAGGCATATGGTTAATTATATATTTAATTGTGTTGCATGATCGGGGTGACCGATGGTTTATTATATATACAGTAGTTGTATGAGTTTGCCTGTTTAGGATATGTTCTCGAACTGGCATGTGTGGATTAATTGTATTATGTGTATAGTTTCGGCGAGAAACTACTTGGATCATTGGGATGGGACTCGGAACGAGTGATGATAGGTGTGGAAGGTAGTAGTAGAGCTCCTACTACCGGAAGCACAGGATCAATGCTCGAGTCGGGGAAGTCACGAGGAATCCAAGGAGTTGGGCGCGAGTGTTGTTAGTGTGCGTTGTTATGTGCTAATAACGCGTTGTATTATCTACCCTGAATAGCCGTCACGAGGAGAGACAAATATAGTAGATCCACTGGTACATGTGTGTACTTGACTTGCTTTGATGGGATGATCGTTGGGGTAGTGTCGAAGGCTCTAAACTGCCAGTCGTTGGAATAGAAAGACGATTATAGTATTAGTCACTTGGAGTGACGATAAGGATGATATTTGTTGTAAGCAGATCATTTCGAACCAAGATGGAAGATTGTGCTAGAGTCATAGGCTTATAGAGTCGATTTTGATTTGAGGAAAAAAAATCGTAAGGATTATTTGACGTAATTTTCCATCTTGCCCTAAGAGGCTTAAATGTCCGGAGGACGATAGTGGATTGGAAAGGTAGAGAGGAGCATGAGTCGAGACGTTGAACGTCGACTGAGTCGTGCACAGAGTTTATTTTGAAAATAGGATTGCATTAACTAATCCTTGTGTTTCCAATCCTTATATGGATTGTGTTTTGAAACCGTTTTATCACGGGAGTTGAAAACTTTGTAAAAGATTGTTTCATTTGATTATTTTCCAACGGTTCTTTCGGGTACGATAATATCCGTGTTTTGTGGTGGTTAAGATGTTGGGTAAGTGACTACGGCTTGAGACTCTAACATTGGAACTCCTCCACATGTGTTAGAGTCGAGACGGAAAGTTACATTCCACGATGTCTGTTTAAAGGCTATTTTAGTGATTTGTCTAAAATGAGTTTGGAATTCTAGTGTCGCTTAACTTTTCGTTCGAGAGTTTGTGTTACTAAGTGTTTATTTTGCAAATAGTTCAGTGTGTGGATTGATTCATGCGTGACATAAGTGATGCATGGAGGAATTTTGGTAACATTTCATAAGGAGTTGTTTAGTGCGCTTTTTAGTCAGCTAATGGTTTTATTGACATTTTCATGAAAATGCGATTTATCGACTTAGGGGTATGCATACTGGGGTAACCTTTGTTCTCGGCATTTTGATGAACGAGTCGTGCAAGAAAATGCTTTAGTTCCTTTTTGCCGAAATGAAAGACCATTTGATCCAAGGAGTGTTTTAATGTTGTAAACATCATGCATACGATTACAATGTGTTATATTTTGGAAATATAAATGCGTAGATTTTTGACATTCGGTTAATTTAGAATTACCGTTCATTTTTTTTGGGAAATTAAAAACTTTTGCTTTGGAGGAAACGAGTATTTTGAGCATTTTCGATAAATACATTTTTTTAAACTATAATGTTTTGACATTATATGCCCCAAGTACGAAACTTGAGGAAGTGTTACAAGCTTGCATGCCTGCCCCCAGTTTGAGATTTTACGAGGTTTTTAGTCGATATTTCCAATTATTAGAAGCGGACTGGTTTCTGTCTTCAAGTTTGCAACTTACACGAGACAATTGTGTTTTAACAAAAATATATTTGTAAACCGTGTCATCGTTTTGTGTGACTAGCTGACGCGCGAAAAATTTGTGGCGAACCCTGTGCCACGTCATTTATGATTAAAAAGAGGAATTTTTGAATCAAACGTCGTGAAACTTATTTTGAATTATGTGCACACCTTTGTCGGACCCTGTTTAAGGTCAGCGGTTACCTTAAGTGCATGTCATGAGTCAATCCATACTGGAATCGAGGCGGTTCATTTTAAAGAAATTATTTATTACGCTTTGCTTTTGTGTGAGTAAACCGAACTGCAATGGAACGATTTTCAACGTGATTTTTCCTATGTGGGACGAGCGTGTCCAGTTTTGCGTAACTATCGATCTGGTAATAGTAGTTTTATTGCTTACGATCTTTTTGAGATGAAAATCCTGATGTTGAAAATATTTTGTAAATGAGTTGGTAAACCATTTGGGGAAATGTGCTTTTAAGTGTCATGTGTCATTTCGAGAATTTTCAGGGTATGAGTCCTTTTGGAAAACTCATTTGTTTAACCAGTGTTGAGTCTGAGACTAAGGTTGACTTCAGAGTATTGCTTGCTTAAACTTTGTTTAAACGCATTTTCCGACCGATGGGTCTAGCAAGCGTGGAGCATTTTGCTCGGTTTTGACTTGGAGTTAGTCATGGGCCAATTGCCCGGTTTTAATGGCTCGATGTGGAGTCTAGTTGATGAGTTGTTTTTGTCGCACCGTTTGGCATTCTTTGCACGTTGAGTGTTTACATGTCTGGGTGAGTGAGTCAATCCGGAATAGGCATGTTGTTGGTAGGATGTTTGCTTTGGATCCTTAGACACGATAGTCAGTCGTTGGTAATGGTCGGTTGGGTGTCTCGGGATGGGATCCTGGTATTCATGTGTTTTAACCTAGACTTTCCAGTAAGTACTAGGAGGATATAGTTGTGGGCACTTACCTGGGAGGTAGTTCCGGTGTGCTGGGTCTTGAGGCGTTACCTGGGAGGTAGACGTCAAGGTGTATCCTCGATACGGTGTGACTTGGCTTCGTAGAGCAAGTGTGGATGATACGTCGACGGTGGAAGGTAGGTATTCCACGCGCGTTAGTAATGTAGGCCGAATAGTATCGGTTAAGGGATTGATGCCTTTGTTATTAAGAGAATAAATGTGCATCAACCATTTTGAGGTAGGTGGTATATTTAGGTGTCGACTTTTGGGCTTGAGGCCAAACACCTTTGGTATAATCGGAGAGTTGTAGCCGATGTTAAGATAATCATGGTGATGGTAGTAGTAACCCTGAAATGATCACTTGTGATGATTGGTTATGGTGGAATGACCTACGTGTGTGTTAGTTGATTTGGTTGTGGGGGATATCTATGGGTGTTAGTGTCTAGGATAATACCACGCTTATGTATGTTATTGTAATCGGTTGGACCGATGTTCGGCGGGTGGCCGACGTTTGTTATTGTAATCGGTTGGACCGATGTTCGGCGGGTAGCCGATGTGTGTTATTGTAATCGGTTGGACCGATGTTCGGCAGGGGGTCGATGTTTTGTTAATATAAGTTATTTAAAATCTTTGGAATCTATTAGAATTCGTGGAAGTTAATCGACAGTTAAGGGTAGGAATGATCGTAGTCGAGTATCCTGTAGGGTATACTATGAGCAGCTTTAGAATGGTTAGAGCATGAAAAATTTAATCGGGAGGTATGAATCATCTAAGGTTGGGAGACAACCGAAGTCGTTTAACTAGGAATGATTCCAGTTGTTAGAGTGTTCTTCTGATCGCGTTTTCAGTGTTCTTGAAGGAGTATTGTTAGTAAGGAAGTATGCGAGAGAATTATTAAGAGCTGTTTGCGGACGTAGACTTCGGGGACGAAGTCTAATCCAAGTGGGGGAGAATTGTAAAGCCCGTGTCCCAGTATGTTTCTTTTTTAGCTTTTCAATTATTTAATTGGGTGTTCCTTTATTAGTAGTTATCTTTCTCGCATCGTTTTACGCTAACGGAGTTAGCAAGTTGACCAAATGCGTATTAATTTCTAAACCGCCCTAACTAATGCCAAGTGATAAGTATTGAGGGACTAATATTGGGATTTGATCAAAACTTAGGCATGGTTCGACCCATGCAGGAATAAGGGCCGAGACCCCTTTCTTTCCTTTCTCGTTTCTTTTCTTCCTTGTGGTTCAAGCAAGCCAAAGCAATCTCCAAACCCTACATCCTCTTTTCTCCTTTCCGGGTGTGGTGCGGCCGTTAGTGAGGGAGTCGAAGAGGGAGAGTGAAATCGCGAGAAAGAGGGAGAAGACTGCCGGAAGTCGCCGCTGCAGTTGCCGGCATCTTCATCGCTGGTTCGCCGGAGAGAAAGTCCAGCGAGAGAGGGAGGGATCGAGAAAGAAAGAGTCGCCGGAGTGGGCGCCGCTGCTGTGTCGTCATCGTTAAGGTAAGATTCGTTCCCTTTGTTCTTTCTTTCGCTGCCATCTACACGCCATAACCCTACCGCCGCCGGCACAGCAATGGCTGCCGCCGGCGGGTGCCGCCGGAAACCACCAGCGTGGTGGTCGTGAGGGCAGGTACGGTGTGGGGGGAGGGTGTGTGGTCTAGTGGTTAGTCGGGTCAACTATTCGTCTCGTTACGCTTCGTGAATCACCGGTGGCCGCCGCCGCCGCCGCCGCCCACCACTGCCGGAGGTGGCAGTGGGTGGTGCTAGAAATCGTCCAACTCGTGGAACCTTAACCCTAAACGATGAATCTAAAACTGATCGCTTGACCCGAATCGTTTAAACTTTGAACCGTTCATAAATCGTCATTTGATGTAATTTCTAAGTGCGTTGTCCAGTTTTCGTTTGATCATAACCTTTCCGTCGCAACTCCGTTTGAGCCGAAACTGGCGTCCACGGTTCAAGTTCAGGGTCGAGCAAGTTTTCCGTGTTTTGGCGAAAAACTGGTTCGGTCTCTAGCTGGGCGAAAAAGGGGTCGCAAGTTCGGTGTTTCGTCATTTCATGTGAAAATTTCTGGAATCTGCCTTAATCTCGCGAAAACCATAACTTTCTGCTCGTAACTCGGTTTGGGGTGAAACCGGTGTCAAAAGTTCCCTTTTTGAGTCTAGAAACTTTTCTGTGTTTTGTGCAAAACCCAGTTCGGGACGTAGCTTGGGTCGATTTGTCGTTTTATACTGAAGGGTGCTGAATTTTCGCTGTTCCGGAATCTGTTTTTGTAAAATCCGTAGTAAATTGTAGAAAAATCGTTAGGAGGCGTATAATATGTCCTTGGAACCCTAACTCAGAGTACTTTCTGGTCATGAAATAATATTGGGAATTTTCTGGGTTTAAAGGGGTCGAAACAGGTCCCGAACAGACCTGTTTTGGGTGAACGGAAGTTAGTTTTAGTGATGGTTTAAGCGTGTGTCGTGCCATAGGGTCCGGGTCTCGTATTGACACGTTTTTAACATGCGTTTAGGTGCTGGGAAGTGACCGTAATTGTGGAGCTTGAATTGTGTTGTTAAGCTGGGCGCGCATTGAGGTGAGTTCTCTCACTGTGTAGTTAGGGGTTGTATGCATGTCATAATAGTTTGTATGTACTATTGTCTTTGTGGTGTGAACTAGTTGTTTGTGGTGTGTAATATTTGATTGGTTTGAATGCTTGGTATAAATGTGTTACATTACAATTCGGTGGGACCGAGGCCTCGATGGTACTGAGGTGTTGGTTACATTACAATTCGGTGGGACCGAGGCCTCGATGGTACTGAGGTGTTGGTTACATTACAATTCGGTGGGACCGAGGCCTCGATGGTACTGAGGTGTTGGTTACATTACAATTCGGTGGGACCGAGGCCTCGATGGTACTGAGGTGTTGGATACATTACAATTCGGTGGGACCGAGGCCTCGATGGTACTGAGGTGTTGGATGCATAATTACTTGAAGATGTTTACTCGTTTTATGTAACTGTGATGTTGTTGCTTATGTGCGGATAGGGATGATGTGTATATAATTCCTATCTGCGCATGTGTTGGAATTCACTAAGCTTCGTGCTTACCCTTTCCCAATAAACTGTGGTTTCAGGTACGGGCGGCTCCAAGGCGTGACGAGTACACACTGGCGCGCGAGAAGAGCTGGTTGCTTTATGATTTTAATAATTAAACGTTTATTCCGCTGGTTTTATTTTATAAAGACATTAATTATGTGTTTGCAAACGAAATGTTGGGATCATTTATTGAGTTGTTATCAATGAATTGTTTATTTAAAAATTTAAATTTGCTTGTAAATTTTGGGACGTTACATCAATACAAGATCTTATTGTTAAATCATTGTTACTTGAAGCAATCTGGGAATATCAGTTACATTAGATTATGCTCTTGGGAATAATCTAATGGAGGTGTAAAGTATTCAAAAAGATATAGTTCATTGCTTTGCACAAGAGGTACTTAAACATATTTTCCAAGAGATTAGTAATGATGTGTTTTCCTTGTTAATTGATGATCGAGTGACATTTCTAAAAAGGAACAAATAGCCGTGGTTTTAAGATATGTTACATGTGGGATTGTTAAAGAAAGATTTGTCGGTCTTGTACACGTGAAGGACACAACTGTTTTATCTCTTAAATCTGCGATTGAATTCTTATTTGTTGAACATGATTTGAGTTTGAAAAAGATTAGACGCCAAGGTTATGATGGAGCAAGCAACATGAGTGGCCAATTTAATTGTTTGAAACCTTTAATCTTGAGAGAAAATAGCTCAGCATATTATGTCAATTGTTTTGCTCACCAACTTCAGTTAGTTGTTGTGGCGGTTGCACATGAACACATTGAGGTTGGAAAATTCTTTGACATGATAGCATCTTTATTGAATGTGGTTTGCGCTTCTTGCAAGGGATCAGGTATGGTTCGAGAAAGTCAAAAGAAGAAAGTACAACAAGCCATTGGTAGCGGTGAAGCTCAAACATATAGTGGGTTAAATCAAGAGCTTTCTCTTGGAAGACCCGGAAATACATGATGTGTAACATCCCAAGCCAACCGTACCAAATATTGTCCGTTTTGTCCACACCTGGACTCACGGTTTTAAAACGCGTCTGATAGGGGTGATATCAAGTCCCTCTTATAAGGTAACCTTTGTTCCCCTCCCCAACCAATGTAGGATCTTACAATCCACCCCCTTGGGAGCCCAGCGTCCTCGTTGGCACACTAGTCCGGTTGCCGGCTCTGACCATCTGTAACATCCCAGGCCAACCGTACCAGATATTGTCCGCTTTGTCCACACCTGGACTCACGGATTTAAAACGCGTCTGATAGGGAAGGTATCAAGTCCCTCTTATAAGGTAACCTTTATTCCCCTCCCCAACTAATGTGGGATCTTACACGATGGGGTTCGCACTACAAAACACTTAAGCTTTTGGTTGATTTGTTTCCATCTATTATTGAGGTGCTTCAGTATGTTGAAGATGTGTGTGAGAATCCTTACATCCCACGCAAGCAAATGGTCTTCAAATATATTTCCAATCATTTGGTAGTGTGTTTTATTTGCATCTGATGTTGCATATTTTGGGGGTCACTTGATCATTGTCACAGGCTCTTTAGAAAAAAGATCAAGACATCTTGAATGTTGTTTCATTGGTGAAATCAACCAAGCGACGATTGCAACAACTTAGAGTTGATGGGTTTTGTCGACTTCTTGAGAAAATCTCTTCTTTTTGTGGAAAACATGATATTGAAAAGGTAAATATGGAGTAAATTTATGTCAATCCAAAAAACTGAAGGCACAAGACAAATATCACATACCGACACTATTATGAGTTCGAATGTTTTAACACGGTTATGGATATGCAACTTTAAGAGTTTGGTGACATATTTGATGAGGTAACTTCCGAATTTCTCACGTGTATCTCCGCTTTGGATCTTCATTACTCATTTTGTGACTTTGACTCATCAAAGTTACTAAGGTTGACATAGTTTTTTTCCTGATGATTTTAACAATGACGAAAAAACGACTCTTGCGCACCAACTTCAACTCTACATTGGCAATGTCCAACATGATGAATTATTTGCTAACTTGAAAGGTATATTCGAGCTTGGTAGAGTCATGATCGAAACAAGGAAACATCTTGGGTTTCCTTTGATTTATCGATTATTGAAGCCTGCATTGGTTTTGTCTGTTGCAACCACAACAGTTGAAAGATGCTTTTATGGAATGAAGCTTTTGAAGTCAGCTTTGAGCAATCGAATTTGTGACGATTTTTTGAATTCGTGTGTAATTTGTTATTAATTAATTATACGGTACATTAGTAATTGTTAGTTTAACTGCTTAAGTGCCTTCACTCTATAAATTTTTTGGATCTGCCAGTGCCTCTAACCCTCTCTCTCTTCTTCATTTTCTCCAGTTTCGTCTGTGAGCCTCATTCATGTCGCCTGCCCATCCCTCCATCCTTGTGTCCATATTAGGTTTTGTGTGTGATTATATTTACATATTAATTAGTTTTTGTTTCAAACTTCCTCTCTGATCAGGGTACTGCAACATAATGGTGTTTATTTAGTGTTTTTCTTTCAAATTGATCTAGGCTTTGTATGATTTAGAATTAGGTTTTTGATTCGGTATTTTTGTTGGTATGGTTTAGATTTAGGTTTTTGATTCATATAAATTTACTACTAGTCTTTGAATGGGTTTGGAGAAATTTGTTGTAATGTTCATGGTTGATATTATTGATTAATTCTGGTTTTCTTGGTGTTGTTTGACACCTTCTTTTAAAAGAAAGAAGTGGGAGAGGGATAGAATACGAACATGTGGTATATGTCAATTAGTCTGTAAAAATATATTTTTTCATTTCTTTGGAGTATAATAAAAAGCAGTAAAAAAATCCATTTGTTAAATGAGGTGATGGAGTAATTCTTTACAAAGATAGGTGTGTTTGGTTCATGAATTGGGATATGGAGGAACTCGAATATGAAGAAATTGGAATGGAATTTAATTATTGAAATGGAATATGTCAAAAGAATTTTTAATGTCTCTTTGGTTTATTGAATGTATTGGTGGTGGGATGGAGGCGATGTTGGTGTCAATGGAATGATGGTGGTAATGGTGTTGCTGCTTACGACGATAGTGTTGGTGATGGCGACGACGGATGGTGATGGCGATGAGAGGTGGTCGTGGTGGTGGTGACGACGACATATGGTGATGGTTGTGATGATGAGTGGTGGTGGTGCTGACCGCGACGACAGGTTGTGGTGGCGGCATCGATGGGATTGGTGATGGAGGTAGCGGCGGTGATGATTGGTGGTGGTGGTGACTGTGATGACAGGTAGAGGTAGTGGTGGCAGTGACAACTATGTGTGGTGGTGGTGATTTATTGTGGTGGCGATGGAAATTGTGGTGGTGGGGGGAGGTGATGCTTACGACGGTGGTGGTGGCAGCAATGATGGGTGGTAGTGGCAACAACAGTAATGGGTGGTGGGGGTGGCGGACATCCATCGTGGTGGAATGAAATGGAATGCAATAACATAAAGGAGTATAATAGTTTGTCTTAAAATATGGTAGAAAGGAATTGAAATTCTATGCTAGAACCTAAGGAATTTACATTCCATTATTTGTGAAATTTAAATTCCTTATTAAAACTCAAAAGATGAACCAAACGCATGAATGTTGACCATTCCAATTCCTTCAAATTTCTTCGAATTCCAATGAACCAAATGCCACCTTAGATTTCTTGTAATGTTTTGTTATGTATTTACTAAGAGACCTTTTACCTAAATGCTTACCGTGTAAGCGTTTATCGGTAACAATCAACACCGTTACTTTATCTTATTGGGTAAGATTCTACTCACACAAAATGATATTATATGCAACAATTTAATCGGTAAACACTTAATGGGTAAGAGTCGTTGTAACACTCTAAAAATTGCGGTAAATTTAACCCTGAATATTAGCGGAAAATAACAAAATTATCATAAATAAATCACCCAAAGAGTGAAAATAGTATGGCGTTAACATAACAAGTTACCAAGGAGATACAACTCAACAACCTACTAATCTAAACTACAATGACTTAGATTATATAGGGTGATGCCATCTCATTTCCAAAAGAATGTCGGCTTAAACCAAAAGTGTACGCCTCTAAATACTCTACCAAAAATGCTATTTACTTTTCTCGACTCTTCGCTCAAACCCGAGAAGTCCCACCACTAGAATGACCTGATATACATGTCATTTTGAGAAAAATTATTAGACTAAAGTCTAGTGAGAACAAACATTTATATTTGACGATAATAGAAATAAAGTCATTGAAATGTAATACGAAAAAAACATATAATTAACCTTGGTTATGCTATTATTTGTCAAGTTTTAGTTGATATACACACACACACACATATATATATATATATATATATATGACATTCACGCTAAATAATTGAACATTCACACTAAATACTACTGTTCTAAAAAACACGCCGCATAGTCGTCATGGCGCGCCATGGCACCAAGGCTTGTGTGTGACGCCACGTTAAGCCCATGATACGCCATAGCCTAATGCGCAATTATCGTAATGAGATATTTGATTTTTCTTTACGTTTTTAATGTCTTATTCGTAAGTTTTTGATATATAACCTAATTTAACTTGCTTATTACTATTGACTATAATTGAGTAACACTACAAAACATAAGTTTTTATATATAATATTATATATGATTTAAAATTTTGATGCCATAAGTCACGCCTTGAAAACGCCATGGCTTCAACGTGGCTCCTAAGGCTTGAGGCTTGGCCTCGCCGCCACGCCACGCGTCACGCCATTTAGAACCTTGCTAAATACACAACATTCAAACAAAATTCAACAATTTGCATAAATTAAACCTACATATTAAAACTGTAAAAAAATAAGATGAATTTTTTATGGTGGTGATTAAGTCAGATAGAATAAAAAATTACATGAAATAGTAAGACATTTTATTGTGAAGGTTGAGATGTGGTAATGAATTTTCGGAAGAGATGTGAATTTTGAAAATCTTGTAAGAAAATGGAAAACAAAAATAACATGATAGATGTTAAATGAAAGAAAATAACTTGTGGCGTTTCTCAAGGATTTAAGCTATAGATAGTAGCATAAGAATTTTATAACTAATCAATAAACAAGGACTTATATAGGGTCCTTTTTCAACTGATGTGGATCATCGGAGTAGGGGGCGGCTATTGTTCCAGTTGGGAATGGTTTTATTTCACTCTGATGATCTATCATTATCTACAAATGGTGAAAGATGTTTGTCTTTGGCCCTCTAAGTTTTAATGCTTACATTTTGGCCCTTAGTTTAAAAAAGGTTGACTTAAAAAATGTTAAAAAAAATCCAAAAAGACCATTTTGCCCTCGAGTTTTAACAGACTTGGTTGACGGTCGCTAGGGTTTAGGACTATATCTGGAAAAAAAAGTGAATACCACTAGGTTATCTACGTAACAAATGAAATCAAAGACCAATAACGTAATAACCTGCATACCACAAGGACCAAATCTATAATTTAGTCAAAAACTGAACTTTTAAATATCGGATATACCAAAATATAAAAACATTAGTAACTATGAATATGTGGAAGTTAGCGGGTCTTTAAAGAACAGTGAGATCGTTCTGGTCAAACCAAGTCAAACCAAATTGTTTTTTGTCGTTTAAGTGGTTTGGCGGTTTAAGTTGGTCTAAAAAAAGCCAAAACCTTTCGGTTCGGTCCAGGTTGTGGTTTGAACGTTTTTTTGAGAGGTTTAGTCGAACCCACCGCAAAAATACATATGTGTTGGTTATATTTAGATTTCATGTTGTAGCTCAACTTTTATGGCTAATTAAAAAAATTGTTCACGACATTAAGTTTTTTGTTTTAACTTCTCAATTTTCGGCGTTCCCTATTTGCAAAATTCCAAAATTCGTCAAAAATCAAAATCCAAAAACCCAAATCGTCCTTCAACTTTGCTCAATGTTTGTCTAAAATTTCAACTATTGTTTATGAACTTGTTTAACTTTTTCAAGTTGCTCAATATTCTTTTAACTTTGGTGATAGATAAATGTTTCTTTTATAATTCATTATAGTATTTTTTTTTAATAATATTAAATTAGTAGAAATTCCAGGTAGATATTATGTTTTATTAGTTTAAAGCATGTTATAGGCCTAAACAACCTAAACAGTTTATACCATACCGTCTTTAGTGATCTAGAGTGACCGGTTTAGTCATTTGCTGCTAAACAGTTTAATTTGGAAAATTTTCCAAGGCATCATTATATTTGGTTTGTATTTTGGAGGGTTAAGTCGTCCAAATCACACCGCAAACCCCACCTAGTAATAGTGGTTTACATTTAATGATATTAGCTCTTCTTATTGGTACTTTATAATACTCTTTCTCTTCTTAAATATAACTTTTTATGTTTGGTAAATTAGAGCATTGAAACTTTAATTAGTTTCAATATAGACAAAATTCAACATCCTCTAGTACTTAACCTATTTGCAAAGTTTGGTGATGTATACCTACATGAAATCTTTTACATATTTCAGTAATCTCTAGACACCTAACGGGTTTTAGTCATTCTTGTGGGGTCGTTTGAGACCCCCAAAAACAATTTTCGTAAACTTTTTAGGAAGCATAAAGTCTTTTGAAAAACAACTTTTCTTTTATTTAGAGTAGATGAAAAGTCTATATACATCTTATCATTTTTAGGCCCTATTCCATGTGAGATTTGTTAGTTCTTATGATTTAGGGGTCGTTTACCTATTCACTTACTCAGGTAAGTGCTTACCGGTAAAATTCAACACTATCACTTATTTCCCGGGTAAGATTTTAGTCCACCAAAATGGCATCGTATGCAACAATTTAGCCGGTAAGCGTTAACCGTGGTAAGAGTCGTCGCACTCACTTACCGGGTAAGACTCTTGATCCTTGCTTCCACTCTTACCGGGTAAGATTCTTAGTCTTTGGCATGTTCATCTGGTAAGCTAAAGTGACTTGGTAAACACTTACCCGGATAAGCGTTTTGTAAACGGCCCCTTAGTTTAGTAATCCCAAATCCTATCATCCTTTTAATCAAACAACAAACATAAGGTATAAGGATTGGTTAAGAGCTATTCAACTAACATCAAACAATTCTATACTTCCTTCATGTAACAGATATCGACATAACGCGTGAAGTAAAAAAAACAATATAAAACTCTACTACCGAATATCCTACTTAGTACTTACAAAAGAATTTTGAAGTGGACTAAATGATTGTCACTCTTTTATTTTCTTGAAATAAAAAGCATAGGGTTATGACAAGTGACTCATAAGTAATCCAAAGATGTTGTAGCCTACTGGTCGGTAACATTCTAGAGGGGGGGGGGGGGGGGGTAAGTGGTGGAAGCCCTTACTACCCAAGTTTGAATCCAGGGGTGAGCATGCGGCGAATATCGAGGGTCGTGGGCCGAATCGTGGCCGGATCGTGGGCCGAACCGTGGCCGGGTCGAAGGAGGATTAGTCTGGACTTTGTTCAGGATACCCCCGAAATGCAATTGTTTTTCAAAAAAAAAAGTGACTCATAAGTAGTATTTGAGCATAACATGATTTTTATATGTTCACAACCAATATATGCTCATCAAAAAATTGATATAGTTGAATCCTTTCAAGTTTGAATTTCAATTTTTCTAAGTCACAACTCTATTAAATAATAGATAAACGGATAAAAAAAACAATTGGCTTTAGGGAAGCATGGTTCCTTTTGACAAATTTTGATGACCCACATATTCATGCCTTCGTAAAGAAAAGAACAACTAATCAATCATGCTCAACTAAATTAATAGAACCTACAAGTTGACTTTATAAATTTATACTTATTATGTATAATTATATTATAAAATATTTAAAATAAGGTTTTAAGAAGGAAATAGTCTAAAAAACCCAACGAATTATCTGGTTTTGAATGGTTAAGTCTTTAAACTATAAATGATAAAACTCTTCAACTTTTTAAAAGCGATTAAATACATCCTTGTAACCTGTAAAAACAAAAACAGGTTAATGTAATACAAAATTAGAAAAAATCTAAAAAGACCCAATAAACTATTTGATTTTGAATGATTATAAGTCCCTGGATTTTTTAACAAATAAAACTCGAACTTTTTTTAACCAAATATATTCTTGAAGTTTTTTAACAAATAAATCCCTAACATTTTTGAAGAAACAAAGTCATAAACTTAATGTTGATTTTGAACAAATAAATCTGAAATTTTTTTTGAACAAAAAATATACAAATCCCCACACCGATAACAAAATAAAATGAACCAACTAACTCCGCGAAAAAATATATTATTTTCATTACTAATTTGTAAAGAGATGAAAGTTTTTTTGAATATTTTGAGAAATGATGAGCGTTATTTTTTTTTCTTATATTTTGTGAAAAAAAACGAGTATAATTGTTGTATGTATTTATTTATGTGTTAGACATAATTCTTGAATGTTTCGAAATTAGTAATGAAATAGTACAACTTTCTTTGTTTAATTGGTTTATTTTACTTGTTGTCAGTAAGATGAATTGTATTATTTTTGTTAATGATTGTGTTCGCCAAAAGTTCGAAGTTATTTTTTCAAAAAAAAAATGGGACTTATTTGTTCAAAAAAAGTTCAAAATTTATTTGGTAAAAAACTTAGGAAAAGTTTAAAGATTTATTTGTTAATTTTTTTTAGGAAAAAGTGTAAAAGAATTTTTGTTAAAAAATCAGGGACTTAATTATTCAAAATCAGATAGCTCATTGGGGGTTTTTAGTCTTTTTAAAAAAAAATTATCACTTTAACCTGTAAAATTTACAGGTTACAAGGATGTATGTAACCGGTTTTAGATAGTTTAAGTGTTTTATCATTCAAAAAAAATAGTTTAGCGTCTTAACCATTCAAAATTAGATAGTTCGTTGTTGTTTTTTAGACTTTTCCAAAAACCATTTTTTATATATTAAATACTATTTATTAATACATATTACTTAAAGTTTGAAATAACTAGTAAATACAAATTTTAAAGCTGTTTATTTAGATTTATATAATTATTTGATAAACATAATCTATACTATATTATAAAGCATTTATGAAAAACTCTTAAAACAACCCTTAAAGCTTCATGTACCGCTATTTAATGTTAATTACTTAAAATCTCTTAAAAACAACTAATTAAGCTTTATGTACCGCTTTTAATGCTAATTACTTGATTAATACTTATCTCTAACAACCTTCAAATCCTTAAATCGTGGACTCTTATTAATTAATCCTTATCTCTAGCCACTTTCAAATTTTCAAATCATGAACTCCTTAAAAGCGTCATTCTTTAAACAAATTTATAGAAAAACATGATCGTTTTCTCAAAACCACACATTAAAATAAATTAGAACATTAAAATCGAGATATATCGCGCTGCATTGCTCGAGTAGACTTCTAGTCATATATAAGATAAACACCGCATCTTAAATATAAGAGTATCTCCAACAGATTCTTCAAAAGTTTTTCAACATGGAGAACCAAAGTCCAAAATGTCTAAAAAATTTGTATTTAACTTCAACAGATTCTCCACCTTGAAAATTATATAATTACTTATATTATTAAAATTATATATACCTATATCAAACAAAATATTATTTCTCTCCTATAAACAATTCAATTTTGGAGAATCTATTATAGCAAAAAATTGTTCAAAATCTTCATTTTCTTCATTTGGAGAAAATGCTGGAGATAGTCTAAATAATCTAAAATATAATTAGGATAATGATTGGGTTCTAAAACAAGCTTGATTATTATCGTTCTAAAAGACATTACTTTATTTAACCTAAAATAAATTGCATCGTTATTAAACCTAAATTAAATTATAATAAAAAAAATTAATGAAACAAATCAATATATATATATATATTAAAAGAAGAACAAAAAAGAATTGAGGTGGCATCATGAGAGTTGAGTATTGAGGTATTGGTGAATTGTGGTTGAATTAGAGATATCCCACATTGGCGAGAGGTTGAAATGTTGGAGTAGAGTGATATGCATAAAAAAGATTGATAGAATGTCATTTGTGTCAACTCATGGGGTTTGAGTTATAAAGTTATCTTATTTGGGTGACCTTATTTTTTTGATAGAAATCTTATTATAAAAAATAAGGTTTAGATATTGCAAATCAATCATTAATATATATATATATATATTAATGGAGAAACCACCAATAATGACTTGGTATCATGAGAGTTGAGTATTGAGGTATTGGTGAATTGTGGTTGAATTTGAGATATCCCACATTGGTCAGAGGTTGAAATGTTGGAGTAGAGTGGTATGCATAAAAAGGATTGATAGGATGTCATTTGTGTCAACTCATGGGGTTTAAGTTATAAGGTTATCTTATTTGGATGACCTTATTTTTGTGAAACAAATCTTAATATATATATATATATATATATATATATATATATATATATATATATATATATATATATATATATATATATATATAAGTTAGTTAGTTGTGGTTGAGGTTTAGATATTGCACATTGGTAAAAATCAATATATATATATATATATATATATATATATATATTAAAAGAAAAAACAAAAGGAATTGAGATGACATCATGAGAGTTGAATATTGAGGAATTGGTGAATTGTAGTTGAATTTGAGATATCCACATTGGTAAGAGGTTGAAAGGTTGGAGTAGAGTTGCAAAACAAATCTTATTATAAAATAATAAAAAATTAAAGTTAGTTGTGGTTGGGTTTTAAATATGGGAAATTAATTAAAATACCCTAAGTTTGACCAACTGTTACCAAAGTACCCCAAAAAATTATTTTCTTACCGAAATGCCCTCTTTTTCCGCGATAGGATCCCGCGATCGCGGTCAGGGACCAATTGTGAAATTTTTTGCAAGAAATATTTACACTTTCAGTCCCTGGACCCCGCGATCGAGGCCCGCGATGGCTCAAACGCGGCCCGCGATGGCCCGCGATGGGGACTGAAAGTGTAAATAATCTTGCAAAATTTTACACTTTCAGTCCCTGCCCGCGATCGCGGGATTTTATCGCGGAAAAAGAGGGCATTTCGGTAAGAAAATAATTTTTTGGGGTACTTTGGTAACAGTTGGTTTGACTTAGGGTATTTTAATTAATTTTCCTTTAAATATTGCACATTGGTAAAAATCAATATCAATATATATATATATATATATATATATATATATATATATATTAAAAGAACAACCAAGAAAAATGACTTGACACCATGAGGTTTGAGTATTCCTCAAATCTTGAAATATGGTTGAGTTTCATCATCCCACATTGAGGTTTGAGTATTCCTCAAATCTTGAAATATGGTTGAGTTTCATCATCCCACATTGGTGAAAATATGAAAGTTTTGAAGTAGGGAATGACTATAAGAAATGAGAGATAGATGTTTTTGTGTCAATTTTCATGTGGTTGGCTCAATTTAGCTCATCCTGTTTTTGCATCATCCACATTGGTGAGAAGATGAAAGTTTTGAAGTATGAATTGACTATAAAAATGGAAGGGTAAATGTTTTTGTGTCAACTCATATGGTTGGCTTAATTTACCCTAACCTATTTTTGCTAAAAGAAGAACCAAAAGGAATTGAGGTGGCATCATGAGAGTTGAGTATTGAGATAATGGTGAATTGTAGTTGAATTTGAGATATCCCACATTGGTGAGAGGTTAAAAGGTTGGAGTAGAATGGTGTGTATAAAAATGAATGATAGGGTGTCATTTGTGTCAACTCATGGGGTTTGAGTTATAAGGCTATATAACTTGGATGACCCTATTTTTGCAAAACAGATCTTATTATTAAAAAGGTAAACAATATGTTAGTTGAGGTGGCATCATGAGAGTTGAGTATTGAGAAATTGGTTAATCAATATATATATATATAGGGGTCATTCAAGGGAGAACTAGTTATTTTGTGGTAGCTGTGAGAACCAATGTGAGCCACATATTAAACTATAAATTAGGAAATTATTAATTTTGGTATTTTTGACTTAAGAATTTAATTAAGGGGCAATTTAGGTATCATAAAATTATCCTCTCTCCTCTCTCCGATCAACCTTATTCCGGCGAACACCAACAGTGAACTTCTGTGATACATATTGAGATACCCATTGTAAAGCAACAAAATAAAGAGGATGCACACTGTGATACCCATTGTAAATCAACAAAATAAAGAGGATGCACACTGTGATGCCCATTGTAAGGCAACAAAATAAAGACGACACACACTGTGATACCAATACCCAACGTGATACCCACTATGATACCACTGTGATAACCAATATGATACCGTTGATGCAAACCTTCAATATCCAAAATACATACTAAGACCAAATGTGATACCACTGTGATACCCACGATGAACGTTATTCCGACGAACACTAAGTAAACACTAGATGCACAATGTGATACCTAAAAACATCAACACCATTAAAAGAAGATGAAAACAAACGATCCTTAGAGTGATACCCAAAATATATACAAGATGCACTACGATGCACACTGTGATACCACTATGATACCACTGTGACCCACCGTGATACCATCTATGGTATCAAAAATACCTAAAAACCTCTATGTTTGATATATACATACATACTCAGCCCTTAAACCTATTCGTATACGAAGAGAGACTGAAGCTTTTAGAGAAGGAAACAAACAGAGTAGAAGAATTCAAGGACCAATGGACGATTTTTTTTAGGAAGATGAAGAACTCACATATTTCTCTGATCTCTATCTTCCCCCGTGTACCACCAACAAGATTCGTTTTAGGAAGATGAAGATCTCGTATTTTTTTCGCCAAAGAAGAACAACAAACCTTTTGTACTTTAACAGATCCTTGTGCTTTTGGTGCTTGAAAAGAGGTTGTGCATTGGATCTTGAAGGTCGAAGGTCGTAATAGGTTTCTCTTTGGTCTCCATTTTGAGATAGACAAGCCATAGATGATTTAGTTTGTTGCAGATGGTGGTGGCGGTAGGAGGAGGCAGATGGTGGTGGCGGTAGCAGGAGGCAGATGGGGGTGGCGGGTAGCAAGATGAAAATAGAAAAAAACGGATGGTGGTGTCGGTAGCAGGAGCAAATGGTGGTGCATGAGGTGAAGGGAGGAGTTGGTTCGATGGAGATGGTGAGCGGCCGTAGGGGAGGGGTTGTTCCCCATAGATGATGAGAGGCAGATGATTTCAACCTAAGTTAGGGTAAATGAATTGATGTTGTTTTTTTTTTAAATTAAATACCATGCGTAAATCATGGAATACATTGTTTAAAGATTGGGATAACTTATTTGAAAAGATTTGCTGAGTTGTCTAAAACAGAAAATTACTAATATACCCTTTTCTAATTAAATAAATAAAAAAGTTAATATTAATAATTGATTGGTTGAGATTGGTTCTTACAGTTATCACAATCTAATTAGTTCTCATTTGATTAGGCCCCTATATATATATATATATATATATAAGGAGAAACCACCAATGACTTGGCATCATGAGAGTTGACTATTGAGGTATTGGTGAATCGTGGTTGAATTTGAGATATATCCTACATTGGTGAGAGGTTGAAAGGTTGGAGTAGAGTGGTGTGTATAAAAAGGAATGATAGGATGTCATTTGTGTCAACTCATGGGGTTTGAGTTATAAGGGTATATAACTTGGATGACCCTATTTTTGCAAAACAAATCTTATTATAAAAATGTAAAAAAATAATGGTAGTTGAGGTGGCATCATGAGAGTTGAGTATTGAGGTTTTGGTTAATCAATATATCAAGGTTAATCCATATCAGTCAATCAATATATATATATATATATATATATATATATATATATATATATATATATATATATATATATATATATATATATATTAAAGGAGAAACCACCAAGAATGTTTTGGCATCATGAGAGTTGAGTATTCCACAAACATTGAAGTGTGGATAAGTTTGCTTATCCCAAATTGGTGGGAAGTTGAAACATTGGAATAAAGATGAGTGTATAAGAAAGGTTGATGTAATGACTTTGCTTTCATTCTCATAGTGTTGTCTTATTTTGGATGACCTTCTTTTTAGCGTCTTGAGAGTAATCTCAAATGATGGATTGTAGTTGATTTTTAGCTCGCCCATATTGGTGAAAAGTTAAAAATTTGGAACAAAGAGGTGTATAAGAAAGATATATGTGATGCCTATGTGTCCATTCTCATAGGGTTGTCGTATTTCGATTACCTTTTTTTGCATCATGAATCAATCATCAATCAATATATATATATATATATATATATATTAAAAGAAGAACAATAGGTCTTGAGGTGGCATCATGAGAATAGAGTATTGGTGAATTTTGGTTGAGTTTGAGATATCCCACATTGGTGAGAGATATAAATATTGGAGTATAGTGGTATGTATAAAACAGAATGATAAAATGTCATTGTATCAACTCATGGGGTTTGCGTCATGGGTTATCTTATTTAGATGACCCTATTTATGCAAAACAAAACATCATCAATATATATACTAAAAGAAGAACCAAGAGGTATTGAGGTGACATCAAGAGAATAGAGTATTGGGGTATTGGTGAATTTTGGTTGAGTTTGAGATATTCCACATTGGTGAGAGATAGAAAGATTAGAGTGTAGTGGTATGTATAAAAAAGAATGATATGATGTCATTGTGTCAACTCATGGGGTTTGTGTCATGGGTTATGTTATTTAGATGACTCTATTTATGCAAAACAAATCTTATTATAAAAATTGATATATATATATATATATATAAAGAAAAACCAAGTGGTATTGAATTGACATCATGAGAATAGAGTATTGGGGTATTGGTGAATTTTGGTTGAGTTTGAGATCCCACATTGGTGAGAGATAGAAAGAAGAACCAAGAATGATAGGATGTCATTGGGTCAACTCATGGGGTTTGTCTCATGGGTTATCTTATTTAGATGACACTATTTATGCAAAGCAAATTGTTTGGCACGTTTTATTCTCAATTTATAGCATATTTTGCATCGTTTTTATGTCAATCTTATTATAAAAACGTTAAAAAAATTGTTGTGGTTGAAATTTTTGAAGTAGGAAGTGAGTTTAAGAAATGAAGGATGGATGTTTTGTGTAAAATATGCGGTTGGCTCAATTTAATTTACCCTATTTTGCATCATCCCATATTGGTTTGAAGATGCAAGTTTTGAAAGATGAAGTGAGTATAAGAAAGGAGGGGTGGATGTATTTTTTTCAACTCATGTGCTTGACCCAATTTAGCTTACCCTATTTTGCAAATGCATTTTGAGGTGGCACCAATAAAATTAAGTATTTTCAAATGATGGATTGTGGTTGAGTTTAAGTTGTCCCACATTGGTAAAAAGTTGAAAGATTGGAACAAATAAGTGGGTATAAGAAATGAAGATGAGAGGTTTTTGTGTCAAGACATTGAGTTGCCATAATTTAGTGACCTTTCTTGAAAAATTTGTAAAAATCAAAACCAAGGATGAGGATTTGGCAACATTAAATTTGAGTAATCCTCAAATCTTGAAATGTTGTTTAGTTTCATCATCCCACATCGATGAGAAGATCAAAGTTTTGAAGTAGAAATGACTATATATATTAAAAAATTAAAAGAATGCTTTCGTGTTAACTAATAAAGTCGTCTCATGTTTATTTAATGCAACTCATAGGCTTGACTAATTTTAGTCGAACCGGTTTTTTGGAAGAAAAATAAAATTTCAAAGCCTTCATAACAACAATAATGATAAGATTGTGTGACATGTCGTTTGAGTTGAAAATAGCATAACAAAGTTGTTACCGATACATATGAAACTCTTCCTAACAACACATTGGTGTCAATATATAAAAATGAAGCACTTATGGAAATACATTCTTCATTTTAAAGTGTATCTTATTAATAAACAAATAAAGAATTACGTTTTATGCTAACTTCGACAATTATTTCTTTAAAAAACTTATCACTGTCGCGCAACGCGCAAGACCCATACTAGTTATATATAAAAACAAGAACTTTAAATTGTTAATTTGATACTAATATTGATATATTTTTATAGGGTATAAATTGTTTTAGTCATTTTTGTGTTGATGGCTTAACCTCCTAGTCATTCTCTCTCTAAAATTATCAAAATAGATCGTATCCTCGTGAATACGAACTCCTCCAGTCCTCCTTAAGAACACCCCTATTTTACAATTTTGGCTCCTGTTCGTGAAAACTAATATTTGGATTTTGTGTATTAACTCATCCAAAAATGAGCACTCATTCAAAATTGTCAACCTAGCCAAATCTGACTTAAATAAATTTTTGTAACAATAAAATTACGAACCTAGCCAAAATTACGAACCTGGACAAATTTGTTACGGTAAGTGCCTTTTGGCCGTTTTATATTTTTGTATCATTGTGTAATATGTGTGTGTGTATTTGCACAACACACACACACACAAACTATCATACTCCTAGACGAAGATGCAAGTTTCAAATTTTACCGTCTTCTTCGGTTCAGGCATCAGGTTTTGTGCAGGCGAAGAACTACTTTTGTGGTGGTAAGTTGAAACTTATTTGAAAGACACGTTTTTCTTTCCGATGTTCTTCAATTGGTGTACGCAGAAAGTGACAACGCCCGTATCGAAATACTCCAATATGAGATTTACATTTTTTTAAACTCCATAAGTTGAGTTCGATTTAGATGCTACATAGAATCTTTTATGTTTTGTCGGTCTAATAAAAATCACAAAATTATGTGATCAACCATTATACAAGGCATTACACGAACATTTGTTGGTCCAAACATGTTATAGTTCATCGATTGGGATATCAATAATGTTTGATTTCTATTTTTTAATGAATTATAGGTAGGGGTGGAGTTTGGAAACGAGGTCCATTTAGAAGATGAAACTTGTGGTGCTGCTAGTGAAGTTATGAATGTGAAGAAAGAGGAATAAAAGGTCGATAGCGAAGAGCCACATCCTGAAAACTCGTATAAATTTGAGGAAATCCTTGATTCATCAAGAATTAGGAGTGACCAAATCTTCGAGAAATGTTTCGTCCCTTTGGCTTTATCAGAAAATACGTCAGTGTTAGTGAATGTCCCAAAACCAATCATACGATGATTGCAATTTGAGTTTTGTTTCATGAAATTAATAAATAAAAGGCATTGCCCATTTTATTATGTATATATTATATTCTGTGTATTATTATTCATAATAAATAACCTTAATATAATGTATTCTAAATGTCCCTAGTTAAATATTATTTCAGGATTTAAGGTTGAAATAATATCATAATGACTAGCATATGTAGGGATTCATATAGAGATATAAAATCTGCATACGGGTACAAAATGGAGATTTTGTGTATCGGACGTGACTCGCTATGAGAACATTGCATTGGATGTCATGTGAGTGTCATAAGTGTTTCTCATGTGGTCAATGTACATGTAATTCTTTGACTTGAGAACATGGAGTTTATTATGTGTGAGTGATATATGTTCACATTTATTCTAATCATTTCGTAACATGGTGACAGAATGATAGTTGAGTATGTTATAAATCACATGATAGTTGGAACAACGGTAGCCCTGATATGCCATTTGCAAATATCATCGACACATTTTGCCTCAAACCTTTCTGGTGCTGACTGAATGACTTCAAACTCAAACCCCTCTTCCACAATTTTCAATCCATGGGTTAGCTGTAACACCCTGGAATTGGGAAAGAGCAACTAAATAAAGTTTTCGATAATACATCCAAAATAATAGAATTTCTCCCTATAAATCCAACACGGGAAATACCTCAAATTAAAATCTATGTTTAACCTCAAACAATATATACACCCAAGTACAAAATGCTATTCCCAAAACTTAACGCGGAAGACTTCACTTAAACAATTCACCTTTCGAGCACTTTACTAGCACACGGCCTTTCGCAGTGTCACTAGAACTACACCCAACTTGAACCTGTTGCACATGCCGACAAATAAAAAGGTTAGGCTAACGCCTAGTGAGTTCAAGAATTTATAACATGATTTAAATAATTTGTTGAATGAAAGCTTGCGACATAAATTATGATTTCCAAAAGAGTTTATGAAAGGATGTAAACGACTCATTTTCCAACACACACAAAATCTATGAGAAAAGTTCCCAAAATGTATAAAGTGTTTTCCAAAATGAATTCCAATCCATAAGTCTATATTATGCGAAACCTTCAAATACGGTTGATGACATAATACTCAACCCATAAATCATGGAAGAACAGTCCATATAAATATAATATTTCACCGAAAACATGATACGAACCAACACTCACGCGAACGTAAAATGTAATGAAGTCCAAATACCATAAATATGGAAATGACCTACTTCATTTAAACTTTAATATACATGGAGGGAAATCCAATATTAAAGTCATCAATTGCAGTCAATCGCACAAGACCAACGATGATAAACACAAGAACATTATAACATCCAAAGTAATGTTGGCCGACAACGGGGGAGACCCGTATCCATTGAGAGTGGAGGAACACAAAAGTATGTCACTCATACAATGTTAATCGTATGACACTTCACAACATAATAGCCCAAGTGCCCCTACGACTCCTTTCAAGACACACCCAATGACCTTAGCGGAATATTAACATGAATATCACCAAAGGCTCGGCACAAGCGGGGTTACAACCATGGCAATGCCCCGACATGGCGAAGGTCGTAAACGCCCGTCAATCATACCTGACAGCTCAACCGGACTCAACCCTTCTAGTGTACCCTTGAAAAGTAAAGGTCATAAAACATGGGGCCCAGTACAACCCCGCAACACACCAGTAGACCATCATATAAAGACTGACTTACGTGCCTATGGATCCAATGCAACACAATCTACAATAACATGTCCATCCTGGAATGACTAAAGCACCTGAGCATGTAAATATCAATAATGTGCAATAATATGCAATATGTTGCAATAAATGCAAACCATAAATAAGACTCCACATTGAGCCATCAAATCGGACAAAATATCCTCAAGACTTCCTCAAAGTCAAAACCGAGCAAAATGCTCAAAACCCACTGGACCCATAAATAACGGCCCTCAAAATATAAAATGCATTTAAACATCATTTAGGTAAACGTATACCACAAAATCATCATTAACCAAAAACTCGTCACGGATTAATACAAATGGGTTCCAAAAATGGGCTCATACTCTTATAATTCTCAAAACGACTCATGACACAAAAATGTGCATTTTCCCAAATGGTTTATAAAATCAATTATACCCACATGATTAAACCATTTAATAATCTCCATTTGAGCAATAAATCATTTAAGACATAACTATGATTTCTACACATCAAAATATCCAAAATCCCAAATATGGGTGTTTTACAAACTTTATAAAGTTAAAACACTTCAAAAGGGTTAAATTCATCAAATAACTCAACAATTGATAATTTCAAATAAAACACACAAATACTTGGAATATAACATTTTTGGCATGTACAACGTTTTCACAAATCAACTTGAACCCACCTTGCCAGATTTAGGCTAAATCTAGATTTTCCCCAAACGTAAGCTCCTTTGAAGAAACACGAATCCTCAAGCCAAATCTTCCAAAAACCTAGATCCATAAGTTTTCAACCATAAATATTCACATCCAACCATAAAGAATCATTCCCCAAACATTTTACATCAAGATCTAAACTTATACCAAAACCCTAATTTCCATAGATGAAGAGAAGAGAAGAGAAGATTACCTTACCACAACTTGAATCCACCAACAAAACATCTCTGAGGTTACCAAAATAAAGGGTTGGGAAGTGAAGATGAACTCACAAATGGGTATTTAAATAAAACCCCAAGATAGTTCAACAATGGTGGAAAAGTGGTGAGGAAGATGAAGATCTTGAAGCTTATTTCATCAAATCCACTTAGTGTTCTTGAAGAAGAGGGAGATGGGATGAGAAATGGAGGATTTAGGGTTTTAGGGAAGAAAAACGAGGGAGGGAGAGAGAGAGATCTGATTTTGATCTTGGTTCTATGGGTATGAGAGAGAAGAGGAAAAGCTGAATTAAAGGGGCAAAATGGCGTCAGGCCTCATGTGGACGTCCAGATTGGCACTCTTGCGGACGTCCGGCTTTTCCTGAACGAAACCCAACCATTCTCTACTGCTTCCGCAAACGACCCATAGACATCCGGCTGGACACGGACGTCCGGCCTTGTCCCTATGCGGACGTCCGCAAGCTCAAAATCGCAATTCTTGAAATTTTAGGGTGTTACAATCCTCCCAACCTTAGAATGATATCGTCCTCGAAATCGAATCCCGAACACCCAGCGGTTACTGAACTCAACGCTTTTCATGATCCCTCGGTCTCCGCTGGAATCCAAACTTCTTCATGCGAACCCTTACCAACGATGTCCCCTTAGGTACATTATACTTATGTTCGGGTGATGCTCCATCTACTAGAGTAACTTTCAACTAGGTGACTTCGGTTATTTCCCAACCTTAGGTGTTCCATACTCCCCGACTGCGGGTCCCGACACTAAATCAATCCATGTCCACATGTTCTTAAGCTTTCTTTCCAAATCAATCCAAGGTTTGATCGTTACCTAAACCAATAGAATCTCCAATTCCCATTGTCCCGCTGCTGAACGTCACTTAATTCTAGCAAGTTCTATTAGACTCCATGCACAACTCCAAGAATACGTCCCAATATCAATCATTCAATCGACAGAATCTTTCACCACGCAAGGAAGGTCATCTAACTAGATCTATTTATCACAATCACTACCATAATTTATTAAAACTTGGCTACACCTTCCAAACACACTAACAATCCATGACCTCGAAGCCAAAAAGTTGACACCTAGTCATACCACCAAGCTTTGAACCCCAACAGAACTCCACCCACGAGTCCATTCGTCGGGCATTTTCACAAAACTAGGGTTATCAATATGGTGTCTAAAGGGTCCCTCATGCGAAAATTGACCAAGACCCAAAACAAGGTTGCCGACAAGAACGGTTACCACCAACCTCAATATAAGATACCGTGAATCTAGCCCTTCAGTTACAATAAGTACATCGACTCTGCAACTGATGCCAACCATCCTACAGTACCAACACGCGTCGGAATACCCAACCTTCCACGGTCGAACAAATATGCCAATCGAAAACGTTTATAGAAAATTTCTACCCGAAGGTTTTTATATCAATTTAATTGCACGCACAAAATCTACTACTATCAATTCGGTAGTTGTGCAAAAATGGACACGCTCGTCCCACATATGAAAATCATATTGAAAACCATTTCATCGTAATTTAAGTTATTAACAAAACGCAAAAGCATAATAAACAACTTCTTTGAAATGAACCGCTACGGTCCTAGCATGGATTTATTTATGTCATGCACGTAAAGTAATTTCCTACTTTGAATAGTGTGCAACAAAAAGATTTGTACGTATTTCAAAAGGAGTTTAAACGACATCCGACTCCAAAATTTTCTTCTTTAACCATAAAATGACATGGAACAAAATTCACCAACAAAGTTCGCACCCGTCAGTTTACTTCACAATAACGGTGAAACGATCCATAAATATACTTGAGTTAAAACATAGAATGACTTGTGTCAATTCCAAGTTTAAAGACAAAAATCAATACGTTTTCATCATTGGAAGATATCGACTAAAACATCATGAAGAAATCTCAAATTGGAATATGCATGCAAACTCGTAAGACTCTCCAAATAGTTTTCTGGAAGTGAAATAACATGCATTAGGCAGTCCCTTCTAAATTTTTCGAAATAGAAAATTTCATTAATTCAAGTTTCAATTTTTTTTCATTTAGTCATATAATGACATAGGAGTAAAACCTCTTTGGCAAGACTCACGCACATTATTGTGTTTTCTCAAAACTTAGGAGAATAATAGGTGCTTGTAAATGGTTGACACCAAAAAGGGTTTAAATTGACTTCAAATTTCGAATCATACAAACAGTGTGCATTAAGGTTCCAAAAACTTAAATAATTCCACGCACTCTAGGTTCAGACAATTAATTTTCCAAAATCCCCATCACGGTGCATTTACACCAAAAGTTTTACACTTGTAATATAAATCGTTAAAATGTCAATGCTTAAAATTTACTCATTGAAATACTTAAAATACACATCTTCTCCAAAACCAAAAGGTTTACCATTTTACCAAAAGGTTTACCATTTTTCCAAAATGTTCGTCAAACCAAAATTGACCAAAGTTCAACGACTCATACATCCGTGTTTTCAAAATGTACAGGATCGTAAACCGTGCATGAACCTCACAATCCTAAAACGTATTTTGAACAAATGATCCCCATTTATGCAATAACTCATTAAAACACACTATTTATTTACCAAAGTGTCGAGGATTAGTGTCTACCAAGTTATGCATATCCCTAGATCAATATAATGCATTTGCGTGAAATGATAACAAAATAATCAATTAATTCGAAAGCGCATAAAGCAAATCATTAAGATATACTATCAGAATGTTCTTTAATGCACTACTCACGCCACGTATAAATCAAGCCGTACATTGAAAAAGTTGCAACGAAATGTGTTGGTCCCGAAGGGTTATACAAGTTTGTAGAAGGGGGGGTTGAATACAAACACACGATTTTTACTTTCTAAATTGTATATTGATAAATCTTAAAACAATTTACAACTTGATGCGGAACAAGATTAAGGATTAACCTAATCTAAACAAGTTAAGAACATTAAGTTTATTGCACTAGAATAAAGACAGAAAGGAGATAAGGAAATTACGAGTAATAACCTAACACACAGTAGTAAGGAAGAAGAAGATGGCCCGAGCACTTCATTTCTGAAGTAGGGTTCTTCTTATATACTGCATGCATTTAATGCATGGCAGTATTGCTTTACACGTGGCAGCAGCTGAGTGGTTGAATGTCATTGACCTTTGTAGACAACCTTAGTAGCCGCATGGTGCACAGTGTAGAATCAGAGTTTGTTGTACGATCGTAGACAAAAGGGATGTCCGTTATGACAGTTCGTACGGAGACGTGCAAGGGAGGTAAGACAATAGTACTTTGTAAGGAGACTTCATGATCAGCTTTCATTGAATCAGTACTTTATCAGCGAATGATAAAGCTCAGCGATTGCTGAAGTCTTCTACTTGATACTTCACATTGAATGGACAATTCTTTGACTTCGCTGATATCCGCATCAGTTCATTAGTAGACTTGTCGCTGGTTCTTGGGCTTGATCTTCGACTTCAGCGTAGAACCTTTGTTGACGTGAAACTTGTCTTCAGGGATCATAAGTAAACAACTAAACTATCAGCGATCATCACAAAGACTGAACAGGCTCAGAGCTACTGGATGAACAGTGTTCGCTAAATGTCTAATCTAAAGAGCGAGAGTTCCTATCAGCGGTACTGTAAAGTCTTAGTACTTATCAGCGATAGTGAAACTCTAATACATATTGTTTACGTACAATTTTCACTAAGTGTTAAAGAGAGGGTCATTATCAAATCACTGAGGGTTTGGATCAACAATCTCCCCTTATTTGATTATGACATAGCAACAAAGAAAATTGCTAAGTATGAAAACATAAGGATAAAATGAACTCATAAAATATTTGTCCCTTTTACTATTTTCTGGGATCTTTTAAGTACTGATGGAGTAAAGTACATTCGCTGAAATTTTTCTTTTAACTTCGTATAAGATTACAAAGGGAAGTGGAAAAATTACAAGTACATCAAATTTAAATTACAAGTACAAAAGAGGTAAGCTGATAAAGATAGAAAGATTACAAGGAAATCCTATTAGCGTTCAAAAGGTTATTCCTTAATGAGAAGTTCATCAAGGGTCTTTGTTGTAGGGATCATCCAGTCAGGGACAGTTTCTCCCTGATTTCTTCTTTCTTGTACTTCTTTGAAGATGAGGGGCTTGAGATATCGTGCCTGAAGATCGCGTCTAAATTCACACCAATAGATGAGATCCCTGAGCTGTTCAATGGGAGTGATGGGAAGCTCAGAGACACGTTGAAAACGTTGTCCTTCATCGTAGTCGAGTAAGAATATACCATAAGGTTCACTTATGACTTTACCAGGGACGAAACGTTCACCAGGTGGCAGAGAGGTATCCAGCGCTGAGAGATCAGGATCAGGACCAAGTACTTCAGCACGTGAAAAACCAATACCTGTTTCGTTCCGAATAAGAGGACCTGAATCTGATGGTTTGGACTTTTTCTTTGCAAAGGCCCTTCTTTGTTGAGTCGCAAGAGGAGGAGGAGGAGGAATATCCACAGCAGAAGAAACCAAGTCGATCTGAGAATTTATGATTTTCTCGACATGGCTCTTATATTGTGAGGTAGATCGCTGAATGGCTATTCGCATCTCCAACCATTCAGAGAAACCGTACTTATTGATTGTAGCAGCGTAGATGTTTTCCTTGGTACCGTTTTCTCTGAATAGATCGACCTTAACAACTGGAACATCTATGGTCGATTTTCCTCTGATGAATACCTTGTGAATTTTGGCAGCCCGATATCGATAGTGCAGTCTTTCTTTGCACCATTCCAAGGTAGAATCAGATACCTTGGTCTTTTCTTCAACGATCTACTGGGCATCTTCCCATAACTGACGTTGGACTTCGATGGGAGCTCTTTTTAATTTGGGGTCATTCACCGATTCTTGGGCAAGCTGGATGGCGAGGGCCTTATCTTTTTCTTCAGCTTCCTTCTTTTCGGCAAGTAATCTTGTGGCTCTAAGATGATCAGCGAACTCTTTCTTTGATAACCTGAACTTTATGGGAACAGGGACTTTGGAGCGAGGGAGGATGATTCGCTGATCCTCGAACTTCTTGATCATTTATTCTCTCCTTTTCTGATCCTCTTCACTTAACTTTTGAGGAGCTAAGGAAGGTCTGTTTTTGTGAGAGAGAAGTTGTTCTTCAGGTTCATCGGTCTCGGTGATTAAATCCAAGACCGGGATTATTTCTTCAACTCTTGTGGCTGGGATTATTGTTGGTGTAGCAGTGGGGACTTCAGCTGGATCCTCAAACAGGGGAGAGGACTAGCTGAAACACAGCGATCGTTTATGTAAGATTATGGGAAGAAAGAGATACAGAAAAGAATGGGGTTTAAGTGTATATAGGTTTTATGGATAAAAGGATTGAGATTGAGAAGGGATAGAGAAGGGATGCAGTGTAAGGGAAGAGAATATATTGTACCTTGTTCAGTTCATTGAGGAGTAGACAAAAACGTTCATAGGTCTGGGTAAGGGATTCACCGTTGCGCTGCTTGAACCCATCGAACTTGGTTATCGCGCTATTTATCTTCAACTGATTTCCTAGAACGCTCCGTCGCATCATTTTGGCTACTTGGTCCCACATGCCTTTAGCCGTGTCTTTGTAACTATCTATGGCAGTGTAGATGGAATTAGGAAGGGCTTGAATCAGATATCTCTTTGCATGTTTTTCACCTTCAATCATGCCTCTTTCAAATTCTGTCATTTCAGCAAGAGTCTTCTTCTCACGTCGAGCTATTGCAGTCGCAGTTGCAGCTATGTCCTTCATTGGCTCGGCAATTGGGCTATGATCCAGAGCTCTCTTGATGTACTCATAGTTGTCCTTGGACTCTATGAAGATCATGAACCTATCTCGCTATTGGCTGTACTCGTTCGGATAGAGACAAGGTGGCTTGGTGTCAGTGCCAATTGCGAGAGCATCACGAGAAGTAGACATCTTCGGTTGCAACGGAGTGATCGTCAGACGTGTAGATTGATTCAAAGAGTAAACCTAACGCAAGGCACTAAAAGTGAAATCCTAACGCAGGGTCTACGAGTGATTTGACTAACCTGAACTTACTGGATAGGAATCCAATTAAGTTATCTGATCTGAAATTGTTCGGATCAGATTTGATGCAAATGGATCAAAAACCAAAAACAGAAGTATCCGGATAAGATGAGGATACCGGATAATAGAATTTTCCGGATATCTGTAAGAGTCCGGATATCAGAAAGAATCCGGACAGACTAAGCTTTCCGGATAGCTGATACCACACACTTTCCGGATAACTGAGGTTACCGGATGTGAACTGATTCCGGATGTGAAGTTTTCGGGTACAATGGAGTTTCCGGATACTGTGAAGTTTCCGGATACCACGAAGTTTCCGGATAAAAAATGGATTTCCGGATAAAATTGATTTCCGGATACTTTGAGTTATCCGGAACAATATTACCCGGATAGGTTTGAGATTATAAGATACTTACCCGGATGGACGACTTACCCGGAAGAAACTGGTTGTCCGGAAAAATTGGAAGAATCCGGATGGAACCACAAACGTCCGGACAAAATGAACTTGTCCGGAAACTGCGGCTGGGTTTGTCCGGACACTGCGGCTGTTTACTCAGTTCGATCGATTTCTCAACTAGGGTTACTCAAAATTGTTCCTGAAAGATTAGAAACAATACCAAACACAAAACTAACACTAACCCAATCGATTTCTAAGCAAAAAGAACACGTTTTGATGGTAAAAATTCGATTTTTGTTGAAGAACACTACCAAAAACTTTGATCTTAAATTGCTAAATTGACCAATCAAACGAATGAATTAGGATTTGAAAATTTGCAGAAACACTTATAACGATAATGCTAACACAACCCAATAAGCAAAAATAACCAATTTCGACTGAATCAAATATTCAAGAATTCAAGAATGGTCAGACGGGTAAAAGTCAAACTAACCAGAAATTGATAAATGAAGCTTTGAATCGAATCCGTCTGTCTGCTCTGATACCAATTGTAGAATCCAGATCCGTGCAACAAATGTGAAATCGTAATGATAAGCAATAAGAGCAATGATTTCAACTGGTCATCCCTTTCATTAATCTTTCAGGGAGAATATTACAATACGATTTAGAAAGTTAAAGAGATGATTAACTTGTTTTTCCAAGCTAATCAACATTAAATACAATGGGCCCGTGGTTAACAAGCCCACGGCCCGTTCACTAAAAGGCTCAAATTAAACAAATACAATTTAACCCTTGAACTTTAAATCAACCATAAAACCTGCCCTAACACGTCCTTTCATATTTTAGGATGTCTCTGAGGTTTTGAAATCTCAGGGACGCTTTTTGAAAACATGAAGCACTGAATAGAAATATCAGTGTTAGGTTTTAGAAATTTCAAAGTATTGCTGATAAGGAAGAGATATTCAGCGATACAATTTGTTTTGAAATCTTGAATTCATTTGCGAACGTCAGCGAGTAAAGAGAACATACCTTGACATCAGCGAATCAAGTTTGTTCAGAGAGAAGATGATAGAATGGGTTATACAAGTTGGTTTTATCCTGTCGCTGATCAAATGCGAACCGCTGAAGATTTTATTCTTCAAAGTTCAGCATTCCAAGCTCGCTGATGAGAAAGTTAAATCATGTCTCATCAAGGGGTTTGGTGAACAGATCAGCTAACTGAAAGTCAGTTGGGATAAAATAACGTTCTATATCACCATTCATCACATGATCTCTGATAAAATGATACCTGATTTCGATGTGTTTGGTCTTTGAGTGTAGCACTGGATTGTTGGCTATAGCGATGGCACTAGTGCTGTCGCAATAGATTGGAATTTTCGAGAGCTGAAGATCATAGTCCAGTAGTTGATTTCTCATCCACAAGACCTGAGAACAACAGCTTCCAGCAGCTACGTATTCAACTTCAGCGGTGGAGGTAGACACTGAGTTTTGCTTTTTACTTGTCCAACTCACCAGCTTTCCACCCAGGAGCTGACAGCCTCTTGTGGTGCTTTTCCTATCCAATTTGCAACCTGCAAAATCACTATCTGAATAGGGGATTAAATCAAACCCTGAATCTTTGGGATACCAAAGACCTAGGTTAGGAGTACCCTTAAGGTAACGAAAGATTCACTTTACATCGATCATATGAGATTCCTTAGGTTCAGCTTGATATCGTGCACACAAACAGGTTGCGTACATAATATCAGGTCGGCTAGCTGTAACATACAAAAGAGAGCCGATCATCCCACGGTATGTCGTGACATTAACAGGTATTCCAGAAGAATCCTTGTTTAGTGTCAGCGGCGGTGCCATAGGGGTTTTCATAGCTGAACTCTGAGTTAAATCAAATTTCTTCAGCATATCTTTAACATACTTTCCCTGATTAATGAAAGTTCCCTTTTCATTTTGTTTTATCTGGAGACCAAGGAAATATGTTAGCTCACCCATCATACTCATTTTATACTCTGCTTTCATTCTATCAGCGAAATGAGTATAAAGGTTAGGGTTAGTAGAACAAATATAATGTCATCAACATATATCTGAACAAGAATAATATGACCTTTTACTTTCCCAAAGAATAGAGTTTTATCGATTTTACCACACTCAAATTGTTCAATATGGAGATAAGTAGAGAGAGTGTCATACCATGCACGAGGAACTTGCTTTAATCCATAGAGTGCCTTATCCAGTTTATAAACATAACCTGGATGCTTAGGATATGAGAATCCTGGAGGTTGTTCCACGTAGAGTTCTTCATTCAGCTTTCCATTAAGGAACGCTGACTTGACATCCATTTGATACACTTTGAAGTCTTTGTGTACAACGTAGGCTAAGAATAGACGAATAGATTATAGTCTTGCTACTGGAGCAAATGTTTCGTCATAGTCTATACCTTCCTCTTGTTTGTATCCCTGAGCAACAAGACGAGCCTTGTTGCGGGTTACAGTTCCATGTTCGTTCAACTTGTTTCGATAGACCCATTTAGTGCCTATCACTGTCTTGTCAGTTGGTATTCGAACAAGCTTCCAAACTTTGTTTCTTTCAAATTCAGTCAGCTCTTCTTGCATAGCGCTGACCCAGTTTGGATCTTGGAGGGCATCATCTGTTTTCTTTGGTTCAATCAGAGAAATAAAGTTAACAAATAAACAAATATTACCTGCACTTCGTCGAGTCTGAACACCAGCATTTGAATCACCAAGAATTTGATCAATAGGGTGATTGACAGTCCATCGCTGAGCCGGAGTATGAGTCGTTGACTCAACTTGAACTGGAGGAGCTGAATATGAGGCTTCAGCAACTTCTGGAATATTTGCCAAGAAAGGAGTAGGTGCAGATGTCATTACATTCACTGATTGTTGAGAAGTAGATGGTATGTCTGAGACATATTGTTTAGAAGTAGGCATAGTGTTTAGAGGAACAACTGAGACCCATGATGTTTCAGCTTCACTATTTTGCATGTTTGGGATGATAGTAGGACCATCATCTTCAACGGTATGAGTATGAGGAGTGGGAATATCTTCTGAATCACCAAGATGTGAAAACATCCATTGATTCAGTTCTTCAGTATCAGCAGAAGGTCTAGAATTCGTTGAATGGGATTCGTCAAAGGTGACGTGAATCGTTTCTTCTACAGTCTGTCTTCTAAGATTGAAGACTCTTAAGGATTTGGAGATTGAAGAATATCCAAGAAATATTCCATCATCAGCCTTAGGATCAAACTTTCCAAGGGAATCTCTGTTGTTCAGTATGAAACACTGACATCCAAAGATGTGAAGAAAGCTAATTGAAGGCTTTCTCCCATGAAAAAGTTCATAGGACGTATTTTTTAATCTTTGACTATCAGCGACCTGTTTTGCGTAAAACAAGCAGTGTTGACAGCTTCTGCCCAAAACTGAGCAGGCAGGTGAGAATCGCTGAGCATTGAACGTGCAGCTTCAATGATAGTTCTATTTCTTCTTTCAGCAATTCCATTTTGTTGCGGTGTTCTCAAAGAAGGAATCAAGAGAACTGTTTTTGAATTCAGTCCCATGATCACTCCTTATTGAGCGAACGGTCATGTTGTTCAGGACTTCCATTTTCCTGACAAAGGTGATGAGTTGTTCAGGGGTGTCACTCTTAGAACGGAGAAATATTACCAGGTATAGCGAGAGAATTCATCAACTATGACCAGTGTATATTTCTTTCCAGCGATGGATTGTTTGTTAACAGGGCCAAACAAATCCATATGAAGAAGTTGTAGAGGAGATGACACTGAGGAAACTTGCTTAGACTTGAAGCTTGCTTTGGTCTGCTTGCCTTTCTCACACGCTGAATACAAGGACTCTTTGGCGTATGAGTGTTGAGGTAGACCAGTGACTAACTCTTTAGAAGAAAGAGTATTCAGTGTCTTGAAGTTGAGATGGGAGAGCCTCTTATGCCATAGCCAATTGACATCAGATGAGGCTTTTGAGAAGAAACAGGAGTTCTCAGTGGTTGTTGAGTCCATGTTTATTACATAAACATTTTCCAAACGATAACCGCTGAGAGCTATCTTCTCCTTTTTGTCAGCGACAAAGCAGGATTCCTTAGTAAAGATTACTTTGTTATCCATGTCGCAAAGCTGACTGATGCTTAGAAGATTATGCTTCAGCCCTTCAACATATGCGACTCTTCTAAAGGTTGTTGTACCATTAGAGAGTACACCAAACCCTCGGGTATGTCCTTTTCCGTTTCCACCGAAAGTTACAGAGGGACCCTTCTCTTCCTTATACTCAGTGAGCAGGTTCTTCTTACCAGTCATGTGTCTAGAGCATCCGCTATCGAGATACCAGATACCCTTCTTAACCTGCAAACAAAGGAAGATTAGTATGACTTGGGCACCCATTTCATCATGTGTACACACTTATCAGTGGAGGTAGATGGAATGGAAGGTTCAGCATTTTTCGCAGCATTTGAAGATTCAGCTTTATCAGTCTTCACTTTGGTTAATTTCTTAACCTTAGTGGTCTTCTTTGCCTTGGGGGTAATAATCTTCACCTTACCTATCTTTTCATCTTTGGTGGTTGTAGGGCACTTACTAGCAATATGATTCGTAAGTCCACAGTGATAACATTTCTTATAACTAAAAGTAGTTCTAGGACCAGTTGCATGCTTAGCCGTTAGTTTTAAATGAGCAGGGCTAGCACAAAGTATACCTTTGGGATTGGAAATGAGAGGAACTTTCAGTTCTTCAGATTTCTTACCAGTTATATCCACTTTAAGTCTAGGAGTAGATCGCTGAATAAATCCAGGGATCTTATTCTTAGAAGTAGAGGAATAAGTCACTGAAGCTTTAGGAGCATTCAGCTTAGGTACACAAGTACCCTTCTGAGGTTTTTGGTTAAAAGCAATTCCTTTACCTTTGTCTTTAGAGACTGAGGTAGGTTTTGGATAAACAATTTTCTCTTTACCTTTCGAAGTTAAGGTAGAGATTTCCTCAGGGATAGGAGGTTTTGAAGAGGAACGCTGAGATGAGAAAGTGTCAGGGATTGAGGATACGAACATTCCAAACTTAAGCATGGAACGGAATGGTAGACTTCGTCAGGAAGAGCCATGGAAAAAATGGATCTGGCTTTAGTGTCGATAGCCACTTTCTTCTTATCTTCATCAGTCCACATATGAATTTCCTTGGGAACCAACCTTTCTGGAATAGCAGCTCTATTCTCAGCGGCTGGAACTTCAGGATCAATTCCTACAGGAATATATGGGTCGTTTTCAAGATAGTAAGGCATAGTAGGGTCTACACCTTCTAAGAAGAGAATCATCCTATTTTTCCACAGATTAAAGTTATCTCTGGAGAATCTAGGGGGTTTTGCAAGAGAACCGTTGTCAATATAGTTTGTGTTTGTGTTGGTAGCCATTTTAAGAAATAGCAAGGAAGAAGAAATTAGTATAGATAAGATCTTGTTTATGAGATTAAACAAATCCGCTCTGATACCACTTGTTGGTCCCGAAGGGTTATACAAGTTTGTAGAAGGGGGGGTTGAATACAAACACATGATTTTTACTTTCTAAATTGTTTATTGATAAATCTTAAAACAATTTACAACTTGTTGCGGAACAAGATTAAGGATTAACCTAATCTAAACAAGTTAAGAACACTAAGTTTCTTGCACTAGAATAAAGACAGAAAGGAGATAAGGAAATTACGAGTAATAACCTAACACACAGTAGTAAGGAAGAAGAAGTTGGCCCGAGCACTTCATTTCTGAAGTAGGGTTCTTGTTATATACTGCATGCATTTAATGCATGGCAGTATTGCTTTACACGTTGCAGCAGCTGAGTGGTTGAATGTCATTGACCTTTGTAGACAACCTTAGTCGCCGCATGGTGCACAGTGTAGAATAATAGTTTGTTGTACTATCATAGACAAAAGGGATGTTCGTTCTGACAGTTCGTATGGAGACGTGCAAGGGAGGTAAGACAATAGTACTTTGTAAGGAGACTTCATGATCAGCTTTCATTGAATCAGTACTTTATCAGCGAATGATAAAGCTCAGCGATTGCTGAAGTCTTCTACTTGATACTTCACGTTGAATGGACAATTTTGTGACTTCGCTGATATCCGCATCAGTTCATTAGTAGACTTGTAGCTGGTTCTTGGGCTTGATCTTCGACTTCAGCGTAGAACCTTTGTTGACGTGAAACTTGTCTTCAGGGATCATAAGTAAACAACTAAACTATCAGCGATCATCACAGAGACTGAACAGGCTCAGAGCTACTGGATGAACAGTGTTCGCTGAATGTCTAATCTAAAGAGCGAGAGTTCCTATCAGCGGTACTGTAAAGTCTTAGTACTTATCAGCGATAGTGAAACTCTAATACATATTGTTTACTTACAATTTTCACTAAGTGTTAAAGATAGGGTCATTATCAAATCACTGTGGGTTTGGATCAACAAAATGTGCTAACACAAATCTTCAAAAAGATAATATGTGACACCAAAGTTCCAAAAACATCCCTTTTGGTTGCCTTACGGCATAAAATAATACTTCTCAACAAAACCCGAAGGAGACAAAATGCCCAATATAACTCATAAATTCTCACATAATAAATGGAGTATGCACATTATGAAATTGCACTCACACGACACAAAACGTCGTAAAACAAAACTCCATGAAACTCAATAGGGCTCAATGGCCTCAAATCAACCAAATGGTGCCAAACCTTTCGCTTCCAGAAATCAGATTGCATAAAGCAAAGTCATGACTAAAATGTCAAAATTCCGAAAACTCATTTTTGCTGTAATACCATATAAACAACATTGTTCCACAAAACTCACATTAAATAAATTTTCCAATAAAGTTTCACATAGGCATGATGGAAGATAACTTTTCGTCCAACCCTTAACATACGTGGAGGAGATCCAATGTTAAGGCCATAAGTCGTAGTTACTTGCCCAACATCTTAAACATCATTAAAATATGGATATCACTGTATCCGAAAGTAACATTAGACAACAACAAAATAAAACAAGTCCCGACGGAGTTTGCAACTCCCGCAATAAAATAATTTCATGCATGTTCAAAACCATGATTTAAAATCTTGTGTGTGCTAAACGTTTTCCAAGATTTTGTAACACAATCCACAGGAGGATTTGAAACACAAGAAATAACTGATGCAATTTATTTTAAAAATAAACTTCGTGCATGAATTTAGTCGGCACTCAACGTTTCAAACCACACTCCTCCAAATTCCTCCGGTCACACTATCGTCATCCGGATACTCAAACATCTTAAGGCAAGATTGAAAGTTACATCGATTAGCCTTATGATTTCTCCTCGAAATAAGGTCGATTCTATAAGCCTATGGTTCTAATCCAACCATCAACTTCGACCCGAAATGGTCCACTTAATACAATTATCATGCTTATTGTCACTCTAAGTGACTAATGCTAAAATCGCCCTGTTGATCCAAACCCTCAGTGATTTGATAATGACTTTGAGAAACAGTTAGTGAAAATTGTAAGTAGACAATATGTATTAGAGTTTCACTATCGCTGATAAATACTAAGTCTGTTTAGTACCGCTGATAGGAAGCTCTCGTTCTTTAATTTACACATTCAGCGAACACTGTTCATCAGTAAGCCCTGAGCCTGTTCAGTCTCACTGATGATCGCTGATAACTTATATTGTTTACTTATGATCCCTGAAGACAAGATTCACGTCAATTATGTTCTACGTTGTAACAACCCACACTAAAATACAAGCCAGAAGCTACCTCTTTAATTCATAACGCAATAAACGGCTCAACAAAGTCACACTATCACGAATACAGACTGGGTTTGCGGAAAAACCCTAACTACAACTGAGATCATGACTACAAAAATAACAGGAAATCCTTCTAATCCTTCTACACGCAACCTCCGCCTCACGACTTGCCACACTTCTAAGCAAACCTTCGACTACCTGCTTACCTGAAAAGGTTTTATTTTTGAAAAGCGAGGATTAGACCATGAGGTCTAGTGAGTTCCCTCCACACCAGGTCACACCATAAAACACCACAATTTTATAAAATAGTTACGAAAGAATTTTTATACAATCATAACAAGCACACTTAAAATGATATGCACACAGTGACACATGCTACTGGCACACACTATAGTCACACATACCGTGACAGCGCAATATGGCACACACCGCCAATATATGAAACAAATTCATATATATAATTAATATGGGACACACCCCCATTTCTCAACAACGCCAGAGCACGATATATAATTAATATGGGACACACATCCCATTTCTCAACAACGCCAGAGCACGTTCACACACATTTTAATCATACATTCCGTCACACACTTACTCATCGCTTCATAATTATAAGCAGTTGAAAAGCACACAGTTAATTAATAATCATGCCACACATTTACTCTTCCCTTTGTAATAAAAGCAGTTGAAAAGCACACAGTTAATTAATAAACATGCCACACACTTACTCTTCGCTTTGTACTAAAAGCAGTTGAAAACACAGTTAGATAATAATCATCAACCACATTTGTACAAAATTTAGGTTCAGAAAGACTGACCTGTAGTCCTGATTAAAATTCTTACTCGCACCGACCGTCTCTTCTCGCACCTACAATTTAACCCAACACACATACCAGGTAAGACACACTGGGTTCTACTGGATTTTATTAACTAGAAAAGTCTCAGCCGAAAATATCCGGGTTCTGGATGCAATCGGCCCAACCACTAACTTCCGGATCACATAAAAAAAACCCAAAGATATTTATTCCAGTCCTTACTACTTTCAGCCCAATCGAAATAGTATTTCGGATCCAAAAATTGGATTCCGGATCCAACATGCATGCCCACTACCGAAATCTTGGTTTAAATAAAATTCCGGATCCCACATACAAGGCCCACTACCGGAACCTTGTTTTAAAAATAATTACGGACCTTTCTTAAAAGTCCAACACCGGATCTTGTCCAAATAAATTCCGGTTCTATTCACTACAACCCAAGTTCCGTTTCTGTGTGAGAATACCGGATCCACTAACGTCTAGGCCCAATCAGAAAAACATTACCGGATCTTTAATCCAAAGGCCCAATCAGAAGAATAAATTTCGGTCTCATTCTTAAAGTAATTTCTGGATCTACTTTAAATAATATAGATTTCGGCCCAAGAGACTTTGATTCTGGTCCTTAAGTTTGGCCCATACTCCGGATCACGTGGTCACACAATTTAACTCCGGAACCATCTTTATAACCACACTGGGTCGACCTCCACAACTCAGGTTCTTAATTTTTTTAGAGAACAAACTAAGCATTCCGGATCTGATATGATTCCGGATCCCCAAACTTAATTAAATACCGGATTTCAATCTTTCAAGCCCAAGTTATTAAATTCTGGAACCCACTAGAAACAAACTACCGGAACCCAATTAATTCCGGATCGTTCTTTACCATAATTTCGGATCTTTCGAACTCAGAAACATTTTCGATTAAGCTCGACCTCTTTTCATGTAAATCTTTTTCGATGTTAATCATAATGTTAGTCTATGATCTTCAACAATCCAAGAACAAGACGAGGAAGAACAATTTATTATGGAAAAGTAAACTAATCTAATCTAGAGACAGAACAAGATTGTTTAAGATCTACATCTTGAATTATGGAAAAGTGTTAGTTACAAACTACATTACAAATGCTATTTATGCTTCCTCACTTGTTACAACAGTTAAGCCTAAGCCCATATACAAAGCCTTTGCTTTACAAAACTTTCTAATATATTTAGGACAACAATAGTGTCCTAACATTCTCCCCTTAAAGTTTTGGAAAGCAAAATCATCTTGAAATCTTTAGCTCCTCTCCCCCTTGATGTTCTTGAAAAAACTTTAGCGGTGCAATTCTTCAAAAGTAGACTCGGCTCCCCCTTGAAAGTTGCTCTTATTCATCATATTTTCAACTTTGAAAAATCGGATCCAATGTACTCCATAACCCTGACTAATTGCACTAAAATCATCTTCAAAGTGTATGCATTTAGTGTAAAACAGAGAATCCGTCATTGGACCACGAGTTGAGTAAGAATTCGGCTTAAGAGCTTGGTCCGAATTTGCTCGAAGGAGGAACGATAAAAACATGCGCTACTCGGTAGGGATGAGACGACCCAAGCAAATAACATTGTTCAGCAACTGTAGAGAAATGCTCATCTTCAAAATACTTCAAACCACTGAATGAAGAGAATCCAGAACTTCAATCTTCAAGAAATAGCTGGATGATTATAACCACTCAAAAGTTTGAATCACAACCAAAGCACCAGAACAATGATTGCAAGCACTCACAATTCTGATTGATCAGGTCAGAAGAATGATTAAGAGCACTCAACGGTCTAGCATCGTCAACAAAACTTCAGAGTAATGATTGAAAATACTCAAGCGTCTCTTCCAATCCAATCAAAGACTGAATTTCAACACTCACCTTCTGAAAATCTTGAAAGACTAGAGCCCTTTTAAACTTTGACAGTTGCTAAAAGTGTGTGGCAAGCTGAATATCAGAATGATGTCACACACGCGTTATGCTAAAGTCCATGAACAATGTCCCCCTCCTGAGACTTAGCACGGGGAATTCCCATCATCTTCCCTCTTGATGCAATCGCACCCATTACCACACCTCAGCCGCACACACACATTCTCCTTAGAGAATTATAATTCTTAGGGTTTTCTCACCTTTTATACTTTACCACCAACGCACCAAACTTTCTCTTTTTCCCACTTTGCATCACAAACTCACATTCATTCAACTAAGAACACGGTTATTACATCATCCTCCCCTCAAAAGAATTTCGTCCCCGAAATTCCATCTTCGAATAGTCAAGGAAATGGTTGGCACTCGAAAGTCGAATCTTTACACAATCAACTTGTCTACTGTTAAGCCAAATAGTGAAGTGTGTCTCCTATCGAAGGCTTTAGAACAACAAAGTTGGTTATGGCACCGACGGTTATCGCATCTGAATTTCCGATATATTCAGAAGCTGGTTTTAGGGGAATTAGTTTGGGGGCTTCCAACTTTGAAATTCAATGATGAAAATTTATGTGATGCGTGTGAGAAAGGGAAGATGAAGAGAGTTCCTCATAAGCCTAAACCTGAACCTACAACGAAAAACATACTTGAACTGTTACATGTGAATTTGTGCGGTCCAATGAAAACCGAAAGCATAAGTGGGAGGAAGTATGTCTTGGTAATAGTTGATGTTTTTTCAAGATACACATGGGTTAAGTTTCTTCGTTCGAAAGATGAAACTTCAGAACTTCTGATTAGTGTTATCAAGTCAGCTCAGAACAATATGCAGATTTTAGTTAAAATCGTCCGTTCGGATAATGGTACAGAATTCAAGAACAGAGTCATAGGTGATTTCTATGAGTCAGATGGTATTATTCAACAATTCTCCGTTGCCAGAACTCCTGAACAAAACGGTGTTGTAGAACGACGCAACAGAACGTTAGTCGAATCTGCGAGAACTATTTTGGCTTATTCAAGTCTACCTCTCTTCTTATGGGCCGAGGCTGTGGCAATCGCATGTTATACTCAAAATCGTTCTGTCATACACCGCCGGTTTGGTAAAACCCCATATGAAATTATGAACAACCGGAAGCCTAATATAAAACATTTTCGTGTTTTTGGATATAGGTGTTATGTCTTGAACGATAAAGATCAACGGAACAAGTTCAGTCCAAAGGCGATTGATGGTATCTTCGTTGGGTATTCTTTCTCAGCAGCTTCATATCGGATATACCTGAAGCAATCCAGATCAATCATGGAAAGTGTCAATGTCAAATTCGACGAACATCACGAAATGGCTTCTGTTCAAAACAGTTCAGAACCCGTCATAACTGGAATATTAGCTTCTGGACATCTCAGTTCAGAACCTGTTCCAACATATAATCAGGATCAACCTTCAACTTCTAAATCTCAATTAACTGATCTTGATTTATTATATGCCGAATTTTATGATGAATTTTATGGTACTTACAACAAATCTGCTGATTCTAACAGGATGGAACACGCACCTACAACAATTTCCGCTACGACTAATACCCAAGATGGTGCTTCTAATTCAACAACAGTTGATGTTTCCATTCCTGCTCAAGATATATCAGTACCAGAAGTTGTTAATACACAACAAGAGACTACAATTAATGTGGAAGGATCAACACATCATGCTAGTTCTTCGGTTACTGAACCAAACATTTCTCAGCAACAACCGGAATCTTCTGATATTCCTTCAGAAATTCCAAGTGTTGAACCAGATGTCCCTCTAACTGAAGAAGGCACAAATGCTACTCTTGATAATGTTCAAGAATCCTATGCTCCTCACCCTCATACAACAAAGTGGACGAAGGCTCATCCTATTCATCAAATAATAGGTGATCCAAATTCACCAATTCAAACTCGCTCGTCTGCTACAGTAAATGAGTGCTTGTTTTCAATGTTTTTGAGCAATATTGAACCACTCACTGTTAAGGAAGCGTTAAATAATCCGGATTGGATTTTAGCTATGCAAGAAGAGCTAAATCAATTCAAAGCGTTGAAAGTCTGGAGGCTTGTTCCACGACCTGCTGATAAGAGTATCATAGGCACAAAGTGGGTGTTCAAAAACAAGAAAGATGAAGATGGCATCATAGTTCGTAACAAGGCGAGACTTGTAGCGAAAGGTTACCGACAGCAAGAGGGGATAGATTATGATGAAACATACGCTCTAGTCGCACGCATTGAAGCAATCAGATTATTCCTGGCGTACGCGGCTTACAAGAACTTCACAGTATATCAAATGGATGTGAAGACAACATTTTTAAATGGTATTCTCAAAGAGGAGGTATACGTCTCTCAACCCGAAGGTTTCGTCGATAAGGAACATCCAAACCATGTTTATATCTTGGATAAAGCCTTGTATGGATTGAAACAAGCCCCTCGAGCATGGTATGACGTTCTGTCATAATTTCTACTCGTCTCTGGCTTTGAAAAAGGTAAAATTGATACGACTTTGTTTGTCAAGCGCGAAGATGGTGAGATGATTTTAGTACAAATTTATGTAGATGATATTATCTTTGGTGCGTCTAACCCTAGTTTATGTAAATGGTTTTCTGATCTGTTGATTGCTAGATTTCAGATGAGCATGATGGGAGAGATTAACTTCTTTCTTGGATTGCAAGTGAAGCGGTTTTCCACGGGGATTTTCATCAATCAGTCAAAGTATATATTTGACATTTTGAAGAAATTCAAAATGGAGAATTATACTTCCATCGGAACGCCTATGGCACCAGGTTCGAAAATCGGTCCGGATCCTCATGGTAAGGAAATAGATATCCGAAACTATCGAGGTATGATCTGATCTTTAATGTACTTAACTTCTAGTCGCCCGAATATCATGTTTGCTACATGTCTTTGTGCGAGATTTCAGGCGAATCCTAAGGAATCTCATCTCGGTGTTGTCAAGCGTATCTTTCGTTATCTCAAAGGAACTACATACCTTGGTCTATGGTATCCGAAAGGCACGGGATACGAGCTAACGGCTTACTCTGACGCGGGTCATGGTGGTAGCTTATTGGACCGGAAGAGCACAACCGGACACATACAGTTTTTGGGTGATAAATTGGTGAGTTGGGCGTCCAAGAAACAGAACTGTGTCTCAACTTCTACGGCGAACGCAGAATACGTCGCTGCTGCGAGTTGTTGCTCACAAGTCATTTGGATGAAAACTCAACTGATGGACTTCGGATGTCGATATGAAAAGATCCCAATATATTGTGATAGTAAGTCCGCAATCGCTATATCTGTCAATCTCGTTCAACACACGAAAACCAAGCACATTGACATACGGTATCACTTTATTAAAGACCACGTCGAAAAAGGTACAATTGAACTTTACTTTGTTTCTACTGAATTTCAACTTGCTGACTTGTTTACCAAGGCTTTGGATGAGAAACGTTTCAGGTTTCTGGTTTCAAAGATAGGTATGTTGAATTTGAAAGTTTGATTAATCATAATTTTCATTCAATATTTTAAAAATAATTCTTAGTCATTCAAATTTTATAAATTTGAGTGAAGAATACTTATTTTCACACTATTGAATATGCATTATGATTTGCTCAAATTTAAATATCTTTCAGTTCTTTTACAAAGTTTATTTCAATTTTATTCTTTTTACCGTATGTACTTCAAGGTTATTAGTTTATACTTTTTGTGCAGTTTGATGTGTGTGCTCATGTGTTTAGGGGGAGTGATAAAGTATATTGAGCAGTTGTTAAGGGGGAGCATAAACACAATGTTAATGTGTTTGATCAACAAGTCTACAATCCTTGAAGGAAAGGTAAGTGTTCTACCTCAAATGATTTGTGCAAACCCTACTTGATGGAAAATTATTTTGTCAAAACTTATGCATCTTTGTAGGGGGGGCAAAATGATTTTAAAAGAACACTTAGACTATGGCAAAGTCGTACAACACTTGTCCGACTATCATGAATCCTTTGTCGTACACATAATCATACGACTAAGATGAACTACTCGTACCTTGTTTCGTACGACTAGTTGACTCGTGGCAGGTCATTCGTTTGGACCAATCGTTCTATGCCATGTGTCACTCTAACCTAAGATGTATAAATAGAGCGATTTTCAAAGTTTTTCACTTTTCTGACTTCTTTGAAACCCGATTCTCTCTCAAAGTGAAAAGTCGAGTAGTGAATCATTTGTTGATGTGTTACATTCTGTGGATTCTACTCGATTCAGGTTGGTGTTTCTGTGATTCTTATCGATTTTCATCCATTATTATATCTGTTCTTTCGATTTGAAGTTTTTGTCGAAAAGGGTTTTAGAAAACCTTTAGTATTCTGTGATCAAATCATTCAGTGTGTTAGATTTTGTGTAAAAAGATGTTAGGATAGGATTTCTGATAGGCAATCGCACCTAGGACACTTTGTTACAAGCCTTAATTTTCGAAATTCTTAGATCTGGGTTTGGAACTTCATGTTAGTTCGAAGTATTCATAACTATCGGACAACACTTCTTCTTCAAGTACTCATAACTGTCGTATAAAACTGAAAATCATAATTGTCGTACAAAGCTTTGTCCGACAACTTTTGGTCGTACAAACTTTGTCCGACAACTAGTGTCATACGACTTGATGTGTTGTCCGACAGTAACCCATACTTAGGAATTTTTGAAAAATCTTGGTGAATTGCAACTCATATCCAAATGATCCAATTCTTTTAATCATAGATCATGGCACACATGCAAGAGCAGGGTGATGGAAATTCTTATGATGAGAATACTGTGATTCCATCACATCGTTCATCACATCCTTCGGTGAACGCACGCAATCTAGATGATGAACTCATTCTTCCACGAGATAAATTGGAACTAAAGCCAAACAACTACACTTTTGATTCAAATGTTCGAATGGATTATCATATGATTGTGGAAATACTCAAAGGTCACCCGCTTCAAACTGCTCTTGAAAAGACACAACAAGTACCGGAGATCTACTTGCAACAAGCGTGGCATACCATTCAGTTCGTACCAAGAACAGAGACTAAAAACTTCTTTACTCTGAAAGTTGATCACTTTGATGCCAGAATTACTTTGAAAAGGTTGCGGATTGTTCTAGATCTTCCGTATTCTGCTAATTTTGAAGAAATGGTTTCTGAAGAAGATGTGTGCCAAGATATAATGCTCATGGGATACAATGATCCAGTTCTTGAGGTTCTAACACGTGCATCGAAATTCAAGAGGAACTATCTACCGCCGATCTATTACACTCTTTTTAGTGTGGTTAATAGATGCATGACTTATAAACACACGGGTGTTGACACTGCCAGTATCTTAGTTCTTCGAATGTTCCATGCAATTGTATTTGACCGCAAGACTGATTTTGTTGTGCTTATATGGAATGATCTGATAGAGGTGGTCACCGACAAGTCCAAGCCATCAAAAGCCAGATCGTTTGTACCATTTCAGTGATATCTTCAGATCATTATTACTTACATTATGGAGGCCAACCAAGAGATACCGAGACGTGAAGGAGCTGTCCTTGGTCCAACCAATTACATGAAGTATCTCCGAATTCCCAAAGGTCTACTCTTTCCTACTATAATGATTTTACCTGAAGCACTTCTCGCGTACGCTGACCAAGAGTCACCATTCTTGAGTGAGTATATAGAAGAGAATGCACTTGTGGCCCGGCCAGAGACGGTAGGGCCTACCCAAGGTGCCAACCAACTAGATGAGAGTGGTGAGGGTCCTGTAGCTAGTGAGAGAGTTCAGGATACTAGGGTACCTGAACAGGGTGTGTTGAGCGGTAAAAATGATGTAAGGGGAAAAGGAGATGGGGGTGCTCTTGGTCAGGCGTCACAGATTTTTGAAGACGATGAAGAGATTCTTGGTTCAGATGACACTGAGGAAGACACTGATGATCTTTATGCTGACATTGATGATCCAGCAAATCTTGTTTATACTGCAAGTTCAAGTTCTGATGATGATAATGCTGATGATGAACGAGAGGATGATAGTTCAAACGATGATGATAACAATGATGATCAAAATATGGATAATCTTAACTCTGTTGTTGAAAAAGTCGTGACTGATTCTGGTGTTCGAGGAGATATAAGGGGAAATGAGGGAGTTTTAGTTGAAACATAAAATGATGTAAGGATGTGTGAAATGGAAAGAAAAAAATATGGTGAGAGTGAGAAAGAATCTGAAAAAGTTTTAACAACAGATTCTCCCCACACCGCGTCTAGCTGGGTAGCCACAACTACTGTCAGTGTGCGTTCGTCGCCACAAGACATTGAAGAAGCCATGGTGAACCCATCTATGCAATGCACAACCTCCTTAAGCCACTCATCAACTTCTCAACAAGTTGGTGTTTCATTTTCACATGGGGGATTAGCACATACACTATCGGCAACACAATCAGTGTTAGCTTGTATTGAAACAGATAGGCAACTTCCCCGGCCATTGACTTCGCTTGTATGCACATCGAGTCTAGAACCTTTTGGTTATACTTCATTTCCTAGGACACCAAGGCCATTTGTCTCTTCATCAATGGTGACACAAACCGTTGGAGTTCTTCGTGATCCAACCGGAACGCCCCTAGTGCAGCCGCCATTCGTTGGTACTGTGCGAGGATCGGGCGGAACTACTGTCAATGTTAATACTATGCCAGCATTGAACACAGGCCATACAGTCTCTTCGACTGTTATGTCAACTAGAAACCTAAGTGGTCTGGGTGTTACCCCGTTACAAGTTCAAAGCATTCGGTCGTTGGTGGGTCCTCCTCCTCATAACTTTGTATCTGTGAAACTGCTTGAAGTTGCCATTCAGTCTCTCAACAATAGTCACAAAGCTCAAATAGCCGAATTGAAGGATGTTATTATATCCAAAAAGGGAAATCTGTTGCCGAATCTTCTTCCACACCATCTGAAACTCAACCTGAATCTCAACCTACACCAAAGGTATATCCAACTTTACCTTTACATGAACTCAAATCTCAAATGCTTACCAGGTTACTAGAACAAGGAGATACCAACACACAAGAGGAAGTGGATCTAATTGGTCTACTTAGAAGGCAAACCGAACAACAGTCAACCTTACCATCCCAAGCCGATTTTCAGACTCTACAAAGGTCAATGACAGATTTGACAGGTGCTATTTCCTTTGGTTTCAAAGCTTTTTCTGATAGAATAAAGGCGTTAGAGGATACTTGTAAAGGTCAGGCCAACTCAGATAAACGGAAGCATGCTGATCAAGATACTGATCATGATCACCATGAGGGGGAGATGAGTAAGAGACAACGAGTTGGTGAAGCTGGGGGTTCGGGTACTCAAATGCCTGAAAATGTAGAAACTCATGTTGAAACTGGTACTGGTAATGTTGGTGATACTCAAGTGAATGAGAGTGCGGATGTGGGATTCCTGGATGATGTCAATCCTACGGTTGAAAAGCCTGATGGATGTGACAACTGGACGTTTGAGGAAAGAATGGCAGATGGTTTCATTCAAGATGTTGTATATGTTGACTCTGAAGATGATCCGGAGGTAACAGTTGTAAAGATTAAAGAAGAATTAGATGATGTGTTTGATGGGGTAAATGTGCAACCGGGTTCAGATTTAGAAAATGGAAATGAGAATGTTGCTCAAGTACCTGATCCAGTGATAGAAGTACCTGTGATTCCTGCCTGATGGAAAAATAAAAGATCCAGTGTCTGAGGCTGAAATAAGAAATCTTCAAATGTTGGTTGATCGAGAGGCCTAGATTGAAAGAAGATGACTCAGAATCGGTATTATAACTCCATTTCAAGAAGATATCCGGAGTGATCTATTCGTGAAGGTCATTCAGCCTATTGATAAGGTAAAATTGTATTCCATTGAAAAGCTTTCCAGACTTCACCAGATTGAATATCTCCATATGATGAGCAACAAAGATCGTGAACTTGAATTTCTGAGAACGAATAAAGAAGTAGCGAAGATCAACAAGATAGAATCTGAAAAGATTCTAAATGTCTTCTATCCGAGATTCTATGTTTACAGAACTGATGGAAAGGAATGGAACTTCAGTGAAGCCGACTTCAAATCATTAACCTGTGAAGACTTCTTCCGATTATATGATATTCTTGCACGAATGCCAAACAAGAATATTACCTACTCTGAAGCCTATCAAGCAGTCAAAAGATTCATGAAAAACTTGGTCAAACTGGCGTATCTAACAAATTTTCAAATGGCGTTGGAAGGATATCAGATAAGAGTGAATACTAGAAGACCAAACAGAAACTTGCCAGGTATACAAGGTATTCCACTGTATACTGTGTTAGAAAAACTAGAGTTTGGTGTTGTTTATCAAAATGGTCAAAAGAAGAAGAAGTTCCTCAGATTCATTGAAGTGAACAGGTTTTTTGATGGCACTCTCAACATGATCAAGATAAGGCTGAATGAAAGAATCAGATTGAATGATCAGAAGTTGGTCATTCTGAAAGAGAAAGAGAAAGTGATGATCAACAAAGCACTGAAAGCAATTGAAGATAGACTGGAATACAAGCATGCACTCAGGAGATTTGAGATCATATTTGGAATCAGAAAAAGGTACATTCCACCGGAGCAACTCAGAAGATGAAGTTTACTTGGCTCACTTGAATACAAAGGGGGAGAATGTTAGTGTTAAAATTATAAGTTGTATTCAAGTTGAGGGACTCATTTTGTAACTTCTCCATCTAAGTATAAATAGCTTAGAAGTGCTTACATTTCAAGTAGACATTCACAACACTTATCATTTCAATATCATTCACTGTGAGAAACTCTCTCTACACTTGTAATTCATATCTTTGGAATTAATAAGAGATGAATGGATTGAATCATAGTTCTTGATTGTATTACTTGTATCTTGGGATCACAACAAGAATCCTTATTAAAATAACGACGCCAATTCGCCAACTGATCCAAGATCAACCTTGAATATCACCTTAACCCGCAGTTAAGATTTTCTTCAACAGATTACACCCAATTCTACAATCACATTCCCCCCACAAGATACGTCTAATCACTTTCTCACATTAATTATGTTGACAACGACCCATTGATAAAAATCAATTCACGCGCTTTTATCACAACGTCACTCCCATGCTACTACCAAGTCTAATCCAATGGTCCCTCACCCCGAGCACTACATTCGACTACTTTCTTCCACTTACTTCTCAAACATAAAACATGTTTCCAAAGAATGACCCACTAGAAGGTGCACACTCTTGACCAATCACACAAGCTAGCTTTCCTCAACGCTTAAACCAACCATATACACACAAATCCTCTTTCTCATACTCCCACTAAAAGTTCATGCACCCGATGGTGACGTTCTGAAAACATTGCTTCCCACTTTTCGTGCCACTTGTCACACTTTCTACTTCACGCTTATTCACTTATTCCAACCTACCGTCCCAATTACCTCAGGCTAGCATGGAACATTTCTCATCCAACATTGACCACTCCGTACACACACTTTCAACGGTTACTATGCCTAACCAACAGTTCCACCACATCTCATACGAGAAATTCAACCAAGTCAATCTGAAATCACACTCAATGCTCGAAGCGACCACACACTTCTCATTTCTCAAACGATATTAACACACTCCTTTACATACAAGGATTAGCTCAACATTCCCAAAGATTTCGTATTTACTACGAAACACCATAAACTAACCAATCCAAAGCACACAATTTCCTCCTTAGCTAGTCACTAACTGTCACCCCATTCTTTTATTCTCGGATAACAATACCACACGCCACTTAGACATCCATGCCTCTCCACACATAATCTTTCCACACTTGAACAACTTATAAGCAATTCCCGAGCAAAGATCTCCATCTATGCTCATCCCATATCAACACTAGTCCACCACTTAACCTCGCAGCAATTCATTCCCACCATGATTCACATGCTCGCTAAGTATAAGTTACCACTAACTTATCCACACAACCTCCACACACTAGAGGTTCAATCCTCACGATCATTTGTACGCACCCTAAACCATGCTTTCTTCACAACGTAAATTTGAAAGAGTTTGCGAAAACATAATGTAATAATTAGTTTTCAAATCAACACTTACACACATATAACTGAAATCCTGTCTGGTCACTACACACCTATGACCTGATCTAAGGCACACACCCGCCCTTGGGAATAGACCAAGTCCGTTTGAATAATCTATATGGGACACACCCCCCCATGTATATCACACCAACAACCTGAGACTTATGCATAAATAAACCATATGCAATCACACAATAATAAGTGTGTAGGTACAAGTAGACAAACAAGTACCATCAAGCTTTGATTTAGAAAACTCACAACTTTGCTTTTCTTCAAACTAGATGAACCACAAATTACAACCGTCTACTTCACTCGATCGAGTCTTTTAATCCCAACCGACACTTCGGATCCACTTGAGACACGCTCAAATAAATCAAACGATAAGACGCTCCCTAGCAAAACAACATAGTCCACGTGTCCCACGTGAGTCGTGCTAACTACTTCATTCGTAAAGGACATATCAACCACATAGGAAGAATCACCTATCCAACTATCAATTTTCCACCTTCAGGATACTCACAAAAGTGGTCCACCCTCTTGACAGATACACACCTAACCCAACTGTCCTCTTATCTCCGCGCACACACCCGACAAAATAATCACACCAGGGCTAACTTTTCAAATTTAAATCTCCCGACAACGACTCACACCCGTCGTTGACTTCAACATCAATGTCGGACAATTAACCTAATGCAAGTTCACCTGAACTCCGGCTCCACGCCGATACCGTTTCATCCACATACCACACGCTACTTTTCAAAGTAACTTGCCTACTTCGAAATCACCCGGGACACACCCCCCGTCAACAGCCACACGTCAACTTACCAAACAAGAGCAAAGACTACCATCACACAAGCCTTTCTAAAGTCAAAGACTGATACTACAGTCAGACGTCGCCCTCCCTAAACTGTAACACCAAGGTCATGAATCGACCATCGACGTCTCAATCGCATCTTCCACTCTCTGAACTTTGCACACTATTAAGCGCGATACCTATTACCACCTAGCGAGATCATAGCCTTCATGCATGACAACACAATGATTTAAAACGTTTTACACACTCGAAATATCCCACAAAACAAGGTTTGATATGCACGGCACGACACCTCCATAAAGAACATCCACACACACACACACACACACACATCGATCTCAAGGATCGCTCACACGCACACTTGTCCATCAATTGAAAGTGCATTCACGTAAACTCTCTTCGTTCAAAATTTTAAAATACAGCAAAATCACCCACACTGGGATAGTCGACCGACTCTCACACTCGTTGTTATGTAAACAACGTGTTCATATCGTTTTCACCCATAAACCATGCGATCAAAATATTGTTAGGATTTTCACAACAGAGTTTAACTCGCTCGTAACAGAAGTGAAATAATTCACTATTTCTCAAAGTTCGAAATTTATCACACCACGTAAATAAATTTATCTTTTTCCTTCAAACACACACTTGCACACGCCAACTCATTTTCTCAACCAGAAACTTACGAGGCACACACACACTCACACATTTTGATATGAAGGACTTATGTAACTTGTTTGAAAACACAATGCATGACTCACTTTACATTGAAGGCTATCCACTCAAGCAAGGTCATCCGTTTGCAGTTACAACAAATCAATACCGACACTCTACTCCCAACCAAACCATTAGATTCCTTACAGTTGAAACAACTTTCGGTACCGGTACTTCCCCACACACTTGGATGCTCCAACCTCACAGTTACCACCTAACTACCAATCGTAAAATATACAGCTTCACTTCGACCCCAAATAGGTTAACCAACACTAGTGTTACCAATCCATACATCTATCATTTCTCAATCACCCTTGTCCCTCTTCCACTGACTAGAGAGTAATAAAACACACCTCTACTATCCGATCCTTGAGTTGAAACTCTCAAGATTTCAATTCACCGACATCGGGGACTCCCAAAATAAAGACTCATCCGAGATTAAGAGCTTACCTCCAATCAATTATTTTTCCTTAAGAACCCTAAAGATTCTTCTTCACACGGACACTTACACTTCATTCAAACAATACCCTTCTAGATAGGGTCATCAGTCACACCAAGAATAATCTGCACAACACACTAAACCATTGTCATAATGACAAGGTTAAAACTTTATTCACTACTGTTACTCTCCACACACTAATCACCACACTCTACACACTACTATTATCATAACAACGGTAATCAAGCACACCCATGCACCTGTAAATTCATAATGACATTGGCCAGATGTGATTTGAATTTACCTTACATGAGAGTCCTCACTACCATCGTCCTAAATTCTCAGTGTTTAAAGTCTTCCCTAAAGGCTTCCTATATCTCAGCTGTGTCCTCCTACTCCACAGTTTTAGTTTAGGCCCATCCGGTCACCTAAATCCCTTAAACTAGAGCTCTGATACCAACTGTAACAACCCACACTAAAATACAAGCCAGAAGCTACCTCTTTAATTCATAACGCCATAAACGGCTCAACAAAGTCACACTATCACGAATACAGACTGGGTTTGCGGAAAAACCCTAACTACAGTTGAGATCATGACTACAAAAATAATAGGAAAGCCTTCTAATCCTTCTACACGCAACCTCCGCCTCACGCCATGCCACACTTCTAAGAAAACCTTCGACTACCTGCTTACCTGAAAAGGTTTTATTTTTGAAAAACGAGGGTTAGACCATGAGGTCTAGTGAGTTCCCTCCACACCAGGTCACACCATAAAGCACCACAATTTTATAAAATAGTTACGAAAGAATTATTATACAATCATAACAAGCACACTTAAAACGATATGCACACAGTGACACATGCTACTGGCACACACTATAGCCACACACACCGTGACAGCGCAATAGGGCACACACCGCCCATATATGAAACAAATTCATATATATAATTAATATGGGACACCCCCCCCCCCCATTTCTCAACAACGCCAGAGCACGATATATAATTAATATGGGACACCCCCCCCATTTCTCAACAATGCCAGAGCACGTTCACACACATTTTAATCATACATTATGTCACACACTTACTCATCGCTTCATAATTATAAGCAGTTGAAAAACACACAGTTAATTAATAATCATGCCACACATTTACTCTTCACTTTGTAATAAAAGCAGTTGAAAAGCACACAGTTAATTAATAACCATGCCACACACTTACTCTTCGCTTTGTACTAAAAGCAGTTGAAAACACACAGTTAGATAATAATCATCAACCACATTTGTACAAAATTTAGGTTCAGAAAGACTCACCTGTAGTCCTGATTAAAATTATTACTCGCACTGACCGTCTCTTCTCACACCTACAATTTAACCTAACACACATACCAGGTAAGACACACTGGGTTCTACTGGATTTTATTAACTGGAAAAGTCTCAGCCGAAAATATTCGGGTTCTGGATACAATCGGCCCAACCACTAACTTCCGGATCACATAAAAAAAACCCAAAGAGATTTATTCCGGTCCTTACTACTTTCGGCCCAATCGAAATAGTATTCCGGATCCAAAAATTGGATTCCAGATCCAACATGCAAGCCCACTACCGGAATTTTGGTTTAAATAAAATTATGGATCCCACATACAAGGCCCACTACCGGAACCTTGTTTTAAAAATAATTCCGGACCTTACTTAAAAGTCCAACACCGGATCTTGTCCAAATAAATTCCGGTTCTATTCACTACAACCCAAGTTCCGGTTCTGTGTGAGAATACCGGATCCACTAACGTCTAGGCCCAATCAGAAAAACATTACCGGATCTTTAATCCAAAGGCCCAATCAGAAGAATAAATTCCGGTCTCATTCTTAAAGTAATTTCTGGATCTACTTTAAATAATATAGATTTCGGCCCAAGAGACTTTGATTCTGGTCCTTAAGTTTGGCCCATACTCCGGATCATGTGATCACACAATTTAATTCCGAAACCATCTTGATAACCACATCGGGTCCACCTCCACAACTTCGGTTCTTAATTTCTTTAGAGAACAAACCAAGCATTCCGGATCTGATATGATTCCGGATCCCCAAACTTAATTAAATACCGGATTTCAATCTTTCAAGCCCACGTTATTAAATTCCGGAACCCACTAGAAACAAACTACCAGAACCCAATTAATTCTGGATCGTTCTTTACCATAATTCCGGATCTTTCGAACTCAGAAACAATTTCGATTAAACTCGACCTCTTTTCATGTAAATCTTTTTCGATGTTAATCATAAGCATAGGGGAGAGTTATTAGCGATTATCTTATCATCTAATCCATAAATTTCAATCCACACCAAAGGAGAACACCACCACAGACTCCTATTTCTTTCTTTTCAAGATGAATAGCTCAAAATCAGACTTTCTCACAATAGGTCTTAAAATTAGAATGTAGAGGAGAATGGATTGGAGATTACCTTGCTAGTTGATTTCTTCACACGATCGAAGAATTCCCATCATCTTCCCTCTTGATGCAATCGCACCCATTACCACACCTCAGCCGCACACACACATTCTCCTGAGAGAATTAGAATTCTTAGGGTTTTCTCACCTTTATACTTTACCACCAACGCACCAAACTTTCTCTTTTTCCCACTTTGCACCACAAACTTACATTCATTCAATTAAGAACACGGTTATTACATACGTTGAAGTCAAAGATCAAGTCAATGAACCAGCGACTAAGTCTACTAATGAACTGATGCGGATATCAGCGAAGCCAAGACTTATCCACTCAACATGAAGTTTCAAGTAGAAGACTTCAGCGAACGTTGAACTTTATCATTCGCTGATAAAGAATCATTCAGCGAACGCTGATCATGAAGCCTCCTCTACAAGCAACTTTTGTCTTATCCCCTTGCACGCCTCCGTACGAAAATGTCAGAACGGACATCCCTTTTGTCCAGAATCGTACAACTAACTCTGATTCTACATTGTTCATCATGCGGCCACTAGGTTGTCTACTGAAGTCAAAGCATGCAACCAACCAGAGGCTGCCACGTGTAAAGTTGTACTGTTGTGCATTAAATGCATGCAGTATATTAAAGAAAACCCTAGTTCATTCTTTGAACACCTCGGCCATTCCTTATCTTGCTGAATCTGTGTGTTAGAATACTTGTCTTAAGTGTTATTATTTCCCTCTCTCTTATTTCTAGTGCAAGAAATCTTAGTGTTCTCATAGTTTGTTTAGATTAGGTTTATTCTTTAATCTTGTTCCGCAACAAACTGTAAATTGTTTGATACATATCAATATATAATTTAGAAAAGTAAAAATCGTGTGTTTGTATTCAACCCCCCCCCCCCTTCTACAAACTTGTATAACCCCTTTGGGACCAACAAGTGGTATCAGAGCAGTTTGTTTAATTCAATAAACAAGATCTTGCTTATACTATAATCTTTTCTCTTCCTTGCTATTTTCTAAAAATGGCTAACTCTACAAACACAAACTATATCGATAATGGTTCTTTTGCAAAACCCCCTAGATTTTCCAAAGATAACTTCTATCCATGGAAAAATAGGATGATGCTCTTCATGGAAGGTGTAGACCCTACTATACCTTACGACATTGAAAATGGACCATATGTCTCTTTCATGATAGACCCTGATGTTTCATGCACTTCTACCAGAGCTGCCATTCCTGAAAGAATCATTCCCAGGGAAGTCAATACTTGGACTGATGAAGACAAGAAGAAGGTGGCCATCGATACTAAGGCCAGATCCATCCTCTCTATGGCTCTTCCTGATGAAGTCTACCACTCCGTCATGAACCTGAAAAGCTCTAAAGCCATGTGGGACACAATATGTGTTCAATATGAAGGTACTTCTGAAGTCCAGGATTCAAGAAAGATCAACCTGGTAAGACAATACGAAAGTTTCATCTGTGGTAAGAATGAAACTCTTTCTGAAGTTCACCAACGTTTTAACTGTTTAATCATTGTCTTAAAAACGGTTGGTAAAGAATATTCTAACTTTGAGATCCTGACAAAGTTTCTGGAATGTCTTCCTGAAAGTTGGGACAATTATTCTATGTATCTTAAACTCTCAAAGGATCTGAAATCTATGACCCTTCCTACCTTATATGGCACTATGCTTAATCATGAGCAGTCGTGTCATCTTAAGAAGAATCTTGTAAAAGATTCCCAAAGCACCACCTGTTGCTTTACTCTCTTCAGAGTTGGTACCTACTCAGCGTTCTACTATCACTATCACTGAGTTGGAATCTAACTCTGATGAATCATCAGAAGCTGATCCTTCAGAAATTGATGAGTCACTGGCCCTCCTGACTAATTCTTTCAGGAGATTCGCCAGAAAGAGTAACTTCAGAAGAAATAAACCTCTTTCACTCACTGACAAGCCAAAATCTTCAACCCCTGTAGATAAGGCCACTGCTACCTGCTTTAAATGTGAAAAAGTAGGACACTTTGCTAGTGAATGCATGTCAAAGAAAATCTTCAAACCCTCATCTTCTTCCTACAAGAAATCCTCTAACTCCAGGGCTAGAGATGACAAGTACAAGAAGCTGAAAGAAAAATATGCAAAGTTGAAAAGCTTTAAGAAGAAAGGCAAAGGCATGATCGCTGAAGATCATAACTGGGCTCTCTCTGATGAAGAATCATCTGACTCTGTAGATGATGATGAGGCCAATCTCTGCCTCATGGCCAAAATAGAAGAAGAGGAAGAACAAACTGAAATTCCCTCTACTTCTACCTCCACCTCTCAGGTATCAAACTCTCTCACTAATACTAACTCTTCAGCCCTTAGTGACATCGAAAGACGTCGGACCGTCGATCTTTTGACTGTTGATTTATATGATGCCATGAATGGCAAGACCAAAGCTGAAAAATTAAATATTGATCTCGCTGAACAACTTAAGAATTGTCATTTAGAAATTCAAAAGCTTTCTAAAATAGAAGAAAATCTGAAAGATCAGGTCTGTATAAATCAAATCATTCATATCGAGCGAGAAGATGTTGTCGCTGCATTAAAGGCTGAAAAGGCTACTGTTGAAGGATGGTGTAAATCCTCAACAACGATCACTGAGATATTAGGTGCTCAGATTCCCCTGAGTGACAAATGTGGTATTGGTTACAAAGCTGACGCGGAAGAACCAACCACTGATCGCTCAATGCTTAAGTTTGGAATGTTCGTGTCCTCTATCCCTGACACCTCCTTGTCTCAGTGTTCCTCTTCTAAAACTCCCATTCCTGAGGAAAAACCTACCTTAAACTCTAAAGGTAAAGGTAAGGAAAAGGTTTTTAACCAAAAACCTCAGAAGGGTACCTTTGTACCTAAGCTTAATGTTTCTAAACTTTCAGTGAATTATCCCTCTACTTCTAAGAACAAGATCCTTGGATTCGTTTAACGATCTACTCCTAGAATCAGAGTGGATATAATTGGTAAGAAATCTGAAGAATGGATTGTTCCTCTAATTTCCAATGCCAAAGGTATACTTGGTGTTGGCCCTGCTCATTTAAAAATTTCGGCTAAACATGCAAATGGTCCTAAAGCTACTCTTAGCTATAGGAAATGTTATCACTGTGGACTTACCGATCATATTTCCAGTAAGTGTCTTACAGGCACCAAAGCTGAAAAGTTAGCTAAGGTGAAGATCAATGCCCTTAAGGCAAAGAAGACCAATCCTGGTGCAAATTAGGTTAAGGTGAAACCAACCACTGAGGTTAAGAAATTAACCAAAGTAAAGACTAGTCCTGAACCTGAATCTTCAAATGCTGTGAGGATTGTTGAACCTTCCACTTCCTCTACCACCACTGACAAATGTGGACCCATAGTAAAATGGGTGTCCAAATCAAACTGATCTTCCTTTGTTTGCAGGTCCTGAAGGGTATCTGGTATCTCGATAGCGGATGCTCTAGACATATGACTGGCAAAAAGCACTTGCTCGCTGAATATAAGGAAGAGAGAGGTCCCTCAGTGACCTTTGGTGGAAATGGAAAAGGCTATACCCGAGGGTTTGGTGTACTTTCAAATGGTACAACTACCTTCAGAAGAGTCGCATATGTTGAAGGACTGAAGCAAAATCTTCTGAGCATCAGTCAGCTATGTGACAAGGATTACAAAGTGTGTTTCACTAAAGAATCATGCTTTGTCACTGACAAAATGGAGAAGATCGCTATCAGCAGATTTGGAAAATATTTATGTCATAAACATGGACTCGACAACCACTGTGAACTCCTGTTTCTTCTCGAAAGCCTCATCTGATGTCAACTGGCTATTGCATAAGAGGCTCACTCATCTCAACTTTAAGACGCTGAATACTCTTTCTTCAAAAGAGTTGGTTACTGGTCTACCTCAACATTCATACGCTAAGGAATCTCTATGTTCAGCGTGTGAAAGGGGAAACAAACCAAAGCAAGCTTCAAGTCTAAGCAAGTTTCCTCAGTGTCATCTCCTCTTCAACTTCTCCACATGGATTTGTTTGGTCCTGTTACATTGGTCATAGTTGATGAATTCTCTCGCTACACCTGGGTTATGTTTCTCCGTTCTAAGAGTGACACCCTTGAAGAACTCGTCACATTCGTCAGGAAAATGGAAGTCCTGAACAATATGACCGTTCGCTCTATAAGGAGTGATCATGGGACTGAATTCAAAAACAGTTCCCTTGATAACTTCTTTGAAAGCAAGGGTATTTCTCACAACTTTTCTTCAGTGAGAACACCTCAACAAAATGGAGTCGCTGAAAGAAGAAATCGAATGATCATAGAAGCTGCACGTTCAATGCTCAGAGATTCTCATCTACCTACTCAGTTCTGGGCAGAAGCTATCAACATTGCTTGTTTCACTCAAAACAGGTCGCTGGTTGTCAAAAGATTCAAGAAGACAGCCTATGAACTTTTCCATGGGAGAAAGCCTTCAATTAGCTTTATTGACATCTTTGGATGTCAGTGTTTCATACTGAACAATAGAGATGCCCTTGGAAAGTTTGATCCTAAGGCTGATGATGGAATATTTCTTGGATACTCTTCAGTCTCCAAAGCCTTCAGAGTCTTCAATCGAAGAAGACAAACTGTAGAAGAAACAATCCACGTCACTTTTGATGAATCCCGTTCAACGAACTCAAGACCTTCTGCCGATACTGAAGAACTGAATCAATGGATGTTTTCTCATTTTGGTGATTCAGAAGCTGCTCCTATTCCTCAAGTTAATACTCCTACCGCTGATGATGATCCTACTATCATCTCAAGCATGCAGACAAGTGAAGCTGAATCTTCATGGGTTTCTGTTATTCCTCTCACCACTATGCCTGCTTCTGAACCATCTACCTCAGATATACCATCTACTTCTCAACAATCAGTGAATGAAATGACATCTGTACCTCTACCTCTTCTACCTGAAATACCTGAAGTTGCTGAAGCCTCTTCTTCAGCTCCTCCAGAAGTTCAAATCGAGTCAGCGAATTATGCTCTGGCTCAGCGATGGACTATAAATCACCCCATTAATCAGATTCTTGGTGATCCAAACGCTGGTGTTCAGACTCGACGAAATGTAGGTAATATTTGTTTATTTGTTAACTTCATTTCTCTGATTAAACCAAAGAAAACAGATGATGCCCTCAGAGATCCAAACTGGGTCAGCGCTATGCAAGAAGAGCAGACAGAATTTGAAAGAAACAAAGTTTGGAAACTCGTTCCTAGACTATCTTACAAGTCAGTGATAGGAACTAATGGGTCTATCAAAACAAGTTGGATGAACATGGAACTGTAACCCACAACAAGGCTCGTCTTGTTGCTCAAGGATACAGACAAGAGGAAGGCATAGATTACGACGAAACATTTGCCCCAGTGGCAAGACTCGAAGCTATTCGTCTATTTCTAGCATACGCTGTTCACAAAGACTTCAAAGTATATCAGATGGATGTTAAATCAGCATTCCTCAACGGAAGGCTGAATGAAGAAGTCTGTGTTGAACAACCTCTAGGATTCACTGATCCTAAGCATCCAGGTTATGTATATAAACTGGATAAGGCACCCTATGGCTTAAATCAAGCTCCTCGTGCATGGTATGACACTCTCTCTACTTATCTCCATATTGAAATATTTAAGCGAGGTAAAATCGATAAAACTCTATTTTTCAGGAAAGTAAAAGGTCATATCATTCTTGTTCAAATATATGTTGATGATATTATATTTGGTTCTACTAACCCTGACTTATGTACTCGTTTCGCTGAAAGAATGAAAGTTGAATATAAAATGAGTATGATGGGTGAACTAACATATTTCCTTAGTCTTCAAATCAAGCAGAATGAAAAAAGAACTTTCATTCACCAAGGTAAATATGTTAAAGATATGCTGAAAAAGTTTGATTTAACTCAAAGCTCAGCTATGAAAACCCCAATGGCTCTCTTCTGTATCTTATAGCTAGTCGTCCTGATATTATGTATGCAACTTGTTTGTGTGCAAGATATCAATCTGAACCTAAGGAATCTCATTTAATCGCTGTAAAACGTATTTTTCGATACCTTAAGGGTACTCCTAACCTAGGTATTTGGTATCCCAAAGACTCAGGGTTTGATCTAATCGCCTATTCAGATAGTGATTTTGAGGATGCAAATTGGATAGGAAAAGCACCACAGGAGGCTGTCAGCTCCTGGGTGGAAAGCTGGTGAGTTGGACAAGTAAAAAGCAAAATTCAGTGTCCACCTCAACCGCTGAAGCTGAGTATGTAGTTGCTGGAAGCTGTTGTTCTCAGGTCTTGTGGATGAGAAATCAACTACTTGACTATGTCATTCAGCTCTCCAAAATTCCAATCTATTGCAACAGCACTAGTGCCATCGCCATATCAAACAATCCAGTGCTACACTCAAAGACCAAACACATCGAAATCAGGTATCATTTTATCAGAGATCATGTGATGAATGGTGATATAGAACTTCATTTTATCCCCACTGACTTCTTGTTAGCTGATCTTTTCACCAAACCTCTTGATGAGACAATATTCAACTTTCTCATCAGCGAGCTTGGAATTGTGAACCTAGAAGAGTAAAATCTTCAGTGGTTCACATTAGATCAGTGATAATATGAACTGATATATCCCTATTAATCATCCAATCTCTGAACAAATTGATTCGCTGATATCAAGGTATGGTCTCTATCTTAATCGCTGACGTTCGCTTCATCATGCAAGATTTCAAAATAAATTACATCGCTGAATATCTCTTCCTTTCAGTGATACTTTGAAATTCTAAAACTCTCACTGATATTTCTATTCAGTGCTTCTCTATTTTCAAAATATCCCCGAGCTTTTCTAAAACCCTCAGAGACACCTTAAAATATGAAAGGACGTTTATGACGTCATCCTTTGGATAAAACATGGCACGCCTTTTTGTCTGACACGTTCGCCCATTTCGTTTCCTTGTCCAATCAGATTCAAGGGACGTGTCCGTGTCATCATGAAAAACTTTTCCCGCTCTTAGTTTTTCTCTCTCTACTCTCACTATATAAACCCTTTGTGTTTATATTTTTACCTTTTACGCATACGAATTCTCTTAAGGCAAAAAGAATACTCATATTTTCTTTGCATTCGGATTTTTCAAGAACCTGTGTTAATCTTCATCTCCATTCACGAAACAGGTTACTTTTCTCTTCTTTAATCTATCTTGAACAACATTTTTGATCTTATTTTTGTTTTTACAAGATCAAACAATGTCTGTGTTTACAAGTTAAAAATCATCTTCTTCATGGTTTTATAAACACAATTTGTTTACAGATTGTTCTTCAAGTTTTTAACTAAAATCTTAAACTTGACACTTTCATACGTTTTTCCAGAATCCTTTCCATAAAAGGAAACTGGAAAACAAGAACTTTCACTATGTTTTGTACTTTTTTTTCAAAACTAGAAAAACCTAGTTTCCATCTCTTTCTCTAAATGGAAACTGAAAAACCCTAAAAAATCTTATTTTGGAAACTCTTTCCACTTTAAGACACTATTCTTCATCTTCTTCATGTTTGTGTATTATGAACAGAAATGGCAACTACTGACTCTACCAACACTCAATCTCCTACGTCTTCTGACAAGACTGAAATTACCAAAGATCCTAACATGAGCTTCTCAATGAACAGATTACATTCCATGGTAACAACCCCTACGCCCTATTCAACTTCCCCCCTAAAGAAACAGGTCACTCATCTTGATGACGCTATAAACTTCCTCAAGTCCCGTCCTCTGGCGACAGCACTGACAATCAAACCTCCATCCCACAAGAACCTGTTTGCCCAATTCTGGTACACTGCCAGAAGATCTCAGGTTGCCTCCACCAAGAACCCTGAAAAGATGGTGGACGTAATCATTTTTCAAACCGAGTTTGGGGAAGCAAAGATCAATCCCGGGGCGATCAGGTCTGCTCTAAATCTTCCTAGAAGCTCAAGAGACAAACACTTCGTTTCCTTACCTGATGTCAACTCCAAGGAAGGTAAAGCTGAAATCACTGCATTTCTTGATGCAATGAAGTACAAGTGAAACATAGGGAGAGATGACCTCCCTGAGAAGAAGTTCACAACCATCCTCAAGAGCAAAATGCCAAGCGAGATGAACTTCATCTTCGCACATCTCATCAGTTGCATGACAGCTAAAACGGGGTCAACTGATCAGGCCTCAAAACCCCAGACTGCAATGGGGTATGCGCTGATGAAAGGGCTCCATGTAGACTGGGCCAAGATAATCTTTAAAGACATGATGGAGAGGGTCGAAGAACCTAAGCGACCAACAAATGTCCCATATCCTCGCTTCCTCAATGCTCTCTTCATGCAAGCACTTGGGGATAAGTACCCTAAGGTCGGAGACCTGAGGTTGTCCCAGGTTGGCCCTAAGGTACTGGACTACAAGCCACTCGCAAATGAGATACGTCTTTCTACTCTCTTACCACTTCTCCGCCCTCCTATTTCTTCTACTTCAGCGGCTACCTCCTCGGCAGTGGTCGTCCCAACCACTGGTACCCAGGCCGCACCAACCACTCCATCTCGTAAGAGAAAACAATATGAAACCACACTTGGCATCCATAAGAGCAAGAAGATTTCTAAGGAGCAACCCCCAAGCCTTCCCAGGATGAAGACTCCGCGTCTGTCTCTTTACAGAAGACGTTGGATACTTTCGTGGCACGCTCCGCCACATCCGCTGAACCAACCTCTTCCATACCCACTTCAGTGCCTCAAGACGCTGAAGTTATCCTGGATCAGGACCCCCCCTTCCTCAGCACCTCTAAGTGCTGCTGAACGTTTCCTCAGCAGATCCAACGCTGACTCTGCTACCTACACCCTCTTTTCGACCTTTGTTCCTCCCTCATCTTCTTTGGTCACTCCACCTCTATTTCCCTCTTTCTCTATAACAAATGTCATTCATTTGGAAGACACTCATGTCGCTGAACTACAAGGCATACTGGAACACAATAAAGGACCTGAAGGCATTCCCAGTCATCGAACGCTGGAAGATGACATGGAAGACGCGTCCGGCTACCGTGACTTCAACACGTTTTCCAGGCCGCCTCCAGGTAACCTAAACATTCCTCTCTCTGAACCCCCAACTTCTGAGCTTTCGTTTGTTCATAAGTTTCTCTATGTTACAGGTCCTAATTTGAGGACAATCAACAACTCCCTCACAGACTTGTCTATGAAGGTGGAATCTCTCACCACCACTATCTCCACAAACTCCTCAGCAGTTACAGACATTGGGGATGCTTTAAAGAAACTCAACACCGAGGTGAAAGAGAAGGCCTCCAGTGCTGACTTACAAAAGCTGGAAGGTAGCTTCTCCACTTTGGCTACAGTTCTCACGGACAACTCTTCCTCCCTCAACACCTTGAACGCCACCAACAGCGAACTCTCAAACAACTTCACCACACTGTCCAACGAGGTCACAACGCTGAAGACAGTGGTGGGCAATCTTCATGGAGAGGTCTCTTCGCTGACGACCGGCATGACAAACCTAGCTCTGAAGGTTGATTCCTCAATCGCACTATTACAACAAGTGCTCGAGAAGCTGAACGCCCCCACCGTCCCCTTATCCCATTTCTCTCAGGTTGATAGAGAGAAGATGGAGAAGGCGGTGGATTTCATTCAGAAGGTCAACCCTGTGTTGTCTGGCCTAGAAGACAAACTCACAGTGGTTGTTAATCGTTCGGGTATCCCTGGCCTCGAAGACAGGGAGCCTGAACAAGATGTTGTTGCTGCTATTGTTTCCTCTCCTCTCCATCATGTGGAAGATGGGGAGAAGACTCAAGAAGATCTTCCCCATCACTCTGAGGGGGAGAAAATTGCTGATAAACCTCAGGGAGTTGAAAACACTGAGGAAACCGAATTCTCCCTACACGCCGATTCTGAGGGGGAGAATGTCGAAGAACATGCTGACTCTCCAGTGCATGTTGAGTCTGAAGAAGAAGCTGAAGAAGAAGAAGACGATGAAGAGCTTGATCTTCATGATGACGAACCTTCATTGTAACACCCTCAAAATTTGGGAAGGGCAACTAAATAAAATTTCAATAAAATAACCCAAATGAGTAGACAAAATCATTTCTACAATTCACTCCTCAAAATACCTCGGAATTTAAACATCATAATTTCCACAGCTAATAACTTAAGACGGGCGTTACTTAACACCACAAGTTGCTAGTCTCAAATATATGCGGAAGACTTCACTAATCATGTCACCTCTCGTGCACTCTACTAGCACTCGCCACTTCACAATGTAGCTAAAGCTACTCCCAACCTGAGCCTGTTGCACATGCCGACAAATAAAAAGGGTTAGGCTAACGCCTAGTGAGTTCAAGGATTTTATCATGACTATAAAAATTCATAAATCAAGAGGAATGTAGTTTTAGTCATGATTCTAAAAGAGTTTACTTTAAATGCAAATCACCCATTTTCCAACTCACACAATTCTCATGTTGAAATCTTTAATATGACATGATTTCCAAAAATAGACTCATCCCCAAAGTCAATGGGAAAGGTGAAATAGTATTTGATACTCAAAACGATTAACTTCGTAAATATTCGCCATTATTCCAAAACATCCCAAAACATGGATGAGACATAATTCACAACTCATATAACGTGGAAAAGCAATTCTCATAAATATGATAAGTCACCGAAAACATGGATAAACACAAATACCCAAAACAACACCTTTCGGTGACGGGGGAGACCCGTATACATTGCACGTGACGGAACACTAAAGTGGGTCACCTACTATGCAATAAAAACACCCACGTGGATTACTCTCGTAAACTGAGCTCAATCACTCCAGATCTATTGCCCGTGAGACTAGGGAGCCCCCAACTTAAACCACTCCAGGTCTATACATTGGGTCACTCCAAATCCACAACAGCACATTAGGGATTACACTTTACTGCCCATGAGACGACGCCCGACCATATAGGTCCACGCCTTACTTATCATGGATCCCGATGCCTATCCCGTGCTAAGCACCTGTATGGAATTACACCTTACTGCCCATGAGACGACGCCCGACCATATAGGTCCATGCCTTACTTATCTGACACGAGGTTTTGACACCCCGTGAATCTCACCGCAAGTGTACGGGTCGAAGTCAAATAATAGTGTACGGAAGTACGAGTATCGAATCACGGGGAACTAGGAACTAAATATCACAATTACTACAAGAACTATTAACTGGGCTGTCAAATTGGAGATTGGTTTGGTAAACTAATGTAATGCAGAAATTAAAGTCAAACAAACACCAGACAACTAGTAAACAGTTCTAGAATTCAGATGGAGAAACAGCTGAGGGTTGGATATCCTTAGGTTTCACATATGAATATCAGGCTAACGACAAATACCAGTTAATTCCGTAAATGAATACTCAACCTTGATCTAACCATTGCTCTCTCTCAAGTAACAACAGTTATATTTGTAAGACATGGTGCTTTCTCAAGCTACCATGAAGTTTATTTCGAAAACAAACACAAGATTAACCTCTCGATCTCACCTTATGTAGTTCAAAACACATTAAGCATAGGTTATTATGAGACTAAAGTTTTACTCGGTATATCTCTATCCTTTCTTACCTTTAGACATGTAATTCCTAATTCTAGATCTCAATTAATTCTCTCGAACATAATTGACAACACACAACAATTGCAAGTTAGCTACGCTCACAAAGGCATTAAGAACAAAATCACATGCATTCATTAATTGGAAACACTGATAAGAATCATTCGTCATCCATCTATATGTCTAATCCTAATTCAATCCAACCCCCAACATCTTAAACTTAGTTCATGATGTTGGGGGATTCAAACATAAAAGAAAAGGAAACGAAAGTATGAGAAAACATGGTAACGTGATCGTGGTGATAGTGTAAGATGAATTGATGAACTCCCTTTCCCGTGCTTGAATCTACTTCGCGTCGTGAACGTTTCTTCGATTGGTTCTCGATCTTCGCTCCAAATGGTGTCACGTGGCTCTGGAAATCGCCCCCGAACTGCCCTGGATCGTCTGCCGTAAGATGGATACCGAAAAAGTGACCTAAATGTCGAAATAAAAAGCTGAAATCCGCAAACAGAGGCTTACGCGGCCTTCCACGCGACTTGCAAGTCGCGTGGAAAGTCGCGCGCCTCCCTGAGGCTGCTCTGGGTCGGTTCTGGTTCGTTCGCGGGTCTTGGGCTTGGCTTTTGGGCTCCCGTTAGGCTTCGTTTTGACTCGTTTTGGGCTCTTTTTCGCTTCTATTTCCGAGGAATGCCGCTTTTTATATAACCTGCGTAAATCACTAGATAAAACGTAAAATACACGCCTTTTTACCTGGATACAAGCCAATCTCGTTGGTTTGAGAACTGAGAATAACGTCAAAAAGTGGCGTTATCAACAACCCCAAACCGAGCGTTGCTTGTCCCCAAGCAAATTAGCGATAACAACAGAATGAAAGTATATATCTGTGAGAGCATAATAATAACTGCACAATTCCAATCGGTACCAAGTGATGCATCGGTGATTTCCCATACCCGTGACTATCTTTCTCACTCTCGCCTCATTCTTTATTTTGTCCGATCTGTGACCTTCTATTGGGAGTTGAACTCGTGACAGTTCCGATTACATTAAGGTTGGACTAAGTCCAGACATGCTAGGGAAAACATTTCGCCTCGACCCTACCTTACGGGATACTCTCTTTGCACTCGAACCTAGGTTATCGCTCGTGTTGTCATGTTTTGGAGGTTATGTACAAGAATACTCAAATGTCATGAAAACTCTCAAGAAAGACGCACAAATGTCCAAAATTTTAATCTCAGACGGAATCAAGTAGCAAGACAGGGAATATCGGTAAAGGTAGTCATAGACTCTAATCACGTTTTCCATAAGATCATCCAGGTCTTTACACGGGTTGTAATAGGGCTAAGGTTAAGGCTGTGAAACGACGGGTAAAAAGGTTCAAATATCCTTGGCATGTCAATCATTGGCAGTTCCGAACTCTATAGTTTTTCGCTCTCTTATTTGGCCCTTTCCGTCACTATTGGAGTTGCTTTGACTCTCTTATTTTCTGCTATAGATAATATCTAGATAACTGTTTTTTTTGGGGACTTCATTGGTCCTCTTTATTGATTGGGGAAACATTGGCCCTCTTTTCTCTTTCTTGACTGGCCTGATTTCTTTCTTTTCTGCTCTATCTCTCTACGTTCATTACTGCTTCCGATTGACACACTTTCGGATAAGGGTTGGCTAAGGCTTATGGCTAAAGGTGTAATGGGGGTTTAGAAACGAAAGGGTTGAGTGTTTGGCTGCAAAGGGCTTACGGGTACATGCATAAGGGTAAAAGGTACGATAGCTAAAAACTGGTTAAAAATAACATACAATGCCTGGAATCATATCTCAAGGTCCACATGATATAGTCTACTTTACCCTCACCTAATATCCCGATGTTCGTCTTTGCTACTCAATGCAATAATGTAGTGAGATCATTCTACATTCACGACAAGGAATTCGAAAACGTGTATGTGAATTAAGTGTATAAATCCCTCGAATTGAAAGACGTCTTTTAGGCTCAAAATCTTACCATCGGGTGGTCTCCACTAATGTCCCTAGTCATGTCCTTTCCCGGTCCTTCCCTAACGGTCACGTCACTATCATAAAGTTCTTCCCACAATGGTCGGTCTCAATCATTCAAATCAAAAAAATTTAGCTACTTTGATCTAGACACTCAAAAGTGCAGGAAATCTACGTGCATAAGCTTGGGCCCGATTGGGCAACCCCAAACCTTACCCACACATTGTCCCCAATGTGCAAGCAAAGTTGTAGGTGATGCGACTCAATCATTGTGCAGTTATTTACAGGTATAAAGAGGACGGGTAAAACATTAACATAACAAGCAAAAAGAAATCCCAAAATTTCTAAACTGGGCACCCCAAACCTAGGCCGTGGCCTGGGTTTGCCAAATAAAAGCCAACCCCAAACCTCGGTAAAACCGAGGTTTGCATAGGGTCTAATGTGAGTGTGTAGATGGTTCAAAAATGAGGCACCCCAAACCTAAGTGAAACTTAGGTTTGTTGCATCTCGTGCAATTACAACAGAGTAACACATCAAACACCACTCTTTTAGCAGAGAAGGATTTAGAACATACCTGTTTTGCCCGGCCAGAGGATTCTTGACAGTTGATCATCAATCGGATACGGAAGGGAGAACATGCAACACAAGAGAAAGAAAAACAAAACAGAAAACACACAAAGCAAGAAAGAAAACAAAAACTGCACGAAAAACGAAAAAAACGGGGCAAATGGGACTCACGCGGTTTAGCCCGCGACTTGCAAGTCGCGTGGAAAACTGCGTAACCCTCTGTTTCAGAAAACCAACAGAGGGCCCCGCGACTTTCTGCGCGGTATGTAAACCGCGTGTAAAGCCGCGTATGTCCCTGTTTCAAAATATTTTTGGCTTTTTTCGATTTTTCGATTTTTATGGTTTTTCTGAAATAAAACACACTTAAACTAGAAATACTAAACTGAAACAAACCTTGGTGGGTTGCCTCCCACCCGGCGCCTTATTTAAAGTCGTGGCACGACTATGTGGGTTCAGCTCGGCTCAGTATCCGCGGACTTGAATCGCCCACACTTGCGATTTCCCGCGGATTTCTCTCCTCCTTCTTCTCTTTCACCACTTCCTCTTTCCAGCAGCTTGAATCTCACGTTCTCACCACCAACTTGGAATGTGATCTCGCCCTCTTCCATATCAATCAGTGCCCGACTCGTGGCCAGGAAGGATCGTCCCAAAATCAACGGGACCTCTTCATCTTCGTCTATATCGACTACCACGAAGTCGACAGGAAAGTAAAACTTACCAACTTTGATCAGCACGTCTTCAATCACCCCGTATGGGTATCTTATCGACCGATCCGCCAGCTTAAGCGTCATGAATGTGGGACTCACCTCACCCAGGCCAAGTTTCTTGAAAATAGACAGAGGAATCAGGTTAATACTAGCCCCTAAATCACATAAAACCTTATTAAAATTAAATCTGCCAATTTGAATAGGAATCGAAAAACTCCCTGGATCTTTGAGCTTTTGGGGCAGTTTATTTTGGAAAATCGCGCTGCACTCTTCAGTGAGTGCAACGGTGGCCTGGTGATCAAGTGCCCTCTTTTTGGAGAGGATCTCTTTCATGAACTTTGCGTAAGAGGGCATTTGTGTAAGCGCATCTGCAAATGGGATATTAATGGTTAGCTTTTTAAAGACATCAAGAAATTTAGAAAAATGAACCTGGTCCTTATTTGCTTTCAGCCTGCTTGGGTAGGGTACTCTCGGGATTTCCAGCTTGACCAGTGGTGTTTCTTCTTTCGTCTTCTCTTCACTCTTCTCGCTCTCTTCAACCACGACCTCTTTTTCTTCATTCGAACTCTCTCTATCGGGCTCGGTCTCTTCAGGTGACGGTTCTCTATTCAGTTCCTTACCACTCCTCAGGTATATGGCATTACAATGCTCCCGGTTTTGCCTTTCGGGTTGACTCGGAAGTTTCCCGGGGGCTCGGTTTTGTAGGGTCTCGGAAATCTGCCCCACTTGCCTCTCGAGGATCTTGATGGTGGCGGTGTTTTGCTCGGTAGCCACCTTGACAGTATTGATTGTGCTCGTTAATCCCTCGACTGTGTTGTCCATTTTCGACATGAACTTCATCATCATGTCCTCGAGTCCCGGCTTCTTCTCCCCGGATGGTCCTTCATTCCTTTGGTGGAAACCTGGAGGACGGTAAACATTATTAGTATTAGGGAAGTGAGAAGAGTTAGAAAAGTTACCTGGCTGTTGCTGGTCGGGTTGACTCCATGAAAGATTGGGGTGCTTTTTCCACCCCTCATTGTAAGTGTTGGAGAACGGATCGTTTCTCGAGTGGTTCCGGTTTGCCACAAAATGAACCTGATCAGGTTCTTGGGGATTTCCCCCATTCAGCCTATTTGTGATGACAGCCAGTTGAGCTTTCAGTTCATGAAGCTCGTTACTTTCTTGGACACTTGCTACTCTTCTTACAGCTGATCGTGGAGTAGAGAAACTGTGCTCGGCCAAGTTCTCGATCAGCTCACATGCTTCCTCATAAGACCTATCCATCAATGCTCCACCCGCCGCAGCTGTGATATCATTCTTGAATTGTGGGTGGAGCCCACTAAAGAAGGTCTGGATGATGACCCAACCTTGTAGCCCATGATGAGGACACTTCTTGATCATGTCCTTGTAACGTTCCCACGCCTCATAAAGCGTTTCTTGATCCCATTGAGAAAAATGGGTGATCTCCGCCATTAGCTGCGCGGTTCTTCCCGGTGGAAAGAATTTCTGAAGGAAGGCAGCCTTCAGTTGCGCCCAAGTGGTGATCGAATCTGGTTGGATGCTCTCGGTCCATGTCTCAGCTCGGCCTTTGAGAGAGAACCCGAATAACCTCAGCTTGATGGCATCCTCGTTCATGCCATTGATCTTGAATGTATTACAGATCCTCTCGAATGCACGGAGATGTGCATGAGGATCTTCGGTCGGCGCTCCTCCATATGGATTCTGTTGTACCATGACAATGGTACTCGGTTTGAGCTCGAAGTAGTTTGCTGCGGTGGCGGGTGGTTGGATGCCTATCCGTGCGGTTGCCACGTTCGGATTGGCAAATGACCGCATAGGCACCCTTTCCGGAGGTGGTGGTGGTGGATTATTGCGGCGAGGTGGTCTCTCGTCGTCTGACATTTCGAATTTAAGATTTCGCTTAACTTTAGCTTCTTTCCGTAGACGACGGGCGGTTCTTTCGATCTCCGGATCAAATTCTTCAATCTCTTTTCCTCGGGTCGTCCTTGGCATAAACCAAGTGGAACCTGAAAAGAAGAAAACAAAGTCAATAATCCAAAAAAAACTGAAAGTGAATAAAATAAAATGACAAGAAAATAAAATGCCCAATCTAATAGCGCGTATAGATGGTAGTGCTATTAGCTACAACTAGTTCCCCGGCAACGGCGCCAAAAACTTGACACGAGGTTTTGACACCCCGCGAATCTCACCGCAAGTGTACGGGTCGAAGTCAAGTAATAGTGTACGGAAGTACGAGTATCGAATCACGGGGAACTAGGAACTAAATATCACAATTACTACAAGAACTATTAACTGGGCTGTCAAATTGGAGATTGGTTTGGTAAACTAATGTAATGCAGAAATTAAAGTCAAACAAACACCAGACAACTAGTAAACAGTTCTAGAATTCAGATGGAGAAACAGCTGAGGGTTGGATATCCTTAGGTTTCACATATGAATATCAGGCTAACGACAAATACCAGTTAATTCCGTAAATGAATACTCAACCTTGATCTAACCATTGCTCTCTCTCAAGTAACAACAGTTATATTTGTAAGACATGGTGCTTTCTCAAGCTACCATGAAGTTTATTTCGAAAACAAACACAAGATTAACCTCTCGATCTCACCTTATGTAGTTCAAAACACATTAAGCATAGGTTATTATGAGACTAAAGTTTTACTCGGTATATCTCTATCCTTTCTTACCTTTAGACATGTAATTCCTAATTCTAGATCTCAATTAATTCTCTCGAACATAATTGACAACACACAACAATTGCAAGTTAGCTACGCTCACAAAGGCATTAAGAACAAAATCACATGCATTCATTAATTGGAAAAACTGATAAGAATCATTCGCCATCCATCTATATGTCTAATCCTAATTCAATCCAACCCCCAACATCTTAAAGTTAGTTCATGATGTTGGGGGATTCAAACATAAAAGAAAAGGAAACGAAAGTATGAGAAAACATGGTAACGTGATCGTGGTGATAGTGTAAGATGAATTGATGAACTCCCTTTCCCGTGCTTGAATCTACTTCGCGTCGTGAACGTTTCTTCGATTGGTTCTCGATCTTCGCTCCAAATGGTGTCACGTGGCTCTAGAAATCGCCCCCGAACTGCCCTGGATCGTCTGCCGTAAGATGGATACCGAAAAAGTGACCTAAATGTCGAAATAAAAAGCTGAAATCCGCAAACAGAGGCTTACGCGGCCTTCCACGCGACTTGCAAGTCGCGTGGAAAGTCGCGCGCCTCCCTGAGGCTGCTCTGGGTCGGTTCTGGTTCGTTCGCGGGTCTTGGGCTTGGCTTTTGGGCTCCCGTTAGGCTTCGTTTTGACTCGTTTTGGGCTCTTTTTCGCTTCTATTTCCGAGGAATGCCGCTTTTTATATAACCTGCGTAAATCACTAGATAAACCGTAAAATACACACCTTTTTACCTGGATACAAGCCAATCTCGTTGGTTTGAGAACTGAGAATAACGTCAAAAAGTGGTGTTATCATTATCATGGATCCCGATGCCTATCCCGTGCTAAGCACCTGTATGGAATTACACCTTACTGCCCATGAGACGACGCCCGACCATCTAGGTCCACGCCTTACTTATCATGGAACCCTATGCCTATTCTGTGCTACAAAAGAAACTAACGTCTCGTAAACTGAGCTCAATCAATCCCGACCTCTTGCCTGCGAGACTAAGGGGAAACTCAAATGCCTATGGATCCATGGCTAACAAGGTCTAAAATATTACATGACCCCAAATGAATAAACAAATGCATTCAAAACATGCAATTCTCCAATAACATAAATCATGATCAAAACTCAACTTTGAGCTATCAAACTGGACAAATGTCCCCAAAACTTGATAAAATCCAATACCGAGCCACAAGCTCAACTAACTCAAAAGATAGTTCATGAAAGTCATAAAACGACATTAAATATAACAACACACACCGGTTGCCAGTAAATACTTCAAATCCATGAAAACCCGAAATAAAACCTTGGATCGGGATAAACCTCCTTTCCAAAGAACTCACACCGTACATTCCCTAATCGTCCCATAATGTACTAAATGCATGTTTCCAAATTATACACAAAATGCATTTTCATGACAAGTGGATTCCATTTATAACATAAATCAATAACTCGTTTTCATGTATGATTTATCTATTACATTTTCCCAAAAACTCCAAATATAAGTGTTTTACAATATTTACAACCATAAATACTTCAAAGGGTTAAAACCCACCAAATAATTCTACCATTGATAATTTTCATGTAAAAACACATAAGTACTTGGAAAAATAACATTTTGGCATGTACAAAGTTTTCACAAAGCAACTTGAACTCACCTTGCTAGATTTAGGCTAAATCTAGATTTTCCCCAAACGTAAGCTCCTTTGATGCAACCCGAATCCTTAGGCCAAATCTTCCAAAAAAAACCTAGATCCACAAGTTTCCAACCATAAATAATCATTCCCAAACACTTATATACACTTCCCCCAACATAAATCATCCAAAACCACCAAGAATACCAAAACCCTAACTTCTTAGATGAAGAAAAGTGAGAAGCTTACCTCAACCACCACCAAATACTCTTGGATCATTCATCATACTTCAAAACTCTTTCTAGATCCTTGAAGAGCTCTCAAAAACGAAACCGTAGCAACTTGAATCATCAAAAACGGAGTGGGGATGCAAAAGTTATGAAGGTTTGAAGTTTGAGCTGAAAATTCGCGACTTAATACGGACTCAGTGCGTTATGCGGCTTGGGCCGCGGCCTAAGGTCGCACACCAGGCCGCGCGGTTCCGCGGCCCCATTTTAGGTCGGATACTATTTCGGCCATAACTTCTTCGTTATAGCTCCGTTTTTGCTCCGGAAAGAACCGTTGGACTCGTATTCGAATTCCTCATCCAACAAGACCATAAAATCTAAGATTTAACCCAAAATCCTATTTTTCATAAAAGATTGGTTCCACATCGATTTCAAAATTGTACTTATCTGAAAATTACGGGTGTTACATTCATCATCACCCAAAGATGATGATGACGATGATGATGATGTCGACTTCTTCTTCCAGCCCAAACCCAGAACGACCCCTGCTCTCAAAGGGATAGTCTTCAAAGAATCAGGGGAGGGGACCACCAAAACCAAACCTGCAGCGACTGAAGCTGACAAAGGCAAAAACAAAGGCATCGTTGCTGAAGACAATCTGACTATCCTTCTCAGAAAAGCTAGTTTGTCAGGTAACATATACTTTCTTCCCTTACACTGCATCCCTCATCTATCCCTTCTCAACCTCAGTTCTACTCTCCATCAAATCTCTAAACACTTAAACCCCTCTTTTCTCTATCTCTTCTTCAAAATGATGTTAACTTTGTGATCGTATTGTTTCAGCTAGTCCTCTCCCCTGCTTGAGGGTCAAGCTGAAGCTCCTCCCGCTACAGCTCCAATAATCCCAGCCCCGAGTGCTGATGAAATAATCTTGGTCCTGAATCTCGATGGGACTGATGATTCTTTTGAAGAAGAAGAAGAAGAACTGTTCTCTCACAAGAAAAGACTTTCCTTGGTTACTCAAATGGCAAGTGAAGAAGAAATGAAAAAGAGAGCAGCTATGATTCAAAAGCTGGAGGATCAACGCATTGTTCCTTATCATCTCAACATCCTATCAAAAGGGGAAATCATGGAATCCCTCAGAGCTGAGAAACTCTTCGCTGAACGAAAGAAGGCTGAAGAAAAAGATAAAGAATATGCCTTAGAACTTGCTCAGCGATCAGTTGATGATCCAACCCTGAAAAAGTTTCCTGTTGCTGTTCAAAAGAAACTGATGAAGGATGCACATATGATCCACCAGGAAAAGACCAAAGTCAGTGACACCACACTCGACTGGTGCAAGAAGATGTGCCACCACAGAAGTCATGCATCAAGGATAAGCGATGTAAACGTGAAAGGGAGATATGCTATGAAAAATACTAAAAAGGCACCGATTGTTCGTGTCCAAGTAGTTAGAGAAAATAGCTACTTCAGAACTTGCTACATGTCAGACCTGGATAAATTCGGCTTCCCTGAATGGATGGAAATGAGAATCGCAATTCAGCGATCCCGCTCAACTTTCAAGACCTATGTTGAACAAGCCATAAATAGGCTGATCGACTTGGTAACCTCAGCGGTTGATATTCCCCATCCACCAATTCAGAAGAAACGAGCTACTCCAAAGAAGAAGAAGGCTCTTTCCTCTCCAGGCCCGACAATAAGAAACAAGACAGGGATTGATGTCTCTCATGAAGCAGTTCTTGGCCCCAACCCTGACTTCTCTGGGAACGACATGTCTCTACCTCTCGCTGATGATTTCGTCCCTGGTAAGGTTATCAACGAACCTTATGGTATTTTCTTCTATGACTTCACTGGTCGTGAATGCTTTCAACGCATCTCTGAGTTATACAAAACTCCAATCGAACAACTCAAAGATTTACTCTACTGGTGCGAGTACAAACACAGTCTTCTTGGATCACTCCTAAAACCCCACATCTACCGCGAAGCTAAGAAAAGAAGGGAACAGGGAGTCACTGTCCCTGATTGGGTGATTCCAGAGAATGATACTCTTGATGAACTCGTCAAGAAAGAACCTGAGTAGCTGATAAGATTTCTTTTGTAATTCTTCTATCTTTATCAGCTTGTAAACTCTTTGTACTTGTAATTATTATTTGTTGTACTTGTAATTTTTCCACTTCCCTTTGTAACTAATACGAAGTTTAATGAAAAATTTCAGTGAATGTACTTTACTCCATCAGTACTTAAAAAGATCCCTGAAAACAGTAAATGGGACAAATATTTTATGAGTCCTTTGTATCCTTATGTTTTCTTACTTAGCAATTTTCTTTTATTGCTATGTCATAATCATATAGGGGGAGATTGTTGATCCAAACCCTCAGTGATAAATACTAAGTCTGTTTAGTACTAAGTCTGTTTAGTACCGCTGATAAATATGTATTAGAGTTTCACTATCGCTGATAAATACTAAGTCTGTTTAGTACCGCTGATAGGAAGCTCTCGTTCTTTAATTTACACATTCAGCGAACACTGTTCATCAGTAAGCCCTGAGCCTGTTTACTTATGATCCCTGAAGACAAGATTCACGTCAACTATGTTCTACGTTGAAGTCAAAGATCAAGCCAAAGAACCAGCGACTAAATCTACTAATGAACTGATGTGGATATCAGCGAAGCCAAGACTTGTTTTTGTCTACTCAACGTGAAGTTTCAAGTAGAAGACTTCAGCGAACGCTGAACTTTATCATTCGCTGATAAAGAATCATTCAGCGAATGCTGATCATGAAGCCTCCTCTACAAGTTACTTTTGTCTTATCCCCTTGCACGCCTCCGTACGAAAATGTCAGAACGGACATCCCTTTTGTCCAGAATCGTTCAACCAACTCTGATTCTACACTGTTCATCATGCGACCACTAGGTTGTCTACTGAAGTCAAACCATGCAACCAACCAGAGGCTGCCACGTGTAAAGTTGTACTGTTGTGCATTAATTGCATGCAGTATATAAAGAAAACCCTAATTCATTCTTTGAACACCTCGACCATTCCTTATCTTGCTGAATCCGTGTGTTAGAATACTTATCTTAAGTGTTCTTATTTCCTTCTCTCTTATTTCTAGTGCAAGAAATCTGAGTGTTCTCATAGTTTGTTTAGATTAAGTTTATTCCTTAATCTTGTTCTACAACAAACTGTAAATTGTTTGATACATATCAATAAACAATTTAGAAAAGTAAAAATCGTGTGTTTGTATTCAACCCCCCTTCTACAAACTTGTATAACCCCTTTGGGACCAACAAGTGGTATCAGAACAGTTTGTTTAATTCAATAAATAAGATCTTGCTTATACTATAATCTTTTCTCTTCCTTGCTATTTTCTAAAAATGACTAACTCTACAAACACAAACTATATCGATAATGGTTCTCTTGCAAAACCCCCTAGATTTTCCAAAGATAACTTCAATCTATGGAAAAATAGGATAATGCTCTTCATGGAAGGTGTAGACCCTACTATACCTTACTACATTGAAAATGGACCATATGTCCCTTTCATGATAGACCCTGCTGTTCCAGGCACTGCTACCAGAGCTTCCATTCCTGAAAGAATCATTCCCAGGGAAGTCAGTACTTGGACTGATGAAGACAAGAAGAAGGTGGCCATCGATACTAAGGCCAGATCCATCCTCTCTATGGTTCTTCTTGATGAAGTCTACCACTCCGTCATGAACCTGAAAAGCTCTAAAGCCATGTGGAACACAATATGTGTTCAATATGAAGGTACTTCTGAAGTCCATGATTCAAGAAAGATCAACCTGGTAAGACAGTACGAAAGTTTATCTGTGGTAAGAATGAAACTCTTTCTGAAGTTCACCAACGTTTTAACTGTTTAATCATTGACTTAAAAACTGTTGGTAAGGAATATTCAAACTTTGAGATCCTGACAAAGTTTCTGGAATGTCTTCCTGAAAGTTGGGACAATTATTCTATGTGTCTTAAACTATCAAAGGATCTGAAATCTATGACCCTTTCTACCTTATATGGCACTATGCTCAATCATGAGCAGTCGTGTCATCTTAAGAAGAATCTTGTAAAATCATATTTTTTAGAATGCGTCAAAAAAAGTCTGACACCGCAAGTAAAAGTTGTCTTGCAGTGTCAGACATGCGAGATTCTGATCATTTTGGTAGAAACAATTGAATGATTAAAAGTTAAAGTTTCTTACGTGAAACGGCTATTTAAGTTGATAACTCGATCATGTTAGAGTGTGTGGTGGTGTAGTAAAAAAATATTAATAATCATTAATCAACATCAACTGTCATTATCAAATCATATTTCAAGAATAAAATGACAACATTGCCTTTAACGGTTGAAAGTTACAGATGGTATAGGGATTTAACGGATGAAAGTTGACAGCTGTTGGCATGTATTTTTGTATATTGTAGGGGATTTTTTGCAATAAATAACTGTAAGGGTCTAATTATAAAAATGTTTAGAATATAGGGATGAAAAATGTATTTCATTCTAATTATTAACAAAAAGCCCACAAGTAATTGAGGCCACAAAAGGCAAGCCCACAACCACTATTCCGCCAGGTGTGCGATCCGTGAGCCAGCTTGACGTAGCCCAGATGGTGAACTAATAAAAAAGGTCATCTCAGCTCGAACGACGTCGTACGATGTATAATCTCATCGGGAACCACTACCTCATCGTCACTTCACCACCATAAATATCAGCTCTCAGTCACACACCATCTACTAACTTTTTCCGCTTCCCATTTTCATCGTTTTCATCGCTTTCTCTATAATCAAATCTCGTTTCTTCACTCAGATCTCCAGCAATGGCAAAAGACCCAGTTCGCGTTCTTGTTACCGGTGCCGCAGGTATGATCTTAGTTTCTTTGCGTAGTTATTTTGAATTAAAAGGAGAATGGATTATGGATCTAATCAATTTTTCTTCAGATTCCGTTTATGAACTTTGATTTTTTTTTATTATTGTTGAATTTATCTGATCGGATCGGATCGCGTTTAGTTGTAACTTTATGTAGTTGCTTACTGATCGAGTGTTACAGTGCACACACACAGAAGAAATAGTGGAGTGTGTGTGATGTGGTTCGACTTCGAGTTAAGGTAGATCTGAGTATTTGTGCTTAGTTTGACCAAATCTTGACCAAGACTGTAAGGTTTATGCGGGTTTTTTTGATTGCTTATGATCAAGGTGAATCAGGGGTTTGCTGGTCTCATAAGTAAATTTGAAGAGAATTGATGAAAATCTAAATCTTGTGGTTGGTGTTCTGAAATTTAAGTGGATGTTGGCCTTCAATTATGTCTTAATTAACACAAATCCGTAAGGTTTATTTGGTTTTCTTTTAATTGTTTAAGATCAAGGTGAATTAGGGTTTTGAGTGTTTCATAAGTAAATATGAGAATCCTGGGGTTGGTTTTCTAAATTGTAAATGGATGTAGGTCTAATCCATGATTTACTATGGTGTTTAGGTGTGCCTTGCATCGTGCATGACTATTGAATTTTTGCAACTTTCATGTGATTCTTATTTTCATAGTTGCTTTGTTTGATTGATTTTAGTTACATAAGATCTGGTTAACAGGTTCATTAGTGTTAGCCTACCAATCAACCTGGGCTTGTGCTATGCGTCTCTGTGATTGTGTAACCACAAAGCAACCAGAGATTATGGTTGTATGTCAATATTGTTTTAATACATTTAAGATTTAATCTTTGATCGACCAAATGATGTAACCATATTTGCTTATTCATATATATTTTATTTGAAATTCTATAGATTGGTGTTCTTGTAGAAATGGAGTATCTTTAGTCTACAGTGAGGTTTATAGCAACATACTGATTAAGCTCTGTTTCTTCACAGGACAAATTGGATACGCTCTTGTTCCCATGATTGCCAGAGGAATCATGTTAGGTGCTGACCAACCAGTGATCTTGCACATGCTTGATATTCAACCAGCTGCAGAGGCTTTGAACGGAGTCAAAATGGAGTTGGTGGATGCTGCATTTCCCCTCCTGAAAGGTCTTTATTTTATCTGACTTATTTTATTCTTATAATTGTTGTAACCATTGATGATGTTATATTGTGTTTAAGTTGAAAATCATCTATCTGATATCGGAAATATACTGAAAAAATGCTTTATATCAGGAGTTGTTGCCACCACTGATGCTGTTGAGGCATGCACTGGTGTGAATGTAGCAGTCATGGTTGGTGGATTTCCGAGGAAAGAAGGCATGGAAAGAAAAGATGTGATGTCTAAAAATGTTTCGATTTACAAGTCCCAAGCTTCTGCTCTTGAGAAGCATGCTGCAGCAAACTGCAAGGTTTTGGTTGTTGCTAACCCTGCAAACACCAACGCATTGATCTTGAAGGAATTTGCACCATCAATCCCTGAGAAAAACATTACTTGTTTAACAAGGCTAGACCATAACAGGGCTCTTGGACAAATCTCAGAGAAGTTAGACGTTCAAGTATCAGATGTCAAAAATGTTATCATTTGGGGAAACCACTCATCAACCCAGTATCCTGATGTCACCCATGCAACTGTTGGAGGCAAGTCTGTTCCAGAGCTCATTAAGGATGATGAATGGTATGAAAAAGGGTTTTTTTTTTTTAAATTTATTTATTTATTTGGAAGGGTGTCCGATGCTATGCCTAGACTAATCCCTAGGCATATTATGGCCGCAAGACATTAGCCCTGATTAAACTCGGTTGCCACAATTGTTGTGTACGCCTTGATTCGAACGAACCCTGGGCAGATGGGATATTCCACCACGTCCCCGGGGCCTTAACCAATACGCCACAACCCTTGTGGTTAAGGGTTTTCTTTCTTGTTTTCTTTTTTGAGTTATTTCATGTATCGATGACTCATTTAATAATTTTTTGTGTTTTTATAGGTTGAAATCTGGATTTATTAGCACTGTCCAACAGCGTGGTGCTGCAATCATTAAGGCTAGGAAGCTGTCTAGTGCACTCTCAGCTGCAAGTTCTGCTTGTGACCATATTCGTGATTGGGTCTGTGGAACTCCAGAGGTTGGTGTTTGTTATTTATTCTCTTGTAATTTATTTGTTTATTTATTTGTTTTCTAATTTTGGTTGGTATTGTGATGTAAATTTTAGGGAACTTGGGTTTCAATGGGTGTGTACTCTGATGGGTCATACAATGTTCCAGCTGGGCTTATTTACTCTTTCCCAGTTACTTGCCGTAACGGAGAATGGTCAATTGTTCAAGGTGACCAACTTTTTTCATATGCTATTTGCATTATTTTTGTTTTAATATATGTATATATGTATTTATGAAATTTGATTTGCAGGTCTTTCGATTGACGAGTTCTCAAGGAAGAAGCTGGACTTGACAGCAGAAGAGCTGAGCGAAGAGAAGGCTCTTGCATACTCTTGTCTGTCGTAGATGATGTGTGATAGTGATGTGCTTTGAAATGCTCATACTATTTGAAATAACACCATCATTAAATTGTTTGTTAATGATGGAAGTAGAATTGATTCTGTTGTATCAGATGACTTATGCATTTTTGTGATTGCCATATTCAACTCAATTCAGAGATTCTTGGTTTTTGCTTGCTGGTAAGCGACAATCTTCATGCCATACTGATTTGGAGCTTTTTGTATGGTAGACTATTATGTTTTGTGCTTTGGCATATGCTTGTGATTTAGGAACTAGGAAAGGTGCCTTTTGTTAGTAGATGTCGAATCCTAGGTTAGTCAGGTTGGGTGATACTCAGGTTCGGGTTCTGGTGAAAAGTTGAGGATAACGTGATAAGCGAGAGAAGTGGTTATCGATCGTTGGATGAGAAATGGATGCCGATGTGGGATTTCAAGACGCTCCCTCTCTAGTTTGATGGATGCGGATTCCCAAAGCATTGAGAGGGTGCTAGAGTTAGAGCTACCCCATGCCCATGGTGTCTGGTGGGGTTTCTGTTGTAAAGGACTTTATCTTTGATATGAAGAAAGGTTTTAAAATTGAAAATTGCTTCATGATGATGCCAAAGTTCAAACTAGTTTAACCCTCAAAATGCGAGGCTGGATGGGGTTTGGGTTTTAGCTTATTTGTCAAATGAGCTTGTTGAGTTGAGGGTTTTGGTTCCAAAAGCAAGAAACATTTCAGTAGATTGGGTTCATTCTTTGGACTACTACTATTAAAACTTGCTGAACCAAAATGGCTTGAATTTTTCATTTATGAAATGATAGTAAAACCGAACTAATATCAGGATCATTAGAGCATTTACAATAACTATTTTTAACAATTATGTTATCTTGTATGAGAAAATAGAAAAAAGAAGAGAGAGAAGATAAAAATCTCCAAATTTGGAGAAAAATCTCTAAAACCCATTTTTTAGAAAAAAGAAATAATATTTTAATTTTCCACCAATATGAGGTTTTGAAATAAAATGTTTAGAGGAGAGAAATAATATTTTATCAATGTATTGATTATTTTAGTAATATAATCAATGCTACAATCTCTAAAATAGAATAACTCTTGGAGTTAAAAGTAATATAATTAGAGATTAATTTTTAATACTCTTTTTTAGAAAAAATTATAACATAGCTATTGAAGATTCCAACGTGCACTTACGTTCCCAGACAGTTAACAAAAGAGGAGTTGTTAAAACTCCTTCCAGCAAAGTGGGTAACCGACTACAAGAGAATCCACCAGGCCCCCGTCCAGACAACCACAGCCCCAGACTTCATCAGACATGAAAATGGACTTGTCTTAATATCAACCAAGTGATTTGTTTACCAAGTCGTCTTTAGTTTCCCAAAAAAATCATTTTCTTGCAAAACAGTCTTGGTTTATGAATCAAAGGCGGTATGCAGGCCCGGCCCTGGGCATGTGCAGCCCGTGCGGTCGCACAGGGCATCAAAGCCCATAGGGGCATCAAATTTTCAAAAATGTTATTAGTTATGGGCTTTTAGATTTTAAAATTTAGAACTTGGGCTTTTAATGAAATGTTACACAAGCCCAACTGCCCAAGGACTGGTAGGCTAGTAAAAGGCAATAATGCATCGCATCTTGAGTTGAATCCAGAGTTCCAGACCTCGGCTATTTCATGAACAAACAATATGTTTGCCTTTTGCGAGAATCAAGACGACGTTCCAGTTCCAGAGGCGATTAACAGTAATGAAATGAAGCCAGAATCAAGAAACTCTCAATACGTCGCCGACTATATATGCCCTGAATGGCGGAATACTGGATACATCACCGATTATGCGACGGATTTAGGCAAAGAAACCATTAATCCTTCACTGTTTCGAGTGACTATGGGCTGACCGATTGTATTTGTGCCTCTCAAATCTCGATTAAAAATCGGCGTAGAGATGGGCCGTCTAGCTTGACTAAGTTTCAAACCCCTAAAAAATTGCATATTTGTCGTTTCATTTACTTAAAACCGCCTAGGGGCATTTTTTAGGATCTTCGCACAGGGCATCAAAATCCTTAGGAACGGCCCTGGCGGTATGCATTTTAATTGTGGGTCAAAAAACAGACAGGATACTCGTACAAGGTTCGGCTTGGGTTTGTTTCTGGGCCTCCATTAAGTCGATGAAAATTATATGTTGTTGTAGGGAGGGGGTTTTCAAAATAAAATGTAAAGGGGTCTGTTTAGAATAAAGCCATTGGAGTTATGGGAAGGTAAATACCATGTTTGATGTTCTTCCCAATGTTATCAATTAATTTCAATCCCATCCCACTTTCATCCAAAACCAACACTCTCCATGATTTACAAACATATACATAAAAAATACATATGTTATATGTATGTATAAATCTATTTGTTTGCATGTTATGTGTATATGTGACGATTTCCTAGATGGAGAGTCAAAATTATGTCAATAATTCAATAAACAAAAGAACACACAACAAATATTTAAAGGGTTTGGAAACTATTCAAGGTAGACGGTTTATCACCACGTCTATTCTTATTGAAATAAAGAAGGTTCAACCAGGGAGGACTGGGGGGCTTAATTCAAAACCCCGAACAACAAAAATAAAGATAAGATCACTTAAAACGATGTCTTCATGCATTTCATGATTATGCACAATCTGATTATATGGGTTGTATGCAGCTGCATGTAGTTATTGATTTGCCAGAATTGAATGTTTAAAAAGTTTCTGACCATAGATTGGAAAACAGAATATCAAGTTAAAATAAGAGAAAGTAAATAGTTGGGATGAATAAATAAAATGTAGTGGAAGATACTTTGGGAGCAACACATTTATTCTTTCATGTTGATCAACAATCTAGTTATTTTATTGCCTATGGGTGTAGGACACCCGAGTGAGTGTGTGTTTCAGTTCACAATTGTTGAAGGAATTCACAAATGATTTTGTATTGTTCTTCGTACTTTGCTGGGTTGAGATCGACCATGTAATTGTTACCTTTGATTGGCAGGTAAACAATCTTGTCGTTTTCTGCTCCTGTGGAGTGGATTTGGCTGAGTGAGCATGAGATACAACCATTTTTGCAGGTTACGAGTGCTCAAAGAACAATGAGAGAAATGAAGTTGAAAGGGAAAAAGCTTGAGAGTTTTTGAAATCGTAAGTAAGAATAGAGTTAAAATTAATATTTATACCTAGATTCTTACTCGAGTGCAAAGGAAGTGAAACGACGTTGAAAAGATGGGTTGTGAATAGTTTTCTGACATTTTCCATAGAGATTTGACATGTGGCAGTAGTTTCCAAGAAAATAGGTAAACGTCATAAACCGTCACCAAAGGATAAATATAGAGACATGACGGGTCACCTTGATAAATAACCCGTTCACTGAGTCAATTAGAGCAAAAAGACACAACTGTTGATGACCAGAAGGGGTTTAGTTCAAACAAAACCTTTAGATATTGACCTTGGTACCTCTGATCATCAGATTACCTTTTTATAGCCAAAAGTTTGAAAATCCTACTGCTGGTTGTGAAAAATATTCAAAAACATCCAATCCTTGTAAATAGAAGCTCTGGTTAGTACAACTAAAGGCCCTGTATACTCAAATATAGAGTTAAGGAACTTATTCAAAGAAGTTGAACTAGAATAGGTTTGCCCCTCTTGAAAATTCTTCATCGCACAAAGTTTAGAATGATTATACCTTTGTCTTGTGAACCAAAAGCTCTGGGTAGTAGAGACAGAGGCTTTGGGTATCGATTCTTAGTAACTCGATAAATGAAAACCTTTGGTATATACAACTAGAATATCTGGCTTTTAAAGAAATTGACCCCCTTGAATTAACAACTCTATACTCCACCTTCAACTATGTGTGGATCATTAAAGTGATAGGATATGCACAAAAACATAGTTCAAGCAAATACAGAGGCTCTGGTCTATAGAACTAAAGAGTCTGGTCGACAAGATTTAAATGGACAAGAATAAAAATATGCTCAGAAAAAATTACAGAGGCTCTGTGTGTTCTGTATAATCATTAGGATCATCATCATTATTGTTTTCACCATTATCATCATTTGTATTATCATCAGAAAGATTGAGTTCTGTACGTTCATCATCAGAAGAAGAAAAAGCAGAATGAATAACTTCTATATGATTCTTCTAGAATGTCCCGCTCAAAATGTGTGGAAGTCTCTTAATGAGAAATAGACATAGATGCACCCTATCTCCTTTATTTCCCCTCTCGTTTCATTTTCCCACTGCTCTCCCTGATCAGGAACCCTAGTATCTTGATCAAGCTCAGTCCTATCTCTATACCTTTCTCTTCGTTTATCTAGCCTAGGGATTGCTTCCTGGGTATGTCCCTCTGGTTTTGGTTCGACCATAGAAACTCTATATTCCCTATATTCCCTTGTTGGGGGAAATAGTTAGCTAGGGTATGAGACCAGTCACTGGATTTCTTGAGAATCGTGTAAGAGTTCACTTTTCGAATTAATATTTGACACTATGTCTGGGTTACACGAAATTCAATCTGGGATAAGACTCAAGAACACTTTCGTTTTTAGGCACAAAAACGAAAGCAAATTCACTGGAGAATATTTGAAGCCTTGTTTGAAATTGTGTGTGTAAAACGTAAGCATATATGGTATTTATATACTAATTCCATTCATAAAGAAGGAAAGAAACAGACATGGCAATTATTGCTAATTGATAGCAATAATGGGTAAGTTACCACCATTATGGCAATCATTGCTAATTGATAGCAATAATGGGTCAGTTACCACTGTTATGGCAAAAATATGGACTGAAATAGATGCACAATAAATGCAGTATCAGAGCTCTGATCTTACAAGACCCAGATATGGGACTTAACCTGATCAGGGCACAACCATTTCAAAGGTACCACTTCAGAGGTAGTCTGATCAGAGTCCAACCACTTCAGAGGTAGTCTGATCAGAGCCCAACCACTTTAGAGCAAGATTACCTCAGAGATAACCTTTACAACTTCAGAGATAGTCCTTCAGAGATAGCCTCTTGTGAAGAATATTAACATCTTGTAAAGAATATTAACCCTTGTAAAGAATATTAACATCTTGTAAAGAATATTAACCCTTGACCCCCGCCATTTCGTCGTGTCCGGGATCAAACTCCTCTTATGAAAAGTATGCACTCCGCACCACCTAACTTGCATTAGAACACATTCTGAAACCAATTATCACACGTGTTAAGTCCAATTACACTTAAATGACTTGGTGACACTAAAATCACCAACAATCCTCCCCCATTTTAGTGTAACCCATGAAATAACACCTTAAGTTAAACAAAACCAAACTTGCACTTAAATGAAAATATCGAAACAATTGAATTTCCATATTAGTATTTTACACGTTCCAAATATTCGAGAATCAAGGTGTCCTAAGAATTGAACCCATAAACTCATTTGAATACCTGAAGATAAAAATACATACAAGTTTCCATACTCTTCTAGTAAACAAAATGTGACACATTTATAAAGCCGTGTGTCCTAATCCTCTCATAATTGTATAAAGGCCAAGTACCCAACCTTTTGAAATGCGGCTACACTTCACAATCACATAGGTAATTCCTTTACTTCATGTACCTGCAAATACACTTTCTCAAAGGAATTATTAAGAAGTTAATCTTCAACCTACTTACTACAGGACCGGACACATATATGGGATGATGCAACATGTGTTCCAATTTATAAGTGTGAGATTTACGCATTGAATTCACCTTCTAATATAATATTAGAAGGGAAGTGCGTGTCTCACCATTATAAATTTATATGGACTTTAATCCCATCCCGATCGCAGATTTGTGCACTAAGTCTCTTGTCAGACCTTTTGTCAAGTGGTCTGCCAAATTTTGTTGCGTTCTAACAAACTCAACTGAGATTACACCATTCATGATTAATTCTCTAATCATGCTATGTCTAACACCGAAATGTCTAGACTTGCCTTTGCAAACATGGCTATAAGCCTTAGCTAAGGTGGTCGCACTATCACGACAAATAGAAATATGTGCAATCGGCTTTGGACACAATGGAATATCGTAAACTAGATTCTTTAGCCATTCCACCTCTTTACCGGCGGCGGCTAGTGCAACAAACTCAAATTCCATTGTTGAGTTTGTAATGCAAGTTTGCTTCTTGGATGCCCAAGAAATGGCACCTCCCCCAAGCAAAAATACCCAACCACTTGTTGAGGAGTGATCCTCCATGTTAGATATTCGACTTGCATCCTAATAACCTTCTAAGACCGAAGGATATCCCACATAACTCAAACCATAATCCATGGTCCCCTTAAGATATTTAAATACTCTTTGAACCGCTTGCCAATGTTGAGTACTAGGATTACTAGTATACCGACTCAACCGCCCTACGACATAAGCAATATCGAGCCTGGTGCTTGTCATACGTCAAGATACCAATAGCCTTAGAGTATTTAAGTTGTGAAATTGCATTGTCCGTATTTGGCATTAATTTCACACTAGAATCCATAGGAGTGCTCACGGGAGAACAATCACCGTAACTGAATTTATTGAGAATTTTTTCAATATAATGTGATAACGTCAAGACAATCCCTTTGTTAACCCGTTTAATCCTTGTGCCAAAGATTACATCAGCCTCTCCCATGTCTTTCATGGAAAACCTAGATGACAATAGTTTCTTAGTTTCATCTACCTGATTTTGATGAGTCCCAAAAATTAGCATGTCATCTCCATATAAGCAAATGATCACAGCTGCACCTTAAGCATAAAATCCTCTATAAACACATTTGTCGCATTGGTTTAAAGTAAAATCACATGACAAAATAACTTCATAAAATTTTTGATGCCATTGTTTAGGTGCTTGTTTCAGCCCGTACAAAGATTTCACAAGTTTACATACTTTTTACTCGTTTCCAGGCATAACAAAACCTTCCGGTTGTTTCATGTAAACTTCCTCTTGAAGATCACCATTCAAGAAGGATGTTTTAACATCCATTTGATGGATAAACAGATTATGTGTTGCCTCCAAGGATATTAACAATCTAATAGTCAAAATACGTGCTACCGGAGCATACGTATCGAAATACTCAATACCGTGTTTTTGTCGGAACCCTTGAATGACCAACCGGGCCTTGAATTTATCAATCGTCCCATAAACTTTCATCTTCTTTTTGAAGACCCATCTACATCCAAGTGGTTTAGACCTTGGAGGCAAATCTGATAACACCCAAGTGTTATTTTCAAGAATTGATGACATTTCGTCATCAATTGCTTCCTTCCAAAATGCGACATCTCGAGACTCCATCGCTTCTTTGAAAATCTTTGGGCAATCCTCAATACTATAACAATAAAATTTTTGAAGCCCAAGTTCTTCCCTTGAACCTTCCACCAAATACAGTTGGAAATCGCGACTGAATTTTTTGCAATTCGACCTCGTTTGCTTCTCCGGACCTGCCGTGTTTCGGGACTGGAAACACCATCCAAACTTTCTGGATTTTTCACTTTAATAGTGTTAGGAATCAGGTTCTTGAGCCTTTGTATTGATGAAAATTGCATCCCATCAAAAATCGCATCACGCGATTCGATTACGGTGCAATCAACACCGAATCATTAGGTTCTATCACGTATAACCTATAAGCCTTGGAATTTTCTGCATATCCAATGAATATAAAATTAATTCCACGTTCATCCAAAGTTTTCCTTTTGGGTTCTGTTGATCCAAACCCTTCAGTGATTGATGATGACCTTTAGAATCACTTAGTGAAAATTGTAAGTAAACATTATGTATCAGTGTTTCACCATCAAAGAAAAATATACTAAGTCTGTTTAGTATCGCTGAAGTGAAACCATTGTTCTTTAAATATACTTCAGCGATAAATGTACATCAGTAAAACCTGAGCTTGTTCAGTCTCACTGATGATCGCTGAATGTTCACTCTATAAACGTTTGCTTATGATCCCTGAAGACAAGACTAGCGAAAAAGTGTTCAACGCTGAAATCGAAAACCAGGTTGACGAACAAGTGACTAAGTCTACTCATGATGTGATGCGGATATCGGCGAAGCCAAGACTTGTCCAAATCACGCGATGTTTCAAGTAGAAGACCTCAGCGAGAGCTGACCTTCTTTCAGGCCTCTTTGAAGAAGATCAACTCAGCAATCGCTGATCATGAAGCCTGTTCTACAAGAAATATTTGTCTTATCCCCTTGCACGCTATTGTACGATTTGTCAGAAGGACAAGCCTCTGTCCTGGATCGTACAAACCACTCTGCCCACTACACTGTTCTCCTTGCGGCCAATAACATGTTTGCAAAAGTTAGAATCATGCAACCAACCAAGTGCTACCACGTGTAAAGTTATCCTGACATGCATTTAATGCATGTAGTATAAATAGGAAGTTCTACTTCATTCTGAAGTGCTCGTCCTCCCTGAACTTTTTAGTGCAAAGAAAAACTATCCTTAGCTTTTCTTAACTTCTTTCATTCTTATTCTAGTGCAAGAAATCTGTGTGGTTCTCATAGTTTGTTTAGATTAGGTTTTATAGTTAGTATTATTCCGCAACAAACTGTAAATTGTTTGATTATTTCAATAAACAATATAGAAAGATAAAAACTGTGTGTTTGTATTCAACCCCCCATTCTACAAACTTCTATAACCCTTCGGGACCAACAAGTGGTATCAGAGCAGATTTTTTAATCCCATAAACAAGATCTTGCTTATACTATCTCTTTCTTGCTATTCTCTAAAATGGCAAACACTACAAACACTAATTACATAGATAATGGCTCTATTGCCAAACCACCTCGATTTAGCAAAGATAACTTCAATCTTTGGAAAAATCGAATGATTCTCTTTCTAGAAGGTGTAGATCCTACTATACCTTATTATGTGGAAAATGGACCCTATATTCCGCACATGATCCATGTACTATTCCAGCCACTGCTACCACTCCTGCCATTCCTGAAAGGCAGATCATCAAAGAAATATCTCAGTGGACTGATGAAGACAAGAAGAAGGTGGCCATATATACAAAGGCCATATCTATCATTTCTATGGCTCTTCTTGATGAAGTCTACCATTATGTCATGAACCTCAAAAGTTCAAAAGCCATGTGGGACACTATCTGTGTTCAATATGAAGGTACTGCTGATGTACACGAATCCAGGAGAATAAACCTGGTAAGACAGTATGAACGCTTCATCTGTGGTAAGAATGAAACTCTCTCTGAAGTTCACCAACGCTTTAACTGTTTAATCATTGATTTAAAAACTGTTGGTAAGACCTATGATAACTCTAAGATCCTGACAAAGTTCTTGGAATGTCTTCCTGAAAGTTGGGACAACTATACCATGTGTCTTAAACTCTCAAAGGATCTTAAATTTATGACCCTTAGTACCTTATTTGGCACTATGCTCAATCATGAGCAGTCGTGTCTTCTTAGGAAGAATCTTGTCAAAGATTCCAAAAGCACACCTGTTGCTTTACTCTCTTCAGAGTTGATGCCCGCTCAACGATCTACTCTTACTATCACTGAGATGGAATCTAACTCTGATGATTCATTAGAAGCTGATTCTTCAGAGCTTGATGAATCTCTGGCACTCCTGACAAATTCTTTTAGGAGATTCGTCAGAAAGAGTAGCTACAGAAGAAATAAACCTCTCACCATCACTGACAAGCCTAAATCATCTCCTGCTGTTTGGGCTACTGCTACCTGCTACCTGCTTTAACTATGAAAAAGTAGGACACTTTGCTAGTGAATGCTGGTCGTTATAGTTTACTTTCAGGACTTAAGGGTGACTGTACCTTAGTTTTGAACACTGCTGTCGATGATCGCAAATGGAAGACGAGGTATGTGCTGGATACGGACAGTGATTGGATTAGATCTATTGATACTACACAACTGGCGACGATGCCTCATATTGCGCAACCGGCGCCGAGGTCTCATACTGCGCAACTGGCGACGATGTTTCATACTGCGCAACTGGCGACGGTGTTTCATACTGTGCAACTGGCGACGATGTTTCATACTGCGCAACTGGTGACGATGTTCTCTACATCCTCGTCGACCCTTTCGTCAGCCGCCAGGGGCAAGGGTGTAAAGATGGGAGAGAATGAGGGAGAGTTTATGGCGACGAACAACTTTGCGTTGTCGTCAACCCTCCTGATTGACTATGTCCTCGTCAGGGCAGAGTCACTTCCGCATCTGGGGAAATATCAGCTCTAATCTTTCAAGGAGCGTTTTCGAAGAATCTCTGTTGAAGAGATTGGACTGTGTTTAGCCGAATTGGCGTTCTTTGTAAGTTTTTCTTTCAAAACTTGTGTTATCGAAGTTCTTTTGCTGAACATTTTGTATGTTTCTTTTGTAATTTGCAGATGCTTCTGTTTCCTCTCATTGAATATGTGAAGGTAGAGGAAATGCTGGAGTGGAGGTCGATCGTTGAGAAGGATATATTCCTTCCTCCAACCTTAACATTAATCATTAGAGCCATATTTTCAGAATGTCGAGGCGTAAGGAGTTGGAAGACCACTCCTAATATACTCATTTGATCCTTGCATCAGTTCTTCGGGATTGGCAGGGCTTCGAAGGTCGAGACTTTTGGGCAGAGCTTTCCATCGACGCTTTTCTCTAGGTTTAGGAAATGCTATGTCTTTTCATGTCTCGACCGTTGGTGGTCGAACCATTTTAACTTTGTATATTCGACCGTCGGTAGTCGAGTTCTTTTGAATATAACTGACAGTTTTGTAAATGAAACTTTCAACTTTTGTTTGAACTTGCGTTTTATATATTTGGTAAACAAATACCATATCAATTATGAAATTGAATTTGGGAATCATGCGACTAAGGCATTCATTGTAACACAATAACTGGTACGTAAGCCATAAGACTTTTAAATCGTGTGTATAAACATAAGCACATGCGACTAAAGTATACATTCGGAGTATGAAATTTTTCCAACTTAAGAGGCTTAGATCATGAGATCGTTAGACATCACAATCGTACGACTGAGTCGTGTGATTAATTTGAATCGTATGTCCCTGTAAAGGATGATCAAATCATAGATTTGGTCGTTTATATCGTGCGACCTTATGAATTTAAAGTCATATTGTAGACTTAATGACTACTTTCGTGCGATCCTGCGATAAGCTGTCGTGCGATTCTGCGGTAAAACGATGTTAAGGGTTGGTTGTTGGCTAACCAACGACCCTCCGATGCTTAAGTCAGTTGTGAGAAAAAATCGTATGAAAAAGATTTAGGAACATACCGTTAGATTATTTTTTTAGTGGGATATTGCCCCCCTATCATTTATTATCTTATTCTTTTCGGAGGAAAGATAGGTTTTAAATGACAGGATGACACTGCGATCTGATGAGATATTGTCGTACCACAGGGCACCATAGTAGACTTATCCCTGTGGAAAAGATATAATTTTAGAAGAACGAACCTGTCAAAGGTGCCTGACTGTGGAGTATGTCAGACCATACATGTCTGAACCACCGGTGATGCAATTGACGACTTTTGTATGCTCGGGGGTCGACGGTCGATGGTTACTAGCTGGAGTAGCGTCATCGTCGATGATATCTTTGAGATTTCCTTTTGGGAAGTGATATGCTAGCTCCTTCTTCAGCGCGATGCAATCGTCTGTCGTGTGACCATGATCGACGTGGAAGTCGCACCACTTTGATTTATCCTTCTTAGCGTCATCCAAGTCAGACTTCTTCGGCCACCGGATGGTTGCTTGGGTGGTCTTCAGAGCTTCGACTAAGTCTTTAGCTGACCCTTTGAACCCATAATAGGAGATATTGGGGTACACGGGAAATTTAGTCGCGGTCTTGGCCTCTACTTTCGTCTTGAAACGAACATTTGAAATTTGGCGTGCAGGCTCGATTCTGGAAACAACTTTGTCCTTGAATTCCGGTTTTCTGATGCCTAACGATTTCTTGTCGTCAGTGTGCTTGCGACGAAATGCTGCGTCGTCTTCGACCCTCATATATGCTAAGGTTCGAGCTCGGACGTCTTCGAAAGTCTCTGGGGGATACTTGGTCTGATCGATATATAGACCTGAACTATCGTCTAGACCACGCTTATAAGCTTCGATCGCAGTTTTGATGTCACAATTGCGGATACTGATCATTTCGGCATTGAATCTATTGAAATAACTTCGAATAGACTCATTGGTCTTCTGCACGACATAGTACAGATCACTAGTCTGCTTTTCCATCTTACGACTGCTGGCGAATTGCCGGGAGAATTGGTTGACCAATTCGGCGAACGACCCGATAGATTTGGGTTTGAGATTGATCAACTACTGGAGAGCTGGACCAGTGAGAGTCGCCCCAAAACTCTTGCACATGCATACTTCCTGGTACATGTGTGGAATCGAGATTGTCCACATGAGCTGCTTATACTGCGCGACATGCTCGGTTGGATCGGTCACACCCGAATACTTGGGAGTGAAGGCAGGAATGTTATACTTCTTTGGGACCTCGACGGTGGCGATCTCGTCGATGAAGGGCGACGCCTGATACCCCTGAGCGAGGCTCGACGTCGACAGGAACGGCTGCCCCAGGCAACTTGGCGAGCAAGGACATGACGCGCTCATTTTGGTCTTCTAACATCTTCAAACGCTGGGCAACAGGATCGTTAAGATCAGGATTTGCCCCTGTCGAGGGATTGGTCCCTGGACTAGTGCCATTACCATGCGACGAACCATTGGTGTCCCCGTTGAACGCGACAAAATATGGCTGCGACCCATAGTGGAATTGTTGCGGTCCATTCTGAAACGATTGTGGTCCCTGCTGAAATGGCTGCGATCTCTGCTGGAAAGATTGCGATCCTTGCTGGAAAGGTTGCGGACCACTTTGGAACGGCTGGGAAAACGGATGGGATCCATTCTGAAACGGCTGGGCGCCACCTTGCAATGGTTGGGATCCATTGTTCAAGGGTGGTGGTCGGATGTGCTGAGGGGGAATCTGCCCAGACTGGGGATTCGGAATGAACGGACCCGGCTGCTGATTCTGCATGAATGGACCTGGATGCTGATTCTGCGCGGACGGGCCTGGTCCCGGACCTGGATTCTGGATGAATGGTCTAGGACCATTCTGGGGTCCAAAAGGATTCCTTAGCCGCGCGATCTCTTCAGCTGCTCTGCGATTCTGCTCTGCCATTGTATTGAGTTGATTCCTGGCAACCTCGAGCTCCTGATACATCTGAGCGACGGCTTGCTGCGGATTTCCAGGGGCTGCCATTTTCCTACAACAGAAAATAGAAGAAACTCCAAGAAACTATTAGTAGAATGCACGTTCGTCGAGGATTTTCTCTAGATGTAGTCCCACGGATGGCGCCAAACTGTTAATGCCAAAAATCGCACCAAAGGGACAACTTAAGGTCGATGTGGACTTAAACAACTAAAGAAAGAATCTTTCGACGAGACGTGCGACGATAAATAAAATAAAGAAACAAGGGATTTGATGACACAGGAAAAACCTCAATCGAGGAAAAAACCTGCGGACGACAAGGGATGTCGTCGCTGCACTATGGTCGCCAATCAGGGGCGATGTCCTTGGATACTGGTGTCGATCGTACAGTGGTTACAATACAAATGAAGAAAATGCTTCGAAATGTAAAGTACAAGTGTTTAAAGTGTAAAACGGGTGTTTGTCGTGTGAATACAAGTGTAAACAACTGTTGGTCGAAAGCTATTGGCGTGCGTCGAGAGCGATGACTTGAGCTTTTCTTCGAGTGTTCTTGTTAATCGGCGGATTTTCGATGTTCGGGTCCCCCTGAAATGAGGATTCGGCTCTAGCTTTATAGTCTTTGGGAGTTTTGATTAGATCATTGATTGCTTCATTAACAGCTTTAATTGTCGCAACGGTCTGTAACGGCTGCCGGCGTGATCATCCATAATGGTCTTCGTCCGTTATGAGTAACAGCTTGCGTCGGATAACGGATTGCGTCGGATATAGCCGCTGCTCCTTTAATAGCTTTGACTCCTTCATTAAACACTTAACAAAACGTAACAGTCATGGTTAACGTTAGTTTTGGTTGAAGACGTATGGCTCGATGCGACAATTATGCTGGACGGGCGTCGCTAAGGTCGTACGTCCTAGGAAACTCTCAACTTACCTTTTACGACGAACGACGGACGTTCTGCGGGTCTTGGTCGGGACCTTATATTAGTCTTTCATGACGCGCGCCTTACCTTTTCTGGTCGTGGTCGTACGACGTGAATTTTTGCCCAAACAGGTACCGAAGTACCAAAGCTGAAAACTTCTAAACCTTCAGCTAATCATCCCTCTACTTCAAAGAACAAGATCCCTGAACATGTTCAGCGATCTACTCCAAGAATAAGAGTGGATGTTATTGGCAAGAAATCTGAAGAACCAAAGGTTCCTCCGATCTCTGATGCCAAAGGTATTCTTGGTACACGTCCTGTCCATTTGAAATTGTCAAATAAATATTCCTATGGTACTAAAGCTACTTTCAGCTATAGGAAATGTTATCACTGTGGACTTACCGATCATATTGCCAGTAAGTGCCCCACAACCACCAAAGCTGAGAAATTAGCTAAGGTGAAGACTACTGCCCCCAAGGCAAAGAAGAATATCTCCGGTGAAAAACAAGCCAAGGTGAAAAATACTACTAAGGTTAAGAAATTAACCAAAGTGAAGATTGCCACTGACGCTGAGTCATCAGATGTTGCGAAGATCACTGATCCTCCTACATCCTCTACCACTGACAAGGGTGGACCCATTGTAAAGTGGATGCCTATTTCAAACTAATCTTCCTTTGTTTGCAGGTCTCGAAGGGTATCTGGTATGCCGATAGTGGATGCTCTTGACACATGACTAGAAAAAGAAATCTGCTCACTGAATATAAGGAAGAGAAAGGTCCATCAGTGACCTTTGGTGGAAATGGTAAAGGATATACTCGAGGGTTTGGTGTACTTTCTAATGGTACAACTACCTTCAGAAGAGTGGCATATGTTGATGGACTGAAGCACAATCTTCTTAGCATCAGTCAACTACGTGATAAGGACTACAAGATTTGGTTTACTAAACAAACATGCTTTGTCACTGATAAGAAAGAGAAAAGTGCTCTCAGTGGATACCGTTTGGAAAATGTTTATGTCATAAACATGGACTCAACAACCACTGAGAATGCTTGTTTTCTTTCCAAGGCCTCAACTGACGTCAATTGGCTTTGGCATAAGAGGCTCTCTCATCTAAACTTCAAGACGCTGAATACTCTCTCCTTAAAGGAATTGGTCATTGGCTTGCCTCAACACTCATACGCTAAGGAATCTCTTTCTTCAACGTGTCAGAAAGGAAAACAAATGAAAGCAAGTTTCAAATCCAAGAAAGTCTTTTTAGTTACAATTCCTCTTCAGCTACTCCACATGGATTTATTTGGCCCTGTCAATGTTCAATCCATCGCTGGAAAGAAATACACTCTAGTCATAGTAGATGAATTTTCTCGCTATACATGGGTTATGTTCCTCCGTGCAAAGAGTGACACCTCAAAAGAACTCATCTCATTTTCCAGGAAAATGGAAGTCCTGAACAATATGACTGTTCGCTCAATAAGGAGTGATCATGGGACTGAATTCAAAAACAGTTTGTGAGTTCCAGATCAGTGCAACAAGTAATAGAAATCAATAGATAATAACAAGAATGGTATGATTTCAACTGGTCATCTAATTCACTTTCAATATGAGAGAGTTTACAATAGAGTTCAGAAAGTGTAAAAGACAACTAAACAACTTTAAATACCATGGGCCCATAGCATGGAAGCCCACGACCCGTTCACAATTAAGGCTCAAATTACAATAATTAACATATTGACCCTTGAACTTCTATTCAACATAATTTGACCCTAACAATCTCCCCCTTTGAATTAAAGTTCGAGTTCGCGCCAGTTCTCCACATATATCTTTCAAAGCGCAAAGTGTATCTCGAACGTTCTGATGGCTCGGCGGTAGTCGATGCGTTCTTCAACCACTTCTAAGGCTTTTCGTGCAGTTATCTCATTAGAGTTAGGAACATACGAAACCTTTTGATTTTCAGATTCGAAAGTGATGATGTTTCGAAGAGCATCTTGAACTTTGAAGAGCGTGCCATCGCAGAATCTGTCGACCTGGCTGAAGCGAAGAAACCTCTTTTCTTTCTGGTCGTTGAGGTATACTATCTCAAATTCTGGTTCTAGAAGCAGTGCGTTCTCGGGATACATCTTCAGTTCGGGCGCTTTTAGATTCGATTTCAGCAGGTTTACCTTCTTTGCTCTGTTCTCGATTCCCATTTGAAAGTCTGTGAGATAGGACATCATGATTGAGTGAATCAAGAATCGACGAACAGCTTCGAGCGCCTTTTTCACTTGAAGCGGTTGGATGGTTCTGGTTCGGAGGTCTTTCAGTATTGCAAGTAAGTCGAACGGTCTAAGATTCTTAAAGTCAGCTTCAGAAATTTTCCATTCATTACCGTCTTCACGTCGGACAATGAAAACTAGAAACATGACTCTAAGGATTCGGCCGGTTTGGATGTTTAGCACTTCAGTGATCTTGTGCTTGGTTCGGACTTGGCTGACTGGCAGACACCGCTTCATGGCATTTATGTACTGACCTTGGTATTCTTTGTCGAAGTGAGAAATCGCAAGGCAAAAAGTCGGCTCGATAGGGCGTAGCCTGTGAACATACAGCTTTTTCAGAGATTCCTCCAGGTGAGGAATAAAGATCATGATTTTCTCCCATCGGATTTGCTGTTGTTGGGGAGGAGGATGATCAGAAGCTGTCGATTGTTGAGGATATGTCAGATTTTCAGCAGTTGTCGTTTCGGGTCTTGTAGAAGTCTCGGCGGCTTGAGCAGAGTGAACGGGTGAACCATATAGGTTTTGCAGTAGAAATTGGTCGTAGTCAACATTGTCGTCTTCATCAGTAGGAAATATCAGGTTTACCTGGAGATTTATAGCACTGGCGGCTTTTTCATACCATGCATTTTCGGTCTCCGGGTCGATCTGGGAATTTGGATCTATCAGTTGTAGTTCGGGCCTATCTCATGTATCATACGTGACCAATTCCTGTGTTGCTCCCTCGGGATTTTCAACCGTCGGGTCTTCGTCGTCTGAGATGTCCATGTCTATAACCATCTCGACTAAGCTCAACTGGGCTTTAGGTTATTCTTCAGTTGTAGTTGCCGTAGTTGATGGTTCCGATTGAACCACAGTAGTTTCAGTGAGGATCAGGGCGGTCTCGGCTAATCGTAGTCGTTTATTCTTCCCCTCACGGTGATCAGGATCATCCTGATCATCGTGTCTTCGCTTTAGACCACCTGCTTGACTCTTGCAGGCTTCTTCCATGGAGGCGACTCTCTCGGACAACGTTTTGAGCGCTTATTGAACGTCCTTAGAAGTCGTGTCAAGCTGATCCATTCTTGTGGTAATGGATGACGAAGGAGAAGTGACATGGGATCGTAGAACGGAGATCAGGTCTGCTTCGGTAGAGGCATCGGTATCGGTGTGTTGGAGTAGTTGAGCTAGGAGCATAGTCTTCAGGGTGTCCACCGAATAGTTTGGCTGAACGGGAGCCGATGGAGGTGTTGGTGCGGTTGCAGCTTCGACTACTTTCTCCTTACCATTGATCAAGCTTTACAGTTTATCGAGCTCGTTGGTGAATCACTGCTCCATCGCCTCACAGACAGCCTTAAGGGCGCTGTCCAGATATCCCTGTGATACAAAGTCAGGTAAAATAACTCCGGGATCACTTAGATTACCCGTTGAGGCATCTACCTTAGAGGAGAGCCACCTACGTTCACGGTTGGCGATGGTGTGTCCGTGGTAGGATTTCCTTCCGATCCTCGCGCTCCGCTTAAAGGCGAAGACACTACGGAAGTTCCGATCGAGTCATGAAGAGCATCGATGTTCGTTGCCTCATCTTGTGTCCTAGTCGAAGAAATAACATTCGCAAATGGCTCTAGACTCAAAAGTGCATCCAAAGAAGTCGAGACCGGGGGCTGCTGGTCTCTTGTTTCAATACCAGTACTCTCCGAGTGAGAGACCGGTAGAAGTTGGGCTATATCCCCGTGCAAAATTGAAACAACCGTCTTTTGAGAGATGGATGAGTGGCTTGGGAGGTTGTGCACTTGCGCCGCTAGGTCCACGGCGACTTCTTCAACATCCCGTCCCAACGGATGAGACGGAATAGCAGATGTGGCGACCTGGATGACACTGGTTTGGGGTCGCTCAGAAGCCTCTGTATTTTTATGGCTTAACCTCTCTTGGTTCGCTTTCGATCTCAATTCCATCCGTCTCACATGTTCCAATTCTTCAACTAATACTCCCTTCTCCTTATGTCTCCCGTATCAGTCTGGGTAGTAGGGATTAGACGGGTTGTGGAAGAGTCAGACGGGATTCCTTCGGTCAATTCTGGGTTTGGTCCGATACAGGTAGGTATCAAGGATGCGCGTATGGAACGATCCGTATCAGATTCGGTGGAGTCGGATTCCACATCTTCAACCTGTCTAGGTGGGGAGGGGTCAGATATGTATGGCTTCGGGTCGCGGTGAAGCATAGGTCTAGATGACGTTCCAGCTTCGGTCGTCGTTTGGGTGATGGGAATGGGGGGTTGTTGGCTTGTTTCGGCTTCGCTGGATTGGGCAATACTGGCTCGCGTATCCAATGCACCTCCCACGCCTGTTCCCCTCCCACGTACTCTCACCACACCCCGTCCGGGATCCCCAGCTGCTCGGACTCTACCTCCTCTCGTCCTCGGACCCTCACGTCCCTCGGTTATATGTCCTTGGGGAGGTCCCTCCGGCTCTGGCTGGACCATGGGAGCAGCTAACTCTCTCCTATATTCTAACACACTCGGTGCATTGGGGTCCGCGTATGCCATTAGGGCTTCAGGTAAGGGCATGGCTCTGGCGTCAGATGGGTTGCGAATAACCAGATATTGTAAATGAAAGGGAGGGCATACTGGATGGTTTATGCGTCGCGGTATTGCTGGATTCGCTTCCATATGTTGTCTGACGGCCAGTGAGAAGAATCGAGGATAAGGTAGGAATTTCTTTTGCTTCGTACCGCCGATTTGCCGAATAGCTTGAACCATCTCGCGCCATATAATCATCGTGAAGTCAACGTGTCTGTTGTAGCGTACAACATGGAATAGACGCAGGAAGTCGGCTGTGCACTGGTCTATTCCCCTCCACCTGGATGAGAGACACCTGTTCAGTACGGTGAACAGTGTGTACCAGATGGGCGCAAGCTATTTTCTGTTGAATGCTGAAGGACGGTCGAGAGCGCGATTGTAGCCTAGAGCGCGTACTTGAGCACTCAGGGTTGTGTCCTTGACTGCAGGGTCGTAGCCTTGGTGTCCGTCGGCGTTGGATTTTGGTAGGGATAGCAAGCGGAGGAACGAGTCAGGTGTGAGCGTGAATGGATGGTTGTTCATCCGTGCCGTGATGGTCTGAGAATTGGCAGCCGTGACGACTTGGGCAGTGAGCCATAGTTTATATACATATAACACGAGGACGTCAGCTGTTGCAGTGAGGGCCTCACGGAGAGGGTGACCAAGTAATATGTCCACGACCACACGGTGCTGTGGTCAGAACTCAGCGGCGTCTAATTGATGATTGTTGGCTTCCATCTCAATGCCATGGTTAGGGTGGACCAAGGCATTATCGGCTGCGTCGTCTATAAATTCCTCTTGTGGAGGAATTTACTCTTGGTGTTGTTGTTATTGTTCTTGATCCGCCATGGAAAATATATGAAAAAGAAGCAATGTTAGAAACCTAGGCGTATGAACAAATGTAGGCGCGTACCTTTGCAGTAATTGGCTCAATCTGTGACAGATTGAGGACTGGCAGTGAGATGACAAGGTACTGGAATGATGAAAACAGAGGTGTCCGGACAAAACCATTTGAAACAAAGGATTCCAGACAAATCAGGGTATCCGGACAACCAAGGTTTCCGGATGTGATGAATGTTTCCGGACAAAGTAGTCAATCCGGACAAAATCGGTTTCCGGATAAGTCATGAGTTTCTGGATGAATAGGGTACCAGACACCTCAACTATCCGGATAGTTGAACTTACCAGAAACCCTTAGGTTTCCGGACAACTAGGGTTACCGGACGTTGATGGTGTCCGGATAGATCATCTTAAGCATGGTGGTTTCCGGACATGTAGAATATTTTCGGACGATATCCGGATGGATCAATCGTACAAATCACAGCCTCAGACATGTGTGAATAAATTCTAGGAGTATCGATATAAGCATATGTGCACACAAAATCATATAAGTCGACCTGAACTACACCGAGTTGACCCGAAATCGTAGAGATTCAAAAATAGGTTTTCGGAGACCGTCAATCGACCGAATATGTGGTCGATGTTTGTGTTTTAGGGCACGAGATGTGGACAATCGAGGTCGAGATTGATAAACGAAGAGCATACCTGATTATTGAGTTGAAATCGATCAATATGCGATGATGTCGATGGTGTCTGAACGAGTGAGAAAACGAGGGGTTTTATGTGGGTTTTGAAATTATCCGGATAAAGTGAACAGGGAGTAGTTCGGATTTCGTTTATACGGAGATCTCTTTCCGGGTGGGTCATCCGGATACCCATCCGGTCCGGATAGGTGTCCGGTCCGGAAACCTATCCGGATAGGGGTATCCGGAAACTTGTCCGGAAAGATTGGTGTTTCTGAAAAAAAATTCCCGTTCTTTCAGTTTTCAAAAAAAAAAAAACAGTAGTCGAATGATTTAGAAAGAACCTTCTCTCGCTCCCCCTCAAACTGAGCATGGGGATTTCTCTACTCCCCCTCGGATGGTGCAATTGTGTGCAACAGAGAGACTGACACAAAAAAAAACTTTGATACTTTTAAAGAAAAAAATGGTGTGTCGCTCCCCCTCAAATGATGAACATAAATTTATATGCTCCCCTTAGAATGTGCGCGTAGTGTAAAATGCACACGGGAATGTTGACACACACACAAAAAACCTTTCGACAGTTAAAAAAAATTGTGTGTGACACTCCCCCTCTACAATAGAGTAAACTTACCTGATACATGTGCATGCTCCCCCTGAACACATGAACACTTGTGAAAGCACAAATATTTAGCCAAATAAACGAGACGACAGTAATAAACAAAAGAAACACACGTGGAAAGAAAGTAAACAAGCGAAATCTACCTAATAAATACAGAGACTTAACCTAACTATGTAACTGATACAAGTAGAATACAGATGCGAGAAAGTGTATGCCCAATCATCTGGAGTGTGAACAACAGATGATGAGTGGACAGTTTCTCGTAGATGGATGGAACTTGTATCGGGCACACAATCAAATCAAGTCTTCAGATTTAGCTTACCTAACCTGGACACTAGAGAATTAAAGCATTTTTCGTCCAAGGGTTTTGTAAATAGGTCCGCTAACTGATGCTCTGTACTTACAAAGTAGAGTTCGACTGTACCTCTTTCAACGTGATCCTTGATAAAGTGCTACCGAACGTCTATGTGCTTTGTCTTCGTATGCTGGACCGAATTGCTGGATATAGCAATAGCGCTCTTCGAGTCGCAGTAGATGGGCACCTTGACGTATGTAAGCCGTAGTCCTTGAGTTGCGTGCGCATCCATATTACTTGAGAACAACAGCTTGCGGCGGCCACGTATTTCGCCTTGGCAGTCGACGTAGAGACACACTGCTGCTTCTTGGATGCCCAACTCACCAAGCTATTGCCCAAGAACTGCACATGACCCGATGTGCTCTTCCGTTCCATCATTCTGCCTGCGTGGTCCGCATCAGAATATGCTGACAGCTCAAAACCTGTCTCTTTCGGGTACCACAAGCCAAGATCAGACGTACCACGTAGATAACGAAAAATTCGTTTGACAGCTATTAAATGAGACTCTTTCGGTTTTGACTGAAACCGGGCGTAAAGAAATGTGGAGAAAATGATGTCCGGTCTACTAGCAGTTAAGTACATTAAAGAACCAATCATACCCCGGTACGTTTTTGTGTCCACATCCTTTCCGTTAGGATCGGCGTGTAACTTAGTACCGGGTGCCATAGGGGTTTTCATCTGTGAGGACTGTTCCATCTGGTATTTCTTAAGAATATCCCGGATGTACTTGGCCTGATTTATGAATATCCCGGTCGACAGTTGTTTAACTTAAAGACCGAGAAATAAATTCATCTCACAAAGCATACTAATTTAAAAAAATTTCCCCATTAACTTGGCAAAGTTCTTAGCAAACTGAGGATTAGTAGAACCTAAGATGATGTCATCTACATACACCTGAACTAATACAATGTGACCTTTTTCGTTTTTGATAAAGAGAGTTGAATCGATTTTACCTCACGTGAATTCCAATTTTATCAAAAACGCTGTTAACGTATCATACCAGGCTCGTGGAGCTTGCTTCAATCCGTAGAGGGCCTTGTCTAGGATGTAGACATGATCAGGCTTCTTTTCGTCCATGAACCCGTCCGGTTTCGATACATACACTTCTTCCTTGAGCTCGCCGTTAAGGAATGCGGTCTTCACATCCATTTGGAAGACCGTGAAGTTCTTGTGCGCGGCGTATGCAAGGAACATACGTATAGATTCAATCCTCGCCACCGAAGCATATGTCTCGTCGTAGTCAATCCCTTCTTGTTGATGATATCCCTTAGCCACGAGACGAGCCTTGTTGCGTACTATGATGCCGTCCTCGTCCTTCTTGTTCTTGAAGATCCACTTAGTGCCGATCACCGTCTTGTGGGATGGACGTGGGACAAGTCGCCAGACCTTGAGAGCCTCGAATTGGTTGAGCTCCTCTTACATGGCTATGACCCAGTCCGGATCTTCGAGTGCTTCGCGGACGGTTGTAGGCTCGATCTTACTCAAGAAGCCGTAGAAGAGGCAGAAATTGGCTGATGCGCCTCGCGTTTAGACAGGAGTGGAGGGATCACCGATGATCTGGTGTAAGGGATGGGCTCTCATCCATTTGGTGGTGTGTGGAAGCGGCTGCTGAGTTGAATGGGAGGTGTTCGGATCCACGTAATCACCAGATGGAAGGTCTTGTACAACTTCAAGTGTCACAGGTTGGTTCTCGGAGGAGACGGGGGCGGATTCGTCGAAGGTTAAACAACTTCTGGTTCCGAGGAATGCAGAGGCTGATCATTGATTGTAGCAGATGACGAATCTTGAGGAGCGATCTCCAGGTTTATTACTGGTTCCTCCGGGGGGATGGTAGTATTAGATGATGTTGAGGATGATGATGATTGAGGTGTCTCCACAGTGAGTGTTGGACTGCTGGTCGAAGTCGGCGGACCGGAGAGATTCGCCGAATCCTCGATTTGGGCAGCTTCAATACGAGGTTGCGCTGAGACACAAGGGGTAGCAGTGTTAAACATGTCATCATAAAAGTATTGAAACAGTAAATCTAAATCAGAAAGATTAGCATTCGACGTAGATGCATGATTCGGATTTACTGTCATTTGTGGAGATCCTGAACGTGGAAGTTCGGAAGTTAGCACGCCAGTTAAACCGGGTTCTGAACTGATGTGTTCAGAAGCCAAATCTACGGCTTTGTTGAATGTCACGTTACACTCTCGGAAACGGTTTTAGTCCGTTTGTTGTAAACGCGATACGCCTTAGCCTGCATGGAGTATCCTATGAAAACTCCTTCGTCCGCCTTTGGGCTGAATTTGCCGAGATCATCTTTGTCGTTGAGGACGTAGCACGTGCATCCGAACGCGTGGAAGTACTTGATGTTCGGAACGCGGTTATTCATGATCTCGTACGGCGTCTTGTTGAACCGCTTGTTGATGATGGAGCGGTTTTGCGTGTAACATGCAGTAGACACCGCTTCGGCCCAGAGAAATAACGGCAGTTTGGACTGAGAAAGCATCGTGCGAGCAGCTTCGACGAGGGTACGGTTGCGTCGTTCCACCACTCCGTTTTGTTGAGGAGTACGTGCGGCCGAGAAGGTTTGCGAGATACCGACTGAGGTCAGGTATTCGTTCATCGTTGATTCTTGAATTCCGTCCCGTTGTCGGTCCTGATAGTCTGAACTTGACTTTGAAGGTTCAGTTGGATGGTCTTCAAATGGTTGATGATCAGCTCCGGGGTTTCATCCTTCGTGCGTAGAAACTTGACCCATGTGTAGCGTGAGAAATCATCCACCATCACCAGGACATACTTGCGCTTGTTGATGCTCTGAACACGTATCGGTCTACACAAATCCATATGAATAAGTTCGAGGGACCGGGACGTGCTCGGAGCGGCCTTCGGCTTGTGCGTAGCTCGCTTCATCTTTCCCATTTCACATGCCCCGCAGAGTCGATCCTTCATGAATTGAAGATCGGGCATACCTTTCACGTGTCCGCCCAGTACCAGTTTGTTGATACTCTTGAAGTTCAGGTGCGAGAGACGTCGATGCCAAATCCATGCTTGTTGAGAATTGGCCTTTGACATCAGGCAGACAGAGTTATCGGTCTTCAGGGCTGAGAGGTCGATGGTGTAGAGGTTGGTCTTTCGCTTTCCAACCAGTAGCTCCGTTCCGTCGTCGGTGAGAATGCTACACCTTTTGGCTTTGATACTGACCTCTAGATCTTTGTCGCAGAATTGGCCGATACTGAACAGGTTGTGTCCCAATCCCGCGACGTGTGAAACTTTCTTGATGGTGATCTTGTCTTGGACAATGTCGCCGTAGCCCAAAATCGGCGCCTTGTCATCGTTCGCGAATCTCACGTCTCCGCCATACTGTTCCTTGTAGTTCGTGAGAAGCTCCCTCCTTCCGGTCATGTGCTTGGAGCATCCAGAGTCTAAGTACCACACATGACCGTCCTGCAAAACGAGATTAGCGGACTTTAGGTACCCATATACGCATTGGTCCTGGAGGGTTAGGTTTTACACCTTTTGGAGGAACCTGTTTTGAAGCAGGTTGCCTCTTGGGTGTAGGTTTAACCTAAGTAGGAGGTACCCGTTTTGAAATGGGTTTCCTCTCTTGTGTAGGTTTAACCTCTGATTGGGGACCCCGTTTAGATTTAGACTTCTTTTTGTTCTTACGGGGTTTGCGATTGGGTGTATGATTATATATATATGATATGACCCAAACCAATCATTATTATTGATATCATCAAAGTTATTCCAACCACAACTAGAACAACACAAGCAATCATGCGATAATTGAATCAATTGCTGAATGGAATAAAGTTTAATCGGAAAATTAACATCTTGTTTAACAAAATCATTCATATGATTCCAAGCACAATCGTTTTTGTTCATTCTAGGATAGAAAACAGTATTAAATGACTTTGATGCAGCATCCTCGATAAATTCCTTGGCTAGCCACTTTTGTTTATCTTGTTTAGCGCGACCGGTTTTATCTGAAACAACATTGACAGCATGGTCAGTGGCTTTTGAGGAAACATGATTTTTGGTAGTCGATCAATCGGTCTTTTGCCTCGGCTGTGATTGTTTTTGAGAATTTGACTTAGTTTTAGAGATCTTAATCACAGCCGGGGTCTTTGTTTTGGAGCAATCGCCTTTTAGAAAATTAACCGGTCGATTAACCACTGGAGAAAGAAAGTCAATATGACTTGGAAGAGGTTTGTCGAAAGGGAACGATTCAAACTCTTCATCAGAATTGCCTTCGGAGTTCATAAATTCTGAAAAATCAACATCCGGAATAACAGGACTTGGATCGGTCGAGGAAGGCGAGGAACACTTTGTGTTTGTGTGTTTCGGGGAATTTGGTGCGGAAGCTAGGAAAAAATCAGAGTTTAAATTCCTTAAAACACTGTTATCTTGAGATTCTTGACCGTCTTGTGTAGAAAAGATTTTGCCAATGAAAGCTTTACACGAAGACGTATCAGATGAGTTGGAGAAAGGTTCGGGTGAAATCTGATTTTCATTTTTGAGTTGGTCAACCTGCTCTTGGAGTTGACCATTTCTCGTATGCTCCTTCACCGCATCTGTTGCCAAGGCAGCCAGTTTTGATGTGAGCGTATTGATTTAACACCAAAGGAGTTCCTGTCCTTCATCCGACACAGCTTCGGTTTTGACGGTTTTCAGATTCTCAAGTTCCGTGATAAGCGCTTTCTTTTCCTTTTGAAAACTTGACCTTTCTTTCTCTAGTGACTCCTCTAACTCGACTATCTTTGCTTCCAAGATGAGAGGGGGAACATAGAGCTTGAACTCATCCGTCTCAGTCTTGGTTTCGGTTGCTTGGACCTCATCCTTTTTGGAAGAATCTTTGGGCGTTACAACCTTATAGCAGTCAAAGTAGTCATTCGAGAGGTACTTCTTTTGATTTTTCTCATAATAATACTTTAAAGGCTCATAACAAAAAGGAAGTTGCATTTTAGATGTGTGTGCGCGCTTGTATTCCTCAGTTTCCTCTTCCTTTTCAGGTTCAAGAGGACCAGTCCATCTAATCCCATATTCTGGATACTTTTTATCAATTCCAAAACAGCCAAAATCATACAGTGTAGGTGTGTTGAAAATACCCTTTTTCAAGCAGTGTGGGTTATCATATCCGATTCCCAATTCCTTGTTAAAATAAGTGAACTCCTTGGGTTTATTCATGTGAATGGTTTGATCAGTTTGACCTCTTTTGTGGAGTTTGGTTTCAAGATCAAGTATTTTAGCGACAAACTCCTTGTGCTGAATTTAAAGAACAGAGCATTGATAAACAATTTCTGCTTTCTCATTCTCACACTGATCAAACTGTGACTGTAGTTCAGATATTTTGGCCCTTAAGTCCTTAGGTGCTATTGAAAGATTTTTGCATTTTTCTTGTAAATTAGCATTTTCGGACTTGTATTTCTTAGTTATACACTTTTGAACATCTAGCTTTTCAGATAGTGATCTAATCTCAAGCAGTTGTTCGTCAGCGATGGCCTTGTAGGAATCTATCCGTTTAGCAAGAGATTGCATTTGATCAAAGAAATCTTGATGGATAGGTTCACATACCTGACTTGACTTTGCTTTTTCTTCATCAGCGGGAGAGTGGTAGCCCATAAAAGCATCAGCACCATCAGACTCACTTTCATCATCAGAACGACCCAACCAGTAGTCGTCTTCAACAAATAAAGCTTCTCCAGCTTCCTTCTGTTCTGCCAATGCGAGCTTCGCCTTGTAATAGTGAGCATTCTTTACAACAGGCTTCCAGCAATCTTTCGCAAAGTGACCAAGCTTCCCGCAGTTATAACAAGTCACATGATCGTCTTTCTTCTTGCGGTCATCTTTCTCTGTCTTCTCTTTCTTGTCAGATTGGTCGGGCTCATCGGCTTTCTTCTTTCCTTCATATTTGTCTTGATAATCATGGCGCTTGTTGGAGGAGGTGTAGTAGCGCTGATTATTAGACGTCGGCTTCTTGTAGAACTTCTGTTGTTGGAAGGATTTAGAGAGCAGGGCCATTGCTTTCTTAATGGCAGATACTTCAGGATCAGAATCACTATCCTCTTCTTCCTCAGGTTCTAATTTGCTCGGCTCTTGGGCACGTTTTGAACGACGGCCAGACGATTTGCCTCGTTTGGAAGACATAAGTGCCAGTGGATCAGCAGCGGGCTTGGATGCAGACTTCTTCTCATTCAGAATCTCCATCACTTCATCTTCGTCCTGCCGTAGCATCTCATAGAGCTCGTGGATGCCGACTCTCTCCATCAAGTGGTTGTGCTTGACGTGAGATGTGAATACTTTCCATTCAGGCAATAGGTTGTTGAGGAACTTGAGCGCGATCTCCGTGTTAGAACGAGTGATTTGGTTTTTGTGAAGCTCATTGAGAAGGAGACAGAAGCGTTCATAGGTCTGGGAGAGGGATTCACCGGTGGGCTGCTTAAACCCATCAAACTTGGTTATGGAGCTGTTGATCTTCAGTTGATTCCCGACTTTGCTCCCGCGCATCATTTTCTCCACCTGATCCCACATGCCCTTTGCTGTCTTTTTGTAGCTGTCGATGGCAGTGTAGATCGTGTTGGTCAAAGCTTGAACTAGGTACCTTTTAACATGCTTTTCTCCCTCAATCATGCCTCTTTCGTCGGCAGTCATATCGGAGAGTTCCTTTTTCTTGACACGAGATGGAGCTCCTGCTGCAGTTGCTGGTATAGTCTTCATGGGTTCAGGAATTGGCCCGTCTTTTAGAGCTCGCCAAATGTACTCGAAGTTATCCTTTGACTCAATGAAGATCAGAAATTGGTCCCGCCATTGGCTGTATTCACCTTGGTAGAGGCAAGGCGGCTTGGAGTCGGTGCCGATAGCAAGAGCGTCGCGTGAAGACATCTTAAGTTGCACTAGAGTGATCGTCAGACGATTGATTCGATTCAAAGTGATAACCTAACGCAAGGCACTAAGAGTGAAGTACTAACGCAGGTTCTAAGAGCGATTTATGCTAGACTAGGTAAGAAATCAACTAGACTGAACTTACCGGATAGGAATCCGGATATAAGATGTCTGATCTGGAAGTGTCCAGATCAGATGTGTGTAAGTGTTCAGGTTAGCAGAAGTATCCGGATCAACAAGTGTGTCCGGATGAACTAAGGTTTCCGGATAACAATAGGTTACCGGATGGAATGAGTTTCCGAATGAAAATATCAAAAACAGAACTTACCGGATGTATTGGGTATCCGAATGAGATACTTTCCGGAAGAACGACTTACCGGATAACAGTGTCCGGAAAGAATCAATTTTACCAGAAACTTTGAGTTGTCCGGATAAAATAGTTTACCGGAAACTTTGAGTTGTCCGGATAAAATATTTTACCGGAAACTTTAGGTTTCCGGAACAATTGTGTCCGAAAAGGTGGAATAAAGGACTTACCCAGAAAGAAGAAGCGAAGTTCCGGAAAGCTAGATGGTATCCGGAAAGAACGGTTGTGTTGTCCGGATATTGCGGCTGAGGTTTCCAACTCGATGGGAATTCGATTAGGGTTGATGGGTAACTTCCTGAAACGTTAGAAACCTTCCAAAAAGAGAAAAATAACAGTACCCAAATCGATAATCAAGCAAAATAGTACGATTTTGAATAGAAATTTAGATTCTTGATATGAACAGAACTCAAAAACCACAACTTTGATTTTGCTTAAAAACCACTCAAATGATCGAATTGGAACGAGAAAAATTGCACAATCGCTAAGTGAGATAATGCTAACAGAATGCTATAAACGAAACGAGGAAATTTTAACCGAATCAAAATATGAGTTTGATAGCTAAGAACAAAGTCGAAAATCTTGAGAAAAATTCTTACCAGAAATTCAAATATCACTATGAATCGATTTGTCCGTTTGCTCTGATACCAATTGTGAGTTCCAGATCAGTGCAATAAGTAATAGAAATCAATAGATAATAACAAGAACGGTATGATTTCAACTGGTCATCCAATTCGCTTTCAATATGAGAGAGTTTACAATAGAGTTCAGAAAGTGTAAAAGACAACTAGCTTAATTTTCCAAGCTAAACAACTTTAAATACCATGGGCCCATAGCATGAAAGCCCACGGCCTGTTCACAATTAAAGCTCAAATTACAATAATTAACATATTGACCCTTGAACTCCTATTCAACATAATTTGACCCTAACACAGTTCCCTTGATAACTTCTTTGAAATCAAGAGCATTTCTCACAACTTCTTGGCAGTGAGAACTCCTCAGCAGAACGGTGTCGCTGAAAGAAGAAACAGGACGATCATTGAAGCTGCCAGATCAATGCTTAACGATTATCATCTGCCAACTCAATTCTTGGCAGAAGCTGTCAACACTGCATGTTTCACTCAAAATAGGTCACTGATCATTAAAAGATTCAACAAAACGGCCTACGAACTTGTCCATGGAAGAAAGCCATCTATCAGCTTTATTCACATTTTTGGTTGTCAATGTTTTATCTTAAACAACAGAGATGCTCTTGGAAAGTTTGATCCCAAAGCTGACGATGGAATTTTCTTAGGATACTCTTCAGTGTCCAAAGCCTTCAGAGTCTTCAACAAAAGAAGACAAACTGTAGAAGAAACAATTCATGTCACGTTTGATGAGTCCCGTTCAGCGAACTCCAGACCTACTGCTGACAATGAAGAACAGAATCATTGGATGTTTTCTCATTTTGGGGAATCAGAAGCTAACCTTAACCCTGACCCTCAGGTCAACAACCCTACCGCTAGGGGTGAGCATCGGGTCGGGTCGGTCGGGTTCGGCCCAAAAACCCACCACCCGATCGGGTTTCGGGGGAGTATGGCCACACCCGAAGCCGTCCGTTTAAACTTCGGGTATCTCGGGTTCGGGGGGGTTCGGGTTCGGGGGATTCGGGTCGGTTTAGTCGGGTTTCGAGTTGGGCCTGCAGTTCATTTTTTGTGTTCTGAAAATGGGCCTAGTCAATAGATATGTCATATGTGATCATCCAAACGTAAATGTTGAAAGAACACTATATCTTATGAACATGCATGGTTAATTGAGTTTCAATCCCAGTAATTTTATGCTAATTTTTTCAGGTAAATTTCAAAGGATTTTTAATATTTAGTTTGAATACAGGACTGGTCTTTCTCATCTAACAATTTTCTGTTTAAATGACCTGCAGAAACGCTGAAGGGCCAAAATTAGATATATATATATATATATATATATATATTATTTATATTTTAAATTAGAAATTAGAAATTAGAAATAGGAATTAGAATAATTAGAAATTTAGATATATATATATATATATTATTTATATTTTAATTTTTAATTTTTTTTTATAAATCGGATATTCGGGTCGGATCGGGTGGGAAAACCCAAACCCAACCCGCACCTACTTTTCCCGGTTAAACAATCGGCTCGGGGGGGCTCGGGTTCGGGGGGTTCGGGTTTCGGATTTTTTGTCAAAATTTCGGGTCGGGTCAGTCGGGTTATTCGGACCGGTCGGGTTTTGCTCACCCCTACCTACCGCTGATGATGTTCCAAACATCATTCCTAACATGGAGTCAAGAGAAGCTGAATCATCCTCTTGGGTTTCATCTACTCCCATTAACACTATACCTCCTTCTGAACCCTCAACATCTGATATTCCATCTACTTCTCAACAATCAGTGAATGAAACTTCATTTGAACCTCAACCAATCTTGCCTGGTATACCTGAATCCTCTACAGCTGAAGCTTCTTCTTCAGCAGCTCCATCTGCGTTAGTGACTCATGCTCCGGCTCAGCGATGGACCTTAAATCACCCAATTGATCAAATTCTTGGTGATCCAAACTCAAGTGTTCAGACTCGACGAAGTTCAGGTAACATCTGTCTCTTTGTTAATTTAATTCGCTAATTGAACCAAAGAATGTTGATGATGCCCTCAGAGATCCAAATTGGGTCAGCGCTATGCAAGAAGGACGAACATAATTCAAAAGAAACAAAGTTTGGAATCTTGTTCCCAGACCATCTAACAAGTCAGTGATAAGCACTAAGTGGGTCTATCGAAACAAGTTGGATGACTTTGGTATTGTAACTCGCAACAAAGCTTGACTTGTTGCTCAGGAATACAGACAAGAGGAAGGCATAAACTACGATGAAACCTTTTCCCCAGTAGCTAGACTCAAAGCATTTCGACTCTTTCTAGCCTATGCAGTTCACAGGGACTTCAAAGTTTATCAAATGGATGTCAAGTCAGCGTTTCTTGATGGAAAGCTGAATGAAGAAGTCTACGTTGAACAACCTCCAGGATTCTCTGATCCTATATGGCTTAAACTGGATAAGGCACTTTATGGCTTAAAGCAAGCACCTCGTGCATGGTATGACACTCTATCTTCTTTTATCCTGATTGAAAATTTTGAACGTGGTAAAATCGATAACACTCTATTTTTCAGGAAAGTAAAAGGTCATATCATTCTTGTTCAAATATATGTCGATGATATTATATTTGTTTCTACTAACCCATCTCTTTGTGATCGATTCGCTGAAAGAATGAAATGTGAATACAAAATGAGTATGATGGGTGAGATGACATACTTCCTTGGACTCCAAATCAAGCAAAGTGATAAAGACATTTTCATTCACCAAGGTAAGTACGTTAAAGATAAGCTAAAGAAATTTGATCTTACTCAAAGTTCGGCTATGAAAACTCCTATGGCACCTCCGCTGACACTTAACAAGGATCCCTCTGAAAACCTGTTAATGTCACTGCCTATAGAGGAATGATCGGCTCTCTTCTTTATCTTACAACGAGTCGTCCTGATATTAGGTATGCTACTTGCCTTTGTGCACGATATCAATCTGAACCCATGGAATCACATCTGATCATTGTAAAGCGAATTTTCAGATATCTGAAGGGTACACTCAACCTAGGTCTTTGGTATCCAAAAGACTCAGGGTTCGATCTAATTGCGTATTCAGATAGTGATTTTGCAGGTTGCAAACTGGATAGCAAAAGCACCACAGGAGGCTGTCAGCTCCTGGGTGGAAAGTTGGTAAGTTGGAAAAGCAAGAAGCAAAGTTCAGTGTCCACCTCTACCGTTGAAGCTGAGTATGTAGCTGCTGGAAGCTGTTGTGCTCAGGTCTTATGGATGAGAAATCAACTATTAGACTATGACCTTCAGCTATCCAAAATTCCCACCTATTGCAACAACACTAGTGCCATCGCTATAGAAAACAATCCAGTGCTACACTCAAAGACCAAACACATCAAGATCAAATATCATTTTATCAGAGATCATGTGATGAATGGTGATATTGAACTTCACTTTATCCGTACTGACTTTCAGCTCACTGATCTTTTTACCAATCCTCTTGATGAGACAAGATTCAACTTTCTCATCAGCGAGCTTGGCATGCTGAACCTTGAAGATTAATTCTTCAGTGGTTATGCATTATGTCTGTGATAAAAGAAATTTTATCTCCTTATTTATCATCTAATCTCTGAACAAAATGTTCACTGATACCAAGGTATGTTTTTCTATTCCTAATCACTGAAGTTCACTTCAATATGTTGTTTTTCAAAAATAAATTGATCACTCACATTTCTTCATTCAGTGATTCTTTTGAAATAACAAAACTCATCACTGATATTTCTACTCAGTGATTCTTCATCAAACAAAACCCTCTCTGATGTTTTCAAAACCTTCAGAGACATTTTTGAAAATGAAAAGACAGTTTTCTATGTGACGTCATCAAATGGATAATCCATGGCACGACTTTTTGTCCGACACGTTCGTTCGTTTCGTATTCTTGCCCAATAAGCTTCGTGGGACGTGTCACGTGTCATGATGAGTACTTTTTCTCGCTCATCATTTTTTTCTCTCTCCTCTCACTATATAAACCCTCTAAGTTTATATTTTTACCTTTTACGCTCTCAAACTCTCCAAAGCAGAAAGAATTTCCTTTGCATACTTGTATTCTTGGATTTTATTTTGAAACGTGCTACTAAGTTCTTCAAACCTTCAAACGAACAGGTTCACATTTCTTCCTTTTTCTACAAATACATCCTCTTCAAACTTGTTTTTGATCTATTTCTTTTGTTAACAAAGATCAAAACAAACGTTTTTCTAACATAAAATCATTTTCTTCATGATTTTATAAACAAAACTTGAAATATAGTTTTTTCTCACGAGTTTAAAATAAAAATCTTAAACTTGAATCTTCATACGTTTTTCCAGAATCCCTCTAAAAAAGGAAACTGGAAAATCATCCTTTCTACCGAGTTTTGTTTTTCCCAAAACTAAAGTATTTTTTTTACCTTTTCTTTTCCCAAAAAGGAAACTGTAAAACCCTAAAAATCCTTATTGTGGAAAATCTTTCCATACTAAGAAGTTTCTTCTCCTTTCTATTTTTTTGTTGGTTTCTTACTCAAAAATGGCATCTACCAACATTGCTGCTACCAACACTGTTACTCGCCTTGCAACCATGGTCAAGTCCTCTAAAATGACCGGTGAACTACACCAGATCCAATTTGTTGCAAATAATCTCCTAGCCCTACTGGAATTCCCAAAGAAGAAATCATGCAATCATCTCTCTGATGCAGTTGCATTCTTGAAACAATGCCACTGTACACTACAATGACCATCGCATCTCCTGCACAACGTCATCTTCTACAACAGTTTTGGTTCACAGTTGAACGAACCACTCAAACCTCTACTTGCACCGGCAAAGAATTCAATGTTATCGGTTTTCAGACCGAATACAGCCAAGGTTGCATCTCTCCTACAGCGATTCGTGCTGCACTAAAGCTTCTGAAAGACCATTTGAATCCCTCCCCAACCAACCTGAACATGAGGAAGAACTGATCAAATTCCTTGATCTCATGAAATATGCATGGGACAAGAAGGGGCGCACTGACGAAGATGACAAACGCCTCACCAAAATCCTCAAAGCCAAAATGCCCACTGAACTGAACGTCATCTTCGCCCATACCATCTCATGCATGACAGCTAAATTGGGCTCCACTGACCAAGCAAGCAAAACTCAGCTTGCTATAGGGTAGGGGTGAGCATCGGTCGGGTCGGGCCGAAAACCCCCAACCCGATCGGGTTTCGGGTGGACAAAACAGGCCCCGAAACCCGTCCTAAGTAAAGTTCGAATTTCGGACTTCGGGTCTAATCGGGTTTCGGGTATTTCGGTCGGGTTCATCGGGTTGGGCTTGATCCAAGCCCATTTTCAGCCCAATATTGAGTTCCAATTTCGGTATTTGATTTCAGTGAAGTTGCAACTTTTATGCATATCCGATTCCTAAATGGAAGGCAAAAAGCGCTACTAAACAGCCTAATCCATCTCGTACTCGGTGTGATCTTGCTACAAATGGAGCTCTAGAACAAAATGTATTCATTCACCAAGAAGGTATCTGATTTTCTTATATATATTCTAAACTGATGTAGTTTTGCATTATGAAAACGTAGCAACAACATGATTTCCAATAGTGGCATTATCATAGAATTGGGTCTGAATGCGCTGCAGGTTGTGTATACTGAAGTGAGGCGCTTTTGAATCTCTCAAAACTCAGCTTTCCTTCTGTTTTATATATGGTCGGTGGTGCTGCTTAGATTCCATTTTATTCTTCCAGGTCCTGGTTGTTTGTTGTGGTTTAGGGTGGCTTTTATTTTCTCTTTTGTGCCACTGTTTGCTCCTGCTCATGTGGATCATTTGCTTGGACTTTTGTTGTATGATTGGTTATGTTTGGTTTAATAATATGTTGACGTTCAAAAACAAATTATCATAGAAATTGCAAAATACAAATACATATTTATATTTACGATTTATTAAATAAAAATAAAATAAAAAACTTCGGGTTTCGGACGGGTTCAGGTTTGGAAAAACCCAACCCAAACCGAACCGTAATATCCGACATCAAATTTCGGTTTCGGGACAATTTGGGTTTCGGGTGGTCGGGTGAGCAAACTTCGGGTTCATCAGGTTGCGGGTTGGTCGGGTTGTTCGGGTTCGTCGGGTTTTGCTCTCCCCTACTATAGGGTACTCTCTCCTGAAAGGGCGTAACGTTGACTATGCCAGGATCATTTTTGAAGACCTGATGGAGAAGGTCGAAAAACCTGAAAGGGACATGACGGTTCCCTATCCCCGATTCATCTCTGCTCTCCTCCAAATGCTCATCGGGGAGAAATATCCCAACCAGGAAAATTACAAACTCTCCCAAGTTGGTACAAAGGTCCTCGACTATAAACCCATCGACGGCAAGGTAAAACTCTTTTCCCTTCTCTCTCTTCTAAAAAATTCTTCATCTTCTACGACTCCTTAAGCGGCCAAACCCACCGCTGACACCCACACTGCAACATCCAAATCCTCCATGAAGAGAAAACCATCTGACACCCCTTTGGCACCCATAAGACCAAGAAGATCTCAAAGGAGAAGCCCCAACCTTCACAAGGTTTAGATTCATCGATCGCCTCTTCACAGACAACGATTGAACATTTCGTGGTACACTCCACCACACTCGTTGAAACTAACCTAACAACCACTTCAGAGGCTCAGTTCTATGAATAATTTCTGGTGCCATCCCCAACATCTTCAGCGCCTCTAAGCACTGAAGAGGTCTCCATCAGCAACACCAGTGCCGAACCTGCCACAACGTTCTCAGCCCCCACTTCTTCTACTCCTTCTTTGGTCATCACCACTGCTCCTACATCACCAACGTTCTCGCTGACGGATATCAGCGCTGCACAACCTCATGCAGCAAAACTCTTCAGGACCTGTAGGCTCCTCTATGCCCTCACTCGCTGACGATATGGAATACTTTGGGGGAAGCAGGGACTTCACTACTTTCTCCAATCCTACAGGTATCCAAACCTTATCTCCTATCCCTTCTCAACCACCAACTTCTTTTGGGCTTTCCTTTACTCATAAGTTAGTTTCTTTTACATGTCCTAATTTGGGTACAATCACCACATCCCTCAAGGATGTAAGTGATAAAGTGGTTACGTTGACCACCAATCTCTCCACCAACACAACTGTTGTCAACGATGTTGGGGAAACGCTGAAGAAAATTGCCACCTCCCTTGACAGCAAGGCTTCTAGCGCTGATGTTTCTATGCTGAACGAGAAGGTGAAGACACTTCAAGGGGACGTGGTCAACAACTCAACGTCCATTCAGTCCCTGACCTCCAGCATTTTTGATCTCTCCTCTAACTTCACAAATATCAGCAGTGAAGTTGGAACGCTGAAGACTACTCTCTCCGGGCTCCAAGGTGAGGTAAGCACTCTCACTTCAAAGGTAGCTGATTCAAACTCCCTGCTTACCAAGATTCTTGAGCACCTAGAAGCTCCCACAGTCCCTCTATCCTACTTCACGTCGGATGACCGCGAGAAGTTAGGCATGGCTGTGAATTTCGTTGTTCATGCCACTTCTACCTTCTCTGGCCTAGAAGACAGGGTTGGTCGAATTGAGGAAAATCAGGCCTCAGGTTCAGGTGCCCTTGGCCACGAAGACAGGGCTCCTGAATCCAATGTTGCTGACGCCGCCACTAATGTCCCTCCTCCTTCCCCCCGTGTTTATGAAGAGGGGGAGAAGAACCATAAAGACCTTCCCCAACTCGTTGATGGGGAGATAAATGAAGAACACCCTTCCCTTGCTGAGGGGGAGGGAACCACTGAAGAACCCTGTCAATCTGACGGGGAGAAAAGCGATGAAGAAAAAGCTCCAACTCCACCCTCCTCTCCCTGGATACAAGAACCAGTAGAGATTCTCTCTGACGAGGAAGATGAAAAAGAGGAAGAGGAAGTGGAAATCCAAGATGATGAACCATCATCCCATCCTGAGAACAAGGATGATAATGATGATGATGAAGACTTTTGGTTCCAACCCACTGCCATCAGGGTTCCAGAACCAAAAGGAGTTTCAATAATCGAACCGGGGGAGAAGACTCATAAGTCTCCTGTAAAGAAGACTTCTCACGTAGGCAAGTAGAAAGGTCTTTCTTCTGAAAGGGAATTTGGCCATCCTTCTCAAGCCATCTTCTCAGGTATGTTTGTCTCCGATCCCCTACACTGCTTCTATCCTTCCCCCCTTCACTTCATCTATTCTCCATCACTCAAAACCTCTAAACACTTAGCCTATTTTTTTCTATCTTATTTATACCCTCAAAGATCTAACTCTTTGATCATTTTTTTAGCTATTCCTCTCCCCTGCTTGAGGATACTACTGAAGCTCCTCCACAATAACAACAAATAATTCCAGCTGCTCTAGCTGATGACAATCAAATAATCCCAGTCTCACTGAATGAGACTGATAAACAAGATGAAGAACAAGAGCCGCTCTCTCATCCCAACAGACCCTCTAGATTGCCTCAACTGTCATAAGAGGATGAATTAAAGAGAAGAGCAGCTATGATCCAAAAGCTGGAAAATCAAAGGATCATCCCTCCAACTGGTCTTGGCTTCTAAACTCATGAGGAAATCGCTGAAGGCCTTAAAGCTAAAAAACTTATTGCTGAACAACAAATGAGCATGATCAAAGACAAAAAGTTCGCTCTTAAAATCGCTCAAGGTTCAGTTAAAGATAAGAAGCTGAAACAATTTCCCCTTAGGGTTCAAGAAGAACTGCTCAAGAAAGTTGGAGAAGCGCATCAAAGAAAGAAAGCAAAAGTCAGTGACACCACTCTGGATTGGTGTAAGAAGAAAGTTGACTATATGTACTTACCAAGCAGAATCATAAACGTCAACATCAAAGGTAGAACGGTTAGAGGTTTTCCAATGATAGAAATGACAATGATCAAGGAAAACGGAGATACGAAGACCTGCTATCTATCAAAGATTGAAAGCTATGGTTCTGATGAATGGTTGGAATTCCGAGCTGCAGTTCAACGATCGCGAGCAAACTTCAAGCCTGTTGTTGAAAAGTTTATCAACAAAATGATCGATTAAGTCTCTTCAGCAATTGATCTACCTCCTCCAGCTCTTAATCAAAACAAAAATCCTACAAGAAAAAAAAGAAAACATCATCTTCATCTTTAGGGTCTGCTATACGGAATGAACCAGGGATTGAATTTTCCCGTGAAGCAGTGCTCGGTCCTGCACCCGATCTATCAGCCCTCAACCTATCGCTGCCACCCGATGAAGAATTTGAAGCCGGTCAAGTGGTCAGTGAACCTTTGGGTATCTTCTTCATAGACTTCCATGGTCACAAGTGCTTTCAACGCTGGTCTGAGTTGCTCATCACTCCAATAGATCAACTCGGAGACCTATTGTATTGTTGTGATCAATCCAGAGTAGGACTCTTCCTGAAGCCTCAAGTACTGAACGAAGCCAAGTTAAGAAGACAACAGGGAGAAAACGTCTTCTGACTAGATGATTCCAACTACTGATGCCTTTGATAAACTTCTCTTCAAAGATGAACCTACTTAGCTGATAAGATCACTTTTGTATTCTTCTATCTTATTAGCTGTAATATTTTGTACTTGTATTTTATTTCATTGTACTTGTATTTTTTCAACTTCCCTTGTAAACTGATTACGAAGTTTAATGAAAAAATTCAATGAAGTAGTTTACTCCATCAGTACTAGAAAAGATCTCTGAAAACAGTAAATGGGACACGTATTTATGAGCCCTCTTTATCCTTATTTTTTAGCTTAGCAATTTTCTTATGTTGCTTAGTCATCACCAAATAGGGGGAGATTATTGATCCAAACCCTTCAGTGATTTGATGATGACCCTTAGAATCACTTAGTGGAAATTGTAAGTAAACATTATGTATCATAGTTTCACCATCAAAGAAAAATATACTAAGTCTGTTTAGTATCGCTGATGTGAAACCATTGTTCTTTAAATATACTTCAGCGATAAATGTACATCAGTGAAACCTGAGCCTGTTCACTCTCGATGAAGATCGTTGAATGTTCACTCTGTAAATGTTTGATTATGATCTCTGAAGACAAGACTCGCGAAAAAGTGTTCAATACTGAAATCGAAGACCAAGCTGACGAACAAGTGACTAAATTTACTCATGACCTGATGCGGATATCAGCGAGCCAATACTTATCCAAATCACGCGATGTTTCAAGTAGAAGACTTCATGTAACACCCGAAAAATTGAGAAAACATATTTTGGGACTCACGGACGTCCGCATGGTACAAGGCCGGACGTCCGCGATGCGTGGAAGTCCGCGGATCGTCCGTGGAAACAACAGAACATTTTGGGGATTTCGGCCAAAGCAAGCCGGACGTCCACGATGAACCATGCGGACGTCCACGACACGTCTGATGGAGATATTTTATGTTTTAAGCCCTCTTCCTCTCTCACTCCCCTCATTTTCATCTTCAACCTTAAATAATACTCCCTCTCTCTCTAAAATCATTTTCTTCCTCAAGAAACCCTAAACCTCCCCTCTCCTCTTCATCCTTCTTCCCCAACACAAACCTTAACCTTTCAAGGAATCCTTTCACTTCATCTCCTTCATCAAGATTCTAGGGTTTTCATCCAACCCTTTTCACTCCATTTTGAAGATTAGGAGTTTGTGGTTCATCTTGGTGGTTCTAGAGATATTTTGGTCGATGGATTCAAGTGTGGTTAAGGTAATCTTCTCTTCCCTTCATTTATGAAGTTAGGATTTTGATACAAGTGGGTATCTTGGTGTAAAATGTTTGGGGAATGATTCTACATGGTTAGATCTAACTATTGATGGTTGGAACTCATGGATCTAGGTTTTTGGAGGTTTTGGCTTGAAGATGCAAGCTTCTTCAAAGGAGCTTACGTTTGGGGAAATTCTAGATTTAGCCTAAATCTAGCAAGGTGAAAACTTTGTACATGCCAAAAATGTTAATTTCCAAATGTTTGTGTGTTTTACTTGAAATTATCAATTGTTGAGTTATTTGATGAGTTTAACTATTTTGAAGTATTTATCTTCATAAATGTTGTAAAACACCCATATTTGGGATTTTTGGATACTTGATGTGTAGAAATCATAAATATATCCTTAAAAGATTTATCGCTCAAAATGAAGTCTATTTGATGGTTTAATCATATTAGTGTAAATGATTTTATAAACCATTTGGGAGAATGCACGTTTTAGTGTCAATAGTCATTTTGAGAATTATAAGGGTACGAGTCCTTTTGAGAAAACCCTTTTGTTTAACCCGTGTCGAGTTTTGGGTTAATAATGATTTTGTGGTACTTGTTTACCTAATCGATAATTAAATGCATTTTATGCTATGATGACCGTTATTTATGGGTCTAATGAGTTTTGAGCATTTTGCTCGGTTTTGACTTTGAGAAAGTATTGGGGACATTTTGTCTGGTTTTGATGACTCAATGTGGGGTCTTAATTATGGTTTGCATTTATTACATCATATCGCATTTATTGCGCATCATTAATATTTACATGCCCGGGTGCGTTAGTCATTCCAGGATGGGCTTATTATTATAGACTGTGTTGCATTGGCTTATTGATACTTCACTAAGGTTAGCTGTCTCTTTGGGTGTGACTTGTGAGGCGTCGTATGGGACACTTGGGCTTTTATGCAGTGAAGTGTCATACGATTAACATTGTTAGGGAGGCGTACTTTTGTGTTCATCCACTCTCAATGGATACGGGTCTCCCCCGTCGTTTGCCAACCTACTTGGGATTTTATATTGTCCCTGTTTTATTATTATTGTTGGTCTTATACATTTGACTGCGATTGGATGATCCCCTCCGTGTATATTGAAGTTTAAATGAAGCAGGTCATTTCCATATTTATGGTATTTGGAACTTCATTACATTTTACGTTCGTGTGAGTATTGGTTTGTATTATGTTTTCAATGAAGTGTTATATTTAAATGGATGGTTTTTCCATGATTCACGGGTTGAGTATTTTGTCGTCAACCGCATTTGAAGGTTTTGCCTAAACTAGATTTATTCACGTATTTGAGTGAGTTGGGATTGTAATTCATTTTGGAAAACGCTTTATACCTTTTGGGAAATTTTCTCCTGGATTTTGGGTGCGTTGGAAAATGAGTCGTTTATATCCCTTTTTTAAAACTCTTTTGGAAATCATAATCTACGTTGCAAACTTTCATTTAAAGAAATATTAAAATCATGCTATAAACTCTTGAACTCACTAGGCTTTTAGCCTAACCCTTTTTATTTGTCGGCATGTGCAACAGGTTCAGGTTGGGAGTAGTTCTAGTGACACGTGTGAAAGTGTGTATGCTAGAAATGTACTCGAGGGGTGAATTGATTAAGTGATGTATTTCGCATTTACCATTGGGAATAACACTTCGTATTCGGGTTAAGTAATACCCAAAGTGAGTTTAGTCTTTGTAATAAGATTTGAATTATATAATGTTGAGATTAATTATAGATTCTGATTCGAGGTACTTCATGTTGGTCCCGAAAGGCTTAAACAATTTTGTAGAAGGGGGGGGGGGGGGTTGAATACAAACACACTATTTTACTTTTCTAAATTGTTTATTGATAAATCATTAACAATTTACAGCTTGTTGCGGAAACAAGATTAAGGATAAACCTAAATCTAAACAAGTTGGAACACTAAGGTTTTCTTGCACTAAGAAAGATAAGGAGATTACTAATAAAATCCTATCTTGAGAGATTTGAACTTGTCCAGAGTTAGCAAGTTACTTCAAATGAAGTGAGTTCATCTCTTTATATACTGCATGCATTTAATGCAATCCAGTATATACTTTACACGTGTCATTAGCGGATTGGTTGCATGTCATTGACCTTTGATGACAACCTTAGTAGCCGCATGAATGAACAGTGTAGTGTCAGAGTGGTTGTACGATTTCAGATTTTCAGAGGTTCTTTTCTGACATTTCGTACGGTGGCGTGCAAGGGAGGTTAAGACAAAAGTACTTTGTACGGAGGACTTCATGATCAGCTTTCGTTGATTCAGCGATTATCATTTACTATTCAGCAGATGATAAAGTTCAGCGATAGCTGAAGTCTTGTACTTGATACTTCACGTTGAGTGGACAAATCTGAGTCTTCGCTGATCCGCATCAGTTCATTAGGAGACTTGTCGCTGGTTCTTGAGCTTGATCTTCGACTTCAGCGTAGAACCTTTGTTGACGTGAATCTTGTCTTCAGGGATCATAAGTAAACAACTAACTTATCAGCGATCACCATAAGGACTGAACAGACTCAGCGATATGGTGAACAGTGTTCGCTGAATGTTTAATCTAAAAGTGCGAGAGTTCCTATCAGCAGTACTGTAAGATCTTAGTACTTATCAGCGATAGTGAAACTCTGATACATATTGTTTACTTACAATTTTCACTAAGTATTTAAGATAGGGTCATTATCAAATCACTGAGGGTTTGGATCAACAATCTCCCCCTATTTGATTATGACATAGCAACAGAGAAAATTGCTATTTAATGAAAACATAAGGATAAAAAGAACTCATAAAATATTTGTCCCTTTTACTGTTTTCTGGGATCTTTTCAGTACTGATGGAGTAAAGTACATTCGCTGAAATCTTTCTTTAAATCTTTGAATCAGGTTACAATATGAATAAGAAAGATTACAAGTACAAGCTAAATAAATTACAAGTACTGAAGGATGACTGATACAATAGAGAAAATGGTGATTGTTGTCAGCCTTCAAAGGGTTCTTCCTTAATGAGAAGTTCATCAAGGGTTGTCTTTTCAGTTGGAATCATCCAGTCAGGAACCTTTTCTCCTTTATTCTTTAGCTTCAGAGCAGCTTCAAAAATCAAGGGTTTTAGGTGTCGTGCCTGAATGTCTTTTCTGAAGTCGCACCAGTAGATGAGATCTTTGAGCTGTTCGATTGGAGTGATTGGAAGCTCAGTGATCCGTTGAAAGCATTTACGTCCGTCGTAGTCAAGAAAGAATATTCCATAAGGATTACTGATGACTTTACCAGGGACGAAAAGTTCACATGGTGGCAAAGAGACATCAAGGGCAGATAGATCAGGATCAGGACCAAGTACTTCAGCGCGAGAGAAACCAATTCCAGTTTCATTTCGTATGACAGGACCTGAGTTTGAATCTTGACGTTTCTTCCTTGGAGAGTCCTTTTTTCTTTTCGGCTTTAGATCAGGAACAGGAGGAATATCCACACAAGAAGATATCAAATCGATCTGTCTGTTTATCAGCTTTTCGAAATGATCCTTGTACTTAGATTTTGACGGTTGGATAGCTAACCTCATCTCCAGCCATTCAGAGAGACCATACCTTTTTACAGTGTCAGCACGAAAGGTTTCAGATGAGTCATCTTCTCTGAACAGTTTGATGTCAACAATAGGTACTCCGACGGAGGTTCTTCCAGAGATGAATACCTTGTTGATCTTCGCTGGACGATATCTGAAGTGGATTTTCTCTTTACACCAGATCAGGGTGGTCTGAGAAACTTCAGCTTTCTTTTCCACGATCTTCTGGGCTTGTTCCCAAAGCTTTCGTTGGATTTGAATGGGAATACGCTTCAGCTTGGGGTCTTTGACAGATTCTTGAGTGAGCTTGATGGCGTATTCTCTGTCTTTATCTTCAGCTTCCTTCCTTTCAGCGATGAGGCGTTCAGCTCTGAGATGATCTTGGTATTCAGCTTTTGAAATTCTGAACTTAGGAGGAACTGAAGGTAGTTGATCGCGCCTTAGGATGATTCGCTGATCCTCGAATCGCTTTATCATTTCTTCTCTCCTCTTTTGATCTTCTTTACTCAGCCTTTGAGCAACTGAGGAAGGTCTGTTTCTGTGCGAGAGAGGTTGTTCTTCTGGTTCATCAGTCTCAGAGATTAAATCTAAGACTGGGATTATGTCTTCAGCGTTAGCTGGAATTATTGGTGAAGTCGCAACAGATCTTTCAGCGATATCCTCAAACAGGGGAGAGGACTAGCTGAAACGCAGCGATCTTACAAATAAGAACTGGGTAGAAGAACTTGGGTAGAAAAGATAGAAAAAAAATGTGGATGTGTATGGTGTTTGTGGAATGGATAACTGATTTTTCATAGATGATCAGGGAAGGAAAAATAAGTTTAGTGTACCTGACAAATCGGCTTTGCAAGTAGGATCGCCAGATTATCATCTTCAGCGATGCCTTTGTCTTTGCTTTTCTCAGCGCCAGAGGCTGAGTGCTTTGTCTTTGTCTTCTCCCCTGAAGGTTCTTTTATTGAAATACCTTTAAGAGCTTTGGTTCGAGGAGCAGGTTTGACAACAAAGAAATCATCGTCATCTTCATCATCATCATCATCGTTCCTTGGAGAGGAGGATGGTTCAGCTTCAGGGATGTCGAAGTCTTCGTCTTCTTCTGCTTCAGATTCCTCAGCATCTTCATCGAGTTGCTCCCCCTCAGATATAGAGGCGAGGTTCTCGGTTCCCTCAGGGTTTTCATCTCCCTGAGGTCCAGTAATCCGATCTTCATTACCCTCTCCCCTGATAGATTCATCATGGGAAAGGTCTTCAGCGCTCTTCTCCTGTTCAGCGCTCCTCTCCCCCTCTTTCTCATGATGGGCGGGGGAGGAATGGGTAGATTCAGCATTGGTGTTGTCTCTGTCTTCTGGGCCAGAGATTTTCACACAACCTTCAAGCTTAGCTATTCTGTCTTCTAGGCCAGAAATAGCAGGCGTGATTTTCTTCAGCTCTTGGCGATCCTCTGCGGTGAAGGAGTCCAAAACAGGTGCAGGGGCCGGAGCAGGAGCTGGATTATTTGCCTTGTTCACCAGCGTCTCGATCATTGTCTTGACGGAACCAAGGTCGGTCTTCACTGAGCCCAAGTCGGTCTTGACCACTGACATATCACCTTCGAGTGTACCAACCGATTTCTTCAGCGTTGTAACTTCGCTGGAAATGGTGGAAACTGATGATTTGAGGTTGGTGTAGTCAGTGTAGATGTCGGAGAGCACTTTGGCAAAGTCGGCGAGAGTTTTATCAAGATCTTTGATGTCATCAGAGGAGGCCTTCTTTTCCACCACAGTAGTCAGCTTCGTCAGATTCTCTCCAGCGTTTGTTACAGCTGTAGAGTTATTTGATAGACCGGTGGTGAGATCCGTAAGTTTCATCTCCATAGACTTCAGAGACTGGTTGATGTCTCCCAAAAAAGGACCTGTAACATATAAGTACTTGTGAACAAAGGAAAGCTCAGAAGTTTCAGGTTTAGTTACAGTGTTTAAGGTGGGATCTGTACCTGCAGGAGCGTTGACGAACTCATCAAAGTTTCGAGTCCCTCCATAGTGTTCCATATCTCCCTCAAAAGTTCCGTGAGGAATGGAGATCTCTGCAGGTCCTTTCTTCGTCATTCGCTGAGAAGCTTCAACGGCTTCTTGAATGATGGCATCTCCAGTTTTGACTGGAGGAGTGTCCAAAGAAGTAGAGGGAGGAGCGAAGGATAAGAATTGGGGTTGGGGTTCAAGTTCAGCGTTGGATTCGCTGAGAAGTACTTCATCAGTCTTTTGAGAGACTGACGAAGGTTGGGTAGATTCCAAAGTTCTAATCTCAGCGTTTAGGGACGCTGAAGTAGGTTTAGAAGGGATGGCTTGAATTGGTGTGGCAGAGCGTACCACAGAACTTTCCTTCAGCTCTTCAGAATGAGCTGAGGAGTCTTCAGCATGCAACTGCTGGGGTTGCTCCTTGGTTTTCTTGATCCTTTTGGAATCAAGAGGGGTAAGAGATTGTTTCCTTTTCTTAGAAGGAATGGATTTTGTGACCGGGGTATCAGCGATGGGTATTGTCGCTGAAGGAGCCACAGAAAGCGGAGAATTAAGAAGAGTGAGAAGAGTAGAGAGACGTACCTCGTTGGCGACAGGCTTGAAGTCGAGAACTTTAGGGCCAATCTGAGAGAGTTTCAGATCACCCTCTTCAGGATAGCTGTCCTTCAGGCCATATTGAAAGATGGCGCTGATGAATCGCGGGTAAGGAACCCATGCTGGTCGGTCAGCGGCAGAATCAACACGTTGAATGAGGTCTTCATAGATGATGGAGGCCCAGTCAATGTTGAGACCTTTCAGCAGTGCGTAACCCATGGCCTGCTGAGGTTGAGCGGCTTGATCAGAAGATCCGGATTTCGCTGTCATGCAGCTGATCAGGTGAGCGAAGATGAAGTTCATCTCGCTGGGCATCTTGGATTTCTTTATCAGCGTCAGCTTCTTCTCAGGTAGCTTGTCTCTTCCAGTCTCCCAGATGTAACCCATCGCATCAAGGAAAGCAATGATTTCTTCCCTGTCAGCGTGCTTCTTGTGGTCAGGAAATGGAATGAAAGGATTTTCTGAGGTAGCGTTAGGGAATTTCAGAGCTTTACGGATTATTGCGGGGGTTATCTTGATGGTGCCATACTCAGTATCGCTGAGTATGCAGTCGATGGTTTTAGATGGATCTTTGGCTGAGGGTAGGTTGGTGTGTCTGGCAGAGTACCAGAATTGGGATAATAGACGCTGACTGGCAGGAGGTGTGATTGTCAGTGCTGTGTATATGGGGCTATTCTTCAAAAAAATCACAGCGTCGTCTAGATGGGATACCTGCTTCCGAGGAGGAAACTCGAGAAGCGCTGAAAGGTTGTTTGCCTTTGTCCAGTCTAGTTGATCCAGCTCAAACTTAACCTGAGGAGCTTTGGTGATTTCCAGTTCCTCAGAATCAGTGGAGATGGACTCAGCGGTAACATTCAGCTTTGAAGTTGCCATTTCACTGTATTATCAGTTCAACCAAAGATGTTAACAAATAAGAAATATCTTAATGTGGAAAGAGAATTTCCATTAAGATTTTTCGAATTTTGTCCATTTCATTCAGACAAAAAGGTCTTAATGAAGATTAGGGTTTTTCTTGTTTTTTTTTAAAAAAAAAAACGAATATAACACCCATAAGCCTTGTATTCTAGTTTTTTAAAAAAAGGATACGAAAGAAGAACAAGTTTAAGATTTTAGATTTAAAACTTGAAGAACAACCATGAAATGGTTGTGTTTATAAAACCATGAAAGAAAATGATTTTATTTTTGAGTTCTTTTGTTTGATCTTGTGTAAAACAATGATAAGATCGAAAACAAGTTATTTGCATTTGATAAAAGATAAGAACATATTGACCTTGAGTTTGATGAAGAAGATGATGAACAGTTCTTGAAGATCGAGAGCACAAAATGCAACAGTGTTCTTTTCTTGCGGAGAAAGATTGATTCGCATAAAAGACAAATATAAACTTTGAGAGAGTTTATATAGGAAGAGAGTAGAGAGAGAAAAACTTGAGCGGGAAAGTTTTTCATCATGACACGGACACGTGTTTGCATTTGATTGGATAGACAACGAAACGTGCAAACGTGTGTCAGAAAAAGAAACGTGCCTGGTGTTATCCGTTGCAATGACGTCACAACTGTCCTTTCACATTCTTTCGTTGTCTCTGAGGTTTTGAAAGAAAAACTCAAGGACTCTTTGGAAAATATGAAGCACTGAATAGAAATATCAGTGAGGGTTTTAAGAAATTTCAAAATATTAATCAGCGATGAAAGAATTTGAAATCTTGCATTTTCATGCGTTTTGTCAGAGAAAACATACCTTGATATCAGTTTAACCCAATTTATTCAGAGAGAAGATGATGAAATGGATTGTACTAGTTTATTTTATCCAGAGCCTATACAAGAATGTATAAACGTATCGCTGATTAAATGTGAACCGCTGAAGATTTATCCTTCAAAGTTCAGCATTCCAAGCTCGCTGATGAGAAAGTTGAATCTTGTCTCATCAAGAGGTTTGGTAAACAAATCAGCTAACTGATAATCAGTTGGGATAAAATGAAGTTCTATATCACCATTCATCACATGATCTCTGATAAAATGATATCTGATTTCTATGTGTTTTGTCTTTGAGTGTAGCACTGGATTGTTTGCTATAGCGATGGCACTTGTGCTGTCGCAATAGATTGGAATTTTGGAGAGCTGAAGATCATAGTCTAGTAGTTGATTTCTCATCCACAAGACTTGAGAACAGCAGCTTCCAGCGGCTACATACTCAGCTTCAGCTGTGGAAGTGGACACCGAGTTTTGCTTCTTACTTGTCCAACTTACCAGCTTTCCACCCAGGAGCTGACATCCTCCTGTGGTGCTTTTCCTATCCATTTTGCAACCTGCAAAATCACTGTCTGAATAGGCGGTTAGATCGAATCCTGAATCTTTGGGATACCAAAGACCTAGATTCGCTGTACCCTTAAGATATCGAAAGATTCGCTTTACAGCTTTCATATGAGATATCTTAGGTTCAGCTTGATATCGTGCGCACAGACATGTTGCAAACATAATATCGGGTCGGCTAGCTGTAAGATACAGTAGTGAGCCGATCATCCCACGATACAGCGTGACATTGACAGGAACACCCTTTGTGTCCTTATCAAGTATCAGCGGTGGTGCCATAGGGGTTTTCATAGCTGAACTTTCAGTTAAGTCGAATTTTTTCAGCATATCTTTAACATACTTTCCCTGATTTATAAAAGTTCCTTTTTCAGTTTGCTTAATCTGAAGACCAAGGAAATATGTTAGTTCACCCATCATACTCATTTTATACTCATTTTTCATTCTATCAGCGAAACGAGTACAAAGCTCAGGGTTAGTAGAACCAAATATAATGTCATCAACATATATTTGAACTAAAATGATATGACCTTTTATTTTTCTAAAAAACAAAGTTTTGTCAATCTTACCTCTCTCAAATTTTTCAAAGTGAAGATAAGTAGAAAGAGTGTCATACCATGCACGAGGAGCTTGCTTCAAGCCATAAAGTGCCTTATCCAGCTTATAAACATAACCTGGACGCTTAGGATCTGAGAATCCTGGAGGTTGTTCCACATAAACTTCTTCATTCAGCTTTCCATTTAGAAACGCTGACTTAACATCCATTTGATGTACAGTGAAGTTTTTTTGTACAGCATATGCTAAGAAAAGACGAATAGATTCAAGTCTTGCTACAGGAGCAAAGGTTTCGTCATAATCTATACCTTCCTCTTGTCTGTATCCCTGAGCAACAAGACGAGCTTTGTTGCGAGTTACAGTACCATGTTCGTCCAACTTGTTTCGATAGACCCACTTAGTGCCTATCACTGTTTTGTCAGTTGGTCTCCGAACAAGTTTCCAAACTTTGTTTCTTTCGAATTCAGTCAGCTCTTCTTGCATAGCGCTGACCCAGTTTGGATCTCTGAGGGCATCATCTATTTTCTTTGGTTCAATTAGAGAAATAAAGTTAACAAATAAACAAATATTACCTGCACTTCTACGAGTCTGAATACCAGCGTTGGGATCACCAAGAATTTGATCGATTGGGTGATTTACAGTCCATCGCTGAGCCGGAGCATGCGTCGCTGACGCAGTCTGAACTGGAGAAAATGAAGATGAGGCTTCAGCTACTTCTGGATAATCAGCTAAGAGAGGAATGCTTGCATTTGTCACTTCATTCACTGATTGCTGAGAAATAGATGGAATTTCTGAGACATTTGGATCAACTGCGGGTATAGTATTTATAGGAACAGCTGAGACCCAAGATGTTTCAGCTTCACTATTCTGCATATTGGGAATGATAGTAGGACCATCATTTTCAGTTGTATGAGTAGTGGGAACATCTTCTGAATCACCAAGATGAGAAAACATCCATTGATTCAGTTCTTCTGTATCAGCGTTCGGTTTAGAGTTCGCTGAACGGGATTCGTCAAACGTGACGTGAATAGTTTCTTCTACAGTTTGTCTTCTTCGGTTGAAGACTCTGAAGGCTTTGGAAACTGAGGAGTATCCAAGAAAGATTCCATCATCAGCCTTAGGATCAAACTTTCCAAGGGCATCTCTGTTGTTCAGTATGAAACACTGACAACCAAAGATGTGAAGAAAACTGATTGAAGGCTTTCTCCCATGAAAGAGTTCATAGGCTGTCTTTTTGAATCTTTTGACTATCAGCGACTTTTCTTTGCGTAAATCAAGCCGTGTTGACAGCTTCTGCCCAAAACTGAGTAGGCAGGTGAGAATCGCTGAGCATTGAACGTGCAGCTTCAATAATTGTTCTATTTCTTCTTTCAGCGACTCCGTTTTGTTGTGGTGTTCTCACTGACGAAAAGTTATGAGAAATACCCTTGCTCTCAAGGAAGGAATCAAGAGAACTGTTTTTGAATTCAGTTCCATGATCACTCCTTATTGAGCGAACAGTCATATTGTTCAGAGTTTCCATCTTCCGAACAAAGGTGATGAGTTCTTCAGGGGTGTCACTCTTAGAACAGAGAAACATTACCCATGTATAACGAGAGAATTCATCAACTATGACCAGCGTATATTTCTTTCCAGCGATGGATTGTTTGTTAACGGGGCCAAACAAATCCATTTGGAGTAGTTGAAGAGGAGATGACACTGAGGAAACTTGCTTGGACTTAAAGCTTGCCTTGGTCTGCTTCCCTTTTTCACACGCTGAACATAAGGATTCTTTGGCGTATGAATGTTGAGGTAGACCAGTGACTAACTCTTTGGATGAAAGAGTATTCAGTGTCTTGAAGTTGAGATGTGAGAGTCTCTTGTGCCATAGCCAGTTGACATCAGAAGATGCCTTTGAGAAGAAACAGGAGTTCTCAGTGGTTGTTGAGTCCATGTTTATAACGTAAACATTTTCCAAACGATAACCGCTGAGAGCTATCTTCTCCTTTTTGTCAGAGACAAAGCAGGATTCCTTGGTGAAAATCACTTTGTTATCCATGTCGCAAAGCTGACTGATGCTCAGAAGATTATGCTTCAGCCCTTCAACATATGCGACTCTTCTGAAGGATGTTGTACCATTTGAAAGTACACCATACCCTCGGGTGTGTCCTTTTCCATTTCCACCGAAGGTTACAGAGGGACCCTTCTCTTCCTTGTATTCAGCGAGCAGGCTTTTCTTTCCAGTCATGTGTCTAGAGCATCCGCTATCGAGATACCAGATACCCTTCTTAACCTGAATGGCAGATGTTGAAGTGGAGGGAATGTCTGAACTTTCTTCCTCTTCTTCAATCTTGGCCATGAGACATTGATTTGCTTCATCATCTTCAGAATCAGATGATGAGGCTTCTTCATCAGAAGCAGCCCAATCATAGTCAGCCATTAGGCCTTTTCCCTTCTTCTTAAAGCTTTTCAGCTTTGCATACTTCTCCTTCAGCTTTAAGTATTTGTCGTCTTTATTCCTTGGAACAAAGGATTTCTTTGTAAAGGCTGAAGGTCTCATGATTTTCTTTGACCTGCACTCGTTAGCGAAATGACCTGTCTTTTCGCAGTTAAAACAAGTAGCAGTAGCCTTATCAACAAAAGCTGATGACTTAGGCTTGTCAGCTATAGAAAGAGTTTTGTTCTTTCTAAACATTTTCTTCTTGGGGAATCTCCTGAACTTTTTAGTTAGGAGAGCCAAGGATTTATCATCTGAAGAATCAGAATCTGATGATCTTTCAGAGTTACTTTCTAACTCAGTGATAGTGACCACTGGTCGCTGAGTAGAAGGTTCCTCTGAGATTAAAGCAACAGGGGTGCTTTTGGAATCTTTTACAAGATTCTTCTTAAGATGGCTAGATTGCTCATGATTCAGCAATGTGCCATATAAGGTAGCGAGTGTCATTGATCTTAGATCTTTTGACAGCTTGAGACACATGGAATAATTGTCCCAGCTTTCAGGTAAACATTCTAAAAACTTTGTCAGAACTTCAAAGTTAGAATATTCCTTACCAACCGTTTTAAGATCTATAATTAAGCAGTTAAAACGTTGATGTACTTCAGAGAGAGTTTCATTCTTACCAGAGATGAAACTTTCGTATTGTCTTACCAGGTTGATCTTTCTTGAATCCTGGACTTCAGACGTTCCTTCATACTGAACACATATTGTGTCCCACATGGCCTTCGAGGATTTCAGGTTCATGACGGAATGGTAGACTTCGTCAGGAAGGGCCATGGACAGTATGGATCTGGCTTTTGTATCTATAGCCACTTTCTTCTTGTCTTCATCGGTCCAATGATGGATTTCCTTTGGAATCAGCCTTTCTGGAATAGCAACTCTAGTTGCAGTGGCTGGAACGGCAGGATCAATCGTTACAGGGATGTGTGGACCGTTTTCAAGATAGTAAGGTATAGTAGGGTCTACACCTTCTAAGAAGAGTGTCATCCTATTTTTCCATAAGTTGAAGTTGTCTCTGGAAAATCTAGGGGGTTTTGCAAGAGAACCATTGTCGATATAGTGAGTGTTTGTGTTTGAGTTGGCCATTTTCAGATAATAGCAAGGAAGAGAAAATATCTTAGATTAGATCTTGTTTATGAGATTAAACAAATCTGCTCTGATACCACTTGTTGGTCCCGAAAGGCTTAAACAAGTTTGTAGAAGGGGGGGGGGGGGGGGGGGGGGGTTGAATACAAACACACTATTTTACTTTTTTAAATTGTTTATTGATAAATCATTAACAATTTACAGCTTGTTGCGGAAACAAGATTAAGGATAAACCTAAATCTAAACAAGTTGGAACACTAAGGTTTTCTTGCACTAAGAAAGATAAGGAGATTACTAATAAAATCCTATCTTGAGAGATTTGAACTTGTCCAGAGTTAGCAAGTTACTTCAAATGAAGTGAGTTCATCTCTTTATATACTGCATGCATTTAATGCAATCCAGTATATACTTTACACGTGTCATTAGCGGATTGGTTGCATGTCATTGACCTTTGATGACAACCTTAGTAGCCGCATGAATGAACAGTGTAGTGTCAGAGTGGTTGTACGATTTCAGATTTTCGGAGGTTCTTTTCTGACATTTCGTACGGTGGCGTGCAAGGGAGGTTAAGACAAAAGTACTTTGTACGGAGGACTTCATGATCAGCTTTCGTTGATTCAGCGATTATCATTTACTATTCAGCAGATGATAAAGTTCAGCGATAGCTGAAGTCTTGTACTTGATACTTCACGTTGAGTGGACAAATCTGAGTCTTCGCTGATCCGCATCAGTTCATTAGGAGACTTGTCGCTGGTTCTTGAGCTTGATCTTCGACTTCAGCGTAGAACCTTTGTTGACGTGAATCTTGTCTTCAGGGATCATAAGTAAACAACTAACTTATCAGCGATCACCATAAGGACTGAACAGACTCAGCGATATGGTGAACAGTGTTCGCTGAATGTTTAATCTAAAAGTGCGAGAGTTCCTATCAGCAGTACTGTAAGATCTTAGTACTTATCAGCGATAGTGAAACTCTGATACATATTGTTTACTTACAATTTTCACTAAGTATTTAAGATAGGGTCATTATCAAATCACTGAGGGTTTGGATCAACACTTCACCTATTGAATTATAGGGAGAAATCCTATTACTTCGGATGTATTATCGAAATTTTTAATTAGTTGCTCTTTCCCAATTCGAGGGTGTTACAAGTTGGTATCAGAGCATAAGTTTGAGAGAATTAGGTGTTGATTTTGGATACCTAGACTCAAACTAGCATTCTTTTAAGTAAATGAGAGTGGAATTCACCATTAGGGACTTTAAGATAGGATATTTTGAGGTCGATGGAGTCACTAGAAACGAGAATCACGTCGACAGTAGCAAGGATAATCATGTACGGTACGTTCATAATGACACCTGGCCAGTGTCACGATGAGCCTCCTAGTTACATGTGCGTACTTGAACTACTTTAATGTGATGATTGTTGGGGTAGTGAAGAAATTCTAAGCCAATAGTCGTTGGAAAAGATTGACAATTTTAGTATTAGTCACTTAGGGTGACGATAAGCATGATAATTGCTTTAAGTGGACCGTTTTGGGTCAAAATTGATGGTTGGATTAGAACCATAGATTTATTGGATCGACCTTAATTCGAGAAGGAAACCGTAAGGTTAATTGATGTAATTCCCAACTTTGCCTTAAGAGGTTTGAACATCCGGATGAAAATAGTGGACCAGAGGGATTTGGAGGAGCATGGGTTGAGACGTTGAGTGCCGACTAAGTTATGCACAAAATTTATTTTAAAATAAATTGCATCAATTATTTCTTGTGTTTCAAATCCTTATATGGACTGTGTTACAAATCTTGGAAAATGTTTAGCACACTCACAAGATTTTAAATCATGGGTTTTGAACCTGCATGAAATTATTTTATTGCGGGAGTTGCAAACTCCGTTGGGACTCGCTTTATTTTACTATTGTCCAACGTTACGTTCGGATACCGTGATATCCATATTTTTATGATGTCTAAGATGTTGGGTAAGTAACTAAGGCTTATGACTCTAACATTGGATCTCCCCCACATATGTTAAAGTTTGGACGGAAAGTTATCTTCCATTATGTCTATGTAAAACTGTTTTGGAGACTTTGTTTAATGTAAGTTTGTTGGTCAATGTTGTTTATATAGTATTACGACAAGAAGGGGATTTTTGGAATTTTGGCGTTTTAGTCATGATTTTGCTTATTGCAATTTGACTTTTGAAATCATAATGTTTGGTGTCATTTTATTGACTTGAGGTCATTGAGCCCATTGAATTTTATGGAGTTTTGTTTTACGACGTTTTGTGTCGTGTGAGTGCAATTTCACAATGTGCATACTCCATTTATTTATGTGAAAAATTATGAGTTATGTTGGGCATTTTGTCCCACTCGAGCTTTGTTGAGAAATATTAATTTTTCCATAAGGCGACCACAAGGGATGAGTTTTGGAACTTTAGTGTCGCGTAATTTCTCTTTCAAAGACTTGTGTTAGCATAGCTTGTTGCAACTTGTTCGGTATATGGATTGATTTATACGCGACGTAAGTAATGCATGAAAGAACACTTTGATAGTATTTCATAACAATTTACTTAATGTGCTTTTGGTCAGTTGATTGTTTTAGTATCATTTCATGTAAATGCATCATGTCGACCTAGGGGTATGCATAGCTTGGTAACCATTACTTCTCGACACTTTGATAAACGAGTCGTGCATGAAAATATTTTATTAACCCATTGTATAAATGAAGGTCATTGGTTCAAAGTATGCTTTAGTGTTGTGGGGACCATGCATAGTTCACAATATATTACATTTTGAAAACACGAATGTGTGAGTGATCGACCTTTGGTCAATTTTGGTTCGAGGAACATTTTGGGAAAATTGTAAACCTTTTTGCTTTTGGAGAAAATGTGTATTTTGAGCATTTTAACGAATAAACTTTTAAGCATCAACGTTTTAACGTTTTGAATTACGAATGCGAAACTTTTGATGTAAATGCTCCATGATGGGGATTTTGGAAAAAAAATTATTTGTCTAAATCTAGAGTGCGTGAAATTGTTTATGTTTTGAACATTAATGCACACTATTTGTATGATTCAAGGTCGGAAGTTGATTTGAACCCTTTTTCGGTGTCAACCATTTACTAGCACTCATTTTCTCCTAAGTTTTGGGAAAACACATTGATGTGTGCGAACCTTGTCAGAAACGTTTTACTCATGTGTCATTATATGACCGGATGAGGAAATTTTAGAAATTGATTTAAAGAATTTCATCTTTTGAAATTTTGTCGTGGACTATTTGATGCATGTTATTTCATTTCAAGAAAACCACTAGGAAAATGTTACAAGCTTGCATGCATACTCCAATTTAAGAATTTCTCATGATGTTTTAATCGATTCAAATGATGAAAACGTATTGGTTTTGTCTTTAAACCTTGAACTCACACAAGTCATTTTATAATTTGACCAAAGTGTATGTATGAATCGTTTCATCGTTTTTGTATAATAAACTGATGCGTGCAAATTTTGTTGGTGAACCTGGTTCCATGCCATTTTATGGCTAGAAAGGAATTTTAGAGTCAAATTCCGTTTGAACTTCTTTTAAAGTACGTGCGAAACTTTTGTTGCACACCATTTAAAGTGGGCAGTTGCTTTACGTGCATGTCATGACTCAATCCATACTAGGACCGTAGCGGTTCATTTCAAAGAAGTTGTTTATTACGCTTTTGTGTTTTGTTGATAATCTGAACTGCAATGATATAATTTTCAATATGATTTCATATGTGGGACGAGCGTGTCCATTTTTGTGCAACTACCGAACTGATAGTAGTAGTTTTTATGCGTACGATTAATTTGATATGAAAATCTTTGTGTTGAAAACTTCTATAAAAAGTTTTGATTGGCATATGTGTTAAATAATTCACTTGAAAACCTTGAACTCATTAGGACCTCAGAAAGGTTAAGTAACCCCGACTAAGAGTAAGTGTGTATAGAACCTCGACTATGAAAAGTTGGGTGTTTAGACAAGTGATGTGGTTATAGGCCGAATGATATCGATGGTAGGGTCGATGTATTTGCTATAACCGAAGGGTTAGATTCGCGGTGTCGTATTTCGAGGTTAGTATAACCGTTTTTGTCGGCAACCCGGTTTTGGGTCTTGGACAATTTTCGAATGAAGGACCCTTTAGACATTGTATTGGTAACCCTAGTTTTGTGGGAATGCTCGGCAAACGGAACTCGTGTGTGGAGTTCTGTTAGAGTTCAAAGTTTGGTGGTATGACTAGGTGTCAACGTTTTTGGGTTCGAGGTCGAGAACCGTTAGCGTATTTGGAGGGTGTAGTCCGCTTTTAAAGAAATAATGGTAACGGTTGTAGTAATCCTAAGATACTCAAGTGTGATGAGTAGATTTGGTAGGGATGAATTCCTTGTGTAGTAAAGGAACCTTCCTGTTTGATGATTTATGTTGGGACGGATCCTTGGAGTCTATTAGGGCTCGTTGGAATTAAACGACCGTTAATGGTAGGAGCCATTGGGATTATAGATTCAGTTGGTCTCGGTATTAATTAAACCTTGGATTGATTTAGAGTTTGGACCGTAATCGGATAAGTATGGAACATCTAAGGTTGGGAGACGACCGAAGTTGTCTGATCTGGAGTTACTCCAGTGGATGGAGTGTCCTCCCGGACGTAAGTACAGTGTACATAAGAGGACATTGTTGGTAAGAGTCTGCTTGAGGTTTGTCTTAGCAGTCTGTGTGAGGGAAATATAGATTCCAGTTGGATGTCATCGGAACATGGTCGGTGTTGAGTTGGTTAGCCTTTGGTTGTAAAGGATCTAGATTTCGAGGACGGAATCATTCTAAGGTTGGGAGGATAGTAACACCCGAAAAATTGAGAAAACATATTTTGGGACTCACGGACGTCCGCAAGGCATAAGGCCGGACGTCCGCGATGCGGGGATGTCCGCGGATCGTCCGTGGAAGCAACAGAACATTTTGGGGATTTCGGCCAAAGCAAGCCGAACGTACGCGATGAACCATGCGGACGTCCGCGACACGTTTGATGAAGATATTTTGTGTTTTAAGCCCTCTTCCTCTCTCACTCCCCTCATTTTCATCTTCAACCTCAAATAATACTCCCCCTCTCTCTAAAATCGTTTTCTTCCTCAAGAAACCCTAAACCTCCCCTCTCCTCTTCATCCTTCTTCCCCAACACAAACCCTCACTGTTGTTGAAAACCTTAACCTTTCAAGGAAACCTTTCACTTCATCTCCTTCATCAAGTTCTAGGGTTTTCATCCAACCCTTTTCACTCCATTTTGAAGATTAGGAGTTTGTGGTTCATCTTGGTGGTTCTAGAGATATTTTGGTTGGTGGATTCAAGTGTGGTTAAGGTAATATTCTCTTCCCTTGATTTATGAAGTTAGGATTTTGATACAAGTGGGTATCTTGGTGTAAAATGTTCGGGGAATGATTCTACATGGTTAGATCTAACTATTGATGGTTGGAACTCATGGATCTAGGTTTTTGGAGGTTTTGGCTTGAAGATGCAAGCTTCTTCAAAGGAGCTTACGTTTGGGGAAATTCTAGATTTAACCTAAATCTAGCAAGGTGAGTTCAAGTTGATTTGTGAAAACTTTGTACATGCCAAAAATGTTATTTTCCAAATGTTTGTGTGTTTTACTTGAAATTATCAATTGTTGAGTTATTTGATGAGTTTAACTCTTTTGAAGTATTTATCTTCATAAATGTTGTAAAACACCCATATTTGGGATTTTTGAATACTTGATGTGTAGAAATTATAAATATATCCTTAAAATATTTATTGTTCAAAATGAAGTCTATTTGATGGTTTAATCATATTAGTGTAAATGATTTTATAAACCATTTGGGAGAATGCACGTTGTAGTGTCAATAGTCATTTTGAGAATTATAAGGGTATGAGTCCTTTTGGGAAAATGCTTTTGTTTAACCCGTGTCGAGTTTTGGGTTAATAATGATTTTGTGGTACTTGTTTACCTAATCGATAATTAAATGCATTTTATGCTATGATGACCGTTATTTAAGGGTCTAATGAGTTTGAGCATTTTGCTCGGTTTTAACTTTGAGAATGTCTTGGGGGCATTTTTTCCGGTTTTTATGACTCAATGTGGGGTCTTAGTTATGGTTTTCATTTATTGCATCATATCGCATTTGTTGCGCATCATTAATATTTACATGCCTGGGTGCGTTAGTCAATCCAGGATGGGCTTATTATTATAGACTGTGTTGCATTGGATCCATAGGCACGTAAGTCAGTCGTTATTTGATGGTCTACTGGGTGTTGCGGGATTTGACCGAACCCCATGTTTGATGACCTTTACTTTCAAGGGTACACTGGGAGGGCTAAGTCCGGTTGAGCTATCAGGTTGATTGACGGGCGTTTTATTGTCCTTCGTCATGTCGAGGCAATGCCATGGCTGTATCCCCGCTTGTGCCGAGCCTTTGGTGGTATTCTTATTGATACTCCACTAAGGTCAGTTGTCTCTTTGGGTGTGACTTGTAAGGCGTCGTATGGGACACTTGGGCTTTTATGCAGTGAAGTGTCGTACGATTAACATTGTTAGAGTGACGTACTTTTGTGTTCATCCACTCTCAATGGATACGGGTCTCCCCCGTCGTTGGCCAATCTGTTGGTCCCGAAAGGCTTAAACAAGTTTGTAGAAGGGGGGGGGGGGGGTTGAATACAAACACACTATTTTACTTTTCTAAATTGTTTATTGATAAATCATTAACAATTTACAGCTTGTTGCGGAAACAAGATTAAGGATAAACCTAAATCTAAACAAGTTGGAACACTAAGGTTTTCTTGCACTAAGAAAGATGAGGAGATTACTAATAAAATCCTATCTTGAGAGATTTGAACTTGTCCAGAGTTAGCAAGTTACTTCAAAATGAAGTGAGTTCATCTCTTTATATACTGCATGCATTTAATGCAATCCAGTATATACTTTACACGTGTCATCAGCGGATTGGTTGCATGTCATTGACCTTTGATGACAACCTTAGTAGCCGCATGAATGAACAGTGTAGTATCAGAGTGGTTGTACGATTTCAGATTTTCGGAGGTTCTTTTCTGACATTTCGTACGGTGGCGTGCAAGGGAGGTTAAGACAAAAATACTTTGTACGGAGGACTTCATGATCAGCTTTCGTTGATTCAGCGATTATCATTTACTATTCAGCAGATGATAAAGTTCAGCGATAGCTGAAGTCTTGTACTTGATACTTCACGTTGAGTGGACAAATCTGAGTCTTCGCTGATCCGCATCAGTTCATTAGGAGACTTGTCGCTGGTTCTTGAGGTTGATCTTCGACTTCAGCGTAGAACCTTTGTTGACGTGAATCTTGTCTTCAGGGATCATAAGTAAACAACTAACTTATCAGCGATCACCATAAGGACTGAACAGACTCAGCGATATGGTGAACAGTGTTCGCTGAATGTTTAATCTAAAAGTGCGAGAGTTCCTATCAGCAGTACTGTAAGATCTTAGTACTTATCAGCGATAGTGAAACTCTGATACATATTGTTTACTTACAATTTTCACTAAGTATTTAAGATAGGGTCATTATTAAATCACTGAGGGTTTGGATCAACAATCTCCCCCTATTTGATTATGACATAGCAACAGAGAAAATTGCTATTTAATGAAAACATAAGGATAAAAAGAACTCATAAAATATTTGTCCCTTTTACTGTTTTCTGGGATCTTTTCAGTACTGATGGAGTAAAGTACATTCGCTGAAATCTTTCTTTAAATCTTTGAATCAGGTTACAATATGAATAAGAAAGATTACAAGTACAAGCGAAATAAATTACAAGTACTGAAGGATGACTGATACAATAGAGAAAAAATGGTGATTGTTGTCAGCCTTCAAAGGGTTCTTCCTTAATTAGAAGTTCATCAAGGGTTGTCTTTTCAGTTGGAATCATCCAGTCAGGAACCTTTTCTCCTTTATTCTTTAGCTTCAGAGCAGCTTCAAAAATCAAGGGTTTTAGGTGTCGTGCCTGAATGTCTTTTCTGAAGTCGCACCAGTAGATGAGATCTTTGAGCTGTTCGATTGGAGTGATTGGAAGCTCAGCGATCCGTTGAAAGCATTTACGTCCGTCGTAGTCAAGAAAGAATATTCCATAAGGATTACTAATGACTTTACCAGGGACGAAAAGTTCACATGGTGGCAAAGAGATGTCAAGGGCAGATAGATCAGGATCAGGACCAAGTACTTCAGCGCGAGAGAAACCAATTCCAGTTTCATTTCGTATGACAGGACCTGAGTTTGAATCTTGACGTTTCTTCCTTGGAGAGCCCTTTTTTCTTTTCGGCTTTAAATCAGGAACAGGAGGAATATCCACACAAGAAGATATCAAATCGATCTGTCTGTTTATCAGCTTTTCGAAATGATCCTTGTACTTAGATTTTGATGGTTGGATAGCTAACCTCATCTCCAGCCATTCAGAGAGACCATACCTTTTTACAGTGTCAGCACGAAAGGTTTCAGATGAGTCATCTTCTCTGAACAGTTTGATGTCAACAATAGGTACTTCGATGGAGGTTCTTCCAGAGATGAATACTTTGTTGATCTTCGCTGGACGATATCTGAAGTGGATTTTCTCTTTACACCAGATCAGGGTGGTCTGAGAAACTTCAGCTTTCTTTTCCACGATCTTCTGGGCTTGTTCCCAAAGCTTTCGTTGGATTTGAATGGGAATACGCTTCAGCTTGGGGTCTTTGACAGATTCTTGAGTGAGCTTGATGGCGTATTCTCTGTCTTTATCTTCAGCTTCCTTCCTTTCAGCGATGAGGCGTTCAGCTCTGAGATGATCCTGGTATTCAGCTTTTGAAATTCTGAATTTAGGAGGAACTGAAGGTAGTTGATCGCGCCTTAGGATGATTCGCTGATCCTCGAATCGCTTTATCATTTCTTCTCTCCTCTTTTGAGGAACTGAGGAGGGTCTGTTTCTGTGCGAGAGAGGTTGTTCTTCTGATTCATCAGTCTCAGAGATTAAATCTAAGACTGGGATTATGTCTTCAGCGGTAGCTGGAATTTTTGGTGAAGTCGCAATAGAAGATCTTTCAGCGATATCCTCAAACAGGGGAGAGGACTAGCTGAAACGCAGCGATCTTACAAATAAGAACTGGGTAGAAGAACTTGGGTAGAAAAGATAGAAAAAAATGTGGATGTGTAGGTGTTTGTGGAATGGATAACTGATTTTTTCAGAGATGATCAGGGAAGGAAAAGTAAGTTTAGTGTACCTGACAAATCGGCTTTGCAAGTAGGATCGCCAGATTATCATCTTCAGCGATGCCTTTGTCTTTGCTTTTCTCAGCGCCAGAGGCTGAGTGCTTTGTCTTTGTCTTCTCCCCTGAAGGTTCTTTTATTGAAATACCTTTAAGAGCTTTGGTTCGAGGAGCAGGTTTGACAACAAAGAAATCATCGTCATCTTCATCATCATCATCATCGTTCCTTGGAGAGGAGGATGGTTCAGCTTCAGGGATGTCGATGTCTTCGTCTTCTTCTGCTTCAGATTCCTCAGCATCTTCTTCGAGTTTCTCCCCCTCAGATACAGAGGCGAGGTTCTCGGTTCCCTCAGGGTTTTCATCTCCCTGAGGTCCAGTAATCCGATCTTCATTACCCTCTCCCCTGATAGATTCATCATGGGAAAGGTCTTCAGCGCTCTTATTTTGATCTTCAGCGCTCTTCTCCTGTTCAGCGCTCTTCTCCCCCTCTTTCTCATGATGGGCGGGGGAGGAATGGGTAGATTCAGCATTGGTGTTGTCTCTGTCTTCTGGGCCAGAGACTTTCACATAATCTTCAAGCTTAGCTATTCTGTCTTCTAGGCCAGAAATAGCAGGCGTGATTTTCTTCAGCTCTTGGCGATCCTCTGCGGTGAAGGAGTCCAAAACAGGTGCAGGGGCCGGAGCAGGAGCTGGATTATTTGCCTTGTTCACCAGCGTCTCGATCATTGTCTTGACAGAACTAAGATCGGTCTTCACTGAGCCCAAGTCGGTCTTGACCACTGACATATCACCTTCGAGTGTACCAACCGATTTCTTCAGCGTTGTAACCTCGCTGGAAACGGTGGAAACTGATGATTTGAGGTTGGTGTAGTCAGTGTAGATGTCGGAGAGCACTTTGGCAAAGTCGGCGAGAGTTTTATCAAGGTCTTTGATGTCATCAGAGGAGGCCTTCTTGTCCACCACAGTAGTCAGCTTCGTCAGATTCTCTCCAGCGTTTGTTACAGCTGTAGAGTTATTTGATAGACCGGTGGTGAGATCCGCAAGTTTCATCTCCATAGACTTCAGAGACTGGTTGATGTCTCCCAAAAAAGGACCTGTAACATATAAGTACTTGTGAACAAAGGAAAGCTCAGAAGTTTCAGGTTTAATTACAGTGTTTAAGGTGGGATCTGTACCTGCAGGAGCGTTGACGAACTCATCAAAGTTTCGAGTCCCTCCATAGTGTTCCATATCTCCCTCAAAAGTTCCGTGAGGGATGGAGATCTCTGCAGGTCCTTTCTTCGTCATTCGCTGAGAAGCTTCAACGGCTTCTTGAATGATGGCATCTCCAGTTTCGACTGGAGGAGTGTCCAAAGAAGTAGAGGGAGGAGCGAAGGATAAGAATTGGGGTTGGGTTTCAAGTTCAGCGTTGGATTCGCTGAGAAGTACTTCATCAGTCTTTTGAGAGACTGACGAAGGTTGGGTAGATTCCAAAGTTCTAACCTCAGCGTTTAAGGACGCTGAAGTAGGTTTAGAAGGGATGGCTTGAATTGGTGTGGCAGAGCGTACCACGGAACTTTCCTTCAGCTCTTCAGAATGAGCTGAGGAGTCTTCAGCATGGAGTTGCTGGGGTTGCTCCTTGGTTTTCTTGATCCTTTTGGAATCAAGAGGGGTAAGAGATTGTTTCCTTTTCTTAGAAGCAATGGATTTTGTGGCCTGGGAATCAGCGAGGGGTATAGTCGCTGAAGGAGCCACAGAAAGCGGAGAATTAAGTAGAGTGAGAAGGGTAGAGAGACGTACCTCGTTGGCGACAGGCTTGAAGTCGAGAACTTTAGGGCCAATCTGAGAGAGTTTCAGATCACCCTCTTCAGGATAGCTGTCCTTCAGGCCATATTGAAAGATGGCGCTGATGAATCGCGGGTAAGGAACCCATGCTGGTCGGTCAGCGGTAGAGTCAACACGTTGAATGAGGTCTTCATAGATGATGGAGGCCCAGTCAATGTTGAGACCTTTCAGCAGTGCGTAACCCATGGCCTGCTGAGGTTGAGCGGCTTGATCAGAAGATCCGGATTTCGCTGTCATGCAGCTGATCAGGTGAGCGAAGATGAAGTTCATCTCGCTGGGCATCTTGGATTTCTTTATCAGCGTCAGCTTCTTCTCAGGTAGCTTGTCTCTTCCAGTCTCCCAGATGTAACCCATCGCATCAAGGAAAGCAATGATTTCTTCCCTGTCAGCGTGCTTCTTGTGGTCAGGAAATGGAATGAAAGGATTTTCTGAGGTAGCGTTAGGGAATTTCAGAGCTTTGCGGATTATAGCGGGGGTTATCTTGATGGTGCCATACTCAGTATCGCTGAGTATGCAGTCGATGGTTTTAGATGGATCTTTGGCTGAGGGTAGGTTGGTGTGTCTGGCAGAGTACCAGAATTGGGATAATAGACGCTGACTGGCAGGAGGTGTGATTGTCAGTGCTGTGTAGATGGGGCTATTCTTCAAAAAATTTACAGCGTCGTCTAGATGGGATACCTGCTTCCGAGGAGGAAACTCGAGAAGCGCTGAAAGGTTGTTTGCCTTTGTCCAGTCTAGTTGATCCAGCTCAAACTTAACCTGAGGAGCTTTGGTGATTTCCAGTTCCTCAGAATCAGTGGAGATGGACTCAGCGGTAACATTCAGCTTTGAAGTTGCCATTTCACTGTATTATCAGTTCAACCAAAGATGTTAACAAATAAGAAATATCTTAATGTGGAAAGAAAATTTCCATTAAGATTTTTCGAATTTTGTCCATTTCATTCAGACAAAAAAGTCTTAATGAAGATTAGGGTTTTTTTTCTTGTTTTTAAAAAAAAAACGAATATAACACCTATAAGCCTTGTATTCCAGTTTAAAAAAATGGATACGAAAGAAGAACAAGTTTAAGATTTTAGATTTAAAACTTGAAGAACAACCATGAAATGGTTGTGTTTATAAAACCATGAAAGAAAATGATTTTATTTTGAGTTCTTTTGTTTGATCTTGTGTAAAACAATGATAAGATCGAAAACAAGTTATTTGCATTTGATAATAGATAAGAACATATTAACCTTGAGTTTGATGAAGAAGATGATGAACAGTTCTTGAAGATTGAGAGCACAAAATGCAACAGTGTTCTTTTCTTGCGGAGAAAGATTGACTCGCATAAAAGACAAATATAAACTTTGAGAGTGTTTATATAGGAAGAGAGTAGAGAGAGAAAAACTTGAGCGGGAAAGTTTTTCATCATGACACGGACACGTGTTTGCATTTGATTGGATAGACAGCGAAACGTGCAAACGTGTGTCAGAAAAAGAGCGTGCCTGGTGTTATCCGTTGCAATGACGTCACAACTGTCCTTTCACATTCTTTCGTTGTCTCTGAGGTTTTGAAAGAAAAACTCAGGGACTCTTTGGAAAATATGAAGCACTGAATAGAAATATCAGTGAGGGTTTTAAGAAATTTCAAAATATTATTCAGCGATGAAAGAATTTGAAATCTTGCATTTTCATGCGTTTTGTCAGAGAGCACATACCTTGATATCAGTTTAACCCAATTTATTCAGAGAGAAGATGATGAAATGGATTGTACAAGTTTATTTTATCCAGAGCCTATACAAGAATGTATAAACGTATCGCTGATTAAATGTGAACCGCTGAAGATTTATCCTTCAAAGTTCAGCATTCCAAGCTCGCTGATGAGAAAGTTGAATCTTGTCTCATCAAGAGGTTTGGTAAACAAATCAGCTAACTGATAATCAGTTGGGATAAAATGAAGTTCTATATCACCATTCATCACATGATCTCTGATAAAATGATATCTGATTTCTATGTGTTTTGTCTTTGAGTGTAGCACTGGATTGTTTGCTATAGCGATGGCACTTGTGCTGTCGCAATAGATTGGAATTTTGGAGAGCTGAAGATCATAGTCTAGTAGTTGATTTCTCATCCACAAGACTTGAGAACAGCAGCTTCCAGCGGCTACATACTCAGCTTCAGCTGTGGAAGTGGACACCGAGTTTTGCTTCTTACTTGTCCAACTTACCAGCTTTCCACCCAAGAGCTGACATCCTCCTGTGGTGCTTTTCCTATCCATTTTGCAACCTGCAAAATCACTGTCTGAATAGGCGGTTAGATCGAATCCTGAATCTTTGGGATACCAAAGACCTAGATTCGCTGTACCCTTAAGATATCGAAAGATTCGCTTTACAGCTTTCATATGAGATATCTTAGGTTCAGCTTGATATCGTGCGCACAGACATGTTGCAAACATAATATCGGGTCGGCTAGCTGTAAGATACAGTAGTGAGCCGATCATCCCACGGTACAGCGTGACATTGACAGGAACACCCTTTGTGTCCTTATCAAGTATCAGCGGTGGTGCCATAGGGGTTTTCATAGCTGAACTTTCAGTTAAGTCGAATTTTTTCAGCATATCTTTAACATACTTTCCCTGATTTATAAGAGTTCCTTTTTCAGTTTGCTTAATCTGAAGACCAAGGAAATATGTTAGTTCACCCATCATACTCATTTTATACTCATCTTTCATTCTATCAGCGAAACGAGTACAAAGCTCAGGGTTAGTAGAACCAAATATAATGTCATCAACATATATTTGAACTAAAATGATATGACCTTTTATTTTTCTAAAAAACAAAGTTTTGTCAATCTTACCTCTCTCAAATTTTTCAAGGTGGAGATAAGTAGAAAGAGTGTCATACCATGCACGAGGAGCTTGCTTCAAGCCATAAAGTGCCTTATCCAGCTTATAAACATAACCTGGACGCTTAGGATCTGAGAATCCTGGAGGTTGTTCCACATAAACTTCTTCATTCAGCTTTCCATTTAGAAACGCTGACTTAACATCCATTTGATGTACAGTGAAGTTTTTGTGTACAGCATATGCTAAGAAAAGACGAATAGATTCAAGTCTTGCTACAGGAGCAAAGGTTTTGTCATAATCTATACCTTCCTCTTGTCTGTATCCCTGAGCAACAAGACGAGCTTTGTTGCGAGTTACAGTTCCATGTTCGTCCAACTTGTTTCGATAGACCCATTTAGTGCCTATCACTGTTTTGTCAGTTGGTCTCCGAACAAGTTTCCAAACTTTGTTTCTTTCGAATTCAGTCAGCTCTTCTTGCATAGCGCTGACCCAGTTTGGATCTCTGAGGGCATCATCTATTTTCTTTGGTTCAGTTAGAGAAATAAAGTTAACAAATAAACAAATATTACCTGCACTTCTACGAGTCTGAATACCAGCGTTGGGATCACCAAGAATTTGATCGATTGGGTGATTTACAGTCCATCGCTGAGCCGGAGCATGCGTCGCTGACTCAGTCTGAACTGGAGAAACTGAAGATGAGGCTTCAGCTACTTCTGGATAATCAGCTAAGAGAGGAATGCTTGCATTTGTCACTTCATTCACTGATTGCTGAGAAAAAGATGGAATTTCTGAGACATTTGGATCAACTGCGGGTATAGTATTTATAGGAACAGCTGAGACCCAAGATGTTTCAGCTTCACTATTCTGCATATTGGGAATGATAGTAGGACCATCATTTTCAGTTGTATGAGTATGAGTAGTGGGAACATCTTCTGAATCACCAAGATGAGAAAACATCCATTGATTCAGTTCTTCTGTATCAGCGTTCGGTTTAGAGTTCGCTGAACGGGATTCGTCAAACGTGACGTGAATAGTTTCTTCTACAGTTTGTCTTCTTCGGTTGAAGACTCTGAAGGCTTTGGAAACTGAGGAGTATCCAAGAAAGATTCCATCATCAGCCTTAGGATCAAACTTTCCAAGGGCATCTCTGTTGTTCAGTATGAAACACTGACAACCAAAGATGTGAAGAAAGCTGATTGAAGGCTTTCTCCCATGAAAAAGTTCATAGGCTGTCTTTTTGAATCTTTTGACTATCAGCGACCTGTTTTGCGTAAAACAAGCCGTGTTGACAGCTTCTGCCCAAAACTGAGTAGGCAGGTGAGAATCGCTGAGCATTGAACGTGCAGCTTCAATAATTGTTCTATTTCTTCTTTCAGCGACTCCGTTTTGTTGTGGTGTTCTCACTGACGAAAAGTTGTGAGAAATACCCTTGCTCTCAAGGAAGGAATCAAGAGAACTGTTTTTGAATTCAGTTCCATGATCACTCCTTATTGAGCGAACAGTCATATTGTTCAGAGTTTCCATCTTCCGAACAAAGGTGATGAGTTCTTCAGGGGTGTCACTCTTAGAACGGAGAAACATTACCCATGTATAACGAGAGAATTCATCAACTATGACCAGCATATATTTCTTTCCAGCGATAGATTGTTTGTTAACGGGGCCAAACAAATCCATATGGAGTAGTTGAAGAGGAGATGACACTGAGGAAACTTGCATGGACTTAAAGCTTGCCTTGGTCTGCTTCCCTTTTTCACACGCTGAACATAAGGACTCTTTGGCGTATGAATGTTGAGGTAGACCAGTGACTAACTCTTTGGATGAAAGAGTATTCAGTGTCTTGAAGTTGAGATGTGAAAGCCTCTTGTGCCATAGCCAGTTGACATCAGAAGATGCCTTTGAGAAGAAACAGGAGTTCTCAGTGGTTGTTGAGTCCATGTTTATAACGTAAACATTTTCCAAACGATAACCGCTGAGAGCTATCTTCTCCTTTTTGTCAGAGACAAAGCAGGATTCCTTGGTGAAAATCACTTTGTTATCCATGTCGCAAAGCTGACTGATGCTCAGAAGATTATGCTTCAGCCCTTCAACATATGCGACTCTTCTGAAGGATGTTGTACCATTTGAAAGTACACCATACCCTCGGGTGTGTCCTTTTCCATTTCCACCGAAAGTCACAGAGGGACCCTTCTCTTCCTTGTATTCAGCGAGCAGGCTTTTCTTTCCAGTCATGTGTCTAGAGCATCCGCTATCGAGATACCAGATACCCTTCTTAACCTGCAATACAAAGGAAGATTAGTTTTGCTTGGGTACCCACTTCACCATGTATACGCGTTTGTTAGTGGAAGTGGTTGGAATGGGTTCAGCAGTCTTCGCAGCATTTGAAGATTCAGCTTTGTCTTTCTTCACTTTGGTCAATTTCTTGACCTCAGCGGTAGGAGTTACCTTGACCTGACTTGCAACTGGTTTGGTCTTCTTTGGTGCTATCTTCACCTTAGCTATCTTATCAGCTTTGGTGGCTGTGGGACACTTACTTGCAATATGATCGGTAAGTCCACAGTGATAACATTTCCTATAACTAAAATTAGTTCTAGGACCACTTGTGTGCTGAGCTTTTAATTTGGAATTAGAAGTGCCAGCACCAAGTACACTATTGGTTTTTGAAATAGGACGAACATTTAGTTCTTCAGATTTCTTACCAAGGATATCTACTCTGAGTCTAGGAGTAGGTCGCTGAACTGATCCAGAGGTCTGATTTCTAGAACCAGACGAGTGAATCACTAAGGCTTTGGAAGCATTCAGCTTAGGTACTAAAGTACCCTTCTGAGGATTTTGATAAATTACAATTCCTTTACCTTTATCTTTAGAGACAGAGGTAGGTTTTGAATAAACCATTTTCTCCTTGCCTTTTGAGGAGGTAGGAGTTTCCTCAGGGATTGGTGTAATCGACGAGGAGTACTGAGATGAAGAAGTGTCAGCTACTGAGGATACGAACGTTCCAAATTTAAGCATTGAACGTTCAGTGGTTGGTATTGGAGTATCATATTTATAACCCAAACCACGTTTATCACTCAGAGGAATCTGAGCCTTAATTATCTCAGTGATCTTTGTTGAAGAATTACACCATCCTTCAACAGTAGCTTGTTCAGCTTTTAATGCAGCGATAGCTTCCGCTCGTTCAATTTTGACTAGCTGATTTAAATGGACTTGATCTTTAAAATCTTCTTCAAATTTAGAAAGCTTTTCTATTTGAAGGTGGCAATTTTTAAGCTTTTCAGCGAGATCAAGATTTTGGTTTTCAACCACAGCTTTGCCGTTCATGGCTTCGTATAAGCTTCTAGTCAGTAGTTCGATTTTACGGAGACTATCAGCTTCATCAATATTAACAATATTGGTAAAGAAGGAGGGTGATACCTGAATGGCAGATGTTGAAGTGGAGGGAATGTCTGAACTTTCTTCCTCTTCTTCAATCTTGGCCATGAGACATTGATTTGCTTCATTATCTTCAGAATCAGATGATGAGGTTTCTTCATCAGAAGCAGCCCAATCATAGTCAGCCATTAGGCCTTTTCCCTTCTTCTTAAAGCTTTTCAGCTTTGCATACTTCTCCTTCAGCTTTAAGTATTTGTCGTCTTTATTCCTTGGAACAAAGGATTTCTTTGTAAAGGCTGAAGGTCTCATAATTTTCTTTGACCTGCACTCGTTAGCGAAATGACCTGTCTTTTCGCAGTTAAAACAAGTAGCAGTAGCCTTATCAACAAAAGCTGATGACTTAGGCTTGTCAGCTATAGAAAGAGTTTTGTTCTTTCTAAACATTTTCTTCTTGGCGAATCTCCTGAACTTTTTAGTTAGGAGAGCCAAGGATTCATCATCTGAAGAATCAGAATCTGATGATCTTTCAGAGTTACTTTCTAACTCAGTGATAGTGACCACGGGTCGCTGAGTAGAAGGTTCCTCTGAGATTAAAGCAACAGGGGTGCTTTTGGAATCTTTTACAAGATTCTTCTTAAGATGGCTAGATTGCTCATGATTCAGCAATGTGCCATATAAGGTAGCAAGTGTCATTGATCTTAGATCTTTTGACAGCTTGAGACACATGGAATAATTGTCCCAGCTTTCAGGTAAACATTCTAAAAACTTTGTCAGAACTTCAAAGTTAGAATATTCCTTACCAACCGTTTTAAGATCTATAATTAAGCAATTAAAACGTTGATGTACTTCAGAGAGAGTTTCATTCTTACTGGAGATGAAACTTTCGTATTGTCTTACCAGGTTGATCTTTCTTGAATCCTGGACTTCAGACGTTCCTTCATACTGAACACATATTGTGTCCCACATGGCTTTTGAGGATTTCAGGTTCATGACGGAATGGTAGACTTCGTCAGGAAGGGCCATGGATAGTATGGATCTGGCTTTTGTATCTATAGCCACTTTCTTCTTGTCTTCATCGGTCCAATGATGGATTTCCTTTGGAATCAGCCTTTCTGGAATAGCAGCTCTAGTTGCAGTGGCTGGAACGGCAGGATCAATCGTTACAGGGATGTGTGGATCGTTTTCAAGATAGTAAGGTATAGTAGGGTCTACACCTTCTAGGAAGAGTGTCATCCTATTTTTCCATAAGTTGAAGTTGTCTCTGGAAAATCTAGGGGGTTTTGCAAGAGAACCATTGTCGATATAGTGAGTGTTTGTGTTTGAGTTGGCCATTTTCAGATAATAGCAAGGAAGTGAAATATCTTAGATTAGATCTTGTTTATGAGATTAAACAAATCTGCTCTGATACCACTTGTTGGTCCCGAAAGGCTTAAACAAGTTTGTAGAAGGGGGGGGGGGGTTGAATACAAACACACTATTTTACTTTTCTAAATTGTTTATTGATAAATCATTAACAATTTACAGCTTGTTGCGGAAACAAGATTAAGGATAAACCTAAATCTAAACAAGTTGGAACACTAAGGTTTTCTTGCACTAAGAAAGATGAGGAGATTACTAATAAAATCCTATCTTGAGAGATTTGAACTTGTCCAGAGTTAGCAAGTTACTTCAAAATGAAGTGAGTTCATCTCTTTATATACTGCATGCATTTAATGCAATCCAGTATATACTTTACACGTGTCATCAGCGGATTGGTTGCATGTCATTGACCTTTGATGACAACCTTAGTAGCCGCATGAATGAACAGTGTAGTATCAGAGTGGTTGTACGATTTTAGATTTTCGGAGGTTCTTTTCTGACATTTCGTACGGTGGCGTGCAAGAGAGGTTAAGACAAAAATACTTTGTACGGAGGACTTCATGATCAGCTTTCGTTGATTCAGCGATTATCATTTACTATTCAGCAGATGATAAAGTTCAGCGATAGCTGAAGTCTTGTACTTGATACTTCACGTTGAGTGGACAAATCTGAGTCTTCGCTGATCCGCATCAGTTCATTAGCAGACTTGTCGCTGGTTCTTGAGCTTGATCTTCGACTTCAGCGTAGAACCTTTGTTGACGTGAATCTTGTCTTCAGGGATCATAAGTAAACAACTAACTTATCAGCGATCACCATAAGGACTGAACAGACTCAGCGATATGGTGAACAGTGTTCGCTGAATGTTTAATCTAAAAGTGCGAGAGTTCCTATCAGCAGTACTGTAAGATCTTAGTACTTATCAGCGATAGTGAAACTCTGATACATATTGTTTACTTACAATTTTCACTAAGTATTTAAGATAGGGTCATTATCAAATCACTGAGGGTTTGGATCAACACAATCTACTTGGGATTTTATATTGTCCCTGTTTTATTATTATTGTTGGTCTTATACATTTGACTGCGATTGGATGACTTCAATATTGGATTCCCCTCCGTGTATATTGAAGTTTAAATGAAGCAGGTCATTTCCATATTTATGGTATTTGGAACTTCATTACATTTTACGTTCGCGTGAGTATTGGTTCGTATTATGTTTTCAATGAAGTGTTATATTTAAATGGATGGTTTTTCCATGATTCGTGGGTTGAGTATTTTGTCGTCAACCGCATTTGAAGGTTTTGCCTAAACTAGATTTATTCACGTATTTGAGTGAGTTGGGATTGTGATTCATTTTGGAAAACGCTTTATACCGTTTGGGAATTTTTCTCCTGGATTCTGGGTGCGTTGGAAAATGGGTCGTTTATATCCCTTTTGTAAAACTCTTTTGGAAATCATAATCTACGTTGCAAACTTTCATTTTGTAACAACCCAATTCCCATATACACAACAAATCACATAATGTAACACAACATCGATATAACAAAAGAGACCTCACATTACAAGTACGGTCCCGTAGTCTTTTACATTTAGCATAAACCATTCTACTATAAACTATGTACTAAATACATACAAAACATTTAATATTGTAATACAACTGCTAATCATGCCAAAATCTTCATCATATAATCCTTCACAAAAGCCATCCGTCGGTTACTCTAATTACTTGCTCTTACTCGATCTACCACCTGTAACACATATTTTTAAAACAAAAATAAGGGTTAGACCTAAGGGTCTAAGTGAGAAAAATCCCTGATAGTTCGAAGTCATATATATATAAACCTTATTTATATAAATCACACAGCACGACCAAATATATCAATTTGAACTCACACATCATATACCTTCCCTTCTCATTCCTCCTGGCCATATTAGTTGGTTGCAAGCCAACTAATAAATTTACAACGTTGTACAACATCTACAGCCAAACAACGCTATACGGATTCTATAGCCAAACATACCGGTCCTAAGCCCGGCCAACGTATTATAACACATTATAATACTCATGTAAATATAATACCTCAATATATTATAATTCACATATACCATACATATAAACACGTAATCACCAATTATCACATTCCCAAACCATACGTATATGTATTCCAGTTAAAAATACTTTTAAAGTAAAACTCACCTGTTTTGATTATTACACACGCTCGCAAGCTCCTTTCAAAATAGTCTTATCTCTTACCACGACTCCACAGTAATCTGAAACAATTTAAGGTATATGTATTGCCTTACAAGCCAATCATATAAAACCTACCAAGTTCCTATCCCCAACTAATTCACTGCTTACTGCAACCAATTGTCAAAACTTAACAACTACCGGGACTACACAGGGTACCGGGACTTCTCAGTACCGGGACTTCTCAGTACCGGGAGTCTCTATCACCGGGATTTAACAATACCGGGAGTTCATGTTATCGGGAGTCGACTATACCGGGACTCCACACTACCGGGAGTCGAAATGATTGGGAGTCTACCGGGACTTCCCCAGGACTCTCAAGAACACAGTCGGTTTCCACTTGCCTAGAAATCGATTGAAATCTATTCAAGTCGCGAATTTAGAAATTCTAAACCGATAGAAGTCTAATACTACTGATTATAAACACCAATTGTAAAGGAACTTACCTCCAAATCGATTTCAGCCCAATCAATTGAAGCCCTAACTGTACGTTTTCTTCCTCTGCTTCCTTTTCTCTCAAAACGCACACACACATACACACTTTCTGAATAAGGAAAGTGGTAATCTGATACTTAAGATATTTAAGTATTAATTTTCACTTTTGGCTGAAACTATATGATAAGTACCAAAACACCCTTAAACCTATGACTTAATTCAAACTTACCCCAAACATCTAAATCTTAAAATTAAATAAACTTAACGGGATAGAGTTTAACTAATGGATTTACCTGGTTATTACACATTTAAAGAAATATTAAAATTTATGCTATAAACTCTTGAACTCACTAGGCTTTAGCCTAACCCTTTTTATTTGTCGGCATGTGCAACAGGTTCAGGTTGGGAGTAGTTCTAGTGACACGTGTGAAAGTGTGTATGATAGAAATGTACTCGAGGGGTGAATTGATTAAGTGATGTCTTCCGCATTTACCCTTGGGAATAGCACTTCGTATTCGAGTTAAGTAATACCCGAAGTGAGTTTAGTCTTTGTAATAAGATTTGAACTATATAATGTTGAGATTAATTATAGATTCTGATTCGAGGTACTTCACCTATTGATTTATAGGGAGAAATCCTATTACTCTGGATGTATTATCGAAATTTTTAATTAGTTGCTCTTTCCCAATTCGAGGGTGTTACACTTCAGCGAGAGCTGACCTTCTTTCAGGCCTCTCTGAAGAAGATCAACTCAGAAATCGCTGATCATGAAGCCTGTTCTACAAGCTTGTTCTACAAGAAATATCTATGTGATTCTCATAATTTGTTTAGATTAGGTTTTTGAGAGTTCCATATCCGTGCAACGAGCAATAATGAAATCAATAGATAGATACACACGTTATGATTTTAACTGGTCATCCCTATTATCTTTCAATGTAGAGAGTGTTTACAATGAGAATTAGAAAGCAATAATGAATAATTTGCCTAAACAATGGCAAACAAAACTTTATATATGACGGGCCCATGATTAACAAGCCCACAGCCCGTTCACTAACTAGGCTCAAAATAAACTATTACAATTAGCCCCTTGAACTTTAATTCAACATTAAATGACCCTAACAATCTCCCCCTTTGAATTGAAGTTCGAGTTCGCGCCAGTTTGCAACATATCTTTTACGGAGCGCAAAGTGTACCTTAAAAATTCTGATAGGGCGGCGATAGTCGATGCGTTCTTCAACCATTTCCAAAGCATTCCGAGCAGTTGTTTCATTTGGATTAGTAACATACAAATATTTTGGGTTTTCAGACTCGTGCTGGATGATCTTTCGAAGGGCATCTTGGACTTTGAAGAGCATGCCGTCACATAATCTGTCTACCTGACTGAAGCACATAATTTTCTTTTCATTCTGTTCGTTGATGTAGATTATCCCAAATTCAGGTTCCAGAAGCAGAGCGTTCTCGGGATACATCTTCAACTCAGGCGCTTTTAGATTCGGCTTTATCAGATTTACCTTCTTTGCCCTGTTCTCGATTGCTATTTGGAAGTCCGTGAGATAAGACATCATGATGGTACAGACCAGGAATCGACGAACAGCTTCGAGCACTTTAGTTACAGGAATCGGTCAGATAGATCTTGTACGGAGGTCTTTCAGGATAGCGTAGAAGTCGAACGGTCGGAGGTGCTTGAAGTCGGCTTCAGAAAATCTCCATTCATTCCCATCTTCGCGTCGGACGGTGAATACAGGATAAACGACTTTCATGATACGGTCTGACTGGATATTGAGCACTTCGGTGATCTGATGCTTGGTTCGGACTTGGCTAACTGGTAGACACCGCTTCATTGCGCTTATGTACCAGCGTTGGTATTCGGGATTGGAACTGTAAATACCAAGGCAGAAGGTCGGCTCGATTGGGCGTAGTCTGTGGACGAAAAACTTCTTCAGAGATTCCTCCAGGTGAGGAATAAATATCGTGATCTTCTCCCAACGGATTTGTTGCTGCTGAGGAGGAGGAAGATCAGATGCTTTCGGTTGTTGATGAAGAGATGTCGGAATATCTGCAGTTGTAGTTTCGGGTATTGTTGAAGTTTCGGCGGCTTGAGCTGAGTGAACGGGAGTACCATACAAATTCTGGAGCAGAAACTGGTCGTAGTCAACGTTGCCGTCTTCATCAGTAGGGAAGACCAAATTAACCTGGAGATTTGCGGCACTGGCGCCTTTTTCATACCATGCATCTTCGGTCTTCGGGTTGGTCTTGCAGTCTGGATCAATCAAATCCAGTATCGGTGTATCTGATGAGTCAAAAGTAACCAGTTCCAGTTCCTGTGTTGTTCCCTCAGGCTTTTCAACCGTTGGGTCTTCATCATCGGAGATATCCATATCAATTACCATCTCGGCTAACGGAAACTCGGCTTCGGGTGCATCTTCGGTTGTAGTAGCCGCAGTTGAGGGTTCCGAATGAACCACAGTAGTCGTTTTAGTGAGGATCTGGGCGGTCTCGGTTAGTCTTTGTCTTTGTTGGTCCCGAAGGGCTAAACAAGTTTGTAGAAGGGGGGGGGGGTTGAATACAAACAACGATTTTTACTTTCCTAAATTGTTTATTGATAAACCATTAACAATTTACAGCTTGTTACGGAACAAGATAAGGATAAATCCTAATCTAAACAAGTTGGAACACTAAGTTTTCTTGCACTAAGAAAGAGAAGGAAATTACTAATAATAACCTATCTCAAAGATATAAGAAGGATGACTCGACCAGAGTTTACGAGTACTTCAAAATGAAGATGACTTGTCCAGAGTTAGCAAGTGCTTAGAAATGAAGTGATGACTTCTTCTTATATAATGCATGCATTTAATGCATGGCAGTTTATACTTTACACGTGGCAGCAGGTGATTGGTTTTAGGATCTGACTTGAGTAGACAACCTTAGTAGCCGCATGGTGAACAGTGTAGCATCAGAGTAGTTGTACGATTTCAGACAATAAGGATGTTCTTTTCTGACATATCGTATGGAGTCGTGCAAGGGTGGTTAAGACAAAAGTACTTTGTACGGAGGACTTCATGATCAGCTTACGTTGATTCAGGGCGTTATCTTTCTTTATCAGCGAATGACAAAGTTCAGCGATAGCTGAAGTCTTGTACTTGATACTTCACGTTGAGTGGACAAATCTGAGTCTTCGCTGATCCGCATCCGTTCATTAGGAGACTTGTCGCTGGTTCTTGAGCTTGATCTTCGACTTCACCGTAGAACCTATGTTAACGTGAAACTTGTCTTCAGGGATCATAAGTAAACAACTATGAATGTCAGCGATCACCAAATAGGTCTGAACAGGCTCAGAGCTATATTCCTAAGAATATATGGTGAACAGTTATGCTGAACAATGTATGTGATCATCAGCGATCATCAACAAGACTGAACATGCTCAGAGCTTACTGAATGAACAGGGTTCGCTGAATGTCTAATCTAAAGAGCGGGAGTTCCTATCAGCGGTACTGAAAACAGTCTTAGTACTTATCAGCGATAGTGAAACTCTTATACATTGTTTACTTACAATTTTCACTAATTAGAATGGAGAGGGTCATTATCAAATCACTGAGGGTTTGGATCAACAATCTCCCCCTATTTGATTATGACAAAGCAACAGAGAAAATTGCTATTTAATGAAAACATAAGGATAAAAAGAACTCATAAAATATTTGTCCCTTTTACTGTTTTCTGGGATCTTTTCAGTACTGATAGAGTAAAGTACTTTCGCTGAAATCTTTCTTTAAACTTTGTATCAGATTACAAAGGGAAGTGGAAAAATTATAAGTACACGCGAAATAAATTACAAGTACAAAAGAATAACTGATAAAATAGAAGAATAAGACGATCTTATCAGCTTATAGAGGTTCTTCCTTAATGAGAAGTTCATCAAGGGTCTGGGTTGTAGGAATCATCCAGTCAGGGACTTGTTCTCCCTGATTTCTTCTTTCTTGGGCTTCCTTGAAGATCAGCGGCTTCATGAAGTGTCCGAGAAGGTCTTGTCAGGGACTTGTTCTCCCTGATCTCTGAGCTGTTCGATTGGAGTGATGGGTAGCTCAACGATATGTTGATAACATTTTCGTCCCTCGTAGTCATGAAAGAATATACCGTAAGGATTACTTATGACTTTACCAGGGATGAAACGTTCACCGGATGGCAGAGATATGTCAAGGGCAGATAGATCAGGGTCAGGACCAAGCACTTCAGTGCGAGAGAAACCGATACCAGTTTCATTTCGTATAGGAGGACCTGAATCTGATTCTTGTAGCTTCTTCTTTGCAGAGGCCCTTTTTTTTCAGCTTAAGAGCAGGAGGAGGAGGAATATCCACCGCAGATGAGACCAAGTCGATCTGTCGATTTATAAGTTTCTCGACATGATCCTTGTACTTTGAACGTGATTGCTGAATGGCTATCCTCATCTCCAACCATTCAGAGAGACCATACCTTGTGACAGCTTCATCTCCGAAGGTTTCAGTTTGGCCATTCTCTCTGAACAATTGGATATCAACAATAGGTACTCCGATAGTTGTTTTTCCAGTAATATGTACCTTGTTAATCCTTGCTGGACGATATCTGAAGTGTACCTTCTCTTTACACCAATTCTGGGTGGGTTGAGATACACTTGTCATCTTCTCGACAATCTTTCGAGCATCTTCCCAAAGTTGACGTTGGACTTGAATGGGAATTCGTTTCAGCTTGGGGTCTTCAACTGATTCTTGGACGAGCTGGATGGCGAGAGCCTTGTCTTTTTCTTCAGCTTCCTTTTTATCAGCGAGTAGACGTTCAACTCTGAGGTGATCAGTGTATTCTTGCTTTGTAAGTCTGAACTTAGGAGTTTTGACTTTGGCATGCGGCAAGATGATTCGCTGAGCCTCAAGCTTCTTTATCATTTCTTCTCTTCATCTCTGATCCTCTTCACTTGATTTTTGAAGAACCAAGGAAGGTCTGTTTGTGTGAGAGAGCGTCGTCTGTTCTTCAGGTTCATCAGTCTCAGTGATTAAATCCAAGACTGGGATTATTTCTTCAGCTATAGCAGCAACTGGTTGTACTTCAGAATCCTCAAGCAGGGGAGAGGACTAGCTGAAACACAACGATCTTACGAATAAGAATTTGGGTAGAACAGAGAGAAAAGAAATGGTTTAAGTGTATAGGCTTTTTGTGGAGAGTAGAGCTGATAATGTGTATAGATAGAGGAAGGATGCGGTGTAAGGAAGTAAGATGTAGTGTACCTGACGAACTGGCTTTTGAAGCAAGATCATCAGATTATCTTTGTCTTCAGCGACATCTTTTCCTTTGCCCTTGTCAGCTTCAGACGCTGAAGGCTTTGTCCGCTCCCCTGTTGGTTCTTTGATTTTGATGCCTTTAAGTGCTGGGGTTTTCTTTGGAGAGACAAAGAAGTAATCATCATCATCATCAAACTCATCATCACCCTTATCACTGGATGATGGTTCATCGTCAGATATGTCGACGGCTTCTTCATCTTCAGTTTCAGATTCAGATTCTTTAGCAGCTTCTTCGAGTTGCTCCCCCTCAGATACAGAGGTAAGCTTCTCGGTTCCCTCAGGGTTTTCATCTCCCTGAGGTCCAGCAGTTGTTTCTTCATTTTTCTTCTCCCCCTCTTCAGTAAGGGGAAGGTCTTCAGTCTTTTCCCCCTCGATAGATTCATCATGGGGAAGGTCTTCAGAGTTCTTCTCCCTCCCTTCCTCATTATGAGTGGGGGAGGAATGCGATGACTCAGCAGATGGTGTTGGTTCCCTGTCTTCTTGGCCAGGGATTCCGACATAATTTTCAATCTCCCCTAATCTGGCTTCCAGGCCAGTTATAGCAGGATTGATCTTGAGAAGTTCAGCTCGATCCGCCAGAGTCAAATGCGAAGGTGCAGGGGCAGCGGCGTTCATGTGATCGAGGATCTGCTGTACCATCGTCTTCACTGAACTTACGTCAGTCTTTACTGAACTCACGTCAGTCTTTACAGTGGACACCTCTCCCTGAAGAGTACCAACCGATGTCTTCAGCGTTATGACCTCGCTGGACATGGTGTTAACTCTTGAGGAGAGAGAGTTGTAGTCGGTGTAGATATTAGCAAGAACTTTGGCAAAGTCACCGAGAATACTATCAACCTTCTCCAAATCAGCTTTAGAGGCATTCTGTTCAACCACTTTTGTTAGCTTGTAGAGATTCTCTCCAGCGTTTGTTACAGCTGAAGAGTTGTCTGAGAGAGTAGTGGTGAGACCTGTCAGCTTTGTATCCAGGTTCTTCAGAGAGGCGTTGATGTCTCCCAAATTAGGACTTGTAACAGATAAGAACTTATGAACATAGGAAAGCTCAGAAGTTTGGGGTTTAGTTACAGTGTATATGGTTTAGTGTATACCTGTAGGAGGGTTGGTGAAGTCATCAAAACTTCTGTGACCTGAAAAATGTTCCATGTCGTCAGCTAGAGTGCGTGTACACATGGAAATTCCTGTAGGTCCTGCATCCATCATTCATTGAAAAAGATCAGCTTTAGCTTCTGGAAGAATGACGGGTGCTCCAGTGATCGCGGTGAAAACTGGATTAGAGTCCAAGGGAGTAGAGAGAGAAGTGAAAGTTGAGAAAGTTGGTTGGGGTGTTGATTCAGTGTTGGATCCACTGAAAATCACCTCTTCAGTCCTTTGAGGGGCTGAAGGAGGTTGTGTCGATTCCAAGTCTATGACATCAGCGTGTAGAGACGCTGAGGTTGGGAAAGAAGGGATGGCTTGATCAGCTGTGGCAGAGCGTACCACGAAAGTGTCCAACGACTCTTTTGTAACCTGAGTCGTGGAGTCTTCAGTATGATTTTGCTGGGAGGGTTGCTCCCTGGTTTTCTTGATCCTTTTGGATTCAAGTGGGGTAGTGGAGTGTTTCCTTTTACGAGGAGTAGATTTTGTGGCCTGGGTATCAGCGAGGGGTATTGTTGCTGAAGTAGCCACATAAATAGAAGAAGGAGGATGTAGAAGAGATAAGAGAGTAGAGAGACGTACCTCGTTTGGCAGTGGCTTAAAGTCAAGAACTTTTGGACCGACTTGGAATAGTTTCAGGTCTCCTACCTTTGGATAGTTATCCTCAAGGCCGGTTTGAAAGATGGCGCTGAGGAATCTCGGGTATGGAACCCATGATGGACGAGGATCAGCAGTTACTCGTATCAGCATGTCATCGAAGATGATTTGAGCCCAGTCTATATGGAGACCCTTCAGCAAGGAGTACCCCATGGATTGTTGAGACTGCGAGGCTTGATCAGATGATCCGGATTTGGCGGTGAGGCAGCTGATAAGATGAGAGAAGATAAAATTCATTTCGCTGGGCATCTTTGATTTCTTCATAATTGTCAGATTCTTGTCAGGACGACCATCTCTTCCCAAGTCCTAAGCGTAGTTCATAGCATCAAAAAATGCTATAAGGGCATCCCTGTCTGAGGAGTTCTTCTTGGGGTCAGGGAATGGGACGAAGGGTTTTTCTTTGGAGGCTGCAGGGAGGTTCAGGGCATTCCTAAGATTACCAGATGTAATTTTTGAAGTTCCATGGTCAGTGTCAAAGAGAATGACACTTATGGTCTTTTTAGGGTTTCGAGAGGAGGGGATCTGAGCACTTCTGACAGAGTACCAGAACTGACTCAGTAGGTGTTTATCAGCTAAAGGATTTATGGTTAAGGTTGTGGAGATAGGGCAATTCTGAAGGAATTTAACAGCGTCATCCAGATGATCGACCCGTTTCTTCAGAAGGAATTTGACCTGAGGAGCCTTTGGAAGTTCAGCAGCTAGCTGAGTATCAGTGGATGTCATTTCTGCTATAAACACATACACGAAGAATATGAACAACAAAATATGAATTTGAAGATTTTGTCCATTTCATTCAGCATTTTATCCATTTCATTCAGCCAAAAATGACTTAATGAAGCATATATGATTTCCAGTTTAAGAACAGATTCTGGAAAAAAACATATGAAGAACAAGTTTAAGATTTTTAAATGTAAACTTGAAGAACAACCATGAAGGTTGTGTTCATAAAACCATGAAAGAATATGATTTCATTTTAAGAATGGTTTCTTTTGTTTGATCTTTTAAAAACAATTATAAGATCCAAAACAAGTTAAAACAGTAGATAATATAAGAATATTAACCTTGTGTTCTTTGTAGAAGATGAACAGTTCTTTTTGAGAGAAAACTCGAATGTTCAAGATGCAACAGTATTCTTGAGAAAACTTGAGTAAGAAGGTTTTTGCGAGAAGAGAGAAAACTATACACTCGAGGAGTATATATAGTGAGAGAGGAGAGAGAAAAACTATGAGCGAGAAAGTTTTTCATCATGACACAAACACGTGTTAGCATTTGATTGGACGAAAGAACGAAACGTGCTAACGTGTGTCAGAAGAACGTGCCAGGGGTTTATCCTGTAAGGATGACGTCAAAAACGTCCTTTCATATTTTAAAATGTCTCTGAGGTTTTGAAAAACTCAGGGATGTTTTGAAAACATGAAGCACTGAATAGAAGTATCAGTAAGGTTTAAGAAATTTCAAAAGTATCGCTGATAGGGAAAAAGATTTTCAGCGATGTAAGATATTTTGAAATCTTGCATATAAATGCGAATGTCAGAGAGAAAAACATATCTGGTTATCAGCGAATCAGATTGTTCAGAGAGTTGATGATAAAATGGGTTATACAAGTTCATTGTTATCACTGATCCACTTGTCATATAAACCACTTGTTGTTATAAAAGTTTAACACTGAGGGTTATCAACAGGTAATTAACTGATCAAATGTGAACCGCTGAAGATTTTACTCTTCTAAGTTCAGCATTCCAAGCTCGCTGATGAGAAAGTTGAATCTTGTCTCATCAAGAGGTTTGGTAAACAGATCAGCTAACTGAAAATCAGTGGGGATAAAGTCAAGTTCTATATCACCATTCATCACACGGTCTCTGATAAAATGATATATGATTTCGATATGTTTGGTCTTTGAGTGTAGCACTGGATTGTTGGCTATAGCGATGACACTTGTGCTGTCACAGTAGATTGGAATTTTGGAGAGCTGAAGATCATATTCCAGTAGTTGATTTCTCATCCACAAGACCCGAGAACAACAGCTTCCAGCGGCTACATACTCAGCTTCAACAGTTGAGGTGGACACTGAATTTTGCTTTTTACTTGTCCAACTCACCAGCTTTCCACCCAGGAGCTGACAACCTCCTGTGGTGATTTTCCTATCCATTTTACAACATGCAAAATCACTATCTGAATAGGCGGTTAAGTCCAACGCTGAGTCTTTGGGATACCAAAGACCTAGATTTGTAGTACCCTTAAGGTAACGAAAGATTCGTTTTACAGCGATCATATGAGATTCCTTGGGTTCAGCTTGATACCTTGTACACAAACAAGTTGCATACATGATATCGGGTCGGCTCGCTGTAAGATACAGAAGAGATCTGATCATCCCACGGTATGCAGTGACATTAACATGTTTTCCTGAGGATCCTTGTTAAGTGTCAGCGGCGGTGCTATAGGGGTTTTCATAGCTGAACTCTGAGTTAAATCGAACTTCTTCAGCATATCTTTAACATACTTTCCCTGATTTATGAAAGTTCCTTTTTCATTTTGTTTTATTTGAAGACCAAGTAAATATGTTAGCTCACCATCATGCTCATATTGTACTCAGCTTTCATCCTTTTAGCGAAACAAGTACAAAGATCAGGGTTAGTGGAACCAAATACAATATCATCGACATATATTTGAACCAGAAAGATATGACCTTTTTACTTTCCTGAAAAACGGCGTTTTATCAATTTTACCTCGCTCAAATTTTTCGATTAGGAGATAAGAGGAAAGAGTGTCATACCATGCACGAGGAGCTTGCTTCAGCCCATAAAGTGCCTTATCCAGCTTATAAACATAACCTGGATGCTTAGGATCTGAGAATCCCGGGGGTTGTTCCACGTAGACTTCTTCATTCAGCTTTCCATTAAGAAACGCTGACTTGACATCCATCTGATATACTTTGAAGTCTTTGTGTACAGCGTATGCTAAGAATAGACGAATAGATTCTAGTCTTGCTACTGGAGCAAATGTTTCGTCGTAATCTATGCCTTCCTCTTGTCTGTATCCCTGAGCAACAAGACGAGCCTTATTGCGGGTTATAGTTCCATGTTCGTCCAACTTGTTTCGATAAACCCATTTAGTGCCTATCACTGCTTTGTCAGTTGGTCTTCGAACAAGTTTCCAAACTTTGTTTCTTTCGAATTCAGTCAGCTCTTCTTGCATGGCGCTGACCCAGTTTGAATTTCTGAGGGCATCATCTACCTTCTTTGGTTCAATCAGAGAAATAAAGTTAACAAATAAACAAATGTTACCTGAACCTCGTCGAGTCTTAACACCAGCGTTTGGATCACCAAGAAGTTGATCAATAGGGTGATTAACAGTCCATCGCTGAGGCGGAGCATAAGTCGCTGACTCAATCTGAACTGGAGTGGCTGAAGATGAGACTCCAACAACTTCGGGTATATCAGCTAAGATAGGAAAAGGTGCAGATGGCATTTCATTCACTGATTGCTGAGAAGTAGATGGGATGTCTGAGGTACATGGTTCAGCAGGTATTGCGTTAAGAGGAATAGCTGAGACCCATGTGTCCGCATGCTGGGGATGATGGTAGGATCATCATCTTCAGAGGTAGAAGTATGAGATGGACGAGTGGGAACATCTTTTTAATCACCAAGATGAGAAAGCATCCGCTATCGATATACCAGATACCCTTAACCTTAGAGGTAGAGGCTGAAGTAGAGGGAATGTCAGACTTGTCTTCCTCATCTTCAACCTTGGCCATGAGACAGAGATTGGCTATGTCATCATCTTCAGAGTCAGATGATGATTCTCCTTCATCAGTGTAATACCCCGGGTAAGTTCGTTAGTTAAAGTCTCGTTCCGTTAAATTTATTTAACTCTATAATTGATGTTTAGGGTAAGTTTGGGTTAATTTATAAGTTTAGGGTGTATTGGTCATTATTGGTTAGCTCAAGGACTAAATGGGTAAAATTGTGTTAGATATTATCCATTGCAACTTTCAGATATTTCATAAAACAGAAATATCCTTATAGTGTTGTGTGTGTTTGGAGAAGAAGTAAAAGGAGAAAAGAAGGGTTAGGGATTCTTTTGGGGTACTTGGAAGTGAATTAAGGTATGTATCCTTTACATTTTATGTTGGTAATTGCTAATAGATAGTTTCCATCGGAGTAGAATAGTCGATTTCACTTCTGGTAGTAAATTTTGTCGATTCTGGGCTAATTTAGGGCAAACTGACAGAGGTTTTCGGACACCATGAATGTGTCTGGGTGGTTTGGTTGGTAGCGTCCGGGTAATATAGTTGGTGGTGTCCGGATGATGTATTAAAGGTGTCCGGACAAGTCAAATATCCGGGTAAGTCTCTTTTTCTATAGTTTCCGGATGAGTTAAGATACCGGATACTGTTCGGATTACTTTGGTGTCCGGATGACGTCCGGATTGTATAGGTTGTCCGGAAAAGTTATGCTGTCCGGAAAAGTGGTGTTGTCCGGATAACTTATGGTATCCGGATACTTTTGCTGTTTGGCCAATATTGAGAGTTTAGATGCTGTCGAGTATCCAGTAACCTATATTTTGTTAACCATTAGATAGGAAATGAATGAGAACTGACTATTCTATGGTCTTGACTTGAGTACGGGTTTGGGGGCAACATTTGAGGATTTGAGTTCTTTAGAGTTCTTAGCCTTAGTAAGACTTATGTGTTTTATGTGGTAAAGAGATATCTATATCTATTTGTTACAGATCCTGTGAATTCTGGGTAAAGGACTGAACCTGTTTAGAAGGCTTGGAAACGTGTTGATAAGCAATCAGGTGAGTTTTACTTCAAAACATTTTTAACTGGAATACATATATGTGTGTATTGGATATGTGATAAATGGTGTGACTATGTTTATATGTGAATTATAATATGTTGAGATATTGTAATTACGTGAGTATTATATTATGTTATAATACGTTGGCCGGGCATAGGACCGGTGTGTTGGCTGTAGTTGTTGTACATTGTTGATTGGCTGTAGTTGTTGTACAACGTTGTTTATTAGTTGGCTTGCAACCAACTAATATGGCCATGGGAAGGAGACAGGGAATTACGCGATGAGTGAGTTATGATTGATAATTGTGTTTGTATTATGTGAATGTTGGTGTGCAAAGGATTTTCAAAGAAACAGGGATTTTCTCACTTAGACCATTAGGTCTAACCCTCATTTTGTTTTAAATATGTATTCCAGGTCGAGGATCAAGTAAGAGCAAATAAGGAGGTTAAACCGAGAATAGCTTTTGGGAAGACTATGTAGTGGAAGACTATGATGTATTTAGTAGATATGGCATGTTGTTAATAATGTCAATTACTATGTATACGTTTGTAAAGATGTAATGAATGTTTGTAAAAGACTAAGGGACCGTATTTGTTATATATTATATCTCTTGTTTTAACGACGTTATGCAATGTATGCTATTTGAACTATGTATGGGATTGCGGGTCGTTACAGATGGTATCAGAGCCCTAGTTTAAGGGATTTAGGTATTAGTATTTGTACCTAGACTTAAACTGCATGTGAAGTAGGATGTCCCTATTATTGCAGAACCTTGGGGTGTTAAATATAAAAAGGTAGAAGGAACATCATGTAAGGTAATTTCATTTTTACACCTGGCCAGTGTAATTGTGATCTTACAGGTACATGTTTGAACTGGAATACCTTGTTATATGGGGTATGTGCTTATGTGTATATTAACCTTGTTTGAATCAACAGAATGGCAAGTGGTACGAGACAAACAAATCGGGAAGGAGGAGGAAACCCGAATAGAACCAATCCAACAGCCGGAGGAAGGGGAAGAGGGGGAGAAAGAGGCAGAGGCAGAACTGGGGGCAGAGTTCAGGGGCGTGGTACGGAGTTTGTTACAAGAGACGACTTAGCGGCTGAAATGGAAAGATTACAAGCAAATATCCAGGCTATGTTTAACCAGACTCATAATACTGAAACAGAAAGACCAGATCCTTCACATGAAGAAGAGATGCCTATTACTCCTACTGTTGAACCAGTGATGAAAAAGTGTGATTATAAAATGTTTCTCAGTTGTAAGCCTCCGACCTATTCAGGAGACCGGGATCCAGTGAAGCTATGCGATGGCTCAAAGAAATAGAAGCTATCTTCAAGACTAGTAAGTGCGCGAAAGAGGATAGGGTTCTTTATGGAGCTGCAATGTTGAAAGGTGACGCTTTATACTAGTGGGAAGCTCATATTTCTTCGGGGGGTTATGACATATATTCTACCTTTTCGTGGGAATAATTTGTTATAGCTTTCAGGAAGCAGTTCTGTCCTCATGCAGCGGTTAAGAAACTAGAGGGAGAGTTTATGAACTTTCAACAAGGAAATTTATCTGTTCGGGACTACACTGCTCGGTTTCTAGAAAAATCTCGTTTTGCAAAATATTATGTTGCCACGGAGGCCATGAAGATTGAAAGGTTTATCTTCGGGTTGAATGCAGAAGTCAGGAGTTTGGTAATTGCTAAAGGACCCGAGACTTTCTCTGCTGCAGTTGATGCCGCGAAAACCGTAGAACAGGATAAAGGAAGAAATACTAGCGACAAAGGTACAGGAAAAAGGAAGTGGGAAGGACCACAACACGATCCAAAGAAGTTAAGGTTTCAGAGATACGATAACCGTCTACCTTTCCGACCAACGGAAAGACCTTGTCTGAAATGCAATCGTGTCCACCAAGGGAATTGTCAGGTTGAATCGCGGGTTTGTTATAGGTGTGGGAAGACTGGGCATGTTGTTAAGGATTGTCGTGTAACGCGGTTCTATTTTTCATGTAATTCTCCTGATCACATACAGTCCGATTGTCCGAAGGGAAGAATACAACAAGGGTGTACTTCAAGGAAACCAGCAGTTGTCAGACCGGTAGTACCAAGACTAGAGCCACCAAGAACAAGGGGTCGTGCCTTCCAGATGACAGAGCAAGAGGCAGATGAGACTCCCGATGTGGTTACAGGTACGTTCTTAATAAATTCTACACGTGCTAAAGTGTTATTTGATTTCGGTGCAAACCGATCGTTTGTGTCGCCTTCTTTTGCTGCCTATATGCATTTAAAGCCTAAAGTGTTAGATCATGCGTTAATGATAGATACGGCTAATGATAATCAAGTACCGGTTAATGAGGTATTTGATAGTTGTGTGATAAACATAGATGGGTGTGGAGTACCTATTCAGTTTTTTCCTATGGCCTTGATCGAGTTTGATGTAGTAGTGGGAATGGATTGGTTAGCCGATAATCAGGCCAATATAGTTTGCGATAAGAAATTGATAAATGTTGTCTTACCTGAGAAGGGACCAGTAGTGATTTATGGTGACCGTAGAAATCATCAGTCTTGCCTTATCTCTTTGGTAAAAGCCCGTAAGTGTGTTAATAAAGGTTGCCCGAGTTACTTAGCTTATGTGATAGATACTAAGCTAGAGAGGAGCAAGTTGGAAGATATTCCAATTGTTAGTGAATTTCCAGAAGTTTTACCTGAAGACTTGAATAGTCTTCCGCCCGTTAGACAAGTAGAGTTTGGTATAGATCTGATTCCTGGAGCCGCTCCTGTAGCCCGTGCACCGTATCGTCTGGCACCTCCAGAAATGAAAGAAATGATGGCACAACTGCAAGACCTATCCGATAAAGGCTTCATCAGACCCAGTTCTTCGCCGTGGGGAGCGCCAGTTCTGTTTGTGAAGAAGAAGGATGGTTCGATGAGAATGTGTATCGACTACCGGGAACTGAATAAGCGCACGATGAAGAATAAGTATCCGCTACCCAGAATTGATGACCTCTTCGATCACTTAGTTGGAGCTTGTTATTTCTCCAAGATTGATCTAAGGTCTGGTTACCATCAGTTGAAGGTGAAAGAAAAAGATGTTCTGAAAACTGCTTTTCGCACAAGATATGGTCATTATGAATTCTTAGTGATGCCGTTTGGATTGACGAACAGTCCAGCTGCTTTTATGGATTTAATGAATCGGGTATGTAAGCCGTATCTCGATAAATTTGTAATTGTATTTATCGATGATATACTTATCTATTCTCGATCCAAGGAAGAGCACGCGCAACATCTTCGTCTGATTCTGGAGTTACTAAAGAAAGAAAAATTGTATGCTAAATTTTCGAAATGTGAATTCTGGCTACGGGAAGTTCAGTTTTTGGGGCATGTAGTTTCCGAGAAGGGTATTTAAGTTGATCCGACGAAGGTAGAAGCAATTGAAAAGTGGGAACCGCCGAGAACGCCAACCGAAGTATGAAGTTTTCTGGGTTTAGCCGGCTATTATCGAAAGTTTATAAAAGACTTCTCTCGTATCGCGATGCCTTTGACTAAGCTGGCTCGAAAGAATCTAAAGTTCGAATGGAAAGTAGAACAGGATGAAGCATTTCGAATATTGAAAGAGAAACTTTGTAGCGCGCCGATTCTGTCATTACCCGAAGGTTCTGAAGACTTTGTTGTTTACAGTGATGCTTCCAAACTGGGATTGAGATGTGTACTTATGCAGCGTGGAAAGGTTATTGCTTATGCTTCTCGTTAGTTGAAAGATCATGAAAGACAGTACCCTATGCATGACATGGAACTTGTAGCAGTTATTTTCGCGCTGAAGATTTGGAGACATTATCTTTATGGTTCCAAATGTCAAATTTATACCGATCATAAGAGTCTCTAACATCTTTTCGATCAGAAGGAACAAAATATGAGGCAAAGAAGATGGCTAGAATTGGTGAATGATTACGACTGTGAAATTCTTTATCATCCGGGAAAGGCAAATGTGGTAGCTGATGCGCTGAGTCGTCAAGAAAGGAGTGGAACAATAAAATCTATTTCACTACGAGCTGAACTCCTACCTAACATCTTTGACGAATTGTTAAAGTGTCAATTAGAAGCCTATCAGGAAGAACGTTTGAAATCAGAACGGTTAGTGGGGTTATCAGCATTGCTAGTAAAAGATGATCGTGGGTTGTTGTGTCTGGGGAATAGAGTTTGGGTGCCTCGTTTGGGTGGTTTACGTGATCGGGTACTACAAGAAGCTCATCAATCTCGATTCTCTATTCATCCAGGTACGAATAAGATGTATAAAGACCTGAAACAATTTTATTGGTGGCCTGGAATAAAAAGGAGTATTGCTCAGTATGTGGAAGGTTGTACTACTTGTAAGAAGGTAAAGATTGAACATCAAAAGCTGTTTGGTCAGTTACAACGATTAGATATACCAATGTGGAAATGGGATCAGATTACTACAGATTTCATCACAAAGCTACCAAGGACTCCGAAGGGATTTGATGCCATTTGGGTGATCGTAGACAGATTGACGAAGTCTGCTCACTTCCTACCAATAAAAGAAACTGATTCGTTGGAACGATTAGCCAAGTTGTACATCAATGAAATAATAACTGGACATGGGGTTCCAATATCGATTATTTCTGATCGTGACAACCGTTTTACTTCAAGATTCTGGAGGAGTTTTCAAAAAGAAATGGGTACACAGATAAAGCTAAGTACGGCGTATCATCCTCAAACTGACGGCCATAGTGAACGACCAATCCAGACTTTAGAAGATATGCTACGGGCTTGCATTGTTGACTTTGGGGGATCGTGGGATAAGCATTTACCGTTGATAGAATTTGCCTACAACAACAGTTATCATTCCAGCATTCAAGCGACACCGTTTGAAGTTTTGTATGGTAGAAAATGTCGAACTCCTTTGTGTTGGAACGAAGTGGGAGAGAAACAGTTAGCAGGGCCAGATATAGTTCAGTTAACAGCGGATAAGATTACTCAGATTCGGGAAAGATTGAAAGTGGCTCAAGACAGACAGAAAAGCTACGCCGACCGACGCCGAAAGCCGTTAGAATTTCAAGTTGGAGTTTTTGTGATGTTAAAAGTCTCGCCTTGGAAAGGAGTCATCCGATTTGGGAAACAAGGTAAACTGAGCCCGAGGTACATTGGACCGTTTGCAATCATAGAAAGGATCGGTGAAGTAGCCTACAGATTAGATCTTCCGCTAGAGTTAAGTAGAATCCATAATGCCTTTCATGTTTCAAATTTTCGGAAGTGTTTGGTTACGCCGGATCAGGCAGTGTCTCTACCCGAAATACACGTCGATGAAAAGTTGAATTATGTAGAAGAACCAGAAGCCATTGTTGACCACAAAGTTAAAGTGGTGCGGAACAAAGTAATCAGACAAGTGAAAGTTCAGTGGAGACATCATAAGGGTCAGGATGCTACTTGGGAATCGAAATCATAAATGAGAACTAAGTACCCGTACCTTTTTGCCTAATCGAATTACGGGACGGAATTCTTTTAAAGGGGAGATGATGTAATACCCCGGGTAAGTTCGTTAGTTAAAGTCTCGTTCCGTTAAATTTATTTAACTCTAAAATTGATGTTTAGGGTAAGTTTGGGTTAATTTATAAGTTTAGGGTGTATTGGTCATTATTGGTTTGCTCAAGGACTAAATGGGTAAAATTGTGTTAGATATTATCCATTGCAACTTTCAGATATTTCATAAAACAGAAATATCCTGATAGTGTTGTGTGTGTGTTTGGAGAAGAAGCAAAAGGAGAAAAGAAGGGTTAGGGATTCTTTTGGGGTACTTGGAAGTGAATTAAGGTATGTATCCTTTACATTTTATGTTGGTAATTGCTAATAGATAGTTTCCATCGGAGTAGAATAGTCGATTTCACTTCTGGTAGTAAATTTTGTCGATTCTGGGCTAATTTAGGGCAAACTGACAGAGGTTTCCGGACACCATGAATGTGTCCGGGTGGTTTGGTTGGTAGTGTCCGGTTAATATAGCTGGTGGTGTCCGGATGATGTATTAAAGGTGTCCGGACAAGTCAAATATCCTGGTAAGTCTCTTTTTCTATAGTTTCCGGATGAGTTAAGATACCGGATACTGTCCGGATTACTTTGGTGTCCGGATGACGTCCGGATTGTATAGGTTGTCCGGAAAAGTTATGTTGTCCAGAAAAGTGGTGTTGTCCGGATAACTTATGGTATCCGGATACTTTTGCTGTTTGGCCAATATTGAGAGTTTAGATGTTGTCGAGTATCCAGTAACCTATATTTTGTTAACCATTAGATAGGAAATGAATGAGAACTGACTATTCTGTGGTCTTGACTTGAGTACGGGTTTGGGGGTAACATTTGAGGATTTGAGTTCTTTAGAGTTCTTAGCCTTAGTAAGACTTATGTGTTTTATGTGGTAAAGAGATATCTATATCTATTTGTTACAGATCCTGTGAATTCTGGGTAAAGGACTGAACCTGTTTAGAAGGCTTGGAAACGTGTTGATAAGCAATCAGGTGAGTTTTACTTCAAAACATTTTTAACTGGAATACATATATGTGTGTATTGGATATGTGATAAATGGTGTGACTATGTTTATATGTGAATTATAATATGTTGAGATATTGTAATTACGTGAGTATTATATTATGTTATAATACGTTGGCCCGACATAGGACCGGTGTGTTGGCTGTAGTTGTTGTACAGTGTTGATTAGCTGTAGTTGTTGTACATCGTTGTTTATTAGTTGGCTTGCAAACAACTAATATGGCCATGGGAAGGAGATAGGGAATTACGCGATGAGTGAGTTATGATTGATAATTCTGTTTGTATTATGTGAATGTTGGTGTGCAAAGGATTTTCAAATAAACATGGATTTTCTCACTTAGACCATTAGGTCTAACCCTCATTTTGTTTTAAATATGTATTCCAGGTCGAGGATCAAGTAAGAGCAAATAAGGAGGTTAAACCGAGAATAGCTTTTGGGAAGACTATGTAGTGGAAGACTATGATGTGTTTAGTAGATATGGCATGTTGTTAATAATGTCAATTACTATGTAAACGTTTGTAAAGATGTAATGAATGTTTGTAAAAGACTAAGGGACCGTATTTGTTATATATTATATCTCTTGTTTTAACGACGTTATGCAAGGTATGCTATTTGAACTATGTATGGGATTGCGGGTCGTTACAATCAGAGGCAGCCCAATCATAATCAGCCATTTCTTTCTTCTTAAAGCTTTTCAGCTTTGCATCTTCTTCTTTCAACTTTTGATACCTGTCATCTCTAGACCTGGGGTTTAGAGGAATTCTTATGAAAAGTTGAGTTTATCATCCTATCGTTCCATAGATTTAAAATATCTGTGGAGAATCTAGGGTTTGTGCAAGAGAACTGTTGTCTATATAGTTTGTGTTTGTATTGGTAGTCATTTCTAGTTTCTACAAGAAAAGAGAAGATTAGTATAGATAAGATCTTGTTTATGAGATTAAACAAATCCGCTCTGATACCACTTGTTGGTCCCGAAGGGTTATACAAGTTTGTAGAAGGGGGGGGGGGGGGGGTTGAATACAAACAACGATTTTTACTTTTCTAAATTGTTTGTTGATAAATCATTAACAATTTACAGCTTGTTACGGAACAAGATAAGGATAAATCCTAATCTAAACAAGTTGGAACACTAAGTTTTCTTGCACTAAGAAAGAGAAGGAAATTACTAATAACAACCTATCTCAAAGATATAAGAAGGATGACTCGACCAGAGTTTACGAGTACTTCAAAATGAAGATGACTTGTCCAGAGTTAGCAAGTGCTTAGAAATGAAGTGAGGACTTCTTCTTATATACTGCATGCATTTAATGCATGTCCGTTTATACTTTACACGTGGCAACAGCTGATTGGTTGTAGGATCTGACTTGAGTAGACAACCTTAGTAGCCGCATGGTGAACAGTGTAGCATCAGAGTAGGTGTACGATTTCAGACAATAAGGATGTTCTTTTCTGACATATCGTACGGAGTCGTGCAAGGGTGGTTAAGACAAAAGTACTTTGTACGGAGGACTTCATGATCAGCTTATGTTGATTCGGGGCTTTATCATTCTTTATCAGCGAATGACAAAGTTCAGCGATAGCTGAAGTCTTGTACTTGATACTTCACGTTGAGTGGACAAATCTGAGTCTTCGCTGATCCGTATCAGTTCATTAGGAGACTTGTCGCTGGTTCTTGAGCTTGATCTTCGACTTCAGCGTAGAACTTATGTTAACGTGAAACTTGTCTTCAGGGATCATAAGTAAACAACTATGAATGTCAGCGATCACCAAATAGGTCTGAACAGGCTCAGACCTATATTCCTAAGAATATATGGTGAACAGTTATGCTGAACAATGTATGAGATCATCAGCGATCATCAACAAGACTGAATAGGCTCAGAGCTTGCTGAATGAACAGGGTTCGCTGAATGTCTAATCTAAAGAGCGAGAGTTCCTATCAGCGGTACTGAAAATAGTCTTAGTACTTATCAGCGATAGTGAAACTCTTATACATTGTTTACTTACAATTTTCACTAAGTAGAATGGAGAGGGTCATTATCAAATCACTGAGGGTTTGGATCAACAGTCTTTTCTCCCCCTCACGGTGATCAGGATCATCCTGGTCATCGTGCTTCCACTTTAGACCGCCAACTTGACTTTTGCAGGTATCTTCGACTGTTCGGACTCTCTCGGACAGCGTTCTGAGCGCTTGTTGAACGTCCTTAAGAGTCGAATCAATGTTATCCATCCGAGAGGTGATCGATGACGAAAAAGCAGTGACCTGAGATTTCAGAACGGATAACAGGTCTGCTTCTGTAGAGGCGTCGGTTTTGGATTGTTGGAGCAGTTGGGCTAGAAGCATCGTCTTTAGGGTGTCTACCGAATAGATATTCTGAACAGGAGTCGGTGGAGGTGTAGGAACAGTTTCAGCTGCGACAATCTTCTCTTTACCTTTGATTAAGCTCTTAATTTTTTCGAGCTCGGCGTTGAGGCGCTGCTCCATTGCATCACGGACAGCCTTGAGGGTGCTGTCCAGGGACCCTTGTGACACAAAGTCATGGAAAATGACACCGGGGTCACTTAGAGCACCCGTTGAGGCATCTACCTTAGAGGCAGAGCCACCTACGTTCACGGTTGGCGCAGGGATAGCCGTGGTAGGATTTCCTTCCGATCCTCGGATTCCTCTTAAAAGCGGAGATCCTACGGAAGTTCCGATCGGGTCACGAAGAGCCTCGATTTGTGGTGTAACGTCCCAAAAATTACAAGGAATTTAAAATTTTAAAAACATGCATTTCATTATAAAACAATCACAATTTAATAATTCGTAACTCAAATGAAGTTAACGTCGTTAACTCGAACAGTCAATAAAGTTTATGCAGCGGAAATTTCATAAAATAAAATCCAAAGGTTTGAAAGTGAAACTTAAACAATTCTTGACACTCCGCGCCTAGTGTGTGTACCGTGAAGCCCGACTGCCGCTCGCACCTGAAATCACAACATATTGGGAAAAGGGTAAGCTAAACGCTTAGTGAATCCTATCACACACGCAGGTAGCAACCCCACGTATATCGCCCCTACTCGCCAGTAGGCAACATCACCATCACCACGGATATAAATTCACATAACAATTAGCGTATAAATACGAACCTCGGTCCCACCGAGCACACCAAAAATATATCGATACAAGCTCAGTCCCACCGAGCCCTCGGTCCCACCGAGCCCTCGGTCCCACCGAGTAAAGATAATACAATTGTCCTAGCTCAGTCCCACCGAGCCCTCGGTCCCACCGAGCCCCCCAGTCCCACTGAGGTGTACACAAGCATACATAATTCACATACACATTCAACAGATCACAACTAGATATCACATCCCAACTAATTCACGTAAACACGTAATAACACATAATAACACGTAACACAAAATAACGATATGCATGAAATTCCTAACTACGCGGTGAGAGAACTCACCTCAAAGCAAAGCGACGCGCTCCCGAGCCGCAACACCAGTACGTCAACCTTCCTCACATTTTCCTACCTAATTACGCACTAAAAACGTCAACGGAAGGTCCCAACTCACGACACTTTTACTAGTTTAACGAAACTAAAAATTCCAGCTTTTATACTAAAAACGTAGGTCTGTTCGGGACCCATTTTACCCCTGCTAAACTGATCAAACAAAAAATCTAATTCCACATTCAGGAAGTTCAATGTCTTACGGTTCCAGGGACGTATCGCACGCGTCCTAACGATATTCCTAGCACTCTATATGAATTTTACAAAAACACCTCTCAGAGCAGCTAAAACAGGACCTGTCCGTATAAAATGGCAATTTGACACTAGCTATGGCCCGAACTGGTTTTTCCACAAAACATATAAACGTTACTAGACTCAGAATGGGAACTTTTGGCACCAGCTCCATCCCAATCCGACATTCCTAGCAAAAGTTATAACGTTTACAACACAGGGCAGAAACTGTACAATTTACATAAAATGATAACCTTTTGAACTTGAACCCAATGAGACGTCTTAATCCAAACAGACCCGCAAAGCAACATAATTTACTGTTTTAGGGTTGACATGGGCTGAACCACACCATGCACCACCCACTGCCGCCTCCGGCGGTGGTGGTGGTTGGCGGCGACGACGGTGGTTGCGGTCGATAACCTCCGGCGAAACCTCCCAACATCACCCGCAACCCCACACCCGCACACACCCACAGACCCGCAAGCGCACGCACTCTCTGCCACCATCGCGGCGGCGTGCAGCGGCGGCCCCGCCGCCGGCAGCCGTGGCTACGGCGGTGGTGGTGGCGGTTTACATTCTCCGACGAGGAAAAACATCAAATAAAACGAACGGGACACTTACCTTAACGGAATCCCTCTTCCTCCTCCTTTCCGACCACTCCCGACGCTGGTTCCCTCACGCCGGCGATCGCCTCCTTCCTCCTCTCGACCCTTGCTCTCTTTCTCTCTCGGTTTTTCTCTTCCTCCCTCTCTCTTCCGATTCCTCTCTCTCTCTTTTCCTTTCTCGGCCGAAAACAACAAGAAGGGGGAGGGGAGATGGCTAAAGGTTCTTAGGGGTTACTAACATGAAAGCGAAGGGGAAGGGGAAGGGGAAGGGGAAGGGGTGTCTCTTGGCTGATCCCATGCACAAGTTTGGCCCCCTTGCCACTTTTGGCCCCTCAACTAAACTCTTATCGCAAACCAACAAAATAGTTGACATATTTAACAATTAGGTCCAAATCGTCTAACCCCGTTAACGGAAACCACGTTAAATAATAGCTTAAAAAAAGATTAATAATACGAAAATACATACCGGGATACGGGCTTTACAACTCTCCCCCACTTGGATTAGACTTCGTCCTCGAAGTCTATGCCCGTGAATACCTATAGATAGGTCTCCCACATCTCAACCTCAGGTTCCCAAGTTCACTCGGAACACTTTCGGTGTTTCCACTAGACCTTCACTAACTGGAATTTAAGATTTCCCACACCGCCTAAAAATCTCTCGAATACTTTTCTTACCACAAAACTCCTTCAAGTACACCGCAAGTATGATCGGAGGAACACTCCAACAACTGGATTCATTCCTAGTCAAACGACTTCGGTTGTCTCCCAACCATAGATAATCCAAACATCCCGATTCAAATTTCAAGCTCTAACCATTCTAAAGTTTTTCACCAATATACCCTACAGGATACTCGAATTCGATCATTCCTATCATTAATTGTCGATTAACTTTCACGAGTTCTAATAGACTCCCACAATTTATTCCACATGAATTATCAAACTAGTAAATTTATAATCATCCACGAAGGTCATTCCACCACAACCATTCACCACAAGCAAACATCTCAGGATTACTACTACCATCAACCTAATTTCCTTAAAATCGGCTACAATTCCCCAATTACACTAAGGCATTTGGCCTCAAGCCCAAAAGTCGACACCTAAGTATACTATTTACCTCAAAAATTCTACGCATTTATCCTCTTTATTACAAAGGGAAGCATTCCCTAACCGATACTATTCGGCCTACAGTACCCACACGCGTGGGATACCCAACCTTCCACCATCGACGTATCTTCCACACTCGCTCTACGAAACCCAGTTACACCCCAACGCCTACCTCTCAGGTACGTCTCAAGTCCCGACACATCGGAGCTACCTCTCAGGTAAGTGCCCAAGACTGTAACCTCTTAGTGCCTACTGGAAAGTCAAGGTCATAACACATGAATACCGGAGTCCCACCCCGAGATACCCAACTGACCATTAAGACCGAGCAATTGACCCATGACTATCACGGACAAAATTCGGAATTTCCCCCGAAACTCTCTCGCGATTGGCATTTTCCTCCAAAACTGCCACCTCCTGAGCACTACCTATCGACTCGAGAAGAGGTGCAACCACTGTTAACCGTTGACACAAGCCCCACAGTGGCTCACCACCCAGATGTCGACTAAGTGCGTCCGTAGCAACATCCGCTTTACCGGGGTGGTAAAGTATCTCACCATCATAATCCTTGACCACGTCAAGCCACCTCCTCTGACGCATGTTGAGGTTTTGCCGGTCATCAAGTACTGGAGGCTTTTATGGTTAGTGTATACACTTGACGCCATACAAATAGTGCCTCCAAATCTTGAGAGCAAACACCCCCAATTCTTACATACCCTCCGGCAAAGTCAACATCGGAGCCTCGCATAACGCCTGCGTAGCTCCCCAAAGCCCTCTGCTGCTCTTCACCCCAACTAAAAGCCGCAGATTTCTTCGTCGATCGGGTCATCGGTAAAGCAATCTTGGAGAAATCCTGAATGGATCTCCGGAAGTACCCTGCTAACCCAAGAAAACTCCGTACTTCAGTGAGAGTCTTTGGCACTTCCCACCGCATCACAGCCGTAATCTTGGCCGGATCCACCATAATACCATTCTGGTTCACGACATGCCCTCGAAAGTGGACCTCTCGTAACCAGAACTCCCACTTGGAGAGCTTAGCATACAGCTTCTCCCGCCTCAAAACTTCCAAAACTTCTCGCAAATGCATCTCATGCTCTTCCTTCGACTTCGATTACACAAGAATATCGTCGATGAACACGATCACCGATCGATCCCACATAGGGCTACATACCCGGTTCATGAGGTCCATGAACGCTGCGGGTGCATTGGTGAGCCCGAGAGGCATCACCACAAACTTGTAAATGGCCATGACGTGAACGAAAGGCCGTATACTCCGTATCCTCTCTCCTCACCCGCATCCGATGATACCCCAATCTCAAATCAACCTTAGAGAACCACGAGGCTCCCTGAAGCTGATCGAACAGGTCATCGATCCTTGGCGGAGGATAACGATTCTTCACCGTAAGGTTATTCAACTCACGGTAGTCTATACACATCCGTTGGGACCCGTCTTTCTTTTTCACAAACAGAATTGGGGCTCCCCACGGTGGACAACTCGGCTTGAAGAACTCCTTTTCGATAAGTTCCTGCAACGAGTGTACAACTCCTTCATTTCCGGTGGAGCCAGGCGATAAGGTGCCTTGGCCACCGGAGCAGCATCCGGAATCAAATCAACGTGGAACTCTACCTGTCGCTCGGGAGGTATCCCCGGTAACTCCTCGGGAAAATACGTCAGCAAACTCCCGTACAACTGGCACATCCTCCACATACTTCTTCTCTCCATCGACGCGCGTGTCGATCACATACGCCAAAAATCCCTGACCACTGTGCTGCAAGTACCTCCGAGCCCTCGCAACCGAACATATCGCTGAGGTCCGCCTGGGCAAGCCGCCCTGAACTAGCATTTCTCCCCCGCTTGGGGTTCGAACTCGTACTTGTTTGCGACGACAAACAATCTCCGCATCATACGCATCCCTCCAATCCATGCCCACAGTCACGCACAACTCCCGCATAGCGATCGGAATCAAATCAATCGGGAACCTCACACCAGAGATCTCCAAAGTGCACCCCCGGTACACGTCAGTAACCGTCAAGGTCCTGTCTTCAGCAACTGCAACCACAAGTGGACAGCCTAACCGTCCCTACAACTCGGCCCCAAACACTCACTGACTATGTGAGACACGGAAGGATGAGTAGCCCCGCTATCAATCGTCACCACAACAAGCACCGAGTTAACCAAGAACGTACCTGTCACCACTTTATACGTAGCTTGTGCCTCCTCCACTCCCAGTTGACGAACTCTACCTCAGGCCGCCTCCATCACTACAGCAAGTGAAGCATACTGCGCGTTACTCACGAACTCCCTGATCTTCGTACGTAACATATCCTTGCACCGTGTCCTCTTCATGTCCTCAAAAGCAGCATGCTAAGGATAGAATAATGTCATTTCCATAAACCTTCGGTTCACCTCCTTTATGGCCTCCGCAATCTGATAGACCTCCAAGAACTCTTTGGCACTCCTCTCCATCTCCAATAGAGGCACATGCTCTACACGAAACATACGACGAACTCCTCCCAGGTCAAGTAGTGCGCTCGTTAAGCGTCAAAGCAATAGCACACCAGTCTTTCGCTCCGTCTCGTAACAGATTCACCGCGAAGCGAACCTTCTAGTTCGCAGGAAAACCACCGGTAAGGAATGTGCACTCTATAACCGATCCCGACCCTCTTGTTTGGGGCTGCCCACCCGCAGGGGGTGGAATCGCCGCGATGCGCTCCTCCATCGACACTATTACCTCATCACGAATGGCGGTAATAATTTCGGGGATCGCCTCCTCAAAATATGCGTCACCTCGACCGCAAACATCTCACGAATCTGATCAGCAATAATTCCGGCATCAGTATCTGGATCAACATTGTTGTTCCTCTTTAACGAGCTACTAGCACACATTAAAACCTGCTAACTACGCTCACACTCAACTCTTCGGATTCTCCGTGACCTTCCCCGACTCGAGCACGGATCCTGTGCTTCAGATAGTAGGAGCTCTGCTACTACCCATCACACCTATCCTTACTCGTTTCGAGTCCTGTCCCGGGACGTCCAAGTAGTTGCTTACCACAAACAAACACATATGCCCATTCCAGCATATGCATACACTTTTCCTAGCTCCCTAGAAAAGTCGTAATACCCCACCACCCTTGCTAGAACGGAACCCCCACTAGCCCTGACGAGTCGCCTCGTAAACGCACAGTCGTATACAGTGAAACCAGATAGACATTCGAATATAAGATTCTATCCTACAACGGTTGGACTCAAACAAGAGCTGCGCAATAGAACTAAATCCAACATTCTAAGGCTATTCAGTTCCTACTGCATACAACCTAAGGTGCATTCACATAACAACCTATCAAGGCTAGCATGAGTTCCTAATAGCAAGTAACAAGTATACAGTACCACAAAATCCACGTAAGCAATCTAGCATACATACTACTATGTTCTAGAAAGCAATCTAGCATACGTACTCATATGTAAACGTTATTCCCAGCTCACTAGGAATTTCATCTCATCCCACTACTCTTGCTACAACGGAATCCCTGTTAGCCATAACGAGTTGCCTCGCGAATACCCAGTCGCACGCAGCGTGAATCAAATAGACATTCGAATACAAGATTCTATCCTAGAACGGTTGGACTCAAACAAGAGCTGCGCAATAGAACTAAATCAAATATTCTAAGGCTATATGATTCTTACTGCATGCAACCTATAGGGCCTTCACTTGACAACCTACTATAACTAGCATTGATTCCTACTAGCAAGCAGTCATCGTACAGTACAGTGTAAACAACCTCAGCAATCTAGCATGCATACCCTATGCCTAGAAAGCAATAAATACACTAAGTGCTGTACCTTCCCAATTGGCGTCGGCTGACTGTACACACTGCGCCCACGATCACCGTTTCCCAAACGGGCTTTCTCCGTTCATTTATTTTCAAAGATTTTAATAAGAGAGTTTAAAAAAACTTCATAGCCGCAACTTGAGACCAAACACACCGAGATGTGTTTGATTCACTCAAGTTGTGCTCTGATACCAAGTTGTAACGTCCAAAAAATTACAAGGAATTTAAAATTTTAAAAACATGCATTTCATTATAAAACAATCACAATTTAATAATTCGTAACTCAAATGAAGTTAACGTCGTTAACTCGAACAGTCAATAAAGTTTATGCAGCGGAAATTTCATAAAATAAAATCCAAAGGTTTGAAAGTGAAACTTAAACAATTCTTGACACTCTGCGCCTAGTGTGTGTACCGTCAAGCCCGACTGCCGCTCGCACCTGAAATCACAACATATTGGGAAAAGGGTAAGCTAAACGCTTTGTGAATCCTATCACACACGCAGGAAGCAACCCCACGTATATCGCCCCTACTCGCCAGTAGGCAACATCACCATCACCACAGATATAAATCCACATAACAATTAGCGTATAAATACGAACCTCGGTCCCACCGAGCACACCAAAAATATATCGATACAAGCTCAGTCCCACCGAGCCCTCGGTCCCACCGAGTAAAGATAATACAATTGTACTAGCTCAGTCCCACCGAGCCCTCGGTCCCACCGAGCCCCCCAGTCCCACTGAGGTGTACACAAGCATACATAATTCACATACACATTCAACAGATCACAACTAGATATCACATCCCAACTAATTCACGTAAACACGTAATAACACATAATAACACGTAACACAAAATAACGATATGCATAAAATTCCTAACTACGCGGTGAGAGAACTCACCTCAAAGCAAAGCGACGCGCTCCCGAGCCACAACACCAGCATGTCAACCTTCCTCACATTTTCCTACCTAATTACGCACTAAAAACGTCAACGGAAGGTCCCAACTCACGACACTTTTACTAGTTTAACGAAACTAAAAATTCCAGCTTTTATACTAAAAACGCAGGTCTGTTCGGGACCCATTTTACCCCTGCTAAACTGATCAAACCAAAAATCTAATTCCACATTCAGGAAGTTCAATGTCTTACGGTTCCAGGGACGTATCGCACGCGTCCTAACGATATTCCTAGCACTCTATATGAATTTTACAAAAACACCTCTCAGAGCAGCTAAAACAGGACCTGTCCGTATAAAATGGCAATTTGACACTAGCTATGGCCCGAACTGGTTTTTCCACAAAACATATAAAAGTTACTAGACTCAGAATGGGAACTTTTGGCACCAGCTCCATCCCAATCCGACATTCCTAGCAAAAGTTATAACTTTTACAACACAGGGCAGAAACTGTACAATTTACATAAAATGATAACCTTTTGAACTTGAACCCAATGAGACGTCTTAATCCAAACAGACCCGCAAAGCAACATGACTTACTGTTTTAGGGTTGACATGGGCTGAACCACACCATGCACCACCCACTGCCGCCTCCGGCGGTGGTGGTGGTTGGCGGCGACGACGGTGGTTGCGGTCGATAACCTCCGGCGAAACCTCCCAACATCACCCACAACCCCACACCCTCACACACCCACACACCCGCAAGCGCAAGCACTCTCTGCCGCCATCGCGGCGGCGTGCAGCGGCGGCCCCACCGTCGGCAGCCGTGGCTACGGCGGTGGTGGTGGCGGTTTACATTCTCCGACGAGGAAAAACATCAAATAAAACGAACGGGACACTTACCTTAACGGAATCCCTCTTCCTCCTCCTTTCCGACCACTCCCGACGCTGGTTCCCTCACGCCGGCGATCGCCTCCTTCCTCCTCTCGACCCTTGCTCTCTTTCTCTCTCGGTTTTTCTCTTCCTCCCTCTCTCTTCCGATTCCTCTCTCTCTCTCTTTTCCTTTCTCGGCCGAAAACAACAAGAAGGGGGAGGGGAGATGGCTAAAGGTTCTTGGGGGTTACTAACATGAAAGTGAAGGGGAAGGGGAAGGGGTGTCTCTTGGCTGATCCCATGCACAAGTTTGGCCCCCTTGCCACTTTTGGCCCCTCAACTAAACTCTTCTCGCAAACCAACAAAATAGTTGACATATTTAACAATTAGGTCCAAATCGTCTAATCCCGTTAACGGAAACCACGTTAAATAATAGCTTAAAAAAAGATTAATAATACGAAAATACATACCGGGATACGGGCTATACAAGGAATTTAAAATTTTAAAAACATGCATTTCATTATAAAACAATCACAATTTAATAATTCGTAACTCAAATGAAGTTAACGTCGTCTGAACAGGAGTCGGTGGAGGTGTAGGAACAGTTTCAGCTGCGACAATCTTCTCTTTACCTTTGATTAAGCTCTTAATTTTTTCGAGCTCGGCGTTGAGGCGCTGCTCCATTGCGTCACGGACAGCCTTGAGGGTGCTGTCCAGGGACCCTTGTGACACAAAGTCATGGAAAATAACACCGGGGTCACTTAGAGCACCCGTTGAGGCATCTACCTTAGAGGCAGAGCCACCTACGTTCACGGTTGGCGCAAGGATAGCCGTGGTAGGATTTCCTTCCGATCCTCGGATTCCACTTAAAAGCGGAGATCCTACGGAAGTTCCGATCGGGTCACGAAGAGCCTCGATTTGTGGGATCTCATCATGTGTCCTAGCCGAAGAATGTAATATATCAAGAGGCGCTAGGCTCAATTGTGCACTGAAATAAGTCGAGACCGGGGGCTGCTGGTCTCTTATTTCAACACCAGTACTCTCCGATTGAGAGACCGGTGGAAGTTGTGTTTGATCCCCGTGAGAAACTGAAACATCCGTCTTTTGAGAGACGAATGAGTGGCTGAGGACGTTGTGCAATTGCGCCGCTGGGTCCACGGCGGCTCCTTCAATACCCCGTCCCAACGGATGAGACGGGATAGCAGATGTGGCAACCCGGATGACACTTGGTTGGGGTCGCTCAGAAGCCTCGTTATCTTTACGGCTCAATCTTTCTTGGTTCGCTTTCGACCTTAACTCTCTCCTTCTCACTTGGTCTAACTCTTCAACTAAGACTCCCTCAGGTCTCCTTGTAACTCCCATAGCAGTCTGGGTAGTTTGGGTTGGTGGTGGTGTCGGTGATTCAGAAGGGATTCCTTCGGTAAAGTCTGGGTTTGGTCCGATACCATGAGGGATTAATTTCGGGCGTATGTTACGGTCCGTATCGGATTCCGTGGAGTCAGATTCCACGTTTTCAACTTGTCGGCGTGGTGAAAGGGGGTCCCAAGGATAAGGTTCGGTGTCATGGTGGAGCATCGGTCGGGATGATGTTCCGGCTTGGGATTGGCTAGTACTGGGACGTGTTCCACTGCATCGCTCACTCCAGTTCCCCTCCCACGAATTCTCAACACACCCCGCCCGGGAGCCCCTACTGCCCGGGCCCTTCCACCTCTCGTCCTAGGACCCTCACGTCCCTCGGTTCTATGTCCCTGGGGAGGTCCCTCCACCATTGGCTGGACCATGGGATTCCCTAACGCCTCCCTATATGCTACAACACTCGGTGCAGTGGGATCCGCGTGAGCCAGTAGGGCTTCAGGTATGGGCATGGCGATGGCGTTGGACGGGTTACGAATCACCATGTATTGTAAGTGATGAGGAGGACATACCCGATGGTTTATGAGTCGTGGTATTGCCGGATTTGTGTCCATATGTTAACGCACAGCCAGTGAAAGGAAACGAGGGTATGGGAGGAACTTCTTCTTCGTGAAGTCCACGTGGTGGTTGTAGCATACGGCATGAAATAGTCGCAGGAAGTCGCCGGTGCACTGGTCGATGCCCTTCCATCTGGATGAGAGACACCTGTTCAGAATCGTGAACAGTGTGTACCAGATGGGGGCCATGTACTTTCGGTTGAACCCGGATGGACGGTTGAGGTTGTGGTTGTATCCGAGAGTGTGGACTTAAGCGCATAGAGTCTCGTCATTGACCACGGGGTCGTAGCGTTGATGTCCGCCGGCGTTGGCTTCTGGAAGTGAAAGTAGGCGACATAATGTGTCAGGTGTGAGCAAGAAAGGATGGTTGTCGATCTGTGCCGTAATGGATTGTGATTTGGCCGCTGTGTTGACTCGTGCGGTGAGCCAGACTTGAAGAACATACAGGACAGGAACGTCAGCTGAAGCAGTGAGGGCCTCACGGAGAGGGTGACGCAATAGAATATCTACAATCACCCGAGGTTGTTCCAGGGGTCTGAACTCGGCGGTGTCCAGCTGGTGATTGTTGGCCTCTATTTTTTGCCATGGTCAGGGGCGACCAATGCATTATCAGCTTCTTCGTCTATAAAATCCTCTTGAGGAGGATTTTGCTCTTCAGGATTTTGCTAAGGTTGTTCATCCGCCATGGAATATATGTAAAATAGCCGAAGTTAGTAGAGAAAACGGATGAACAAGTTTCGGCGCGTACCTTTGCAAGAAGTGGCTCAATCGGAGACAGATTGAGGACTGGCAGTGAGAAAATAGGTACAAAACTAACAAACACAGGGGTGTCCGGACATAATAATGAAAATGCACAACTTTTCGGACAAACCTTGCTTTCTGGACAAAAGGAGTCTGGACAGTAACAGTTTCCGGATATGATGATGGTTTCCGGACTCTATGAGGATACCAGACAAAATGAGGATTCCGGACAAACATGGTTGTCGGGTAACTTAGGGTCCGGACACCTCAACTATCCGGTAGTTGAACTTACTAGAAATCCTGAGGTTTCCGGACAACTAAGGATTCCGGATGGTGATTGAGTCCGGATAAAATATCTATATTATGAACGTGACCGGACAAAACATCATCAATTTGATAGTGTCCGGACAAGAAGAACGTTTCCGGACGATATGCTCAATAATCAATCGATCAAAATACAGTCCCACACTAGTGTAAAAATATTCAGGTAATGTCGACTGAAGCAAATAAACACACAGATATGTCTAAAACAACCTATACTTCACTGAATCGACCCGAAGTCGTAGATTTTCAAAAATAGGTTTCGGAGACGAGCAATCAACTAAATCAGTGGTCAAGTCGAGTGATATGGAGCACGAAACATGTGTAAATGAAGTCACGATGGAGAAACGAGACACATACCTGTTTTTGGGACGAAGAAAGAGTGAAGATCGATGAATGAAGGAGAGACCGAACGAGAGAGTGAGTTCAAGAGGTTTAGGGCTTTTCGCGATGGATTCCGGATAAGTGAGACAAAGGAATCCGGATGCTTTTATATGAAGGCCATAATCCGGGTGTGGTATCCAGGTTCCTATCCAATCAGGATAAGGACCCGGTCCGGAAACCTATCCGGAAAGATAGAGTTTCCGGATACCTGTCCGGATACACTGGATTATCACAAAAAAATTTCAGACCTTGTAGATTTTGCAAAAATAAGACGATTTGAATTTAAAAAAAAGAACCTTCTCTCGCTCCCCCTCAAACTGAGCAATGGGATGACTTTGCTCCCCCTCGAAAAGTGCAATGGGGAGCCCGACACACTAAAATTTTTGGACAATTAAAGAAAAACACTGTGTCGCTCTCCCTCAAATGATGAACATAAGTTGAAAAACACACGGGAGTATCCACAAAAAAACTTTTCATCAGTTAAAAAAATTGTGTCTGACGCTCCCCCTCAACAGTAGAGTAAACTTACATGATAGCTGATCATGCTCCCCCTAAACACATGAACAGCTCGTGAAAACACATATATAGACAAACCTCACGTCTTCGTAATATTGTTCCTTGTAGATCGTGAGCAGCTCCCTCCTCCCGGTCATGTGTGTGGAGCATCCAGGGTCTAAGTACGATACATGACCGTCCTGCAAAACAAGTTTAGCGGACCTTGGGTACCCATATTTGCCTGGGTCCCGGAGGGTTAGGTTTGACACCCTTCGTAGGAACTTGCTTTGACGCAGGTTGCCTCTTAGGTGTAGGTTTGACCTCAGTAGGAGTAACCCGTTTTGAAGTGGGTTTCCCATCTCGCTGTGGTTTAACCTCTGATTGGGAACCCCGTTGTGAATGATGTTTCTTTTTTTTTTATGGGGTTTGCGTTTGGGTGTATGATTATATATGTGATATGACCCAAGCCAATCATAATTATTAATATCATCAAAGTCATTCCAACCACAACCAGAACAACACAAACAATCATGTGACAATTGAATCAATTGCGGAATGGAATAAATTTTCATCGGAAAATTAACATCTCTTTTAACAAAATCATTCCTATGATTCCAAGCACAATCGTTTTTGTTCATTCTAGGGTAAAACACAGTATTGAAAGACTTTGATGCAGCATCCCTTATAGATTCCTTGGCTAGCCACTTTTGGTTATCCTTTTTAGCGCGACCGTTTTTATCTGAACCAACATGGACAGTATGGTCAGCGTCTTTTGAAGAAACAATATTTTTGGCAGTCAATTGCTCGGTCTTTTGCCTCGGCTGCGATTCTTTTTGAGAAACGGGTTGAGATTTAGAAATTTTAATCACAGCTGGGGCCTTTGTTTTTGAACAGCCACCCTTTAGAAAATTAACCGGTCGATTGACTACTGGTGACAAAAAATCATTATGACTCGGAAGAGGTTTGTCGAAGGGGAACGATTCAAACTCTTCTTCTGAATTGCCTTGAAAGTTCATATATTCAGAAAAATTGACTTCCAGAATTGTGGGACTTGGATCGGTCAAGGAAGGCGAGGAATACTTAGTGTCAGTATGCATTGGGGAATTTGGTGCGGAAGCTAAGAAAAAATCAGAGTTCAAATTCCTTAACACACTCTCGTCTTGAGAATCTTTATCGTCTTGTGTTGAAGAGGTTTTGCTTATGAAAGCTTTACACGAAGACGTGTACGATGAGTTGGAGGAAGAATCGGGTCAAATTTGCTTTTCCGATTTGAGTTGGTCAATCTGCTCTTGGAGCTGACCATTTCCCGTATACTCTTGCATCGCATATGTTACCAAGGCAGCCAGTTTTGATGTGAGCTTAGTGATTTCACACCGAAGGATTTCCTGTCCTTCATCAGACATAGTTTCGGTTTTAACTTATTTAAGATTCTCAAGATCCTTGATTAGCGCTTGCTTCTCCTCTTGAAAATTTGACCTTTCTTTCTCCAGTGACTCCTCCAACTCGACTATCTTTGCTTCCAAGATGAGAGGGGGAACATAGAGTTTAAACTCATCCGTCTCAGTCTTGGTTTCGGTTGCTTGGACCTCATCCTTTTTGGAGGAATCCTTGGGTGTTGCAACCTTGTAGCAGTCGAAGTAGTCATTCGAGAGGTACTTCTTGTTTTTCTTATAGGAATAATTTAAAGATCCATAACTGAACAGAAGTTGCATTTTGGATGTGCGTGTGCACTTGTATTCCTGAGTTTCATCTTCCTTTTCAGGTTCAAGAGGACCAGTCCATTTAATTGCATATTCCGGATAATCTTTGGCTATTCCAAGACAACTAAAATCATACAACATAGGTCTTTTGGCGATACCCTTTTTCAGGTAGTGCGGGTTATCGTATCCGATTCCCCAGTCTTTGTTGAAATACGTGAACTCCTTTGGTTTATTCATATGGATAGTCTGATCATTTTGACCTCTTTTATGAAGTTTGGTTTCAAGATCAAGAATTTTAGCAACAAATTCCTTATGCTGAATTTGAAGAGTAGAACATTGATAAACAATTTCTGCTTTCTCATTCATACACTGATCAAACTGAGACTGAAGTTCAGATAATTTGGCCCTTAAGTCCTTAGGTGGTATTGAAAGATTTTTGCAATTTTCTTTTAAGTTAGCATTTTCGGACTTATATTTTTTGGATATGCGCGTTTGAACATCTAGATTTTCAGATAGAGATCTAATCTCAAGCAATTGTTCAACGGAGGTGGCCTTATGGGAATCTAACCGTTCAGCAAGAGATTATATTTGATCAAAAGATTCTTGAGAAGTAGATTCACATATCTGGCTTGAGTTTGTCTTTTCTTCATCGGCAGGAGACATCTTCAGTTGCACTGGAGTGATCGTCAGACAATGGTTCGATTCAAAGTGATAACCTAACGCAAGGCACTACGAGTGGTATCCTAACGCAAGTTATACGACCGATTTAAACTAGAGACAAGTAAGAATTCGACTGGAATCAACTTACCGGATAGGAATCCGGATAAGATGCCTGATCTGGAAGTGTCCGAATCAGATTGAGTGAAAAACAGTCGAAAATACAGAAGTTCCCGGATAGAACAAAGTGTCCGGATAACAAAGAGTTACCGGAAGACAATAGTTTCCGGATAGAAAATACTGAACTTACAAAATGAAATGGTTTCCGGATAAAATGCTTTCCGAATGATGTACTTATCGGAAGACTGGTGTCCGGAAACTTCAAGTTGTCCGGATAAAATAAATTACCCGAAACGTTGAGTTGTCCGGAGAATGTATTTTACTGGAAACTTTGGGTTTCCGGAACAATGTACCCGGAAAGATTGGAAATGAGATACTTACCCGGAAAGTTATGTCGTACCTGGAAAGGCTGAATGCGAACTTTCGGAAAGTGCTGCTACTATCCGGAAAGTGCGGCTGGAGTGTTGAAATCGATTGGGAATCGACTAGGGTTGCTCAAAAAACGTTCCTGAAAGATTAGAAACTCGACCAAACACAAAAATAACACTACCCAAATCGATTTTGAAGCAAAAACAACAAGTTTTGATGGTTAAAAATTCGATTTTTACCAAGAACACACTCAAAACTTTTGAACTTTAATTTGCTTAAAAACCACTTAAACGATCGAATTAGAGTACGAAAACTTGCAGAATCACTAATAACAATGATACTAACAATACCCAATAAGCGAAATTGATCAATTTTACCAGAATCAAAAAATTGATATTCAATTAAGAACTCAGTCGTGAAAAAGAGAAAACTTACCAGAATTTAATATGAACACCTTGAATCGATCTGTCCGTCTGCTCTGATACCAATTGAGAGTTCCAGATCCGTGTAATGAGCAATAATGAAATCAATAGATAGATACACACGTTATGATTTCAACTGGTCATCCCTATTAGCTTTCAATGTAGAGAGTGTTTACAATGAGAATTAGAAAGCAATAATGAATAATTTGCCTAAACAATGGCAACAGAACTTTATATATGACGGGCCCGTGGTTAACAAGCCCACGGCCCGTTCACTAACTAGGCTCAAAATAAACTATTACAATTAGCCCCTTGAACTTTAATTCAACATTAAATGACCCTAACAGTTTTATACTTAGTCTTATTCCACAACAAACTGTAATGTGTTTGATTATATCAATAAACAATTTAGAAAGATAAAAATTGTGTGTTTGTATTCAACCCCCCCCCCCTTCTACAAACTTGTATAACCCTTCAGGACCAACACGTTCAGGTAGTTTTACAACAGTCTAACAACCCTAAATTCGAAAATAATTCAAATTCAGTGTTTTCTTGAACCAAAGTTCATATGGTGTTGTTTTGTTCATTTTATTTGGATCTCGATTTAAAACATAACAGACCGTTAACATGGCCTCTCCCCAAAAACCCTCACTCAAATCCGAGTAAGAAAGTATCGAGTTTACCATTTCCTTTAAAACTCAATTTTTACGTTCGAAAACCCCGTTTTGTTGAGGTGTGTAAGGTGCAGTTGTCTCATGGACAATACCAAATGATTGGAAGTATTGGAGATCCATATATTCCCCTCCGTGATCAGTTCTAAGACATTTTATCGATTTTCCCAATTGTAATTCGACCTCGATTTTGTAAAATTTTGAACTTATCTAAAGCTTCATCTTTGGCATGCAAAAGATATACATAACAAAATCGAGTATTATCGTCTATAAATGTGATGACATACTTCTTATTTCCCAAAGAAAAAGTGGAGTAGAAATCACACAGCTCATTGTGTACAAGTTCCAAAACAGTCGTATTTCGATTAATATTTGGAAAAGGTTGTTTTGTGACTTTTGTAAGCATGCAGGTTTTGCATTTTTTTGCATTTATGTCAAAGGCTGGAATTAATCCATCTTTTGACATTACATGCATTCTTCTAAAATTGACATGGCCTAATCTCACATGCCAAACCATGGAGTCATCAATTTTAGAAGAAGATCATAACGATAAAAACACAGAATTATTAGAACATAAATATTTATTCAACACGTTTAAATGAAACATGTGAGTACATAAATAACCAAAACAGAAAAAATTACACCCTCGAGATAGGATAACCTATCCGATTCAAATACTTGTTTATAACCAAGTTTATTCAATCAACTACCACTCACTAGATTCTTACGGACTCTAGGCACAAACAAAACATCATAAAGTTTAATAAAATTCCCAGAAGAAAACTCTAAGTTAACAACTCCAACTCTACAAATTGGTGCGCTCGACTCGTTTCCCATATTAAGCATCGAACCGTCTTCCACCGATATCATTCTCTCGAACCACCGACGATCTTTGCAAATGTGACTTGTTGCTCCCGAGTCGATCCACCATGCACAGTCATCATCATGCACATAAAAAGACTAAAAAAGACTCAGGTACAAGTGAAACATAATTCTGAACAGAATTATCAAAGCTAGTCTGTTAGGGATAAAATCATGTTGAATAGAAGTTCAAGGGTTGATATTGTAATAATTTTATTTGAGCCCAATTGGTGTAATCGGCCATGGGCCTCCATGTGTTAGGCCTAGATATAAATAGCCTATTTGTTTAGAAGATAGGTTAATCGTCTAATCATCTAATTTCATTGATATTGTAACTCTCTCAAGAATATTCAAAGTGAAATAGATGACCAGTTGAAATCATAACGATTGCTTCTACTTTATTGATTTCTATTGATTGTATGCACTAATCTGGAACACACAATTGGTATCATAGCATACGGACGATTCGATTCAAGGTGATTCAAAGCTTTCTGGTAAGATTTATTGTGTTTTAAAAGTCGAATGTGTTCTTGGCTATATATTTCATATTTTGATTCTGGTAAAATTGCTCGTTTTCGTTTAGTGCATTCGATTCACATCATCATTATAAACGTTTCTGCAATTTTTCGTCTTCTAATTCGATCATCTGATTAGTTTTTGAGCAAATTTAAAGTTACAAGTTTTTGGTCTCTGTTCATTGGAAAAATCAAAATTTTCATCCAAATCTTGTTGTTTTGCTTCAAAATCGATTAGGGTAGTGTTATTTCGTTGTTTTGGAAGGTTTCTAATCTTTCAGGAGTCATTTTGGGCAACCCTAATCGCGTTCCAATTGAATTTTGAGTCACAACCGCTCTTTCCGGATACCACATCAGCAGTTTCCGGAAATTCCTTAAAACTTTCCGGGTAAGTTCTATTTTCGCGCTACTTTTCGGACAAATTGATCCGGTAACTAAAAAGTACAATCATACGGTAAGTAAGTTTTCATTCGGTAAGTTTATCTTTCAATAGTTCTATCCGGTAACCAAGTTATCCGGTAAGACTATTCCTATCAGGTAAATTTATTGTATCCGGTAACTCCCTGTTATCCGGTAACCTTAGTTTATCCGGATTCTTTTACTACCCGGACACTTCTACTATCTGAACAATTTCACACACATCTGATCTGGACACTTCCAGATCAGACACTATTTAATTCGGATTCCTATCCTGTAAGTTCTGATTAGCTAGTATCTTACCAGTCTTAGTCTATATCACTCTTAGAACCTGCGTTAGGACATCACTCTTAGTGCCTTGCATTAGGTTTACACTTTGAATCAACAAAGATGTCTCATGACGCTCTTGCTATCGGCACCGACTCCAAGCCGTCGACACTCTACCGGGGAGAATACAGCCAATGACGGGACATATTCCTGATATTCATCGAGTCGAAGGATAACTACGAGTACATCTGGCGTGCTCTAACTGATGGCCCACAACCTGAACCCGTGAATATCATTCCAGCTCAAGAAGAAGGTGGTCAACCTCGAAGGGAGCCCAAGACATACTTGGAAATGAACAAGGACGAAATGGGCATGGTTGATGGCAAAAAGCATGCCAAGAGATACCTCGTTCAGGCTCTACCAAATTCGATCTACACAGCCAATGACAGCTACAAACGCACATCAAAGGGCATGTGGGATCAGGTAGAGAAGATGATGAGTGGGAGCAAAGTTGGCAACCAATTGAAGATCAACAGCTGCATAACCAAGTTTGACAGCTTGAAGCAACGCTCCGGTGAATCTCTCTCCCATACTTATGAACGGTTTTGTCTCCTACTGAACGAACTCCACAAGAATAAGATCAATCGTTCAAAAACGGAGAATGCGCTCAAATTTCTGAACAAACTCTTGCCTGAATGGAAAGTGTTTGCTTCTCACATCAAACACAACCACCTGATGGAGGAAGTTCCTATTCATGAACTCTATGAGATGCTTCTCCAGGACGAAGATGAAGTCATGGAAATTCTGAGCAACAAGAAGTCCGCTCCCAAGTCCCCAGCTGATCACTTGCTCTTGTTTCTTCAAAACGAAGCAAATCTTCCAGGCGTTGATCCAAACGAGCCTAAGAGCCAAGTGAATTTGAGCCAGAATCTGAGGAAGAAGAAGAAAGGGATTCAGATCTTGAATTGACTGCTGTTAAGAAAGCAATGGCCATGCTCTCCAGATCATTTCAGCAGAAGAAGTTCTTCAAGAAGCCTTCATCCAATAATCAGCGCTACTCCACTTCTTCCAACAAGCGCCATGATTATCAGGATAAATACGAAGGCAAGAAAAAGGCAGATGGGCACAAACAGCCAGACAAGAAGGAGAAGAACGAGAAAGAAGATCGCAAGCCCGAAACAAAGAAGAAGGATGAACCCGTCACTTTCTATAACTGCAGGAAGTTGGGTCATTTTGAGAAGGATTGTAGAAAGCCTGTCGTGAAGAATTCACACTACTACAAGGCTAAACTTCTTCTAGCAGAACAGAAAGAAGCAGGAGAAGCTCTATTTGTTTAAGATGACCACTGGCTGGGTCGTTCTAATAGTGAAAGCGATTCTGAAGATGCCGATGCTTTCATGGGCTACCATTCTCCTTCAGAAGAAAAAGCAAAGCAGTGTCAGGTATGTGAACCAATTCATAAAGGCTTAATCGAACAGTTGGAACCTCTTGTTGAACGAATAGATTCTTATAAGGCCACCACTAATGAACAACTGCTTGAAATCAAATCATTAACTGAAAAGCTAGATGTTCAAAAGCGCATAACAGAAAAGTATAAGTCCGAAAATGCTAATTTAAAAGACAAATGTACAAATCTTTCAATAGCACCTAAGGACTTAAGGGCCCAAATATCTGAAATGACTTCAAAGCTTGATCAGTGTGAAGATGAGAAAGCAGAGATTGTTTATCAATGCCCCTCTCTTCAAATTCAGCACAAAGAAATGGTTTCCAAAATAACTGATCTTGAAACCAAACTTCACAAAAGAGGTCAAACAGACCAGACTATTCACATGAACAAACCCAAGGAATTCACATACTTCAACAAGGAATGGGGAATCAGATACGATAACCCTCAGTACTTGAAAAAGATTTTGACCAAAAGACCGACACTTTATCACTTTGGGTTTCTCGGTCTGGACAAAAAGTATCCTGAATATAAGATAAAATGGACTGGTCCTCTTGAACCAGAGAAAAAGGAGGAAACTGGGGAATACAAGCATGCACACACCACTAAGATGCAACTTCCTTTTTGCTACGAGCCTATGAACTACTCGTACAAGAAAAATCCAAAGAAATACCTCTCGAATGACTACCTTGACGGCTATAAGGTAGCGACGCCCAATGATTCCTCCAAAAAGGATGAGGCCCAAACACCTGAACCTAAAACTGAGACGGATGAGTTTAAACTCTATGTCCCTCCTCTCGTTTTGGAAGCAAAAATAGTCGAAATAGAGGAGACACTCGAGAGGGAAAGAACCAGTTTTCAAAAGGAAAAGCAAGCGCTCATAACAGAACTTGAGACACTCAAATCCGTAAAAACCGAATCTATGTCGGATGAGGGACAGGAAATCCTTCGGCATGAAATCGATCGGCTCACATCAAAATTGTCTGCTATGGCAATAGAAGCGATGAAGGAGCACGTGAGAAATGGTCAACTTCAAGAGAAGATTGACCTACTCCAAGAAGAAAAGACGATTTCACCCGAACCTTCCTCGGACTCGTCTGACACATCTTCATGCAAAGCTTTCATGGGCAAAACATCTTCTTTAAACGGTAAAAAGTCTCAAGATGAGTGTATTTTAATAAATCTAAACTCTGATTTTTTCTTAGCTTCCCCACCAGATTCAGCTAAACACACCGACACAAAGTGTTCCTCAACTCCCTCGACCAATGCTAGTCCATCGATTCCGGATATCGATTTTTTTAAATTCATGAATTCCGAGGGTAGTTCAGATGAAGAGTTTGAATCGTTTCCATTTGACAAACCTCTTCCAAGTCATACCGACTTTCTCTCAACAGCAGTAAATCGCCCGATCAGTTTTCAAAAACGCGAATGTTCTAAAACTGATTCTTGTTCTCAAAAACAATCACAGCCGCGGCAAAAGACCGGTCGATCGACTGATAAACATCCTGCGTACTCACACTCTGCTGACCAAACCGTTAATGTTGTTTCGAATAAAAATGGTCGGGCTAAACAAGACAAACCAAAGTGGGTAGCCAAGGAATCTATCGAGAACAATGTTGCGTCGAAGTCATTTAATACTGTTTTTATCCTAGAATGAACATGAATGATTGTGCTTTGAATCATAAAAATGATTTTGTTGAACAAGATATTAATTTTCGGATTAAAGTTTATTCCATTCAGCAATTGATTCAATTATCACATGATCGCTTATGTTGTTCTAGTTGTGGTTGGAATGACTTTGATGACATTAGAAATTCAACTGATTGGTTTGGTTCTTATCATGTCTATAATTCTGAACCAAAACGTAAACCCCGTAAAAACAAAAAGAAGCACATTTCAAAACGGGGTCCCCAATCAGAGGTTAAACCTAAACAAGAAAGGAAACCCATTTCAAAACGGGTTCCTCAAACAGAGGTTAAACCTACTCCCAAGAGGAAACCTGCTTCAAAACAGGTTCCTGAGCCAGGTGTCAAACCTAACCCTCCAGGACCCATTTTCAAATGGGTACCTAAAATCCGTTAATCTCGTTTTTGCAGGACGGTCATGTGTGGTATTTAGACTCAGGATGCTCCAAGCACATGACCGGGAGGAGGGAGCTGCTCACGAACTACACCGAGAAATACTGCGGAGACGTGAGATTCGGAAACGATGACAAGGCGCCGGTTTTGGGCTACGGTGACATTGTCCAAGACAAGATCACTATAAAGAAGGTATCATACGTCACGGGATTGGGACACAACTTGTTCAGCATCGGCCAATTCTGCGATAAAGATCTAGGGGTCAGATTCAAAGCTAAAAGGTGTAGCGTCCGCACTGATGACGGAACGAAACTACTGGTTGGCACGTGCAAGACCTACCTCTACACCATCGACCTCTCAGCCCTGAAGACCGATGACTCTATCTGCCTGATGTCAAATGTTGATCCAAACCCTCAGTGATTTGATAATGACCCTCTCTTATATACTTAGTGAAAATTGTAAGTAAACAATATGTATCAGAGTTTCACTATCGCTGATAAGTACTAAGATCTTACAGTACCGCTGATAGGAAATCTCGCTCTTTAAATTAAACATTCAGCGAAACTGTTCACCATTAATACTGAGTCTGTTAAGTCATTATGATGATCGCTGATAAATTAGTTGTTTACTTACGATCCCTGAAGACAAGTTTCACGTCAACAGGTTCTACGCTGAAGTCGAAGATCAAGCTCAAGAACCAGCGACAAGTCTCCTAATGAACTGATGCAGATCAACGAAGACTCAGATTTGTCCACTCAACGTGAAGTATCAAGTACAAGACTTCATCTATCGCTGAACTTTATCATTCGCTGAATAGAAAATGATAATCGTTGAATCAACGAAAGCTGATCATGAAGTCCTCCGTACAAAGTACTTTTGTCTTAACCTCCCTTGCACGACTCCGTACGAAATGTCGGAAAAGAACCTCCAACTGTCTGAAATCATACAACCACTCTGATACTACACTGTTCATCCATGCGGCTACTAAGGTTGTCAACCAAGGTCAATGACATGCAACCAACCAGCTGATGACACGTGTAAAGTGTATACTGACTTGCATTAAATGCATGCAGTATATAAAGAGATGAACCCACTTCATTTGAAGTAACTTGCTAACTCTGGACAAGTTCAATCTCTTATCTCAAGATAGGTTATTATTAGTAATTTCCTTATCTCTCTTAGTGCAAGAAACCTTAGTGTTCCAACTTGTTTAGATTTAGGTTTATCCTAATCTTGTTTCCGCAACAAGCTGTAAATTGTTAATGATTTATCAATAAACAATTTAGAAAAGTAAAATCTGTGTGTTTGTATTCAACCCCCCCCCCCTTCTATAAACTTGTATAGGCCTTCGGGACCAACAAGTGGTATCAGAGCGGATTTGTTTAATCTCATAAACAAGATCTAATCTAAGATATTTCTCTTCCTTGCTATTATCTGAAAATGGCCACCAACACAATGGTTCTCTTGCTAAACCCCCTAGATTTTCCAAAGATAACTTCAACTTATGGAAAAATAGGATGACACTCTTCTTAGAAGGTGTAGACCCTACTATGCCTTACTATCTAGAGAATGCTCCATTCATCCCTGTAAGAATTGATGCTGCTATTCCAGCCGCTGAGAATAGACCTGCTATTCCAGAAAGGCTGGTACCTAAGGAAATCTTTCAATGGACTGACGAAGATAAGAAGAAAGTGGCTATAGATACAAAAGCCAGATCCATACTATCCATGGCTCTTCCTGACGAAGTCTACCATTCCGTCATGAATCTGAAAACATCAAAGGCCATGTGGGACACAATATGTGTTCAGTATGAAGGAACGTCTGAAGTCCAGGATTCAAGAAAGATCAACCTGGTAAGACAATACGAAAGCTTCATTTCTGGTAAGAATGAATCTCTCTCTGAAGTTCACCAACGTTTTAATTGTTTAATTATAGATCTGAAAACTGTTGGTAAGGAATATTCTAACTTTGAAGTGCTGACAAAGTTTCTAGAATGTTTACGTGAAAGCTGGGACAATTATGCTATGTGTCTCAAGCTATCAAAGGATCTAAAATCAATGACCCTTTCAACCTTATATGGCACGTTGCTGAATCATTAGCAATCGAGCCATCTTAAGAAGAATCTTGTAAAAGATTCCAAAAGCACCCATATTGCTTTAATCTCAGAGGAACCTTCTACTCAGCGACCCTCGGTCACCATCACTGAGTTAGAAAGTAACTCTGAAAGGTCATCAGATTCTGATTATTCAGATAATGATGAATCTTTGGCTCTCCTAACTAAGAAGTTCAGGAGATTTGCCAAAAGAAAATGTTTAGAAAGAACAAACCTCTTTCCATAACTGACAAGCCTAGATCATCAGCTTTTGTTGATAAGGCTACTGCTACTTGTTTTAACTACGAAAAGACAGGACATTTCGCTAACGAGTGCAGGTCAAAGAACGTTTCTAGACCCTCGGCTTTTACAAAGAAACCCTTTGTTCCATGGAATAAAGATGACAAATATTCAAAGCTGAAAGAAAAATATGCAAAGCTGAAAATCTTTAAGAAGAAGAATAAAGGCCTGATGGCTGACTATGATTGGGCTGCTTCTGATGAAGAAGCATCATCATCTGACTCTGAAGATGATGAAGCAAATCTATGTCTTATGGCCAAGAGTGAAGAAGAGGAAGAAAGTTCAGACAATCCCTCCACTTCAACATCTGTTATTCAGGTATCACCTTCTTTCTTTACCAGTATTGCAAATATTGATGAAGCTGATAGTCTCCGTAAGATCGATCTCTTGACTAGAAGTTTATACGAAGCCATGAATGGCAAAACTGTGGTTGAAAACCAAAATCTTGATCTCGCTGAAAAGCTTAAAAACTGCCACCTTCAAATAGAAAAGCTTTCTAAATTTGAAGAAGATTTTAAAGATCAAGTATATTTAAATCAGCTAGTCAAAATCGAACGAGCAGAAGCTATCGCTGCATTAAAGGCTGAAAAGCTACTGTTGAAGGATGGTGTAATTCTTCAACAAAGATCACTGAGATAATAAAGTCTCAGATTCCCCTGAGTGATAAACGTGGTTTGGGTTACAAATATGAAACTCCAAAACCAACCACTGAACGTTCAATGCTTAAATTTGGAACGTTCGTATCCTCATCGCTGATACTTCATCTTCTCAGGGCTCCTCGTCCATTACACCAATCCCTGAGGAAACTCCTACCTCAAAAGCAAGGAGAAAATGGTTTATTCAAAACCTACCTCTGTCTCTAAAGACAAAGGTAAAGGAATTGTTATTTACCAGAATCCTCAGAAGGGTACCTTAGTACCAAAGCTGAATGCTTCTAAAGCTTCAGTGGCTCATCCTTCTGGATCAAGGAAGCAGATATCTGGATCTATTCAGCGATCTACTCCTAGACTCAGATTGGATGTCCTTGGTAAGGAATATTCTAACTTGTTCGTCCCATTTCTAAAGCCAATAGTTTACTTGGTGCTGGCACTTTTAATTCGAAAATAAAAGCTCAGCATTCAAATGGTCCTAAAACTAATTTTAGTTATAGGAAATGTTATCACTGTGGACTTACCGATCATATTGCTAGTAAGTGCCCCACAGCCACCAAAGCTGAAAAGATAGCTAAGGTGAAGATTGCCCCCAAGGCAAAGAAGACCAACCCTGGTGCAAATCAGGTCAAGGTGAATCCTACCACTGAAGTTAAGAAATTAAGCAAAGTGAAGAAAGACAAAGCTGAATCTTCAAATGCTGCGAAGACTACTGAATCTTCCATTCCAACTACTTCCACTGACAAATGTGTATACATGGTAAAGTGGGTACCCAAGAAAAACTAATCTTCCTTCGTATTGCAGGTTAAGAAGGGTATCTGGTATCTCGATAGCGGATGCTCTAGACACATGACTGGAATGAAAAGCCTGTTCGCTGAATACAAGGAAGAGAAGGGCCCCTCTGTGACTTTCGGTGGAAATGGAAAAGGACATACCCGAGGGTATGGTGTACATTCAAATGGTACAACCTCCTTCAGAAGAGTCGCATATGTTGAAGGGCTGAAGCATAATCTTCTAAGCATCAGTCAGCTTTGTGACATGGATAACAAAGTAATCTTTACTAAGGAATCCTGCTTTGTCACTGACAAAAAGGAGAAGATAGCTCTCAGCGGTTATCGTTTGGAAAATGTTTATGTAATAAACATGGACTCAACAACCACTGAGAACTCCTGTTTCTTCTCAAAGGCCTCATCTGATGTCAACTGGCTATGGCATAAGAAGCTATCTCATCTAAATTTCAAGACACTGAACACTCTTTCTTCAAAAGAGTTAGTCACTGGTCTACCTCAGCATTCATATGCCAAAGAGTCGTTATGTTCAGCGTGTGAAAAAGGGAAGCAGACCAAAGCAAGCTTTAGGTCAAAGCAAGTTACTTCAGTGTCATCTCCTCTACAACTACTCCACATGGATTTGTTTGGCCCTGTTAACAAACAATCCATCGCTGGAAAGAAATATACGCTGGTCATAGTTGATGAATTGTCTCGCTTCACATGGGTAATGTTTCTCCGTTCCAAAAGTGACACCCCTGAAGAACTCATCACCTTTGTTCGGAAGATGGAAACCCTGAACAATTTGACCGTTCGCTCAATAAGGAGTGATCATGGGACTGAATTCAAAAACAGTTCTCTTGATTCCTTCCTTGAGAGTAAGGGTATTTCTCACAACTTTTATTCAGTGAGAACACCGCAACAAAATGGAGTCGCTGAAAGAAGAAATAGAACAATTATTGAAGCTGCACGTTCAATGCTCAGCGATTCTCACTTGCCTACTCAGTTTTGGGCAGAAGCTGTCAACACTGCTTGTTTTACGCAAAACAGGTCGCTGATAGTCAAAAGATTCAAAAAGACAGCCTATGAACTTTTTCATGGGAAAAAGCCTTTAATCAACTTTCTTCACATCTTTGGATGTCAGTGTTTTATACTGAACAACAGAGATGCACTTGGAAAGTTTGATCCTAAGGCTGATGATGGAATCTTTCTTGGTTATTCCTCAGTTTCCAAAGCCTTCAGAGTCTTCAATCATAGAAGACAAACTGTAGAAGAAACTATTCACGTCACGTTTGACGAATCCCGTTCAGCGAACTCTAAACAGTCCGCTGATACTGAAGAACTGAATCAATGGATGTTTTCTCATCTTGGTGATTCAGAAGTTATTCCCACTACTCATGCTCATCCAGTAGAAGATGATAGTCCTATCATTCCAAATATGCAAAACAGTGAAGCTGAAACTTCTTGGGTCTCAGTTGTTCCTATAAACACTATACCTAACGCTGAACCAAATGTCTCAGACATTCCATCTACTTCTCAGCAATCAGTGAATACAATGACAACTGCATCCATTCCTCTCTTGGCTGATACTCCTGACGTCGCTGAAGCTTCATCTTCAGCTCCTCCAGTTCAAGTTGAGTCAGCGTCTCACGCTCCGGCTCAGCGATGGACTATAAATCACCCAATTGATCAAATTCTTGGTGATCCAAACGCTGGGATTCAGACTCGACGAAGTGCAGGTAATATTTGTTTATTTGTAAATTTTATTTCACTAACTGAACCAAAGAAAGTAGATGATGCCCTCAAAGATCCAAACTGGGTCAGCGCCATGCAAGAAGAGCTAACTGAATTCGAAAGAAACAAAGTTTGGAAACTTGTTCAGAGACCAACTGATAAAACAGTAATAGGCACTAAATGGGTCTATCGAAATAAGTTGGACGAACATGGTACTGTAACCCGCAACAAAGCTCGACTTGTTGCTCAGGGATATAGACAAGAGGAAGGTATAGATTATGACAAAACATTTGCTCCAGTAGCAAGACTTGAATCTATTCGTCTATTCTTAGCATATGCTGTACACAAAAACTTCAAAGTACATCAGATGGATGTTAAGTCAGCGTTTCTAAATGGAAAGCTGAATGAAGAAGTGTATGTGGAACAACCTCCAGGATTCTCAGATTCTAAGCGTCCAGGTTATGTTTATAAGCTGGATAAGGCACTTTATGGCTTGAAGCAAGCTCCACGTGCATGGTATGATACCCTTTCTACTTATCTCCATATTGAAAAATTTGAGCGAGGTAAGATTGACAAAACTCTATTTTTTAGAAAAGTGAAAGGTCATATCATTCCAGTTCAAATATATGTTGATGACATTATATTTGGGTCTACTAACCCTGAGCTTTGTACTCGTTTCGCTGATAGAATGAAAGATGAGTACAAAATGAGCATGATGGGTGAACTAACATATTTCCTTGGTCTTCAGATTAAGCAAACTGAGAAAGGAACTTTCATTAATCAGGGAAAATATGTTAAAGATATGCTGAAGAAATTCGACTTAACTGAAAGTTCAGCTATGAAAACCCCTATGGCACCACCGCTGACACTTGATAAGGACACTAAGGGTGTTCCTGTCAATGTCATGCTGTACCGTGGGATGATCGGCTCTCTATTGTATCTTACAGCTAGCCGACCCGATATTATGTTTGCAACATGCTTGTGTGCACGATATCAAGCTGAACCTAAGATATCTCATATGAAAACTGTAAGCGAATCTTTCGATATCTTAAGGGTACAACGAATCTAGGTCTTTGGTATCCCAAAGATTCAGGATTCGATCTAACCGCCTATTCAGATAGTGATTTTGCAGGTTGCAAAATGGATACGAAAAGCACCACAGGAGGATGTCAGCTCCTGGGTGGAAAGCTGGTAAGTTGGACAAGTAAAAAGCAAAATTCAGTGTCCACTTCCACAGCTAAAGCTGAATATGTAGCTTCTGGAAGCTATTGTTCTCAAGTCTTGTGGATGAGAAATCAGCTACTAGACTATGATCTTCAGCTCTCTAAAATTCCAATCTATTGCGACAGCACAAGTGCCATCGCTATAGCAAACAATCCAGTACTACATTCAAAGACCAAACATATAGAAATCAGATATCATTTTATCAGAGATCATGTGATGAATGGTGATATAGAACTTCAATTTATCCCAACTGATTATCAGTTAGCTGACTTATTTACCAAACCTCTTGATGAGACAAGATTCAACTTTCTCATCAGCGAGCTTGGAATGCTGAACTTTGAAGGATAAAATCTTTAGCAGTTCACATTGATCAGCGAAAGGATAAAATCAACTTGTATAACCCATTCTATCATCTTCTCTCTGAATAAACTTGATCCACTGATATCAAGGTATGTTTACTCTCTCTGACAATCGCATGAAAATGCAAGATTTCAAAACAAAATGCATCGCTGAATATCTCTTCCTTAACAGCGATATTTTGAAATTTCTTAAAACCTTCACTGAATATTTTCATTCAGTACTTCATGTTTTCAAAAGTATCTCTGAGTTTTTCAAAACCTCAGAGACAACCAAGAATATGAAAGGACAGTTGTGACGTCATTACAACGGATAAAACCCCGACACATTTTCTCTTCCTGACACACGTTTGCACGTCTTGTTCAAACTTCCAATCAAATGCAAACACGTGTCCGTGTCATGATGAAAATCTTTTCCCGCTCAAGATTTTCTCTTTCTAAAATCTCTATATAAACAAATTCTTTGTTTATATTTTTCTTTTACGCGATCAATCTTCCTCCGCAAGAAAGAATTCACTGTTGCATTTGTGATTTCAAAAACTTGAAGAACTGTTCATCATCTTCTTCATCAAACATCAAGGTTAATATGTTCTTATTTATTACCGAATGCGTATAACTTGTTTCCGATCTTCTCATTGTTTTAACAAGATCAAACAAAAGAACTTCGTAAAATGAAATCATTTTCTTTCGTGGTTTTATGAACACAACCATTTCATGGTTGTTCTTCAAGTTTAAAAGCAAAATCTTAAACTTGTTCTTCATTCGTTTCCAGAATCTATTTCCTCATAGAACACTTGAAAACAAGAAAATGGGTTTTACATTTTGTAACGTCCCAAAAATTACAAGGAATTTAAAATTTTTAAAGTAACATTTCATTAATAAAAACTCATTTAATAATTCAATCATTTCATTTGCAAACTCATAATTAATATTCTCACGAACAATAAACAACGGAATAAATGTCTAAAATTAAAATCATAAAAGTAATCAACTCTTCCCACGCGCCAGTGTGCACTCGTCACGCCTTGGAGCCACTCGTACCTGAAACCACAATTTATTGGGAAAGGGTAAGCACGAAGCTTAGTGAATTCAGACACCATAAATAACACAGTTATTCCCACACCACCTCTAAACAGATAATTGCACATAAACAACATACAAGTCTACGAACAAATCATAAACATGCATACCTACACCATCCCACCCAAAGGCATAAGCTGGTCCACCCGACCACACGATAACCGTGCAAGCATTACCCGGCTCCCCCGGGTTCCTACGCCACCCGCGTATACAACCTTCGGTCCCACCGAGTTACTACGCCACCCGCGTATATAAACCTCGGCCCCACCGAGTTACTACGCCACCCGCGTATATAAACCTCGGCCCCACCGAACTCCTACGCCACCCGCGTAGTCATAACAATAAAGGTCCGACTAGACGCCCCACTATTTAGTCCTGCATCACAAACAATTAAAACTACCACACACGTACAAATCGTAATGTAAAAAGTAACCGACATTAGTTATAGTGAGAGAACTCACCTCGTAAGCGCGCCTAGCTCACAAACAATAATTCAAGCTTCACAATTCCAAGATCACTTCCCAACACCTAAACAATCGTTACAATGTATTAACACGAGACTCGGACCCTAAAACACGACGCACCCTTAAATCGTCACTAAAACGACTTTTCGGTCTAACCAAACAGGTCTGTTCGGGACCTGTTCCGACCTCCATAAACCCAGAAAATCCTCAATTAAATTACATAACCAGAAAGTGCTCAGAGTTAGGGTTCCAAGGACATATCGTACGCGTTCTAACGATTTTCCTACAATTTACTATGAATTTTCTAAAAACAGGACACGAAGCTGTCATGTGCAGACCTGCTGTGAAAACAGTCATTTTACGCCTAGTTAGAGGCCGAACCAGGCTTCCGCTAAAACACGAAAAGTGTGCCCGGCACAGAATGTGAACCGTGGGCACCGGATTCGCCTCAATCCGAGCTACGACGGAAACGTTATGGCCGTCGAAAAACAGGGACAGAATGAGATTTTTCACATGAAATCATAAAACGGTTTAAGGTTTTGGCGATTCGGGTTACGGTTTAACTATGGAGGCACTTAGGTTGGGGTTTAGATTACAAGGGGCTGGAGTCAACCGCGCACCACCCACTGCCATCCCGGCAGTGGTGGTCGGCGGCGGCGGCGGCAGCCACCACCCCCGGTAAGGATGGTTTGGTAAGAGAAACCGACGAAACAAAACGAAAACTCCAACCTTCCAAGTTCGGGCCGCCCGCATACACGGATAACCCACAGCCGCACAACCGCCATCACAACCATCACGCTGGCGGTGCACGGAGGCAGCACCGGCGGCAGCCGTGGCTGCGCCGGCGGCGGTTTCGCAACGACGAGACGACGACGAACCGAAACAAAAGAACGAACGGAACGGACTTACTTCTTGACGACAAACAGCGACACACGAACCCGACACCCTCTCGATTGTCGGATCTTCCCTTTGTCTCGCTCACTCTCTCATGGAACCTCTCTCTCCCGCTGCAGCTCTCTCTCTCTCCCGGCAAGGAAAGTGGCGGCGCTGGCGATTGCTTCGGTGGTTAGCAGCGGCAGCAAGGGATGGAAGAAATAATTCACACGGTGGGGGGGGGGGGGGGGTCTTCACGGCGCAGCAGGAAAAAAATAAACAAGAAAGAGACTTTAGGGTTGACCTTTTCCTTCCTTTCACTTGCACATCACGAAGCTCCAAAACCAAACAATTGAAATGGGGCTCGGTTTCGACCATGCATGGGCCGACCCCCATACTACCAAAATTCCTAAAAGGCACATTTGGTCCCTGTCCTTTTCGACCCTTGCACTTTGATTAAGGTTTTTCCCACCGATAACAGGTTCGATCTTTCTCGTTAATCCCGTTAACCAACAATGTAAATAAAAAAATTTAAATAGATAAAATAGGTCATACCGGGATACGGGCTTTACACATTTCGTTTCAAAAATCAAGAAAAACCCTAATCTTCGTTAAGACATTTTGTCTGAATGAAATGGACAAAATTCGAACCATCTTAATGGAAAATCTTTCCACATTAAGATTATTCTTATTTGTTAATCTTTGGTTGAACTGATAATACAGGAAATGGCAACGTCTAACATTCCTACTACCGCTGAGAACATCTCTACTGACTCTGAGGAAATGGAAATCATCAAGGCTCCTCAGGTTAAGTTCACTCTGGATCAACTAGACTGGACTAAGATAAACAACCTTTCTGCGCTTCTCGAGTTTCCTCCTCGAAAGCAAGCCACACATCTGACAGATGCTGTGAATTTCCTGAAGAATTGCTGCATTTCAACAGCCCTGGCCATTTCACCCCCTGCAAGTCAGCTGCTACTATCTCAGTTCTGGTACTCTGCCAGACACTCTCAGCTACCATCCGCCAAAGATCCCTCCAAAACAGTTGATTGTATCCTCTGCGATACTGAATATGGCACGATAAAGATCACACATGCCATCATTCGCAAAGCTCTGAACTTTCCCATCGCTACAAAGGAAAAACCTTTTATTCCTTTCCCTGACCATAAGAAGCTCGCTGACAAAGAAGCTCTAATTGCATTTTTTGATGCAATGGGCTATGTATGGGAAATGGGCAGAGACAAGAAGCCTAAGAAGAAGCTAACACTGCTGAAGAAATCGAAAATGCCCAGCGAGATGAACTTCATCTTCGCTCACCTTATCAGCTGCATGACTGCCAAGACCGGCTCTTCTGACCAAGCCGCTCAACCTCAGCAAGCTATGGGATACGCTCTGCTAAAAGGTCTACACATTGACTGGGCATCTCTCATCTATGATGACTTGCTGCAAAGAGTAGACTCTACCGCTGACAGGCCTGCATGGGTTCCTTACCCCCGATTCATCAGCGCTATCTTTCAATATGGCCTGAAGGACAGCTACCCGCAAGAGGGCGATCTAAAACTCTCTCAGATTGGCCCTAAGGTACTCGACTTCAAACCTGTTGAAAATGAGGTACGTCTTTCTACCCTCTTAACTTTTCTCAACCCTTCTTCTTCTCATTCTGTGGCTCCTTCAGCGACAATACCCATCGCTGATACCCTGGCCACAAAATCCTCTCCTAAGAAAAGGAAACATTCATCTACCCCACTTGATTCTAAAAGGATCAAGAAAACAAAGGAGCAACCCCAGCAATCTCATGATGAAGACTCCTCAGCTCTTTCTGCAGAGCTGAAGGAACGTTCAGTGGTACGCTCTGCCACACCTAAACAAGCCATCCCTTTTTATCCCGACTTCAGCGTCTCTAAACGCTGAGGTTACAAACTTGGAACCGACCCAACCTCCTCCAGTCTCTCAAAAGACTGATGAAGTGATTGTCAGCGAATCCAACGCTGAACTCATAACCCAACCCCCATTCTTATCCTTCGCTCCTCCCTCCACTCATTTGGTCTCTACTCCAGATCTAACTGGAGCTGCCATCCATTCCTCGGAACCTAAAGCTGATTCTCCAGGAATGATGAAGACAGGACCTGCAGAAAAATCCATGGGCACTTTTGAAGATGACATGGAACTTTATTCAGGAACCCGTGATTTCGATGAATTCACCAATCCTCCTGCAGGTAAACAACAACCCATAAACACTGTGACTAAACCGCAAACTTCTGAGCTTTCCTCTGTTCACAAGTTTTTATATGTTACAGGTCCTAATTTGGGATATATCAACGCCTCTCTGAAGTCCGTGGAGACAAAGCTGACATGTCTCACCACTACTCTCTCCAATAACTCTACAGTTGTAACAAACGCTGGAGAGAATCTGAACAAGCTGACAACGGTGGTGGAGAAGAAGGCTTCCACAGATGACATGAAGCAGGTTGATAAAACTCTCAGCGACTTCGCCAAGGTGCTCGCTGATATCTACACAGACTACACCTCTCTCAAAAATTCCGTTTCATCCATGTCCAACGAGGTAACAACGCTGAAGACATCGGTTGGAACACTAGAGGGAGATATGTCTGTTGTGAAGACAAATGTCCACACTCTGACGACTGACTTAAGCTCTGTAAAGACTGACGTTGGTTCGATGAAGACTATGATCGAACAGTTGCTGCACAAGGCGAATACTCCTGCTCCTGCCCCTGTCCCTGAATCTGAACATTTTACAGCGGCGGATCGCATTGAGCTCGGGAAGATCAATCCTGCTATTTCTGGCCTAGAAGACAGATTAGCAAAGATTGAAGTTTGTATAGGTCTCTCTGGCCAAGAAGACAGAGAACCTACCAACGCTGCTGAATCTACCCATTCCTCCCCCAGTCATCATGAAAAAGAGGGGGAGAAGAGCGCTGAAGACCTCGCCAAGAGCGCTGAAGACCTTTCCCATGATGAATCTATCAGGGGAGAGAAGACGAATACTGAAGAAACCACCGCTGGACCTCAGGGAGATGAAAACCCTGAGGAAACCGAGAAGATCGCCTATGTATCTGAGGGGGAGCAACTCGAAGAAGCTGAGAAAACTGAATCCGAAGCAGAAGATGATGAAGCCGTCGACATCCCTGATGATGAACCATCTTCTTCTCCAAAGAATGATGATGATGATGATGACGAAGATGACGATGACTTCTTTATTGTCAAACCTGCTCCAAAGATCAAAGCTCTTAAGGGAATCTCGATAAATGAACCTTCAGGGGAGCGGACAAAGACAAAGCCCTCAACCTCTGGAGCTGAGAAAGGCAAAGGCAAAAGCGTCGCTGAAGATGACAATCTGATGATCTTGCTTGAAAAGCCGGTTTGTCAGGTATGCTAAACATCTCTCACTCCATCCCTCCTCTATCATACACTATCAGTTCTACTACCCAAGCCTATACACTTGAACCAATTCTCTCTATCTGATTCTACCCAAGTTCTTACTCGTAAGATCGCTGTGTTTCAGCTAATCCTCTCCCCTGTTTAAGGATATCGGTGAAGGCTCCACAACTGCGACTTCACCAATAATACCAGCTGCTGAAGAAATAATCCCAGTCTTAGATTTAATCTCTGAGACTGATGAACCAGAAGAACAACTACTCTCGCACAGAGGCAGACCTTCCTTAGCTCCTCAAAAGCTAAGTGAAGAGGATCAAAAAAGAAGAGAGGAAATAATAAAGCGATTCGAGGATCAGCGAATCATTCTGAGGCGTGATCAACTTCCTTCAGTTCCTCCAAAGTTCAGAATTTCCAAAGCTGAATACTAGGAACACCTCAGAGCTGAACGCCTACTCGCTGAAAGAAAGGAAGCTGAAGAAAAAGACAGAGAATACGCCATCAAACTTACTCAACGATCAATAAATGACCCCAAGCTGAAAAGAGTTCCCATTGATGTTCAACGTCAGCTATGGGATGATGCTCAAGAGATCGTTAGAGAAAAGACTAAGGTCTCTGATACGACTTTGGAATGGGCTAAACAAATGCTGACCTATCGATCTAGACCATCCAAATCGTCAAGGCAAACATCAGAGGAAGACTGTACGCTGATGTTCCTGTTGTTGAAGTGGACGTCTACAGAGATGACGAAACCAAGCAAACTTTCTATGCTGCTACCTTAAAAAAGTTTGGTCTCTCTGAATGGTTAGAAACAAAATTAGCCATTCAGGGATCCCGCTCAAAGTTCAAAAGCCATGTCGAGAAGATCTTAAACAATCAGATCGACCTGCTTTCATCTGCTGTGGATATTCCTTCTACTCTTCCTCAACCAAGAAAAGTCCCTGATAAGAAAAAGAAAGCCTCTGGTTCAGGTCCTCATATTCGGAATGAAACGGGCATTGGTTTCTCTCGTGCTGAAATTGTTGGCCCTGATTCCGATCTCTCAATGCTTGACACCTCTCTACCACCTGGAGAAACATTCATTCCTGGCACAGTTGTAAGTGATCCCTATGGTATATTCTTTTTAGACTACTATGGAAATCATCACTTTCAACGTATCTCTGAGCTAGACATCGCTCCCATCGAACAACTCAGAGATCTCGTATACTGGTGTGAAGTCAGACGCAACATCAAAGCTAGACACCTGAAGCCCTTGATTTTTGAAGCAGCTCTGAAGAAAAAGAATCAAGGAGAAGATGTCCTTGACTGGATGATCCCCACATCAAAGACCCTTGATGAACTTCTCATTAAGGAAGAACCTTTATAAGCTGATATGATTGCCTCTTCTCTATTGTATCAGTTATTCTTCTGTACTTGTAATTTATTTCGCTCGTACTTGTAATCTTTCCATTTCTCTTTGTAACCTGATTCAAAGTTTTAAAGAAAGATTTCAGCGAATGTACTTTACTCCATCAGTACTAAAAAGATCCCAAAAAACAGTAAAAGGGACAAATATTTTATGAGTTCGTTTTATCCTTATGTTTTCATTAAATAGCAATTTTCTCTGTTGCTATGTCATAATCAAATAGGGGGACATTGTTGATCCAAACCCTCAGTGATTTGATAATGACCCTCTCTTATATACTTAGTGAAAATTGTAAGTAAACAATATGTATCAGAGTTTCACTATCGCTGATAAGTACTAAGATCTTACAGTACGGCTGATAGGAAATCTCGCTCTTTAAATTAAACATTCAGCGAAACTGTTCACCATTAATACTGAGTCTGTTCAGTCATTATGATGATCGCTGATAAATTAGTTGTTTACTTATGATCCCTGAAGACAAGTTTCACGTCAACACGTTCTACGCTGAAGTCGAAGATCAAGCTCAAGAACCAGCGACAAGTCTCCTAATGAACTGATGCGGATCAGCGAAGACTCAGATTTGTCCACTCAACGTGAAGTATCAAGTACAAGACTTCAGCTATCGCTGAACTTTATCATTCGCTGAATAGAAAATGATAATCGCTGAATCAACGAAAGCTGATCATGAAGTCCTCCGTATAAAGTACTTTTGTCTTAACCTCCCTTGCACGACTCCGTACGAAATGTCAGAAAAGAACCTCCGACTGTCTGAAATCGTACAACCACTCTGATACTACACTGTTCATCCATGCGGCTACTAAGGTTGTCAACCAAGGTCAATGACATGCAACCAACCAGCTGATGACACGTGTAAAGTGTATACTGACTTGCATTAAATGCATGCAGTATATAAAGAGAAGAACCCACTTCATTTGAAGTAACTTGCTAACTCTGGACAAGTTCAATCTCTTATCTCAAGATAGGTTATTATTAGTAATTTCCTTATCTCTCTTAGTGCAAGAAACCTTAGTGTTCCAACTTGTTTAGATTTAGGTTTATCCTAATCTTGTTTCTGCAACAAGTTGTAAATTGTTAATGATTTATCAATAAACAATTTAGAAAAGTAAAATCTGTGTGTTTGTATTCAACCCCCCCCCCCCTTCTACAAACTTGTATAGGCCTTCGGGACCAACATCAAAGGCCAATTCTCAGCAAGCGTGGATTTGGCACCGACGTCTCTCGCACCTCAACTTCAAAAGTATCAACAAACTGGTGCTAGGCGGACACGTGAAAGGCATGCCCGAACTTCAATTCGTGAAGGACAAACTCAACGGGGCATGCGAGATGGGGAAGATGAAGCAAGCGACACATAAGCCGAAGGCCGCTCCGAGCACGTCCCGGTCCCTTGAACTTATCCATATGGATTTGGGTGGACCGATGCATGTTCAAAGCATCAACAAACGGAAGTACGTCCTGGTGATGGTTGATGATTGCTCACGCTACACTTGGGTAAAGTTCCTGCACTCGAAGGACGAAACCTCGGAGCTGATAATCAACCATTTGAAGACCATCCAACTGAACCTTCGAAAACAAGCTCAGACCATCAGGACCGAAAATGGCACAAAATTTAAGAATCAAATTGTGAACGAATACCTTACATCCGTCGGTATCTCGCAAACCTTTTCTGCCGCGCACACTTCTCAACAAAACGGCATGGTGGAAAGAAGAAACCGTACCCTTGTCGAAGCCTCTCGCACGATGCTGGCACAGCCAAAGCTGCCTCTATTTCTCTGGGCTAAAGCGGTGTCAAATGCTTGCTACACGCAAAATCGCTCGATCATCAACAAGCGATTCAACAAGACACCGTACGAGATCATCAACAATCGCATCCCGAACATCAAATACTTCCACGCGTTCGGATGCACATGCTACGTCTTAAACAACAAGGATGATCTCGGGAAATTCAGTCCGAAGGCAGACGAATGAGTCATCATAGGATACTCCATGCAGGCTAAGGCGTATCGCATTTACAACAAACGGACAAAATCCGTTATTGAGAGTGTAAACATGACATTCGACGAAGCCGTAGATTTGGCTTCTAAACAACTCAGTTTAGAACCCGGTTTAGCTGGCGTGTTAGCTTCCGAACTTTCACGTTCGGGATCTACACAACCTATAGTAAATCCAAATCATGGATCTACGTCGAATGCTCAACTTTCAGATTTACATTTACTGTTTCAATATTTTTATGATGATTTATTTAACGTTCCTACCCCTCGTGTCTCAGTACAACCTAGAGATGAAGCTGCTCAAATCGAGGATTCGGCGAATCTTGCCGGTCTGCCGCCTTCAAAAAGCACTCCAACGAAAAATTTGGAGACACCCCAGCCCTCAACTAACACATCAACGACTGATATAACTATTTCGGAAGAAACCAGTACAAGACCCTGAGATCGCTCTTGAAGATTCGTCCTCCACAACACTCATTGATCAACCTCTGAATTGCCCGGAACCAGAAGTTGCTCAACCTTCGACGAATCCTGCCAAGTCTCCTCCAAGAAACCGACCAGCAACACTTGAAGCAGTTCAAGACCTTCCGACCGGTGGCTATGTGGATCCAGACACATCTCACTCCACTCAACAGCCTCTTCCACACACCACCAAATGGACCAAGGCTCATCCCCTACACCAAATTATCGGTGATCCCTCTACTCCAGTCCAAATGCGAGGCACATCGGCCAACTTCTGCCTCTTCTCTGGATTTCTGAGTAAGATCGAGACCACAACCGTCTTCGAAGCATTAGATGATCCAGACTGGGTCATGGCCATGGAAGAGGAACTCAATCAATTTGAGGCCCTCAAAGTATGGTGAATTGTCCCACGTCCAACACACAAGACGGTGATCGGCACAAAAGGATCTTCAAGAATAAGAAGGACGAAGATGGTATCGTCGTGCGGAACAAGGCACGTCTCGTGGCCAAGGGATACCACCAACAAGAAGGGATAGACTATGATGAGACATACGCTCCGGTTTCCAGAATCGAAGCCATACGTATGTTCCTTGCATACGTCGTGCACAAAAATGTCACGGTCTTCCAGATGGATGTGAAAACCGCTTTCCTAAACGGAGAGATCAAGGAAGAGGTGTACGTATCACAACCAGATGGGTTCATGGAAGAAAAGAAGCCTAACCACGTCTACATCCTGGACAAGGCTCTATACGGTTTGAGACAAGCTCCACGGGCCTAGTATGATGCTTTGTCTAAGTTTTAATAAAATCGGGTTTTGAAAAGGTAAAATCGATACAACTTATTTATTAAAAATGAAAATGGTCATATTATTTTAGTTCAAGTGTATGTTGACGACATTATTTTCTGTTCTACTAATCCACTATTTTGTAAAAATTTGCCAAATTAATGGGACAATATTTTCAAATGAGTATGTTGTGTGATATTAACTTTTTCCTTGGTCTTCAAGTTAAACAACTGTCGACCGGGATATTCATAAATCAGGCTAAGTACATTCGGGACATTCTTTGGAAGTACCAAATGGAACATTCCTCACCAATGAAAACTCCCATGGCACCCGATACAAAGTTACACGCCCATCCTAACGGTAAGGATGTGGACACGAAAACGTACCGGGGAATGAATTGTTCTTTAATGTACTTAACTGCCAGTAGACCGGACATCATGTTTTCTACTTTTTTTTGCGCCCGGTTTCAGTCAAAACCTAAGGAGTCTCATTTAATTGTCATTAAACGAATTTTTCGTTATTTGAGAGGTACTGCTGATCTTTGCTTGTGGTACCCGAAAGAGACAGGTTTTGAGCTTTCAGCGTATTCAGACGCGGACCACGCTGGCAACATGATGGATTGAAAGAGCACATCGTTACATGTGCAGTTCTTGGGTGATAGTTTGGTGAGTTGGGCATCCAAGAAGCAGCAGTGCGTCTCTACGTCGACTGCCGAGGCGGAAGACGTGGCCGCCACAAGCTGCTGTTCGCAAGTTATCTGGATGCGCACACAACTCAAGGACTATGGCTTCATATACACCAAAGTGCCCATCTATTGCGACTCGAAGAGCGCCATTGCCATATCCAGCAATCCGGTCCAACATACAAAGACGAAGCACATAGACGTTCGGTACCATTTTATCAAGGATCACGTCGAAAGAGGTACAGTCGAACTCTATTTTGTTAATACAGAACACCAGTTAGCAGACCTGTTCACAAAACCCCTGGACGAAAAACGCTTTAATTATCTTGTGTCCAGGTTAGGTAAGCTAAATCTGAAGATTTTATCAGATCGTGCGCCCGATACAAGTTCCATACACCTACGAGAAACTGTCTATTCATCATCTGTTGTCTAAACTCCAGATGATTGAGTATACACTTTCTTGCATATGTATTCTACTTGTATCGTTTACATTTTTCAGTTAAATCTCTGTATTAATTAGGTAGATTTTGTATGTTTGCTTTCTTTTAACGTGTGTTTCCTTTCTTGTTCATTTACTGTCGTTTATTTCATTAGTAGATATATATGTGCTTTCACAAGTTGTTCATGTGTTCAGGGGGAGAACATTAAAGTATCAGGAATACTTATGGCGGATCAACAACAACCACCGCAAGAGAATATTCCTCCTCAAGAGGAATTCATCGACGAAGAGGCAGACAATGCCTTGGTACCAGTCGACCACGACATTGAAATCGAAGCCGACAACCACTATTTAGACACTGTCAAGTTCCGACCACAACATCGTGTGGTCGTGGATATTCTAATGGGGCACCCTCTTCGAGAGGCACTCACTGCCACAACCGACGTCCCAGTACTGTACGTCTACCAAGTCTGGCGTACAGCCCGAGTGGTCACGACGCTCAATTCACAAACGATCACGACAATGATCGATAACCATCCTTTCACGCTCACACCAGACTCATTCAGACGCCTTGTCTCTCTACCTGAGGCCACTGCTGGCGGCCATGCTGTATATGACGCCGCGATCTCCGACGACACCCTCTACGTCGACATTCGCGCGCTCGGCTACAACCACGCGCTCAGCCGTTCGTCAACATTCACTCGGAAGTACCTGGCGCCCATCTGGTACACTCTGTTCACTATTCTGAACAGGTGTCTATCATCCAGATGGAAGGGAATTGATCAGTGCACCGCAGACTTTCTACGGCTCTTCTACGCCATCTGCTACAACCGACATATAGACTTCGCGCTTATCATCTGGCATGAATTAGTTCAAGCTATCAGACAGATCGGTGGAAAGAAAGAGAAGAAGTTCCTGCCATATCCACGATTCCTCTCGTTGGTCGTCTGACAATATATGGACGCGAATCCAAAGATACCGCGACGCATTAATCATCCGGTATGTCCTCCTTTTCACTTACGTTATCTTGTGATTCGGAACCCGTCTTATGCCCAACCAATGCCCTTACCTGAAGCCTTACTGACACATGCGGACCCCAATGCACCGAGTGTTTTAGTGTATAGACAAGAGATAGGTGCTTCTGTGGTCCAGCCAGAGCCGGAAGGACCTCCCAAGGGAGTTAGACTTGAGAGGCGTGAGGGTCCGAGGACTCATGGAGGTAGAGTCTGGGTAGCTGGGGCTCCCGGACGGGGTGTGCTGAGAGTACATCAGGGAAGGGGAACATGTGCGGGCGGTGCATTGGAAACGCATGCCAGTACTACCCAATCTAGCCGACCCAGAACTAGCCAACAACCCCAAATTCACACCACCCGAACCACGACTGAAGCCGGATCATCGACATCCTTACACGAGGTCCCAGTCATATCTGATGCCCCTCTACTAGAAGAGGACCCCGGCACGGACACAACTGAGCCGATATCTCCATTCACCCAGGCCGAAACTGTCGAATCCGACAGTACTGATACCGATACGGACCAAACCATCCGTGCAGCACTCATTCCACCCCGTATCGGACGTCGACCCCCGATGACTGAAGGATCTCCTTCAGACTCACCCGCACCCTCCATCATTCCTACATCCCAGCCTATTTTGGGAGACACAGGGAGAGAGGAGGGAGTATTAATTGAAAATCTTGAACAGGCGAGTCGGAGAGAATGGAGATCTAAAAAGAATCAAGAGAGAACGAGCATAAGAACTAGAGAGGCTCGTTAGCGACTCCACGCCAGCGTCAGCTAGGTAGCCACATCTGTTATCTTGTCTCATCCGTTGGGACAAGGTATTGAAGAAGCCGCCGTGGACCTAGAGGCGTAATCGCACACCCTCCCTAGCCACTCACCCGTCTCTCAACAGATGGGTGTTTCACATTCACACGGGGACTTAGCACAACATCTACCGATCTCTCACTCGGAGAGTATTGGTATTGAAACAAGAGACCAGCCTCCCCCGGTCTCGACTTCTTTCGATGCACTTTCGAGTCTAGAGCCACTTGATTTTATACATTCTTCGGCTAGGACACAGGACGAGACTCCACATATCGGTGCTCTTAGTGACCTGATCGGAACTTCCATAGTGTCTCTGCCTTTGAGCGAAATACGAGGATCGGAAGGAAATCCTACCACGGCCACCCAGTTGCCATCCGTAAAAGTAGGTGGTACTACATCTACGGTAGATACCTCAACGGGTAATCTAAGTGATCCTGGAGTTACGTTACCCGACATTTTGTCAAGGGAATATCTGGACGGTGCCCTAAAGGCTGTCCGCGAGGCAATGGAGCAGCAGTTCACCAACGAGCTCGACAAAATAAAGAGCATGATCAAAGGGAAAGAGAAGATCGTCGAAACCGAAACCGCTCCAACACCTCCACCGGCTCCCGTTCAACCATCTTACTCGGTGGATACTCTCAAGACGATGCTTCTTGGTCAACTGCTCCAACATACTGACGCCGATACCTCGACATAAGCAGACCTGGTATCAGTTCTACGCTCCCAGGTATCTGCTCCAACCTCATCCATGAATAGCCGATTGGACCAGCTTGATTCGACTCTTAAGGACGTTCAGAAAGCCTTAAACATTATGTCCGAAAGAGTCACCTCACTCGAAGACACATGCAAGAGTCAGGCTAACGGACTCAAGAGACGACACGATGACCAGGACGATCCTGATCACCGTGAGGTGGAGAACAAGAGACAAAGACTGTCTGAGTCCGAGCCAATCCTCACTGAAACAACAGCAACAGTTGAGCCCAGTTGAGCTTATCTGAGATGGAAATAGACATGGAAAAGCCCGAGGGAGATCCACAGGCGCTGATTGTATACACTGCACCGAAGGGGATGCTCTTAACTTGATAGATCCCGACTTAGAGATTGACTCGGAGACTGAGAACGCATGGTATCAAAAAGCCACCAGTGCGATGAACTTCGAGGTAAATCTTGTATTTCCCACCGATGCCGACGACGATATCGACAACGACCAGTTCCTGCTGCAGAATTTTTACAGTACACCTGTCTACACAACTCAGGCCCCCGAGACTTCTACTGCTATACCTCTGACATCTCCTCAGCAACCGACAGCTTCTGATCAACCTCCACCACTGCAATAAATCCGATGGGAGAAGATCATGATCCTTATTCCTCATCTGGAGGAATCACTGAAGAAGCTATACGTTCACAGGTTACGCCTCATCGAGCCGACTTTCTACCTTGGGATTTCAAAGTTTGACAAGGAATACCAAAGCCAGTACGTAAAGGTAATGAAGCGGCGTCTTCCAGTCAGCCAAGTCCGAACGAAGCATAAAATCACTGAAGTGATCAACATCCAAACCGGCCGAATACTTAGAGTTTTGTTTCCAGTATTCACCGTCAGACGCGAAGAAGGGAATGAATGGAGATTCTCCGAAGCAGATTTTAGGAATTTCAGACTGTTTGACTTCCATGCTCTACTGAAAGACCTCCGAACCAGAACCATCCGACCACTTCATGTTACCAAAGCGCTCGAGGCTGTCCGTCGATTCCTGCACTACAAGGTACTGATTTCTTACATCACAGACTTCCAGATGGGAATCGAGCACAGAACAAAGAAGATAAACCTGTTGAAACCGAACCTAAAAGCACCTGAGCTGAAGATGTATCCCGAGCGTTCACTACTCCCTGAACCAGAGTTTAGGATTGTATACCTCAACGAGCAGAAAGAAAAGAGGTTTCTCCGCTTCAGCCAGGTCGATAGATTATGCGATGGCACGCTACTTAAAGTCAGAGATGGTCTTCGAAACATCGTCGCCAAAGAATTCGAACTTCGAAAATCGTCGTTTATCTCTGGTTCAAATGAGATAAATGCTCGAGAAGCTCTAGAATTGGTTGAAGAACGCATCGACTACCGCCGAGCCATCCGAAGTTTCGAGATCTACTTTGCGCTCCAAAAGAGATACGTCGAGAACTGGCGCGAACTCGAACTTCAATTCAAAGGGGTAGATTGTTAGGGATAAAATCATGTTGAATAGAAGTTCAAGGGTTGATATTGTAATTGGTTTATTTGAGCCCAATTGGTGTAATGGACCATGGGCCTCCATGTGTTAGACCTAGATATAAATAGTCTATTTGTTTAGGAAATGGGTTAATCGTCTAATCATCTAATTTCATTGATATTGTAACTCTCTCAAGATTATTCAAAGTGAAATAGATGACCAGTTGAAATCATAACGATTGCTTCTACTTTATTGATTTCTATTGATTGTATGCACTAATCTGGAACACACATAGTCACAAACTGACCTCCTTTAACTTGACCGTTATCCTTAGATCCCGATCCACACCCACTCGTACCAGCACCATTATTGTTCAACTTCACCCGACAATCATGTTTACGATGGCCCACCTTGTTGCGTCCCCAACACACCAAATCCTTTCTCTTTTTAGAGGATTTATTGGGTCCATCAAACTTACGTTTCTTTACTTTTCTGGTGTTGTTGGAGTTGGCTTTCTTCTCCTCAACCATGTGAACAGAGGGTTGTCCAGATTCAACTTTCCCTTTGGTTTTGTCCTTTTCCTGCATTCGAAGGGACTCTTCGATGCACAAGTGGCTCCCATGTTGAACCAATGATAATTTCTCTTTTTGATGTTTCAAATTATGCTTAAAATCTTTCCAAAAAGGTGGAAGTTTGTCAATCACACTCGACACAACAATGGATTCATCCATATTCATTTTGTGTAGTGTAAATTGACCCAAGATACAAAGGATTTCATTATATTGTTTCATTACGGGCCTGGATTCCATCATTTTATAATTGTTAAAATTTCTAACCAAGAACTTCTTATTAGCAAAATCTTCAGCGATGTACTTAGACTCGAGGGAATTCCGTAGTTCCTTCGCACTTACCACATTTTGGTAGATATCAAAAAGATAATCGCACAAACCGTTTAAAACGTGTCCCCTGCATATATAGTCATCGTTCTCCCACTTGCTCTTTCTTTTGGTGTACTCCAATGTCTCATCCTCCATCACTTCTGGCAAAGGGCTGTCCAGATTCAACTTTCCCTTTGGTTTTATCCTTTTCTTTCATTCGAAGGGACTCTTCGATGCACAAGTGGCTCCCAAGTTGAACCAATGACAATTCCTCTTTTTGATGTTTCAAATTATGCTTAAAATCTTTCCAAGAAGGTGGAAGTTTGTCAATCACACTCGACACAACAATGGATTCAACCATATTCATTTTGTGTTGTGTAAATTGACCCAGATACGAAGGATTACATTATATTGTTTCATTACGGTCCTCGATTCCACCATTTTATAATTGTTAAAATTGCTAACCAATAACTTCTTACTAGAAAAATCTTCAACGATGTACTTGGACTCGAGGGAATTACGTAATTCCTTCGCACTTACCACGTTTTGGTAGATATCAGAAAGAGAATTGCACAAGCCGTTTAAAACGTGTCCCCTGTAGATATAGTCATCGTTCTCCGACTTGCTCCTACTTCTGGTGTACTCCAATGTCTCATCCTCCATTACTTCTGGCATGGGGGTACTCAGCACATACATCACCTTCAGAGTCGTCAGCAGAAAATGCATCTTTTTCTGTCAGCGTCTGAAGTCAGTGCCTTCAAACTTCTCCAGCTGTCCGAACTTCGAAGTCATCTCTCTCACAGAATCGGCCATGACTGACATTACGAGATATCAATTCGATTGTTGGGGTAAATAGTTGGCTAGGGTATGAGATCAGTCACCGGATTTCTTGAAAATCATGTAAGAGTTCACTTTCTGAATTGATATTTCGACCCAATGTCTGGGTTACATGAAATTCAATCTAGGATAAGACTCAAGAACAGTTTTGTTTTTAGGCACAAAAACGAAAACAAATTCACTGGAGAGTATATGAAGCTTTGTTTGAAATTGTTTGAGTAAAACGTAAGCATATATGGTATTTATATACTAATTACATTCATCAATAAGGAAAGAGACAGAAATGGCAATTATAGCTAATTGACAGCAATAATGGGTAAGTTACCACCATTATGGGAAAAATCATGGACTGGAATAACAGCACAATAAATGCAGGATCAGAGTTTTGATCTTACAAGACCCAGAGATGGGACTTAACCTGATCAAAGCATAACCATTTCAGAGGTACCACTTCAGAGGTAGTCTGATCAGAGCCCAACCACTTCAGAGCAAGGCTACCTCAGAGAGTGTCTTTCAGAGATAGCCTTTACAACCTCACAGATAGTCTCTTGTCAAAAAAATATTAACCTCTTGTAAAGAATATTAACATCTTGTAAATAATTTTAACATCTTGTAAAGAATATTAACATCTTGTAAAGAATATTAACCCTTGTAAAGAATATTAACATCTTGTAAAGAATATTAACATCTAGTAAGGAATATTACCCCTTGACCCCTGCCATTTCGTCGTGTGCGAGATCAAACTCGTCTTATGACAAGTTGTTAGGGCAGGTTTTATAGTTGATTTAAAGTTCAAGGGTTGAATTGTAATAGTTTAATTTGAGCCTGATTAGTGAACGGGTCGTGGGCTTGTTAACCACGGGCCCATAGTATTTAATGTAAGATTAGCTTCGAAAAACAAGCTAATCATCTCTTTAGCTTTCTATTCGTATTGTAAACATTCTCTCTGAAAGTTAATGAAAGGGATGACAGTTGGAAATCATTGTTCTTATTGATTCATATTACTGATTTCTTATTTGTTGCACGGATCTGGTTCTAACAATTGGTATCAGAGCAAACAGATGGATTTAATTCAAAGCCTCTCTAGTGATTTCTGGTAAGATTTTGATTTTTCACGTATGTGTTCATCTTGAATTTTCTAAATCTTGATTCTGATTAAATTGATCGATTTTGCTCATTGGGTATTGTTAGCATCATTACTAATAGTGATTATGCAAATTTCACATCTTTATTCGATCGTTTGAGTGGTTTATTAATCAATTTAAGATCAAAAGTTTTGGTAGTGTTCTTGATAAAAAAAATGGATTTTTAACCATCAAAACTTGTTGTTTTTGCATTGAAATCGATTGGATTAGTGTTGCTTTTGTGTTTGCCATTGTTACTAATCTTCCAGGATCGATTTTGGTCAACCCTAATCGAAAATTCGATCGATTTGAGCAAACAGTCGACTTTTCCGGATAAACCAGCCGACGTTTCCGGATAACTTCAAAGTGTCCGAACGTTTGTGTGATTTCCATCCGGGTAATTCCAATTCTTCCGGACACGTCTAAACCTTGCGGGTAAGTACTGCATCTGGGTATGTCTCTATTCCTTATACTATCCGGGTAACATTTGTATCCGGAAACCCAATGTTTCCGGACATATCTTATCCGGACAATCCATTGTACCCGGAAACTTCAGTGTATCTGGAAACATCTTGTTTCAGTTTTTCTATTCGGTAACTTAAGCCATCCGGTAACCTTGGTTATCCGGACAACTCAAGTTATCCGGACTCTTCCTCTTATCCGGAACCTTTTGCACCCGGTAAGTTCTTATCGTCCGGTAACTTCAATTTTCAAGATTCTTTATCCGGAAACCACCCGGATTCCATAATCCGGGAGCTTTCATAATCCGGGACCCCCGTGCTAAGTCTCAGGAGGGGGACATTTAAGTATCCTTGATACTATTCCACTTTGAATCGAACAATCGTCTGACGATCATTCCAGTGCAACTGAAGATGTCTCCTGCTGAAGAAGACATGATAAAGCCGTGTCAGGTATGTGAACCTATCTTGTCATAACTTTATGACCGAATGAAACCTCTTGCTGAACGGGTAGATTCCTTTAAGGCCACCTCTGTTGATCCAAACCCTCTGTGATTTGATAATGACCCTCTCTTATATACTTAGTGAAAATTGTAAGTAAACAATATGTATCAGAGTTTCACTATCGCTTATAAGTACTAAGATCTTACAGTACCGCTGATAGGAACTCTCGCTCTTTAGATTAAACATTCAGCGAACCCTGTTCACCATAATGCTCTGAGTCTGTTCAGTCCTTATGGTGATCGCAAATAAGTTAGTTGTTTACTTATGATCCCTAAAGACAAGTTTCACGTCAACATAGGTTCTACGCTGAAGTCGAAGAACAAGCTCAAGAACCAGCGACAAGTCTCCTAATGAGCTGATGCGGATCAGCGAAGACTCAGATTTGTCCACTCAACGTGAAGTATCAAGTACAAGACTTCAGCTATCGCTGAACTTCGTCATTCGCTGATAAAGAATGATAAAGCCCTGAATCAACGAAAAGCTGATAATGAAGTCCTCCGTACAAAGTACTTTTGTCTTAACCACCCTTGCACGTCTCCGTACGATATGTCAGAAAAAGAACCTCCTTACTGTCTGAAATCGTACAACCACTCTGATACTACACTGTTCAAACATGCAGCTACTAAGGTTGTCAACAAAGGTCAATGACGTACAACCAATGAGCTGCTGCCACATGTAAAGTGTAAACTTCCATGCATTAAATGCATGCAGTATATAAGAAGAAGAACTCACTTCATTTTGAAGTAACTTGCTAACTCTGGACAAGTTCATCCTTCTTATCTAGAGATAGGTTATTATTAGTAATTTCCTTCTCTTTCTTAGTGCAAGAAACTTAGTGTTCCAACTTGTTTAGATTTAGGTTTATCCTTAATCTTGTTTCCGCAACAAGCTGTAAATTGTTAATGATATATCAATAAACAATTTAGAAAAGTAAAATCTTAGTGTTTGTATTCAACCCCCCTCCCCTTCTACAAACTTTTATATCCCTTTGGGACCAACAAGTGGTATCAGAGCGGATTTGTTTAATCTAATAAACAAGATATAATCTATACTAAGATTTCTCTTCCTTGCTATTTCTGAAAATGGCCACCAACACAAACACAAACTATATCGACAATGGTTCTCTTGCTAAACCCCCTAGATTTTCTAGAGATAATTTTAATCTATGGAAAAATAGGATGATTCTCTTCTTAGAAGGTGTAGACCCTACTGTGCCTTACTATCTTGAAAACGACCCATATATTCCTGTAAGAATTGATGCTGCAGTACTAGCCGCTGAGAATAAACCTGCTATTCCAGAAAGGCTGATACCCAAGGAAGTTCATATGTGGACTGACGAATATAAGAAGAAAGTGGCTATCGACACAAAAGCCAGATCCATACTATCCATGGCTCTTCCTAACGAAGTCTACCATTCCGTCATGAACCTGAAAACCTCAAAAGCTATGTGGAACACAATATGTGTTCAGTATGAAGGTACGTCTTAAGTCCAGGACTCTCGAAAGATCAACCTGGTAAGATAATACGAAAGTTTCATTTGTGGTAAGAATGAAACTCTCTATGAAGTTCACCAATGTTTTAATTGCTTAATAATAGATCTGAAAACTGTTGGTAAGGAATATTCTAACTTTGAAGTGCTGACAAAGTTTCTAGAATGTTTACCTGAAAGCTGGGACAGTTATTCTATGTGTTTCAAGCTGTCAAAGGATCTAAGATCAATGACCTTTGCTACCTTATATGGCACGATGCTGAATCATGAGCAATCGAGTCATCTTAAGTAGAATCTTGTAAAAGATTCCAAAAGCACCCCTGTTGATTTAATCTCAGAGGAACCTTCTACTCAGCGACCAGTGGTCACTATCACTGAGTTAGAAGGTAACTCTGAAAGGTCATCAGAATCTGACTCTTCAGATGATGATGAATCTTTGGCTCTCCTCACTAAAAAGTTCAGGAGATTCGCCAAAAAGAAAATGTTCAGAAAGAACAAACCCCTTTCTATTACTGATAAGCCAAGATCATCAGCTCATCTTGATAAGGCTACTGCTACTTGTTTTAACTGCGAAAAGCTAGGACATTTCGCTAACGAGTGGAAGTCTAAGAAAGTTTCGAGAAACTCAGCGTTTCCCAAGAAATCCTTTATTCACAGGAATAAAGATGACAAATACACTAAGCTAAAAGAAAAGTATGCGAAGCTGAAAAGCTTTAAGAAGAAAGGCAAAGGCCTGATGGCTTATGATTGGGCTGCCTTTGATGAAGAAGAATCATCATCTGACTCTGAAGATGATGAAGCCAATCTATGTCTTATGACCAAGATTGAAGATGAGGAAGAAAGCTCAGACATTCCCTCTACTTCAACATCTGCTATTCAGGTATCACCTTCCTTCTTTACAAATATTGCAAATATTGATGAAGCTGATAGTCTTCGTAAAATCGATCTCTTGACTAGAAGTTTTGTAACAACCCAACATTTTTAAACAATTCGTTTCATATAAATTAAATATCCCAAAATCGCGATCTACAATTTCTTACATAATATCCGAAAATGGTTGGCGGAAACAACCTACACAACTGAGAAGTAAACTAAGATAAACTATAGTGTCACTACACTATCCATCTTTCTCTTGCTAACGCCCCGCTTACTTGCTAGAGCCTTTCTGAACCTGCTTACCTGAAAAAGGTTTTATTTGAAAATGCGAGGGTTATACCATGAGGTCTAGTGAGTCCCTCCTAACAGTTATCAAAGCATATAAAACAGTTTATCTTTTCAGCATAAATCTTTCATAAAACTGATCTCATAACATCATTCACGGAATAAGGTCCGCCCCTCGTAATCTGACACCCTGAAGCCACCCTAAGGTGACAACGAGTCAGTCTCATGCTGCCTTATATTGGGGCCACTTCCCCTGGCATAAAGGGTCTACTCTCCCGCACGAGCACTGGCGGGTCTACTTTCCCGTCTTGGCCAATTTACGTCTATCACAATGTATGCATACATTCCACATAAAACTTTAAACATCTTTCATGCAATTAAAGCATAATAATAAAGCATGGAAATTCTCATCATTCCAACACATTTTGAAAACACTTTAAAAGCCACACAATTCAGTTCAGAAAACTCACCTGATGTGCTTACTTCCTTCCTACCTTGCTCTGTACTCCCCAAGCGATCTACCTGAGTCAAAGGATAAACACATAAGCTAACTAACCGAACCGTCCGTACATCACTTACTGGACACTCTTACATCCCGGACATTTCTACTTACCGGACACCACAATGTCCGGACACCTCTGCTTTCCGGATAACACCACTTTCCGGATAATACCACTTTCCGGATAACTCTACATTCCGGACACTTAACCTTTCTGGACACTTAACCTTTCCGGACACTTAACCTTTCCGGACACTATACCCGGTAACCTGCGACAAGAAGCTACCCGGACAACTTCCGGACACCTGCTTCGCAAGAAGGTTTCCGGACGAGGCGCTGTTCGAGTTTAATGCTCGAAATCATGCCAAACACCCATTAAACAGTAAGATAATGCGACGATTAACTACATATAGGCCCAATATCAAATCCCACAAAGTTTTACTGCCTAAACACAACCCAAAGATGCTTAAATCTCCCTTAATGGTCTTAAACAACTTTTTGCAAGAAAACTCTCAAAACCACAAATCACTAGACGAATCTTAGATGGAGTTATGGATTAAGGGTTACCTGCTAGATGACTACAAGAAACGAATTCCAATCCAGTTCCTTCTTCTGATTCCAAGACTTGATGATTCTTCTCTTCAAATGCACCAAAACCCTCAAAACTCTAGTATTCTTTCTCTCTCCAAAATCTCAGCCGACAACACAAAGAAATAAGGAAATGGAAAGGTTGTCTAGGGTTTTGTGCCCTTTTATACTCCCTCTCTTATTTATCAATTGGACCCTCAACTTCTACTTTTATTTAAAACTCCACACCAACCGCAAAACTCTTCGAAAAAGGTCTGGGTCGTTACAACACTCCCCCCCTCAAAAGAATTCCGTCCCCGGAATTCCATTTTCGAAAGGGAGAGGGTACCTAGACTTCGTATCGGATTCTACGTCCCACACTGCCTCTCGCCCCCTTATGATACCTACACTGAACTTTTACTGGCCGAATTTCTCTATTCGTGATTTCCGGACCTTGCTGTCCACAATCTCTATTGGTTCTTCTTCGTACGACCGTCTCTCATCGATGCTAACATTTTCAAATGGAATGGTTACATCGGTCTCAGCCAAACATCTCTTCAGATTTGACACAAGAAAAGTTGGATGCACTCCTCTTACTTCTTCTGGCAAGTCTAACTTATATGCCGCTGCTCTAACCTACTCACTAAAGATAGAAGTCAACTTCTTATCGCCTGTAATTCTCGCAAGGTCGACATTACTACTGCTTCCCTCATATGTTCCTCATAACAGAGGCGCACATCACACCACGAATTCCCCCAAAATTTCATCTAGTACCTCAAGATCGCGCACTATCTATTCAACTTTCATAACTCCGACGGACCCACTGACGTAGTCCACTTTACCTATCTCTCAATTCTCGAGGTTCCACAGTCTTATGCTCTCAAATCAACCACTCAGTTCTACTCGGTTTCCCCAAATCGTTCAGATGGGAAACATAACCGCACTTCATACATGAAACCGCCCTCGGCGAGTCATCACTTGCTAAAACATGCCATCTTGCACTATTTACTTGTACCCCCTTCGATCACTATACTCGCTTAAAACTACCTGATAAAACCAAGGCCAACCGCGTCTCCGTCCCCACATCGGGACTCACAGTTTTAAACACGTCTAATTAAGGTCTCTTATACATTTACACTTCCTTAAGAAAAAGGACTTGGCAGAAATTCCCGCCACGACAACGAGAATCTTCTACCAAGAAAACTCGCTCACTGACAACTTGGCACCAGGCCAACCTTGTACATCCCGACAAGCTCACACCCATGAGCCTCTCCTTGGTATACCTGAAATTTCTAGATTACTTTTTCCAACCGACATACGTCTAAGCAGATCATAGCCCCTTCCCGAATCACATTGGTTACAACACGTCAACTAATTCGTACGTTCTCACAACTTCATCATTTCACACTTAACGTGTCTAATAGTAGGAAACCTCTATACTTCCTCATTTGAGTACTCACCTATCCGAATTGAACTTATCCTGAAGGCTCATCGATTTCTCACTGCTTGCCACATGCATCCAGCCATATAACATAACTTCGGTTACTCCCACTCAACTAGGAGGGGTAACCACGATCAAACCCTACTGTTCTCAATAGCTTACACTGAACGATCAGTTCGCTTGAACGTGTCTCACAAAGCCACTAACTTAACTCATTCAGTCGTCTTACCCACTTCTTTCCTGCACAAAAACATACACAATTTCCTCCCTCAATACTCTTTCCAAAAGTTCGCACACTTACCAAGGACAGTCTACACAACACTACACCCATCGGCATTACTGTCAAGTTTACAACTTCCGATTTACTTACTTAATCCGACATACTGTCTTCACCTCCCCACATTAGCGTGGAGCATTATCCACTATCATTACTCGTCCCTCTCTTCCGACAATTCCCAAGCTGCAAAAGCTTTCTCCTCACTACGTAACCAAACGGTTGCACTAACATTCTAACTTAAGGCTTCCGACCAAATCACCTCGAATTGACACCAGAGTTCGACGTCACTATACATTCTTTAAACTCCAACTTTTACTTTCTCAGGCAATTCGATCACACATAAGCAACAACTCACATTCTTTAAGGATTTCACATCTATTCCACCACATTCTGACTAATACATCCATCGTTTTCTTTAAACTTCCATTTATCCCAAAATATGCTTACTTAGCGACTCCTACAGCTAAAGACACTTGGTTTCTCCTTTGGGTATCTACCCACCACCACTCCGTGATGCTATCCCGAACATAATCATGTCACAACGTCAACTCACACCCTACGTGCTCCAACAGCCTGGTTAACAACACGAACACCCCAATCGAAACCTCCAAAAGGTTCCTATCTGAAGTTTCCTCTTTCTCTAGTCTCACATCACTACGACGCTAGCTGGCACATTCAATTTGGCAATTATTGCCACTACATAACAGTACATTACTCACTCACAACATCAAACTGCAGACCAAGACTCTCATGGCCAATGGTACACAACTCAAACTCATCTTCAAGACCTCATTCATAACTAACCGAGTCTATCTCGCTACATTGCCTCTCTCCCAGCTCTAGTTGAACCACAACACACGAATTTCTGAATAACTCTAACATACTCGTTTCCTGCTAGCTCTTGCGATCCCAAACCAATATATAGACAGGGCGCACTCCCTCACAGATCGACATAATCTATACCCTACCTTCATTTGTGCTAATTACTTCATTCTTTACGAACCATCCATCTCGTAGGTAAAACGCTTATCTAAAACAGCAGTCTTTCACTATCTTAACACCCCTATAAAGTGGTCCTTCAACTTTCAACCTTCTGATTCAAGTCTTCGGTCTCATACACCTTACTCAACTGCCGACTTTAACGTCAATAGTTGACCTGTTGATACTTCCTAAACCTATTCTTCAACAAGGGTCCCTTACTGAACCTAATCCTCCCAACATATCATAATCAAATTCACATCCCGTCGTCCTCATTTCAAACTCACTCGTGAAATGTTAATATTACAAGATCGCTTTAAAACTCTTATTCAACGTCGCGGATATTTCATCTCTACATCACCATACTACTCATAACGAGTTGCTAATACCAATACCTTGCTGACTTCTAGTCCTTCCCCTGAACACAACCGTCCCTCGGCAACTGCATTTCCAGTCACCGCACGAGGGTACAGACCCTCATACAACCGACACTAAAGTCCACTTCTGACTCCTCCACTGCTCATCTCTCCTCTTGAACATAAGTACCAAAACTACGAACATTCTCCCCTGATCTGTCTAACACCTCTCCACTCTAAAAGTTCTTCCTTAGCTTAAAATGTAGTACTCTACGACCTAGTGAGTTTATAGCCTTCATGCATGACAACGCGATAAATAAATCATCACACTTTTGATTATTTTAAAGAAACAACACTTGGAAACAACTTGTGTACACACGACCACTTCAATACCCTGCACTAAGATCTCGAGAATCGTTTGCATGCAACTTTCCGTAAAACTTAATCTTACTCAACCAAAATATATTGTTACGACAGAAATAAATATTGGATGAAAATCTTTTCATACGACAAAATTTTGAAAGGACATACCGACACGAAGTAAACCAGTCGGTTCTCACATTTACTTATATAACTTCAACATGTCAATACTTATCTTGGTCATAAAAGTTTTGCATTCAAACGTCTTCTTGACTTTTGCAACAATTTAACTTATAATGAAAAGAGTGGAATATTTTGTAAATCGTAGTCCTCAAGACTTCATTGTGCGAGGTAAATGGATTTGCATTTTTCTTTAAACATACGCTTGCACACGCCGACTCATATCCGATCAAATTTGATATTTACACATTTACTTTCCTTATGAAAAATCTCATATGCACATATACGATCTTAATGCATGAAACTCTACTTGAAATTGAAGGCTACTCACTCAAAAAAGGTCAATCGCTTTACTCACGCAACTTATCATTGACACTCCACTTTCAACCAGCGGTCACCCCCTCGGTCTTGCAACAACTTGCTATACATACGTTCAACGGTCCACTTACTCAACTATTTCATATTACTTTCATCTTGACCAATTTATCTCGTATTATACTTCTACACGCTTTCAGTATTCTACATAAATATCTCTTCAATGATCCTGCCACTGAACAACGCGACTAAAGAGTCAGGACTCTAATCCCCTGCTCGCTGTTGGATTGACACCTTCAAGATCTCGACACTGTCCCACCTTACTATCCGAACAGATCTATCCCACGATTCCTAGAATCGAGACTCTCCTGATCCAGAAGACTTACTTAAAAGTAATCACTCATCCTCTTCGAACCACGAAGGTCTACCTCTAGACGGCTCATAACATTCCAAACAACAATCCGTCTCCACGATGTATACATACATCACATCATTCATAACTTCTCAAGAAACTTCCCCAACAAAGGTCTCAGTCTACCCCTCAGGGATCTTGCGGACATTCTAAAGTACTGGCACACGACATAAACACTAGTTTCTTACTACCACTTCGGAATAATAAGGCAGGTTAAGCACATACATGTACCTGTAAGTTCGCAATTACACTGGCCAGGTGAAATTTCAAACTTACCTTACATGACAGTCCTCAGTACCCTATCAGTCCTATCTCTATAATAGTGACCTCCTAACGCATTTTCCTGATTCTCAGTTGTGATTTCTACTCCCAAGTTTAAGTTTAGGCCCGTCCGGTCACCTAAATCCCTTAAACTATGGCTCTGATACCAACTGTAACAACCCAACATTTTTAAACAATTCGTTTTATATAAATTAAATATCCCAAAATCGTGATCTACAATTTCTTACATAATATCCAAAAATGGTTGGCGGAAACAACCTACACAACTGAGAAGTAAACTAAGATACACTATAGTGTCACTACACTATCCATCTTTCTCTTGCTAACGCCCTGCTTACTTGCTAGAGCCTTTCTGAACCTGCTTACCTGAAAAAGGTTTTATTTAAAAATGCGAGGGTTAGACCATGAGGTCTAGTGAGTCCCTCCTAACAGTTATCAAAGCATATAAAACAGTTTATCTTTTCAGCATAAATCTTTCATAAAACTGATCTCATAACATCATTCACGGAATAAGGTCCGCCCCTCGTAATCTGACACCCTGAAGCCACCCTAAGGTGACAACGAGTCAGTCTCATGCTGCCTTATATTGGGGCCACTTCCCCTGGCATAAAGGGTCTACTCTCCCGCACGAGCACTGGCGGGTCTACTCTCCCGTCTTGGCCAGTTTACGTCTATCACAATGTATGCATATATTCCACATAAAACTTTAAACATCTTTCATGCAATTAAAGCATAATAATAAAGTATGGCAATTCTCATCATTCCAACACATATTGAAAACACTTTAAAAGCCACACAATTCAGTTCAGAAAACTCACCTGATATGCTTACTTCCTACCTACCTTGCTCTGTACTCCCCAAGCGATCTACCTGAGTCAAAGGATAAACACATAAGCTAACAAACCGAACTGTCCGGACATCACTTACCGGACACTCTTACTTCATGGACATTTCTACTTACCGGACACCACAATGTCCGGACACCTCTGCTTTCCGGATAACACCACTTTCCGGATAATACCACTTTCCGGATAACTCCACATTCCGGACACTTAACCTTTCCGGACACTTAACCTTTCCGGACACTTAACCTTTCTGGACACTATACCCGGTAACCTGCGACAAGAAGCTACCCGGAAAACTTCCGGACACCTGCTTCGCAAGAAGGTTTCCGGACGAGGCGCTGTTCGAGTTTAATGCTCGAAATCATGCCAAACACCCATTAAACAGTAAGATAATGCGACGATTAACTACATACAGGCCCAATATCAAATCCCACAAAGTTTTACTGCCTAAACACAACCCAAAGATGCTTAAATCTCCCTTAATGGTCTTAAACAACTTTTTGCAAGAAAACTCTCAAAACCACAAATCACCGGACGAATCTTAGATGGAGTTATGGATTAAGGGTTACCTGCTAGATTACTACAAGAAACAAATTCCAATCCACTTCCTTCTTCTGATTCCAAGACTTGATGATTCTTCTCTTCAAATGCACCAAAACCCTCAAAACTCTAGTATTCTTTTTCTCTCCAAAATCTCAGCCGACAACACAAAGAAATCCGGAAATGGAAAGGTTGTCTAGGGTTTTGTGCCCTTTTATACTCCCTCTCTTATTTATCAATTGGCCCCTCAACTTCTACTTTTATTTAAAACTCCACACCAACCGCAAAACTCTTCGAAAAAGGTCTGGGTCGTTACAAGTTTATATGAAGCCATGAATGGCAAAACTGTAGTTGAAAATCAAAACCTTGATCTCGGTGAACAGCTCAAAGATTCCCCTGGGTGATAAACGTGGTCTTGGTTACAAAGATGATAATCTAGAACCAACCACTGATCGTTCCATGCTCTTGTTTGGAACTTTCGTATCCTCAGTCGCTGATACTTCATCCTCTTAGTGTTCCTCGTCCAGACCGCCTATCCTTGAGGAAATTTCTACCTCTTCAAAAGGTAAAGAGAAAATGGTTATCCAAAACCTACCTCTGTATTTAAAGATAAAGGTAAAGGAATCGCTTTTAACCAAAAACCTCAGAAGGGTACCTTAGTACCTAAGCTGAATGCTTCTAAAGCTTTAGTGATTCATTCCTCTAGATCAAGGAATCAGATCTCTGGATCTACTCAGCGTGGATCTATTCAGCGATCTACTCCTAGAATCAGAGTGGATGTCACTGGTAAGAAATACGAAGAACTGAATGTTCCTCCCATTCCAAAAGCCATCAGCTTACTTGGTGCTGGTACTTCTAATTCAAAATCTAAAACTCAGCATTTAAATGGTCCTAGAACTACTTTTAGTTATAGGAAATGTTATCACTGTGGACTCACTGATCATATTGCTAGTAAGTGCCCCACAACCACCAAAGCTGAAAAGATAGCTAAGGTGAAGATTGCCCCCAAGGCAAAGAAGACCACTGAGGTTAAGAAATTAACCAAAGTGAAGACTGACAAAGCTGAATCTTCAAATGCTGCGAGGATTGCTGAACCTTCCATTCCAACTACTTCCACTAACAAACGTGTACACATGGTTAAGTGGCTACCCAAGAAAAACTAATCTTCCTTTGTGATGCAGGTTAAGAAGGGTATCTGGTATCTCGATAGCGGATGCTCTAGACACATGACTGGAAAGAAAAGCCTGCTCGCTGAATACAAGGAAGAGAAGGGTCCCTTTGTGACTTTTGGAGGAAATGGAAAAGGACATACCCGAGGGTTTGGTGTACTCTCTAATGGTACAACCACCTTCAGAAGAGTCTCATATGTTGAAGGGATGAAGCATAATCTTTTAAGCATCAGTCAGCTTTGCGACAAGGATAACAAGGTAATCTTTACCAAGGAATCCTGCTTTGTCACTGACAAAAAGGAGAAGATAGCTCTCAGCGGTTATCGTTTGGAAAATGTTTATGTAATAAACATGGACTCAACAACCACTGAGAACTCCTGTTTCTTCTCAAAAGCCTCATCTGATGTCAACTGGCTATGGCATAAGAGGCTCTCTCATCTAAATTTCAAGACACTAAATACTCTTTCTTCAAAAGAGTTAGTCACTGGTCTACCTCAGCACTCATACGCCAAAGAGTCTTTATGTTCAGCGTGTGAGAAAGGGAAGCAGACCAAAGCAAGCTTTAAGTCAAAGCATGTCTCCTAAGTGTCATCTCCTCTGCAACTTCTCCATATGGATTTGTTTGGCCCTGTTAACAAACAATCCATCGTTGGAAAGAAATATACACTGGTCATAGTTGATGAATTCTCTCGTTATACATGGGTTATGTTTCTCCGTTCCAAGAGTGACACCCCTGAAGAACTCATCACCTTTGTTCGGAAGATGGAAACCCTGAACAATTTGACCGTTCGCTCAATAAGGAGTGATCATGGGACTGAATTCAAAAACAGTTCTCTTGATTCCTTCTTTAAGAGTAAGGGTATTTCTCACAACTTTTCATCAGTGAGAACACCGCAACAAAATGGAGTCGTTGAAAGAAGAAATAGAACAATTATTGAAGCTGCACGTTCAATGCTCAGCGATTCTCACCTGCCTACTCAGTTTTGGGCAGAAGCTGTCAACACTGCTTGTTTTAAGCAAAACAGGTCGCTGATAGTCAAAAGATTCAATAAAATAGCCTATGAACTTTTTCATGGGAGAAAGCCTTAAATCAGCTTTCTTCACATCTTTGGATGTCAGTGTTTCATACTGAACAACAGAGATGCCCTTGGAAAGCTTGACCCTAAGGCTGATGATGGAATCTTTCTTGGATACTCCTCAGTATCCAAAGCCTTCAGAGTCTTCAATCAAAGAAGACAAACTGTAGAAGAAACAATTCACGTCACTTTTGACGAATCCCGTTCAGCGAACTCTAAACCGTCCGCTGATACTGAAGAACTGAATCAATGGATGTTCTCTCATCTTGGTGATTCAGAAGATATTCGCACTCATACTCATACAGTTGAAGATGATAGTCCTACTATCATTCCAAATATGCAGAATAGTGAAGCTGAAACATCATGGGTCTCAGCTGTTCCTTTAAACACTATACCTGCTTCTGAACCCAATGTCTCAGACATTCCATCTACTTCTCAGCAATCAGTGAATATAATGACAAATGCACCCATTCCTCTCTTAGCTGATACTCCAGAAGTTGCTGAAGCCTCATCTTCAGCTACTCCAGTTCAGGTTGAGTCAACGTCTCACTCTCCGGCTCAGCGATGGACTGTAAATCATCCAATCGATCAAATTCTTGGTGATCCAAACGCTGGTATTCAGACTCGACGAAGTGCAGGTAATATTTGTTTATTTGTTAACTTTATTTCTCTGACTGAACCAAAGAAAGTAGATGATGCCCTCAAAGATCCAAACTGGGTCAGCGCCATGTAAGAAGAGCTGACTGAATTCGAAAGAAACAAAGTTTGGAAACTTGTTCGAAGAACAACTGACAAAATAGTGATAGGCACTAAATGGGTCTATCGAAACAAGTTGGACAAACATGGAACTATAACCCGCAACAAGGCTCGTCTTGTTGCTCAGGGATACAGACAAGAGAAAGGTATAGATTACGACGAAACATTTGCTCCAGTAGCATGACTAGAATCTATTCGTCTATTCTTAGCATAGGCTATACACAAAGACTTCAAAGTATATCAGATGGATGTTAAGTCATCGTTTCTAAATGGAAAGCTGAATGAAGAAGTCTATGTGGAACAACCACCAGGATTCTCATATCCTAAGCGTCCAGGTTATGTTTATAAACTGGATTAGGCACCTTATGGCTTGAAGCAAGCTCCACGTGCATGGTATGACACTCTATCTACTTATCTCCATATTGAACAATTTGAGCGAGGTAAAATCGACAAAACTCTATTTTTCAGGAAAGTAAAAGGTCATATCATTCTTGTTTAGATATATGTTGATGGCATTATATTTGGCTCTAGTAACCCTGATCTTTGTACTCGTTTCACTGATAGAATGACAGATGAGTATAAAATGAGCATGATGGGTGAACTAACATATTTCCTTGGTCTACAGATAAAACAAAATGAAAAAGGAACTTTCATTAATCAAGGAAAATATGTTAAAGATATGCTGAAGAAATTCGACTTAACTCAAAGTTCAGCTATGAAAACCCCTATGGCACCACCGCTGACACTAGATAAGGATACTAAGGGTATTCCTGTTAATGTCACGCTGTACCGTGGGATGATCGGCTCTCTCTTGTATCTTACAGCTAGCCGACCCGATATTATGTACGCAACCTGTTTGTGTGCACGATATCAAGCTGAACCCAAGATATCTCATATGACAGCTGTAAAGCGAATTTTTCGATACCTTAAGGGTACTGCGAATCAAGGTCTTAGGTATCCCAAAGACTCAGGGTTCGATCTAATCGCCTATTCAGATAGTGATTTTGCAGGTTGCAAATTGGATAGGAAAAGCACCACAGGAGGCTGTCAGCTCCTGGGTGGAAAGCTGGTGAGTTGGACAAGTAAAAATCAAAACTCAGTGTCCACCTCCACAGCTGAAGCTGAGTATGTAGCCGCCGGAAGCTGTTGTTCTCAGGTCTTGTGGATGAGAAATCAACTACTGGACTATGACCTACATCTATCAAATATTCCAATCTATTGCAACAGTACAAGTGCCATCGCTATAGCCAAAAATCCAGTGCTACACTCAAAGACAAAACACATCGAAATCAGGTATCATTTTATCAGAGATCATGTGATGAATGGTGATATAGAACATCACTTTATCCCAACTGATTATCAGTTAGCTGATCTGTTCACCAAACCTCTTGATGAGACAAGATTCAACTTTCTCATCAGCGAGCTTGGAATGCTAAACTTTGAAGAGTAAAATCTTCAGTGATTCACATTTGATCAGCGATAGGATAAAATCGACTTGTATAACCCATTCTATCATCTTCTCTCTGAATAAACTTGATTCGCTGATATTAAGGTATGTTTTTCTCTCTGACAATCGCATGTAAATGCAAGATTTCAAAATAAATTGCGTCGCTGAATATCTCTTCCGTATCAGCGATACTTTGAAATTTCTAAATCCAACACTGATATTTCTATTCAGTGCTTCATATTTTCAAAAGTGTCCCTGAGTTTTCAAAACCTCAGAGACATCCTGAATATGAAAAGACAGTTGTGACGTCATTGCAACGGATAAACCCCGGCACGTTCTTTTTCTGACACACGTTTGCACGTTTCGTTTACCGTCCAATCAAATGCAAACACGTATCTGTGTCATGATGAAAAACTTTCCCGCTCGAGTTTTTATCTCTCTCTAACCTCTCTATATAAACACATTCTGGGTTTATATTTCTCTTTTACGCGAAAAACTTCTCCTCCAAGCAAAGAAAAATTACTGTTGCATTTGTGCTCTCAAGTTTTTCAAGAACTCAAGAACTTCATCTTCTTCAACGAACCAGGTTAATAATTTTGTTATTTACCTGTTTCTTAAACTTGTTAATGATCTTCTCTTTGTTTTTAAAAGATCAAACAAAAGAACTTTTTTCAAATGAAATCATGTCTTTCATGATTTTATGAACACAACCTTTCATGGTTGTTCTTCAAGTTTAAACGCAGAATCTTAAACTTGTTCTTCACACATTCGTTTTTCTAGAATCCTTATTCTCAAAAGAAACTGGAAAACAAGATTTTCATTGGGTTTGCATTTCGTTTTTTCAAAAACAAGAAAAACCCTAATCTTCATTAAGACATTTTTGTCTGAATGAAATGGACAAAATACGAACCATCTTATTGGAAAATCTTTCCACATTAAGATTATTCTTATTTGTTAATATTTGGTTGAACTGATATACAGAAATGGCATCTTCTGACATTTCCTCTGCCAAGAACATCATCGCTGAGAACACTGCTGCTGATAATACTACTGAGGAATTGGATATCAACAAGGCTCCTCAGGTTAAGTTCTCTCTTGAAGAACTAGATTGGACAAAGTCAAATAACCTCTATGCGCTTCTCGAGTTTCCTCCTAGAAAGCAAGTCACACATCTAGATGATGTTGTGAAATTCCTGAAGAATTGTTGCCTCTCCATAGCCCTGACCATAACACCTCTTGCACATCAGCTACTGTTATCCCAATTCTGGTATTCTGCCAGACACTCTCAGCTACCATCAACCAAAGACTCCTCAAAGACAATCGACTGTATCCTCTGTGATACTGATTATGGCACAATGAAGATCACCCCAACCATTATCCGCAAAGCCCTGAGCATTCCCATCGCAACCAAAGAAAAACCTTTTGTTCCTCTCCCTGACCACAAGAAACACTCAGATAGGGAAGCCATCACTGCATTCTTCGATGCAATGGGCTATGTTTGGGAAACTGGGAGGGACAAGAATCCTGAGAAGAAGCTGACCCTCATCAAGAAGTCTAAAATGCCCAGCGAGATGAATTTCATCTTCGCTCACTTAATCAGTTGCATGACTGCAAAGACCGGCTCCTCTGATCAAGCCGCTCAACCTCAGCAAGCAATGGGATATGCTTTGCTGAAAGGTCTACATATAGACTGGGCATCGATAATCTTCGATGATCTGGTACTCAGAGTAGACTCTGCCGCTGACAGATCTCCATGGGTTCCTTATCCTCGATTCATCAGCGCCGTATTCCAAACAAGCCTGAAGGACAGCTACCCAAAAGAGGGTGACCCGAAACTCTCTCAGGTTGGCCCTAAGGTTCACGACTTCAAACCTGTGGAAAATGAGGTACGTCTTTCTACACTTTTAACTCTTCTCAACCCCACTTCTTCTACTTCTGCATCTCCTTCAGCGGACAAACCCACCGCTGATACCCAGGCTGCAACCTCCATTCCTTCTCTTAAAAGGAAACACTCCTCCACCCAACTTAGTTCCAAAAGAACTAAGAAAACCAAGGAGCAACCCCAGCAATCTCTTGCTGAAGACCCCTCAGCTCATCTCAAAGAGCTGAAGGAACGTTCAGTGGTACGCTCTGCCACAGCTGAACAAGCCACCCATTCTATCCCAGCCTCAGCGTCTCTAAACGTTGAGGTTATAAACTTGGAATCTACCCAACCTCCTTCAGTCTCTCCACAGACTGTAGAAGCATTTCTCAGCGAATCCAACGTTGAACTCCGCACCCAACCTCCATTCTCAACCTTCGCTTCTCCCTCTACTCAATTGGACTCTACTCCAGTTGTCACTGGAGCACCTGTCATTCCTCCAGAAGCTAAAGCTGACACTCAAGGAATGATGGACGTAGGACCTGCAGCGATGACCATGCGTCCACGCATTTTAGCTGACGACATGGAACTTTTCTCAGGACACCAAGATTTTGATGAATTCACCAATCCTCCTGCAGGTATACACCAACCCCTATACACTGTAACTGAAACCCAAACTTCTGAGCTTTCCTCTATTCAAAAGTTCTTATATGTTACAGGTCCTAATTTGGGAGACATCAACGCCTCTCTAAAGACAATAGAGACGAAGCTGACAGGTCTCACCACTACTCTTTCCGACAACTCATCAGCTGTAACAAACGCTGGAGAGAATCTTACAAAGCTGACAACCGTGGTCGAAAAGAATGCCTCCAAAGCTGACTTGGAGAAGGTTGATAAATCTCTCAGCAACTTTACCAAAGTTCTAGCTGACATCTACAAAGACTACCTCGCCATCAAAACTTCAGTTCACACCATGTCCAGCGAGGTCACAACGCTGAAGACATCGGTTGGAAAACTCGAAGGAGAGATGTCTGCTGTAAATACTGAAGTCAGTTCAGTAAAGATTGACATGCGTTCTGTGAAGACCGACGTCAATACAATGAAGAATGACGTCACTTCTATGAAGACAATTATGCAGCAGATCCTGACCAACACGACCGCCCCTGCTCCTGCATCTTCATCTTTTACTCCGGCGGATCGTGCTGAACTCGTGAAGATCAATCCTGGTATTTCTGGTCTAGAAAACAGATTAACAGTGATTGAAATTTGTGTGGGGATCCCTGACCAAGAAGACAGGGAACCCAAATCTACTGCGGAATCCTCACATTCCTCCCCCACTCATCATGAGGAAGGGGGAGAAGAGCACTGAAGTCCGTCCCCATGATGAATCTATCAGGGGGGAGAAGACTGAAGACCTTACCCTTGCTGAAGAGGGTGAGAAGACAATTGAAGAAGCAGCCGCTGGACCTCAGGGAGATGAAAACCCTGAGGGAACCGAGAAGCTTACCTATGTATCTGAGGGGGAGCAACTCGAAGAAGAAGCTGAAGATGAAGAAGCCATCGACTTATCTGATGATGAACCATCCTCTTCTCCAAAGAATGATGATGATGAAGATGATGATGATGATGATGACTCTTTTAACGTTAAGCCTGCTCAGAGGTCTAAAGTTATTAAAGGGATCGTGATAAACGAACCTTCAGGGGAGCGAACCAAATCAAAGCCTTCAGCGTCTGAAGCTGACAAGGGCAAAGGAAAAGGTGTCGCTGAAGACGATGACAATCTGATGATCTCGCTTCCAAAGCCAGTTTGTCAGGTACACTAAATCTTCCTTGCACTCATCCCTCCTCTATCTATCGATACACATTATCAGTTCTACTCTCCTCAGCCTATACACTTAAACCAATTTTCTCTATCTCTGTTCTACCTAAGTTCTTACTCGTACGATCGCTGTGTTTCAGCTAGTCCTCTCCCCTGTTTGAGGATATCGCTGAAATTCCTACAGCTACGACTTCACAAACAATAATCCCGGTCTTAGATTTGATCTCTGAGACTGATGAACCTGAAGAACAGATGCTCTCTCACAAAAACAGACCTTCCTTGGCTCCACAAAAGCTAAGTGAAGAGGATCAGAGAAGAAGAGATGAGATGATAAAGAGGTTCGAGGATCAACGAATCATTCTGAAGCGTGATCAACTTCCTTCTATTCCTACAAACTTCAAACTTCCAAAAAGGGAATACAAGGATCACCTCAGAGCTGAACGTCTAATCGCTGAAAGAAGGGAAGCTGAAGAAAAAGACAGAGAATACGCCATCCAGCTTACTCAACGATCAGTAAAAGACCCCAAGCTGAAAAGAGCTCCAATCGAAGTTCAACGTCAGCTATGGGAAGAAGCCAAGAAGATCGTTGAAGAAAATAGAACTATGTCTCAATCTACTTTAGCCTGGTGCAAAGAAAAGGTACACTTCAGACATCGACCTTCCAGAATAATCAAGGTACTCATCACTGGAAGATCAACCCTCAAAGTTTCTATCGCTGAAGTTGAGATATTCAGAAAGAATGGACAGTACGAAAAATTCTATGTTGAAGCTATCACGCAGTACGGTCTCTCTGAATGGTTGGAGATCAGATTAGCCATCCAGAAGTCTCAGTCTAAGTACAAGGATCATTTTGAAAAGCTGATAAACAAACAGATCGACTTTGTCTATTCTTGTGTGGATATTCCTCCTCCTCCTCCTCTCGAAAGTCAAAAAAGAAAGGCCTCTATAAAGAAAAAGTCTAAATCTTCAGAAGGTCCTTAGATACGAAACGAAACAGGTATTGGTTTTTCTCTAGCTGAAGTCCTTGGTCCAGAACCTGACCTTTCTGCACTTGACACATCTCTTCCTCCTGATGAGACTTTCATCCCTGGGAAAGTCTTAAGCAAACCCTACGGGATATTCTTCAATGACTGGGATGGACGAAAGCATTTTCAACGTATCTCTGAACTTCCCATCACTCCCATCGAACAGCTGAAAGATCTCATCTACTGGTGTGACTTCAAGAACGACATTCAGGCACGGCATCTTAAACCCTTGATTTTTGAAGAAGCGCTGAACAAAAGAAATCAACGAGTAAATGTCCCTGACTGGATGATTCCCACATCAAAGACCCTTGATGAACTTCTCATTAAGGAAGAACCTTTATAAACTGATAGGATCGCCTCATTCTTCTATTGTTTCAGTTATTCTTTTGTACCTGTAATTGTATTCGATGTACTTGTAATTTTTCCACTTCCCTCTGTAATCTTTACAAAGTTTAAAGAAAAATTTCAGCGAATGTACTTTACTCCATCAGTACAGAAAAGATCCCAGAAAACAGTAAAAGGGACAAATATTTTATGAGTTCTTTTTATCCTTATGTTTTCATTAAATAGCAATTTTCTCTGTTGCTATGTCATAATCAAATAAGGGGAGATTGTTGATCCAAACCCTCAGTGATTTGATAATGACCCTCTATTATATACTTTGTGAAAATTGTAAGTAAACAATATGTATCAGAGTTTCACAATCGCTGATAAGTACTAAGATCTTACAGTACCGCTGATAGGAACTCTCGCTCTTTAGATTAAACATTCAGCGAACACTGTTCACCATAATGCTCTGAGTCTGTTCAGTCCTTATGGTGATCGTTGATAAGTTAGTTGTTTACTTATGATCCCTGAAGACAAGTTTCACGTCAACATAGGTTCTACGCTGAAGTCGAAGATCAAGCTCAAGAACCAGCGACAAGTCTCCTAATGAACTGATGCGGATCAGCGAAGACTCAGATTTGTCCACTCAACGTGAAGTATCAAGTACAAGACTTCAGCTATCGCTGAACTTCGTCATTCGCTGATAAAGAATGATAAAGCCCTGAATCAACGAAAAGCTGATCATGAAGTCCTCCGTACAAAGTACTTTTGTCTTAACCACCCTTGCACGTCTCCGTATGATATGTCAGAAAAAGAACCTCCTTACTGTCTGAAATCGTACAACCACTCTGATACTACACTTTTCAAACATGCGGCTACTAAGGTTGTCAACAAAGGTCAATGACGTACAACCAATGAGCTGCTGCCACGTGTAAAGTGTAAACTGCCATGCATTAAATGCATGTAGTATATAAGAAGAAGAACTCATTTCATTTTGAAGTAACTTGCTAACTCTGGACAAGTTCATCCTTCTTATCTAGAGATAGGTTATTATTAGTAATTTCCTTCTCTTTCTTAGTGCAAGAAACTTAATGTTCCAACTTGTTTAGATTTAGGTTTATCCTTAATCTTGTTTCCGCAACAAGCTGTAAATTGTTAATGATTTATCTATAAACAATTTAGAAAAGAAAAATCTTAGTGTTTGTATTCAAACCCCCCCCCCCCCCTTCTACAAACTTGTATAGCCCTTCGGGACCAACAACCTCTAATGAACAACTGCTTGAGATTAGATCACTATCTTAAAAGCTAGATGTTCAAAGGAGAATAACTGAAAAATACAAGTCTGAAAATGCTAATCTAAAAGACAAATGCAAAAATCTTTCATTAGCACCTAAGGACTTAAGGGCCAAGTTATCTGATCTTCAGTCTCAGTTTGATAAGTGCTTGAATGAGAAAGAAGAAATTGTTTATCAATGTTCTTCTCTTCAAATTCAACACAAGGAGTTTGTGACTAAAATCCTTGATCTTGAAAACAAACTCCACAAAAGGGGTCAAACTGATCAAACCATTTTTTTGAATAAACCCAAAGAGTTCACGTACTTTAACAAAGAATGGGGAATCGGATATGATAACCCACACTATCTGAAAATGGGAAGATATCAAGTTCCCACTCTGTATGATTTTGCGTGTTATGGGTTAGATAAAAAGTACCCAGAGTATGCAATTCAGTGACTGGTCCTCTTGAACCTGAAAAGGAAGAGGAAACCGAGGAATATAAACGAAAACACAAACGAGGAATACAACTTCCATTCTGTTATGAACCTTTAAATTATTCTTATAAGAAAAATCCAAAGAAATACCTCTCGAATGACTACTTCGACTGCTACAAGGTTGCTACGCCCAAGGATTCCTCCAAAAGGGATGAGGACCAAGCAACCGAGATCAAGACTGAGACGGATGAGTTTAAACTCTATGTTCCCCCTCTCATCTTGGAAGCAAAGATAGTCGAGTTGGAGGAGTCACTCGAGAAAGAAAGGTTTGTTTTTCAAAATGAGAAGAAAGAGCTAGTTAAGGATTTTTAGAAACTCAAATCTGAGAAAACCAATGGTGTGTCAAGTGAAGAAAAGGAAAGTTTTCTATGGGAAATCAAACGCTCTCATCGAAACTGTCTGAAATGACAAGAGAAACGATGAAAGAGCACCTGAGAAATGGTCAACTCCAAGAGCAGATTGACCTTCTCCAAACTCAAAAGCAGATTTCCCCTGATCTTTCCTCCAACTCATCTGACACATCCTCGTGTAAAGCCTTCATAGGAAATATCTCTTCTCAAGAAAGTAACGTCTCTCAAGATAAACGTGTTATAAAGAATTTAAACTCTGATTTTTCAAACGCTTCCGCACCGAATTCCTCAAAGCACATAAGCACAACGTGTTCCTCGCCTTCCTCGACCGATCCAAGTCCTGTAATTCCGGATGTTGATTTTTCTGAATACATGAACTCCGAAAGCAATTCTGAGGAAGAGTATGAGTCGTTCCCCTTCGACAAACCTCTTCCAAGTCATACAGATTTTTTGTCACCAGTAGTAAAGCGACCGGTCAATTTTCTAAAGGGTGATAATTCTCAATCAAAGACTCCGGTTGTGATTAAGATTTCCAAAAATGCTTCAAATTCTCAAAAACAATCACAGCCGAAGCAAAAGACCGGTCAACCACCTGCTAAGATTCTGGTTTCCTCAAAGGTCACTGACTGCTCTGTCCCTATTGTTTCGGATAACTCCGGTCACGCTAAACAAGCAAAACCAAAGTGGCCAGCCAAGGAATCTGTCGAGGAAGCTGCATCAAAGTCTTTCAATACTATGTTTTATCCTAGAATGAACAAAAACGATTGTGCTTGGCATCATAGGAATGATTTTATTAAAAGAGATGCTAAGTTTCCGATGAAAATTTATTCCATTCCGCAATTGATTCAATTGTCGCATGATTGTTTGTGTTGTTCTAGTTGTGGTTGGAATAACTTTGATGATATCAATAATAATGATTAGTTTGGGTCATACCACATATATAATCATACACCCAAACGCAAACCCCGTAAAAACAAAAAGAAACACCATTTACAACGGGGTTCCCAATCAGAGGTTAAATCGGCACCCAAGAGGCAACCTGCTACAAAACCAGTTCCTCCTAAAGGTGTAAATTCTACACCAAGGAGGAAACCTGTGCCTAAACCAGTTCCTACAAACGGTGTACAATCTACACCTAAGAGGAAAGATGTGTCGAAGCCAGTTCCTCCGATAGGTGCCAAACATAACCCTCCAGGACCCAGGAAAATCTGGGTACCCAAGGTCCGCTAAACTTGTTTTGCAGGACGGTCATGTGTGATACTTAGACACTGGTTGCTCCACACACATGACCGGAAGGAGGGAGCTGCTCACGATCTACAAGTAATAATATTGTGAAGCCGTGAGGTTCGTCTATACCTGAGCTTTCACGGACTGCTCATGTGTTTAGGGGGAGCATGATCAGGTATCAGGTAAGTCACTCTACTGTTAAGGGGGAGCGTCACACACAAGTTTTTCTTAACTGCTCAAAGTTTTTATGTGTGTGGATACTCCCGTGTGCATTTCACACTACGCGCACATTCTGAGGGGGAGCAACACAAGTTTTTCTTTAAACGTTCTAAAGTTTTTTTGTGTGTCGGACTCTCCATTGCACAATTTTACACAAGTTGAGGGGGAGCAAAGCCATCTCCATGCTCAGTTTGAGGGGGAACAGGGAAATTTGTTTTTTTTGAAAAATTCAAGTGTATCCGGACAGGTATCCGGAAACCCTATTTTTCCGGATAGGTTTCCGGACCGAGTCCTTATATGGATTCCCTTCTATTCTAATTTGTCCGGAATCCCTACTCTGTCCGGAAACTCACTTACTGTCCGGAAACCATTGCTGTCTGGACACCTTTAGTCCGGATAGTATGGTTTGTCCGGAAAGTCATGTATTCCATTACATTTTCCAGACACCCCTGCTCTAATCAGTCCAGTACCTGTTTTCCTACTGCCAATCCTCAATCCGTCTCCGCTTGAACCACTTAAAGCAAAGGTACGCACCGTCACTTGTATATCCGCCTCAGTTTCTAACTTTGGGTCTTTTTACAGATATTCCATGGCGGATCAACAACCTCAATCCGAGGGGAAGAGTCACAATGTTTTTCTTACAAAGTCTAAATATTTTTTCTTGTGTTGATATCACTCTCACTCCGAGGGGGAGCAAGTCAATCCCCATGTATGTTTTGAGGGGGAGTAGGATAATATCCGTGCTATGCATATGCCTGAAACCCTACCTGTGATAGCATATAGACGAGAGTTAGGGAATCCCATGGTCCATCCAGAGCCGGAGGGACCTTCCCCGGGACATAGAACATGTGAAAAGGAGGGTGTTAAGGTCGAACGCGGACCAAGAAAGATTGAGCCGTAAAGATAACGAGGCTCCTGAGCGAAACCAGCCACATCATATCCGGGTTGCCACATCTACTACCTCGTCTCATTTATTGGGACAGGGTATTGAAGAAGCCTCCGTGGACCCAGCGGAGCAATTGCACGACCTCCATAGCCACTCATCCGTCTCTCAAAAGACGGATGTTTCAGTCTCACACGGGGATATAGCACAACTTCCACTAGTCCCTCATTTGGAGGGTTCTGGTGTTGAAACAAGAGACCAGCCACCCCCGGTCTCGCCTTCATTTCGTGCACAATCGAGTCTAACGCCATTTGACATTGAACATCCTTCAGCTAGGACACTTGAAGCCGAGCAACACCAAGTCGAGACTCTTCGTGACTCGACCGGAACCACCGTAGTGTCTTCACCTCTTGGTGGAACACAAGGATCGGCGGGAAATCCTACCACATCTAACATCACGCCAACTGTGAACGTAGGTGGCTCTACCTCTGTGGTGGACGCCACAACGGGCAATCTAAGTGATCCCGGTGTTACTTTACCCGACTTCGTGTCACCAGGGTCTCTGGACAGCACCCTTAAGGCTGTCCGTCAGGATATGGAGCACCTTATGCAGGAACATGTAGCCGCTGAACTTGCCAAAGTGATGCGCACTATCAAAGGTAAACGCCATCTCGTCGAAGCTGAAACCGCCCCTGTACCTCCACCGATTCAACCGCAACCTATCTATTCGGTGGACACCCTGAAGACGATGCTCTTGGCCCAACTGCTCCAGGAATCCGATACCACCGCCTCAACCGAAGCAGACCTGATCTCAGTTCTCCGATCACAGGTCACTGCTCCATCTTCATCTGTTATATAACGCCTTGACTCCATCGACTCAACCCTCAAAGACGTCACCCGAGCTCTTACTATGATGTCCGAGAGGGTCCGAATACTAGAAGATACCTACAAGAGTCAAGCAGCCGGTCTGAAGCGGAAACACGATGACCAGGATGATCCTGATCACCGTGAGGGGGAGAAAAGACCCAGATTATCCGAGACCGAGACCGCCGCCCTGATCCAGTCTGAAACTACAACAGTGGTTCAACAAGAACCCCCAACTGCGGCAACTACAACAGAAGCACCTGAAGCCGAGTTGCCTTTAGCAGACATGGTTATAGATATGGAGATTTCAGATGAAGAAGACCCGACGGTTGAAAAGCCCGAGGGTTCAACATAGGAACTGGTCGACTTTGATTCATCAGACAGACCGATCGTGGATATGACAGATCCAGACTGTGAAGCCAACCCGGAGACCGAAGATGCATGGTACGAAAAAGCCGCCAGTGCCGTAAATCTCCAGGTAAATTTGGTTTTCCCTACTGATGAAGACGACAACATAGATTATGATCAGTTCCTGCTCCATAATTTGTATGGAACCCCCGTTCACTATGCTCAACCCACCGGAACATCATCAACAAGACCCGAGTCTACTACTTCCGATCTTCCGACAACTCCTCTGCCTACGACAGCTTCTGATCTTCCTCCCCCTCCTCAACAGCAACAAAATCGCTGGGAGAAGATCATGGTACTTATCCCTCATCTGGAGGAATCTTTGAAGAAGTTGTTCGTCCACAAGCTTCGCCCGATCGAGCCGACCTTTTGCCTTGGGATTTATAACCTCAATCCCGAATTCCAACGGCGTTACATTTGCGCCATGAAGCGGTGTCTTCCAAAAAGCCAAGTCAGAACCAAGCATAAGATCATAGAGGTATTCAACATCCAGTCAAGCCGCATGTTGAAAATAGTCTATCTAGTGTTCACCGTTCGACGCGAAGACGGGAATGAATGGATATTTTCTGAAGCAGACTTCCAGCACCTCCTACCGTTCGACTTCCTGGCTATTCTGAAAGACCTACGTACAAGAACTATCCGACCGCTTCACGTAACAAAGGCACTTAAAGCTGTTCTTCGATTCATGGTCCGCACTATCATGATATCATATCTTACTGACTTCCAAATGGCTATCGAGAACAAGGCGAAAAAGGTAAATCTGATCAAGCCGAATCTGGATGCCCCTGAGCTGAAGATGTATCCCGAGAACTCACTGCTTCTACAACCTGAATTTGGGATAGTCTACATCAACGAACAGAATGCAAAGAAGTTTCTGCGTTTCAGTCAGGTAGACAGATTTTGTGACGGCACGCTTCTAAAGGTCAGAGATGCTCTTCGAAAGATTATTCAGCACGAGTCTGAGAATCCAAGGTACTCTTATGTTCCAAATCAGAATGAAACTATTGTTCGGAATGCCTTGGAAATGATTGAAGATCGCATCGACTATCGCCGCGCCATCAGATTGTTCGAGATTCACTTCGCGCTGCGCAAAAGATATGTTTCAAACTGGCGCGAACTCGAACTTCAAATCAAAGGGGGAGATTGTTAGGGCAGGTTTTATAGTTGATTTAAAGTTCAAGGGTTGAATTGTAATAGTTTAATTTGATCCTGATTAGTGAACGGGCCGTGGGCTTGTTAACCACGGGCCCATAGTATTTAATGTAAGATTAGCTTGGAAAAGCAAGCTAATCATCTCTTTAGCTTTCTATTCGTATTGTAAACATTCTCTCTGAAAGTTAATGAAAGGGATGACAGTTGGAAATCATTGTTCTTATTGATTCATATTACTGATTTCTTATTTGTTGCACGGATCTGGTTCTAACATAAGTGTCACTCCGCACCACCTAACTTTCATTAGAACACAGTTTGAAACCAATTACCACACGTGTTAAGTCTAATTACACTTAAATGACCTAGTGACACTAAAATCACCAATATCCCTCACACTTTGTGCATCTTCATTTGCATACGTTAACAGATCGTAAAAAATAGGTAGAATCATAGGAAAATCAACGTGATCATTTTTTGGAGATACTTCATCTCATATTTACGACATACATGCGCCAAATGTCATTAAGGAATATCTCGATTAGCACATATCATGCTTCGAATAATAGGTTGTAGAAACCTCTGAGATGGCACGAACGTTCCTTCTTTGGAATTGCCCTTATCAGATACAGGTTCTTCCAGCTCAGTCCAAAATATGGTGGTGTAATCATAATGCATGTTGAAAGCTAAACCATGGAAAAAACGAAGTACTTAGAGATTACATCAATCAAGACCTGTGTGCTTGGATGCCAAGTGATCTGATATCAGCACATAACTGATCTTCAGATACAAAGTCATCAATATCTTCCTTGCCTTGGACATCATTATTGTTTTGTAGTTGTAGTACCAATCTCAATCGCTTCTTGGTGAGTTTGGTCAACGGTGCAAACTGATTGTTGTTTTCCTCTAGAAGATAACTGATTGTGTTTCAGAACTGTTTTAAGTAGATGAGAGGTAAATTGGTAGTATCAGTCATAGCATAGGCTAGAGGAGTCCCTTTCAGAATTTACAGAACCACATAATGTTATGTCATCATTGTGGCAAAGTCAAGATGATGATTTTTTGGTTTCAACTGAAGAAACTCTGATTTCAAAATCAGTAAATCATTTGGGTGTCGAGCAGTAACTGATTGGGACCTGGATGGTAAATCAGATCTAACATATGGCATGGGATGTTCATCATCAGGTTTATGTTGCTCAAGATTTGCCATAGAATACGTGAAATATAAATAGATTAGCAAGAAATGCCAATTGAAAACGATTTTTGAAAATTGACCCTTTTTGAAAATTTTGAAAAATCTCAAAATTTTGTTAAAGTGTCAAAACTATCCCACGCCAAAGAAGAATTATCGCACACCAAAGAACAACTATCGCACAAAAAGGATGGGATAAACTTGAAGTGTCGCACAAGAAGGATGCGATAAAATAAACTTGTTGCACAAGAAGGATGCAATATACCAAACTTGTCGCATCAGAAGGGTGCGACATACTTAACTATCGCAGGACAAAGGTTAGTTTGACTTAGAAGGATGCGATAAACAATCACGAAGAACAAGTCTTGAACACAGTTCGAAAACCCAAAGTATAAAACATGAATGTGATATTAAATCAATGTAAAAACAACAAACACAAAAACCAAATAACTCGATTTTAAGATCCAAACATATACATAAACTCAATTTTAACAAATAAACCTAAACAAGACAAATTCGAATATGCAGAGTCACATTCAAGAACACACAAGTAGATAATCAAAAATAAAAACCCAAATATGAAATCTATTCGAATAACTAACCTGATGAAATCGAACACACGGATTAAACTTGAAAGAAACCTGATCTTGAAAATTATCAAGTGAAATTGGGTCTTGAGAGCAACTGAGAAGTCAAAGAAAAGTGAGAAATTCGAAAGAAGAACCATTTATATACTCAAGAATGACACGTGGCACAATCTCGTTAAACCAACTTTGACTTTGACTTTTCAAAACTTATCGCATAAGAAGGATGTGATAAAAAAAATTCAACTTCGACTATCGCACTAGGCCAACGTGATATCCCTGTTCTTGAGAAACTGTCGCGCACAACTGATGCAATACTTTGAGCTATCGCACACCAAGGATATGAATCTGTAGTCTTTTCAGCTGATTTCACATCCATATTAGATTAGAAGTGTCTTTTAAATACCGAAATATTCTTTTGACAGCACCAAGATGAAACGCTTTTGCGCTGGGCTGATACCAGGCACAAAAACACGTAGAAAACACAATATCTGGTCTACTTGCAGTCAGGTGCAACAAAGAACCTATAATGCCTCGATATGTTTTAAGATCAGATGCGTAGAGGGCTAGAGTCAATCTTAACCCCCTGTGCCATGGTAGTTTTCATAGGTGAACAATTTTCCATGTTGAACTTTTTCAAAGTATCTTGAATATATTTGGATTTATAAAAAAATCCATTGGAAAGTTGTTTTACTTGCAATACTAAGAAAAAAAATTGTTTCTCTCATCATACGCATTCTAAATCTAGACACCATTAAGGCAAAAATTGACTTGCACTATTGAGGATTTTTAGAACCAAATTATCATTTAAATAGATTTGAATAAGAATGATATCTGTGAAATCCCAGATCTAGCTAAGTAATACAATCACATGTAGAGAGAATCTAGAGAGAAAAGTTCTCATCCATATATTGATCATGAGTTACAAAATGACATATGCTTGTAAGTGTTTCTCTAAGTTCTAGATTGTTACTAGCTAATGAACTAGACATGCCTATTTATACCCCATACATACAAGGTATAAAGGCATTTACAATACAGCATAGACTATTACAGATATTGACTTTACTGTAAATCTTGAATACAATAAAGCTCTAACAATCCCCACCTTTGGATTCAAGATTTAAAAAAATATGACAGCAGTCTTCAGCTCTTGATCTTCAAAACTTTAACTTTGACTGCTTTGAACGTTGAATCTTTGGCACTCTTCAAACAATTGAATCTTCACAAGTTCACGTTGAACTTTGATGCTTTGATAGTCTTCAAACTCTCGTATATGATTAGTCTTCAGTCAAACATGAAAAATCTTCGCCTTTCAAATTGAAAAGTCAATCTTCTTCAATACGATCTTCAACAAATTGTCTTCAAGTCTTGAACAGGAATTTCAGATCTTTCAACTTTGATCTCTGAAGCTTTGAAAACTTTGAAGCTTTGAAAACTTTGAGGCTTTGAACTCAAACATTGAATGATTTCTTGAACTTAGTATCTTCATCTCTTCGGCCTTGAAATTTTCTTTGAATAACGAACTTTCTCGTAACAACTCAGAATGTCTTCTTTACTTTAGCATATCATTCTCCCCCTTAATCTGTCATTGACAAATCTCTCTTTTCTTCAGGGTATTAATTATCCCCTGTTCTTCAATATACTATTTCTCCCCCTTTTTGATGATTGTGAGCATCATGATCATCAAAACCTTTATCAATTTCAGCACGCACTTTGTTCACCACAAGAAACATTCTCCTCCTTTATGATCTGATAAACCGTCAATTCCGAAAGATATTTATCCGAATCTTTTCAAATTCAGATAAATAGAGAGTGGTAACCCTGAAACAACGGATGAATCAGTTAAAATGCCTGTAAGTAGCACGGAGCCACTTAGTACAACGGATGTACTTTTTAAAGGAGATTTTTGATGTTCACTCCCCCAGGGCTTCCATTCAATCATCGTAAAAACCATAAAGGAATTTCTATGAATGTTATGACAAGAAAACATATTCCTTGTGTGAACGTGCTTGTGTAGAAAGAATAAAGCAACATATGCGTGAATAATAATAGGCTCAAAGCGTGTAAACTGTTGAGACAACAACAGTTTTCCACGAACTCAATGTGCATGAATGAAGAGCGAAGGTGGGGAAAACTTCCTTCTTTTTCAATATCTAGACCTTCCGAGTGAAGATCAGCTAGATTATATGTTGTGTCCCCAAGAAAAATGAAACATTCCTTTGTTAAGAAAGAAATGAGTAGCTGGTGGGGTTAAAGCAAGAGTTGGCATGGGCTAACTGCCTGTTTCAATGATGGTCACCAAAGAATGTGAACCAATCAGAAATGTGGCTTCCCGGCTCAGAAAATGGATGGTGCAGAGTTCTCTTATTCTTTTAACTCTGTTCTCACACCCTCTTCTTGTTTTTAATTTGCTCACTTCTACCCAAACTCTCATTTACATTTTACCTCAGCACAATGAGATACTCAACCGGATGAGTAATCTCCCCCACTCTTTGATTTCGACCCCTCACCCCTCAATCACTCAAGGATAACTTCTTAGGTAGGAAACACTGGTTAACGTGAATCCATAGAAGTTTTTTATGCTCACACATTGATCCCATGAAATTGTCCTAAAAGTTTGTGTTGTTCAACAGTTTAGCTTGAACAAATATGAATATTGGCATTTGAGTAACATTGCCATCAGAATGTATGCTCCTCAATAATATCATGAAATACTTGAGCATTTAATCTTTGAAGAATTATCAAAACAAGGATAAAGAATGAATGAAATGAATTCAAAGAACTTGTTTGAGAATCTGACAATGTATCAATCAAATCAAATATTATGAAGGATGATCATAAAAGGATAGGGTATCAAAGAATTGATATTTGTTTATATGAACAAATATAAACAATATTCGAATGAAACGTTTAAGTTCTCACGGTGAAATTAAATGTATGATGCTCAACAACATTGAAATACAAGCGGGAGTATTACCATTGAAAAAATGTGTTTCGTTTTGAGACATGGTAATAACAAAGTCAATAAGAAGCTGAACCGATGTGTATGAATACTTGAAAGTATAGAAAAGATAATACACAAGTATTAATCTTTGGAAACACACGGTCAGAAATGATGTTACGGTAATCCGAGATCTCCATGAAAAACATTTAAAATCACACTCCTAAATCCATAAAATCAGTTTGAGAATAGAGAAGTGGTTTGAACATTTAAGAAAATATTTTTCATGCTTGAAAGTTGTTCTTCTTTCAAACAATCAGAAATTAAGTTCAGAAGATACGTACAGTTAAAATATTTGAGCTCCCCCTCAAATCATGATATAATGATTTAAAATCAGTTAAGCTCCCCCTTAACTTGTGCAAAAGATCTTTATGTGTACAAAATCTGCACAAAGAACAAGACTTGGATCAAAATATCCTTAATCATTAAAACGAGTTCTGAATTACCAGGATTGAAGTAAATTCAGAAGTCATAGTCGTTGAAGAACGAGTCCTGATCTGATATGATCAGAAGTCAAAATCGCTTTGAAGTACGGGTCCTAAACTGAAATGTTTAGAAGCCATAATCTTTTCTCCCCCTTAATGGCACATGTACTATTCAAAAATTTGCACCGCTTCTCTTCTGTTTTCAGTCATGTGTGTGATATATATGTAACATTCAGCATAACACATGATGAACCTGCAAAACAGATTAAGCAGATTTTGGTACCCAATGGGACTTGGGTCGTAGTGTGTTAGGTGTAGATTTCTTAGAAGGAATATTGTAAGTACCGTACCAATAAGAAGTATAATCTTTATGCACAAAATCATTTGATCCACAGTAAGAACAACAGATTTTCTTATGTGCCAACCAAATCAGATGATTTGTGGAATGAATAGGATTAGGTTTAGCAGAAGATTTACCTTTTGCCGCATTGTTCTTTTTGGCATTTGATGTGGATGCAGATGATTTTGGCACACATTTCTTTGGAACTGTTGTGCCTTTGACTCTCTATTCCAACTTCACCTTCTTGAAGACTGGAACTTCTTCGGGTTTGGAAGTATTAACTTTAGGCACATTTGGTTTATTATCTGATTTATCAAGCAGAGGATCATAGAAGAGATTTGTTGAACGAATCTGATCTTTTGAGAAATCAGTTGATCTATTAATTTGTTTAGAAGAAATGTTTTTAAAACTCGAACTTGAAGCAGATTTAAAAGAGCATTCAGAATCATTTGAATCAACAAATGGAGTCTGAAAGATAATATCAGGACTAACCTGCTTTGAGACATCAAATTTAAAAATGACGTCTTCAAGTTCTTTAACTTTGTTTATCAAAACATTTTTCTCTTTAAAAATTAGATCAAATTTCTTTTGGAGATCAGATATGATCAATTGATCCTTCATAATATTAGCTGATAAATCAGATAATCTTTTGGTAAGATTAAGAATCGCATCTTGTTGGTCCCGAAGGGCTATACAAGTTTGTAGAAGGGGGGGTTGAATACAAACACACTTTTTCACTTTTCTAAATTGTTTATTGATAAATCAAGACAATTTACAACTTGTTGCGGAACAAGATTAAGGATAAACCTAATCTAAACAAGTCTTGAGAAACACTAAGTTTCTTGCACTAGAAAGAGTTAAAGAAATTACGAATAATAACTTAACAATAAGAGAGACATAAGAAGATGGTCCGAGCACACTTCAAAACTGAAGTAAGGTTCTTCTTATATACTGCATGCATTTAATGCATGGCAGTATGGCTTTACATGTGGCAGCAGCTGAGTGGTTGCATGTCATTGACCTTTGTAGACAACCTTAGTAGCCGCATGGTGCACAGTGTAGAATCAGAGTTGTTGTATGATTACAGACAAAAGGGATGTCCGTTCTGACGGTTCGTACGGAGACGTGCAAGGGAGGTAAGACAATAGTAACATGCAGGGAGACTTCATGATCAGCTTTCATTGAGTCAGATCTTTATCAGCGAATGATAAAGTTCAGCGATTGCTGAAGTCTTCTACTTGATATTTCACGTTGAATGGACAGGTCTTGCTTCGCTGATATCCGCATAAGTTCATGAGTAGACTTGTCGCTGGTTCTTGAGCTTGATCTTCAACTTCAGCGTAGAACTTTGGTTGACGTGAAACTTGTCTTCAGAGATCATAAGTAAACAACTAACTTATCAGTGATCATCTCATAGACTGAACAGGCTCAGAGCTATAAGATGATGAACAGTGTTCGCTGAATATCTAATCTAAAGAGTGAAAGTTCCTATCAACGGTACTGTAAAGTCTTAGTACTTATCAGCGATAGTGAAACTCTAATACATATTGTTGACTTACAATTTTCACTAAGTGTTTAAGAGATGGTCATTATCAAATCACTGAGTGTTTGGATCAACAATCTCCTCCTATTTGATTATGACATAGCAACAGAGAAAATTGCTATTTAATGAAAACATAAGGATAAAAAGAACTCATAAAATATTTGTCCCTTTTACTATTTTCTGGGAACTTTTCAGTACTGATGGAGTAAAGTACATTCGCTGAAATTTTTCTTTAAACTTCGTAAATATTACAGAGGGAAGTGGAAAAATTACAAGTACAGAAGATGTAGACAGATAAGGATAGAAAGAATTACAAGGCGATCCTATCGGTCAAAAGGTTCTTCCTTGATGAGAAGTTCATCGAGGGTCTTTGATGTGGGAATCATCCAGTCAGGGACAGTGACACCTTGATCCTTTTTGTTCTTTGCTTCTTCAAAGATCAGGGGCATGAGGTGACGTGCCTGAATGTCGCGTCTGACTTCACACCAGTATATGAGGTCTCTGAGCTGTTCGATGGGAGTGATTGGAAGCTCATAGATGCGTTGAAAGTGTTGATTTCCATGGCAGTCTAGAAAGAATATACCATAGGGATCACTTACGACTTTGCCAGGGATGAAAGTTTCACCAGGTGGTAGGGAGGTGTCAAGCGCTGAGAGGTCAGCATCAGGACCAAGAACTTCAGCATGAGAGAAACCAATACCTGTTTCATTCCGTATAGGAGGACCTGAGTCGGAGGCTTTCTTTTCCTTTGCAGAGACTCTTCTTTGTTGAGGAGGAAGAATAGTGGAAGGAGGAATGTCCACAGCAGAAGAAACCAAGTCGATCTGAGAATTTAAAATTTTCTCGACATGGCTCTTGAACTTTGAGCGCGATCGCTGAATGCCTAATTTCACTTCCAACCATTCAGAGAAACCAAACTTCTCTAAAGTAGCAGCATAGAAGGTTTGCTTGGTTTTGTCTTCTCTGAATACATCAACTTCCACAACAGGAACGTCTACGAACAGCCTTCCTCTGATATTTACCTTGATGATTTTGGATGGTCAAGATCGATAGTTCAACATTTCTTTACACCATTCCAAAGTTGAATCAGATACTTTAGTCTTTTCTTCAACGATCCTTTGGGCATCATCCCATAGCTGACGTTGGACATCAATGGGAGTTCTTTTCAGCGCGGGGTCTTTCACCGATTGTTGGACAAGCTGGATGGCGAGAGCCTTATCTTTTTCTTCATCTTCCTTCTTTTCGGCGAGTAATCTTTCAGCTCTTAGATGAAACTCGTATTCTTTCCTTGAAATCCTGAACTTTGTGGGAGCAGGGATTTTGTCATGAGGAAGAATGATTCGCTGGTCTTCAAGCTGTTTGATCATTGCATCTCTCTTTTCTTGATCCTCTTCACTTAGCTTTTGAGGAGCCAAGGAAGGTATGTGTTTGTGAGAGAGCAGCTGTTCTTCAGGTTCATCAGTCTCAGTGGTTAAATCCAAGACTGGGATTATTTCTTCAACTCTTGTGGCTGGGATTATTTCTGGTGTAGTCGAAGGAGCTTCAGCGGGATCCTCAAACAGGGGAGAGGGCTAGCTGAAACACAACGATTGTTTAAGTAAGAAAAGTTGGGAATAAAGAGATAGAGAAAAGAATGTGGTTAAGTGTATAGAGGTTTTAAGGATATAAGAATTGAGATTGAGAAAGGATAGAGGAGGGATGCAGTGTAAAGGAATAGAAGGTAGTGTACCTGACAAACTGGCTTTTGAAGCAAGATCGTCAGATTGTCTTCTTCAGCGAGGCCTTTGTTTTTGCCTTTGTCAGCTTCAGACGCTGCAGGCTTTGTCTTGGTCCGCTCCCCTGAAGGTTCTTTTATCTTGATCCCTTTTTAAGCTGGGGTTTTTGCAATAGGCTGGACGTAGAAGAAGTCATCAATAATCATCTTTGGGGGATGATGATGGTTCTTCATCAGAGATGTCGACAGGTTCATCATCTTCAGTTTCTTCTTCAGACTCGACCTCTTCAGCATAAGGTTCGGTCACGTCAGCAACAGCTTCCTTAAGTTGCACATCGAGTTGCTCCCCCTCAGATACAGAGGAAGGTTTCTCGGTTTCCTCAGGGTTTTCAACTCCCTAAGGTCGTGAAGTAGAAGTACCAGCAGCAGCAGTTTCAATAACCTCCCCCTCAGCATTATGGGGAAGGTCTTCTTTAGTCTTCTCCCCCTCTTCCACATTATGGTTGTGGGAGGTAACAGATTGTTCAGCATTGGCAGTGTGTATTTGGTCCCTGTCTTCTAGGCCAGAGATCCCAACACAGTTCTCAATCTTTGCTAATCTGACTTCCAGGCCAGTTATAGCAGGATTGATCTTTTGAAGAGCTTCGCGATCGACCTGAGTAAAATTTGAAGTTGGGGCGTTCAGGCGATCGAGTACTTTCTGAACAATTTCTTTGACGGTGGAGACGTCAGCCTTGATCGTGGAGACTTCACCCTTTAGAGAACCAACCTCTGTCTTCAATTATGTGACTTCATTGGACAGAGAGGTGAAGTTTATTGAAAGAGAGGTGGTTGCGGTTGAATTGTCAGTGAGGGTGGTAGCAAATTGAGCGATGCTACCATCCACCTTCTCCAGATCAGTTTTGGAGGCTTTTGTATCAACGATCTCGGTCAAGTTTTTGAGTTTTTCTCCAGCGTCTGTAACCGCTGAAGAGTTCGTGGAGAGAATGGTGTTGTAATTTTCCACCTTTGTTTCCAGGGCCTTCAGGGAGGTGTTGATATCCCCCAAATTAGGACCTGAAACAGTTATTAACTTATGAACAGAGGAAAGCTCAGAAGTTTAGGGTAGAGAGAGGAGTGTTTTGGATTGTGTTTATACCTGCAGGCGGGTTGGCGAAGTTGTCGAACCCTTTGTGTCCTGAATGAAATTCTATGTCGCCTTCAAGAGTACCTTGGCGCATGGAGGTGCTTGCAGATCCTAAGTTTGCATCCATCATCGTATTTAGAGTGTCTGCAGCTGAGTCATGTATGATGAAGGGTGTCCCTGAGAAAGTTGGGAAAATAGATGGAGAGACCAAAGATTGAGTAGAAGGAATGAAGGATGAGAATGATGGTTGGCTGCGGGGTTCAGCGTTGGATCCGCTGTCAATCACTTCAGTCTGTAGAGAGGCTGAAGGAGGTGGGTTCATTTCCAAGTTTATAACTTCAGCGTTTAGAGACGCTGAAGTCGGGATGGAAGGTGTGGCTTGATCAGTTGTGGCAGAGCGTACCACGGAACTTTCCATTAGCTCTTTAAGATGAGTTGTGGAGTCTTCAGTGTGTAAATGCTGGGGGTTGCTCCTTGGTTTTCTTGATTCTTTTGGAACCAAGTTGGGAAGATGAGTGTTTTCTTTTTCGAGAAGGAGTGGAGGGTGCAGCGTGGGTATCAGCAGTGGGGATTTCCACTGAATGAGCTGCAGAAGTAGAAGAAGGAGGATTGAGAAGAGATAAGAGAGTAGAAAGACGTACCTCGTTTTCCAGCGGCTTGAAGTCGAGTACCTTAGGGCCAACCTGAGAGAGTCTCAGATCACCCTCTGTTGGGTACCTTTCGCCAAGTCCTTGTTGAAAGACGGCGCTGATGAATTTGGGATAAGGAACCCATGTAGATCTTTCATCCATATCCACTCTGAACGCAAGGTCGTTGTAGATGATTGAGGCCCAGTCAACATTTAGACCTTTCAACAATACATAGCCCATTGCTTGCTGAGGTTGAGCAGCTTGATCAGAGGAGCCACTCTTCGCTGTCATGCAGCTTATCAGATGTGTGAAGATGAAGTTCATCTCGCTGGGCATTTTGGACTTCTTGATCATTGTCAGTTTCTTCTCAGGCTTCTTGTCCCTTCCAGTGTCCCATGCGTAACCCATTGCATCGAAGAATGCAATGATGGCTTCCCTATCAGCATGGTTTTTGTGGTTTTGGAGAGGGACAAAGCGGTTTTCTTTGGTAGAGGTAGGAAGGCTCAGTGCTTTCCTAATAATGGCATGGTTGATTTTGGTGGTGCCAAATTTTGTGTCACACAGAATAGAGTCAACGATCTTCGTTGGGTCTTTGGCATGGGGTACCTGAGCTCTTCTGGCAGTATACCAGAACTGAGAAAGTAGGAATTGATGAGCAGGGGGTGTAATGGTCAGGGCTGTGGATAAGCAACATGTTTTGAGATAGTTCACAACATCATCCAGATGTGTGACTTTCTTTCGAGAAGGAAACTCGAAAAGCGCATGAAGGTTGTTTGATTATGAAAAATCGATTTCCTCAAGCTTGAACTTGACCTGAGGAGCTTTGACAAGAGTCAGTTTCTTTACAGCCGTGGATTTCTCAGTGGTAGGAGCAGGAGTAGAAGATGCCATTTCTGTTTAACATATCAACCATGAACATAGATAAAGAATAGTCTTAAGATGTTTTCCGATTTTTGTCCATTTCATTCAGACAGAAATGTCTTAATGAAGATTAGGGTTTTCTTGTTTGAAAAAGAAAAACAAACCCAGTAAAAGTCTTGTATTCCATTTTCCTTTAGATAAGGATTCTGGAAAAACGAATGAAGAACCAGTTTAAGATTTTGAGTTTTAAACTTGAAGAACAACCATGAAAAGGTTGTGTTCATAAAACCATGAAAGAAATTATTTCATTTTAGAAAAGGTTTCTTTTGTTTGATCTGTTAAAAGAAATAAGAAGATAAGAAACAAGTTATGAAGGTAAATAATAAGAATATTAACCTGGTAATAGAAGAAGAAGATGAACAGATTTCTGGAAATAAGCAACAGTAAATCTTTTCTTGCTTGGAGAAGAAGTTCGCGTAAAGAAAAAAATATAAACCCGAAATAGTTTATATAGAGAGATTTTAGAGAGAGAAAAACTCGAGCGGGAAAGTTTTTATCATCATGACACGGACACGTGTTTGCATTTGATTGGATGGTAAACTAAATGTGCAAACGTGTGTCAGAAAAAGAACGTGCCAGGGTTTATCCGTTGTGATGATGTCACAAACGTCCTTTCATATTTTAGGATGTCTCTGAGGTTTTGAAAGCTAAGGCACTATTTTGAAAAACATGAAGCACTGAATAGAAATATCAGTTTTAGTTTAAGAAATTTCAAAGTATCGTTGTTAAGGAAGAGATATTCAGCGATGCAATTTGTTTTGAAATCTTACATTCATATGCGAACGTCAGCGAGCAAGAGAGAAAACATATCTTGATATCAGCGAATCAATTATGTTCAGAGAGAGAATGATAGAATGGGTTATATAATTGTTTTATCCTATCGCTGATAAAATGTGAACCACTAAAGATTTTTACTCTTCAAAGTTCAGCATTCCAAGCTCGCTGATGAGAAAGTTGAATCTTGTCTCATAAAGAGGTTTGGTGAACATATCAGCTAACTGATAGTCAGTTGGGATAAAATGAAGTTCTATATCACCATTCATCACATGATCTCTGATAAAATGATACCTGATTTCGATATGTTTGGTCTTTGAGTGTAGCACTGGATTGTTGGCTATAGCGATGGCACTTGTGCTGTCGCAATAGATTGTAATTTTCGAGAGCTGAAGGTCATAGTCTAGTAGTTGATTTCTCATCTACAAGACCTGAGAACAACGGCTTCCAGCGGCTACATACTCAGCTTCAGCAGTTGAGGTGGACACTGAGTTTTGCTTTTTACTTGTCCAACTCACCAGCTTTCCACCCAGGAGCTAACAGCCTCTTGTGGTGCTTTTCCTATCCAATTTGCAACCTGCAAAATCACTATCTGAATAGGCGATTAGATCAAACCCTGAGTCTTTGGGATACCAAAGACCTAGGTTCATAGTACCCTTAAGGTAACGAAAGATTCGCTTTACAGCGATCATATGAGATTCCTTAGGTTCAGCTTGATATCGTGCACACAAACAGGTTGCGTACATAATATCGGGTCGGCTAGCTGTAAGATACAAGAGAGAGCCGATCATCCCACGGAACAGTGTGACATTAACAGGTATTCCATTTGAATCCTTGTTTAGTGTCAGCGGTGGTGCCATAGGGGTTTTCATAGCTGAACTCTGAGTTAAATCGAATTTCTTCAGCATATCTTTAACATATTTTCCCTGATTAATGAAAGTTCCTTTTTCATTTTGTTTTATCTGAAGACCAAGGAAATATGTTAGCTCACCCATCATGCTCATTTTATACTCTTCTTTCATCCTTTCAGAGAAACGAGTAAAAAGATCAGGGTTAGTAGAACCCAATATAATGTCATCAACATATATATCTGAACAAGAATGATATGACCTTTCACTATTCTGAAAAATAGAGTTTTGTCGATTTTACCTCGCTCAAATTTTTCAATTAGGAGATAAGAGGAGATAGTGTCATACCATGCACGTGGAGCTTGCTTTAAGCCATAAATGCCTTATCCAGTTTATAAACATAACCTGGACGCTTAGGATATGAGAATCCTGGAGGTTGTTCCACATAGACTTCTTCATTCAGCTTTCCATTGAGAAATGCTGACTTAACATCCATTTGATATACTTTGAAGTCTTTGTGTACAGCGTATGCTAAGAATAGACGAATAGATTCTAGTCTTGCTACTGGAGCAAATGTATCGTCGTAATCTATGCCTTCCTCTTGTCTGTATCCCTGAGCAACAAGACGAGCCTTGTTGCGGGTTACAGTTCCATGTTCGTCCAACTTGTTTCGATAGACCCATTTAGTGCCTATCACTGTCTTGTCAGTTGGTCTTCGAACAAGTTTCCAAACTTTGTTTCTTTCGAATTCAATCAGCTCTTCTTGCATGGCGCTGACACAGTTTCGATCTTTGAGGGCATCATCTATTTTCTTTGGTTCAATCAGAGAAATAAAGTTAACAAATAAACAAATATTACCTGCACTTCGTCGAGTCTGAACACCAGCGTTTGGATCACCAAGGATTTGATCAATTGGGTGATTTACAGTCCATCGCTGAGCCGGAGCATAAGTCACTGACTCAAATTGAACTGGAGGAGCTGAAGATGAGGTTTCAGCAACTTCTGGAGTATCAGCCAAGAGAGGAGTAGGTGCAGATGTCATCTCATTCACTGATTTCGGAGAAGTAGATGGAATGTCTGAGGCATTTGGTTCAGAAGCAGGTATAGTGTTTAAAGGAACAGCTGAGACCCATGATGTTTCAGCTTCACTATTTTGCATGTTTGGGATGATAGTAGGACTATCATCTTCAACGGTATGAGTATGAGGAGTGGGAATATCTTCTGAATCACCAAGATGAGAAAACATCCATTGATTCAGTTCTTCAGTATCAGCAGAAGGTCGAGAATTCGATGAACGGGATTCGTCAAAAGTGACGTGAATAGTTTCTTCAACAGTTTGCCTTCTTAGGATCAAACTTTCCAAGGGCATCTCTGTTGTTCAGTATGAAACACTGACATCCAAAGATGTGAAGAAAGCTAATTGAAGGCTTTCTCCCATGAAAAAGTTCATAGGCTGTTTTATTAAATCTTTTGACTATCAGCGACCTGTTTTGCGTAAAACAAGCAGTGTTGACAGCTTTTGCCCAAAACTGAGTAGGCAAATGAGAATCGATGAGCATTGAACGTGCAGCTTCAATAATAGTTCTATTTCTTCTTTCAGCGACTCCGTTTTGTTGCGGTGTTCTCACTGAAGAAAAGTTGTGAGAAATACCCTTACTCTCAAAGAAGGAATCAAGAGAACTGTTTTTGAATTCAGTCCCATGATCACTCCTTATTGAGCGAACGGTCAAGTTGTTTAGGGTTTCCATCTTCCAAACAAAGGTGATGAGTTCTTCAGGGGTGTCACTCTTAGAACGGAGAAACATAACCCATGTATATCTAGAGAATTCATCAACTATGACCAGCGTATATTTCTTTCCAGCGATGGATTGTTTGTTAACAGGGCCAAACAAATCCATATGGAGAAGTTGTAGAGGAGATGACACCGAGGAAACTTGCTTTGACTTAAAGCTTGCTTTGGTTTGCTTGCCTTTCTCACACGCTGAACATAAGGATTCTTTGGCGTATGAGTGCTGAGGTAGACCAGTGACTAACTCTGAAGAAAGAGTGTTCAGTGTCTTGAAGTTGATATGACGGAGCCTCTTATGCCATTGCCAGTTGACATCAGATGAGGCTTTTGAGAAGAAACAAGAGTTCTCAGTGGTTTTTGAGTCCATGTTTATTACATAAACATTTTCCAAACGATAACCGCTGAGAGCTATCTTCTCCTTTTTGTCAGCGACAAAGCAGGAATCCTTAGTAAAGATTACTATGTTATCCTTGTCGCAAAGCTGACTGATGATTAGAAGATTATGCTTCAACCCTTCAACATATGCGACTCTTCTGAAGGTTGTTGTACCATTAGAGAGTACACCAAACCCTCGGGTATGTCCTTTTCCATTTCCACCGAAAGTTACAGAGGGACCCTTCTTTTCTTTGTACTCCGTGAGCAGGTTCTTCATACCAGTCATGTGTCTAGAGCATCCGCTATCGAGATACCAGATACCCTTCTTAACCTGCATTACAAAAGAAGATTAGTTTGTCTTGGGTTCCCACTTAACCATGTGTACACACTTGTCAGTGGGGGTAGAAGAGGAGGTGGAAGGTTCAGCAGTCTTCGCAGCATTTGAAGATTCGTCTTTGTCAGTCTTCACTTTGGTTAATTTCTTAACCTCAGTGGTCTTCTTTGCCTTAGGGGCAATGATCTTCACCTTAGCTATCTTTTTAGCTTGGGTGGCTGTGGGGCACTTACTAGCAATATGATTGGGAAGTCCACAATGATAACATTTCCTATAACTAAAAGTAGTTCTAGGACCATTTGCATGCTGAGCTTTTGATTTTGAATTAATAGGACCAGCACCAAGTAAACTATTGGCTTTTGAAATGGGAGGAACATTCAGTTCTTCGGATTTCTTACCAATAATTTCCACTTTGATTCTAGGAGTAGATCGCTGAATAGATCCACGCTGAATAAATACAGGGATCTCATTCTTTGAATCAGAGGGATAAGTCACTGAAGCTTTAGAAGCGTTCAGCTTTGGTACAGAGGTACCCTTCTCAGAATTTTGGTTAAAAGCAATTCCTTTACCTTTATTTTTAAAGACTGAGGTAGGTTTTGGATAAATAACTTTTTCTTTACCTTTAGAAGTTAAGGTAGAGATTTCCTCGGTGATAGGCGGTTTAGAAGAGGAACATTGAGATGAGAAAGTGTCAGGGATAGAGGATACGAACATTCCAAATTTAAGCATGGAACGGTCAGTGGTTGGTTCTAGAGTATCAGCTTTGTAACCAAGACCACGTTTATCACTCAGGGGAATCTGAGACTTAGTTATCTCAGTGATCTTTGTTGAGGAATTATACCATCCATCAACAGTAGCTTTTTCATCTTTTAATGCAGCGATAGCTTCTTCGCGCTCGATTTTGACTAGCTGATTTAAGTGAACTTGATCTTTAAAATCTTCTTCAACTTTAGAAAGATTTTCTATTTGAAGGTGACAGTTTTTAAGTTGTTCAGCGAGATCAAGGTTTTGATTTTCAACCACATTTTTTCCATTCATGGCTTCATATAAACTTCTAGTCAAGAGATCGATCTTTCGAAGACTATCAGCTTCATCAATATTTAAAATATTGGTAAAGAAGGAAGGTGATACCTTAGTAGCAGAGGTTGAAGTAGAGGGAATGTCAGAATTTTCTTCCTCATCTTCAAGTTTGGCCATGAAACATAGATTGGCTTCATCATCATCTTCAGAGTCAGATGATTCTTCTTCGTCAGAGGCAGCCCAATCATAGTCAGCCATAAGGCCTTTGTCTTTCTTCTTAAAGGTTTTCAACTTTGAATACCTTTCTTTCAGCTTTTTGTATTTTTCATCTCTAGTCCTGTGAGTAAAGTTTTTCTTGGGAAAAGCTGAGGGTCTAGAGACTTTCTTTGACCTGCACTCGCTAGCAAAATGTCCTATCTTTTCACAGTTATAGCAAGTAGCAGTATCCTTATCAACAGGGGTTGATGATCTTGGCTTGTCAGTAATAGCAAGAGGTTTATTTTTCTTGAAATTACTCTTTCTAGCAAATCTCCTGAACTTATTAGCCAGGAATGCCAGAGTTTCATCATTATCTGAAACGTCAGAGTCTGATGATCTTTCAGAGTTAGTTTCCAACTCAGTGACAGTGATAGTCGATCGCTGAGTGGAAGGTGACTCTGAGATTAAAGCAACAGGGGTGCTTTTGGAATCTTTTACAAGATTCTTCTTAAGATGACTCGAATGCTCATGATTCAGCATCGTGCCATATAAGGTAGAAAGGGTCATTGATTTTAGATCCTTTGACAGCTTGAGACACATAGAATAACTGTCCCAGCTTTCAGGTAAACATTCTAAGAACTTTGTCAGTACTTCAAAGTTAGAATATTCCTTACCAACAGTTTTCAGATCTATTATTAAGCAGTTAAAACGTTGGTGTACTTCAGAGAGAGTTTCATTCTTACCACAAATGAAGCTTTCATACTGTCTTACAAGGTTGATCTTTCGAGAGTCCTGGACTTCAGAAGTAAATTCATACTGAACACAGATTGTGTCCCACATAGCTTTTGAGGTTTTCAGGTTCATGACGGAATGGTAGACTTCGTCAGGAAGAGCCATGGAGAGTATGGATCTGGCTTTGGTGTCGATAGCCACTTTCTTCTTATCTTCATCAGTCCACATATGAATTTCCTTGGGAATCGGCCTTTCTGGAATAGCAGGTCTATTCTCGGCGGCTGGAACTGCAGCATCAATTCTTATAGGAATATATGGGCCATTTTCAAGATAGTAAGGCATAGTAGGGTCTACACCTTCTAAGAAGAGAATCATCCTATTTTTCCATAGATTAAAATTATCTCTGGAGAATCTAGGGGGTTTTGCAAGAGAACCGTTGTCAATATAGTTGGTGTTTGTGTTGGTAGCCTTTTTAAGAAATAGCAAGGAAGAGAAATCTTAGTATAGATCATATATTGTTTATGAGATTAAACAAATCTGCTCTGATACCACTTGTTGGTCCCGAAGGGCTATACAAGTTTGTAGAAGGGGGGGTTGAATACAAACACACTTTTTTACTTTTCTAAATTTTTTATTGATAAATCAAGACAATTTACAACTTGTTGCGGAAAAAGATTAAGGATAAACTTAATCTAAACAAGTCTTGAGAAACACTAAGTTTCTTGCACTAGAAAGAGTGAAAGAATTTACGAATAATAACTTAACAATAAGAGAGACATAAGAAGATGGTCCGAGCACACTTCAAAACTGAAGTAAGGTTCTTCTTATATACTGCATGCATTTAATGCATGGCAGTATGGCTTTACACGTGGCAGCAGCTGAGTGGTTGCATGTCATTGACCTTTGTAGACAACCTTAGTAGCCGCATGGTGCACAGTGTAGAATCAGAGTTGTTGTACGATTACAGACAAAAGGGATGTCCGTTCTGACGGTTCGTATGGAGCGATTGCTGAAGTCTTCTACTTGATACTTCACGTTGAATGGACAGGTCTTGCTTCGCTGATATCCGCATCAGTTCATGAGTAGACTTGTCGCTGGTTCTTGAGCTTGATCTTCGACTTCAGCGTAGAACTTTGGTTGACGTGAAACTTGTCTTCAGGGATCATAAGTAAACAACTAACTTATCAGCGATCATCTCATAGACTGAACAGGCTCAGAGCTATAAGATGATGAACAGTGTTCGCTGAATATCTAATCTAAAGAGTGAGAGTTCCTATCAGCGGTACTGTAAAGTCTTAGTACTTATCAGCGATAGTGAAACTCTAATACATATTGTTGACTTACAATTTTCACTAAGTGTTTAAGAGAGGGTCATTATCAAATCACTGAGGGTTTGGATCAACACATCTTCAAAATATTTGCGTTCCGATTCAAAATTGTTTTCCAAAAACTTTCTCTTATCAGTTATGAGAATGATCAGGTAACAAGATTAACACATTAAAACCTTTGTATTTGATTGAGAAATGTAAAAGATGAGATTTAGGAACAATTTCTCTTGGAGGCCACACACACACACTCTTGGTGGCTATACACAAAAGACCTCACACACAAAACCCTAACAATTGGGTTTATATACCCTTTGACCAAACCTAATAATTTTGACTTTGACATTTGTTGACTTATTACAATTAGACTAAATACAATTATCCCTAAATCTTGGATACATTGTGTACTAACAAGTTATCTCTTTGAAAGTTTCCATATTTTTGTTTTTAAGGATTTTATTTTCCTTTTCAAAGAGATTTTTCTTTTCCGTGAAATCATTTCTTTTATTTTCCAAAACATTTTCTAATTCGGAGATTTTCACGGAAAGCTCAGAACTTTTAATCTCAAAAGATTTTCGTTCAGTTTCAAAATCAGCTCTTTCGTTTTCTTGCTTCTCTTTTTCAAGATATAAAACTTTTTCAAAGTCGGAGACTTGTTTTAAAAGTTTTATGTATTTCAGTTCAATTATTTCCTTCTCTTTAAGAATTTTCTTTGAAGAAAGAGACTCTCTTTCACGTTCAGAAAGCTTTTTCTTCAATTCAACGTTTTCACCTTCCAACGTTGTTCTTTTCTCTTGAACTTCTTTTAATTGAACTCGAAAATGTAAGTTCCAGTTCACTCTCTTTTCTTCCCTACTCTTCATATCAGCATTTTCACTTTGAAGAGTTGTTACTTTCTCTTGAAGTTTCTCGATTTGATCGTGCAAACTTGAGTTGTCTTTCTTTGTTTCAAGACCTGCAATATTGGATTTAACAACTTGCTTCAAACTTTCATTATTAGATTTAACATAAATTTGTGATATTGGAGGTATTTTTGTTTTAATAGTTTGCTTCAAACCCATTTTTCTCTTTGGTATTGCTAGAAGTTGATCTTTCAGAAAATCAAGCAGAAAGTGTATGAAATACACTATAGAAAAAATTTCATATAAAATTTTTTCTTGAAAAACTCTTAAAGTGTATGAAATACACTATATAAAAAATTTCTATATAAAAAATTTTCTCAAGAAGGATGTGAAACCACGGATCAAGTTGGATGCGAAACCACGGAATCCGGATTGGCCTTGATGCGAAACCAATGGTTTCGTATTGGTCTTGATGCGAAACCAATGGTTTCGTACGTAGTTGGATGCGAAACCACAGATTTCGTATGTATAAGGATCCGAAACCAACAGAATTCGTATGTATAAGGATGCGAAACCAAGGATTTCGGATGTATAAGGATCCGAAACCAACAGATTTCGTATCCTTAAGGATCCGAAACCCAAACTTAAACAAATATCACTTCTCTTTGTGATCCGAAACCAAACTTAAACACCAAAAATCAAGCTTGAACGATCCTTGTTGGTTCCCGGATACACTTAATCAAGATTAACAGTCTATTAGTTGAGTTTAGAGCTTGATGCGGAAGCATCAGCACTAAATTTTAGTTTAGACATTTTTGATGTTTGAAAGATCGAGAGAGAAAAGAATAACGATTTAGAATAATATTTATCACGAATCTTGATAAGAGGATTTCTTGATATTGAAAATCAAGGCAGGCTCTGATACCAATTGTTGGTTCCCGGATACACTTAATCAAGATTAACAGTCTATTAGTTGTGTTTAGAGTTTGATGCGGAAGCGTATTAAACTAACAGATATGTTTGATAGATATTAGAACGCACACATATAAAGAAAACAGTAAAGAATGAAAAGGATTTCTTGAACAGTTTCTGTTATTCAATATATAATAACAACACGAAGAACAGATTAAGAACTGTTGGTGTGTGTGAGAATATAACACTCAGATATTTGACAATAAAGCTTGAAAGTATTAGTGATTCCTTGTGTATTCGTCCTTTTTTTGTTGTTGTTTTTATTAGGAAGAACTCAACATGAGTCTTCCTTTTATACTACTCTTAGAAGACTATGAAGTAGGTCACTGTTCCTTTTACGGCATGAATAGTGAACTGGATGGTGTGAACAGTTGTTTGAGCCATGCGCATTTAATGGAGCAGATGTACTATTGGTAAATGCATTAAATGGCGCAGACGTCTATTATGTACTAAGCCCTATTGAGTCCATTCAGAGTTTGACACGTGTTGAAGTTGGACAGGGCAAGTTGCCATGCAAGTTGATGAACAGGTCTTGGAACAGTAGCAAGATATTATAAATATCTTCCTAGTCTTTAGAGGACCATAGAGGCTCTGTAAAGTGTTACAGAGGTTCTGCGGTCTGGTTCCTCTGTAGAGTAGTCTTCACCGGATTCCGAGTCTTTGGTTGTTTACTTCTGCAGAGCTTCTGTCAAGGGTGGCAGAGGTTCTGTGGCTCGGTCCTCTGTGAGAAGTCTTCTTGGTTCCTTGTCTTCTGATGTTGTCCGCAGAGGCTCTGTTATTGGTAACAGAGGTTCTGCGGTCTTGGTCTTCTGAAAGCGTCCTTCTGTAGTTTCCTCGGTCTTTGATCACTCTTGATCAAACTTCCTTTGATTCTTCTGAGATGCCCGGCAGAGCTTCTGTTGCACTCAGCAGAGCTTCTGTGGAAGTTCTTCTGTACTTGGCCATTTTTCAATACTTCTAATATTTCAGAATATTGGAGCTAACAATCTCCCCCTAAGTATTGAAAAATAAAAGGTTGAATTTATGCATTTTAACCTAAGTAAAGAAGAGGTTAAACAATACCTCAGAAGATTATTTCATTCATTTTGGAATTTATTCCAGAGGCATTTACATTTAAGTACACACAAAAAAACGTTGACAGAGAATTTTTTAAGAGACTCAGATTTTTGCATTTGGGAAGTCGTCGAACTTTCTGTTGTCTTTTCCTACTTCCTTGAGTTCTTCATAGAATTTGAGGTAGAGACGATGGTAGCAGCAGCAGAAGTTTCTGTAGTTGACTTCATTTCTTCAAGGGCTGTTTTAACCTCTGTGGATAAGGTATCCACTTTGGTATTTAATCCCGTAAGCGCGTTTGAAGTTGAATCTGTAAAAATCGTGAATGAGCTTTGCAACTCATTCAATGTTTGAGTTACAGAGGTTACAAAGGCTTGGAACTCATCCTTCGTAACATGTTCCTCTTGGGTAACCTCTGGAGGAACAACTCCTTCTCCAGAGTGAGTCCCTGTTCCTGGGACACCTTCGTTCACCCTTGTTTGTACGTTGGGGGTGGAAGGATTTCCATCTGATCCTCGAGAAGAAACCTGAGTTTCAGTCTCTACAGAAGTTCTGTGAAGAACATTGTCCAAATCCACTCCAGAGGTGGGTATCGGAATATTCTTTTGTTGACTCGGAGACTTGTCTAGAGTCTCTTCGTCATGGTGCTCTCTACTTCTCTCTGAAAGAAGTTTTGGCCCTATATTGTGCGTGTCAGAGGAAACGAATTCCTCTGTAGGGTGTTCTAGTGTGATCTGGGGCGATGGATCACTAACTATAGGTGAGTCTCTCTGAGGAGACTCCCTAGGAATGGATTCCCCGGCTTCTGTGGGCGCAGAAGTCGAAAGAGTGACTTCTGGCTATTTGGTTTGGGTAAGGATCGAGCTGTGCTCCTCTATTTCAATGACACCTTCTGCAGCTAGACCTGCGGTGTCAGATGTGTGGGTTGCACTGGGAGGGGTTGAGGGATGTGTGCCTTCTCCAACTTCGGCATCTTTAATGAAAATCGTTTGAAAAACACGGAGAGGATCAATAAATTTTTAGTAGAGAGAAATTATCCTACAGAGGTTTTTTGGACCTCTGCCAGAGCCAGCAGAGGCTCTGCGACAGGAAATTTCTAATAACTAATAATTTATAAACATTTTTAATCATCCAAGTTTTTGATCAGTTTTAACAATGTATTTAGGACTTATTTGAAAGTTGGTGTCCTAGAAAATTGTAAATCTCAAAGATTTTGTGCAGCAGAAGTCATTTGAATGATTTGAGTGATCTACAGAGGTTCTTTGGTTGAAAGAATTCTGTGGCTTATGACTTCTGTGGCAATTTTTGAGTGCGAGATACCAACCTATTTCTTTTTGATCGGCGAATGTGATCTCTTCTGTCGCATTCTTAGCTCCCCCTTGACTTATGAATCTCTGTAGATTTAGCAAGGTCTCCTTTTTCGCTCCCCCTTGATCTAACAACCTTTGTAGGATTGATCTCTTTTAGAGTGTCTAGTTTGGACGACAGAGACTCTTGTTGATCATAATCCTCCTTTGGCTCCCCCTTGAATGATCAACCTCTGTAGATCAATTTGAGGTCTCCTTCTGCTCCCCCTTGACCTATGCTTGAATCAATAGAGATAAATAATGCACAGAACATAGGTCAACCTCATCAGAGGTTCTGTGGAGATTGTCATAGGCTCTGAGCAATTTCACAGAGGCTCTGTGAAGTATAGAACCTTTGAAGGATGAGTCTTAAACAAAGTGTTTAAGAGTCATAGTGAACTTTGAAGCCTGAGTCCTTAATAGAAGTATTAAGGAGTCCATTGTTTGCTGAAGAGTGAGTCCTGGTCTGTAATGGTTAGAAGTCATTTTCTGATGAGGCTCGAGTCTTAAACTGATTTGTTTAAGAGTCTATTTCACTAAAGTGCGAGTCCTAAACTGATGTGTTTAGGAGTCCTTTTCTCCTCTGAAGAGCGAGTCCTGATCTGTAATGATCAGAAGTCCGTTTACCTGCAAGACAAATCAAAGAACTTTTGGTACCCATATCCAAATGGGTCCTTTTTTGTTAGGATTTGGAGCTGTCTTTAGGTCCTCTGGTTTGCCAATCTCTGTTGGTTTGCCAACTTTCTTTCTATGACCTTTCTCATTTTGGGTCTTTGGATTTTTCTTTTGAAATGACCCATTTTGTACACAGAAAGATTTAGAGAAAAGGTTTCTTAATTGATGCAGAAGATCAAAGCATTTATATGAATGAAAAGATGAAGGCTTTATAGAAACAAATGGCTTTGGAGCATTTTTGTCAGGAATAGAGTTTTTGACTTTCCAAACCATTTTCATCTTTTTGTAAACAGGATTATTTGAATTTTTAGCACAAGAGTTTGCTAAGACAAGGTTCTTAAGCCTTTTAGCTAAAACATCTTTTTCTTTAAGGTTTAAATCAAATTTTCTTAGAAGATCTGATTTATACCTCTTCTCCCACATAATCTTGTTTGACAAATCGGATAGTCTCTTTGTTAAATTTGACATTTCAGCTTTAAATACCTTTCTTTCCTTCTCAAACTTGTCTTTCAAACACTTTGTTTGAAATCCTTCTCTCTTCACCTTTTCAGACTCTTTTCTTTCAAAATCCTGCTCTTTCCTCTCTTTTTCAAGAGATTTCTGTAATTTTGAGATTTTGAAAGAAAGCTCCATATTCTTTGTCTCAAGAAGAGTTTTCTCTTTTCCAAACTTTTCATTTTCACTGATTATAAGTTTTTCAAAGTTGGAAATCAGTTTAGAAAAGTTTAGACACTTAAGCTCAAGGCTTTTTTTCTCTTCTTTAAAAACAGGCTTAACTTCCTCAAACTTCTCTTTCTCCTTTTTACCAAGCTCTTCTGACTCAGATAGTTTCCTTTTCAGTTCAAGATTTTCACAGTTTAGGAGTTTACCTTATTCTTCAAGCTTGGCAATGTTGTCTGAGTTAATAAGAATGATCTTGTTTCTTTCCTCTAATTCTTTCTCAAGAGAGGGAATTATTTTCCTAAAATTTGTACTGAGTCTTGAATAAAAAAGAGAATCAGCATCAGCACTAAATTTTAGTTTAGACATTTTTGATGTTTGAAAGATCGAGAGAGAAAAGAATAACGATTTAGAATAATATTTATCACGAATCTTGATAAGAGGATTTCTTGATATTGAAAATCAAGGCAGGCTCTGATACCAATTGTTGGTTCCCGGATACACTTAATCAAGATTAACAGTCTATTAGTTGTGTTTAGAGTTTGATGCGGAAGCGTATTAAACTAACAGATATGTTTGATAGATATTAGAACGCACACATATAAAGAAAACAGTAAAGAATGAAAAGGATTTCTTGAACAGTTTCTGTTATTCAATATATAATAACAACACGAAGAACAGATTAAGAACTGTTGGTGTGTGTGAGAATATAACACTCAGATATTTGACAATAAAGCTTGAAAGTATTAGTGATTCCTTGTGTATTCGTCCTTTTTTTGTTGTTGTTTTTATTAGGAAGAACTCAACATGAGTCTTCCTTTTATACTACTCTTAGAAGACTATGAAGTAGGTCACTGTTCCTTTTACGGCATGAATAGTGAACTGGATGGTGTGAACAGTTGTTTGAGCCATGCGCATTTAATGGAGCAGATGTACTATTGGTAAATGCATTAAATGGCGCAGACGTCTATTATGTACTAAGCCCTATTGAGTCCATTCAGAGTTTGACACGTGTTGAAGTTGGACAGGGCAAGTTGCCATGCAAGTTGATGAACAGGTCTTGGAACAGTAGCAAGATATTATAAATATCTTCCTAGTCTTTAGAGGACCATAGAGGCTCTGTAAAGTGTTACAGAGGTTCTGCGGTCTGGTTCCTCTGTAGAGTAGTCTTCACCGGATTCCGAGTCTTTGGTTGTTTACTTCTGCAGAGCTTCTGTCAAGGGTGGCAGAGGTTCTGTGGCTCGGTCCTCTGTGAGAAGTCTTCTTGGTTCCTTGTCTTCTGATGTTGTCCGCAGAGGCTCTGTTATTGGTAACAGAGGTTCTGCGGTCTTGGTCTTCTGAAAGCGTCCTTCTGTAGTTTCCTCGGTCTTTGATCACTCTTGATCAAACTTCCTTTGATTCTTCTGAGATGCCCGGCAGAGCTTCTGTTGCACTCAGCAGAGCTTCTGTGGAAGTTCTTCTGTACTTGGCCATTTTTCAATACTTCTAATATTTCAGAATATTGGAGCTAACAATCCGAAACCAAGCTTGAATGATCTGAAACCCTCTTGAATGATCTGAAACCCTGATGAATGATCCAAAACCTTCACTTAAACACCAAAAATCACTAAACCAGCCATAACTTTTTCAATTCTTGATCCATTGTAATGAAATTTGCACAGATTTGTTCGAAATTAGATTCCACGCACTTTTCTAGTTGATTTCAAATCCCAATTCGGTCAAATTAATCGAATTTTGATCCAAAAAACAGTAAGAACAAGTTTTCGAACAAAAAGTTATAAAATGCTCAATTCGATGAATTATGTGCAGAATTTGATATAGATTCTTGAATTAAAGATGATTAGGGATGAAAAACGAGTTCAGTAGTGTCAAGAATCAATCCAAAAGATCAAAAATGGTATAAATGATGAAATCTAGATGAACAGTAAACGAAGAACAATCAGAAATCATGATGAACAGTAAACGATGAGTGATCCGAATCCATCAGGTACAGTGTAAAAAAACTCTGAAGTGGTCTGAATCTGCTTGAATTTCCTGTTTGTGCTCTGATACCAAATGTGAAATCCCAGATCTAGCTAAGTAATACAATCACATGTAGAGAGAATCTAGAGAGCAAAGTTGTCATCCATATATTGATCATGAGTTACAAAATGACATATGCTTGTAAGTGTTTCTCTAAGTTCTAGATTGTTACTAGCTAATGAACTAGACATGCCTATTTATACCCCATACATACAAGGTATAAAGGCATTTACAATACAGCATAGACTATTACAGATATTGACTTTACTGTAAATCTTGAATACAATAATGCTCTAACAATATCCTTACCTTGCTTTTTGATGAATAAAGTTGTATTAATCTTACCTTTCACAAAACTAGCATTAACAAGAAAAATATACAAAGTTTCATACCATGCACAAGGAGCTTGCTTCAAACCATGTAGAGCTTTATCAAGAATATGCACATGGTTTGGTTCGGTTTGATGCACAAAACCCTCTGGTTGAGAAACATACACCTCCTCTTTGAGTATACCATTGACGAATGCAGTCTTGACGTCCATCTGATAGACCGTTGAATTCTTATGAGTTGCGTAGGCATGAAACATCCTAATTTCTTCGATTCTTGCGACTGGTGCAAGTGTTTTTTCATAATCAACTTCTTCTTGATGTCTATATCCTTTTGCAACAAGTCTTGCCTTATTTCTGACAACATCTCCATCTTCATACTTCTTATTTTTAAAGACCCACTTCGTATCTATGATTGACTTATCCCTTGGTTATGGTACCAATCTCCATACCTTTTTCCTCTAAAATTGATTAAATTCTTCTTGTATAGGAACAATCCTATATGGGTAATTGAGGGCTTCCGACATCTTAGTCGGTCCGATCTTGTTAAAAAAATGTAGCAAATAAACATTCATTTGCAGACGTTGATCTAGTTCTTACATAAGATATCAGAGCGCCTATAATTTGATGTAAGGGAGGATCTTTCATCCACTTATGAACATAAAGGAGTGGCTGATATAATAATTGATCATCTCAGGGGGTTATTTTCAAATGACTCAAGTGAAGGCTCAATATTAGAATTTTGAATGGATTGGTGCAAAGTTGAAGAACAACATCAAGAACAATATTACTCTGAATAATTGGATTTTCTTGACTTGAACCAGCTAGTTACTTGTACTTGAGACTCATCACATGGTGGAATATCCTCATAATTGTCAATCTCTAGAGATTCAGTGGAATGTGTTGCAATTCATTCATTAGTAACTAATGACATTGAAGGACCGAAAATAGACGTAACCGATTATTCTACATCCACAACATCATAGTGTTCGGGACAGAAACATATGAATTATAAGTTCCAAAATATTCGTCATAAAAATTCTCAAAGAGTAAATCTAAGTTAGAAACATTAGAATTTGATAAAGAACCAGTGTTTGAAATAAACTTTTTGTTGTACAAGTTCTTAAATGAGTTTTTTAGAAGCTAATACACCAAATAGAACAGGTTTAGAACTGACATATTCAAAAGCTAAATATGCTAATTCATCAAAAGAAACATTAACACTCTCATTGACAATTTTAATTCTCTTATTATTAACCTAGTAAGCAATAGACTCTTTTGAATATCCAGTGAACACAACTTCATCCGCTTTAGTATTGAATCTTCAAAAATCATCTTTTTCATTCAAAACGAAACACCTGCATCCAAAAACGTGAAAGAAATTTGGAGTACGTTTTTTCTGATTAATAAGTTCATACGAAGTCTTTCCAAAAAGTTTGTGAACGATGGATCAATTTTGAGTAAAGCACCCAGTCACCACTGCCTCGGCTGATAATGTCGGTTTTCGACATTATTTTAACTCTCGAATCGAGTAAATGTTGGGTGTTTTCAAGTGAAATAGTGACCATCGCTTATGTTTTTCACTAGATTGTTACATTTCATCAAATGCTAGTGGAATGAAGAGGATTACTTAGTTTTCACTGAAAGATGAGCAAATCCGGAGAAAAAAGCACGAACTAAAGACGGCACGACCCATGGCGCGACTTGAACCGCGGCGTAATGCGCGCGGAATGTGAAGAGACTCACTCCAGAAGCCAGCGCGACCTTGGCGTGACCCAATCTGCGGCGTGATACGCTCAGTTTCCGAAGTGATACACGGCAGAAGGCGGCGCGACTTATGGCACGACCCAAGTGGCGCCAATTCTAGCGCTGAGTGCCAGTTGCTGTTTTAATCCCTACTTTCTCATTTTAGGGTTATCATTCAGACTGGGGGCAGCTGGTAGGCAGGAGGCGATTTTGGGGAGCAGAGAGAGAGAGAGGCCGAATACAGAGGTGACGAGAGATCGATTGGAGACAGAGACGACGATTGAGTACGTGAGAGTGGTAGGGGTTCTTCTCAGGGAGTTATTTATCATTTTCTCCAGAACTTCTCGAACTATGAATTCTTTTACATCTTTTGTAATCTTTCGGTTTCTTTTACACACCCCCAACATGAGCTAAACTACGTGTTGGGGGGTTGGATGATGGTTGGTTCATAGATGTAGACTTTGGATGATTTGTATTTTGGTTTTAATAGATGGATGAAGCTTTTGAAATTATGCTTAATGTGTTTAACCAATTGATCACTTGTTAAATGATTTTACAATTCTTGATTTCGTTCGAGAGAAACCTCGAGATTGAGGTCATATTCAATAGCCACCGATAGGAGTTGGATAGAGATATACCAATTCCTTCGGTGTTGTGTAATAACCCTTCTCATTAACTTAATTTAATTGTGAGATCGAGAGATAAGCAACTCTAATTGAGTTAATTCTCTATGTAGCATGAAAAAGTGCAACGAGTTTGGGTTTTGCAATTCATTGATCATTATAACCAATTATAAATCACTTTGAATTCTCATTAACTGAGCCACTCAGATTCCAACCCTCGATCCTTTCTTTCAATACTCCTATTAATCAACTTTCCTTACTTTTATATGCTTTACTATTCAAGGTATTTCCAAAATCAAACCAAATCAATTATCGACCGTTCAGTTAATAGTTAATACAGTAATTGCGGTACTTAACACCTTGTTCCTTTGGGTTCGATACTCGTACTTCCGTACGTACTATTTGAGACGACACCGTACACTTGCGGTTAGTCAAGGGGGGTGTAAACCCGCCTATCAAGTTTTTGGCGCCGTTGCCGGGGAACTTACTTTGTGTTAATATCACTACTAGGTGTAGGAATTATGTGAGCATTTTTCTTTTCTTTGCAAGTTTTATTTTATTTTATCCTAATTCACAATTTCGATCCAATTTTCTTGCTATTCCATTGGTACGAGATCTAACTTGTGATTTATCACTTACTGCATATCACTTCTAGTTTATGCTAAGGAGGATCTCCTCTGGTGAACTAGAACCATTTGATCCAAAGAACGAGAGGAGTGCAAGGTGACTAAGGAGACAAGCTAGATTCAGACATCTGCAAGAAATGGAGAACATCGTCAATCAGGAGATCCTGGTGAGCGAGGAAAAGCCAATCAACAATGAGATCCCTGTTAATTTCAAGATTCCAGTGAACAATAATGAAATTCCCATCAATCAGAATCTCAACAACAACAATCGCAACAACGAGATTCCAGTTAACCACAATCACAATATCCGGAATCCCAACAACAATGTACCACCACCAAGGGTTCCTCCGATAGCGGCAAACGAGGACCATATGTTCCTCCGATAACGGCAAACAACTTTAAAATCAAGACTGGCACCATCTAACTGGTGCAAGCAAACATGTTCGGGGGGTCGGTGGCAGAAGATCCACACAGTCACTTGAGAACGTTCGAGAAGATCTGCATCACTTTTAAAGTGAATGGTGTGAGTCCAGATGAGATCAAGTTACGCCTGTTCCCATTTTCGCTGAGGGATCGGGCAACCACTTGGGAGGAGAATTTTCCAGTCGGGCAAATTCGAACTTGGGACGAAATGGTGAATGCTTTTCTTAACAAGTTCTTCCCACCGGGGCGGACGACCCAACTGTTGTCAGACATCACTCATTTTTCTCAATGGGATCAGGAGTCGGCTATACGAAGCCTGGGAGAGGTACAAGGGGATGCTTAAAAAATGCCCCCACCATGGTTTGCAAGATTGGATGGTCATCCAAACTTTCTTTGGAGGACTGCATCCACTGTTCAAGAATGACATCACAGCCGCCGCTGGTGGTGCATTAATGAATAAGTCATTCGAGGACGCATATGAGCTGATTGAGAATATCACGGAACATAGCTATGCCACACCTCGGGCAGCCACTAGAAGGGTGGCAAGTGTGCAAGAGACGAACGAACTGAAAGCCATAAAAGCACCATTGGCGGCCATTACGAATCAACTGAAGGGAACGATGATTCAGCCATCTTTCCAAGGCGACATGGGCTGTCAAGAGCCATTTGTTGCATCTCAAGAACTACCTCCACCGGAGCAAGTGCAGTTCTTGCAAAACCGGAATAACCGATCAAAGAACGACCCCTTCTCCAACACTTACAACGAGGGATGGAAACGACATTCCAACTTCTCGTGGAGCCAACCACAGAATGCACAGAAAGAGACGATGTTCCAACAACAGCAAAACCATTTCGGTAATAATTCTAACCCTCCTACTCAGTCTAATAATGTTTATCGTCCCCAGGTTACAACCAAAGAAAACAAGAAGAGGGGCAAGGAGGGGAGAAGAAGTCCGGATTAGAGGAGATGATGATGAAGTTGGTGTCAAAGATGGACAATGCGGTTGGATAGTTGACATCGTCCGTTGGGACGTTGGCAAGTTCGGTTGGGACGATTAAGGCTACGACAGATCAGAATACCGCATCGATTCGGATTCTCGAAGGACAAACGGGGCAAAGAACGCGGAGGAAAAAGGCAAATTGAGTCCAGAGGCCGGTGCGCCTTATGGCACGATCCAACTCGCGGCCCAATGCGCGGTGGCTGAATTTTTTTTTAAAAGACAGAGGCCCGCGCGCCTTATGGCGCGACCCAATTAGCGCCGAAAGTAGCGCGGATGTGCAGGGAGTATAAAAGGAGGTTTTCAGCTTTTGTCCTCATTTTGAAACCCTAATTTCAGAAACCTTCGTCGTTTTCTCTTCTACCTTTAATTCTAAACGTTTTTCAAGTGCATCACCAAGGTTTGAAGGCCAATTTCTACCACTCTACCACCTATTCCATCTCTATTCAAGCATCAAGGTATGTTTCTAACCCTAGTTTGGTGTTCTTAGCAAATGTTGCGGCCATAAGAGGCAAGTTTCATGAAATTCTTTGTCCTTTCTTGCTTTAATGAGTCCCAAATTGAAGTTGTGAGTATGATTTATGTTTGTGTTATCTACATGAAACTTCTTCTTCTTGGGTTTATTGCATTCATGGTAACAGAGGGATTTTAGGTTCTTGCTCTTGACTATGTGTATTACAGAGTGATAGTAAAAGTTTGAGTTGCTAACTTCATCATTATGTTAAACTTCTACTTGATTGATAATGTATTTGACCTCTGTGGTAATTGTGCAAGAAATGTCTTAATCTTGTGGCTGATGAGTGCTTATTGATTAAGCTGTGCTGTTTGAGATGGATTGATGAGAAGTTCTACTCTTGTTATGCATTGGATTTGGGTTCATTTCTCTATTCTAATCATGATGTAATGTCAGTGTTTGCACATTTTTATAGAAATACCAACCACGTTAAGGTATAGTAGCTGTTAGGAGAGTCTTGATTCTGCTGTATGGGTATGTGCTTAATGATGAAGCTATGTCATTAGGGAGTTGGTGTAGGTGATTCTTGTGGTATGCATATTATGTGTGGTCGACGTATGCTTTCATTAGACAAAGAGGCCAAACAAACCTATGTTTCACTTAGGTTTGGGGTGGCCACTTGTGGTTTTCTGTTCACACACATCACCCCATGATAATCCTCGGTTTTACCGAGGCTTGGGGTGTATTTTTGTTTCTGCTCAATGTAAATGTCCGCTAATGGTGCGACAAACCTAACCCAAGGCTTAGGTTTGGGGTGGTTCCGTATCTAGTGAAATATTAATTGGTTGTTTTCTTTTGCAGAAAAATGGTTCATACCAATCCGGGCGCTGTGGGAAAGTTTTTCCATTATTACAATCTGAGCCGAGCAGAAAGGGAGGCTTTGAGTCACAGGCGGAACCCGTCTTACGAGTCGTGCAGGCGTAAATTTGCGGTTCGATCACTTTTAGCGTAGAGAGGATTGAGTCTGGATGGGATTGCCAACGCACGAACGTTGGAAATTACCGAAGAAAGGGGCTGGCAGAACTACATCAGGAGCCCGGAACCATATGATCCAGCATTAGTGCTGGAATTTTATGTTGCAATGGTTCCAGCGTCATTTGAGGAATTCTCGACGGTGATCGTTCAAGGCCGACCTATCAGGATGATGAATGATGAGATATGCGCGCATTATAGGGTCCCGAGACCCGAAGACTTGGCTGGCACGATCGGGATACCGCCCATTCATGGGGTAGGGCAGGACAAAACGCATAGTCCGGTGATTGCGTCCTCCCTTCCGCCGGAATGGTAGGGGACATTGGGCAGTGCGTGAAGCGGAGATTAAAAAGAGTGAGATAGAGCCGGAACTGGGCCTATGGATGTTGTTTCTAAAGGGGAGTTTGATATCGTCAACACATAATACAACTCTCGATCCGTACGTGGCTCGGATCATGTACTGCATCCAACACAGCATGCCTTTGGACATCGGGAATATCATCCGACTCCACATGATAGACGCGACAGCAGAAAATTGTGGGGGTGTTCTCCCATTCCCTTGCTTAATAACCCAATTTTGCAGGAATACAGGGATCGCGGTTGGACCGACTCTCCCATTATTCGCCTCGTATGATCGAGTCGCCTATCGAGCCCAAGTGACAGCAACCCAGAAGTTAGACCGTCAAGAAGCTATTGATACCGAAGAGATGAACATACCACAAGGAGTTGATGATGTGCACACTAATGATGTTCATTATGAACCTGGAGCGGACGAGGGTTACCAGCCCGTTGGTGTCGATGCACATTTGAACACGCGCTTCGATGCACTTCAGCATGAGGTGAGGACGAGCTTCAAAGATATGAGGACGGGGTTCGAGGACCTGAGGAGATTGTTTATTGGTGAACCGGCCCTGGCTGGAGCAGGCCCATCCAATCTACCACCGGCACGTAGAGCGAGGAGGCGTCCTGTTAGGGTCAAAATCAGGTTGAATAGAAGTTCAAGGACTAAACTGTTATTTATTATTTTGAGCCTTATTGTGTAACGGGCCATAGGCTTGATCAATGTGGGCCCATGGTATATAAAGTTTATTAGCCTTAGAATTACAGGCTAGTTGTCAATTTTACACTTTGAAAATCGTATTGTAATTCTCTCAACATTCAAAGTGAATTGGATGACCATTTGAAATCATACTGTTCTGTTTCATATATATTGATTTGTATTGTTCGTTGCACTGATCTGGAACTCACAAGTGGTATCAGAGCCGAATCGGTGATTTGAAGATATAGAAGAAATCGAACGAAATCGTGAAAAAGCATAAAAAATCGTATTGAATTTTCTGGAAAAACACAGCGTGCCGTTTTGCCTATTCTTGGAGTTTGAACCGTTGGATCGTCGCGATTTTTGGACAGCAGCTTCACAACATTCTGTTCTACATTCTGAACGGTGGGATTGATCGTTTGAGGTCCAGAAGGCACCCATATTATTTTCGACATACTGCATTTTTTCTTGGGGAGAATCGATCATCAATCGGGTTTGCAAAGCTTTTCGTTGATTTAATAATTCGTTTGTTAGATCTCGATTGTTTACTCGCTTTTATTTGCTGTTTATCTGCATCTATATCAATTCTCAAAGGTATCAATTTTTGAGTTAAAAATCAGTTCTTGAGTTTTGGTAGTGTTCTTAAAGTTTTGTGGTGATTATTGAAAAATAGGATATATTTTGTTTAGAAATCGATTTGGGTATGTTTGTTTTTGTGTTTTTGGTCAAAATCTAACCCTACAGGAGTGAAATCAAGCAACCCTGTCGAACCCTGATCCGAATTTCGCAACCAACCGCAGTGTCCGGACGTTCCTATTGTTTCCGGGTAAGTTTCCTATTTCTCACCACTATCCGGACGAATCATCCGGATTGATTTTGGTTCCCGGGTAAATTTAATCGGACACCTCAATCTTTCCGGGTACCAATTTTTTCCGGATAACACAAACTTCCCGGATACCCACTTAGTTACCGGATAAAAAAAATTTCCCCCAAGTTTCCGGATGAAATCCACACCTTCCCGGACAATACCTTCCCGGACAATTCCTTTTCCCTAAGTTACCGGAACTATCAACTTTCCGGATACTTTCTCAATTGGATTGTGATGTGATGATGTGTGTGTATGCTTCACCTAAAACGTCATCATTGAATCACCCTTCTACCGCTACCGCATCATCCAAAATCCATACATAAGAGTTGCTTCATCTTAAAGTTTGGTCCACGTGGTCAAAAATCAAAAGTGTCATACATCATTTTGAATTTAGCCAAATTTGCGGCAACCTCAATTCATCCAGTAAACTTTCGTCCGGTAAGTCACAAAAAAATTTTATCCGGTAAGTCACAAATAAATTTCATACGGTAAGTTCACTTCAATTTTCATCTGGTAAGGTTGTGTCCGGTAAACCATCTTCATCCGGTAAGTGTTCGTTTATGTGGAAAGTTATTCATCCGGGTCATTCATTCATCCGGTAAACACGTTCTATCCGGTAATCTCATTCACCCGGTAAGTGTGTTCATCCGGTAAGTTTCTTTTTCTTCTCACCCGGTAAGTTGTGTTTGGTAAGTGTTGATTAGTAAATTTATTTTACCGGTAAACCCGTTTGACCGTGAACTGATATATATATATATATATATATATATATATATATATATATATATATATATATATATAGGGAAGGGTTCAATTGAGAAGTCTAAATATTTTGAGAAATAGAGAAGTAAAAAAACACGAGAGTGTTCATATGAACGTTTATATATGAACGTTCATATAACAGTCATATATGAACGTTCATATATGAACGTTCATATATGAACGTTCATATATAAACAGTCATATATGAACATTCATATATGAACACTCCAACGTTCATATATGAACGTTCATATAACAGTCATATATGAACATTCATATATGAACACTCCCGTGTTTTTTTACTTCTCCATTTCTCAAAATATTTAGACTTCTCAAATGAACCTGGCGCTATATATATATATATATATATATCGTGCTAAATCATCGGGTTGATCGTTCATCGCACGGATCTGATCGGTACCTGAGTTACCGCACGTCTCGTACGAAAGTTGTGAATTTTTTTTAACGAGTGGTTTGAGAATTATTGCGACGTTTTTGAGTTTATTTTCGTCGTTTTTTATCTAACCTAGTTTGTTTATCTTGCAGGTTTCATTCTCGAAGTTTGATTTCGTTCGTTCCGATAATAATCAAATTTTAAATTTTGAAAACAAATTTAGTTTTTAAATTTGTTTCTCAAATTTAATTTTTGATTTTTCTTCCACATTTTTTATTCTTCAAAGTAAAACCGATTAACGAGCAAATTTTTTATTTCAGGTAACAATGAATTATTTTAATTCAGAAGACAGGCGTTATTTTCTTTCGTATCTACCTTATGATACACGAGACAAAATTAACGATTTATAAAAGAAGTTTCAAGAGGCTGATAGAGAGTCGAAAGTTTTGGAAGCTAACAACGTTTGGTTAAGAAATAACCATGCTGAATTGACAAAGAAATTCACTGAGCTTCAAAACCAAGTGACAAAAGACAAAGAAGAGTTTGTGTTGAATCAGAGTTTATTAGAAACTGAAAATACTGAGCTGAAAAAGAAGCTATCTGATTTATCATCACGAGATGATATCAAGGAGACTGAGAAAGAGAAAGCAAGACTATATGAAAAGAATATCAAGCGATCAGATGATTTGTGAAACAAGTACATCAAAGAACTGAACGAACAAAAATCTCAAATCTGGAATAGTTCTGAGAAGCTGGCTAAATCTGAAGAAAAGGCAACGATCTTAGAAACTGTGAACACTGAGCTGAAAAGGAAGATTTCTGAGTTGTCGTCACAAGAAAAATAAAGGCACTTGAAGAACAGGGAAAGGCCTTAGAGCATGAAAATATTTAGTTGAAGAAAAGGATATTTGTTCTTGAAAAACAGATTCCTGTTTTTGAAAAAGAAAAGAGTGATTTCTCAAATGAGAAGAAGAATTTTGAAAGAAAAAATCTTGATCTTTCAAAAAGGATTTTCGAGGATAGAAATGTATTTGAGCTTAAAAATGCTAAACTTTCTAAACAGATTTCTGATTTTGAACAGGTTTTAGTGCTTGAGCGAGAAAATTTTCAGAATCAAAGAAAATATTTTGAAAGTGAAAAGAAAGAGCTAGAAATGAAAAACGTTGTTGTTTTCAAAGAAACATCTGATAAACGCAACTCCATTGAAAAGGATTTTGAATATGAAAGAACCATTTTTGAAACAGAAATCCATAAGCTTACACAGAAATTATCTGGATTAGCAACCGAGATTTTTAAGGAACAAATGGTTAAATCTGATTTACAAAAGAAATTTGATTTAATTCTCGAAGAACGAAATGCTTTATCCGTTAAAGTCAAGAAACTTGAAGAAAGCAAGTTCAAATGTGTTCAACCTTCTTATGCTTCAAGTTCAATTTCTACAAATCGTTCTTCAAAGAATTTTGTCAAAACAAATGATTTTTCAAAAGATCAGATTCGACCTTCCAATCTTTTCTATAATTCTCGTGTTGATAAGTAAGTTAATCAACTGTTTCGAAAAGTTAAAATGGTTTGGAGAAAGAAGTCAAATACAGGAGACACTGATGAAAACATGTCTTATAAATCTCCTGTAGTTGATACAGAGTCATTTATTTCCAAGACTGATTCAACTACTCATGGTTATTCTACAGCAAAGCTAACCAGTCTGAGCCGAGCAAAGACCTCTTGTACTCATTGCGGAAAGAGTGACTTTGTCCATCCAAGGTATGTGAATAACAGTTGGTACGGATCTTATAGTATCTCTGGTCCTCATAGGGCATCTAACCGTCAAGGATCCATCAAAGAATGGATACCAAACTCCTTCTAATCTGTTTTGTAGGAATGTCATGTGCATTTAAAGTAGAAGATTCTTTTCATATGACTGCATTCAAAGGTTATGCTAATTTTGTGGGGGAATACTATTCTATAAAAGGTAAGTGAACTTCAACTGAATTCAAAGACCATGGTAATTCATTCTGGATAACTTACTTGTGTTTGTTATTCTCCAATTTTAAATTCCATGATTGCCACGTGTCATTTTTCTTGACTTAGTTATTTCCATGTCTCACATATTCGTTGATTTTTCGATGGAAATACACTCGTTTGAATTCCTAGTTGTTTTCCAAGTTCGCTATTTCTTGTAAATGATTCAATTCTTATCTGATATGTTAATTGTGACTTGTTCTTCACAATTAAATTTTCTGATTGTTGTCTCATTCATTGCAAATATTGTGCTTACTGAGTCATTCTGTTTAACATTTGATTTTGTTTCTTGAAATCCTGGTATTTCAACTATGACTTCTGAATAATTCAGTTCAGAACTCGTTCTTAAATGCTATGACTTCTAAACATTTCTGTTTAGAACTCGTTCTTCACTGTTTTACTAAACTGTTCCACTCGATGCATGAATGAGTGTTAGGAATTACATCATTTCTATGGTCTATCCAAAACCGGAAGGACCTACCCAAGAAACATATCCCTTATAGACAACAGTGAGGGGTCTAGATTGATAGATGAGTTCAGAATGAAAAGAAAAATGGTGAGGCTGTGACGGGACTTAAAAGAATATATTGGTCCTTACTAAACCGAGTCAGTTATCCGGGTAACCACACAATCTATTCATTCTCATTCTTTGGAGATGAATATTGAAACAGACATGGACCCAGTGTCGATAACTCGTGTCACGCCACCTAGCCACTCAAGTATCTCACAAAAGATGCTTGTTTCATATATGCACGGAGAATTAGCACATAATCTATCTATTCCTTACTCGGAGGTCTTAGATATTGAAACAGGAAGACATCAGCTCCGGTCTCCGAACATCATATTCTAATCACTGAGTCTATTGATTTTTAACTCGCGTCCCAGGTTAAATCAATTTTTCTGCCAAACAGATAAAATTTATTTTCTTTCACACATGCACGAGTCTTTGTGATTCCACTCGCATATCTTTGTGATATTGCCGGAACAGTTTGAGAAGTAATTTTTAATATTTTACTTCACTGAGAACTGGAAGTCCTATCAAAGATACCCAATGCCAACTCTGAACATAGGCCACACAATTATTTTAATTGTTGTGATAACAGTTACTTTTGTGTTTCTGTGTTAGATGATTACCCCATTCTGGTTACTTACTGTTTTGATATGGAATATTTGCTACTCACCAGTATTGTCTTTGAAAGTACATGATGCTCTGGATGCTCCTACTCATCATGAGGGGGAGAAAGGGTACAGATTCAAAGACACCAATTATCAAGTTGAGGGGGAGTTAGCAAAGGCCGAGGGGGAGTAACTGTGCTTTGATTGAAAGTGAAAAATTGCAAAGATTAAATCCAAGGTTGAAAAGCCGTTGGATTTACAGTTTGGAGTATTTGATTAAAATTCTTCTCATTCCTTATCAAGCGGTGTTCGCTTCAAATTATTTCCTCCATCGAGCATATTGGTTCTACAAATTCTTTTAAAGCTGAAATCAAATTCAAGAGCTTTATTCAAGGGGGAGCGTCGAAAGACATGAAGACAAGCAACACCGAAGTGTTTCAAAGATTCAAAAGGAAGAGAAGATCAAGACTTAAAGATTTCAAGACCGATTTTTTCTTTATATATCTTTAGGGGGAGATTGTTAGGACCATAAATGTCCTACATATTAGAAAGATATATAAAGAATTAGATAGTTTAATTATAGAGCTTAATTAGTTTATTTAATCTTTTTGTAAAAGCCTTTATTATTAAATGGGTTTAGTTTAGGCTTAATGGGCCATGGGCCTTAGGTTTCAAGCCTAAGTATAAATAGTTTAGTTAACCTAGAATTAGGTTAATCGTTCCTTTACTTTGAATTGTAATATTCTCTGAACGATAGTTTTGAATGAATACGAGAGGGATGACAAGTTGAAATCCACAACTGTTGTTGTTATTGTTTATTGAATCAATTGTTACCTGTCAATCTAGAAGTCACAGGTGTGAGTTCCAGATCAGTGCAATGAACAATAGAAATCAATATATATGAAACAGAACAGTATGATTTCAAATGGCCATCCAATTCACTTTGAATGTTGAGAGAATTACAATACGATTTTCAATGTGTAAAATTGACAACTAGCCTGTAATTCTAAGGCTAATAAACTTTATATACCATGGGCCCACATTGATCAAGCCCATTGCCCGTTACACAATAAGGCTCAAAATAATAAATAACAGTTTAGTCCTTGAACTTCTATTCAACCTGATTTTGACCCTAACAATCTCCCCCTTTGAATTGAAGTTCGAGTTCGTGCCAGTTCTCGACGTATCTCTTTCGGAGCGCAAAGTGGATCTCAAACATCCGGATGGCTCGGCGGTAGTCGATGCGGTCTTCTATCACCTCTAATGCATTTCGTGCGGTTGTCTCATTTGAGTTGGGAACATACGAAACCTTTTGATTTTCGGATTCGTAAGTGATGATGTTACGAAGAGCATCTTTGACTTTGAGGAGTGTGTCATCGCAGAACTTGTCGACCTGGCTGAAGCGAAGAAACCTATTTTCTTTCTGATCGTTGAGGTATACTATCCCAACTTCCGGTTCTAGAAGCAGTGCCTTCTCGGGATACATCTTCAGCTCGGGTTCTTTCAGGTTCGGTTTCAACAGGTTTACCTTCTTTGCTCTGTTCTCGATTCCCATTTGGAAGTCTGTGAGGTAGGACATCATGATCGTGTGAATTAGGAATCGACGGGCAGCCTCGAGCGCTTTGGTTACTTGAAGCGGTCGAATGGTTCTGGTTCGGAGGTCTTTCAGTATAGCGAGGAAATGGAACGGTCTGAGGTTCTTAAAGTCAGCTTCGGAAATTCTCCATTCATTACCGTCTTCGCGACGGACGGTGAAAACTGGAAACATGACTCTAAGGATTCGGCCGGTTTGTATGTTGAGCACTTCAGAGATCTTGTGCTTGGTTCGGACTTGGCTAACTGGCAGACACCGCTTCATGGCATTTATGTACTGGCTTTGGTATTCCTTGTCAAAATGGGAAATTCCAAGGCAAAAAGTTGGCTTGATGGGGCGTAACCAGTGAACGTATATTTTCTTCAGTGATTCCTCCAAGTGAGGAATAAGGATCATGATCTTCTCCCATCAGATTTGTTGCTGTTGAGGAGGAGGATGATCTGAAGCTGTTGGTTGTTGAGGAGATTTCGGATTTGCAGTAGTTGAAGTCTCGGGTATCGTAGAAGTCTCGGCAGCCTGAGTAGTGTGAACGGGTGTACCATATAGGTTTTGTAGCAGAAACTGGTCATAATCAACGTTGTTATCTTCATCAGTAGGAAAGATAAAGTTTACCTAGAGATTTATTGCACTGGCTGCTTTTTCGTACCATACATTTTCAGTCTCGGGGTCGATCTCGGAATCTGGATCAATCAGTTGCAGTGCGGGCCTATCTGATGCATCATAAGTGACCAATTCCTTTGTTTCTCCCTCGGGCTTTTCAACCGTTGGGTCTTCATCGTCAGAGATGTCCATGTCTATGACCATCTCAGCTAAGCTCAACTGGGCTTCAGGTTCTTCTTCAGTTGCAGTTGCCACAGTTGATGGTTCCGGTTGAACCACGGTTGTTTCAGTGATGATTGGGGCGGACTCAGACAATCGTAGTCGCTTGTTCTCCCCCTCACGGTGATCAGGATCATCCTGGTCATCGTGTCGTCTCTTGAGTCCGCTAGCTTGACTCTTGCAGGTGTCTTCGAGTGAACCGACTCTTTCGGACAGCGTTTTAAGCGCTTGTTGAACGTCCTTGAGATTCGTGTCAAGCTGGTCCAATCTGGTGGTAATGGATGACAAAGGAGCAGATACCTGGGAACGTAGAACTGATACCAGGTCCGCTTCAGTAGAGGCATCGGTGTCGGTATGCTGGAGCAGCTGAGCGAGAAGCATAGTCTTGAGCGTATCCACCGAATAAGATGGCTGAGCAGGAGCCAGTGGATGTGTTGGTGCGGATTCAGATTCGACTACCTTCTCTTTACCTTTGATCAGGCTCTTGAGTTTGTCGAGCTCGGTGGTGAACTGCTGCTCCATTGCCTCTCGGACAGCCTTTAGGGCGCCGTCCAGATATTCCCTTGACATTACGCCGGGTGACTTAACTCCGGGATCACTTAGATTACCCGTTGAGGCATCTACCTTAGAGGTAGAGCCACCTACGTTCACGGTTGGCGATGGTGTGGTCGTGGTAGGATTTCCTTCCGATCCTCATGTTCCGCTTAAAGGCGGAGAAACTATGGAAGTTCCGATCGGGTCACGAAGAGCACCGATTTGTAGAATCTCATCTTGTGTCCTAGCCAAAGAATGTTCTATTTCAAGTGGCTCTAGACTCGATGGTGCTTTGAAAGAAGGCGAGACCGGGGGAGGCTGGTCTCTTGTTTCAATACCAATACTCTCCAAGTGAGAGATCGGTAGATGTTGTGCTGAGTCCCCGTGCAAAAGTGAAACATCCGTCTTTTGAGAGACGGATGAGTGGCTATGGAGGTCGTGCAATTGCGCTACTAGGTCCACGGCGGCTTCTTCAATACCGTGTCCCAACAGATGAGACACGATAGTAGATGTGGCTACCTGGATGATGCTGGTTTGGGGTCACTCTGAAGCCTCTTTATTTTTACGGCTTTCTCTCTCATGATTCTTTTTCGCGCTAACTTTACTTTGTCTCACCACTTCTGGATTTTCAACTAATACTCCCTCCGTTCTCCTTGTATCTCCCGCAATAGGCTGGGTAGTAGGGATTAGAGGGGGGTGTGGGTGAGTCAGATGGGGTTCCTCCGGTCAACGGTGGGTGTGGTCCGATACGGGGTGGTATTAGGGATATGCGTATGGCACGGTCCGTATCGGATTCGGTGGAGTCGGATTCCACGTCTTCAACCTGTCTGGTAGGCGAAGGAGGGTCAGAAATGTAGACCTCCGTATCACGGTGAATTGAAGGTCTTTCGGTTTCAGTGACGACCGGGACCTCGTGTAGTCCAGTCGATGGTCTTGCTTCGGTCGTGGTACGGGTGGTGGGAATAGGGGGTGGTTGGCTAGTTCCTGCTTGGCTGGGTGGGTAGTACTGGCTTGCGTATCCAATGCACCACACGCGTCTGTTCCCCTCCCATGCACTCTCAACACACCCCGTCTGGGAGCCCCAGCTACCCGAACTCTGCCTCCTTGCGTCCGTGGACCCTAACATCGCTCAGTTCTAGGTCCTGGGGGAGGTCCCTCCGGCTCTGGCTTGACCATGGGATTCCCTAACTCTCTCTTATACTCTATCACACTCGGTGCATTGGGGTCCGCGTGTGCCAGTAGGTGTTCTGGGATAGGCATGGTCGAGGTATCAGGTGGATTACGAATCACTAAGTACTGTAAGTTGAACTGAGGACATACCAGATGATTGATACGCCGCGGGATAAGTTGATTCGCGTCCATGTGTTGTCGGATGGCTAGAGAAAAGAAGCGCGGAAATGGGAGGAACTTCTTTTTGGATCCGCCAGTCTGTCGGATGGCTTGCACCAGCTCACGCCAAATGATAGCTGAGTAGTCTATGTGCCGGTTGTAGCATACAACGTGAAATAAGCGTAGGAAATCTATGGTGCATTGGTCTATCCCCTTTCATCGGGAGGATAAACACCTGTTCAGGATCGAGAACAGCGTGTACCAGACCAGGGCGATATACTTCCGGTTGAATGCTGATGGACGGTCGAGCGCGTGGTGATATCCAAGTGTGCGGATGTCAGCACAGAGTGTTGCGTCATCGACGGAGGGGGCGTATTCGGCATTACCTCCGGCAGTAGGTTCCGGAAGTGATAATATGCGTCGAAGAGATTCCGGTGTTCGCGTGAAAGGATGATTTTCAAAGTGTGTCGTGATGGTCTGGGTGTTGTTGGCAGTGCCATACTTGGTATACATACATGACAGGTACGTCTATTGTCGCGGTCAGTGCTCGGCGAAGCGGGTGGCCGAGCATTATATCAACGACCACTCGGTGGGTGGGTCGGAATGCAGCAGCGTCAAGATGGTGGTTGTTCGGTGAGATCTCAATGCCATGGTCCTCGGGAACCAATGCATTGTAAGTCGCCTCATCAATAAATTCCTCTTGAGGAGGGATTTGCTGCTATTGTTGCTCTTGTTGTTCCGCCATATAGTATACCTGAAAAAAGAACAATGTTAGAGCTTGGACGTGATCAAATCGGAAATTATGCATACCTTAGCATTTGAATGGCTCAATCAGCGGTTGATTGAGGACTGGCAGTAGGTGTAAGACATTGGGATTGCCAATGTTTGAAAACTGGTAAAGGCATAGGACTCAAGCAGTGTCCGGATAAACAGGGTATCCAGACAGGTATGACTTACCGGATACAACAGAGGTTACCGGGTGGAAGAGAGTGTCCGGAAGCATGATGGTTACCGGAGAGGTTTGGGTTACCGGTCAAGTGTAGGTTACCGTTCAAGTGTAGGTTACCGGTCAAGTGCAGGTTACCGGATGAAATAGGGTTTCCGGATAACCTTCCATCCGGATTGTCGAACTTACCGGATACAAAAGTATCCGGACGACAATGGGTTAACGAACGAGTGAGTTACCGGGTCAATGGGGGTTACCGGGTATGATGACTGTTACCTGGTAATTTGCTAGTTACCGGATAACTTGGCAGTTACCGGACGACATACCGTTGTGCTCAAATCGACTCTAATGCCATTCAAAAACGAAATCTACTTAGTTTCTACGATTCTAAGTGCAAATATATGACCCAAACATGTATTAAGCGACGAAAATCATGCACAAATGGACCAAAATGTGAGGCGACCCGGTTTGGGGTTTTGAAACCCTCGGTCGATCCGAAATGGGCTAGAGTCGGCGGTGAAACATCAAATTAAAGAGCAAAGTGCAATCGAGGTTTGATTAGAAACACATACCTGAAGTGTGGATTGCGAAATCAATGAACGAGAGCAGAATCCGAGAGTTTCCGAGTGTAGGAGAGTCGAGAGGGTTTAGGAAGGGTTTTTGTAACAACCCGGTTCCCATAACATACATCATAATACATAACATTCATACATATCATTGATTTACAGCAAAAGTTACATAACAAACCAAGTACGGTCTCATTAGTCTTGACATTACAAAATATATCTAAGCTTCCTAATCAACATCCATCAAAAGCTTCCTACACTTCATCCTCTCCTGCCGATCCTTAACCTAGAAAACATATTTTTGAAAACAAAATGAGGGTTAGACCAAACGGGTCTAGTGAGTTAATCCCGGTCCTTTCCAAAATCATTATAAAACCTTTTATGTAAATCCTTTGTATCAAAATAGTTTAGATAAACCTTTGGTAATTCTTTCGTAAAATATAAACATACCACACGTATATAAATACCAAACAAGACTCGTGCATCGTGCTCCACTCATCCTCATCCTCGTTCCCATGGCCATATTAGTTGGTAGCAATCCAACTAATAAATCAACGCCGTACAACAACTACGACACACAACGCCGTACAACATCTACGACCAACAACGCCGTACAACATCTACGACCAACAACGCCATACAACAACTACGACACACACTTCAGCCGGCATAGTTCGGCGTGCTCTCGTGTAGTATAATACTTACATAAATATAACATCTCATTATTTTATATTTAAAAGCATATACTCAATCGTATCTCAATATACGATATACCACACCATCACACATATCCTTTTCGTATATATATTTCACAAATTCTCAATCCACACATACTCATATATATATAAACACATATATATGTTCCCCAGTTGAAAACGTTTAAAGTAAAACTCACCTCGATCGCTTATCCATAAACACTTCCAAGCTTTTCTCCAAAAGATTCAGTCTTTCAATCCAAATCCACAGAATCTGAAACAGATTAAATACAAATATCCCCTTACCATTTGAACGCGTGAACTCTAGATAAATCTACCAAACTCTCGCCATCAAAACAACCAAACAGCTATAGTTTCCGGACAGCCCAAAGCCACCCGGACAACCCAACTTTTCCGGACAGCATAAAGAATCCGGACAACACAAGGAATCCGGACACCACAGACTAATCCGGACAACAAAGGAATCCAGACACCACAGACTAATCCGGACAACAAAGGAATCCGGACACCACAGACTAATCCGGACAACAAAGGAATCCGGATGCCATCCGGTCTCTAAATCATCCGGAAACCATCAATCAAATCGTCCGGACTCTATCAACAACTTACCCGGACACCACCCAAGAATCTACCCGGACACATTCATATCATCCGGACACCTCTGACTGTTTATCCCATTTTCACCCAGAAATCGACTGAATCATTAACATATGTGATTTTGACTATTCTACTCCGATAGGACCTATCTAAAAGCAATTACAAACATAAAATATAAAGAGACATACCTCAGATTCACTTCCAAGCATACCAATTGAAGTCTTAACCACAAAGCTCTTTCTTTCTTCTTCTTAGCTCCAAGAACACACACACACACATACCTTAGTTTAGATATTTCCGAGTTGTGACATATCTGAACTCCTAAAGGGGTAATATCAACCTATTTTCACTTTAAACCTTGAACTTCTCAATAATGACCCAAACACCCCTAAACTTATAATTTATCCAAACATACCCTAAACATCTAACTTTAAAGTTAACTTTATTTAACGGAAAGGAGATTTTAACTAACGAACTTACCCGGGGTATTACATTATCTCCCCCTTAAAAGAATTCTGTCCCGGAATTCGGTTAAGCAATAAACGAGGGTAACTACTATCATGTCCTATCCAATGGTCCTTCACTCTGATCATTACATTCGACTACTTTCTCCCACTCTCTTCTCAACATAAAACACGTTTTCTCCAAGGATAGCTCACTAGGAGGTAGTCACTCTTAACGGATCCTATGAGCTAGCTTTCTTTCACCTCCAGACCAATCGCACGTACCCAATTTCAACAACTACTGTACTTTACTAACAATTTCACCATACCTCATATCAGGAACTTAATCGAGTCAATCCAAAATCACACTCAATGCTCAAAATAACTTCACATTTTCCATTTCTCAAACGGTAATACTCTATTCTTTAGCTAACCATCTACTGCCACTCCATTCTCTTATTCTTGAATAATACTACTACACACCACCTCGACATCCATGCCTTTCCACACATACTTTTGGCACATCTAAACAACTTATAAACAAAATCCCGAGCAGAGGTTTCCACTTATACTCACCCCATATCATCACAAATCCACCACTCAATCTCACGAAATTCATTACTACTACACCTCGCACATTCACTAATTATAAACTGCCACCATCTTATCCACATTACCCCACACATTTAAACAATACCTTTCTTGATAGCGTCAACAATCACATTAAGTATAATCTACACAACATACTAAACTGTCGCCTTCATGACTAGGTCAAGACTTCACGCACTATCGTTACCTTCCACACACAATTCATCACGTTCTACATACTGCTATTATTCTTTACACTCAAGCCATCACACTCCACACACTAAAAATTAGAACAACAATAATTAAACACACCCTTCTATATCTCTAACACAATTATCAAATATTTTTCTAACACAAATAGTAAAATTGAAAACACAAAAGAATCGGTTTGCACCGAAGTCAGATAACACTTTAGCACGTATAAAGTTTATAGAAATATACCTGTCTTCATCTCTATCCATATGTCGAGTTCGACTTGCCACTCTGTTGATTCAACAAGGTTAATATACACGTAAGCACATACCCAATATAACAAGATATTTTGGTTCAACATGTACTTGTAAGTTCATGATTACACTGGCCAGGTGTAATTTGAAAATACCTTACATGATGTTCCTTCTACCTTTTTATATTTAACATCCCAAGGTTCTAAAATAATAAGGACATCCTACTTCACATACAGTTTAAGTCTAGGTATAAATCCAAATACCTAAATCCCTTAAACTAGGGCTCTGATACCATTTGTAACAACCCGGTTCCCATAACATACATCATAATACATAACATTCATACATATCATTGATTTACAGCAAAAGTTACATAACAAACCAAGTACGGTCTCATTAGTCTTGACATTACAAAATATATCTAAGCTTCCTAATCAACATCCATCAAAAGCTTCCTACACTTCATCCTCTCCTGCCGATCCTTAACCTGGAAAACATATTTTTGAAAACAAAATGAGGGTTAGACCAAACGGGTATAGTGAGTTAATCCCGGTCCTTTCCAAAATCATTATAAAACCTTTTATGTAAATCCTTTGTATCAAAATAGTTTAGATAAACCTTTGGTAATTCTTTCGTAAAATATAAACATACCACACGTATATAAATACCAAACAAGACTCGTGCATCGTGCTCCACTCATCCTCATCCTCGTTCCCATGGCCATATTAGTTGGTAGCAAGCCAACTAATAAATCAACGCCGTACAACAACTACGACACACAACGCCGTACAACATCTACGACCAACAACGCCGTACAACATCTACGACCAACAACGCCGTACAACAACTACGACACACACTTCAGCCGGCATAGTTCGGCGTGCTCTCGTGTAGTATAATACTTACATAAATATAACATCTCATTATTTTATATTTAAAAGCATATACTCAATCGTATCTCAATATACGATATACCACACCATCACACATATCCTTTTCGTATATATATTTCACAAATTCTCAATCCACACATACTCATATATATATAAACACATATATATGTTCCCCAGTTGAAAACGTTTAAAGTAAAACTCACCTCGATCGCTTATCCATAAACACTTCCAAGCTTTTCTCCAAAAGATTCAGTCTTTCAATCCAAATCCCCAGAATCTGAAACAGATTAAATACAAATATCCCCTTACCATTTGAACACGTGAACTCTAGATAAATCTACCTAACTCTCGCCATCAAAACAACCAAACAGCTATAGTTTCCGGACAGCCCAAAGCCACCCGGACAACCCAACTTTTCCGGACAGCATAAAGAATCCGGACAACACAAGGAATCCGGACACCACAGACTAATCCGGACAACAAAGGAATCCAGACACCACAGACTAATCCGGACAACAAAGGAATCCGGACACCACAGACTAATCCGGACAACAAAGGAATCCGGATGCCATCCGGTCTCTAAATCATCCGGAAACCATCAATCAAATCGTCCGGACTCTATCAACAACTTACCCGGACACCACCCAAGAATCTACCCGGACACATTCATATCATCCGGACACCTCTGACTGTTTATCCCATTTTCACCCAGAAATCGACTGAATCATTAACATATGTGATTTTGACTATTCTACTCCGATAGGACCTATCTAAAAGCAATTACAAACATAAAATATAAAGAGACATACCTCAGATTCACTTCCAAGCATACCAATTGAAGTCTTAACCACAAAGCTCTTTCTTTCTTCTTCTTAGCTCCAAGAACACACACACACATACCTTAGTTTAGATATTTCTGAGTTGTGACATATCTGAACTCCTAAAGGGGTAATATCAACCTATTTTCACTTTAAACCTTGAACTTCTCAATAATGACCCAAACACCTCTAAACTTATAATTTATCCAAACATACCCTAAACATCTAACTTTAAAGTTAACTTTATTTAACGGAAAGGAGATTTTAACTAACGAACTTACCCGGGGTATTACAGTTTTTGAGTAGTATTTTCCGGGTAAATGGAATAATGAGGGTTTCCAGATGCTTATATATGGACGCACTTACCGGATAGGTTACCCGGTAACTTACCGGGTAAGTGTCCAAAAAGCCGAAATCTGAGAAATTTGAAAAATTTCCCGCTCCCCCTCAACCTTAGCACAGGTATTACCCTGCTCCCCCTCGAAACATGCATTTGAATGAGCAGGAAGACGACATCACACACAAAAACTTGTACACTTTTAAGAAACATGTGTGACGCTCCCCCTCAGATGATGAAAAACTATGATTGTGCTCCCCCTCAGAAAGTGCACGGAGTGTGATGTGATGTGCACTCGGGAATGTCCTTACACACACAAGAAAAACTTTTCTGGCAGTTAACAAAAAAAAATGTGTGTGACACTCCCCCTCAATAATAGAAGTAACTTACCTGATACTTGTTCGTGCTCCCCCTGAATACATGAACAATTCGTGAAAGCACATATATGAGCAAAAATTGAATAAGACGACAGTATTTAAACAATAGGAAACACACGTGGAAAGAAAAGAAACAAACGAAATCTACCAAATAAATACAGAGACTGAACCTAACTATGTAACGGATACAAGTAGAATACAGATGCGAGAGAGTGTCTACTCAATCATCTAGAGTGTGAACAGTAGATGATGATTAGACAATTTCTCGTAGATGTATGGAACTTGTATCGGGCACACCATCAGATCAAGTCTTCAGATTTAACATACCTAACCTGGACACTAGATAATTAAAGCGTTTTTCGTCCAGGGGTTTGGTAAACAGGTCTGCTAACTGATGTTCTGTATTTACAAAGTAGAGTTCGTCTATACCTCTTTCAATGTGATCCTTGATAAAATGGTACCGAACGTCAATGTGCTTCGTATTTGTATGCTTGACCGGATTGCTGGATATTGCAATGGCTATCTTCGAGTCGCAGTAGATGGGCACCTTGGTGTATGTGAAACCGTAATCCTTGAGTTGCGTGAGCATCCATATCACCTGAGAACAGTAGCTTGCGGCGGCCACGTATTCCGCTTCGGCAGTCGATGTAGAGACGCACTGCTGCTTCTTGGATGCCCAACTCACCAGATTGTCGCCCAAGAACTGCACATGACCCGATGTGCTCTTCCGATCCATCATGCTGCCCGCGTGGTCCGCATAAGAGCCAACAGACGAATCGATTCAAAGTGACTTTTGGATTTCTGGTAAGAATTCTATTCAAACCATTGGACTGTGTTCTTAGCATTGAAACTCATATTCTGATTTAGTGAAAATTGATTGTTTTCGTTTATCACATTCTGTTCGTATCATCTTAGTAAACGAATCTGCAAATTTTCATTGTCCAATTCGATCATCTTAGTTGGTTTTAAGCAAAATCAAATTCACAAGTTTTTGGTCTCTGTTCTTGCAAAAATCCAATTTTTCCATAAAAAACTTGTTATTTGACTTCAAAATCGATTCGGGTATTGTTATTATTGTGTTTTGTCGAGTTCCTAACCTTTCAGGAATGATTCTAAGCAACCCTAATCGATTTCCAATCATCTTGGAAACCTCAGCCGCATTTACCGGACACCACAGCCGTGGTTACCGGGTCCATCAGAGTGTTACCGGGTAAGTTTCCAGTCTTTCAATTGTTACCGGGTAACACCAAGTTACCGGGTAATATATCACTTACCGGTAATTTTCATACTTTCCGGACAAGTTCCCGGTAAGAACATCCGGTAACTACCTTTTCATCCGGTAAGTTCTCTCATCCGGTAAGCTTGTCATTTGTTTCATTTTGTTATCGGTAAGCTCTTGATTTAGTTGCTTCATTCGGTAAGTAAGTACATCCGGTAACTGCCTCTACACCCGGTCAGTCCTCATCATCCGGTAAGCAATTCCACCTGGTAAGTTCTGTTTTATTTCATTCGGTAAGTATTACTTTTATCCGGTATCTATATCCTATCCGGTAAACTCACTTCATCCGGTAACCTCAAGTTATCCGTTAACCTGAGTTTATCCGGACACTCCTTTTTTTCCCTGGATTCCTCTGTTGATTGAACACTTACACACACAATCTGATCCGGACACTTCCAGATCAAACATCTGATATCCGGATTCCTATCTGGTAAGTTCTGCTTAGTCAATTTCTTACCGGTTTTAGCATAAACCACTCTTAGAACCTGCGTTAGGATATCACTCTTAGTGCGTTGCGTTAGGATCTCACATTGAATCGAACCAATCGTCTGACGATCACATTAGTGCAACATAAGATGTCTTCGCACGACGCTCTCGCTATCGGCACCGACTCCAAGCCACCTTGCCTCTATCAAGGTGAATACAGTCAGTGGCGAGATAGATTCTTGATCTTCATTGAGTCAAATGATAACTTCGAGTTTATCTGGCGAGCTCTAACTGATGGGCCAATTCCTCAACCCATGAAGACTGTACCAGCAACTGAAGAAGGTGGTCAAGCTCGTTACGAGGTTAAGACATACGCCGATATGACTGCCGACGAAAGAGGCATGATTGAGGGAGAAAAGCATGCTAAGAGGTACCTTGTTTAGGCTCTACCTAACACGATCTAAACAGCCATAGACAGCTACAAAAAGACAGCAAAGGGCATGTGGGATCAGGTGGAGAAAATGATGCGCGGGAGCAAAGTCGGGAACCAACTGAAAATCAACAGTTGTATAACCAAGTTCGATGGGTTTAAGCAGCGCACCGGCGAATCCCTCACCCAGTCCTATGAACATTTTTGTCTCCTTCTCAACGAGCTTCACAATAACCAAATCACTCGATCAAACACGGAGAATGCGCTCAAGTTCCTCAACAATCTGTTGCCTGAATGGAAAGTGTTCGCATCTCAGGTTAAGCACAAATACTTGATGGAGAACGTTGGCATACACGAACTCTATGAGATGCTTCTTCAGGACGAAGATGAAGTGATGGAAATTCTGAACGAAAAGAAGTCTGCGTCAAAGCCGCCTGCTGATCCACTAGCTCTCATGTCTTCAAAACGAGGCAAATCTTCTGGCCGTCATTCCAAACGTGTCCCAAAGCCAAGTGAATCTGAATCAGAACCTGAGGAAAAGGAAGACAGTGATTCTGATCCTGAATTAACAGCCATTAAGAAAGCAATGACTCTGCTCTCCAAATCCTTCCAACAACAGAAGTTCTACAAGAAGCCCACATCCAATAATCAGCGCTATTCCACCTCCTCCAACAAGCGCCATGATTATCAGGATAAATACGAAGGCGAGAAGAAGTCCGATGAGCCCAACCAGTCTGACAAGAAGGAGAAGACAGAGAAAGATGACCGCAAATCTGAAACAAAGAAGAAAGACGAACCCGTGACATGTTATAACTGCGGGAAGCTTGGTCATTTTGCGAAAGATTATAGAAAGCATGTTGTAAAGAACGCTCACTACTACAAGGCAAAGCTCGCACTGGAAAAACAAAAGGAAGCGGGCGAAGCTCTGTTTGTTGAAGATGACTATTGGCTGGGTCGATCTGATAGTGAAAGTGACTCTGAAGGTGCTGATGCTTTTATGGGCTACCACTCTCCTGCTGATGAAGAAAAGACAAAGGTGTGTCAGGTATATGAACCTATCTATCAAGATCTTTATAACCGAACACAACCTCTTGTTGATCGGATAGATTCCTATAAGGACACCGCTAATGAACAACTGCTTGAGATTAAATCACTATCTGAAAAGCTAGATGTTCAAAAATGAATAACTGAGAAACACAAGTCCGAAAATGCTAATTTTAAAGAAAAATGCAAAAATCATTCAATAGCACCTAAGGACATAAGGGCCAAAATATCTGAACTACAGTCATAGCTTGATGAGTGTGAGAATGAGAAAGCAGAAATTGTTTATCAATGCTCTGCTCTTCAAATTCAACACAAGGAGTTTGTCAATAAAATTATTGATCTTGAAACCAAACTCCACAAAAGAGGCCACACTGACCAAACCATTCATATGAATAAACCCAAGGAGTTCACTTACTTCAACAAGGAATGGGGAACGGATACGATAACCCATAGTACTTGAAAAAGGGTATATTCAAAAGACCTACATTGTATGATTTTGGTTGTCTTGGAATAGACAAAAAGTATCCAGAATATGGGATAAAATGGACTGGTCCTCTTGAACCTGAAAAGGAAGAGGAAACTGAGGAATATAAGCGCAAATACACGACAAAAATGCAACTTCCTTTTGTTATGAGCCTTTGAACTATTATTATGAGAAAAATCAAAAGAAATACCTCTCGAATGACTATTTTGACTGCTATAAGGTTGTAACGCCCAAGAATTCCTCCAAAAAGGATGAGGTCCAAGCAACCGAACCCAAGACTGAGACGGATGAGTTCAAACTCTATGTTCCCCCTCTCATCTTGGAAGCTAAAATAGTTGAGTTAGAAGAGTCACTCGAGAAGGAAAGGTCTTGTTTTCAAAAGGAAAGGCAAGCGCTTATCACATAACTTGAGAATCTCAAATCCGTGAAAACCGAAGATGTGTTGGATGAAGGACAGGAAATCCTTCGGTGTGAAATCAACAAGCTCACATCAAAACTGTCTGCCTTGGCAACATAAGCGATGAAGGAGCATACGAGAAATGGTCAACTCCAAGAGCAGGTTGACCAACTCCAAAATGAAAATTAGATTTCACCCAAACTTTCCTCCAACTCATCTGACACGTCTTCGTGTAAAGCTTTCATTGGCAAAATCTCTACACAAGACGGTAAAGAATCTCAAGATAAGGGTGTTTTAAGGAATTTAAACTCTGATTTTTTCCTAGCTTCTGCACCGAATTCCCCGAAACATACAGGCACAAAGTGTTCCTCGCCTTCCTCGGCCAATCCAAGTCCCACTATCCCGGATATCGATTTTTCAGAATTTATGAATTCTGAGGGTAATTCTGATGAAGAGTTTGAATCGTTCCCCTTAGACAAACCTCTTCCAAGTCATACTGACTTTCTTTCACCAGTAGTCAATCGACCGGTCAACTTTCAAAAGGGTGAATGTTCCAAATTAAAAACCCCGGCTGTGATTAAGGTTTCTAAAACTAAATCACATTCTTAAAAACAATCACAGCCGAGGCAAAAGACCGATCGATCGACTGATAGAAATCATGTTTCCTCAAAATCCATTGACCATGTTGTCCATGTTGTTTCAGATAAAACCGGTCGAGCTAAACAGGACAAACCAAAGTGGCTAGCTAAGGAATCTATCGAGAATGCTGCATCAAAGTTATTTAATACTGTTTTTTTCCTAGAATGAACAAAAATGATTGTGCTTGGAATCATAGGAATGATTTTGTTAAACAAGACATTAAATTTCCGATTAAACTTTATTCCATTCAGCAATTGATTCAATTATCGCATGATTGTTTGTGTTGTTCTAGTTGTGGTTGGAATGGCTTTGATGACATTAATAATAATGATTGGTTTGGGTCATATCATATGTATAATTCTGCACCCAAACGCAGACCCCGTAAAAACAAAAAGAAATCTAAATCTACACGGGGTCCCCAATCAGAGGTAAAACCCAAGCCAGAAAGGAAACCCATTTCAAAACGGGTTCCTACTACTAAGGTTAAACCTACACCCAAGAGGCAACCTGCTTCAAAACAGGTTCCTCCGAAAGGTGTAAAATCTAACCCTCCAGGACCCATTTTACAATGGGTACCTAAAGTACGTTAATCTCGTTTTGTAGGACGGTCATGTGTGGTACTTAGATTCTAGATGCTCCAAGCACATGACCGGAAGGAGGGAGCTTCTCACGAACTACAAGGAACAATATTGCGGAGACGTGAGATTTAGAAACGATGACAAGGCGCCGATTTTGGGCTACGGCGACATTGTCCAAGACAAGATCACAATAAAGAAAGTTTCATACGTCGCGGGATTGGGACACAACCTGTTCAGTATCGGCCAATTCTGCGATAAAGATCTTGAGGTCAGATTTAAAGCAAAAAGGTGTAGCATCCTCACTGACGCCGGAACGGAGCTACTGGTTGGAACGCGAAAGACCAACCTCTACACCATCGACCTCGCAGCCCTGAAGACCGATAATTCTGTCTGCCTGATATCAAAGGCCAATTCCCAGCAAGCATGGATTTGACAACGACGTCTCTCACACCTGAACTTCAAGAGTATCAACAAACTGGTGCTTGGCGGACATGTTAAAGGCATGCCCGACCTTCAATTCGTGAAGGATCGACTCTGCGGGGCATGCGAAATGGGAAAGATGAAGCGAGCGACGCAAAGCCGAAGGCCGCTCCGAGCACGTCCCGGTCTCTCGAACTTATCCATATGGATCTGTGTGGACCGATGCGTGTTCAGAGCATCAACAAACGCAAGTATGTCCTGGTGATGGTGGAAGATTTCTCACGCTATACATGGGTCAAGTTTCTACGCTCGAAAGACGAAACCCCAGAACAGATCATCAACCACCTGAAGACCATCCAACTGAACCTTCAATAGCATGTCTAGACTATCAGGACCGACAACGGGACGAAGTTCAAAATCAAACGGTGAACGAATACTTGACTTCAGTCGGTATCTCGCAGACCTTCTCGGCGGCACGCACTCATCAACAAAACAGAGTGGTGGAAAAACGCAACCGTACCCTCGTCGAAGCTGCTCGCACGATGTTGTCTCATTCTAAACTGCCATTATTTCTCTGGGCCGAAGCGGTGTCAACTGCATGCTACACGCAAAACCGCTCCATCATCAATAAGCGGTTCAACAAGACACCGTACGAGATCATGAACAACCGCGTTCCGAACATCAAGTATTTCCACGCGTTCGGATGCACGTGCTACGTCCTCAACGGCAAAGATGATCTCGGGAAATTCAGCCCGAAGGTAGACGAAGGAGTTTTCATAGGATACTCCATGCAGGCTAAGGCGTATCGCGTTTACAACAAACAGACTTAAACCGTTACTGAGAGTGTAAACGTGACATTCGACGAAGCCGCAGATTTGGCTTCTGAACATATCAGTTCAGAACCCGGTTTAACTGGTGTGTTAGCTTCCGAACTTCCACGTTCGGGATCTGCACAAACGGCAGTAAATCCGAATCACGCATCTACGTCGAATGCTCATCTTTCTGATTTAGATTTACTGTTTCAATACTTCTATGATGATATGTTTAATATTTCTACCCCTCGTGTCTCAGCGCAACCAAGACTTGAAGCTGCTCAAATCGAGGATTTGGCGAATCTCTCCGGTCCGCAGCCCTCGACTAGCACTCTAGCAATCACTGTAGAGACACCTCAGACCTCATCATCAACATCTTCTGATACAACCATCCCCCCGGAGGAACCAGTTCAAAATCCGGAGATCGCTCCTGAAGATTCGTCCTCTACTACAATCATTGATCAACCTCTGCATTCATCGGAACCAGAAGTTGCTCAACCTTCCACGAATCATCCCCCGTCTCCTCCAAGAAATCAACCTGCTACACTTGAAGCTGTTCAAGACCTTCCAACTGGTGAATACGTGGATCCGGACACCTCTCACTCAACTCAGCAGCCGCTTCCACATACCACCAAATGGACATGAGCTCATCCCCTGCACCAGATTATCGGTGATCCCTCCACTCCAGTCCAAACACGAGGCGCATCGGCCAATTTCTGTCTCTTCTCTGGATTCCTGAGTAAGATCGAGCCTACCACCGTCCGCGAAGCACTCGAAGATCCGGACTGGGTCATGGCCATGCAAGAGGAGCTCAATCAATTCGAGGCTCTCAAAGTATGGCGACTTGTCCCACGTCCATCTCACAAGACGGTGATCGGCACTAAATGGATATTCAAGAACTAGAAGGACGAAGACGGCATCATCGTACGAAACAAGGTGCGTCTCGTGGTCAAGGGATACCGTCAACAAGAAGGGATAGACTATGACGAGACATACGCTCCGGTGGCAAGAATTGAAGCAATACGTATGTTCCTTGCATATGCCGCGTAAAAGAACTTCACAGTCTTCCAAATGGATGTGAAGACCGCATTTCTCAATGGAGAACTCAAGGAAGAAGTGTACGTATCACAACCGGACGGGTTCGTGGACGAAAAGAAGCCTGACCATGTCTACATACTAGACAAGGCGCTCTACGGTTTGAAGCAAGCTCTACGGGCCTGGTATGATACATTATCAAAGTTTTTAATAAAGTCAGAATTTTCACGAGGTAAAATCGATACAACTCTCTTTATTAAAAAGTAAAAAGGTCATATAGTGTTAGTTCAGGTGTATGTCGACGATATAATTTTCGGCTCTACTAACCCACAGTTTGCTAAGAACTTTGCCAAATTAATGGGAAATTTTTTCAAAATGAGTATGTTGTGTGAGATGAATTTCTTCCTTGGTCTTCAAGTTAAACAACTGTCGACTGGGTTATTCATAAATCAGGCCAAGTACATCCGGGATATTCTTAAGAAATTCCAGATGGAACAGTCCTCACCGATGAAAACTCCCATGGCACCAGGTACAAGGTTACATGTCGATCCTAACGAAAAGGATGTGGACACTAAAACGTACCGGGGAATGATTGGTTCTTTAATGTACCTAACTGCTAGTAGACCGGACATCATGTTTTCGACATTTCTCTGCGCTCGGTTTCAGTCAAAACCGAAAGAGTCTCACTTAATCGTTGTCAAACGAATTTTTCGTTATTTATGCGGTACTGCTGATCTTGGCTTGTGGTACCTGAAAGAGACAGGTTTTGAGCTGTCTGCATGCTCTGATACCACTTGTGAGTTCTAGATTGACAGGTAACAATAGATTCAATAAACAATAACAAGAACAGTTGTGGATTTCAACTTGTCATCCCTCTCGTATTCATTCAAAACTATCGTTCAGAGAATATTACAATTCAAAGTAAAGGAACGATTAACCTAATTCTAGGTTAACTAAACTATTTATACTTAGGCTTGAAACCTAAGGCCCATGGCCCATTAAGCCTAAACTAAACCCATTTAATAATAAAGGCTTTTACAAAAAGATTAAATAAACTAATTAAGCTCTATAATTAAACTATATAGTTCTTTATATATCTTTCTAATATGTAGGACATTTATGGTCCTAACACGTCCACCTGGTGCAAGTTCATCCTCCGGACGACGGAACCGTGAGGAGTGAAGACGGTTTGCTTTCATTTTCCTTTTGTGATCTTTTATTCTCTATCATTTTGGATGACTGTAATCAATTTCGCACATATTAGTTTTGGATGACTGTAATAGACTTATTTACTCATTGGGGACAATGTGTAGTCTTGGTTTGGGGGGGGGGGGGAAGTGAGGTCGCGGTTTCATTTGGGATCTTTATCATGTCTTAGAAAATGGTTGGAGTTGCGGTTATGACTAAATTTTTTTCCCTGATTTACCTTTAGTAGTAAGTAGAAACCGCATTTTGAGGAATGAAGCTGTAAAGGATAATATAGCATTGAATGAGACCCGAAAGATTGTATGCATTAGGGACATTAGTGGAGACCACCCATAATGTATTGAGCCATTTTAGCTTCGATTCTGAGAGAAAATACATGAACTCAATACACTTTTCGCTAATTTCTTATCGTGGCTATAGTTAATCTCACTATAGAATTGCACCAATTAGCAAAGACGTCCATAGGGATATCTAGTGTCACTACCATCTCATCTAAGTATAGACCTTGAGAAATGATTCCAGGCAATGTGAGTATAGAGCGTTTTTATCTTGCGCACCCTTCTTTTTTAGTGATCCTTAGCCATTTTTGCAGCCAAACACTGATTATGTCGATTCTAAACCCCATATTAACCCCTAACCTCTATAGTAGCCTACCTTTTGTCCAAACAAGTACCGATTACGAAAAATAGGGTGGGAGGTTAAACAAAAAAGGGGAAGGACAGAGAGACATAAATCACAGTGGAGTACGGAAAGATTGACATGACCAAAAAGGGTTGAAAAAAAAACAGTGATAAATAAATAAGGCCAATTGTCCAGTTCACTGCAGAAAAATAAAATAAAAGGATGACTCTAGTGCATAGAAGGAAAATAGGGTTGATATACTCAACCAAGGGAAGTGGGATGATAACACAGTGAAAAAGGCAAGAGATGGAAAGGAATGAGAATCGTTTGTTCGTACACTGGTACTTTGAGGACTTTGATCCAAATTACCTTTCGTTTCTTAGGCAATAGCCTAGCCCCATTACAACCCTTGTAAAGTCCTGGATGATCTTTTGGAAAGTATAAGGATAGATGAGAGTTGCACTGATAGTCTTAGTCTTGCTAGTTGATTCCATCCGATATCATTTTATTTGAACATTGGTGCGTCTTTCTTGTTAAGTTGTTCATGCTATTATCTCGAGTATTATTGCACATAATTTCCAATTGCATGACAACATGTGAGACAACCTAGGGCTCGAGTGAATTGAGAGTCCGACGAGGTAGGGTCGAGGCGAAATCCTCCTTGATCGTGCATGACTTTAGGTCAAATTTGATGTAGTGTGGTCCCGACCAGTTCTATTCTCAAAAAGTTAGTGTTTCGACCTTTACAAACTGGGGGTTTTTCGGTGAAGGGTTCTGATTAATCTGTTAATTCCTTTTGTTGACTGAGATGTGTAAAGATCCATAATGACACCACCGACTTCACATTTGTGCGAATTTTGCTATGACTCTGGTTTATGATTTTTTTATTGCTGTTTTACTTGAGGACAAGCAACGCTCGATTTGGGGTTGTGATAAGGTCAGTTTCGACATTATTTTCACTCTCGAATCGAGTAAATGTTGGGTGTTTTCAAGTGAAATAGTGACCATCGCTTATGTTTTTCACTAGATTGTTACAGTTCATCAAATGCTAGTGGAATGAAGAGGATCACTTAGTTTTCACTGAAAGATGCGCAAATCCAGAGGAAAATGATTAATTGAAGACGACACGACCCATGGCGCGACTTGAACCGCGGCGTAATGCGTGCAAAATGTGAAGAGACTCACTCCAGAAGCCAGTGTGACCTTGGCGCGACCCAATCTGCGGCATGATGCGCACAGTTTCCAAAGTGATACACGACAGAAGGCGGCGCGACTTATGGCGCGACCTAAGTGGCGCCAATTCTAGCGTTGAGTGCCAGTTGCTGTTTTAATCCCTACTTTCTCATTTTAGGGTTATCATTCAACTTGGGGGCAGCTGGTAGGCAGGAGGCGAGACGAGACGACGATTGAGTATGTGAGAGTGGAAGGGGTTCTTCTCAGGGAGTTATTTATCATTTTCTCCAGAACTTCTCGAACTATGAATTCTTTTACATCTTTTGTAATCTTTCGGTTTCTTTTACACACCCCCAACATGAGCTAAACTACGTGTTGGGGGGTTGGATGATGGTTGGTTCATAGATGTAGACTTTGGATGATTTGTATTTTGGTTTTCATAGATGGATGAAGCTTTTGAAATTATGCTTAATGCGTTTAACCAATTGATCACTTGTTAAATGATTTTACAATTCTTGAGTTTGTTCGAGAGAAACCACGAGATTGAGGTCAGATTCAATAGCCACCGATAGGAATTGGATAGAGATATACCAATTCCTTCGGTGTTGTGTTCTAAACCCTTCTCATTAACTTAATTTAATTGTGAGATCGAGAGATAAGCAACTCTAATTGAGTTAATTCTCTGTGTAGCTTGAAAAGTGCAACGAGTTTGGGTTTTGCAATTCATTGATCATTATAACCAATTATAAATCACTTTGAATTCTCATTAACTGAGCCACTCAGATTCCAACCCTCCATCCTTTCTTTCAATACTCCTATTAATCAACTTTCCTTACTTTTATATGCTTTACTATTCAAGGTATTTCCAAAATCATACCAAAATCAATTTTCGACCGTTCAGTTAATAGTTAATACAGTAATTGCGGTACTTAACACCTTGTTCCTTTGGGAAACTTCCAATAATGTATGATCTCTTCACTCTGCAACACCATTTTGTTGCGGTGTCCAGGAGGCTGAGAATGTGTCAGAAATTCCAATAGATTCAAAATAAGAATCTAACACCTTTTTCTTAAATTCAGTACCATTGTCATTCCTTCGATTGTACTGAAAACAGCAGATTAACTTAAATAATCTTGATTAAAGAATTAAAACAGTTCAGGAGCTTCATCCTTTGACCTCAAAAACTTCACCCAAGTATACCTTGAATAATCATCCACCACTACTAAAACATACTTCTTCCCATTTATACTCTGCACTCGCATCGGGCCACACTAGTCCATATGAATAAGATGACGTGGTCACTTAGTACTATGTTCAATATTTGACTTGTGAGAAGATCTTTTCATCTTGCCAATTTCACATACAACACGTAAGCTCACTTTATAAAACTTCAAATCAGGTAAGCATGTGACTAACCCTCATGTAACTAGTTTGTTGATATCCTTAAATTTTATGTGAGAAAGTCTTCTATGCCATAACCAACTTTGTTGCGTAGAGGCTTTAGACAGTATACACACTTCATTTGACGGTTTAAGATTTGCCAGGTCAATGGTATATTTGTTTGATTTCCTGTACCATGTAACAGCTCCTTTCCTTCCTCAGTTCTCATACTACATCTCTTAGCTTTGAAATTAACCTCGAATTGTTTATAACTGAATTGACATATGCTAAACAGATTATGTCATAACCCTTCAACATATGAATCTTTCTTGATCACAAGCTTATCATGCACCAGACCACCGTATCCCATGATCGGTGAGAAGTGATCATTACCAAACCGCACAGTTTCATCATATTGTTCATTGTAGTTGGTCAGTATTTATTTCCTTCCAGTCATGTGTTTTGAACATCTTGAATCTAAGTACCACACATGACCGACCTGTAAAACAAATTAAGCAGTTTTAGGTACCCATCTGAACATGGGCCCTCACTTGTTAGGTGCAATATCTTTAACTATATTGGTCGAGATTTTATAAGTCCCATACCAGTTATGGACATTCTTTTTATGAAAAAAATCACTCATTAATAAGAACAACAAATTTTCTATTAAGAGAAACTGATCAACTGATTTATGGAATATATATCAAACAAGGAAGTTTAATATAAGTTTTAATTGAAGTATCATCAACATGAGTTACATCAAGAAAGACTTTGTCCTCTTTTACATGAGAATTAGAAAGAAATGATTTTTACACATCTACATCTCCAGTACACTTCTTTATTCTCCAAACTTGTTTCACTCTTTTCAAATGATTATATGAAGTATCAGAAGAACCAGAGTCAGAATTACTTGAGTAGTAAGTATGAAATTTGAAAAAATTTCCGGACTTATGATGCCTCTGAGAATACCTCTTTGTTTTGTTAGAAGACTGGTAGGTATTTTTACGAAAAGTTTTAGAAAAACGTTAAGAAGATTCACCTTTGAAAAGCTTTTTCGGAATTTCTTGTTCTGTTCATTTGGTTTTCAATAAAATAATGAGAAGAACATTTGAGTTTTTTGAACAGTCAAAACAATCACTTTCATCATCTAAACTCACCTCAACATTCATCAAATCATCAAACTTTATTTCAGTTCCAGATTTAACAAATTCATCTAATGATGTTGAAATCTTTGAATCACAACAGATCTTTCTAATAAAATATTTACAAGTAGAAGCTTATGAATCAATTGAGATATTATCAGATAATACCACACTTGGTTCAAATTTTTCTTTAACTTGAGATTTGATAACATCCTCAAGTTCCTTGATTTTACTTAATAACTTATTTCGTTCTTCCAAATTCATACTCCTTTCGTTTTCAAGATCTATTTCAAGTTCAGATATTCTCTTTTCTAAAGAATTGTTCTCCTTTGAATTTGAAACATAAAACTTGATTAACACTAGGTTTGAAGAAAGTTCCTCATAAGAATAACTACGAAAGTAATCATCAGAAAGAGTAATTTACCTCGTTTTGAAACCTTCATTTATATTATCATAAACAAGAGGAGTTTGCATTTTTTCTGTTCTAGAACTATTGAAATCTTCTCTTCCTTCGACTTCTTTAGAAGAATGTGTAAAAATCGTTTTGTAACCATAACCTATGTATCAAATATCATACATAGTTAGAGTTTGACAAATGCCTTTTGTCAAAAACTTTAGATTTCAAAACCTAAACCTTCTTTTGGATTATAAAATTTGAGTTCTTTGGGTTATTCAGATGAATGGTTTGATCAGTTTTGCCTCTTTTCAAAAACTTATCCTCAAGTTGTTTGATATTTTGCATAAAGCTCAGTTCTTTCAGCTAAGAAAGAATCACATTTAACTACATTCTTACTACAATCACTTTCTTAATTTTGAATCTCTTTTTCTAATTCTGATATCTTCATTTCCAATCTAAAGAAGCTAAGTTTCTTATAGCTTAAGCATTCTCAAAAGAAAATTGTAAAACCAACTTATGCTCATTTTTCAAATTGTTTTACAAAGAAATAACCAAAGTTCTTTCCTTTTTGAGTTTAGCTTCAAACTCTTGAATTTTGAGCATCATTTCATTAGTTTTATACTCAAATGCCAAGAAATATTAGAATTTAACTCAGATGCAGAATCAGAATAACAAGAACCACAATCCTCCTCATCAAACATGTACTCTTCTTTCTTTTTCCCATGAAGCATATATAAGTTTGAACATCCACTTCATTATCTGTCAAGTTCAACCAGTGATCATCCTCCGCCATTAAAGCTTTGGCTGCTTCTTTTTGCTTGGCCAAAAGCATTTTCTTCTTATAGTACTCAGAATTCCTCTTAACTAGTTTCTCGCAATCTCTAGCATAGTGACCAGGCTTTCTGCAATTGTAGCACTTTGGAACATTATCCACTGCATTCTCATCATTCTTCTTCACGTCATACCTTTCCTTAGATTCATTCCTTCTTGAACCAGAAGAAAACCTTTGTTTGTTTGATGATGGCTTCTTATAGTGCTTTTTGTGGAAAGCTTTAGTCAATATAACCATAGCCTTTTCAGACCTTGTAAGTCAATGTCAGAGTCACTTCCTTACTCTTCACCTTCAGATGATTCGCTTGGTTCTTTTTCATGCTTAGAAATCTTAGAAGAATGCTTGTACTTTTTGTCAACAACTAATGCTAATGGATCAACCATTAGCTTTACAATCTGCTTTTGTGCTTCAAGAATATCTAATCCCTCTTCTTAATTCTGATTTGGATTCACATAAAACATCATGAATGTCTAACTCAGAAAGATTCTTGTTTTGAGGGATGTTAGTAGCAAACCGCTTCCACTCAGGCCTTAGATGATTCACAAACTTAATATTGATCCCAATGTTGTCTTATGAATGCCATTCTTTCTCAACTCGTTAAGCAAGTTACAATACCAATTATAAGTACTCTTCAACAGCTCTCCTTCTCTACCTTTAAAATATTCATAACTCGATAGGCACTTAGTCACCTTATTTTAAGCTCCCAAGTCAATGCCCTACATTTGCTTGGAGATTTCATCCCACATAGATTTATCCGTTTTGTGGCTATCAACACTGATATAAACCTCATTTGTCAATCCCTGCATCGGATATAATCTAGCCAATTTATCTGCTTTGTAGTCAATTTTTCTCTTACTCGATCAACTTAGCTAGATCTTGAGGAATTTTTCTTGCTGGATAGGTGGATTCCCAACTGGAACGATAGGTACATCAACAAAACTTCTACTGGACCTTTCTGAAGTGAAAGTAGCAATTCTAGATCTAGTTCTTGACGATCGATAAAATCCAGAAATCTACCCTTCCATTGAGAATAATCTTCTCTGAAGAGAACCGTGGATTTCTGATCTGACCCAAATGCCATAGCTTCTCTAGACATGATTATACACTTGAATTGATCGTTAAACGGGTATTGGTTTTGAATAATTTGAAACTTTGACTAAAAGTCTGTTGATCCAAACTCTCTCAGTGATTTGATGACGACTCTTAGATCACTTAGCGAAAATTACATTTAACGTCTGTATGTATTAGTGTTTCGCCATCAACGATCATAAGTTGAGTCTGTTTAGTAGTCGCTGAACACTTCCTATGTAAAATGTTATTGTAATATCTGAAGACAAGCATCGCGCCAAAAGAGTTTATCGCTGACGTCGAAGACCAACCTGATGAACAAGGCAAGTCTACTCATGATCTGAAACACTTTTAGTGAAACCAAGACAAGTCTACAACACACGACATTTCAAGGACAAAGCTTCAGCGATAGCTGAGACTTTCATCAAGCCTCACTGAAGAAAGACTACATTAGCGATCGATGATCATGAAGTTTGCAGTTCAAGATTTGTTTGTTTTTTTCCTTTTGATCAAATAGTACGGAGGTACAAAAGCAAACCTGCTTTTGTTCATAATCGTACACCTACTCTGCTAACTACACTATTCACCATGCGGCCAAGAGCATGTCTTTGACAAAAGTTAGAAGCATGTGCCCAATGAAGATTTGACATGTGTAAAGTACCTCTGCCATGCATTAAATGCATGGGGTATAAATAGGAGTGATACCATTCATTTTAGAGGGTCCTGAATCTCTCTGTGTGCCTTTGTAGGAAACTCATTTTCTACAAACTTCCTTCTTTCCTTCTCTATAGTGCAAGAAAAACTTAGTGATTCTCATAGTTTGTTTAGATTAGATTTACCTTATCTATTTTCGTAGCAAACTGTAAATTGTGTTTTTGATTTATCAATAAACAATTTAAAAAGTATAAATTTTATGTTTGTATTCAACCCCCCCCCCTTCTACAGCTGATGATAGGCTCTCCTTAAACATGATCGCGTACTATGTTCTTCTGACCTCTGATTCTATTTCTGACCTCTTTATCGAAGGCCTGGAAACCGATGCTGCCTCAGTCGCTCTTCCTACCGCTGATGACAAAGAGAGGCGGAAGATGCGAAAAATTGCTGACCCTAAACCCTCTCATGCTGAGGGGGAGGGGGAGGAGAAAGAAAAAGAAGACACCATCGATATTCCCTCCGATAATGAATAAGAGGAGGAAGAAGACGACGAAGAAGAAGAAGACCTTGTCATCTCTGATAATGGCAAGGATATGGGTACCGCCGGTGATGATGACGATGATGAAAGTGATGATGGGAGCTGGTTTGTTCCTAAATCCATCAACATTCCTACTAAGGGAATTATAATTAATGAATCAGGGGGAGAAGCTCTGAAAAGACCCCATCACAGAAGACCCCTCAACAAGGCAAGCAGAAAAGAATATCTGCTGAGGGGAACCTTAAAATAATACATACTTTTGAGGGGGAGCAGCCTTCAATGGTAAACTCTCCATCATTCCCTTATCCTTTCCCCCGTCTTCATAAAACCCCTTCTCCTTACCTAACTCTCCTTTTTCTTCCAGTCAGTTCTCTCCCCTACTTGAGATACTAGTCGAAGCTGATGTTTTTTCAATAATCCCATCAACTGCTGATGATTAAATAATCCCAGTCTCTATCCCTGAGACTGAAGAAGAAGAAGAAGAAGAAGAAGAAGAAGAAGAAGAAGAAGAATACCTACTGAGCCATCCATCAATACCCTCTAGACCAATTCAAAGGTTTGAGGATGAAAAGAAAAAGAGAATGGCAGCACTTGTCTCTCAGCTAGAGAGTCAACAAATAAAAATCCCTCCTCGACCAAGCACTGACCATGACGAAATCGGATTCCTTTCTCAAACTGCAAAGGAAGAAACTATCAGAGCTGAGCAAGTTCTAGAGGCTTACAAACAAGACGTCCAACTTGCCTTAAAGGTTTCTTAGAACTCTGTTGTTAGGACACTGAAGTTGTCCTTTATAATAGAAAGTTTTGTAAAGCAATAGCTGTGTTAAAGGGCTTATGCTTAATTGTTGTAGCAAGTGATGAAGACTATAAATAGGTCTTTACTTGTAGTTTGTAACAAGTGAATTCATTAATACGAGATGTAGATCTCTAATCACTTTGTGTTCTCTCTAGGTTAGATTTCCTTTTCAATAATGTTCTTCATCATCTTGTTACACAATACTTGGATTGTATGAAGATCATGGACCTAACATCTGTCTCTGATAGGAAACTTAAGAAGAATCCAGTCAGAGTCCAAGCCCAACTGTTGAAAGAAGCCGAGGAGGAAGCAAGAAAAGAAAAGGCCGCCAAGGATTCAGAGATTGATTGGTTCAAGGGATAAAAACAAACATCTCCTGAGAAGATTACAATCGTTTCCATAACAAGGAAGACAAAGAAAGACTCAGTGATGGTTTCCATAACCATCTTCTGAAATAGATACCTCAGCGAAAACGATGTTCATGTCAAAGCTGAAGAACTTTGGATTCTATGAATGGCTGGAGATCAGAGATGCCCTTCAAAAGTCAAAGTCCTAATACAAGGTCTACGTGGAAAACGTCCTGAACAAAATCATTGATCGAATCTCAGCGAGCGAAGAAATCCCTCTACCGCCTCAAAAACCAGCACAAAATAAAAAGCGAGCATCTATCTCTGAAGAAGAACCTTCTTTCAGGAATGAAACCGGAATCGATTTTAAGAAGAAGCAGTTCTTGGTTCACCACTTGATCTTTCAGCGCTCGACCTTTCACTAAGAGGAGGCCCTTATGCCCCTGGTCAAGTGTTAGACGTCCCTTTTGGAATTATATTTTATGATCACGATGGACAAGTCAGATTTTAGCGAGACTCTGAAATTCATCTCTGCCCCATTGCCCATCTGAAGAATCTCATCTATTGGTGTGACATGATAAAGTTAGGTGGCTTCATCAAATCTCATATCTACATGAAATGTGAAGCCAGAAGGAAAAGAGGAGAAGAAGCGCATGACTACTTAATCTTGGATGAAGAACCAAATGACGAAGCCTTAATCAAAGAAGAAGACCTCTAGCTGATAGATTCTCATTTTTCTTCTTGTAATTTATCAACTATTAACTTTTAGTTCTTGTTTTGTACTCACTTGTACTTGTAACTTTCAGATTCCCATTGTAAACTTATTACTAAATAATGAATGTTTTCAGTGAAGTATTTACTCCATCAATACTAGAAAAGATACCCAAAACCTTAAATGGGACATGTATATTAAGAGTCCTTTTATCCTTATGTTTTGACACTTGGAAATTTTCTTATGTTGCTGTCATCATCAAATAGAGGGAGATTGTTGATCCAAACTCTCTCAGTGATTTGATGACGACTCTTAGAATACTTAGTGAAAATTACATTTAACATCTATATGTATTAGTGTTTCGCCATCAGCGATCATAATCTGAGTCTGTTCAGTGATTGCTGAACACTTCCTATGTACAATGTTATTGTCATATATGAAGGCAACCATTACGCCAAAAGAGTTTATCGTTGATGTCGAAGACCAAGCTGAAAACCAAGACAAGTCTACAAAATGTGACATTTCAAGGACTAAGTTTCAGCGATAACTGAGACTTTCATTACGCCGCACTGAAGAAAGACTACATTAGCGATTGTTGATCATAAAGCTTGCAGTTCAAGATTTGTTTGTCTTATCCTCTTGCACAAATAGTACGAAGGTACAAAATCAAACCTGCTTTTGTCCATAATCGTACACCCACTCTGCCAACTAGGTTGTTCACCATGTTACCAAGAGCATGTCTTTGTCAAAAGTCAGAAGCATGTGCCCAATGAAGATTTGACATGTGTAAAGTATCTCTGCCACGCATTAAACGCATGGGGTATAAATAGAGAGATACCCTTCATTTTGGAGGGTCCTGAATCTCTCTGTGTGCCTTTGTAGGAAACTCATGTTCTACAAGCTTCCTTCTTTCCTTCTCTGTATTGCAAGAAAAACTTAGTGATTCTCATAGTTTTTTTAGATTAGGTTTATCTTATCTATTTCCGCAACAAACTATAAATTGTGTTTTTGATTTATCATTAAACAATTTAAAAAGTATAAAATTTGTCTTTGTATTCAACCCCCCCCCCCCCCCCCCACCCTTCTACAAACTTTCACCCTTGTAGAACCCCTACGGGACCAACAAAGTCAAACTTTGACCAAAAGTGAACACTTGAACAAGTTGATGCAATATACTCCACTATCGCAACCTTGAGATGCAATATACTAAACTATCACAGGCTTGAGATGCGATATACTCAACTGCTACACACTTAAAATGAAAAAAAACCAAACCCTTGTACATTTGAGATGTGATATCCTTCCTTTGAGACGTGATAAAAATCTAAATTTCCCAAGTATCACTTAGAAGGACGTGATAAGCTCAAGAACATCAATATATCGCACAAACGTCAGATTCCAAGTGTTCGAATTTTGATCCATCAAAACTCAAAATCATTTGTAATTTTTTTTTTTTTGATTTATGGTCGATTCTTGTTCCCAAACACAATTAAGGGATGACTTAATGTCTGTTTCAATCAAACTAACAAATTTCACCAAAATTACCAAGAATAGTCGAACTCAATTGTTGGGTATTTCTCCTACAAAGTGTCTCACATAGGAAAGTCTTTGAAACTTTTATGGGTTTATACGGCCATACCCACATAAGTTATCAAAATGGAGAAAGGACCAAGTAAGGGAACTTCTTTGGGCTTTAGTGAGAGCATAACAAATATTTAATGGTCAAAATATTGGGCCTTAGGCCTTTCGCGCAGGTTTTTGCGCGGCCCAAGTCGTGCCACCACCCGCGCCAGACTCTGTCTTTCGAGACAAACAGAGTCTCCCGCGACTCACCGAGCGGGTGAAGCCGCACCAACGTCCGCACCATCTTCCTGGGCGTAAACCAAAAAGAGCCTCCCGCAACGCCACCCGCGCGGGTCTTTGGAGCAATTTGGCGGTTCGTTTCGTTTACCACTAGAAAACCTATAAATATTCCATATTTAGACATGAAAAATTATCAGTTCTCTCTGATTTCTCCATCCAAAACTTTTTCTTTTCTACGAAACACAATATCGATTCGATGGGATTGAATTGACGTGTATCAATTCGATCAGATACTTTTATCCTCTAGACGACGTCCGGAACCGAGCACGATTGGGGACGAAATTTCATCTTAGGACACTGCGTTGTCGGGCCTGTATCCATATCCAACACGTTCAATCCGGTAGTATCATCGAAAAGGTGCATAATTTCTATTCATACTTGTTTCGTTTGTAAGATTTTATCGTTTTATTTGTTTTATTTCTGTTTATCGTAAGATTGGTTCTATCATCAATACTCTACAAAATTCTCTGATTCAATCAAAACGATTTGAGATTGCAGAAGAAATTGATTCAGATCGATTCTAGGATGAAATTCGAACCAATTAAACTCTAAATCTATCTAAAATAAGATAAAATCATCAAAATCGCATATCCAAACCCCCTATTCATTGAGTTCTTCAAGAAATTCTTCAAAATTGATGTTTCAAATCATCTCTAAATCATCGGATCTGCTCTCATACCGATTGTGAGTTCCAGATTCAAGTAATATAAAATAAATCTAGAGTAGAAAGATCAAGAACATATCCATGGCTTCAAGATTCCATATGTATTTCATTGAGAGAAATATTACACCATAAGATACACACAGCTAAGCTCTATGGTTGTTGTAAGTGTTGTTAAGAATCTAACTAACAAAATCTATTTATAGTAACATAAGATCAAGGGAAGTCACAAGTTGACTCCTCAAGATATTTGCAAATAAAGCCTTTAACTTGAATACAACTTTTAACCTAACAACGTCCTATCTAAAGGCGTTGTAATAATTTTATAGAACACTTTTGAGCGTCGTAATAAAGTTTTTAGACATCTTCTATAATAAAAAAACGGCGTATTATTATATAACACTATTTGTAAAAATGTCTTAGGAAAACTAGTGTCCTATAAAAAGAGGGGTTTATAGGACAAGGGTTGTGACGAACTGGTTAAGGCTCTGGGGGATGTGGCAGAATATCCCATCTGGGCAGAATCCAGGCGTACACAACTTGTAGCCACTGAGGTTTAATCAGGATTGATGTCTTACAGTCATAATTTGCCAAGGGATTAGTCTAGGCATAGCCTAGGAGACCCTTCCAAAAAAAATAGCTAGTGTGAGGTTTTGTATTGAAATTATCTTATAAAACTTGTAAAAATGCCCAAAAATGTCATGTAAACTTGTCCCAATACCTTTAGATATGACGCTTTAGTTCTGATTCTGTAAATTAAGTCTTATAAAGTAGTCTATTGGAACGCATAGAAATTGGTGGCATCCTATAAAGCCAATTTTGTTGTAGTGCGTAATAATAAGCTTCGTCAGTCAACCTCTAAACCATAAGTTAAATAATTACTCTTAACATTAGTTTAACTTTTTTATAATGGGGTATTCTCACCTTTCAATCTTAAAGCGTCTTAAAATAATAATCAAACAATTTAGTGACACTCTTTTCACATTTTAAAACCTCTTAAAAAATTAACTTAAACGCTCCTTAATGATCTCATTAATTTATTAAGTAAAATTTCTAAAATAAATAGATATAATAAATAATTAAAATATTATTGATTTAAAGTTTACTTAAATTAACGTTTTTATTCAAAAAATGAAGCCTAAAATATTACATTTGTAAAACCCAAAATAATATTGGTTAAATGGGTTTGAATCTGATTTAAGAAAAAGAAGCCACATACCTCAATGCCCATTCTTGGCCCAACAACACCAAGCCCAGCTCTAGTCGGATCCGGGATTGGCCACAGGGCTCCGCCCGACCAAGTCGCGAGGATTACAACAGTTGGGCGTTTTGGTTCATATGGCTTAATTTCTCGACCGTTTTTCACGATTCTTTTTGGAAAGTATTCGTAACAATTTTTCCTAACTTCAGAAATAAGAGTCACTAAAAATACATAAGACTAAGATAGATATCAGTGTTTAAAATTTTGGTTTTTACCGAAAAGTCGTTTTTCTTGCTTTCCAACAATTCGGCAGCCTTGCGGCCCTGAATTTTGTTCAAGAAAACTTCCAAAAACTTAAAATACACATAAAAAGTCAAGGTATTTTGGCCAAAATACCAAACGAAAGTAAATCCATATTTTTAATTCCCGTGGAAATCCACATTTTGGCCGAATTTTCATCCAAAACATAACTTAATCAATCTCTCATGTGTAGGAAAAATCTTTTACCTTAATTTGCCGAAAATGACTCCGGAAAGAACCACCAATATTCACTGGAAAATTATCCCAATTCGTCACCAAACCTCGATCTGTTTGAGAGATTTTTATCAGATGATTGTAAGGGTTGTGTCTTAAAGACGTGGCCCCCGAGTGCCGTGTATATCGGTTTGAAATTTGATTTAATCATGGATGGAAATCACATTTTTGGTAGCCAATATTAAAACTTTCCCTCCTTGATAAGTAAAATTTAAGTATATGACCCTCTTCCACTTTAACTTGACCAACTTTAATATTCCAAAATGAAAACATTCCTCCATTAAATTATCTCATTTCCTAGGTTAATAGTATTAATTAATAATTGCAAAAATCATTAACAATTCTAAATCATTTACATTCCATAATAAACGACTACAACTTTATTTATTTTGTTTTCCAGCCTTCAGTTATTACAAATTTTTGGGTCATACAATTCTCCCCTTCTTCAAAGAATTTCTTCCTCGGAATTATGGTTGATCAAAAAGTTGAGCGTATTTAGCTCTCATTTCTTCTTCCGTTTCCCATGCCATTTCTGCTCCTTCATGCAGTTTCTATTTCATTAGTACCAATGGTATAATCATGTTCCTCAATCTCTTTATCTTGTTGTCCAACACCTAGAATGGGTCATTTATGTAGGTTATCTCCTCATTAAGTTGTACCTCTAATAAACACAACTGATGACTCATCAGCTGGCAATTTCCTAGATTCTAAACATCAAAAGTGTCTTAAATTCCACTTAATTCTCCTGGTAATTTTATTCGATAGGCCACACTGTTCCTACCCTTGCAATTATCTCGAATGGTTTAGATAATATCGAACTTAATTTACTTCTCCTGTCAATCCTTAGGACTCATTTCCAAAGTGATACTTTTAGGAGGACCATATCACCAACATGAAATTTTAAATGATCGTTGTCTTTTATCTGCGTAGCTCTTTTGCCTATCTTGCGCGACCTTTAACCTCTCCCGGGTTTATCTTGTCAGGAGTTTGTTGAACCAATTCTGCTCCAGAGTAATGTCTTTCACCAATATCAGCCCAACATAACGGTGTTCTACACTTACGACCATACAAGGCTTCAAAAGGTGTCGCCTTGATGCTTGAATGGTAGTAGTTGTATAAACAAACTCTACCAATGGGAGGTAGTTATTCCAACTACCCCAAAATATATTACATTATCATCTCATTGTGACCATCGTTTTGAGGATGCTAAGTTGCACTTCAGTTTAGTCGAGTCCCCAGCTCCTGTTGGAAACTTGACCAAAATCTTGACGTAAATATCGCATCCTGATATGAGACTATGGATATTGGCACTCTATGTCTCGATAAAATTCCATCAACTTAAAGTTGCGGCAATCTCTACATTGTATACTTATCAATGATCGATGAGAAGGGTGCAAACTTCGTCAACTAGTCAACGATTACCCAGATGGCATCATGTCCTTCCACTATCTTTGACAACTTAGTTACGGAATCCATCATATCCATACTAGGATCTCCAACAGCTGCAACATTTCTAAACGTTTTTCGTGCTCGCTCTCCACGTGCAGACATGTCAAACATTTATCTACATATTCAGATATTGCCTTTTTCATACCAAACCACCAGTACGGTTTTTTCAATGTCTTATACATCCTTTCACTACCGGGTGCATAGTGTATGTGGACTTGTGAGCTTCGTCCAACACTCTGGTTGTTAGGTCACCCAAGCCAGGGATCCAAAACAATGCCTCTAAAAATGTCGTCTAGCCTGATGGTTAAGGTATTAGTTCATCCAACCATTCGCTCCTTAATATTTGCCTCAAGATAGGAGCTTATTTGTTTTTCTCTCTCAAGTCTACTTTGACATTCACCCACATGGCTTGAACCTTGATTGGTTCGATCCTCTCCTTTCTACTTAGTGCATCGGCCACTACATTCACCTTTCCTGGATGGTAGTGGATTTTCAATCATAACCTTAGAGAAATTCCATCCACCACCTTTGTCTCATATTCAACTCCTTTTGATTATCTTTATAAGAAGATTGGGATCATTGAGATGTCCTAGAGAAAGATGCGATTGGCCTTTTAGATATGCAATTGACAGCAAAATGTTCTTTCTTTCCACAGTTAAAGCACTCATTATTAGATCTCTCATGAGGGAGTAAGGTTTGATTGATAAATGATGGTTTCTTTGATGATCTTCTTTTTTACCTTATTTGAAAGATGTTTTGTCTAACAACTTTATTGAAATTTGAGGCAACTGAAAAAGAGTCACTGAGATCTTGCATGAATAATCTATCGATCCTATCATCAGAAACTTTGTTAGGGTCTATGGTGGAATTTTTAAAATGATACTCAAAATATTCGAACTCAGTGTCATATATAGCATGTGACATTGATCCTACTCTCTTGGAATCGGAAGAAACAAAAGAAGTGTTTGTACTTTTAGTTTCTTGAAAGATATTTTTCTTTAAAACTTTATTTTACTCATAGTTGTATAAAGTTCCATACAAAGTAGTGAAATGCATATGATGAAAATCTTTCGAAGTTTTCAAACACGGTTACAGTTTCCCAGGTAAACAATCCATAAATTTGCATAAAACCTCAACATTATGAAATATTAATCATGAACTTTGAGAACGTTTAAAAGAGAGTTTGAACCTATTATACACCTCGGTGAGAGATTCGTTCTTGTTGCATACGAACAGTCTGTACTGTCTGATGAGACTAATTCTCTTGTTTTGCTTGACTTTAGGTTTTCCTTCATACATCACAGTGAGAGTGTTCTACGTGTCTTTTACAGTGGTAAGATTCATGATAAAGTGCTAAACATCACGATAATACTTCTGGTTTTTGTGTTAGCAACAACATATTTCTTATCTTCTTATGTCCAAAGATCAGGTCATTCGATGATTTGTCTCCCAGGTTCGACTACTTTGTCTTTTTTTTCCCTATCACCTAGAATAAAGAGGTAGGAACGTATGGGTCATTTATTTTTAAAACAATTGAGATTTTGTTGTCAACTCCTTCAAGAAAGAGCAACATCCAATTTTTCCAGAGAAAAAAGTTATCTTTTTTAAAGCGAGGAGGTTTGGATAGAAAACCATTGTCATTTGTTGTGGAAATCACTTTAGATATATGTTTAAGATATTAAAAAACCGCTCTAATGCCACTTGTTGGTCATGGAATACAATGACTTACACACGAAGTGGGTTGAATACTTCAAACTCAACAAAGTTTCATTTTTAATTTTATGTTTTATTAAAACATAAAATTATAGATTTGTTGTTGGAGCTAGGAAGGTAAGACCTATGATCCTAAACAATATGACTGGTCACAAATTCGCTAATACTGAAAGAGAGAAGGGAGAATGTTCTTTTTCCGATCTGAAGAACTAAGATAGTCCTTCATATGGTGATGCCGATTTTGCCTAAGAAACTTTCTTAGAGAAGTTCTTTCAAATTGGATGAGTAACAACTAATGTCAAGTGTGGCCTTTTTATATCCACCACTGCATTAAATGTTATCTTCCAACTTTAACATGAGTCTTCATCTGATTTGTTGATCCATGCATGTTTGTACTTTTCACTTCAGACTTTATAGTTGATGTAGATACTTGTCAACCCATCTTATCCTTTTATATACAGAGGGGACAGTGAAAAAAGTATGACACTTATAAAATAGTGCTTTAGAACTTACCTTAGCTAACATGTTTTGCATGTTCCCATATTGGGATAGGAGTTTGGGAGAGTTGGTGAGCCAATCTTTGCTGGACAAGTTGGCACTCAAAAATTCAGGTTGCTAGTAGTTGTATTTGTCGGACTACTAGTTGACTTTATCTTGTATTTATCTTCTTTTTGGCTAGACGACAAACCAATCCACTTTGGTGACGATCTTGACCTTACTTCAACTAGTCTTCGATTTCTTTGAAGGCATTTTGCTTTTTGGACCAATACAGATAGTTACAAGACTTTTACAAGAACAATTCTTATTCATGTCTATTCTAAAATATAAGTTACGGAATGGATTCCAGCTATAGAACATTAATGAAGTAAATTAATCGGATTCTAAAGGTCTCATAATACTTTTCAGAAGTGATAAAAATCCTGCAAATTGAAGTCTTTGGAAACTTCAATAGGATTTATCATTTAGATGAGGCATTAATCGAATCTGAGATTTGATCCTACAAAATAGTCTTAGTTAGAGATCTAATGATGACTCTATATCTGAAGCCTTGAACTATATGATTCTTCTTTACAAAGTAAGGGTTCAGATGATAGATCACTTGAGTTGTATCCGATGGAAGTTGTTCATTAGATATACTAATGACAAGACAAGTGTTAAGAATATCTTCTAAGGTGGCGCTTGGTTCGGAGAATGTGATGGAATCTGATGGAATTTGAATGTTGAATTCCATTGACTAGATTCCATTCCCTTGTTTGGTTCAATCTTTTATATGGATGGAATCTCTTAATTCCAAAAAATTCCATGGATAAAGGAATTTAACATTCTTTCACAATACCTTGGGATTTTGATGGAATGGAATCTTGTCTTTTCATAATCCCAAATATACCCTTTAACCCAAACCTAATTTAATTTAATGTAATTTAATACTTTAATTCAATACTTCAATTTATTTATTTTTTTAATTTTTTTAAAATATTTATTATTTAATATTTATTATTTATTTATTTTTATTATTTTACTTTTTTAAAGTATTTTTAGTTTTATAAAAATTAAAATTTTCAAAAAGGGCATTTTGGTCATTTATCAATATTTCATTCCGATTCCAATGCTACATTCTGTTAACTAGACAGACATATTGAAATTTCTTAATAGATTCAATTTCAATGTATGTCAACCAAATAGGTGGTCAAACCTGACAACATTCCATTCCAATTCTTTCAAAGTCATATTCCTTTGACATATTTCATTTCATCCAAAAACATTCTGCGAACCAAACGCTACCTAAGTGTCTGGTTGGATGTTTGTTGTATTAATCATAAATCTGATGGTTGATACGAACACTTTACATTAAATGAATTAGGGTCGTAACCTCTGCGAAGAATAAGCATGCAACACACAACTAGATGAACAACAACATGAAAGTTGTAATAAGACACCATCTCCATACTTTATCATGATACTGTTTTGTCATTCGTGAGGAACTTGAAGCTTTGAAAGATCAATACGGAGAAAAAGAAGTAAAAGATAATATCCTGTCATTCTTTAAAGACTTCAAGTTTATTAGTTGATTAGCTACCGTCTTTGTGCAACTTCATTTTTTCTTAAGCGAATATATGCTGAGAGTTGATAGACTACATTGTTGTGTGTGATCCGGAGATAATACGTCTGTTTCTAGAGAGGGAATTTATAGGTTTGTAATCACTAGTTGTTCATTAGTTTTTTTCTACAACTATCTCGTGTTTTATAAAGCCCTTACGTTTTCATAAAATGATATTAAAAACTTTGAAAAACACTGTATTCACCCCCCCCCCCACCCAAACTATTTGTGTTATTAAAATATTTGTGTGACTGATGGGACCAATAGTTACAATACATTTATAGGACATTTTTGTGCGTTGTAACGAGTTTTTAGGGTACTTTTTAAATAAATGACCATTTTGAGAAGTGTCAAATAGACATATTTTTTATAAGACCCTTCTTGCTATAATATATTTTTAAAAATAACGTCATAAAAAATATAACGCTTTATTCAAAATTGTCTTATACACATGTTAAGGCGACCAAAAGCGTGTTATAAACTTATAATAATAATTTTACATAGGACCCACAATTGTTAGGTCCTATAAACCTTGGGGTTGTTTGGTTGGCTTTTCATGAAGTCATGTATGGATAATGTAAGTTTCAGGATACACTCTTACAATCAAATATGAACAATCAAGATCGTATTCACAGCAACTGGTCATATGATTTATTAACAATCTGTGAATTACAAGATATTACAATGAATTTCTCTAAATGGATTCACCAAAGATTATGTCAAAGATTCTCTCCAAAGATTCAATTAGCTACAGTTGCTAACTCCTATATATACTGTAGAGAATAGCTAAAGCTACAGTACATATAAGAAACAGACTAATAGAACAATTACACGTGTCCTAATTAGTAACTGAATATAACAGATAATATCCCAAGATATGAATTCTGAACATACTTCTGAATAAGCGCTTCAGAACATTTGTCTTCATAGTCAGAAGTTCTGAGTCTCCTACTCAGAACTCTGAACCTTCTAGTCAGAATCCAACACTTAGAATCTTTTTGAGATTTCTCACTCAGAACTTCTGAGTCTTCTACTCAGAACTTCTGAGTCTTCTGAGTCTTCTTTAGTCTTCTTACTCAGAACTCAACACTTGTGTTTTTGACAAAACTCTAGACCTAACAATCTCCCCCTTTTTGTCAAACACACTTGTACTATTCATCATCAAATTCTTAGAGCAGGAACAATCTTCAGAAGGAGCTCTTCTGAATGCTTTGACAACTTTTGCTCAGAATTCTGAATAATCTGAGTTAATAACTTCTGGTCAGTCTTTAATCAGCAGCAGCAATGATTTCCAAACTGATTTCTGTTACATATTTGCTTTTTCTTTGCTCCCCCTTGAAATGACAATTCTCATCTTCATTTCAGCTTTCATAAGATTTCTTTATAAGAAACAACCGATCAGTTTCCTTTTCCTCTTCTCCTTCTTAAAATAACATTTCTCTCTTTTGTTCAAAATCTTTAGCTTTTCTCCCTCTAAAGTTTTGGAAAGCAAAATCATCTTCAAAATCTTTAGCTTTTCTCCCCCTAAAGTTTTGGAAAGCAAAATCATCTTCAAAATCTTTAGCTTTTCTCCCCCTTGATTTTCAAAACTTTAGCGATGAAGTCTATGCTTTTTCTCCTCCTTAATGAATAACCTTGCTCCCCCTCAAAATAAGAATTCTGGAGCAGTTTGTTTTCTCCCCCTGAAAGTATGCATATATTTCATTAAAATTATTCATTTCAAATATATTTATACAAGGAAAATAAGATTCACTGAATTACACTTGATAACTACTAACATTTGATCATTTGAAAATTTTACAAAAGAAATCCAACTTAATGAATTTTATCAGATTTTTCAATCAAATAAAATCAAATGCATGTGTTTGGATTCAAATACAAGTCATCATTGCATATCAAGTTAAAGATGTTCAGTTTCAATCCCTTTATTAAATCTATTTGGTGTGCTTAGCATGCGAAATATGATTAGCTTCAAGCATATGCAATTCTAAAACATATAAGAGTACTTTGCTCTACTCACACTATTTGTCCAAAATCAGGATTTTCACAAATTTACAGGTTTATTGCGACTTTGAATTTTCCCAAAGTTTCAAGAGATGTGTGCTCATTGGCATCTTTTAATTTTGTGCTCATTGACATCTTTTAATTTTGTGCACATTGGCATCTTTTGATCAAAAAGTTTAGTAAGAATAAGATACATCGTTAAACATGACTTTCTATCTGGTTCTATAGCAGGATTTGGGTCAGCATATCCCAGACCAGTTGGTCTTAGGTGCTAGGTGACAAGCACCCCTTGGAACTTAATTTCCCAAACCAGAAAGGCCACATCAATATATCTTAAACCCATCTGTACAAGTAGAACATGGTTTTCTATCTGATTCTATTGCAGGATTTGGGTCAGCCGATCCTAGACCAGTTGATCTTAGGGACTAGGTGTCGAGCACCCCTTAGGACTTACTCTCCCAAACCAGAAAGACCACAGGTACAAACTTTCAAACTAAATGATTTTGTATATATATATTGCATCTCAATCACTTGGTTCTAAAACGTAGTACTTCCCCCATATTTTCGTTTCCATCCAACATTCTGACAAATTATGCTTTTTGAGCATTATATTCTATATAAGTCTAAATTTCATAACATTGAGCATTCAGCATAATTTCATTCATGATTTGCTAACCTTTCGATTTATTTCAGAAGTGAAAGTTGAAACAAATATAGCTCAGATAATACAAAAATACTTGTAAAATCACTCTTTGACACACATTTATTCATTGAATGAAAATTAAAAAAAATTCATATCATTGAATTAAATTTGTTAAGATTCAAACATTCAAAGCAATAGAAATAAAACATAATACAATGTTACCTTTCACCACTTGTTCCTAGAAACAGAAAAATATGACAGTTAAGGATATCACCTGAGAAGTATGAGTTCTAAACTGATTTGTTTAGAAGTCTTAGTCTCTGAAGTATGGGTCCTGAACTGAATTATTCAGAAGCCATTTTCATTTAAGTACGGGTTTTGAACTGATATGTTCAAAAACCTAAAACGTTGAATCACGGGTTTTGAACATTATCTTGAAACAATCAGATCAAATTTTGAGTCAATGCTTCCTCTGAAATCAAGATAATCCTGCAAAATCAAGAGATTTTGGTAATCATCTACGATGATTCCTCATTAGTTATCCAAAAAACAATTCTGAGTAGAAGAGTCAGAATTCTGATTAGAAGAGTCAGAATTATGAGTAACTTGCTCAAAATTCTAAGTATCAGAGTCAGAATTCTGATTAGTTGAGTCAGAATTCTGAGTAGTAGAGTCAGAAGTCTGAGTAACTTGTTCAAAATTCTGATTAGTTGAGTCAGAATTCTGAGTAATAGAGTCAGAACTTCTGAGTAAGAGAGTCAGAATTCTGATAAAACTATCCAGAGAAAATTCCTTAGAAAAATTTTTGGATTTTGTGATTTTTGAACATTCTGAATTTCAAATCACCATAACTTGCTCAAAAATCAGAATTTTTCAACCAAAATTTGCAGGGTTGCTCAAAATGTGATTCTGAACACATTCTCTGGAAATGTTTTCTACTAAAAACACTCACATCTATGAGTTCGATAACCTCATAGCAAACAGAACTTTTTTTTTTTTTTTTTTTTTTTTAAAAAAAAAAATCTTCAAGATCAACAAATTGATCTATATGAATCAGAAATCCATAATTACATTCAGATCGAGTTTTGGACTGAATTATCCAAAAGTCAATATTCTCAATTAAGCACAACATCTGTTTTCAGTCATGTGTCGGTATGGATCATTCATTCATCTCTACACATGAATAACCTACAAAACAGATTAAGTTGACTTTGGTACCCATATGAACTTGGGTCCAGGTTTGTTAGGTGCAGTGGTATATGCAGATATTCTATAAGAACCATACCAGTGCTGAATAAAATTTTTGTTCACAAAATCATTAGTCCCACAATATGAACAACAAAGTTTCTTTTGTGCAACTCTGACTAATTGATTTACAGAATAAATCACATCAGGTTTAACAAAAGATTTTCTTTGAAATGTATTGTTCTTCTTAACATTTGAATTAGGAACTTTTGATTTTGGCACTTCTTTCTTGGAAGTTGTTCCTTTAACTCTCCATTCCATTTTTATCTTTTTAAAAGAACAATTATAAGATTTATCAATAGCAGAATCATAAAACAGATTAGAAGAACGAATCTGATCTTTTGAACTATGATTTGATTTGTCAACAACTTTTGTTTCAAATTCTTTAAACTTTTTAACATACAAATCAAACCTTGACTGCAAATCAGATTTGGACTTCCAATCAGATTTGGACTTCCTTTCTATCATGATTTTAGTTGATAAATCAGATAATTTCTTAATAAGCCTCCTTATCTTCAAATGAAAAACTTTCTTTTCCTTCTCAAACTCATCTTTTAAGCATTTTTCTTTAAAGCCATTTACCTTCTTCTTTTCAGTCTCTTTCCTTCCATCTTCTAACTCTTTCTCTAACTCATTTACTTTTACAGAAAACTCATTTAACATTCCTGTTTTCTTTTTCTCAAAACCATTCTTTTCTTTTTGAAAAACATTTTTCTTGCATTCAAACTCTTTTCTTTCTTTTGCAAGAATTTTCTCCAAATCAGAAATTTTCAAAGATAATTCAACAGACTTTGTTTCAAAACCTTTCCTCTCAGTTTGAAAATCTCTTCTCTCTTTCTCAAATTTCACTCTTTCAAGTATAAGAACTTGTTCAAAATCATAGATCTGTTTCAAGAGTTGACAATTTTTCATTTCACATGATTTGATTCTACTTTTAGAATCTGTCAACATCTTTCTTTCAAAATTGATTTTCTCTTTCAAATCAACATTCTCTTTTTCTAACAACTTTGTGTTCTCTTGAGCCTTTTCGAAATCTTTTAGAAGATCGAATTTATCTTTTTGCAAATTTACAACAACTTTTGCACTTTCCTCAAATTTGGCTTCAAGATTAGCAATCTTGCTTTCAAAATGAACAATCTCAGTTTTTGGTTTAGAAATTGTTTCTTTTGCTTTTACAGGACTTAATTTTTGTAAATTGTCTGAACTGGTTATAGAAATTGCAGGTCTCACAAAAACTTCAATAATCTCAGGCATGATGAAATGACAAATTCGAATATCAACTATGAATTATGATCAAAAATGAGAATCAACACAAATCTAGAACATGCAAGAATTAATCAAATCTGTCACATGCATTTCATCAAACAGTTAGAGTACATGAATTAATGAAATCTTCTTTTCAACAAAAAATTTGAATACTAATCAACATGCAGCAGATATAATCACTTTGATCAAGAAACCAATCAAGAATTTCGAAAACATACCTGTGATCTCTGTTTAATTTCGAGAATTAATCAGCATAGAGAGAAAATCTTTGGATGACTTGATTGTAAGATATCGATTCAACAGAAAGACAAATTCAAATTTCTTGAATCAATGATAGAAACGAATTCAAGAATTGTTAGGAATTCAAGAATTGTTAGCAGCAGCGGAATCAATTGTCGAATTGATCAAGAAACTTCAAGAACGCGATCAAACACACTCTTGGACGAATTTGTTTGTTGATTGGCTCTGATACCAATTGTAAGTTTCAGGATACACTCTTACAATCAAATATGAACAATCAAGATCGTATTCACAGCAACTGGTCATATGATTTATTAACAATCTGTGAATTACAAGATATTACAATGAATTTCTCTAAATGGATTCACCAAAGATTATGTCAAAGATTCTCTCCAAAGATTCAATTAGCTACAGTTGCTAACTCCTATATATACTGTAGAGAATAGCTAAAGCTACAGTACATATAAGAAACAGACTAATAGAACAATTACACGTGTCCTAATTAGTAACTGAATATAACAGATAATATCCCAAGATATGAATTCTGAACATACTTCTGAATAAGCGCTTCAGAACATTTGTCTTCATAGTCAGAAGTTCTGAGTCTCCTACTCAGAACTCTGAACCTTCTAGTCAGAATCCAACACTTAGAATCTTTTTGAGATTTCTCACTCAGAACTTCTGAGTCTTCTACTCAGAACTTCTGAGTCTTCTGAGTCTTCTTTAGTCTTCTTACTCAGAACTCAACACTTGTGTTTTTGACAAAACTCTAGACCTAACAATCTCCCCCTTTTTGTCAAACACACTTGTACTATTCATCATCAAATTCTTAGAGCAGGAACAATCTTCAGAAGGAGCTCTTCTGAATGCTTTGACAACTTTTGCTCAGAATTCTGAATAATCTGAGTTAATAACTTCTGGTCAGTCTTTAATCAGCAGCAGCAAAGATAAAGTTGTCTGTATAGATTAATTTGTATAGATTAATTTGTCTATATGGAAGGAGAAAGTCTTTGTTTGGGAGAGGTATTTAATAGATAAAAGGAGTGTGTGTTTTTAATTGGAAGGGTTAGGTTTGGAAAAAATAAATTGTCTTTCTGCATAAAGTTTCACCCTAAAAGCTTACTGGATAAGTCACTTTCTACATTATTAACTATTAAGCCATTACCAAACAGTCACTGTTGATCCAAACCCTCAGTGATTTAATAATGACCCTCTCTTGACACTTAGTGAAAATTGTAAGTAAACAATATGTATTAGAGTTTCACTATCGCTGATAAGTACTAAGACTTTACAGTACCGCTGATAGGAACTCTCACTCTTTAGATTAGATATTCAGCGAACACTGCTCATCATCATATAACTCTGAGCCTGTTCAGTTCTATTAATGATCGCTGATAGTTTAGTTTGTTTACTTATGATCTCTAAAGACAAGTTTCACGTCAACCAAAGTTCTACGCTGAAGTTGAAGATCAAGCTCAAGAACCAGCGACAAGTCTACTCATGAACTGATGCGGATATCAGCGAAGCAAGACCTGTCCATTCAACGTGAAGTATCAAGTAGAAAACTTCAGCAATCGCTGAACTTTATCATTCGCTGATAAAGTGTTAGATCTGTGTTTTGTCAATAAACCAAGTGTTGAATTCTGATAAGAATGCTCAGAAGTTCTGAAGAGAAGAGTCGGAGTTCTGACCAAGAAGGCTCAGAAGGAATGCTCTGATAGTTTGCTAAGTATTGAAGTCTGAGAAGAAGAGTCAGAAGTTCTGAGAAGCTTAATCAGATGAATGTTCAGAAGTTCTGAACAACCTGTTCAGAACTCATAACTAGATACTTTCCTTTGTACTTAGTTAACTAATTAGGACACGTGTATTGTTCCCATTAGTCTTTCTTATATGTACTGTAGCTTTAGTGTTTCCGTTGTAGTATATATAGGAGTTAGCAACTGTAAGCTAACTAATCTTTGGCATAACTTTTCCCGCATATTCTTGTATTCATATTTTGTAATCTTTGAGATACGCTCTCTCTAAGATCTGTAAATCTGTTCTTCATTGAATACAAGTGTTCTTGATCAAATTACTTCTCAATTACTATTCTATTCATTGTTATATTGATTGTAAGATTGGATCCTGAACTTACAATTGGTATCAGAGCTTGTCAACAAACAAATTCGATCGAGATTGCATTCTTTAGGGTATCCGGTTTGTGTTCTTGAAGATTTCTTGATCAATTCGAAAATTGATTCCGCTGCTACTCACTGTTCTTGAATTCTTAGCAATTCTTGAATTAATTGTGTTTTTCGATCAAGGAATTTGGATTTGTCTTTCTGTTGAAGCTTTCTTACAATCATGTCTTCTAAAGAGTATCTAGCCATGGGATCTGAAACAAAACCACCTGTTCTAATACCTGAAGAGTACCAGCAATGGAAAATCCGAATGATCCAATTCTTGGATAACATAGATGAAAATCTAATGGCCTATATCCGTGAAGCTCCTATCGAAGTGTATGTCGATGTCGCTACAACTCCTGGAACAGAGACAACTCCAGAAATTCCAGCTACAAGGGTGAAGAAGAGTTTTCCTCAGTATACAGCAGAACAGAAAAACAGACATGCTATAGACAAAAGAGCAATTACGTTGATGACTTTGGCTGTTCCAAATGAAGTTCTTAACAGGATTGACAGTGGATCATCTGCCAAGGAAATGTGGGATGAACTGGAAAGACAAATGTTAGGAACTGTGAGGTCTATTCAAGCGAAGTTAAATCAGAGCATAAATGCTTATGAAAGGTTCAAGGCTAAAGAGTCAGAAAGTTTGACTCAGACGTACAATAAATTTTGTACTATTCTAAATGATTTGAGAAGAAATGGGCTGAAGAAAACAAAGTCAGAAATAAATTACAAATTTCTGAACAGTCTAAACATAGAATGGTCATCATTTGCTATAATTCTGCAAATGAATAAAGATATGTGTGAAGAAGACCTCAATGATCTGTTCTGTGTTCTAAATCAACATGAAGACTTTGTCAAGTTAATTGTGGAAGAGAAGAAAAATGTTGCTGATCAGTTAGCATTTTTATCAAAGTCCAAGGTTATCAAAGCACCCAAGAAGACTGCATATCTATCAGAGATACCAAAACTGAAAGATAATGATAAATTCCTTAATGAATCAAGTACATATGAAAAAGGTGAATCATCTACTTCTCCTTCTAACAAAAAGGGATTGAATTTTTCAGAAAAAGAGGAAAGCAAAAGGAAAGATGGTGTGAAAAGAGTTTCTGAGATGAATGGATTGGTTCCTGCAACTGTACCAAAAGCACAGAGTTATTGTGATAAATGTACTTGTACTTTGAAAAGCAGCAATAAAAATGAAAAGGCTTACGGTACAGATCTGTTGTTACTTGCAAAGAAAAATCTTATTTGTGTTCAATGTGAAAGTGATTCATTCAAATATTCTCAGAAATGTCCAATCACAATAACTTCTGTTTCCTATGTAAGAAATGACATTCAGAATACAGAAAAGAAAAATGTTTCTGTTCCTCAAACTCAGAAAAGAGAAATAATAAAAGAAGTGAAGCCTCATATTAAAATCACAGGAAAGAATGAAAAAAGGTTTAATGTGAAAGAAAAGAAGGCTGAAACTTCTTCAACATCTAAATTTAAAACTTTTAAGAAGAAATTGAACAATTTTGTGAACAGAAAATGTTCTGACTTCATAAAAGTTCAAGGAAAGTGGTGTTTGAAGAAAGACTTTGAATGGAAAGTCAAAGATACTTTTGTTAAATCAGATAAAAAGGCTAACAAAGAAGGACCCATTCCAAAATGGGTACCTAAATCTAACTGATTGTTGTTGCAGGGCTGTCATGTGTGGTTTTTAGATTCAGGAGCTTCAAGACACATGACAGGTCAGAAGTCTTTTCTATCAAATTTCACAGAAAAGGCTGGAGGAGCAGTAAACTTTGGAAATAACAGCAAAGGTCAAGTTAAAGGTTATGGGGATTTAACAAAAGAAGATCTGACAATTCAAAAAGTTTTCTATGTTGAAGGCTTACAACATAATCTTTTCAGCATAAGTCAGTTTTTAGACAGTCTTTGTCAAATCAAGTTCAAAATAACAGGTTACATGATTTTAACTGAGAATTATCTTAAAGTCTTCTGGGCCAAAAGACACATGGACTTATTTGTGGTTAATTTTTCAAAAATACAAACATTAAATCCTGTTTGTCTTTTATCAAACTCAATTGTAAATGAATGTTGGCTATGGCACAGAAGATGTTCTCATTTAAACTTCAAAGATCTGAATAATCTTGTTGCAAAACATCTGGTTAAAAGATTACCAAAGATTAAATTTGAAAAAGAATCATTATGCTCAGCTTGTGAAATGGGCAAGATGAAAAATAGTTCTCACAAATTAAAAATGGACTTATCTTGCAAAGCACCATTGGAAATGATTCATACTGATCTTTGTGGTCCTATTTCAGTTCAGTCTATAGGAGGAAAGAAGTATATACTTGTGATTGTTGATGAATATTCCAGATACACATGGGTTGAATTCCTAAGAGCTAAGTCAGAAGCCGCTACTACATTGATAAACTTTATCAAAAGGATTCAAGTTCTCTTACAGCTTTCAGTCCAGAAAATCAGAAGTGATAATGGAACAGAATTCAGAAATGAGACTCTTCAGAAGTTTTTAGAAAGTTATGGGATTTCTCACAATTTCTCTGCCATCAAAACTCCTCAATAAAATGGTGTTGTTGAAAGGAAAAACAGGACTCTAGTTGAAGCTGCAAGAACCATGTTGGCTTATTCAAATCTTCCAACTTTCTTATGGGCTGAAGCAATTGCAACTGCTTGCTTTACATAAAATAGAACTTTAATCAATAAAAGATTAAACAAGACTGCTTATGAACTGATAAACAAAAGAAAACCATTAATCAAATTCTTTCATATTTTTGGCTGCAGATGCTATGTCCTTAAAGACAGAGAAAATCTTGGTAAGTTTGATAAAAAGGCAGATGAAGGATACTTTGTTGGTTATTCATTAACTTCCAAAGCATTCAGAATCTACAACAGAAGAACCAAGAGGATGATGGAAAGCATCAATGTAACATTTGATGAAGTCAGAATGAAGACTTCTGAACAAGACAGTTCAGAACTCATGCAGAACATGACAAAAATGACTTCTGATACAAACTCTAATCCTATTTGTTCAGAAATCAATTCACTGTTTAAGGATGCTTTTCTTGAACTGGCTTTTGATTCTTATGAAGAGTTTGAAACCCTAAGATGATCAATGAAATGAAAAGAAGAACTTCAGAAGTAGTTCAAACAACTGTAATTTCTGATAAAGGTCCATCTGAGGATTGTCCAACTCTGATAAATACAAGTAATGGAAATTCTGACCCTGATACTCAGAATTCTGAACCTTGTATTCAGACTTCTGAACCTCGTATTCAGAACTCTGAACAAGTCACTCAGAACTCTGACTTCATTGCTCAGAATTTGAACTCAAATTTATCAGAACAAGGGGACAGTTCAGAATTACAAGCTATCGTTGATGAGAATGATACAAACAACAATTATTCAGAGATTGATGTGCTTCCTAGTGCAAACAAATGGACTAAAAATCATCCCATTCATCAAGTGATTGGTGATCTATCAGCAGGAGTAAAAACCAGATCAACTACTGCAAATGAAGCAATGTTTGCAGGTTTCCTAAGTGTTATTGAACCTAAGAAAGCTAATGAAGCCCTAGAGGATCCAGATTCGATTTCAGCAATGCAAGAGGAATTGCTTCAATTTGAAAGGAACAAAGTCTGGAGACTCATTCCACGGCCTGAAGGTAAATCTATCATTGGAACTAAATGGGTATTCAGAAATAAAAAGGATGAGTCAGGTGTTGTCATCAGAAACAAGGCAAGATTGGTTGCTAAGGGATACTGTCAACAGGAAGGAATTGATTATGATGAGACATTTGCACCAGTGGCAAGAATAGAGGCCATCAGGATATTTTTGGCCTATGCTGCTCACAAGAATTTCAAAGTATATCAGATGGATGTCAAATCATCATTTCTGAATGGTATACTTAATGAAGAGGTGTATGTACATCAACCTGAAGGTTTTGTTGATTCAGAATTTCCTGACCATGTCTATATTTTAGATAAAGCTTTATATGGTCTAAAACAAGCACCAAGAGCCTGGTATGACACTGTTACTCAACACTTGTTAGGTTCAGGTTACAAGAAAGGTAAGATTGACACAACTTTGTTTTTAAAGAAACAAGGTGATGACTTGATTCTTGTTCAAATTTATGTTGATGACATAATATTTGGCTCTACAAGTGCAAAAATGTGTGATGATTTTTCTAAAATCATGAAATCTGAATTTGAAATGAGCATGATGGGTGAACTTAAATTTTTCCTTTGACTTCAAGTCAAACAATTACCAAATGGAATTTTTATAAATCAAGGAAAATATGTAAGGGACATCCTGAAAAAATTCAAAATGTCTGATTGTGCTTCTATGAGAACTCCTATGGCAACAAACATAAAGTTAGATGCTGATCTCAAAGGAGTTTCAGTAGATAACAAACATTATAGAGGCATGATTGGATCATTACTATATTTGACTGCAAGTAGGCCAGACATCATGTTTTCTACCTGTTTTTGTGCAAGATTTCAATCCAATCCTAAAGAATCACATATGTTGGCTGTAAAAAGGATTCTCAGATATCTCAAAGGAACACCTGATCTTGGTTTATGGTATCCAAAGGAAACTGACTTTAAACTAACAGCTTTCACTGATGCTGATCATGCAGGAAGTAGAATGGACAGAAATAGTACATCTGGTGCTTGTCACTTTCTAGGGGATAAGATAGTGAGTTGGGCATCAAAGAAGCAGAATTGTGTATCCACTTCAACTGCTGAGGCAGAGTACGTTGCTGCTGCTGCTTCATGCTCTCAAACTTTGTGGATGAGAACACAACTCATGGATTATGGGTATCAGCTCAACAAAATTCCTATCTACTGTGACTCAGAAAGTGCAATTGCCATTACTCAGAATCCTGTTCAACATTCAAAGACTAAACATATAGATGTGAGGTATCATTTTATAAAGGACTATGTGGAAAAGGGAACAATAGAGATGCACTTTGTGCATACAAAGTATCAATTGGCTGACTTGTTCACAAAGCCTCTTGATCACAAAAGATTCTCATTTCTCATATGTAAAATAGGAATGCTTAATCTGACTAATTGATCTTACTTGTTAGTTGATTTTCAGAAATGTTAAATCCTGCTAAGTAAGATTTTCTGAGTAGTATACTCAGAACTCTGAGTCTTGTACTCAGAATTCTGACTCTTGAGTTCAGACTTCTGCGTCAATACTTCAGAAATCCAACTTTCAAGATTTCATTTCTGAGAAATACAAGTACTTAAATTTTTTTTGTGGATTATCTTTTTTCTATTACTCTTTATATCCCATCTCATCTTTATTAAGTACATGCTAAAGTCAAGGGGGAGCATTAATATCTTTTGGAAATCATTTCATGCTGATTAAAAGGTTTGTTTTCATTTCTTATCTCTGATCATTCTAAGAAGAACAAGCTTTTAATGATAAATTTTTTTTTCACTTGTTCAAACTATATCTGAATCTCAAAATTCTCTTATTCAGATATAAGATTTTAAATGAGTTTCACTAATCATCACTATTTGAACAGAATTCTGATGATAAAATGATTTTCTATCTGTTCAAACCTCTTCTGAATAATTAAAGCTTTTACATTTGTCAGAAGTTGATTTTAAATAGTTTGGTTACAAGGCAAATTCTTCTGAATCATGGACTCAGAACTCTGGGTAGAATAATCAGAACTCTGATAAAGGAACGAAAATCATCTGAGTGTGTTATTCAGATCTTTGACTTGTGTCAATACTCTATCCAATAACACGTGTCAGCTTCATATTTAGTTGATTATGCCACGTATTTCATTTAAATCCTCTGTGGCATTTCAAATGTGTTGACTCCATTATAACTTTGACCGCGTTTTTCCGTCAAACCTTTCAACTTCGCGGATTTTAAATAGGTCTTAAATTCCCTCTTTCAAATTCTTTCAAATTTCAGAGCGAAAAGTGAGATACGAATCATTCCAGAGTTCTTTGAATTTGTTTTCTTCTTAAATCATGTCTGGATTTCGAAGAAGTGGTCATATATCTCTGCATAGTACTAAGTCTTTAATGGAGGAATCTGATTCGGACAATGATGAAGTTCAAAATAGACCTATTGAAGAAGAAGCAGTAGGAAACGATGAAATAAATGCAGAAGATGAAGAAATGGCTGAATCTGAGGGGAATGCCGATGAGGGAAATATGAATGTCGAACATGAACAGAGTGCTGCAGGGTTAATAATGTCAAGAAGACCAAATTTAGTGGAAAGAATTGTTCCTGAAAGAGAATGGTTGAAGTTGTCAGAAAATAATTGTGTATTATTGTTTGAGGAAAATAGATTTAAGCCTGAACACAGGATAATAATGGAGTTATTCAAATATCATCCCTACAAGAAATGGTTCACAAGACACAAATCTGTCCCTGTTCAGTATATTCAACAATGGTGGAAATATCTTAGGTTAGAAGAGAATAAATTTGTATCTGAAATTGGAGGAGTAACAATCACTTTATCAATCCCTGCACTGAGGGAAATGCTCAATTTACCAGAAAAAGATGATGTACAACAAAGGACAGACTTTGAAGACTCACCTTTAACAGAAGAATTGATTGCGGAGTTTATGAGGTTAGGATACAATGAGGGGTTAAGGACTCTTAGTAGTTTCAGAAGGAACAAATTGCCACCAATTTGGGCATGTTTCTTTCATGTGGTGAATAAGTGTTTGTCAGGGAAGAATAGCTCTGCAGATCAAGTTCAAAACAGATTCTTCAAATTTTTCAAGGTTTAGTGAAGAATAGGCATTATGACTATAATGCTATACTTTGGGAAGACATGAAGAATACATTTGAGAAAAATCAGAAGGCTATTCAAAAGAAAACAAAGGATACACCCCTTTCATATATACCTTACATAAGGTATTGGCAACTTGTGATTTGGTATGCAATGCAAGAAAACAGAACCATTCCAAGAAGATCAGAGGAGCAGCATGGTCCTATTTTCCATTTGGGTAAGATGTCTTCTGCTACTAATCCCTACCCATGAGGACCAACCTGAGAGGAGAGGTGAGGGGTCTAGTCATGTTAGAGAGGGGGAGGATGTTCAAATGGGTGAACATTCTGAGAGAAATGAGGGGCAAAATTCTGAGAGCCTGGTTAGAATATGTGAAGAAAAACAGAATGAGAGTGGTGAGGATGAGAGAATGTCACCAGAGGTTCAAACAGAAAGAGATGCCTCTGTACTAGCAAATCTTAACCAGGTAACCACATATGCTATTGAGACACGACTCTTGGTGTCCAATATTGAAAAAATCACCATGGACCTAGTGGTGGATCTTGAACAACCCATCTATACCCACTCAGAAGCAGTTCAACCTGCTACTGTTTCACATAAATCAGGGGAACCATCCCAAACTCATTTGGAGGGAGGTGATAAATCCCAACCTATTCTTCATCAAATTGAGTCTGGATATCACAGTCCTATCCATATTGAGCCTGAAATTCCTTCCAACACTTGCACAAATCAGGAATTTCGTATTCCTGACCAAACATTCATAGACACTCTTAATTTTGGATGTCAAGGATTGGATGGAAGTCCTGGTGAGGTGAACATTACAAAAGCTTCATTAAAATGTGCATCTGTTGTACAAGATGACTTAGTGTTATCTACAGGCCATGAGTCCTCTGGACACATGAAACTGGACCATCTGTTGGTTCAGGTTCACAGTTAGAATCTTCTGAATTTGTAAAGATTCAGAAACAAAACATGGTGATGGGGGAAAAGTAAAAAAAATTGGGGGAAAAGGTGGATGGACTGAATGATGAGGTAAAGGAGTTGAAAACAATGTTGGAGGGGAAGATGAAATCTGTTGAGACTAAGATAGATGATGTAAAGGTATCCTTGGAATCTCATAAAAAGGAGATCAAGGATATTATGTCTGAGTTTCAGAAAGATCTGTTTAACCAAATGTAGAGTATGCAAGAATATATATTCAAAGTACTTAGTACTTCTTTGGCTTCAACTTCTAAACCACTTGATCTTGTTCCACTAGCAGAAGTTGAACCTGAAGATGTTCCTGTTCATAACCTCAAAAGAAAGTTTGATGATAATGAGTTTCATGATCATCAAAAGGGGGAGAAAAAGCAAAGGTTGAGTTCTGATGATGATATTGGTATAGAAGATTTTGAAATAGCATATAGGCAGTTGGTTCAGACAGAGGCAAATATTCAGAAAGTGGATACTCAGATTGTTCAGATTACAAGCTCAGATACAGAGGATATGGAGATGGAATGTATGGATGGTAATGATTCTGATAAAACAGAGGAATTGAACTTAGATGCAGAAATGGAAGATAATTCTGATGAAACTGAAGCTATTGAGGAACTTGTGTTGAGATCAGAAGAAACAGTTGAGAGTTCAGTGGTTGTGAACATGTGTATAGATATTGTCCCATATGTCAGAGTTAGTTTGGTGGACTCTGAGTCAGAAGAAAGGAGATTGAATGAGATTTTGATCAGAAGGATGCACAGTGAGTTAGTTAGAGCACTCAATGTTCAGAAAATTCAAAGGGATGTGAAGATGGTAAGACCTATTGATCTGATGGGAGAGGAAGATAGTATTGTTGGTTATTCTCAGAAATTTCAAGAGGATTTCTATTTTAACTATGTGGATGACATTGCTGATATTAAAGAAGAATATGAAAAAGTTAAAGAATACTTCATGCCTTCAGAATATCTATTCAGAAAGCCAATTGAGATTCCTAAGATTAACTTGCCAATCTTAGAGGAGCCTTTGTGTGATTTTGTTCTAGATATGAGTGATGTACCACTTGCAAGACAATTTCACAGTGATATTTTTCCAGAGGAAACATATGAGCATCTATACCACCCAGAAGGAGACTATGTTGTTTTAGAAAATAACATTGATGGTTTCATGGATGGAAAACTTCAGATGATCTATGCAGAAGCCTCAAACAGATTCAGAATTCCTGATTCAAGGCTACACATTCAGAAAAGGATTGAGAAAGTATTGATGTTTCAGACAGAAGAATTTGATGTCTGAAGTATGTAAAATTGGAAGTATTGAAAGAAAAAGATGTAAAGATTTTCTTATCAAGTTTTGATTTCCACAGATTAACTCTTGAAGATCAGATCTTTCTTGTTAAGTTTTTTGCCAGTACTGAAGAACCCTGGATAGAGATTGAATGTAGAAGACTTCTGGGCATCTATGTCAGAAATATGTATATGTATGACTTCCAGTTGGCAATTGAAGGAAGAAAAAAGAAGTGCAATTTGAATTGTCCAATGAAGATTCCAGGAAGTGGTGTGATTGTGAAGGGTTTTATAAATGAAGGAATGGAATCTAAAGGGTATGCATATAGTAATCAAGGAAATCTTGAGCTGTTCAGATTAAAGGAATTGGTAAAGTATAGTAATGCAACTTTGAGTTGGTTACTAATTGAAATGAGAGTTTCTAAAACTGAAAGGGAAAATCTAAAGAAAAGATGTGTGAAAGCTGTGAAAAGAAGGATAGATTTTAGAAGTAAGGTCAGAAGCTGTGGTGAATGGTTATTATCAGAAGAAAATCCTAAAAAGATGTTGCATAGTGATTTTGTGTTTCCAGCAGAATATGAGGTGAATGAGGTCTTTTCAGAAGAAATTGAGGAAGAAATTCAAGAGACAACTCCTCAGAATGATCAATTGACAAGTATTGCTCAACCTGAACAGTCAGAACCAAAAGAAGATGAAAGATCTGTAGATGTGAATGGGTATTTTCTGGAGTTTGATCTGCCAAACTTCTTTAATCCAAGTGAAGTAAACTTTCTAAGTGTATATCATGACAAACCAAAAGAGACTCAGATCTGGTTGGCTGAGAAGTCAAGATGTCTTGGAAAACCAAAGAAAGATGTGTACTCAGATTTTCTAATCACGGGGATCAGAGAACTAAAGATCAAACAGTTCAGAAAGCAAGAATACTTATCCTTTGAAGTATTAAGAGAAGATGGAAAGGTGTACTATTTTACTGGTGCAAACTTTGAAAAGCTATCAGTAATGGATTTCTACAGACTACACACTATGTTGTGCTTCAAAGAATCAAGCAAAGATAAGAATGAAAGGAAGGCAAGGAGTGTAGTGATTGAAGCTATGTTTTACATCCTAAGATGGCATTGTTATACAGATTTTCAAATAGCTCTGTATCTACAAAGGCCAGGTGTCTATCTTTCAAGACCCATCACAGATCATGATCAGAAGCAAGTATTAAGAACTGGAAGTGTGTCCAGACATCCAGAATTGGGAGTCTTTTTGAAAAACAAGAGTGAAAAGATCTTTTTTAGAGCAAAGGAGACTGCAAAATATAGCTCTGGAACTTTGAGATTCATCAAGCATAATTTGGAGAAAAAGGTGCTGAAGGTGAAGCAAGCTAATATGACTCAAGAAGTGATCACTCAGCAAGTTGAAACTATTCAGGAAATTATTGATAGAATTGACAAGAGACTTACTCAAAGAAATGTGCTGTTACAGAAAATTGTTCCTGCATTGAAAGAGCTTGGTGATACAAAGTATAAGTTTATTTGATAAAAAGGGGGAGATTGTTAGATCTGTGTTTTGTCAATAAACCAAGTGTTGAATTCTGATAAGAAGGCTCAGAAGTTCTGAAGAGAAGAGTCAGAGTTCTGACCAAGAAGCCTCAGAAGGAATGCTCTGACAGTTTGCTAAGTATTGAAGTCTGAGAAGAAGAGTCAGAAGTTCTGAGAAGCTTAATCAGATGAATGTTCAGAAGTTCTGAACAACCTGTTCAGAACTCATAACTAGATACTTTCCTTTGTACTTAGTTAACTAATTAGGACACGTGTATTGTTCCTATTAGTCTTTCTTATATGTACTGTAGCTTTAGTGTTTCCGTTGTAGTATATATAGGAGTTAGCAACTGTAAGCTAACTAATCTTTGGCATAACTTTTCCCGCATATTCTTGTATTCATATTTTGTAATCTTTGAGATACGCTCTCTCTAAGATCTGTAAATCCGTTCTTCATTGAATACAAGTGTTCTTGATCAAATTACTTCTCAATTACTATTCTATTCATTGTTATATTGATTGTAAGATTGGATCCTGAACTTACAATTGGTATCAGAGTTTGTCAACAAACAAATTCGATCGAGATCGCATTCTTTAGGGTTTTCTGTTTGTATTCTTGAAGATTTCTTGATCAATTCGAAAATTGATTCCGCTGCTACTCACTGTTCTTGAATTCTTAGCAATTCTTGAATTAATTGTGTTTTTCGATCAAGGAATTTGGATTTGTCTTTCTGTTGAAGCTTTCTTACAATCATGTCTTCTAAAGAGTATCTAGCCATGGGATCTGAAACAAAACCACCTGTTCTAATACCTGAAGAGTACCAGCAATGGAAAATCCGAATGATCCAATTCTTGGATAAAATAGATGAAAATCTAATGGTCTCTATCCGTGAAGCTCCTATCGAAGTGTATGTCGATGTCGCTGCAACTCCTGGAACAGAGACAACTCCAGAAATTCCAGCTACAAGGGTGAAGAAGAGTTTTTCTCAGTATACAGCAGAACAGAAAAACAGACATGCTATAGACAAAAGAGCAATTACGTTGATGACTTTGGCTGTTCCAAATGAAGTTCTTAACAGGATTGACAGTGGATCATCTGCCAAGGAAATGTGGGATGAACTGGAAAGACAAATGTTAGGAACTGTGAGGTCTATTCAAGCGAAGTTAAATCAGAGCATAAATGCCTATGAAAGGTTCAAGGCTAAAGAGTCAGAAAGTTTGACTCAGACGTACACTAAATTTTGTACTATTCTAAATGATTTGAGAAGAAATGGGCTAAAGAAAACAAAGTCAGAAATAAATTACAAATTTCTGAACAGTCTAAACTAATAATGGTCATCAATTGCTATAAGTCTGCAAATGAATAAAGATATGTGTGAAGAAGACCTCAATGATCTGTTATGTGTTCTAAATCAACATGAAGACTCTGTCAAGTTAATTGTGGAAGAGAAGAAAAATGTTGCTGATCAGTTAGCATTTTTATCAAAGTCCAAGGTTATCAAAGCACCCAAGAAGACTGCATATCTATCTGAGATACCAAAACTGAAAGAATCTAACAAGGAAGAAGGATCAGAGGATGATGAAGATATCAAGATAATGGCTGAGAAACTTGCCTTGTTGACAAATACTTTCAACAAGAGGTATGGGAAGGGTAGATTTCAGGGAAATTACAAGAGAGAACAGAGGAGTTCAGATTATAAGAAGAGAGAAGACAGAAGAGAAAATAAGTTTGAGAAGAAAGTAGAGAGAAGTGAAGAGAATAAAGAAGAGAAGGAAGAGAGAAAAGAAAACAATTTGTGTTTCAAGTGTGGAAAATCTGGCCACTATGCTAAGGACTGCAGAGTAAAGATCGTGAAAGATTATGAGTACTATACCAAAAAGGCTCAGCTTGCAAAGAAGAGAGATGATGAGATTGCTATGTTGGCTGAACAGGAGAATTGGCTGTACTACACTTCAGATGAAGATGATCATATTAATTTTCCACGGATGCAAAGTTACATGGCCAAAATGAAGAATGAGGATGATTCTGACTATGAGGATGCTGATTCTGAGTCATCTACTGAGGTACATTCTGCACTTGAAATAGACTTAATGACACAGATTGGTGACATGAAAACTGAATTTGTTAATCTTAGAAAACAGATAAAAGGTGAAAGAAGTTTGGTTAACAAATTCAGAATTGAAAAGGAAGTAATAAGAGAACAATATGAGGAATCTGAGGCTGAGAAACAGAAAGTTAAAAATGAAAATTCTGAATTGTTAAAAAAGCTTTCTGAATTAAAAAATGAATTTTCAAAGATTAAGGATGAAAATAGTGATTTACAAATAAAATTTGATATGCTATTTGAGGAAAGAAAGAATTTATACACCAAAATCAAAGAATTAGAAGATCTAAATTTGAAAAGAGGTCAGACTCAACAAACATTAAATCTTCTAACAAGTAATGTTAAAGATACAAGATTTTACAATCCAAAGAAGGGATTGGGATTGGAAGAAAATGTTGTTTTAAAAAGAGCTCCAGTCAACTTGTATGATTTTGAAAAACTTCAAGTTCCTAAACCAAAAATCCCAGAAATTGTTGAAGTTTTTATCAGACCTGCAAGTTCTATAACAAGTTCTGACAATTTGCAGAAACCAAGCTCTAAAAAGACAAAGGAGATAGTTTCTGATTCAAAAATAGAGAAGTCAGTTGTTTCAGAAGATAAGATTAAGAAAGAAATTCCTAAATCAACAGATGAGAAACCAAAATACAATGACATTAAATTCAAGTATGATTCTTTAAATGTCAGTTACAAAAATAAACATCCAAGTTTTTCACATCATGACATTGAAAGCATATTTGATAAAAGTAAGGTTTCTGAAACAGTTAATCAGAAGTCTGAAGCTTCTAGTCAGAACTCTGATTCTTGGAGTCAGAACTCTGAGTCTGAAGGTCAGACATCTGAGTCTGTTAATCAGAATTCTGATTCAGGTAGTCAGAAGTCTGAGTCAACTGGATTTTCTGAAACAAAGTCAGGTGATTTTTTAGAGCTTGAAAAGAGGTTTAATCTTGTAAGTCAAGAACTTGAGGATTTGTGGAAATCTTTTGATGAACTCGAAAATGATTACTGTGATGTGGATGTTAAACTTAATGAAGCTTTAAAAGAAAAGAACATCTTTATTCAGAAAATAACAGAGCTTGAGAAACTGAAGACTGAGTATGATCTTTTTAAAATTAATGCTCTAAAAGATAATGATAAATTCCTTAATGAATCAAGTACATATGAAAAAGGTGAATCATCTACTTCTCCTTCTAACAAAAAGGGATTAAAATTTTCAGAAAAAGAGGAAAGCAAAAGGAAAGATGGTGTGAAAAGAGTTTCTGAGATGAATGGATTGGTTCCTGCAACTGTACCAAAAGCACAGAGTTATTGTGATAAATGTACTTGTACTTTGAAAACCAGCAATAAAAATGAAAAGGCTTACGGTACAGATCTGTTGTTACTTGCAAAGAAAAATCTTATTTGTGTTCAATGTGAAAGTGATTCATTCCAATATTCTCAGAAATGTCCAATCACAATAACTTCTGTTTCCTATGTAAGAAATGACATTCAAAATACAGAAAAGAAAAATGTTTCTGTTCCTCAAACTCAGAAAAGAGAAATAATAAAAGAAGTGAAGCCTCATATTAAAATCACAGGAAATAATGAAAAAAGGTTTAATGTGAAAGAAAAGAAGGCTGATACTTCTTCAACATCTAAATTTAAAACTTTTAAGAAGAAATTGAACAATTTTGTGAACAGAAAATGTTCTGACTTCATAAAAGTTCAAGGAAAGTGGTGTTTGAAGAAAGACTTTGAATGGAAAGTCAAAGATACTTTTGTTAAATCAGATAAAAAGGCTAACAAAGAAGGACCCATTCCAAAATGGGTACCTAAATCTAACTGATTGTTGTTGCAGGGCTGTCATGTGTGGTTTTTAGATTCAGGAGCTTCAAGACACATGACAGGTCAGAAGTTTTTTCTATCAAATTTCACAGAAAAGGCTGGAGGAGCAGTAAACTTTGGAAATAACAGCAAAGGTCAAGTTAAAGGTTATGGGGATTTAACAAAGAAGATCTGACAATTCAAAAAGTTTTCTATGTTGAAGGCTTACAACATAATCTTTTCAGCATAAGTCAGTTTTTAGACAGTCTTTGTCAAATCAAGTTCAAAATAACAGGTTGCATGATTTTAACTGAGAATGATCTTAAAGTCTTCTGGGCCAAAAGACACATGGACTTATTTGTGGTTAATTTTTCAAAAATTCAAACATTAAATCCTGTTTGTCTTTTATCAAACTCAATTGTAAATGAATGTTGGCTATGGCACAGAAGATGTTCTCATTTAAAAATTCAAAGATCTGAATAATCTTGTTACAAAACATCTGGTTAAAGGATTACCAAAGATTAAATTTGAAAAGGAATCATTATGCTCAGCTTGTGAAATGGGCAAGATGAAAAAGAGTTCTCACAAATTAAAAATGGACTCATCTTGCAAAGCACCATTGGAAATGATTCATACTGATCTTTGTGGTCCTATTTCAGTTCAGTCTATAGGAGGAAAGAAGTATATACTTGTAATTGTTGATGAATATTCCAGATACACATGGGTTGAATTCCTAAGAGCTAAGTCAGAAGCCGCTACTACATTGATAAACTTTATCAAAAGGATTCAAGTTCTCTTACAGCTTTCAGTCCAGAAAATCAGAAGTGATAATGGAACAGAGTTCAGAAATGAGACTCTTCAGAAGTTTTTAGAATGTTATGGGATTTCTCACAATTTCTCTGCCATCAAAACTCCTCAACAAAATGGTGTTGTTGAAAGGAAAAACAGGACTCTAGTTGAAGCTGCAAGAACCATGTTGGCTTATTCAAATCTTCCAACTTTCTTATGGGCTAAAGCAATTGCAACTGCTTGCTTTACACAGAACAGAACTTTAATCAATAAAAGATTAAACAAGACTGCTTATGAACTGATAAACAAAAGAAAACCATTAATCAAATTCTTTCATATTTTTGGCTGTAGATGCTATGTCCTTAAAGACAGAGAAAATCTTGGTAAGTTTGATAAAAAGGCAGATGAAGGATACTTTGTTGGTTATTCATTAACTTCCAAAGCATTCAGAATCTACAACAGAAGAACCAAGAGGATGATGGAAAGCATCAATGTAACATTTGATGAAGTCAGAATGAAGACTTCTGAACAAGACAGTTCAGAACTCATGCAGAACATGACAAAAATGACTTCTGATACAAACTCTAATCCTATTTGTTTAGAAATCAATTCACTGTTTAAGGATGCTTTTCTTGAACTGACTTTTGATTCTTATGCAGAGTTTGAAAACCCTAAGATGATCAATGAAATGAAAGAAGAACTTCAGAAGTAGTTCAAACAACTGTAATTTCTGATAAAGGTCCATCTGAGGATTGTCCAACTCTGATAAATACAAGTAATGGAAATTCTGACCCTGATACTCAGAATTCTGAACCTTGTATTCAGACTTCTGAACCTCGTATTCAGAACTCTGAACAAGTCACTCAGAACTCTGACTTCATTGCTCAGAATTTGAACTCAAATTTATCAGAACAAGGGGACAGTTCAGAATTACAAGCTATCGTAGATGAGAATGATACAAAAAACATTTATTCAGAGATTGATGTGCTTCCTAGTGCAAACAAATGGACTAAAAATCATCCCATTCATCAAGTGATTGGTGATCTATCAGCAGGAGTAAAAACCAGATCAACTACTGCAAATGAAGCAATGTTTGCAGGTTTCCTAAGTGTTATTGAACCTAAGAAAGCTAATGAAGCCCTAGAGGATCCAGATTCGATTTCAGCAATGCAAGAGGAATTGCTTCAATTTGAAAGGAACAAAGTCTGGAGACTCATTCCACGGCCTGAAGGTAAATCTATCATTGGAACTAAATGGGTATTCAGAAATAAAAAGGATGAGTTAGGTGTTGTCATCAGAAACAAGGCAAGATTGGTTGCTAAGGGATACTGTCAACAGGAAGGAATTGATTATGATGAGACATTTGCACCAGTGGCAAGAATAGAGGCCATCAGGATATTTTTGGCCTATGTTGCTCACAAGAATTTCAAAGTATATCAGATGGATGTCAAATCAGCATTTCTGAATGGTATACTTAATGAAGAGGTGTATGTACATCAACCTGAAGGTTTTGTTGATTCAGAATTTCCTGACCATGTCTATATTTTAGATAAAGCTTTATATGGTCTAAAACAAGCACCAAGAGCCTGGTATGACACTGTTACTCAACACTTGTTAGGTTCAGGTTACAAGAAAGGTAAGATTGACACAACTTTGTTTTTAAAGAAACAAGGTGATGACTTGATTCTTGTTCAAATTTATGTTGATGACATAATATTTGGCTCTACAAGTGCAAAAATGTGTGATGATTTTTCTAAAATCATGAAATCTGAATTTGAAATGAGCATGATGGGTGAACTTAATTTTTTCCTTGGACTTCAAGTCAAACAATTACCAAATGGAATTTTTATAAATCAAGGAAAATATGTAAGGGACATCCTGAAAAAATTCAAAATGTCTGATTGTGCTTCTATGAGAACTCCTATGGCAACAAACATAAAGTTAGATGCTGATCTCAAAGGAGTTTCAGTGGATAACAAACATTATAGAGGCATGATTGGATCATTACTATATTTGACTGCAAGTAGGCCAAACATCATGTTTTCTACCTGTTTTTGTGCAAGATTTCAATCCAATCCTAAAGAATCACATATGTTGGCTGTCAAAAGGATTATCGGATATCTCAAAGAAACACCTGATCTTGGTTTAAGGTATCCAAAGGAAACTGACTTTAAACTAACAGCTTTCACTGATGCTGATCATGCAGGAAGTAGAATGGACAGAAATAGTACATCTGGTGCTTGTCACTTTCTAGGGGATAAGATAGTGAGTTGGGCATCAAAGAAGCAGAATTGTGTATCCACTTCAACTGCTGAGGCATAGTGCGTTGTTGCTGCTGCTTCATGCTCTCAAACTTTGTGGATGAGAACACAACTCATGGATTATGGGTATCAGCTCAACAAAATTCCTATCTACTGTGACTCAGAAAGTGCAATTGCCATTACTCAGAATCTTGTTCAACATTCAAAGACTAAACATATAGATGTGAGGTATCATTTTATAAAGGACTATGTGGAAAAGGGAACAATAGAGATGCACTTTGTGCATGCAAAGTATCAATTGGCTGACTTGTTCACAAAGCCTCTTGATCACAAAAGATTCTCATTTCTCATATGTAAAATAGGAATGCTTAATCTGACTAATTCATCTTACTTGTTAGTTGATTTTCTGAGTAGTATACTCAGAACTCTGAGTCTTGTACTCAGAATTCTGACTCTTGAGTTCAGACTTCTGCGTCAATACTTCAGAAATCCAACTTTCAAGATTTCATTTCTGAGAAATACAAGTACTTAAATTTTTTTTGTGGATTATCTTTTTTCTATTACTCTTTATATCTCATCTCATCTTTATTAAGTACATGCTAAAGTCAAGGGGGAGCATTAATATCTTTTGGAAATCATTTCATGCTGATTAAAAGGTTTGTTTTCATTTCTTATCTCTGATCATTCTAAGAAGAACAAGCTTTTAATGATAAATTTTTTTTTCACTTGTTCAAACTATATCTGAATCTCAAAATTTTCTTATTCAGATATAAGATTTTAAATGAGTTTCACTAATCATCACTATTTGAACAGAATTCTAATGATAAAATGATTTTCTATCTGTTCAAACCTCTTCTGAATAATTAAAGCTTTTACATTTGTCAGAAGTTGATTTTAAATAGTTTGGTTACAAGGAAAATTCTTCTGAATCATGGACTCAGAACTCTAGGTAGAATAATCAGAACTCTGATAAAGGAACGAAAATCATCTGAGCGTGTTATTCAGATCTTTGACTTGTGTCAATACTCTATCCAATAACACGTGTCAGCTTCATATTTAGTTGATTATGCCACGCATTTCATTTAAATCCTATGTGGCATTTCAAATGTGTTGACTCCATTATAACTTTGACCGCGTTTTTCCGTCAAACCTTTCAACTTCGCGGATTTTAAATAGGTCTTAAATTCCCTCTTTCAAATTCTTTCAAATTTCAGAGCGAAAAGTGAGATACGAATCATTCCAGAGTTCTTTGAATTTGTTTTCTTCTTAAATCATGTCTGGATTTCGAAGAAGTGGTCATATATCTCTGCATAGTACTAAGTCTTTAATGGAGGAATCTGATTCGGACAATGATGAAGTTCAAAATAGACCTATTGAAGAAGAAGCAGTAGGAAACGATGAAATAAATGCAGAAGATGAAGAAATGGCTGAATCTGAGGGGAATGCCGATGAGGGAAATATGAATGTCGAACATGAACAGAGTGCTGCAGGGTTAATAATGTCAAGAAGACCAAATTTAGTGGAAAGAATTGTTCCTGAAAGAGAATGGTTGAAGTTGTCAGAAAATAATTGTGTATTATTGTTTGAGGAAAATAGATTTAAGCCTGAACACAGGATAATAATGGAGTTATTCAAATATCATCCCTACAAGAAATGGTTCACAAGACACAAATCTGTCCCTGTTCAGTATATTCAACAATGGTGGAAATATCTTAGGTTAGAAGAGAATAAATTTGTATCTGAAATTGGAGGAGTAACAATCACTTTATCAATCCCTGCACTGAGGGAAATGCTCAATTTACCAGAAAAAGATGATGTACAACAAAGGACAGACTTTGAAGACTCACCTTTAACAGAAGAATTGATTGCGGAGTTTATGAGGTTAGGATACAATGAGGGGTTAAGGACTCTTAGTAGTTTCAGAAGGAACAAATTGCCACCAATTTGGGCATGTTTCTTTCATGTGGTGAATAAGTGTTTGTCAGGGAAGAATAGCTCTGCAGATCAAGCTTCAAAACAGATTCTTCAAATTTTTCAAGGTTTAGTGAAGAATAGGCATTATGACTATAATGCTATACTTTGGGAAGACATGAAGAATACATTTGAGAAAAATCAGAAGGCTATTCAAAAGAAAACAAAGGATACACCCCTTTCATATATACCTTACATAAGGTATTGGCAACTTGTGATTTGGTATGCAATGCAAGAAAACAGAACCATTCCAAGAAGATCAGAGGAGCAGCATGGTCCTATTTTCCATTTGGGTAAGATGTCTTCTGCTACTAATCCCTACCCATGAGGACCAACCTGAGAGGAGAGGTGAGGGGTCTAGTCATGTTAGACAGGGGGGGATGTTCAAATGGGTGAACATTCTGAGAGAAATGAGGGGCAAAATTCTGAGAGCCTGGTTAGAATATGTGAAGAAAAACAGAATGAGAGTGGTGAGGATGAGAGAATGTCACCAGAGGTTCAAACAGAAAGAGATGCCTCTGTACTAGCAAATCTTAACCAGGTAACCACATCTGCTATTGAGACACGACTCTTGGTGTCCAATATTGAAAAAATCACCATGGACCTAGTGGTGGATCTTGAACAACCCATCTATACCCACTCAGAAGCAGTTCAACCTGCTACTGTTTCACATAAATCAGGGGAACCATCCCAAACTCATTTGGAGGGAGGTGATAAATCCCAACCTATTCTTCATCACATTGAGTCTGGATATCACAGTCCTATCCATATTGAGCCTGAAATTCCTTCCAACACTTGCACAAATCAGGAATTTCGTATTCCTGACCAAACATTCATAGACACTCTTAATTTTGGATGTCAAGGATTGGATGGAAGTCCTGGTGAGGTGAACATTACAAAAGCTTCATTAAAATGTGCATCTTTTGTACAAGATGACTTAGTGTTATCTACAGGCCATGAGTCCTCTTGACACATGAAAACTGGAACATCTGTTGGTTCAGGTTCACAGTTAGAATCTTCTGAATTTGTAAAGATTCAGAAACAAAACATGGTGATGGGGGAAAAGTAAAAAAAATTGGGGGAAAAGGTGGATGGACTGAATGATGAGGTAAAGGAGTTGAAAACAATGTTGGAGGGGAAGATGAAATATGTTGAGACTAAGATAGATGATGTAAAGGTATCCTTGGAATCTCATAAAAAGGAGATCAAGGATATTATGTCTGAGTTTCAGAAAGATCTGTTTAACCAAATGCAGAGTATGCAAGAATATATATTCAAAGCACTTAGTACTTCATTGGCTTCAACTTCTAAACCACTTGATCTTGTTCCACTAGCAGAAGTTGAACCTGAAGATGTTCCTGTTCATAACCTCAAAAGAAAGTTTGATGATAATGAGTTTCATGATCATCAAAAGGGGGAGAAAAAGCAAAGGTTGAGTTCTGATGATGATATTGGTATAGAAGATTTTGAAATAGCATATAGGCAGTTGGTTCAGACAGAGGCAAATATTCAGAAAGTGGATACTCAGATTGTTCAGATTACAAGCTCAGATACAGAGGATATGGAGATGGAATGTATGGATGGTAATGATTCTGATAAAACAGAGGAATTGAACTTAGATGCAGAAATGGAAGATAATTCTGATGAAACTGAAGCTATTGAGGAACTTGTGTTGAGATCAGAAGAAACAGTTGAGAGTTCAGTGGTTGTGAACATGTGTATAGATATTGTCCCATATGTCAGAGTTAGTTTGGTGGACTCTGAGTCAGAAGAAAGGAGATTGAATGAGATTTTGATCAGAAGGATGCACAGTGAGTTAGTCAGAGCACTCAATGTTCAGAAAATTCAAAGGGATGTGAAGATGGTAAGACCTATTGATATGATGGGAGAGGAAGATAGTACTGTTGGTTATTCTCAGAAATTTCAAGAGGATTTCTATTTTAACTATGTGGATGACATTGCTGATATTAAAGAAGAATATGAAAAAGTTAAAGAATACTTCATGCCTTCAGAATATCTATTCAGAAAGCCAATTGAGATTCCTAAGATTAACTTGCCAATCTTAGAGGAGCCTTTGTGTGATTTTGTTCTAGATATGAGTGATGTACCACTTGCAAGACAATTTCACAGTGATATTTTTCCAGAGGAAACATATGAGCATCTATACCACACAGAAGGAGACTATGTTGTTTTAGAAAATAACATTGATGGTTTCATGGATGGAAAACTTAAGATGATCTATGCAGAAGCCTCAAACAGATTCAGAATTCCTGATTCAAGGCTACACATTCAAAAAAGGATTGAGAAAGTATTGATGTTTCAGACAGAAGAATTTGATGGTCTGAAGTATGTAAAATTGGAAGTATTGAAAGAAAAAGATGTAAAGGTTTTCTTATCAAGTTTTGATTTCCACAGATTAACTCTTGAATATCAGATATTTCTTGTTAAGTTCTTTGCCAGTACTGAAGAACCCTGGATAGAGTTTGAATGTAGAAGACTTCTGGGCATCTATGTCAGAAATATGTATATGTATGACTTCCAGTTGGCAATTGAAGGAAGAAAAAAGAAGTGCAATTTGAATTGTCCAATGAAGATTCCAGGAAGTGGTGTGATTGTGAAGGGTTTTATAAATGAAGGAATGGAATCTAAAGGGTATGCATATAGTAATCAAGGAAATCTTGAGCTGTTCAGATTAAAGGAATTGGTAAAGTATAGTAATGCAACTTTGAGTTGGTTACTAATTGAAATGAGAGTTTCTAAAACTGAAAGGGAAAATCTAAAGAAAAGATGTGTGAAAGCTGTGAAAAGAAGGATAGATTTTAGAAGTAAGGTCAGAAGCTGTGGTGAATGGTTATTATCAGAAGAAAATCCTAAAAAGATGTTGCATAGTGATTTTGTGTTTCCAGCAGAATATGAGGTGAATGAGGTCTTTTCAGAAGAAATTGAGGAAGAAATTCAAGAGACAACTCCTCAGAATGATCAAATGACAAGTATTGCTCAACCTGAACAGTCAGAACCAAAAGAAGATGAAAGATCTGTAGATGTGAATGGGTATTTTCTGGAGTTTGATCTGCCAAACTTCTTTAATCCAAGTGAAGTAAACTTTCTAAGTGTATATCATGACAAACCAAAAGAGACTCAGATCTGGTTGGCTGAGAAGTCAAGATGTCTTGGAAAACCAAAGAAAGATGTGTACTCAGATTTTCTAATCACGGGGATCAGAGAACTAAAGATCAAACAGTTCAAAAAGCAAGAATACTTATCCTTTGAAGTATTAAGAGAAGATGGAAAGGTGTACTATTTTACTGGTGCAGACTTTGAAAAGCTATCAGTAATGGATTTCTACAGACTACACACTATGTTGTGCTTCAAAGAATCAAGCAAAGATAAGAATGAAAGGAAGGCAAGGAGTGTAGTGATTGAAGCTATGTTTTACATCCTAAGATGGCATTGTTATACATATTTTCAAATAGCTCTGTATCTACAAAGGCCAGGTGTCTATCTTTCAAGACACATCACAGATCATGATCAGAAGCAAGTATTAAGAACTGGAAGTGTGTCCAGACATCCAGAATTGGGAGTCTTTTTGAAAAACAAGAGTGAAAAGATCTTTTTCAGAGCAAAGGAGACTGCAAAATATAGCTCTGGAACTTTGAGATTCATCAAGCATAATTTGGAGAAAAAGGTGCTGAAGGTGAAGCAAGCTAATATGACTCAAGAAGTGATCACTCAGCAAGTTGAAACTATTCAGGAAATTATTGATAGAATTGACAAGAGACTTACTCAAAGAAATGTGTTGTTACAGAAAATTGTTCCTGCATTGAAAGAGCTTGGTGATACAAAGTATAAGCTTATTTGACAAAAAGGGGGAGATTGTTAGATCTGTGTTTTGTCAATAAACCAAGTGTTGAATTCTGATAAGAAGGCTCAGAAGTTTTGAAGAGAAGAGTCGGAGTTCTGACCAAGAAGGCTCAGAAGGAATGCTCTGATAGTTTGCTAAGTATTTAAGTCTGAGAAGAAGAGTCAGAAGTTCTGAGAAGCTTAATCAGATGAATGTTCAGAAGTTCTGAACAACCTGTTCAGAACTCATAACTAGATACTTTCCTTTGTACTTAGTTAACTAATTAGGACACGTGTATTGTTCCTATTAGTCTTTCTTATATGTACTGTAGCTTTAGTGTTTCCGTTTTAGTATATATAGGAGTTAGCAACTGTAAGCTAACTAATCTTTGGCATAACTTTTCCCGCATATTCTTGTATTCATATTTTGTAATCTTTGAGATACGCTCTCTCTAAGATCTGTAAATCTGTTCTTCATTGAATACAAGTGTTCTTGATCAAATTACTTCTCAATTACTATTCTATTCATTGTTATATTGATTGTAAGATTGGATCCTGAACTTACATAAAGATCTGACTCAAACGAAAGCTGATCATGAAGTCTCCCTGCATGTTACTATTGTCTTACCTCCCTTGCACGTCTCCATACGAACTGTCAGAACGGACATCCCTTTTGTCTGTAATCGTACAACAACTCTGATTCTACGTTGTGCACCATGCGGCTACTAAGGTTGTCTACAAAGGTCAATGACATGCAACAACTCAGCTGCTGCCACGTGTAAAGCCATACTGCCATGCATTAAATGCATGCAGTATATAAGAAGAACCCTACTTCAGTTTTGAAGTGTGCTCGGACCGTCTTCTTATTTCTCTCTTATTGTTAAGTTATTATTCGTAATTTCTTTAACTCTTTCTAGTGCAAGAAACTTAGTGTTCTTAACTTGTTTAGATTAGATTTATCCTTAATCTTGTTCCGCAACAAGTTGTAAATTGTCTTGATTTATCAATAAACAATTTAGAAAAGTAAAAATGTGTGTTTGTATTCAACCCCCCCCCCCCCCCCTTCTACAAACTTGTATAACCCTTCGGGACCAATAAGTGGTATCAGAGCAGATTTGTTTAATCACATAAACAAGATCTGATCTATACTAAGATTTCTCTTCCTTGCCATTTCTTAAAATGGCTACCAACACAAACACCAACTATATTGACAACGGTTCTCTTGCAAAACCCCCTAGATTCTCCAGAGATAATTTTAATCTATGGAAAAATAGGATGATTCTCTTCTTAGAAGGTGTAGACCCTACTATGCCTTACTATCTTGAAAACGGTCCATATATTCCTATAAGAATTGATCCTGCAGTTCCAGCCGCTGAGAATAGACCTGTTATTCCATAAAGGCTGATTCCCAAGGAAATTCATATGTGGACTGATGAAGATAAGAAGAAAGTGGTTGTCGACACGAAAGCCAGATCCATACTCTCCATGGCTCTTCCTAACGAAGTCTACCATTCCGTCATGAACCTGAAAACCTCAAAAGCTATGTGGGACACAATCTGTGTTCAGTATGAAGGTACTTCTGAAGTCCAGGACTCTCGAATGATCAACCTGGTAAGACAGTATGAAAGCTTCATTTGTGGTATGAATGAAACTCTCTCTGAAGTACACCAACGTTTTAACTGCTTAATAATAGATCTGAAAACTGTTGGTAAGGAATATTCTAACTTTGAAGTACTGACAAAGTTCTTAGAATGTTTACCTGAAAGTTGGGACAGTTATTCTATGTGTCTCAAGATGTCAAAGGATCTAAAATCAATGACCATTTCTACCTTATATGGCATGATGCTGAATCATGAGCAATCGAGTCATCTTAAGAAGAATCTTGTAAAAGATTCCAAAAGCACCCCTGTTGCTTTACTCTCAGAGTTACCTTCCACTCAGCGATCTACGATTACTGTCACTGAGTTAGAAACTAACTCTGAACGTTCATCAGACTCTGACGCTTCAGATGATGATGAAACTCTGGCATTCCTGGCTAATAAGTTCAGGAGATTTGCTAGAAATAGTAATTTCAAGAAGAACAAACCTCTTGCTATTACTGACAAGCCAAGATCATCAACCCCTGTTGATAAGGCTACTGCTACTTGCTATAACTGTGAAAAGATAGGACATTTTGCTAGCGAAAGTTCCTAAGAAAAACTTTACTCACAGGACTACAGATGAAAAATACAAAAAGCTGAAAGATAGGTATTCAAAGCTGAAAACCTTTAAGAAGAAAGGCAAAGGCCTTATGGCTGACTATGATTGGGCTGCCTCTGACGAAGAAGAATCACCTGACTCTTAAGATGATGATGAAGCCAATCTATGTCTCATGGCCAAACTTGAAGATGAGGAAGAAAATTCTGACATTCCCTCTACTTCAACCTCTGCTACTAAGGTATCACCTTCCTTCTTTACCAATATTTTAAATATTGATGAAGCTGATAGTCTTCGAAAGATCGATCTCTTGACTAGAAGTTTATATGAAGCCATGAATGGAAAAACTGTTGTTGAAAATCAAAACCTTGATCTCGCTGAACAGCTTAAAAACTGTCACCTTCAAATAGAAAATCTTTCTAAAATTGAAGAAGATTTTAAAGATCAAGTTCACTTAAATCAGCTAGTCAAAATCGAGCGCGAAGAAGCTATCGCTGCATTAAAAGCTGAAAAAGCTACTGTTGATGGATGGTATAATTCCTCAACAAAGATCACTGAGATAATTAAGTCTCAGATTCCCCTGAGTGATAAACGTGGTCTTGGTTACAAAGCTGATACTCTAGAACCAACCACTGACCGTTCCATGCTTAAGTTTGGAGTGTTCGTATCCTCTATCCCTGACACTTTCTCATCTCAGTGTTCCTCTTCTAAACCGCCTATCCCTGAGGAAATCTCTACCTTAACTTCTAAAGGTAAAGAAAAAGTTGTTTATCCAAAACCTACCTCAGTCTTTAAAAACAAAGGTAAAGGAATTATTTTTAATCAAAATCCTCAGAAGGGTACCTCTGTACCAAAGATGAATGCTTCTAAAGCTTCAGTGACTTATCCCTCTGGTTCAAAGAATAAGATCCCTAGATTTATTCAGCGTGGATCTATTCAGCGATCTACTCCTAGAATCAAAGTGGAAATCATTGGTAAGAAATCTGAAGAACTGAATGTTCCTCCCCTTTCAAAAGCCAATAGCTTACTTGGTGCTGGTCCTTCTAATTCAAAATCAAAAGCTCAGCATGCAAATGGTCCTAGAACTACTTTTAGTTATAGGAAATGTTATCATTGTGGACTTACCAATCATATTGCTAGTAAGTGCCCCACAGCCACCCAAGCTGAAAAGATAGCTAAGGTGAAGATCATTGCCCCCAAGGCAAAGAAGACCACTGAGGTTAAGAAATTAACCAAAGTGAAGGCTGACAAAGCTGAATCTTCAAATGCTGCGAAGACTGCTGAACCTTCCACTTCCTCTTCTACCCCCACTAACAAGTGTGTATACATGGTTAAGTGGGTACCCAAGACAAACTAATCTTCCTTTGTAATGCAGGTTAAGAAGGGTATCTGGTATCTCGATAGCGGATGCTCTAGACACATGACTGGTAAGAAGAACCTGCTCACTGAGTACAAAGAAGAAAAGGGTCCCTCTGTAACTTTTGGTGGAAATGGAAAAGGACATACCCGAGGGTTTGGTGTACTCTCTAATGGTACAACAACCTTCAGAAGAGTCGCATATGTTGAAGGGCTGAAACATAATCTTCTAAGCAGCAGTCAGCTTTGCGACAAGGATAACAAAGTAATCTTTACTAAGGAATCCTGCTTTGTCGCTGACAAAAAGAAGAAGATAGCTCTCAGCGGTTATCGTTTGGAAAATGTTTATGTAATAAACATGGATTCAACAACCACTGAGAACTCCTGTTTCTTCTCAAAAGCCTCATCTGATGTCAACTGGTTATGGCATAAGAGGCTCTCTCATCTAAACTTCAAGACACTGAACACTCTTTCTTCAAAAGAGTTAGTCACTGGTCTACCTCAGCACTCATACGCCAAAGAATCCTTATGTTCAGCGTGTGAGAAAGGCAAGCAGACCAAAGCAAGCTTTACGTCAAAGCAAGTTTCCTCAGTGTCATCTCCTCTACAACTTCTCCATATGGATTTATTTGGCCCTGTTAACAAACAATCCATCGCTGGAAAGAAATATACACTGGTCATAGTTGATGAATTCTCTCGATATACATGGGTTATGTTTCTCCGTTCTAAGAGTGACACCCCTGAAGAACTCATCACCTTTGTCAGGAAAATGGAAGTCCTGAACAACTTGACCGTTCGCTCAATAAGGAGTGATCATGGGACTGAATTCAAAAACATTTCTCTTGATTCCTTCTTTGAGAGTAAGGGTATTTCTCACAACTTTTCTTCAGTGAGAACACCGCAACAAAACGGAGTCGCTGAAAGAAGAAATAGAACTATTATTGAAGCTGCACGTTCAATGCTCAGCGATTCTCACCTGCCTACTCAGTTTTGGGCAGAAGCTGTCAACACTGCTTGTTTTACGCAAAACAGGTCGCTGATAGTCAAAAGATTTAATAAAACATCCTATGAACTTTTTCATGGCCGAAAGCCTTCAATTAGCTTTCTTCACATCTTTGGATGTCAATGTTTCATACTGAACAACAGAGATGCCCTTGGAAAGTTTGATCCTAAGGCTGATGATGGAATCTTTCTTGGATACTCCTCAGTCTCCAAAGCCTTCAGAGTCTTCAATCGAAGATGACAAACTGTTGAAGAAACTATTCACGTCACCTTTGACGAATCTCGTTCAGCGAATTCTCGACCTTATGCTGATACTGAAGAACTGAATCAATGGATGTTTTCACATCTTGGTGATTTAGAAGATATTCCCACTCCTCATACTCATACCGTTGAAGATGATGGTCCTACTATCATCCCAAACATGCAGAATAGTGAAGCTGAAACATCATGGGTCTTAGTTGTTCCTTTAAACACTATGCCTTCTTCTGAACCAAATGTCTCAGACATTCCATCTACTTCTCAGCAATCAGTGAATGAGATGACATCTGCACCTACTCCTCTCTTGGCTGATATTCCAGAAGTTGTTGAAGCCTCATCTTCAGCTCCTCCAGTTCAATTTGAGTCAGCGATTCATGCTCCAGCTCAGCGATGGACTGTAAATCACCCAATTGATCAAATCCTTGGTGATCCAAACGCTGGTGTTCAGACTCGACGAAGTGCAGGTAATATTTGCTTATTTGTTAACTTTATTTCTCTGATTGAACCAAAGAAAATAGATGATGCCCTCAGAGATCCAAACTGGGTCAGCGCCATGCAAGAAGAGCTGACTGAATTCGAAAGAAACAAAGTTTGGAATCTTGTTCGAAGACCAACTGACAAGACAGTGATAGGCACTAAATGGGTCTATCGAAACAAATTGGACGAACATGGAACTGTAACCCGCAACAAGGCTCGACTTGTTGCTCAGGGATACATACAAGAAGAAGGTATAGACTACGACGAAACATTTGCTCCAGTAGCAAGACTAGAATCTATTCGTCTATTCTTAGCCTACGCTGTACACAAAGACTTCAAAGTATATCAAATGGATGTTAAGTCAGTATTTCTCAATGGAAAGCTGAATGAAGAAGTCTATGTGGAACAACCTCCAGGATTCTCAGATCCTAAGTGTCCAGGTTATGTTTATAAACTGGATAAGGCACTTTATGGCTTAAAGCAAGCTCCACGTGCATGGTATGACACTCTATCCTCTTATCTCCTAATTGAAAATTTTGAGTAAGGTAAAATCGACAAAACTCTATTTTTCAGAATAGTGAAAGGTCATATCATTCTTGTTCAGATATATGTTGATGACATTATATTTGGTTCTACTAACCCTGACCTTTGTACTCGTTTCGCTGATAGAATGAAAGAAGAGTATAAAATGAGTATGATGGGTGAGCTAACATATTTCCTTGGTCTTCAGATAAAACAGAATGAAAAAGGAACTTTCATTAATCAGGGAAAGTATGTTAAAGATATGCTGAAGAAATTCGATTTAACTCAGAGTTCAGCTATGAAAACCCCTATGGCACCGCCGCTGACACTAAACAAGGATTCAAATGGAATACCTGTTAATGTCACGCTGTACTGTGGGATGATCGGCTCCCTCCTGTATCTTACAGCTAGCCGACCTGATATTATGTACGCAACCTGTTTGTGTGCACGATATCAAGTTGAACCTAAGGAATCTCATATGATCGCTGTAAATCGAATCTTTCGTTACCTTAATGGTACTATGAACCTAGGTCTTTGGTATCCCAAAGATTCAGGGTTTGATCTAATCGCCTATTCAGATAGTGATTTTGCAGGTTGCAAATTGGATAGGAAAAGCACCACAGGAGGCTGTCAGCTCCTGGGTGGAAAGTTGGTGAGTTGGACAAGTAAAAAGCAAAACTCAGTGTCCACCTCAACTGTTGAAGCTGAGTATGTAGCCGCTGGAAGCAGTTGTTCTCAGGTCTTGTGGATGAGAAATCAACTACTAGACTATGACCTTCAGCTCTCGAAAATTCCAATCTATTGCGACAGCACAAGTGCCATCGTTATAGCCAACAATCCAGTACTACACTCAAAGACCAAACATATCGAAATCAGGTATCATTTTATCAGAGATCATGTGATGAATGGTGATATAGAACTTCATTTTATCCCAACTGACTATCAGTTAGCTGATCTGTTTATCAAACCTCTTAATGAGACAAGATTCAACTTTCTCATCAGCGAGCTTGGAATGCTGAACTTTGAAGAGTAAGATCTTCAATGGTTCACATTTGATCAGCGATAGGATATAACCATTATATAACCCATTCTATCATTTTCTCTCTGAACAAAGTTGATTCGCTGATATCAAGGTATGTCTCTCTTTACTCGCTGACATTCGCATGTAAATGCAAGATTTCAAAACAAATCACATCGCTGAATATCTTTTCCTTAACAGCGATACTTTGAAATTTCTAAAACTAACATTGATATTTCTATTCAGTGCTTCATGTTTTTTTTAAATAGTCCCTGAGCTTTCAAAACCTCAGAGACATCCTAAAATATGAAAGGTCGTTTGTGACATCATCACAATGGATAAACCCTGGCACGTTCTTTTTCTGACACACGTTTGCACGTTTCGTTTACCATCCAATCAAATGCAAACAAGTGTCCGTGTCATGATGAAAAACTTTCCCGCTCTAGTTTTTCTCTCTCTCAAATCTCACTATATAAACTATTTCGAGTTTATATTTTTTCTTTACGCGAACTTCTTCTCCAAGAAAGAAAAGATTTACTGTTGCTTATTGAACTCGAGTTTTTCCAGAAAACTGTTCATCTTCTTCTTCGATTACCAGGTTAATATTCTTATTATTCACCTGCATAACTTGTTTCTGATCTTCTTGTTGCTTTTAACAGATCAAACAAAAGAAACCTTTTCTAAAATGAAATCATTTTTTCTTGGTTTTATGAACACAACCTTTTCATGGTTGTTCTTCAAGTTTAAAACTCAAAATCTTAAACTTGTTCTTCATTCGTTTTTCCAGAATCCTTATCTAAAGGAAAATGGAAAACAAGACTTTTACTGGGTTTGCTTTTTTTTCAAAACAAGAAAACCCTAATCTTCATTAAGACATTTATGTCTGAATGAAATGGACAAAATTCGAAAACATCTTATTGGAAAATCTTTCACATTAAGACTTTTCTTTATCTATGTTCATGGTTGATAAGTTAAACATAAATGGCATCTTCTACTCCTGCTCCTACCACTGAGAAATCCACTGCTGCAAATAAACTGACTCTCGTCAAAGCTCCTCAGGTCAAGTTCAAGCTTGAGGAAGTCGATTTTTCAAAATCGAACAACCTCCATGCGCTTTTCGAGTTTCCTCCTCGAAAGCAAGTCACACATCTGGATGATGCTGTGAATTACCTCAAAACATGTTGTTTATCTACAGCCCTGACTATTACACCCCCTGCTCATCAATTCCTACTATCTCAGTTCTGATATACTGCCAGAAGAGCTCAGGTACCCCATGCCAAAGACCCAACGAAGATCGTTGACTCCATTCTGTGTGACACCAAATTTGGCACCACCAAAATCAACCCTGCCTTTATCAGGAAAGCACTGAGTCTTCCTACCTCTACCAAAGAAAACCGCTTTGTCCCTCTCCCAAACCACAAAAACCATGCTGATAGGGAAGCCATCACTGCATTCTTCGATGCAATGGGTTACGCATGGGACACTGGAAGGGACAAGAAGCCTGAGAAGAAACTGACCATGATCAAGAAGTCCAAAATGCCCAGCGAGATGAACTTCATCTTCGCACATCTGATAAGCTGCATGATAGCGAAGAGTGGCTCTTCTGATCAAGCTGCTCAACCTCAGCAAGCAATAGGCTATGCATTGCTGAAAGGTCTAAATGTTGACTGGGCCTCAATCATCTACGACGACCTTGCGTTTAGAGTGGATATGGCTGAAAGACCTTCATGGGTTCCTTATCCCAGATTCATCAGCGTCGTCTTTCAACAAGGACTTGGCGAGAAGTACCCAAAAGAGGGTGATCTGAGACTCTCTCAGGTTGGCCCTAAGGTGCTCGAATTCAAGCCGCTGGAAAATGAGGTACGTCTTTCTACTATCTTATCTCTTCTCAATCCTCCTTCTTCTACTTCTGCAACTCATTTAGTGGAAATCCACACCACTGATACCCACGCTGCACCCTCCACTCCTTCTCAAAAAAGGAAACACTCATCTTCCCAACTTGGTTCCAAAAGAATCAAGAAAACCAAGGAGCAACCCCCCAGCATTCACATGCTGAAGACTCCACAACTCATCTTGAAGAGCTGATGGATAGTTCAGTGGTACGCTCTGCCACAGCTGAACAAGCCACCCCTTCCATCCCGGCTTCAGCGTCTCTAAACGCTGAAGTTATAAACTTGGAAATGAACCCACCTCCTTCAGCCTCTCTACAGACTGAAGTGATTTTCAGCGAATCCAACGCTGAACCCGCACCCAACCCACTTTCTCAACCATCATTCCTCCCACCTCTCCTTTGGTCACTCAATCTCTTCCCCTATTCTCCTCAACAAACATCGTCCTCAGCGACACTACTGCTGAACATCTTCAAAGGATGATAGAACAAAACACAGGACCTGCAGGTACTTCCAGTCGTCAGGGAACTATTGAAGACGACTATGAAACCTACTCAGGGTTACGAGGCTTCGAAAACTACGCCAACCCGTCTGCAGGTATACACATTATCCCAAACACTTCTTTCTCTCAACCCCAAACTTCTGAGCTTTCCTCTGTTCATAAGTTAATAACTGTTTCAGGTCCTAATTTGGGGGATATCAACACCTCCCTGAAGGCCCTGGAAACAAAGGTGGAAAATTACAACACCATTCTCTCCATGAACTCTTCAGCGGTTACAGACGCTGGAGAGAAACTCAAAAAGTTGACCGAGATCGTTGATACGAAAGCCTCCAAAGCTGATCTGGAGAAGGTGGATGGTAGCATTGCTCAATTTGCTACCACCCTCGCTGACAATTCAACCGCCACCACCTCTCTTACAACAAACTTCACCACTCTGTCCAATGAAGTCACATCATTGAAGACAGAGGTTGGTTCTCTTAAGGGTGAAGTCTCCACGATCAAAACGGAGGTCTCCGTCGTCAAAGAAATTGTTTAGAAAGTACTCGATCGCCTGAACGCCCCAACTTCTCATTTTACTCAGGTCGATCGAGAGGATCTTCAAAAGATCAATCCTGCTATAACTGGCCTAGAAGTCAGATTAGCAACGATTGAGAACTGTGTTGGGATCTCTGGCTTAGAAGACAGGGACCAAATACACACTGTTGCTGCTGAACAATTTGTTACCTCCCCCAACCATAATGTGGAAGAGGGAGAGAAGACTAAAGAAGACCTTCCCCATAATGTTGATGGGGAGGGTATTGAAACTGCTGCTGCTGCTACTTCTACTTCACAACCTCAGGGAGTTGAAAACCCTGAGGAAACCGAGAAACCTCCCTCTGTATCTGAGGGGGAGCAACTCGATGAGCAACTTAAGGAAGCTGCTACTGACGTGACCGAACCTTATGCTGAAGAGGTCGAGTCTAAAGAAGAAGCTGAAGACGATGAACCTGTCGACATCTCTGATGAAGAACCATCATCATCCCCCAAAGATGATGATGATGACGATGATGATGACGACTTCTTCTACGTCCAGCCTGTTGCAAAAGCCCCAGCTCAAAAAGGGATCGAGATAAAAGAACCTTCAGGGGAGCGGACCAAGACAAAGCCTGCAGCGTCTGAAGCTGACAAAGGCAAAAACAAAGGCCTCGCTGAAGAAGACAATCTGACGATCTTGCTTCAAAAGCCAGTTTGTCAGGTACACTACCTTCTATTCCCTTACACTGCATCCCTCCTCTATCCCTTCTCAATCTCAATCCTTCTATCCTTAAAACCTCTATACACTTAACCACATTCTTTTCTCTATCTCTTTCTTCCCATGTTCTTACTTAAACAATCGCTGTGTTTCAACTAGTCCTCTCCCCTGTTTGAGGATCCCGCTGAAGCTCCTACGACTACACCAGAAATAATCCCAGCCACAAGAGCTGAAGAACTAATCCCAGTCTTGGATTTAACCACTGAGACTGATGAACCTGAAGAACAGCTACTCTCTCACAAAAACAGACCTTCTTTGGCTCCTCAAAAGCTAAGTGAGGAGGATCAAGAAAAGAGAGATGCAATGATCAAACAGCTTGAAGATCAGCGAATCATTCTTCCTCGTGACAAAATCCCTGCTCCCACAAAGTTCAGGATATCAAGGAAAGAATACGAGGATCATTTTAGAGCTGAAAGATTACTCACCGAAAAGAAGGAAGTTGAAGAAAAAGATAAGGCTCTCGCCATCCAGCTTGTCCAACAATCGGTGAAAGACCCCGCACTGGAAAGAACTCCCATTGATGTCCAACGTCAACTATGGGATGATGCCCAAAGGATCGTTGAAGAAAAGACTAAGGTATCTGATTCGACTTTTGAATGGTGTAAAGAAATGTTGAACTATCGATCTCGACCATCCAAAATCATCAAGGTAAATATCAGAGGAAAAACGTTTGTAGACGTTCCTGTTGTTGAAGTTGATGTATTTAGAGAAGACCAAACCAAGCAAACCTTCTACACTACTTCATTAGAGAAGTTTGGTTTCTCTGAATGGTTGGAAGTGAAATTAGCCATTCAGCGATCTCGCTCAAAGTTCAAGAGCCATGTCGAGAAAATTTTAAATTCTCAGATCGACTTGGTTTCTTCTGCTGTGGATATTCCTCCTTCCACTATTCTTCCACCTCAACAAGGAAGGGCCTCTGCAAAGAAAAAGAAAACCTCAGACTCAGGTCCTCCTATACGGAATGAAACAGGTATAGGTTTCTCACGCGAAGAAGTACTTGGTCGTGACCCTGACCTCTCAGTACTTGACACCTCCCTGCCTCCTGGTGAAACTTTCATCCCTGGAAAAGTCGTAAGTGAACCCTATGGCATCTTCTTTCTAGACTGCTATGGAAATCAACACTTTCAACGCATATCTGAGCCTCCAATCACTCCCATCGAACAGCTCAGAGACCTAATACACTGGTGTGAAATCAGACGCGACATTCAGGCACGTCACCTCAAACCCCTGATCTTTGAAGAAGCAAAGAACAAAAAGGATCAAGGTGTAACGGTCCCTGACTGGATGATTCCCACATCAAAGACCCTTGATGAACTTCTCATTAAGGAAGAACCTTTTGACGGATAGGATCGCCTTGTAATTCTTTCTATCCTTATCTGTCTACATCTTCTGTACTTGTAATTTTATTTGTTGTACTTGTAATTTTTCCACTTCCCTCCGTAATCTTTACGAAGTTTAAAGAAAAATTTCAGCGAATGTACTTTACTCCATCAGTACTGAAAAGATCCTAGAAAACAGTAAAAGGGACAAATATTTTATGAGTTCTTTTTATCCTTATGTTTTCATTAAATAGCAATTTTCTCTGTTGCTATGTCATAATCAAATAGGGGGAGATTGTTGATCCAAACCCTCAGTGATTTGATAATGACCCTCTCTTGACACTTAGTGAAAATTGTAAGTAAACAATATGTATTAGAGTTTCACTATCGCTGATAAGTACTAAGACTTTACAGTACCGCTGATAGGAACTCTCACTCTTTAGATTAGATATTCAGCGAACACTGCTCATCATCATATAGCTCTGAGCCTGTTCAGTTCTATTAATGATCGCTGATAGTTTAGTTTGTTTACTTATGATCTCTGAAGACAAGTTTAACGTCAACCAAAGTTCTATGCTGAAATCGAAGATCAAGCTCAAGAACCAGCGACAAATCTACTCAAGAACTGATGCGGATATCAGCGAAGCAAGACCTGTCCATTCAACGTGAAGTATCAAGTAGAAAACTTCAGCAATCGCTGAACTTTATCATTCGCTGGTAAATATCTGACTCAAACGAAAGCTGATCATGAAGTCTCCCTGCATGTTACAATTGTCTTACCTCCCTTGCACGTCTCCGTACGAACTGTCAGAACGGACATCCCTTTTGTCTGTAATCGTACAACAACTCTGATTCTACACTGTGCACCATGCGGCTACTAAGGTTGTCTACAAAGGTCAATCGCATGCAACCACTCAGCTGCTGCCACGTGTAAAGCAATATTGCCATGCATTAAATGCATGCAGTATATAAGAAGAACCCTACTTCAGTTTAGAAGTGTGCTCGGACCATCTTCTTATTTCTCTCTTATTGTTAAGTTATTATTCGTAATTTCTTTAACTTTTTCTAGTGCAAGAAACTTAGTGTTCTTAACTTGTTTAGATTAGGTTTATCCTTAATCTTGTTCCGCAACAAGTTGTAAATAGTCTTGATTTATCAATAAACAATTTAGAAAAGTAAAAACGTGTGTTTGTATTCAACCCCCCCTTCTACAAACTTGTATAACCCTTCGGGACCAACATTTACATATAGTTGACCAAATACGCTTCGAGTCTCATTAAGCTCATTAAATAGCTAACAAGCCAGTCCTAAGTCTTATACAATTGTTGATTATGATACTTATAAGTCGCTTACGGTTTACCAACATGAATTGGTTAAGTTCTTGATGCATAAAAGTCACCACTCTCACTTATCTCATTGGGTAATATTATTTGTCATCAAGATAGCATAGTATAAACGTCTTTTACTCTGTAAAAGCTAGTCAGATAAGAATTACCACACTCACTTGTCGATAAGAAAAACTGCCAGATTGAGCAGGTCCTAGGAGTGTGAGTGCGAGTGCGGACCTAGGAGTGCGGATGGCGGACTCATTGGCTATTTGTGCAAAACCCGGAGAGAAATGGCTAGGAGGTCAATTTTCAATTTTCCTTTACCTATTTGGGTCAATTTCCCCTTAATATTGCATTATGATCTTATCAATCATGTCATGTCATTTTATAAGATCATTTATAAATGCGTTAAAATGTAATTAATATAAGCCTTTTGATGGCATATAGATATGGACATGCTTTTATTGTAATACGGGTTGATTCGATTTTACGATAAACGCAATTAAAAGGTTATGTTAGCCGCCTAAGGTGGTGAATGGTGATAATGACTTAAATATTGTGATTTGTAGGTCGCTTTACTTTTTACTGTGGAATGTGGATGGCTAGCTTTAGTGGGGATGCACCCAACCAAAAAAAAAGTTGTTTAGACGGCTAATTAAAGATTAATATCTTACAAATCAAAATAAATGTAATATTTTTTATAATTTTTTATGTTAACTATGTAATAATATATCCTTTAAAAACGTATTGATATAAGACTGGCTATTTAGATTGTTACAATATATTTGTTAAGAATTGTTTTGATGGATTTAGAGATACATAAGTGTGTGAATGTAAATAATGTTTGTCGTTCAAAAGATATTTTGAAAGATTTGGGAAAGTGTCTTGACTGTATAAAATTTTATGATCTGATTATTGGCATATATGTCGTAAATTTCTTTTAATCTCAAAAGAAACTTCGTTCATTAACTAACGGAATCGAACAGATGTAAGAAACATTGAGGCAGATTAGTTTCATCCTCAACACGGTCTGGATAAAAACACGAGTCCCTAGCAAAACTATGGGTTACCGTGTGTGCAGACCGTTTCACAAAGAGAACCGAGACATAATATTTAAGTGTTATATTCAAGCTCAAAACTTTTAAATTCTTTTGAAAGAACTATAGCTATTCAATAATCCTCTAATATGCTTCATTATCATTTAAAAACGAATTCATTTTATTATATTAGACAATACTATACCAATCTATGGATCCTAAGGAATGGTTTTTCCTTATATACTCTATTCGTTATCTGATCAAAGACTTTACAGTCATATTTCATTACAAAGTTATAAAAGTCCACATACCAAACAAAATTGATGGTCTACAAACTTATTTAATAACATGTTCTTGAAGTCCATGGCCAGATCAAACATAAATAGAGTTTAGAGCATTACTCAAGAAGATTTATAAGGACTATTAAACTGTACGAAACAATTTTCATTTTTTTCGTTGTTCATAGGATAAATTAAAAGATGTAACTGTTTGATAAAACTTATACCATTTGATTTGTTTATATCACCTTATAAAGTTGTAAAAGTCCATAGATTATACCGTAGTTGATATTATATCTAAATTCACTTAATAACTTATTTAAATTAGAGCAGTTAAAAATCTTAGGGGCAGTTTACAAAATGCTTACATGGGTAAGTGTTTACCAAGTCATATTAGCTTACCGGATGAATATGGCAAGGACTTAGAATCTTACCCGGTAAGAGCGGAAACAAGGACCGATAGTCGAAAAAAAGGACCGAGAGTCTTACCCGTTAAGTGAGTGCGACGGCTCTTACCACACGGTTAGCGCTTACCGGCTAAATTTTTTCGTACGATGCCATTTTGGTAGACTAAAATCTTACCCAAAAAGTAGGTGATAGTATTGAATTTTATCGATAAGCACTTACCCGAGTAAGTGATTAGGTAAATGGCCCTTATAAATTCAAATCAAAATAATCTTTCGTGCTACACTCAATTATTTAAAGTCAATGCGTTGAATTGAAATTAACTCACAAAAGGTACAATAATTTGACCATCCAAATCAATCAACTTACAAATTTGCATTTGAAAACCTTTTAGTATATCGACTTATAAAACAAAGACTAAACAGCCTAGTTGAAGTGCTCATATGAAATATCTCTCAATACTATAAATATAACAATTGATTAGGCGTATAATTATACAGAATAACAAATATTACTTGTAAAAATTAACCAATATCTTGTATTAAGTACTGAAATCAAATAAGTTATAAATAAACAAAATCAAACGGGTATATTTATTTGGAAATAGAGTCATGAAGATTAAAAGAAGAAGAAAAAAAAGACACATACATTTCCTCTATGTTGGGAAAATTTTCAAAATAATATTAAGCGCTTATTTATTTTGGGTTGAGTCTTAAGAAAACAGAAACTTGAGTTTTGGTATTAGTTTGTTCCACATAGGATAAAAAAGAAACCTAAAGTTGGTATATATTGACAGATTCAACAGGTGTCGCCTTTAAAAAGTCACCTTTGGTGACAGTTGGGACAAATGTTGCAGAAGGAAAAGGCACCCCTTTAAAGAGTCACCTAGCGAAATGATCTTGTTTTGTTCCTCGGTTGAAAAGAGATATCTTGAGCAATCGAAGCACTTTGATAAACAGATTTGATCTTGACCGACTCAATTAAGGTATTAGTCTTTGTTCTATTAGACAACACAGATCGCATTTTTTTTCACTTCGTTCAAATAAAAGTTGTACCCGTATGGAATTCTTCTGTTTCTCAGTAAGGAAAAATTACTTATAGTTGTGTTTCTAGGCCCTATGATGGACCTTTAGAATAAATCGGGAAGGTGAATTCAAGAGAAAAAACATATCTCCCGGCATTACAGCCTATTGTATTCTCTACTCGTGTTGTTGTCGATGATAGTAAGGTGTTGCAGCTTTCCGCTTGCCTTTCTCCTCTTTCAATATGGTATGCTTTCTCTTCCTGCTAACAGTCGAAAAGATATGTCCGAATGTTAAGCCTCTTTTCAGACCGACAAGTTGAGCTTCAACTTTCAGATGAGATTGCCTTAGTCGAGAAGTATGCTCCTTTCACTCTCCCTCTCCCGTTAGTCGAGTTGGTTGCCCTCCTGCCTTTAAACGAGTGGAGCGACATGACAGTTGAGAGAGATGTTGCAAAAGGAAAAGGCATGAAGAGTCACCTTTGGTGACAATTGGGACACATTTTGCAAAAGGAAAAGGCAACCCTTTGAAGAGTCACCTTTAGTAACAATTTGCACACGTGCCACAAATGGTGACGGTATGAAGAGTCGCCAACCTTTTGTGACCGTTTTAAATGTCACTAAAACTCCTATATATACAACATTCTTTTGTTGTAAAAAACATGAAAAAAAACTCTAACGTTTCTCTCATACCAGATTACCCTAAAAATGTGTTGCTCTAGAAACACATTTTCTAGGTTATTTTCTTGGTCTCTTGAAATCCTTGATTACTCAGTACTCACTAGTTCACAGGGATTATCACCAATCGTGTATTGTTGATAATCATACTAAAGACGTTGCATCATTTTATCTTGCGATGCAATTTGTCAAAAACCCAAAGCACACTCGGTGGAGGTGAAATTGAATTAAGGTCACATAGATTACTCGCCTTGAGTGCAACACGTAGTAGTTTCTTATTATTCGTTTCTTAGCCTAACTTATTACCCCCAAAACAATAATCCTCAAGAAAATTTCGAAGCAATATGGCAACCAATAATCTTCAACAAATGTCTTGTGATATCGATAAGTTGGAACATTTTGACGGCGGAGGATTCAAAAGTTGGCAAAAGAAGAGGCAATTCTTATTGGCTACTCTCAACGTCTTGTATGTCCTCACCGAACCATATTTAGGACAACACCAAGATGAGACCCTTGCATCGGTTCGAGAACGTCTCAAGTTTGAGAACTATGATTTCACATGTCGCGGTCACATCCACAATGCTATGTCTGATTCTCTATTCGATGTTTATCAGAATAGCGAAACGACGAAGGAACTTTGGAACACACTCGAACAAAAGTACTTCCCTGAAGGCGCTACAAGTAAGAAATTTATCGTTGCCAAATTTAATTCATACAAAATGATATATTCATGTGCTATTATGGATCCAGTGTATGAAATTGAGCACATTCTAAGTAAGGTCACACAACACGACATGAAAATGGAAGAATCGATCTAAGTGGCATTGATCATCGACAAACTCCCTCCTTCTTGGAAATATGTTAAGAAAAATCTTAAATATCGTAAGGACTATTTTCTCTTATAGGAACTTGGAAAGCATCTTCTTATTGAATAACTATATCAATTGGAATATAAATCCAATGAAGATGCTTCCAAAGTTCCTGTGGTTTAAGAGAAGGGAGAAACTTCCAAAGCCGGTGGTAAGAAAAGGGAATGCTACGATGGAGACGGTAAGAAAAAGAGAAATATGAAACATGTGATTTGTTTCAATTGCAATAAGCCGGGACATTACAAGCGTGATTGTCGACTTCTCAAAAGAAGGAAAGGAAATGGTTGTGATAACACCAAGGATGACAACTTCAAGAACAACAACTTTGTTGTTATGATTTCCAAGGTATTTTCACTTGTGGAATAATAATAATGGTGGGTGGATTCAGGGGAAACCTGGCACGTGTGCAACAACATAGACATGTTCAAAACGTACGAAGCTTCAACCTCTGCACTTTACATAGGAAATCACTCTATCGCCAAGTCAATGGAAAAGGACAAGTAACTTTGGAATTCACATCGGGGAACACCTGGACCCTAAATGATGTTCTCCATGTTCCTAGCGTCCGTAAAAACTTGGTTTTTGGATCAATCCTCAACAAAGATGCCTTCAAACTCGTCTTCGAATCCGACAAGTTTATACTCTCCAAAGGCGGAAAGTTCATCGGTAAAGGCTATCTCACTGGAGGAATATATATGGTAAATATTCCTATACCCCCATATGTATATAAAACGGTCACGTACAAGTTGTTATCAAAACAATATAGATGGTATATAGGGCACTTGTTATGCGTATTAGGTTACCCACATCTTTCTGGGGTTACGTAAATATTACATGCAACTTTATTTATTCGTTTTTAGACTCACTACTAGCTAACCAGTCTCATGTGCACTAGTCGGTAACTGGATATAACTTATATCATACAAGTCTTATCTTTTACATTTACGCGTGTTTGATTATATAGTATATGTGCCAATTTCCCCCACCCTACAGCGCACCAAAATAGGTACTTAAAAGTGATTAAGTGCATATATGTTAGATATGAATGTTTAACAAGTATCCGTTATTTAGAACCTTTGTCAGGTGATCCTTATACTTCATGATTTGTGGATTGTCACTTTGATGAAAGTATTCCTGTCGTTAGGGGGAGATAGGGAAAAATATTCTCCAAGGGAATGACAGTAACTGTCATGGAATGTTCCCACTCTGTCTCATTTTGATCCCAAAAAATTCACAATGCAAAGTTGAAGTCAAATGAATCAGAATCGATACTTGATACGTTTAATGTTATTCTAGAAGCGACAAGATCAGATATACGAGCTGCAAATATACCTGCAAGGTCAAAAGTCCTTAACAATGGTACAACGTCGCTGGAAAGTGCGTTGCAATCACACATGATAAAAGTGTGGTTGAGGTTGTGGCTCCCAAAAGAAAATGGGGGAAGCTACTCGGTTCGATGGATACTCATTATATTATTTGACAAATTAACAGGCATTTGGTGTTCGGTAGGGCTAACCCACCAAGTGTAAATCCTGTAAGACATAGATAAATCATTTGCTAGAGAAACATAATGACAATAATTAAGTCCGTGTATAAGGCTCTCTTTTAGTGCAAGGTTTCTCATAACGCACTGTATTGACCACGAGAAGACTTACTCTCTCGTGATAGGCGTTATAACATGTTGCTAATTAATTAGCCCAGTACTTCCTGAAGGACTGAAAACTGTAGCTCATGGATGTAGTTAGTACATATCTCTATGAGGATCTAGATTCATAAAAATATAAAAGTCTTTGATGGCATTGCATTACCCAAATCAATTAATTCTAAACAACGGAGTGCGTTTGCAATAATATTGAAACACCCACTTTATATAATTAAGCAATCTAGACGGATGTGGTATACCTGCCTAAGTGAATACTTGAATGGGAAACATATAAGAATGATGAACTATGCCCTTGCATATTTATTTAGGAAAACAAGTTCCAAATTTTCAAAGTAGTTTTATATATCGATGTTATGAACATAATAGGCACTCTTGAACAGGTATTTGGTTCGGTAGTGCTAACCCACCAAGTGTAAAGTCTGTAGGACATAGACAAATCATTTGTCAAAGAAGTGTAATAAGAATAATTAAGTCATAATCTAAGGCGCTCCTTTGGTGCAAGGTTTCTGACAACGCCCTGGATTGACCACGAGAAGACTTACTCTCTCGTGATGGACGTCATAACGTTTTGCTTATTAATTAGCCAATAGCTCACGAAGGACTGGAAATTGCATCTCATGGATGTAGTTACTACATATTTTTATGGGGATCTAGATTGAGAGATATATAAAAGTTCTTGATGGAAGTACATTACCCAAATTAAGTAACTCTAAACAACGGAGTGCGTTTGCAATAAAATTGAAACGTACACTTTATAGAATAAAGCAATCTAGATGGATGTTGTATACCAGCCTAAGTGAATACTTGATTGGAAAAGGATATAAGAATGATGAAATGTGCCCTTGCGTATTTATTTAAGAAAATATGTTCCACATTTTTAATGTAGCTCTATATGTCGGTGTTCTGAACATAATAGGAACTCTTTATGAAATAAGAGAAACCACAAACTACTTGAATTCCGATTTTGAGATGAAAGATTTTGGAAAGACTTCGTTTTGTCTAGCTACTTGATCTAGAACATCAAGTTTGTGGAATATTAATCCACCGATCTGCATATGTCCAGAAAATGATCAGGCGACTTAATATGACAAAGAGCATTCGGCTAGTACTTCATGGTCGGTCAAAGTGTTGGATATAAGGAAATATATTTTCCATCTAAAGGATGAGGACGAAGAGGTGTTGGAGGCTTGAATTCTATACCTAAGTACAATAGACATTATTTTACTTAGCACAAACCGTATATTGTATTTCTCAGTGAACTTGTAAGCTAGATTTAGCTTAGCGACAATGCAACGTCATTGAAATGATATCAAATTAATCTTTTGGAATCGGGCTTATCATTTCCCTACAGAAACAAAATTGGGATTGATAATGGAACATCAAAACCTACTACGAATGTGAGTGGTTATTGTAGAAGCCCTTATAGAAGAACACTAAACTATGTATTTGATGATATTAGTTATCTGTCTAACTCATACAAAGGTTGTTCCCAAATTGAATAAGGAATTACTATACGGAACATGCCTATTGCTTGGAAGCAAATTAACCAAACCTTATGTAGCTACCTCTTCAAAGTATTCCAACAATATTACTTTACATGAGATTGTTTAATAGTGTACATGGTTAATGACTATCATTACACATTTTAGAGGAGCTGGTGTTTTGAGCTCAACCAGTATCCTACCCGCATATATGGAAATAAGGCATCATGTATCAATGAAATGAAAGTAAGATACATCAAGGGTGATAAGACAAAGCATACTTTGCTTAAGTTTCTATAGAATAAGCAAAAACAAACTCTCCTCTAGATTAAAGTGAATCAAGTAAGATGTTATGAGAATGTGACATATTTGTTTACCAAATCATTAGCTAAAATCATATTTAGGAAAAATCACGAAAGTATTAAAATGCAAATGTTTTCCACACTACCTAGATTAATGCACGAATCAGAGCGAGTGGTAGACAAAGGAAAGTCTACTATGTAAAAACAGGTTAACGTGATAAAAAAAATTGGATAGCATTAACGTGTTGTTACACGTTACAAGGATGAATTTAACAGGTTTTAAATAGTTTAAGGGTTTTATCGTTCAAAAAAAATACTTTAAGTACTTAATCATTCAAAATTGGATAGTTTATTTGGTTTTTCAAACTTTTCCCTTTTATTTATAGTATTTTCAGTGAACTATGTGGTTAAAAAAATTTCTTGCTTTCTTGCAACTTTACTACCTTCTCGTTTAAACCAGTCTCATATGATGTGTAACAACCCAAAAATAACCAACACAATAACATAGACAAAAAGCCCATAAGGGTCCCAATTACATTAAAGGTTAACAACATTCTCATAGTTTAACGGTTCACATACGAATACAACCGAGATGTCTAACTAGCATAATATAAGTAATGACGGTCTCTACTCCCATCCCAACGAGCTTTAAGCTTTCTCTTTCCCCTTAGAAGCAGCTCCTAATCCATCCTTACCTGAAAATGGTTTTTAATTTTGAAAGCGAGGGTTAGACCATGAGGTCTAGTGAATTACCCTTTGAAAACGTGTTCCCACAAGCCATTTAAAATATCATGTCGTTTCATAATACGATAACATTTCAAAGACATGAATTCAAGCAAGGGTGTAGCACAGTGGTCTCATGTCCATCACCTCATATGAGGTCAACACTCGGGCATCCACAGTAGATCCCCTCGGCACTCGGTCAATGCCGTATCCGTGTGCACTTAAAATGGATTCGAGGCACACGGACTAACTTGTCCACCGAATCTTCTCAACCATCCATGTCCAACACCACTGTGCAACCCGACTCCACACATAGCAATAACCATAAAAGTATGCATTTAAGCGTACTTGAGGGTATACCTCCATCAATAGAAAAATATTACATTTTCATGTCAAAAGTAACTTATGTTTATAATCATTTTATAAACCAAATTCAGTCATTTAAAACCTTCACAAATCATTTAAAATGATAGTAGAATGTAAGGAAACTCACCTGAAACTCGGCTAAACGACACCCTAACCGAAGCTCACTTTATCACCAACCGAACACCTGAATTGGGATTAATAAAGGTGGTGTTAAACTCCCTAATTATTCCCCAAAACATCCCCTATAAGCTCCTAAGGTAAGCCCCTAAACAAGGCCTCGATTCCAGGCCCGAACGAAAAATGAAGCAAAGCGGAGGGTGCACGCAACAGAGAGTTGCGCGACTTTCCCCGCGGCATCAAACCGCGTGGGAAACCGCGTACGTACCTGTTCGAGACCCCCACATCTGCACAACTAGTTCAGTCCGAAAAATCAACTCAATACCCCCAAAAATGTTCTCAATTGCTTGATAACTTCCACAAACGAAGATTAAAGCTGTACATACTCTAAGGGATCAACACCCACCCCAAAACATTCAATTCCTCAACTAATTATCCCATGAGTTATCTCTTATCAATACAAAATTCCCAAAGTTGAACAAAACCTAGAAACCTCCATTAGAATGGTGCAAGTTCTTCAAGAGAGATCACAATTTCCCAAGGGATTCATTAATCCCACCCTTCCAAGTGGTTTCTTCCCAAAATACTTAGAAGAAGAAAATGCATCAAAGGAATATACCTCTAAAACCTCCATTCAAGTAGGAAAGTGAAGAGATGAAATGAGTATTATACCTTAATGATGATTTCTTTCAAGACCTTGTTGAATTCCTCCTTCTCCAAGCCTTCAATGGATGATTCTTTGAGACTTCTCTTCCTCCCTTCTCTTAGCCGACACCAAGGAATGAATGAGGGTTTTTCATCTAATTTAACTTCTTCAATTCACCTCCTTGACACTTAAGTCCCAAGTTTCACACTTTGGCCCCCAAAGTCTTATTTATTCACATTTGCAGCAAGAAAATAATATGGGGTGTTACATGATGTGTGTATGTATATATATATATATATATATATATATATATATATATATATATATATGAAACAGTTTAATAAGAATGGAAAAAACCTATGAAACTACAAATTTCATAAAAAAAAATAATCAAGAAATGAATGATATGAAACAATTTCATCAAAATAAACAATTCCATAAAAAAATCATCAAAAAACCTATGAAATCGACGGTTTACACGAAAATGATGGTTTACAATTTATTAGGACTCTATATATATATATATATATCTATATATATCTATATATATATATATATATATATATATGTGTGTGTGTGTGTGTGTGTGTTAAAATTATATTTTGGTCCCTGTAGTTTAAATATTCACTTATTTAATAAACAAAAATGAGATGAAAGTAAAAGAAAAAAAAACTAATACACCTCTTAATAGGTTTCTCTAAGGGCATCTCCAATCGTACTCCAAAAAAAACACCAAAAACACCAATTATGGTGGGCCCGACACAAAAAAAAAACCCTCAATTCCAACCACACTCCAAAAAAAACACCAAATTTGTGGACCCCACATTAAAATAAAATTATTTCATTTACTATTTACTATTTGCTATTAATATATATAAGTTATAATATTTATTAATTAAATAATAATACTTTTAATGGAAAGTGGTGGGATCCACCATATTGGAGTGTCAAATTCACACTCCATATTTGGAGTGTGAAATCATAAAACGGCAAAAAAATTTGGAGTTTGGCGTGCGATTGGAGCATCCATCAACACCAAATTTGGAATTTGGAGTACGATTGGAGATGCTCTAAAGGAAAACTAATACATGTGATAATATATATTATCATATATGATAATATATATAGACGTGAATTTGTTATCATATGTGATAATATATAGTATCATATATGATAATATATAGACCTGAATTTGTTATCACATGTGATTATTGTTTCATAGTAACACATGCATGTAAAACAATGATCACATTGATATAGTTGATAGTATATCCATTTTATAAAAATGTAAATTGTCCATAATACCACATGTGATATATGTTAATTGTAAATCATATTTTTTAAGACAATTGTAAATCATATTTATTACACTATCACATGTGATATTTGATTGGTTTAAAAAAAATCATAGTTAAAATCACATGTGATATTTGGCCTGTTAAGAAAATCATTGTTAAAAATACATGTGATATTTGAGCGGTAAAAAAGTCATTGTTAAAATCACATGTGATAATATATGGTAGAATATAAAAATATGATATCAGTATCATATGTGATAATACAGTGATAAAACACATAATTTATTATAGATATCACATGTGATAATTTTCAAAATAAAGACACAAATATATCAACAATATTATATATAATAATATATGTGATAATATATGTAATAAAATATAATATAATTATTAAGAGAAGATCGAATTTGTTGGTGATTTAAAATGGGATAATATCCCATAATTTTCTCATATTTGAATATCCCACGTTTGACACCATTTTGATTCCTTTTTTGCCCCTATATCTTTCCCTTTATTCTTTAAAATAGGTTATGTTTCTCTTATAAATTACAAAATTGCCATTGAAATTTAAAACCATTGATTAAATGAGTTGAAAGATTGAGATTACTTCTCGCCTTCTCGCAAATGAATCACCTTCTCATATGATCCTCCTTCTCTCTCTCTCTATATATATATATATATGTGTATGTGTGTGTGTGATAAAATTATATTTTGGTCCCTGTAGTTTAAATATTCACTTATTTAATAAACAAAAATGAAATGAAAGTAAAAGAAAAAAAACTAATACACCTCTTAATAGGTTTCTCTAAAGGGAAACCAAATCCAATCGTTTTTTATATATTACAGTAGGCAATTTGTAATTTTAAATTTTCAGAATCAAAAATATTATAACCACCAAACTATGGGGACAAAATTTGTGGTTTACTCTAATTACTTATATCACTCGTTAGAAAGGGATTTTTAGTAATTTCTAAAAAAAATATACAATGCTTTCCTTTTTGTAAAAAAAATTATACCATAAAAAAGGGAACTTATTTTAGGGAAACCGACTCAAATAGTAATTTCATCAATGAAAATTGGTTTATTAGTTATTTCTTTCTTATTTTTCCTAAATGTTACCACTTCTGCAATATATATGTATGTAGTTACGGACCTAACTCAAAAACATAAAAAAATACGAATCTGGTCGATTTTTCTTTAAAAAAAATTGACTCAGATCCGTAATTACGGACCTTTATCCGCAATATGTAACTTTTTTAAAGAAAGTCGATCAAATATGTACTTTTTTATATTTTCGAATTAGGCCAACAATTACAAATCTATATATTGCGGAAAAAATAACATTTAAATAAAAACAAAACAAAAATGATTATGAAACCAATTTCTTTACTTAGTTATTTGAGTCAATTTGCCTTCTATAAAAAAAAGGTTAATTGGTCTTTTATTTTAGGGAAAAATCCAATAAAACCCAGTGGACTTTAGTTTTGGAGTGATTAAGTCCTTCAAAACTTGTTAAATAAATCATTGAACTTTTAAAAACCTATTAAATATCATTATTACTTAAAAATGTAACATACAACTTACATAGCAAGTAAAACTACAAATTAAAAAATAAAAACAGAAGAGATGTCACCTTTTTTATCCGTCTACAACTTAAAAGTGATTAAATTAACTAAAATAGACAATCTCATCATCAAATTCAATTCTTATTCACTTTCCAAATACTCTTGCTAAAATAGCCAAAATTTATGCATAATGTTTTTTTCTGCATAAGGATTGTTTTTAGCCGAAAAAAGGATAAAAAAAATTAAAAGCATCCATACGCAAAAAAAATTAGAGTAAATTACTGTTTTGGTCCCTGTGGTTTGTCAAAAAATACGGAATTGGTCCCTAAAATTCAGAAATTACCGTTTTGGTCCCTGTGGTATGCAGAATTTTAAGGAATTGGTCCCTCGAGCTGACGGGCGTCTATTTCGTCCGTTAAGCTCGAGGGCATTTCTGACTTTTTATATTTCTTTTATTTTTTATTTTCTTTTTATGAATGTTCATCTTCTCCAAGAAGATCCATGATGAACACCATACCAAGAATAAAAATACCATGAATAACTCAGATTTAAACATCTAAATGGCTATCAAACTCATATTAAAATCATAAAAACTTAAATCAAACTCATATTTAATATCCTAAATTAAACCCAGATTTTAAAAACCTAAATCAAATCTAAATTTAGATTACCAAAATCAATATCAATCTCTAAAAGTCTAAACAATTCTCATTCCAGATCTGTTTTCTCCATCTATAATCCAAAAGAAGCAGATGAGAGAGAGAGAGATAGAGAGAGAAGTGATAAAGACAGAGAGAGAGAGATACGGATAGAGAGAGATAGAGATCGAGAGATGAGAGATGAGAGATGAGAGAAGAAGAGATAGATAGAAGAAATCGAGAGGTGACTTCGTCGTCTCAGGCGAATCGTCGTCTTCTCCGACGAATCGTCGTATCTGGCGACTTCATCTTCTCCGACGATTTCGTCTCTCTCTCTCTCTCTCTCTCTCTCTATTCTCCAGATCTCCTCTCTCTCTATCTCTCTTTATTTTCTCTCTCTCTCTCTCTGTTCTCCAGATCTCCTCTCTCTCTCTCTCTCTCTCAGATCTCTTCTCTCAATCTATCAGATCTCCGACGACGTATAGGGACGATCTGGCACATCCTTGCGACGAGAACAGCTCCACCACCACCGACCCTCCTCGCCGGAGATCCTCCGCCGTCAGTACCGCCGTGGCGGTGTCGTGTGAAATGGTTGTATTCGAAGAGGAGAACAGCTCCATCCTTGTGGGGTTTTTTTTGAGTTGATGATGATGATCTTGAAAGAGTGGAAAATGAAGGGATTTTGTATAGGATGAAAGAGAAGAAAAGAGAAAGATGAAGAAAGAAAGTTGCAGACAAAAAAGAATGAAAGTTGAAGTGTTCTTCATCATCTCCTTCAGATTCAAGAAAAGAAATTAGAAAAGAAAAGAAAAATGATATAATTAATTAAAAATAGAAAAATAAATGAAAAATGGTAAAAAGACCATTTTACCCTCGAGCTTAACGGAGGAAATAGACGTCCGTCAGCTCGAGGGACCAAATTCGTAACAAAGTGCATACCACAGGGCCCAAAACGATAATTTCTGAAGTTTAGGGACCAATTCCGTATTTTTTGACAAACCACAGGGACCAAAACAGTAATTTACTCAAAAAATTATAGTGTTGTTTATTGTTTTTCTAACCTTTCCTTTATCTAGTACTAATATCTAAAACTATGTTGCCTAGAAACCTTGATATGTACTTCGTTATTCATCTTCCACATACTCTCTTGATTATTACATCCATATGAGTTCTATTTATGTCTTAAAATAAAGTAGATTTCTTGTTATTAACTAATAAAACTAATACCTTTCGGAAAAAATTACCAACTATATAAGACGATCCAACTTATACCAATATTTAGGATTTCAGAGTTTGTCTTTTTTTAATGCGTTATTGACCCCTCATTACCTAATATTGGGTACATGAATCTTAAGTACTCTTCTATCTCTAAAACAAGAATAAGATCTCAACGTATGGCCAAAAGGGATCTTTGATTCTAAGATTGACAGTTCTTAAAATGTTTCTTTCAACCTTAAAGTTTAATATAGTGATGAAAAACATTAACAAGAGGTGACATGAAAACTCAACTGACATGGAATTTTTTCAACCCAACTGATGTCATTAATGACATCAGATGATGTCAACATAAATATCATGCACCAATAGTATGCATAGGAAAAAGATGAGAGAGTGAGAGAGTGAGAGAGTGAGAGAGTGAGAGGGGACAGGGGATTCCGGCGTCAGCGAGGATGGTATAGTGACAAGGCTTAGAACCGTGATGCAAAGACGTTCATCAACCGCAACCAGACTTCATTCCTTTTTTTTAACTTTCCAGCAACTTGGGAAACAATTCACTTCTGGAGATTATTCAAAAGATACGGAGAAGTGACAGACGTCTACTTGGCAAGAAAGAAAATGAGGAACGAAATGAGATTCGGTTTCGTTAGATTTAGGATGAGAGGGGACGAAAGGGAGATGGAATTCAGATTGAACACGATCTGGATTGGCCGATTGGGTCGTTCAAAATGAGGATTTTCCTAGCAAACAACGCAGACAGGCAGGAAGGGGGGATAAAAGAAAATTGGAGAGATTGAGGAAGGAGAGAGGAGAACTAGAACAGAGGTTTCGAACAAGTAGTAGAACATAGCGGAAGCTGTAAAGGAAGGAAAGAAAGAAATACCGAAGCAGAATGAAGGGAAGAAGAACAATAACATAGGAGAAGACAAACTAGAAGAACCCCAGGAAATTATTGGAAAATGGGATTCGCTCGAAAAGAATAAAAAGTATCTTAGGAATTGTCTGATAGGGAACGTGATCTCATCGGATAACATAGCGACAGTAAAATCGGTCTGTAAAAAGGAACTGTTGGAAGGGTGTGTGGTGAAACAACTGGGGGAAAAACGTTTTGCTGAATTTTGAAAAAGAAGAAACGATGCTGGAGATACTGGATAATAAAAGTCATGGTTTACACTCCTGGGTCAGGAACTTGAGACGTTGGTCAGAAGGATTCCGCTCATCGGAGAGACTGATCTGGACAAAAATATACGGTGTCCCTTTACACGCGTGGACGGAGGAAACGTTCAACCAACTTCTCAAGAGACGGGGAACCCCTATCAAAACAAGAAATTGTAATCTAGAAGAGAATAACAACCTGTCATACGGAAAAGTTCTCATCAGTACGTCAATTATGACTACAATCGATGAATACTAAGCATGAAGGTGGGACTATTGATCTACAGGATTAAGGTGATAGAAAAGGACAGTAGTTTCATGGAAACGACAAGGAATGATTCAGACACAGAGGAGGCTAACAGTGAAGATGTGGATGAGAAAACTTCAATTCCTTTTGATTGGTCCGAGGATGAAATGATGATAGAAAGTGAATGGGGGTGGAGGAAACATGGGAAGGAAGATCGACGGCAGAAGAGGAAAATTGAGAAGAAAAGTTTCAGGAGGAAAAATTACCGGAAACCCCAATCACCGGAATTTCGCCGTCGTCGGAGAAGATGGATGACAACCGGTCAACCACGACGGTGGAAGCTGAAGGGGTCCTCCCAAAAGTCGGGGCGGCTGTAAATTCAATTCCCAAGGTAGATGTGAATTTATTAATTCTTGAGAAGGCAAAAGACGGTAGGGATGATATGGGGAGCCGAAATATCGAGGGTGAGGAGTCAAGGGCGGAAGGCACGTGGGAGATTGGCAAGGATGTAGAAAATGGGTCGAATGTAAACTCTGGGCCAAGGTCTATTGGTAAAGCAGGATCCAATAAGGAAAATAAAAGTATTACAGGCCCACTTAAAGAAAAAAACAAAGATGGGCCGACAGAGATGGATAGTAACCAAGCCCATCCAAGTCAAAAAGGAAATACGTCTCAGAATTCCAAATCAAACGGGAGAAAGGGGAAGTTGAACCTGGATATTCCTAATTCAATCGAGGATCAGTCAAAAGGGGAGACTGCTGGAACAGGAAGAAGAGGTCAAAAAATTTCGAAAGCTGAAGCAGGAGGGTGGGGAAGAGGAAAGGTAAGCTTCCATATTCTAAAACAAATGGCTAGGAACTCAGCAAAGAAACCATCTCATTCGAAGTCTGATTCAGTCAAGAGCAAGTCCAGATCAAAAGACGGTTTTAAAGTGAAAAGAGGTGGATCGGTCGCGGTTTCAAACGAACTTCGTAGTAAAGAAAGTGAGGAAGAACTACGAAGCTTTGGGGAACAGATAGGGGTCTGTTGGAAAAATAATAATCAAGCAAAAGGGTTTCACGGGAGGAGGACGCAATATTTTGGGGTAGGTCGATCAAAAATTGTCTCAAGATGAAGATAATATCGATAAACATCAGGGGTTTAGGAAGCTTAAATAAGAGAAATTGGATCAAAGAATTATGCTCAAAAGAAAACCAAGCGTCACAGGAATCCAAGAATCAAAGCACAAAAATTGGTCAAGAAATCATTTCAACCAAATTTGGGGAAGTGACGATGGTGATTATCAGCAGAAAGAAACTACGGGAAACTCGGGTGGTCTGATTACTATGTGGGATAGAAACACTTTCGAATGTGAAGCCGTACTAGAGGAAGATATTTCATTGATGTGGTGGGTCGCTGGAAAGGAATAGAAGGCCTGGTAGGGATAATCAATGTCTACGGTCCAAGGGATTTGAGGGAAAGAATGTTGCTATGGAACAAACTAGAAGTAGTTCTGTCAAGGAAGGAAGTCAAATGGGTTTGCTTTGGGGATTTTAACGAAGTCAGGGGTCCGTACGAAAGATTAAACTCAACAACTAATGTAGGTGGTTCGGAAAGATTCAATGAATTCATAGACAAATGCAACCTCTTTGATATCCCGATGGGAGGAAGAAAATACACCCGGGTTAGCGATGACGGTATGAAGTTCTCTAAACTCGACAGATTTTTGGCATCAAACAGTTTTTGCACAAGTTGGAAATCAATCGGGGTGACAGCGTTGGAACGGAGGTGGTCGGATCACACGCCTATCTTACTCTCGGACGTCAAACCAGATTTCGGGCTGAAGCCATTCAAATTCTTCAATGCTTGGATGGAGGACACCAGATGTGCAACTGAAGTTATCAACGCTTGGAATTTACAGGTAAGCTCTATTAATCCAGACTGTATTTTGCGCGACAAATTAAAAAAATGTTAAATCGGCTTTGAAAGCATGGTGTAAAGACAAGTATGGGGAAATGGAGAAAAAAAATAAAAGAGTTAAAGGAATAGGTTAGAAAGAAAGAAATAGAGGCAGAAATAGGAAATGACACCCAAAGAGAGAGTAGCGATTGGTTTGAAACTCGAAAAAAATGGCTCAAACTAGAAAACAGGCGTCTCGAAATGCTCAAACAAAAGGCAAAGGTCATATGGATAATGGAGGGGGACGAAAACTCAAGAATTTTATATGTTGCGGTTAAATATCGGGAGAGGAAAAATCAGATGGGGGGGATGATGGTGGAATCGAACTGGACAGAAGAACCAGAAAAAATAAAAGATCACATTTATCGCTTCTACAAAGAAAAATTCTCATCAACTCAGGGAGAGGGGCCATCAATCCTGAGTGAAAAATTTTAAAAAATAAATGGCGAGGAAGCGGAGGAGCTAGAAAAGCCTTTCACAGAGGAAGAAACATGGGAGGCTATTAAGGTGTGCGGAAGCGATAAGTCCCACGGATCGGACGACTTCACGTTCGGATTCGTAAAGCGGTTTTGGGAAACGATCAAAAAGGAAATTTTGGTCGCGCTGAAATGGTTCTGGGAAAACGAGAGGATAAGTGGAGGATGCAACTCCTCTTTCATAACTTTAATCCCAAAAGTCAAAAACCCTTCAGATATCGGAGATTACAGGCCGATAAGCTTAATAAGAGTCTACTATAAGGTAATATCAAAGGTGTTGGCATCGAGACTGAAATGTGTTATGGAGAAGATCATAGGTAACACTCAAAGTGCTTTCATTAAGGGTAGATACATCATGGATGGATTTTTGATTGCGAATGAAGTGACGGACTGGATTCGGAAGGAGAAATCAAAGGGCTTGATTTTCAAAATCGATTTTGAAAAAGCTTATGACTGTGTCGAATGGGGTTTCCTCTTTGATACCCTTCGTACTATGGGGTTTGGGAGGAAATGGTGCGGGTGGATCAAAGTATGCCTTCTCTCCTCTTCGGTTTCGGTACTGGTGAACGGATCACCCGGTAAGGAATTTAAAATGGAAAAAGGTCATTCGCAAGGCGATCCTTTGGCACCGTTCCTGTTTTTAGTAGTTGCCGAGGGTTTAAATATTTTGATCGAAGAGGCTAAAGAAAAAGGATTATACGAAGGTGTCAGAGTGGGCGGTAATATTTCTGTGTCGCATTTACAATACGCGGACGATGTTGTATTTTTTGGTGGATGGAAACGCGGCAACTTACTGAATTTGATGAAGATTCTTAAATGTTTTCAAGCTCTCTCGGGGCTGAAAATAAACGTTCGGAAGAGCAAACTGTTCGGTGTGGGTATAACCGAATAGGAATGGCAACGGGCCGGTTTCGGGCCGGTTTTTAGGGTCCCCGTCCCCGAAACCGATAAGCATCCCCGTCCCCGTAACCGTACCGATCTCCGTCGGGGATGTTATCGGGGATCCCCGTCGGGTCCCCGCGGTTTGCCCGATCCCCGTTGGGGAACCCGTTAAGGGTAAAATTCACCGTTACCCGTCGGTTTTCCCCGAACCCGACCCGAACCGAAATGAAAAAAAAAGAAACCTAAAATAGTTCATTCGACCAGATACATATAAATGATATAATCCAAAAAACATCACGAACAAAATATCTTAAATTGCAATGTAAAAGATAACAAAAGTTTAGACAATCCATAACATAATATTATATATATAATATCGGGCCGGGTCGGGCCGGTGAGAATGGTCCCCGTCCCCGTTAAAATCCCCGAAACTATCCCCGATCCCCGCCCCGTCCCCGTTAAGACGTCCCCGAACCCGACCCGAAAATTTCGGGTTTCGGTTTTCACCGTCGGTTTCGGTTTTTTTTGCCATCCCTATAACCGAATCGGAGGTCCAACTTTAGGCAAACGAATTGGGATGCGGATGGGATTCGTTACCTTTCATCTTGGGCCTACCTGTAGGTGCACCTATGAGGAGAATTGAACACTGGAAGCCGATCTTGGAAAAGGTAAAAAACAGGTTGGCATCGTGGAAGGCTAAACTAATCTCTTTCGGCGGTAGATGGACGTTGGTTAGATCGGTTCTTGGCAGCCTATCACTATACTATTTTTCGTGGTTTCGGGCCCCAAAGGGGATTCTAAAAATGTTAGAAAGTATGAGGAATCATTTCTTTTGGGGGGGAGGGGGGGGGGGGAGTGAGAGAAAGGGTATGGTGTGGGTGAAATGGGCAAAAATGTTAGGGGATTTTAGTAAGGGGGGCTGAATATTGAAAGTTTGGAGAGTTCAAACTTGGGTCTAATAGGCAAATGGTTGTAGAGGTTCAAGAGGGAGAAAGGCGCCTTGTGGGTGAAGGTGATAGAGAGCATATACGGGATGGATGGGGGGTTGAGAGGAGATCAATCGGGGGGTTTTAAAAATTCGGTGTGGAGTGAGGTGATTAAAGTCAGGAGGGAGGTGGATAGTATAAGTGTGAATTTCTCAAATTCCTTTGAGAAAGTGGTGGGGGAAGGGAGGGACACCAAATTCTGGAGTGAGATATGGGGGGGGTGTTGTACTAAGAGATGAATTTCCAAGATTGTTTCAACTCGAAACAATTAAGGAAGGTTCAATTTCGGAGAAAAGGGAATGGATAGGTGACAATTAGGAGTGGAGATGGACGTGGAGAAGAGAACCGAGAGGAAGAGAGAGAGGGGAACTAGAGTCTCTGTTATCACGTATTGGAGAGTGGAAACCGATAAAGGATAGGAGGGATGGAGAGGCTTGGAATCTGGACTCAAAAAGAGTATTCTCGGTCAAGACTTTAAGGAAACTAATCGATGAAAAAGCTTTTCCTAATGCAGGTACAAGTATGGATACGTTTTGGAGTAAAACAATTCCGAAGAAGGTGGTGATATTCGTTTGGCGAACAAGATTGGGGAGGATACCATGTCGGTCAGTGCTAGACGCTATGGGAATAGATCTACATTCTACTCTATGTCCGAGGTGCGAAAAGGAGACAAAATCGGTGAGCCACGCTTTATTAAGCTGTGAGGAAGTACTAAATGCATGGAAGAGCGTAGCCAGGTGGTGGAACCTGAACTTAGACGAGGTAAGGTCTATAAACGAGCTTTTCTTCATTGGGAATCAATTTGGTCAAGGGACGAAGAAGGCTAAAATCTGGATGGATGTGGTGAGCTCTTTCCTATATTTCATTTGGACAAACCGAAATAAACTAGTCTTCAAGGGGGAGAGACGAATTATTTCGCTACAGTTCCTAGATTTTCAAAGGATAGCGTTTGAATGGATCACACAAAGGGACCGATAGGTGAAAAAAGATTGGGCAGGGTGGCTGACAGATCCGACTATGATCTGTGATGGGTAATCGGGGTTGTGTATCAGAATTACGGAGGATTGAAAAGAGCTACAGATCTGATAAGGACAAGCCTAGGACAGTTTCTTGGTAGTCTGAGTTGATTTTGAGGCTGTTTGGGAACTCCCTTGGGCATCGGATGAGATTTAACTCGGAGGAGTTTCGTTTAGTAGTTGTCCGGAATACTTCGGCACATTATATTGTCAATGGTAGACGAATTCGTGGTGTACACATAGGCTGAGATCGAGAAATGTCACAAGCTCAAACTACATCTTCTTTCGGCTAATGGACGTTGCTGACGTTCCCTTGCTGCAATTTGGAGTTGTTGGGTCTGTTGTTGTTTTTTGGCTGTTTCATTAAGAGGGTGGACCTTTGGTATAGTTTGATCGAGTTTGGTTTTTTTTGTAATCCAGGTTTGCGCCTTGCAAACGGGTGGGGTAGTGTCTGTAGTGCCTGGTTTGGCGATTGTATTGGGGATCTCATTGTTTTGTTTCGGTTGCTTTTTATAATATGTTGCTTTTCAAAAAAATCTATATATTAAGGGTATATCATAAGATGTCTTTAATGGTGAAACGAATTAACAATATTATGTAAAAATGATATGATAGATAATCTTAATTTAGAAATAATTATTGATTGAACTTGTGCTAGTAATATTGTTGGTTTTATATGCTCAAGAATGATTATAAAATAATATTGCCGGTAATATATGATCATATAGGGTCACACCGAACAACAAGTAGACACTAAATTAATATTTATAAGAATTTGATTCTTAATAAATATTATTATTTCTTGATAAATATTATTAATTATATTATTGAATATAATTCATAATATTAAATGCAAATGAAATATTCTAGTTTATTAAATAATATGATGGGTTCATATGTAACTAGAATTAGAAGGAGGGACTAAATGTAATATAGTTTAAATTGTTAAAATCTTGATTTTACCTAATTTAAACTAGAGGGGCTCAAGTGTAATATTGCATGTATTTTGGTTGGACCTTCTTTTGGTAACCAATAGAAAATGATGTGTTGTCTCATGACTTTGAAGTAAATAAAGAGATGTCATTTGAGAAATAATACAACACTTGGTTTTTGCTCTCTCTCTCCCTCTCCCCTACCTTCGGCCGAAACACACACACATAGTGTGTGTGTGTGTTTTGTGTTCTTCCATTCCAACTCTATTGTAGAGATTGTAAAGGTTTTTGCATCAAACTTCAAGAATGGCACTAGCATACTTTGGTGTTGGAGCTTGTCGGTGGACTACTCTAGAGGAACTCTATTTTGGGTTCTACCATCTTCATCAACTTCCAACCTCCCAAGAGGATCCAAAGGACTACAAAGGTTGTAAGCTTTAAACTCTCTTATGTTTATTTATTTATCTTTTCATGCATGTAACAAGATCCTTGGTGGGAATAAAATGGTTTTATGTTTTTGTTCAAAAATTTTATTTTTGCTTCCGTTGCGTAAAATATTTTACCTCTTATGGTTTTTGAAACCCATGTTTTGAACATAAAATCCCAACAAGTGGTATCAGAGCCTATGTTATAACGCATGATTAGTAAATAAGTTTTTTCTTTGGGTAAAACTTGGTTTTTGGAAGCCATGGGTAAAAATTTCATTTTTTTATGAAAAGTTCATGCATGGCTTTTTTTGGCAACTTGCTTATATATTTTTTTATATATTTTATGTAACAAAATTTTAACATGCATTTTTGTTACATAAAGGTTGCCTTAGAAAAATAAAGTGTTGTTTTATTTTATTTTTGTTTATAAAAATGTGCATAAACAAGCCATGGACCAATGTGTTGGTTGTTGTGTTGTTTCCTTTAAATTTGTTATAATTTTTATTATTATTCATGTTGGTTTGTAATAGTAAATAGGTTTTATTATTTCATGTTTCTTTTGTTCATTTTGTAAGTATTAGATTAGTTGTTAGAACTAGTTTTTATTTTATAAAATGTAACAAGAAGAAGGCCAACATGGAGCTTGAAGATGGAGCTTGATGTTCTTGTTTGCATGGAGATGCTAAAGCAAGTGGGAGCTTGAAGTTTTTTTTATAATTTTTGTCCCTTAGGAATGGACTTGGCATTTCTTGTTTTGGCTCACAAGAAATGTCATTAGAAATGACTTTGTTTTATGCACATTTTTTTGCATGTTTTATGGTTGATTATGTTTCTTTTTGATGCGTTAAAATATAGGATATTGTATGCTAGTAAAGAACATAAAATTGGTTCAAACGCGCTTAATTAAAATTGTTTAAAGTTGAAGCGAGAAATTTTAAAATTAAATTTTAAATGAACCAAGTTTTAAAATAGATATTTTATATCAACCAATATTTAAAATGGAGATTTTAAAATTGATAACATGCAAATTGGTTCAAATACGTTTTATGTAAAATTGTTTATTTAAAAATGAATTTTAACTATCTCAAAACTAGAAGGGTTTGTTTGGTAAATATGCATGGTCTTCCTCCCTTTGATTGGTCATATTGGGTGGCAAAAAGGAGAGCACATGCTCTTGATTTAAATAAATGGATTTTAATTGATCCAAATTATTTAAAATGGAGATTTTAAATTTATTCTTTTTTGAGAAATAGTTTAATTTTTCTTAAAAGAGTACCTTGCTTATTGGATGCATGCAATAATATGGTACTACGGTTTTTAAAAAATTGAGATTTTTAGTTTTATAGAAGAATTTAAAATGGAGTTTTCAAAACTCTTACAAACTCATAGTCTTAATAATAAAAGTGTTTTTTAAAAGACTATAAATGGTTCTTATTATGATCAAACTCAAACGTTAATATTAACATATGATCATATATAATTAGTTGATAAAATAGAGATTTTATTTAACTAAAAGAAACCATTTGATGAGTAGTATGATTTTAATTAAATACCATGTATTATTAAATGCATGCAATACTAAAATGTTTTTAAAACTAGAATTATAAAACATTATAAATCCCTTTTTCAAAACGCAAGTCTATGCCGTCCTTTTGAGAAACACTCAATACGTCACTATGACACCCTTGTGGGATAAAAGTCACCTAACCACTTGGATTGTCTTGAGATGGATGAGGTGATTCTTATGTCTTTGTGGGATAAAGGTCACCTAACCGCATGGATGTGAGTTTCACACGTTGTTTCAAGTAGGATGTCTTGATTGGGAATCTTTTGTAATAAAGGTCACCTAAGCATTAGAAACCCAAGGCATAGATGAGATCAAACATGCCAATTAACAAACAAGTTGTTAAGGATCCCATAACGCTAGGAATTACATTTAATGTAATCGATAAACGTTATCTACCTTGTTGGATTAAATGGACGGGATAAAGGTCACCTAACTGTTTCATTTGTTTTGCAACATTGGATCCTAGATTTTATGCAAATTAATGTTTTTAGAAAACGAAAGGGTAATTAATTTGCTTAATAAATAATATTGAAAATACTATATTAACTTTGTTAAATTTTGTAGATGGCCTAAAATGCAAACACTACAATTAACACATCCCTAAGACCTTTTCTTTTGGAAGAAAAGTTAACCACTCAGAACTTCCCAATTGGTTTTCAAAACATTGAGACGCGTTCTCAGACGTGAAAACAAATTATACGTACTCCTCGTACCTATTCCTCAAGAACCTCCTCTTACCTCCATAGAAGCTAACGATACTTGATTGAAACATAATGATGATTCAATCAATATATCACGTCTTATGCTTGAAACCATGGTTCCATCCTTACTAGAAAGAATGGAAACGTTTCCACTGAGGGCATTTGATGTAACGACCCAGACCTTTTTCGAAGTGTTTTGTGGTTAGTGTGGAGTTGTAAATAAAAATAGAAGTTGAGGGGCCATTTGGTAAATGAGAGAGGGAGTATAAAAGGCTAGGTGTCATTCCAATTTTTCCCTGATTTGGTGTGTGTGTCGGCTGAGAATTAAGAGAAAAGAAAGCATTTGAGTTTGAGGTTTTGGTGCAAGAGAAGAGAGGGATCATCAAGTGGTAGAATCAGAAGAAGGATTGGAATTCGGAAATTTCTTCCTGCAGCAAACAATCAGGTAATCCTTAATCCATAACCTCATCTAAGATTAGTCTGGTGATTTGTGGTTTTGAGAGTTTTCTTGTAAAAGTTGTTTAAGATCATTAAGGGAGATTTAAGCACCTTTGGGTTGTGTTTAGGCAGTAAAACTTTGTGGGATTTGACAATGGGCCTGTATGTAGTTAATCGTCGCTTTATCCTACTGTTTAATGGGCGTTTGGCATGATTTCGAGCATTAAACTCGAACATCGCCTCGTCCGGAAACCCTCTTGCAAAGCAGGTGTCCGGAAGTTGTCCGGATAGCTTCTTGTCGCAGGTTACCAGAAAGGTTAGGTGTCCGGAAAGGTTAGGTGTCCGGAAAGGTCAGGTGTCCGGAAAAGTCAGGTGTCCGGAAAAGTGAAGTGTCCGGAATGTAGAGTTAACCGGAAAGTGGTGTTATCCGGAAAGCAGAGGTGTCCGGACATTGTGGTTGTCCGGAAAGTAGAGTGACCGGTAAGTGATGTCCATACGGTTCGGTTAGTTAGCTTATTATGTGTTATCCTTTGACTCAGGTAGATCGTTTGGGGAGTTCAGAACAAGGTAGGAAGGAAGTAAGCATATCAGGTGAGTTTTCTAAACTAAAACGTGTGGTTTTTAATATGTTTTTCTAAAGCGGATATATGATGTGAAATGCCATGCTTTATCCTTATGCTTTATTTGCATGAATTGATGTTTGAAAATTTATGTGGGATGTATGCATACATTGATTTTGATGTAAATTGACTAAGTCGGGAAGTGGCCCGCCAGCTCATGCCGGGAGGGTGTTCCCATTTATGCCAAGGGCGGTGTGACCCTGCAAGGCAGCATGAGACTGACTCGTTGTCACCTTAGAGTGACTTCAGGGTGTCATTTTATGAGGGGCGGATTTATATCCGAAACGATTTCATCTAAACTATTTTACGAACGAATTATACTAAAATGGTATTCTGTTTAAATGCTTTGTTAACTGTTTGAGGGACTCACTAGACCTCATGGTCTAACCCTCACTTCCTTTTAAATTAAAAACCTTTCAGGAAAGCAGGTAGTGAAAGGCTCTGGCAAGTGAGCAGGGCAAAGCAGGAAGACTTGACCCCATAGTAACGCCATAGTTATTTAGTTATTTCTCAGTTGTGTAGGTTGATTCTGCCAACCAGATTTTGATTTGATGTAAGAAATTTTGGGACCCGTTTTGGGATAATCTTATTATTATGATTTGAAATGTTTAATTTGTTTGGGTTGTTATAGTTGGTATCAGAGCCATAGTTTAAGGGATTTAGGTGACCGGATGGGCCTAGACTTAAACTTTGGGAAGTAGAAATCACAACTGAGAAATCAGGAATGCGTTAGGAGGGCACTAATATAGAAATAGGACTAATGAGGTATCGAGGACGGTCATGTAAGGTAAGTTTGGAGTTACACCTGGCCAGTGTAATTGTGAACTTACAGGTACATGTATGTGCTTAGATTACCTTATTACCCCGTTGCTATAGTACTATATAGTCTGTGGTGTTAATTTAGTCGTTCTCTGTTGTTGTTGTGTATCAGAATGTCTGCGAGAACCTTGAGGAGTAGGTCAATCCCTGTAGCGGAAGACGCTCAGACAAGGAGTACTACACTGCGGGAGGAGGCTGTGAGAAGCGAAAAGATTGCTGAGGATGAACCAGTGAATCAGCCAAGAGTGGCGGCCACTCGTGGACGAGGTAGAGGCCGTGGGAGACCCAAAGGAGCGGTACCGAGAAAGGCTGTTACCGAGGTGGGGGCGGCAACCACCAAGGGCAAGGGTAAGAAAAGGAAAGCGCCGGTTAAGCGCAAGGCAAGAAGTGTGGAGGAACCCGAGATCCAATTGATGTCCGAGCAAGAGAGTTCAGCACCGGTGAAGAAAACGAATGCTAAGAAAGGGGGTAAACCCGAAGCTACACCGGCTTTCGTGATAGAGGATAAGTTTGCAGCAGAGATGGATAAGTTGCAAAAGACCCTTCAAGCGGTGTTAGACAACCAGATCAAGACTACGTCTGGGGAAAGAACCAAGAACTGTACTGGGAAGGAGACCAAGGAGGAATGTTCACCACTAACTGAAATAGGGAACAATTTGGTGACAACTCCGATTGTTGTTTCCGAACCGAAGGCAGTGAAGGGGTGCTCGTTTAAGACCTTCGTTTCGTGTAAGCCTCCAACGTTCAACGGTGAGCGCAATCTTGTTCTAGCTGTGAAATGGGTTCGCGAGATGGAGTTAGCGTTTGATACTAGTAAGTGCGCCGAGGAGGATAAAGTACTGTTTGCCAGGTCGATGCTGAAATCTGAAGCAATCTTTTGGTGGGATGTGGAAACTGGAGGAAAGGGGTCAGAGGTAGCTAAGAGCATGTCGTGGGGAACGTTTGTTGGAAGGTTCAAAGCACAGTTTTGCCCCCTTGCAGCAATTAAGAAATTGGAGGAAGAGTTTCTGGGTTTAGAGCAAGGGTCAATGTCAGTTCAGGAGTACACGGCGAAGTTCATCGAGAAAGCTCGGTTTGCTGAATTGTACGTGCCTACTGAAGAAAGGCGTATCGAGAGGTACATTTATGGACTGAAAAGCAGTATAAGAGAATTGGTGCAAGCAAAGGACCCAGTTACTTTTCAGGCAGCCGTAGATAAAGCGGAACTTACAGAAAAAGATAAGAGCAGACAGATGAACGAGAGAGTGGGAGATAAGCGTAAGTGGGACGGGCCGTATCGAGACAGTAAGAAGTCGAGTTCAGCTAGACCCGATCTGCGGGTGGGATCTAAGCCAGCGGATAAACCGTGTGCAAAGTGTAATAAAATGCACAGGGTAGAATGTTGGGTTGAAAGGGAGGGATGTCTTAGGTGTGGAAAAGTGGGGCATCTCGCTCGAGACTGTCGTAATCCGAAGACCTGTTATCAGTGCGGGTTGTCGGGTCATGTCAAGTGGGACTGTCCGCAGTTAAAGAAAGGTTATGCTAGGGGTGAAGGTGGGAGTGGCGGAGGAAAGAGTAATGAGAAGAATGTGGAGCCGGCCCGCGCCAGAGCTAGGGCTTTCCACATGTCAGCTGAGGAAGCGGAGAACACGCCTGATGTGGTGACAGGTACCTTTCCTATAGACTCGATGTATGCTAAAGTTCTGTTTGACTCAGGGGCAAATCGTTCGTTTGTGTCGCCCAATTTTGTTCAAAAATTGCAAGTGAAACCCAAGAGGTTGAACTTTGGGTTTGAGGTAGAGATAATGGGAGATTGCCGAGTCTGGGTAAAAGAGGTCTATAAGGGTTGCAAGATAGACGTGGATGGTCACTTTTTCCCGTTAAAATTGTATCCTATGGGGATGGGGGAGTTCGATGTAGTCCTAGGGATGGACTGGTTAGCGGATAATGACGCTAGCATAGTTTGTAATAAGAAACTGATCCGTATCCCTTTGGCTAATAAGAGGGAAGTGGTAATTTACGGAGATCAACGGAATAGGAAGTCATGTTTGATTTCGTTGATGAAAGCTAGGCGATGTTTAGGAAAGGGTTGTTCGGGGTATCTAGCTTATGTGTTAGATGCTAAGAAGGAAAAGAAGAGTGTGGGAGATGTGTCAGTAGTGAGTGAGTACCCGGAAGTGTTTTCGGACGAACTGACGAGTCTGCCCCCAGATCGTCAAGTGGAGTTCAGAATTGAACTGGTACCTGGAGCAGCACCGATTGCCCGTGCACCCTATCGGTTAGCACCAGCGGAAATGAAAGAGATGATGACTCAATTGCAGGAACTGCTCGACAAGGGTTTCATCCGTCCGAGCTCATCGCCTTGGGGAGCACCGGTACTTTTCGTTAAGAAGAAGGACGGATCTATGCGAATGTGCATAGATTATTGTGAACTCAATAAAGTAACGGTGAAGAATAAGTACCCACTTCCGAGGATCGACGACCTCTTTGATCAACTACAAGGTGCGAGTTATTTCTCAAAAATAGACTTGAGGTCGGGTTATCATCAATTGAAAGTTAGAGAAGAAGATGTGCCGAAGACAACTTTCCGTACGAGATATGGACATTACGAGTTTTTAGTCATGCCTTTTGGACTGACTAATGCGCCAACGGTGTTCATGGATTTGATGAATAGAGTGTGCAGCTCGTTTTTGGATAAATGTGTTATCGTCTTCATTGACGATATCTTAATTTATTCTCGAACACGAGAAGACCACGAGAGACATCTTCGAGCCGCGCTAGAATTGCTAAAGCGTGAGAAGTTATACGCGAAGTTTTCGAAGTGTGAGTTTTGGTTAAGGGAAGTCCAGTTTTTGGGTCATGTGGTGTCGGCGGACGGTATCAAGGTAGACCCTGCTAAAATTGAAGCCATTAAAGATTAGGAGGCGCCAAGAACCCCATCGGAGGTGAGAAGCTTTCTCGGTTTGGCAGGATATTACCGGAAGTTCATTCAAGACTTCTCTCGAATAGCTTCGTCGCTGACCTCTTTGACAAGGAAGAACGTCAAATTTGCGTGGGCTGAAGCACAAGAATCTGTGTTTGAAAAGCTGAAACAAAGTTTAAGCAGTGCTCCGATTTTATCCTTACCTGATGGGTCGGAGGGTTTTGTGATATACAATGACGCTTCTAAGCTTGGGCTGGGGTGTGTGCTAATGCAGCACGGGAAGGTAATTGCCTACGCTTCCCGACAGTTGAAGGATCACGAGAAGAACTACCCTACTCATGACATGGAGCTAGCGGCGGTGGTGTTCGCTCTGAAAATCTGGCGACACTACCTATTTGGAGTAAAGTGTCAGATTTACACCGATCACAAAAGTCTGAAGCATCTGTTTGACCAAAAGGAGCTAAATATGAGACAAAGGAGATGGATGGAGCTGCTGAACGACTATGATTGCGAGATCCTGTATCACCCAGGCAAAGCTAATGTGGTGGCTGACGCGTTGAGTCAGAAGGAACGGGGAGAACAGACCAAAGTCATAGCTTTCAGAGTCGAGGCAACCTCGAACCTTCTGGAGGAAATTAAGAAATTTCAAGAGGAAGCGTTGTTGGAGGAAAACGTCAGGAGCGAAAGAGTAGTCGGGATTGCATCGTTGTTCGAAATTAATAATGATGGACTGAAGTGTATGAAAGCCCGAGTGTGGGTTCCTAAGCTGGGAAATCTGAGGGTGAGCATCTTAGAAGAAGCACACAAGTCGCGGTATTCCATACACCCGGGGACGAATAAAATGTATAGAGATTTGACACAGTTTTACTGGTGGCTGGGGATGAAGAAGGATATTGCGCACTTTGTGGAGCGGTGTGTGACGTGTTTAAAAGTTAAGGCAAAAACCAACGACCTTATGGAGAAATCCAGTCTTCAGTGATACCAGTGTGGAAGTGGGATAACATTACAATGGATTTCGTCACTATGTTGCCGAGAACTCCAAAGGGGAATGACGCAATTTGGGTGATCGTTGATATTCTCACCAAGTCAGCACATTTCTTACCTATTAAAGAGTCGGACTCGTTGGAGAGGTTAGCCCGATTATATATTAATGAGATAGTGTCTAGGCACGGAGTGCCGCGATCCATTGTGTCTGACCGCGATAGTCGATTCACGTCGGCATTTTGGAGAAGTTTACAACGAGAGTTGGGGTCGCAATTGAAGTTAAGCACGACCTATCATCATCAAACGGATGGTCAGAGTGAGAGGACCATTCAAACGTTAGAGGACATGCTTCGAGCGTGCGTTATCGACTTCAAGGGGTCGTGGGAAGTACACTTACCGTTGATAGAATTCTCGTATAACAACAGTTATCACGCAAGTATCCAAGCTGCTCCGTTCGAAGCATTGTATGGGCGAAAGTGCCGAACACCGTTGTGTTGGAATGAGGTAGGGGAAAGGCAGTTAGCCGGACCGGAAATTGTGCAACTAACGGCGGATAAGATTGATGTAATCCGCAAAAGAATGAGGATCGCGCAAGACCGACAGAAGAAGTATGCAGACAGAAGAAGAAAGCCTATTGAATTTCAAGTGGGAGACAAGGTAATGCTAAAAGTCTCGCCTTGGAAAGGAGTGGTGCGTTTTGGAAAGAAAGGGAAGCTGAGGCCGAGATATGTCGGCCCTTTTGTTATCATTGAACGAGTGGGCGTGGTAGCTTACAGGCTAGAATTGCCGGAAGAATTAAAAGGGGTCCATCCGACCTTTCATGTGTCAAACCTGAAGAAGTGTTTGGCCGAGACCGATGTGGCTATTCCATTGGAAGACGTCAGCATCGATGAGAAATTGATGTTCGAAGAAGAGCCAACCGAGATCGTAGATAGTAAAGTACGGAAGACGAGGAACAAGGAAGTTCGCTTAGTGAAAGTTTATTGGAGGTACCACAAGGGACGAGAAGCTACGTGGGAGTTGGAATCTGATATGAGGTCCAAGTACCCTCACCTTTTCGAAAATGGAATTCCGGGGACGGAATTCTTTTGAGGGGGGAGAGTTGTAACGACCCAGACCTTTTTCGAAGTGTTTTGTGGTTAGTGTGGAGTTGTAAATAAAAATAGAAGTTGAGGGGCCATTTGGTAAATGAGGGAGGGAGTATAAAAGGGCACAAAACCCTAGGTGTCATTCCAATTTTTCCCTGATTTGGTGTGTGTGTCGGCTGAGAATTAAGAGAAAAGAGAGCATTTGAGTTTGAGGTTTTGGTGCAAGAGAAGAGAGGGATCATCAAGTGGTAGAATCAGAAGAAGGATTGGAATTCGGAAATTTCTTCCTGCAGCAAACAATCAGGTAATCCTTAATCCATAACCTCATCTAAGATTAGTCTGGTGATTTGTGGTTTTGAGAGTTTTCTTGTAAAAGTTGTTTAAGATCATTAAGGGAGATTTAAGCACCTTTGGGTTGTGTTTAGGCAGTAAAACTTTGTGGAATTTGACAATGGGCCTGTATGTAGTTAATCGTCGCTTTATCCTACTGTTTAATGGGCGTTTGGCATGATTTCGAGCATTAAACTCGAACAGCGCCTCGTCCGAAAACCCTCTTGCGAAGCAGGTGTCCAGAAGTTGTCCGGATAGCTTCTTGTCGCAGGTTACCGGAAAGGTTAGGTGTCCGGAAAGGTTAGGTGTCCGGAAAGTTTAGGTTTCCGAAAAGGTCAGGTGTCCGGAAGAGTCAGGTGTCCGGAAAAGTTAAGTGTCCGGAATGTAGAGTTAACCGGAAAGTGGTGTTATCCGGAAAGCAGAGGTGTCCGGACATTGTGGTGTCCGGTAAGTAGGAATGTCCGGAAAGTAGTGTGTCCGGTAAGTGATGTCCGGACGGTTCGGTTAGTTAGCTTATTATGTGTTATCCTTTGACTCAGGTAGATCGTTTGGGAAGTTCAGAACAAGGTAGGAAGGAAGTAAGCATATCAGGTGAGTTTTCTAAACTAAAACGTGTGGTTTTTAATATGTTTTTCTAAAGCGGATATATGATGTTAGATGCCATGCTTTATGCTTATGCTTTATTTGCATGAATTGATGTTTGAAAATTTATGTGGGATGTATGCATACATTGATTTTGATGTAAATTGACTAGGTCGGGAAGTGGCCCGCCAGCTCGTGCCGGGAGGGTGTTCCCGTTTATGCCAAGGGCGGTGTGACCCTGCAAGGCAGCATGAGACTGACTCGTTGTCACCTTAGAGTGACTTCAGGGTGTCAATTTATGAGGGGCGGATTTATATCCGAAACGATTTCATCTAAACTGTTTTACGAACGAATTATACTGAAATGGTATTCTGTTTAAATGCTTTGTTAACTGTTTGAGGGACTCACTAGACCTCATGGTCTAACCCTCGCTTCCTTTTAAATTAAAAACCTTTCAGGAAAGCAGGTAGTGAAAGGCTCTGGCAAGTGAGTAGGGCGAAGCAGGAAGACTTGACCCCATAGTAACGCTATAGTTATTTAGTTATTTCTCAGTTGTGTAGGTTGATTCCGCCAACCAGATTTTGATTTGATGTAAGAAATTTTGGGACCCGTTGTAACATCCCATATTTCATCTCTTGTGGTATTTAGTGCAGAAATAAGAATTCTGGGGCTCTTTTGTAAAAAACCTGGAAGTTATGTGGCTGGAGTGTGGTAGAGAGAAGTCTATTAAGACAAAACCCTTCAAAAACCCTATTTCCATTTCTTGTTTTCGGCTGGAACTTCTCTAGAGAGGAAAGGAGCTCAAGTTCCACCATTGAAGGTTTGGAGAAGGTGGATCAGCTAGAGATTGAAGAAGTTGCTGCTAAGGTATAACTCCACCCACCTTTCTTTAAGTTTTGTGTCTAGAATGGGGTTTAGATGCATGTTCTTGATCCCAATCTCTTCTCATTTTTGTATTTTGAGATGAAATCTTGTGGAAGGGTGTGTTGGATGAATCCCTTGAGGAGTTTGAGAACTCTTGGTGATAGTTCACCTTTTCAAGGGAGGTTTATAAGTTTTGTTCATCCATTTTGGGTGTTGATTCTAAAATATTGTTTTAGGAGAGCTGAATCTGATTTGGGGAAGTTTGGGGATGAGAAATCTTTGAGTTTTGGGAAGAAATCTCGTGCAGGAAAATCTGTCCAGGGGTCCGCGCCGATGGCGGCGCCGATGGACTGGCGCCAGCATCGGCGCCAGTCGATGTTTCTTGTTTTTCCGTTTTTGCTTCGTTGGTCGTTTGGGCTTGGGTTCGAGGCTTGGTTTAGGGGATTGTCTTAGGACATTATGGAAAGTGTTTTAGAGCATGATTGGGGAGTCTAATACCTCATTTGTTAACCCCAATTCAGGTGACCGTTTGGTGTTTAAGCGAGCTCCCAAGTAGTGAGTCGTTTAGCCGAGCATCAGGTGAGTTCCCTTATGCATTATTTCTATCTTTTAAAATGAAATGCGAAGAATTGATATGTCTGAAAATGAGTTACTTGTTTATCATGAATCTTATGTTTTCTTATGCATGAAAAGTGTTAGTTTGTAATGTGGAAGGAGGATATTCCTCGAGTAAGTTTTAAGCATGTTCTAAGTGTTTATGTTTGTGTTAGAGTCGGGTTACACAGTGGAGGACCCCCGAGTTGCCGTCCCTGGCTTTGTAAGGTGATGAGTTGCCGTCCCTGGCTTTGTAAGGTGATGAGTTGCCGTCCCTGGCTTTGTAAGGTGATGAGTTGCCGTCCCTGGCTTTGTAAGGTGATGAGTTGCCGTGCCTGGCTTTGTAAGGTGTTATTGGTCCGTACCACTGTGTATACCCTTGTTTGAGCTCAAACTTGTCAAGTGTTATGTGTATGGAAAAGTGTTTTGTTTTTAATGTTTTGCAGTTACACTTTTAAGGAGGGAATTCACTAGACCTCATGGTCTAACCCTCGCTTTCAAAACTTAAAAACCATTTTCAGGAAAGGGTGACTTAGGTGCTTGTAGCAAGGTAAAGGAGAAGGCTTGAGATGGAGGTGCGAGATTAGAGACCGTCAAGTTTCAGTTTTTGTTTAGTTAGCATCTCGGTTGTATTTGCTTGAGGACCTTAATCAATGTAATTGATATTGGAGTTTATGATGTATTTGGGACCCTTATGGGCTTTTTGGCTAATGTTATATGTTAAGCAGGCTTTGGGTTGTTACAAATGGTATCAGAGCCATAGTTTAAGGGATTTAGGTGCCCGGATGGGCCTAAACTTAAACTGTGGAGTAGAGTGGGACACAACCGAGATATAGGAAGCCATTAGGAATGACCGTAAACATAGGATATCTTGACAATGGTAGTGAGAACCTTCATGTAAGGTAAATTCAAGTAGCATCTGGCCAATGCTATTATGGATCTACAGGTGCATGGGTGTAATCAATCACTATTGTCGGGATGAGTGGTGAGTGTGGCAGTATGTAGAAGGTTCTAACCTTGTGTTCGATAGCGAAGAGTTGATGTGTCATGGAAGAGATCCCTTGTGATGGGATGTTTGCAACTTCTAGAGGAAGCGTTGTCTGGAATGTTAATGTGCTGACTAGTGTTAGTGGGTCCCCACCCTTAGGATCGTGGTGTCGGTCAATTGGGTTAGGAGGGAGAATTATGCGGACATCTTGAAACCTTTAATTCAAGATCAAGTTAGGGAATCTAGTCTTGGATTCCTTAGTCCAGCGGTTTAGTGGCAAGGTTAATGATTGTAAAAGATCAGTGTTGTTTTGTGGTATGCATGTAAGAGTGGTCGATCAGGTGGGTTATGAAGCACTTGTGCTACAATTCGTGGCATAAGTAAGGAAGCGGTTGTTAGTTATAGCATGGTACCCGTGAAGAGTTAAAGAGAGTGCAACGGTTGACTTAGTTAGAGTGAATAGCCTTCCTTTGCATATTGAATTTCATGCATTTTGTTGTTAAACATATTATACGAGATTCTTTCATGTTAAAAAGCATGTACGTGCATGATATGTTTTCTTGTTTGGGAAATGAGTTGACGCGTGCGAGCGTGTTTTCTTTAAAGTAAAGGACAAACTTGTTTTCATTACACGATAAATTTTTGAACTTAGTGATTTACGAATTATTTCACGTTTTTCTTGTGGAGAGAATCTTCGTTACGAAAATATTGAAAACATCTTATTGCGAGGTTTGTTTTACAAACAAAATGAGTACTGACTCATTATTTTCATGTAAACGAGTGTTAGAGTTAACTGACCCACTTGGGGTAAGTGACTTCGTCCTGAATTTTCTAGCCGTATTGGAGAGGGTTTCGTTGGAGATGACCGTTGTGTCGACATCGAGTTGGATGAACAGGGTTATGAATTATCGTAAGAGTGCCTGTGAGTGATCTTTGCGATCGTTGTGTTTTACTATTCATTTTGAGTAATGTTGTTTCATGCATACTCAAACTCGCTTTATACTTTTGCATCTATCGTGTTTCTTAAAAGCGCGCAAAATGATTTCAATCGTTGTGTCATTATGCATGAAGGCTATGAACTCGCTAGGTCGGGGGGGGGGGGGAGGATGTTACGATTTAAGCCAAGGAAAGGGCTTTGGGAGTTAAATTGCTAGTTGTATAAGATGTGGTCAAATTATGACCATAGTGTTCCGTTAGAGTAAGTGGGTGAGTACCTGGAGTCTTGGGTAGTGAAGCTTGAATGTTGGTATGAGTGTAGTTTGAACTATTGTCGGGATATGTGAGAATAGTTTTAATCGCAGTAAAGTTGAAATGGCCAAAGTGTTTCTGTTGGTGGAATAGTAATCAGTAGCGTTACGTTACCTAATGTAATGTTTTCGGTTTCGAGTTGGAGTACTGAGATGGTTTGATAATTAGATCTTGCTAAGAAAGATCTTGTGTTTAGTCTCTCGAGGGAGAACGGTGGGGTATAAGTTGGTTATAAGGCGTAGGACGAAGTGGGTTATGTTAGGAATCCTAGATGGTCAGGAAAGAATGAAATCATCATGTAGTCCATTAATGTGGAGGTTTTGTCAGGAGATTGAAACGTGAGAGTGAACCCGTTGGGTGTGGGTGGATGAGGTCGTTGAATTGTGTAAATGGTATGGAATAGGAATACCTAGTGAAGGCATTGGGAGAACGGGAGATCACCGGTGTGAATGTAATGTCCATTGAGGCTTTGGATGATTAGCTTATGGGTAAGGTGTCCAGTACAGCGGAGATAAATTGCGAGGAGTTAACGAGGAGCGAGAACTGGTTCGGGAGTTAGGAGAAATAGATTCTTTCGAGAATCCTGATTCGTCGTGAGGCGACTGGGCAATTGCATGTCGAATATCGATGTCGAATCAGTGGCCGTTTGTTGGATAGTTGTCGGGAGGTTGGTATTGGAGAAGTAGCTATAGTGTGGCTATCTGGTTGAGTTTTCTTACAAAGAGGCAAGAAGTTGTTTGGAGAAAGGTAGGTATCCGACGTGACGTTTGACCACTTTGTGTGGGTGTACAAAAGTAAGAGATCGTGATTGCTTAAGTGATTTTCTTATGGGGTATGATGATCCATTTAAGAACGAAACATTAGGGTAATCGAAACAGGTGTACCTTGAGTAATTGACCTTGTCAAGTGGTTCATTTAGACCTGGGAAGGGCAAAGTCGATTAACGTTTTGGCTTTGTTTGGTTTGGTGTTATGGGTGTCGTGAAGTAAGTAGTATCCTTTGTGTGTGTAAGGAAATCATGATAGCCTGATTGCAAAGTAGTCGTGTGGTGCGATAGTAGCATGAGGAAGTGGTAGCACTTGGAATCAAAGGAACGTGTAGGTCATAGATGTAATGTTGAATTGCTGTAATGTTGGAATAGTCAAAGGTAATGAGCATGCCTGGTTTAAGTGTGTGGTTTTGCGGGCGGTATACGTTAATACTAGGTTGAGATCAAGAGATTAAGTTGCGGTTGGTAACGAGATGACAGGAGAACCCTTGTCCTTTTCGATCCCATTGGATTTGGGTGAGTTTTCATGCTTCACTCGATTGTCGAGCAGGATAATGTACCCGTTAAGTTGTAGTGCTTCGTCGTGAAGTTTAGGCAAGAGCGTTGGAGTATTTCGTGGATGTAATGAATTAGAATGAGCGGGTCGGCGGTGTTGGAAAGTTAGGAACTCTTGGTAGTTCTTGGTGTTAAGTACCTCATGAGAACTTGGCTAAAGGTCTTAACTGATAAGTATGGAGAAGTTGTTCTGTTAGGCTGTAGCGGTGTGCGATGGAAAGTTTGTGTAAACATGAGAGAAGATGTTGACAGTATAAAAGATCAAGTATTGACAAACTCGCGGTAAGACGATGTCATGAGACGTTGATTGGGCGGACTATAGTTGAAGAACTGTTCTTTTTAAGGCATAAGATAAGGGATTGTTGTTATGTCTTGGTTAATGAGTTGAGAAAGCTAAGTTCATGCGACCGGTCTAAAAGTTGGTGCTTGTGGGTGAGTCATTCTTTTGAGGGATCTTTAATGTATCAGGTTAGGATGGGAACAGGTGGTCGAATGTGGTGCTCTAGTTGAGAGACCGTGGGTTTAGATGCGATATCGTCAAGGAGAATGTTTCACACGAGCGTGTTGATCGGTGTCCGATTAAGGGAGATAGTTAGAATGAGCTTGATCACTCCTCCGTGTGAGAGGGCAAGTGAACGTTGGAGGCAGTTCCTAGTTAGTGGAACCATTCAGTGGATTTGAGCGAATGACATGATTGTGTATAGAATGGAATTATGGCTTAGCGAATGTGGGGAGTTTGGATCGTTGATTTGTAACTGTTAAGGCACGTGTGATCGGTGATTTGAGGAAACGCAATTGTGCCAGGCGAACGCTATTTTGGTAGGAGGGCGTTCTTCCTTTGATGAATGTTATGTGGTGGTGAGAAGGCGGTAACGTTATGAGAATGGTAGTGTGTAATGTCGACGAAAGGAGTGATAAGCCTCCGTTTAGAAATTCGGGTTATTGCGGTGTTAACTCGAGTAGAGTCGTATTCTATTAAAGAGAGTATTTCAGATGAGTAGTATGTTTGAACGAAGAGATTACAAGTGTGTGGCTGGGCGTGCTGCAGACCCGAGAGTGTAGTGGTTGGCTTAGGGACGATGTCAAAGAATACTGTACGTTGTCGATGCTGATCGGGAGTGGATGGATAGGTGAATGGAACTAAGATGTTTGGATTAGAAGGTTCGAGCATTGTCAATCTCAAGTCGGGAGAACAGTTGGATGGGAAAATATTCCCATGGTTTGGAGTAGTGTGTTTCAATAGGAGATTGAATTGGACTACATTGTAATGGAGTAGTGGCAGTTTTCGAAAGAACTGGGAATTATTGATTTGTTTAGAGGCACTCGGTGAAAATCTAGAGTGCTTTTGGTATGTCTTAACCCATGTTTGGGGAATGTCGGTTGGGAAGAAGTTTGGTGTAGCTTCGCAGTCAGTGTGAGCAATTGAGGCCGGATGGTTGAGAATTGGACAGACAAAGAAGTTAGTTTGGTAGGGATGTAGTGGTAACTTCCTAAGAAAATTTTGAGGCAACATGGGAACCCGAGATCGATATGAGGGCAAGGTACCCGCACCTTTTAAGTGATGAGATTCCGGGGACGGAATCCTGTTAAGGGGGAGGTGATGTAACATCCCATATTTCATCTCTTGTGGTATTTAGTGCAGAAATAAGAATTCTGGGGCTCTTTTGTAAAAAACCTGGAAGTTATGTGGCTGGAGTGTGGTAGAGAGAAGTCTATTAAGACAAAACCCTTCAAAAACCCTATTTCCATTTCTTGTTTTCAGCTGGAACTTCTCTAGAGAGGAAAGGAGCTCAAGTTCCACCATTGAAGGTTTGGAGAAGGTGGATCAGCTAGAGATTGAAGAAGTTGCTGCTAAGGTATAACTCCACCCACCTTTCTTTAAGTTTTGTGTCTAGAATGGGGTTTAGATGCATGTTCTTGATCCCAATCTCTTCTCATTTTTGTATTTTGAGATGAAATCTTGTGGAAGGGTGTGTTGGATGAATCCCTTGAGGAGTTTGAGAACTCTTGGTGATAGTTCACCTTTTCAAGGGAGGTTTATAAGTTTTGTTCATCCATTTTGGGTGTTGATTCTAAAATATTGTTTTAGGAGAGCTGAATCTGATTTGGGGAAGTTTGGGGATGAGAAATCTTTGAGTTTTGGGAAGAAATCTCGTGCAGGAAAATCTGTCCAGGGGTTCGCGCCGATGGCGGCGCCGATGGACTGGCGCCAGCATCGGCGCCAGTCGCTGTTTCTTGTTTTTCCGTTTTTGCTTCGTTGGTCGTTTGGGCTTGGGTTCGAGGCTTGGTTTAGGGGATTGTCTTAGGACATTATGGAAAGTGTTTTAGAGCATGATTGGGGAGTCTAATACCTCATTTGTTAACCCCAATTCAGGTGACCGTTTGGTGTTTAAGCGAGCTCCCAAGTAGTGAGTCGTTTAGCCGAGCATCAGGTGAGTTCCCTTATGCATTATTTCTATCTTTAAAAATGAAATGCGAAGAATTGATATGTCTGAAAATGAGTTACTTGTTTATCATGAATCTTATGTTTTCTTATGCATGAAAAGTGTTAGTTTGTAATGTGGAAGGAGGATATTCCTCGAGTAAGTTTTAAGCATGTTCTAAGTGTTTATGTTTGTGTTAGAGTCGGGTTACACAGTGGAGGACCCCCGAGTTGCCGTCCCTGGCTTTGTAAGGTGATGAGTTGCCGTCCCTGGCTTTGTAAGGTGATGAGTTGCCGTCCCTGGCTTTGTAAGGTGATGAGTTGCCGTGCCTGGCTTTGTAAGGTGTTATTGGTCCGTACCACTGTGTATACCCTTGTTTGAGCTCAAACTTGTCAAGTGTTATGTGTATGGAAAAGTGTTTTGTTTTTAATGTTTTGCAGTTACACTTTTAAGGAGGGAATTCACTAGACCTCATGGTCTAACCCTCGCTTTCAAAACTTAAAAACCATTTTCAGGAAAGGGTGACTTAGGTGCTTGTAGCAAGGTAAAGGAGAAGGCTTGAGACGGAGGTGCGAGATTAGAGACCGTCAAGTTCCAGTTTTTGTTTAGTTAGCATCTCGGTTGTATTTGCTTGAGGACCTTAATCAATGTAATTGATATTGGAGTTTATGATGTATTTGGGACCCTTATGGGCTTTTTGGCTAATGTTTTATGTTAAGCAGGCTTTGGGTTGTTACACCCGTTTTGGGATAATCTTATTATTATGATTTGAAATGTTTAATTTGTTTGGGTTGTTATATTTGACATGGTAAACCGATTACCAAAATATTCCCAAATGTATATGGTCCGTGAACGCTTCGATACAATTGGACAAAGGCCAAAACGTAAGCCCTCATATTCAACTAATGAGGACACACCTTGACTATTTGGATAGACTTGACTATCCTCATTCCAATGGGAGAGCCGTAGATGTGATCCTCAAATATCTGACCAACGCATTTGATGTTTTTGTCGAGAATCTGAATGTAGTGATAAATGAGGCAACATTGGTCATAGAAGAGGAGATTGTCCTTCTGAGAAATAAATGTTTTCTAACGAAGGAAAGTCTTTCAAGTATCAATATTTAAGATAGAACTTTTACCTTTCTATCTTACACTTGTGTATTTGATACTAAGTGTACAACTCACTCTTGTAATATGTTATAGATAATCAAGAAAGGTAAATGACTGAAAGACAAGCAATATGGTGATCCATATAAGCAAGGAAGCAAGATTGCGTACCAAGCTTATAGGAGATTTTATTATAAAACCATATGGCTTGTATTGTTAAATAAGTTTGTTTCGAACAAGGTTTAAATTTAGTTTGACTAAATTATTATTTTTTCAGTCACATGTTTATTGATTGAATGAAATTCACTTAACCGTTTTGGAAACGATTATATTCATATTCAAAATGAATTATTCTATTTCGAGAACTAGTCCTCTTAATTGAATAATAAAGTGAATCTCAAAAGCCTTCTAAAACATAGTTCTATATAAACACCATAAGACTCAAAAATGATTTGAATCAAGTCTACACATGAAATAATCAACTTGATCAAGTAAATAATTAAACGCATATCTAAATTTCAAAACTGTGGTATTTTGAAACTAAATATAAATATATTCATGCGATCTTGATAAAATTGAATATAGCTCTTTTCTCTAATTCATAGAGAAGGAGAAAAAGTTTTTTTAGAATTGATACATGTTGATGTATATGGTCTCTCAAAACCAAGTCTAGATATGGTGATAGATAATACCTTCACTGACGATTTCAATTGTTGAAGTTTATGGAACATAAAGATGAAGCATTTGATGTAATTTAAGTTGTTTCAAAGTGAAGATTAAGAAAACAACTCAGCAGGACCATTAAAGTCTTTTCTAATATATGAGGATAGTAACTAAACCAAGAACTCTTGGATCATCATAGAAATTGTGTACATCCGAAAGGATGAACCGAATCTTATTAAATATGGTTTGCTCTATGAGAAGAAGTACTATTCCTATATCAAATTCGGAATTCTGCCCTAATTAAAGTAAACCGTACTTTTTGACACCAACCAAAAGGTAGACAAAACACCTTATAAGATTTCGTATGAAAGGTTTTTCATCCTTAATCTTAGTTGAAGGCGTGGGTTTATGAAGCTCATGTGAGACAATAAGCTTCAAGTAAACTCGACCCAATATCTACCACATGCATATATTGTAGAATATACTATAAATTGTTTTATATACCGATTCTACAATCCCACAAACAATAAAATTGTTTATTGTTCCGAAGCCAAGTTCTTAGAAAGCAAGTTTTTTTAATGGGCAAGGCAAGTGGGAGTGTTAAGGAACTTGAAGGGAATCAAGAACTTCATAACCTAATGCACTTATTGGTTGGCACTAGTTATCAAACAAAGGTCGTTGAAACTGAGCGATTTGATTGATCAGAAACTTAGTAAAAACACCAAGTGTTCGCAAATCTAGTAGAATCATTCAGAAACTCGAGAAATATCGATTTCTCATGAAGAATGACGTATGGTAGGTTTCTAGCAAGCCCATCAACTACTAAAGTGCTATGTCAGATTCTGAATCTGGTAAGTGGCTTAGAGTCATGAACACTGAGATACAATCCATTCATGGATCAGTACAAGTATCTCAAAACTGGAATCTTCATTTTGATAGGAAAATTAAAAGGTTAATTTTCATCAAAATAAAAGATGACTCATGTATTTGCTAAAACTAGTGGGAGCGCAGTAAAATTCCTAATCCTGTATGTGCAAGACATACTAGTATTTGGAAATTAACTTTCCGACATAGCAAAACATCATGTTTTGGCTCGGACAGTATTTCCTCAATAAAAGACTTAGAAAGGGCTAATTTTGTTCTTGGAATAAAGATCTTTAGAGATTAGATCAAGACGACTTATAGGTTTAAGTCAAAGTGCATATGTTGACATGATCTTGGAAGGTTCAAGATGCAAGGCTCTAAAGGTAGTTTCTTGCAAATATGATATGGCATCATTTTGAGCATGTCTCAATATTCTAGCACAAAGATTGAGCTAGATAAAATGATTAGTATTCCATATGCTTCGGCAATTGGATCTATCATATATACCATGACATGGACTAGGTCGAGTGTATCATAATGCTTTAGAGCATTAGAAGGAGATACCAACGAAATACGAGGGAAGGTCCTTGGATGACTATAAAGAACGATTTAAGGTACTTACAAAGAACCAAGGAAGTGTTCTTTAACTGAGGGATGGAAGAAGATCATAGCAAAATGCTGCACTAATGATAGCTTCCATAAAGATTGAGAAGGTTCTCAATCACAAAAGGGAAATGTCTTCATTGTGAATGAAGAACTAGTTCGTTTGAAAAGGTTCAAGGCGAAGGTCAAATTGCATAATACACTACAAATAAGAACACATTGCCGCTTTAGAAGCCGCAAAAGAAAGATGCTTGGATGAAAGAGTTCATTGAAAAGCTAGGTAGATGCCTCCCATTCAGGATCATCTAGAAATCCTTTGTGAGAATATGGGTGCCATTACGCAAGCTAAAGGACCCTATCTCACATCAGAGTACCAAGCATCTACTCCAAACATTTAACTATATTTGGAATAAAGTTAAAAATGGAAATGTTAGTGTTCACAAAGTTTACTCAAATCAAGTTTCTGGATGAACCCATTCATGAAGCTCCTTATATAAGCTAAACTTGAAGGGTCATGTTTGAGCTTTAGGACTTCGTTATTCTAGTGATGGGATTTGATTTGAATTTAGTATTTGGATATTGGAACAAGTAAAGCAACAAGTATAGTATTTAGTTAGATATATAGGATATGATCTTTTCATACTCGTTGTGTTCTATATTAGCATGTTTAAATCCTTGAATAAATTAGTTATTCTAAATGTCCATAGTCGATCATAGTTGTGGGAGCAACTATGAAGTAAGACTAATATGAATTGGATTGGTTGACTTTTAAGAGTAAAAGTGGCAAAGTGTTGCAACCAAGTTCATAGGTACGTGTTAGGGAACAAGTACTGGACCTGACCCGCTTCAAGATCACTTCATGGATCGTCGTCATAAGCGATTCTTGAATAAAAGGTAGTATCTTTGTATCCTTCGACCTGAGATGCATATTTGGGACTCAAGTGTAGGAACTGTGATGTTTTGTTATGGTTAACCGTTGTTCTTGAAAAAGGCAGCTATAAAGGCCATTATTGGGCATGGCATGAACTGCATAAGAGGCGTATGTAATCAAGATGGGATTTGTTTCTCTAAATATGTTAAGAGTGAGACATCTAAGGCGCCTTACCAAAAGTTGAACAATGGATGAGAATGATAGTGATCCATGTCTCATGTTCAACATGATGTCCAAACAAAGGGAAAACTGATACCACACCTAATACATCAATTGAAGCTATGAGCTCGTGGGAATTGGATGTTGTTGAATGGCACTTACAGTCATACGTTGCCGGGGGCAGTGAGATGTTGCTAGACGTCCACCACTGTCTATATTATTCTATAATCCAATCTTGAGCAAGTGGGAGATTGTTGGTTTTATATGCTCAAGAATGATTATAAAATAATATTGCCGATAATATATGATCCTATAGGGTCACACCGAACAACAAGTAGACACTAAATTAATATTTATAAGAATTTGATTCTTAATAAATATTATTATTTCTTGATAAATATTATTAATTATATTATTGAATATAATTCATAATATTAAATGCAAATGAAATATTCTAGTTTATTAAATAATATGATGGGTTCATATGTAACTAGAATTAGAAGGAAGGACTAAATGTAATATAGTTTAAATTGTTAAAATATTGATTTTACCTAATTTAAACTAGAGGGGCTCAAGTGTAATATTGCATGTATTTTGGTTGGACCTTCTTTTGGTAACCAATAGAAAATGATGTGTTGTCTCATGACTTTGAAGTAAATAAAGAGATGTCATTTGAGAAATAATACAACACTTGGTTTTTGCTCTCTCTCTCTCCCTCTCCCCTACCTTCAGCCGAAACACACACACATAGTGTGTGTGTGTTTTGTGTTCTTCTATTCCAACTCTATTGTAGAGATTGTAAAGGTTTTTGCATCAAACTTCAAGAATGGCACTAGCATACTTTGGTGTTGGAGCTTGTCGGTGGACTACTCTAGAGGAACTCTATTTTGGGTTCTACCATCTTCATCAACTTCCAACCTCCCAAGAGGATCCAAAGGACTACAAAGGTTGTAAGCTTTAAACTCTCTTATGTTTATTTATTTATCTTTTCATGCATGTAACAAGATCCTTGGTGGGAATAAAATGGTTTTATGTTTTTGTTCAAAAATTTTATTTTTGCTTCCGTTGCGTAAAATATTTTACCTCTTATGGTTTTTGAAACCCATGTTTTGAACATAAAATCTCAACAAATATCGAAAGAAATTGTTTAATATAAATAATTAGTATTTCTTAAATTCAAAATTACATGTTATAAACAATATATTAAAAATAGTTTGGTAATTATCAAAAATGTATTTTTATATCTCATCTAGGACATAAAAAGTGTCAAGAATGGACATGCTTATATTATTAGTTTGTAGGGTCTACCCTTAAACATCCAATCAAATCATTAAAAATGACAACTACCTTGGAGTCCAAATCCAATGTGGTCAACTTTGTTCCTCTTGGTCACCATAACTCACCGTATAACGATAAAAGATTTCAAAATAGGAAAAATAAATAAATTCTAGGACTTAGTACTCAAACCGTCCATATTCATTCTCTTGATTTATAGTAAAGGTGATCGGCAACCCCTAAAATCTTAACCCCAAGGCTTGTGGCGTACTGGTTAAGGCTTATGGGGGGTGTGGCTAGTAACACATCTACCCCAAGTTCGAATCCAGACGCTTCCAACTTGTGGCCACTGGGGATAAACTCAGGGCTGCACGCTTTAGCAGCTGGGGCAATTGTCTTACCTTGCCGGGATTAGTCGGGGCAATGTCCTCGGATACCCTTCCCAAAAAAAAACCCTAAAATCTTATTTAAAAACTAGACACATACCCGCGCACGATGCGACGCGAAGTATCTCGAATCTAAAGCCGTGAATTTGAAAAAATAATTTTTATTCATGTTCATATTTATTCGCTTTTAAATCGCATATCAGATGTATAAAACTAAAGGTCAATATGGTTAATTGGTCAAAATAATTGAAAAATATCCGTTCGATAGTGGGGATCTTCAAACGCATAACATTTGTGCTCATTTTGAAGGTTTTGATGAACGGTTATAATGGTATAATTTATAAAAAAAGAAAAACATATTTTTTTAATGTATTTTAGTTTATGTATGTTGATATGATAAAGATGTAAAATGAAAAATGAAACAAGAAGGGATATAAAGTAAATTAAATAACTAATTATAATGGTATAAAATGTAATTTAAAAATAAAAAATAATTTTATTTTTAATTATCATGTTGAACGTTGAAGTTTTTAAAGCTTTTAAACTTGTACATGATGTGTTGAGATTTGTACTTCTTAAAAATTCAAGAATAACCGTAAATGAAATTATTTTTAAAGAAGTATAATAGATAAATATAGATAAGATTGTAAAATGTACAAGTTTAAAAAAAATCTCGGTACGTCATTCTTGAAAAATCTTGATACGTATTTATGATATTTCACAATATTATTAAGTTAACAAATATTTAATAATAAACTTATTTTGAAATTATTGACGAGAATATTGTAATAATATAATTTGTAAAAAATGCATTTATTAATATGTTTTAGTTAAACTATATGATTATGTATTTTTAATATTATAAAAGTGTAAAATGAAAATGAATAATGTAAGGGATATAAAACAAATTAATTCGTACATGTTAATGATATTTAATAATATGATTAAATCCCAAAATATTCAATATTTGGCTCATTTCGAAGGTATTGACAAGACGATTACAATGGTATAATTTGTAAAAAAACTGTATTTTTTTAATTCATTGTTGTTCATATACGATTATTTATGTTAATATGATAAGGGTGTAAAATAAAAAATGAAAAAGTAAGAGATTAAAAGTAAATTGAATAACTAATTATAAGTTTATAAAGTGTAACTTAATATTATAAGGGTGTAAAATAAAAATGAATAATATAAGGAATATAAAACAAATTAATTCGAACATGTTCATGATATTTAATAACATGATTAAATCCAAAAATATTCAATATTGGGCTCATTTCAAAGGTATTGACGAGACGATTACAATGATGTAATTTGTAAAAAAATGTATTTTTTTAATGCATTCTAATTCATATACGATTATTTATTTAAAACGATAAGAGTGTAAAATAAAAAATGAAAAAGAAAGGGATTCAAAGTAAATTGAAAAACTAATTCCAAGGGTATAAAGTGTAACTTAGAAATTGAATTTATTTGATTTGGGAGAGATCGTGGGAGAGGTGTGGGAGAAGTTAGCTTAAAAGGTTGTACATTATGCTTAATAAATGGTAGGTTTTGTTCAAAATCGAAACCCAAACCATGAAAATAACATAACTAAAAAATTGTAGGTTTTGTGGGGAAAATCTTTGTATTATCGAAACCGAAGAAATTGATCCTTCCAAGTTCCAACCGGCAAAGATGTTTCCTAATATACGTGAAATACATTAAATGATTTGTCAATTAAATAGTTTATGTGGACAATGATCAATTTCCTAATCGTTATCAATTTGGTTGTTCAAATAATTATCCAGAGAGTTAATCATTTAAAATATTAAAGTCTATTGGTATACCTCACATGATTTGCCAAATTAAATAGCAAATGGATATGTAGCCCATATAAACAATTATTTAATTTGACAAGTCATCTAATTACGTATCTTAAAAAACATGTTTTACAGATTGGAGTGATATGTCATTAAGTACGATTTATTTGTTTTAGAAAATGTCCAAATACTTAAATACTTAAAATATGTGACTCCGTTGGTTTTTTCCTAGATTTTATAGGTTGAAAGGACAAAATTAAGTGGTTTAGTAAGTCTAATAATTAATTTGTTTAAGAAAATGTTTAAAGACTTATTCATTTTCCCGACTTTTCCCTTCACACACGCGTGCACGTGCGCACACACACACATATATATATATATATATATCTATACTACATATATAAGCATATACAACTAATGTCTTAAAGACAAATTTTAAAGCACAATGTACCACCATTTAATGCATAAAATCCAAAATCTCTTAAATTACTATATTTCATGCATAATGTACAACTCTTTTAAGCAAGCAGTTTTAAACCTATACCAACAACGAGGACGGGTCACTCCCCTTACCTTACCTTCTCACAGTACAACTGTACAGCCATACCAAAACCATACCAACTCTTTCACGTTCTACGCCTGGTTTGGGAAGTTTCACACGCCAAAATTTGTTTTCTTCCCCCACACTACAGCACCACACTTCTTATACCATACCTTCAGTGCTTCTTCTTCTTCTTGCACACCTGCATATAAATCAAGAGCATGGACTGACTTCTCCATCTCCTGTCCAGTTTTGATCGTGTACGATTTCAAATTGAGGCACTCTTCTCCTGTTTCGTTGCTATCCAGGAAGCCATTAGTGACAATCAGGTACTCCTTTCCTGTAAATTAGATATGTTTTAGGGTTTCTAATCTCAATCTTTGATGCCCCAAATCGATACATTAGGTCTAAATACACATGGAGTTAAAGGTTTCGTTAGTGATGAGCATACAGATTACAGAGAGTATAAATATACATTTGATTTTATATGGTATAGACTAGAATCAAAGAACTCGATAATGCAGGGGTCTAAATAATTAAGAATCTTTATACACAACCACTCAACATGAGGGTTTTTGACACATAAAAGCCACTTCGGAGATAATAGTGCACAACAAATGATAGTTTAAGAACATGTGATCTTTTGCAGTTGAAGTTCCTGTTTATAACCCTATTGTTATTGATCAACCAATTCCTACTCAAAAAGTTAGAGCATCTCCACTTGCAGGTATGAATCAAACTCTTTCAGATGATCGTCTTACTTATTTTTGATAATTTTTGGAAATTTTGGAACAGGCTGAAAGTTATTTTTTGTTAAGCATGAATTTTAAACTCACATGTTGTCGCACAGGCTGAAACTCCTTTTGTTAAGCATGAATATAAGCTTTACTGGTGATCATCAGTTGTTGTCTTATCATTCGTAATTGTTGTTGGATTGTATGCTAAGTGGTGATCAAAATGGATTTTATATATAATTAAATTTTGTACAACAAAGAGCAGGTTGCCGAGGCCATGCTTTACTCATGTGATAAGCATGTTAACGGTTTTTGGTGCTAAAATTGCAAGTTACAATATATATGCTTATAATAACAATATATTGGCTGGTTAATTAAGTAGATATTATGTTGATAATCAAGTACTATGATGAAGGGTTTAAGGCCATGTCTGGAGATCAGTATATTTATGTTTTGTTTTGGTTTGTTGACCCTTCCAAATAGCTCAAAGTTTTTTTTACGACTCTGTAAGATTGTTCATTAACTGAAATTATTAAGTGCAGTTGCAAAACTTTGATCAGATTTGCATTTCAGGAGCTAAGTTTAGATAATTGATGAGTAGCGGGTGGTGTTTCGCCCAACTGGCGCTTATAGTCTCATGAACCCATAACTGTAGCTTTGAGACTCGCTCTAACAAGGTATCATTAACTATTCTTATGAAGTCTAAAGGGACAATCTTTGGCTCAAGTTACCTTAGAGGACAGGTCGAGTATCGTTTCTTTAAAAACCAATAACTGGTTTAATCGACCAGTTAAATGACCGGCTTGATCAGTTACTTATAAATGGTTGTGAAGCCGGTCCCGGTTACATTTACCCGGTATTGGTTATGAGATCGTGTTTGCCCATGTTTCGAAAAATGGTTGAAATATCTTTGATTTTTTTAAACCTCTCCAATTCCTGGTTGATTTTTCATGTCTGCAGTTGTAGGTCAAACTGTGTTGGTAAACAACATCCCTTTTTACCGTGTAAGCACCTCTTACTTTCTTTGTTTCAAAGAAAGAGCTACATTTTTTACCTTAACAAACAAATCAGATGAGTGTTCTGGGAGTTCAAAGTGTTGTTGATTCTAAGTTTTCACTAAGAGAGATTCTTGATTGCCAAATTGAAACATGTAGGTGACAGTCAGTTACAAAATAATGAACTGGTGTTCGGGGCTGCTATATGTTTGGTGTTTCTGCTTCTTTTGTCTTTAAAGCATTGACTTGTGTTGTCTTTGGTCCACTACATTTCATTGGGTTTGCTTGGTCCATGGGCTTTTGGTATGCACAAATCGTGCAGTATCAATGTAATTTTCAGACTTTTAAAGCTTGTTCTTTTTATATTTTCAAGGTGACTTTTCAGAACTTATTTGTTTCCAAGGCCTTTCTGTTCGGTTCAAGATGGTGATTACTACTCTTGAGGTGGTGATGCATTATTCAAGATTCATCTTTTTTGAATGGTCTAACTATGATAACAATAAGTTTTATAGTTTATATGTAGACATAATTTGTGGTTGGACATAATTGGTTTTATAATTTAAAACTTAGGGGCCGTTTACCTAATCATTTACCCGGGTTCGATTTGGTCCAATTCCATCATCGGACCATTCGATTCAACCAAAAATAACCCTATACTGACTTTGTTCGATTAATCCAGGCGATTTGTTAAATTTACATAATGGTGGTGATTTCGCTAATTCTTTTGTTCTTCCTGAGTTCGTGGATCGGAATCTTATGAAGGTAAATTTTTCGGTGAGGTTTAGTGAGGTTTGAATCTCGGCATTTACAAAAGAATATATCTTAATAAAGTCTGAGCTAGAATTATATATGGTATCTTATTCAGGTTTGTTGCCAATTTGTTTTTGCTTACATTTGTGCAGCTGTTTGTTTTTTAGCTTAAAGGTTAGAGACTTGGAGTTTGCTAAGATGATGATGACAAATAGAAGAGAAAGGGAAATCAATAGTGAAATTATTAGCTGTCATGGATGAGGTTAGGACCTTAATTTTATTTTAAATGTTAGGCTGCTGTTATGAGTTGTTGTCCATATTGAAGATATTAGCTGTCTAGCATTATTTGGTGCTTCTGTATGGTTAACACTATATCAACAGTTGTATTCAACATCTATAGGTGCTCATTTGATAGGTGGATGTTGTATGGTTTTGGAACTGAAGGTTTCAATGGTTGTGTATAGAGCAGGGCATTTGGTTGCTGGTTCAGTCTCTATGGGTTTTTCATTTCACATTTGGAATTAAAGGGATTGGGTCTTGGGAGATTTTTATTTAAGAATTGTGATGGTTAACATGGGAAGGGTGGATTGTCATTTTTGAATCGATATAAACGGAGAAATAAGGTGGATAATATATTGTTTTTGTTTTCTTGATTTGGAAAAAACGTTGGCCTGCTGGATATGTTTATGATGTTGCAGTTGAAGCACCAAAAGGAGTTCAAGTTGGTGTGAAACTAAAAATCCTTGTTTACAAGAATGTTGGAGATAAATTGAGGTACACAGTTACATTTGATTATTGTTATGTGAAACCAAAAAGGCTTAAAGGTTTTATATAAACTAACGTAGCATTCTGAGTACTCTAATTATTGTTATGAAGGTGGATCTGTCGGAGGTTACTATGATATAGGTGATAATGTGAAGTATGGGCTGCCAATGGTGTTTATCACGATGATGTCTTGGAGCATTCTAGAATACGGCTTGAAAAGGCCCCTCGGCCACGCCATGGATGCCGTTAAGTCGGACACGTCATGATTTAGACGTGTTCTATTTGGAGTAAGGCTTTGCCGTAATTTGACCAGCTCTTGAATGATTTCCGATAAGAAATCACAAGATCTGTCTTTTTAGTTTGGTGATGTTTTGTCTTCTCCATCATTCTGCACCTCCATCTTTGCAGGTCATTAAAAATTAAAAAAAAACCCCAATAAAATGAGAAATCTGGAAATTTGAACATTGAACTTGTTATACATATGATTAAACTAATTTGCTTAAGAACATTTTATTATTAAACTTATTATACCATGCTTTCATTCATGTTTTGTATTTTCATTTTGATTTCTCTAAGTTACTTTTCAGTGGTTTTACTTTTTCAAAATTCGTGGTTCCAAGATCATTACTCCTGCCTGGTTGGAAGCTAAACTTAATTATTTTATGGATTTTAATATAAGGTTAGAGACTTGGAGTTTGCTAAGATGATGATGACAAATTGAAGAGTAAGGGAAATCAATAGTTCTTTTTTCCGTTTCAGGGCGGTTGTTTCAGGGCCCACAGGCGTATCGGGACAGCCTACGTGCAATTGATTGCAGCATCGCAACTGCAAATTCAGCTGGTATTTCTTGTGTCCTTTACCGTAACTATTTAGAAAATTAATCGAGTTGTTTCTGTTGCTAATGGATTTTGTCAACAGTAATTTTGGTTTGGTTGAATCAACGTTGATTCCCTAAAATGAAAATGTTGTAAACAACGTTGTTGTAAACATTTGGTTTTTTTTGTTGCTGTTATGTTATATATAAATATGTTTAATGTTAGATTATTTGTCGTTGTAGCTGATGTTTTTTTGTTAAAGGTTCATTTTTGTTGGAGATCTATATTCTAATCAAAGTTTGTCTTGCTAAATATGGTATTGGCTTGTATAGTTTATTTGGCATTGCTTTATCGCATTTTCAAATTCATTGCCTTTAAGTTAGAATAAATTATATCTGCAATAGAGTAGCTGTCTTTGTTGTTGAGATCTTAATAAATAAGGAAAGAGGTTCATATGTGATCTCTTATGTGTTTTTAACATGTCTCTTTTCTTCTGAATTGCATTTTTGAAACACTAAGGAATGAGATAAACAATACCGAAAGCATCAACTCACCACCCTCAATCAGGGATGGGCCTCAAGAGGTGTCAACGATGGCATGTGCTACCGTATTGTTTCTCAGGTTGGATGAGCTTGCTAATTTGAATATAGTACTTATTGTGCCATGTTTATTTTTGAATAAGAATCAACTCTCCATTTGGTTTTGAGGCTAAGAGGTGGAATCATTGAACCCTCTTTGATGGCCTTGGCTAGGAAGTACAATCAAGATAAGACCATTTGCCGCAAGTAAGTTGACTTCTTTTTTGTCTATATACTGTAGATTCAGATTATGATGTTTTTATACCAAGCAGCAAAGTAGTGTCTTTATACAAATTTTAAAAGAGTTGTATCACAAAATACAAATTTGTCTAAGAAAACTATCTTTTAATTTCTCCTATAGTATAAGTAAAACTTGTGGTGGGCCAAGTAGCTTTTGGTCTTTTTGGTTTTCTATAATAGAAATGTGCTACCAATGTTGTGGTTCTTTAAGTTGGATGTCTTAACTTAAGTGTAGTATACATTAAAACTTAAGGTGCATATTGTATTGTCCAAAAGCATGTGTGTTGTATGTATACAGATTTGAGCTATCCGATTTGGGACTCTAACATCGAATAATCAAAATAAATGGTATAGGGGATAGTGTTCCGATGTGTTTTCACTACTTTAACTTGTGACAATTAGTTTTGCGGGTGCTGAGTGTTTGACATATTTTGATTATTTAGAGAGTAATAGATAAAATAAAGTATATAAGTGATTTTATTCTACTACTTGCAAATTCAGATGCATTTGACTCCCAATATGCTCCACGGGAGAATGGAGGTGTCAACTTGAGCTAGGATTGGTCTGCTGAGTGCGGTAAGAATTTGTGCTTGGTCGATTGAAATCAGGTTCATACTCTCAAATTGATTTTCTTTTGTGTCCATGGGTTTCTCTGTTTCTTCGAGTCGTATCTGCACCAAGGTTGTCTTCCCAGGTACGATTTCTTCACAGTTAGGTTTGTTTCTTTTTCTCAGATACGAACCAAAGGTTTGTTCATGTTTCTCTCAAATCGATTTGGGTTTCTTTAATTTGGGTTTCAAACAAAATGTAAACTGCTAATGAGATATCCCTTAGCTACATGTGCAAACAGAAAGATATCTACCAAGACATCAAATGTGTTTTTATTTGTGGTGCTTCAATAACCTATGTTTGACACTACATGACCAATGAAGGAATTCTATTCGTTGTATGGTCGACGTTTTAAGAACTAACATAACAAGTTACAAGATGATAGAATCAAGAAAAAGAATGTGCTGTTTGCTCTAGATGATGGCCACTTTGTGCAAGATAAGAGAAAAGTTGTTAATGATGTTCGTTGTGTCTCCACAGAAGAGATCCACCACCAAGTCTTGTTGAAGCTTTAGGATTGGTATGTTTAATCACATCTACATCTTCCGTTTTATGTAGTTTGTATTTCCTTACATATAATTTTTTAGTGAATGGGATTATAGTAAAATGATGTAATCAACAGAAATTATCTAACAAAACTATTGTATTATGAGTTCTTTGATACATGTTTACTACTGGACACATGCATATATGTTTCTCACATTTGTATATTTCCATGGTAATCGATAATTATATATTCTAAATAATTATGATGGAAAATCTTTGATTAAATGGTGATATTTATTCTAATTGACTTCATGTTCCAATATGCAAATAAAAAAACAAGAAAATTCTTGTAGTTAAGCTTCGACTTTGTTCTAATCATTAATATAAAATGTGAATTTGAAAACGTTTATGTGTTGTGTTAGATGTTACTGCCAACGTGTTTATTATTTACATAACCAAGTGGAGGGTTGTCATTTTTCTTTTGAAATCGACGAATTAATGAATTGTCAAAACTCTTGATATGCATATGAATGTTGATACAGCGAAACAAGAATCGGAATTAAGGGTTCAAGTTCTCGCTTCGGAATTAAAGTACATCCCGCTGCATTGCGCGGGTAGACTGCTAGTATATATATATATATATATATATATAATCATGTTGTTTAAAATAAATTTAAATATTATTTCTAAAACTCCAAATAAATGACAAGATTTATTATGTCTACTTCTTGGTCTAAACAAGGATACAAACAAATATCTAATTTAAAATACTGGTAAAGCAGGTAACTCCTCAGTGTGGTGCATGAAAATATCATACCATAGGTCCATGCCATCCATATTGCAACCATTACTTGGATTTGTTGTGTTTGTGATTTCGATCATTGTGGGCAGAGATATTTGAAACCCGCCTGGTATACTTGTCGTTGGATCAGATTCCATATTATTGTCACCTTCACCAGATAATGTTTCTGACCAAAAGCTATCATCAAGAAACATCTCATGGTCGATTTCCTCGTGCTTGGTTACACCAGGCGACTTAGGTGTTGCTTCTGTAACTGATGAAGACTCGCTTGATGATGGTTGATGTGACACTAATCGTTCCTCGTCCTGGGAGTCATGCGTTGGTTGGACAAGACATTGAGAACCCATCGTTTTTTCACGACATTGAGCATTTGAAGCAGCTTTTGACTTTGTCTGGCGTTTTTTGGATACATGGGTGATCGTTTCTTCATTTTCATGTCTTTTCTTCAAGTGAGTGTGCCAAACATTTTTAATCTCGTTGTCAGTTCGACCAGGTAATTTTGCTGCAATTAAAGACCATCTGTAAAATCAAACAAAAATGAGTTTTTAATTAAAAATATAATTTTAAATTATGAGTATGACAAAAATATCATACATTTTATTATACATTAATATACAAGGCGAATGATCGTGTCAGAAGTTGAGTTCACATGACAAGCGTGAGAAGTGGATTCGAACTGTTGGTCACTTTTAATCTCAATCCCACCCATGAATCACATTTTATACGGGGATTGATCTGCGGCATCTCATCCTAATGTGCATTCAACGGATAACCATTTCCCACACTTCTCATGTTAACTCAACTTCACCCTAATATACAAATGGTATATCAAATAAAAATACAATATATGTTACAAACCTACAAACTAGTTCTCATATATGAAACAACACATGCCAAACATGCAAATTATTTAATTAGTACAAACTTTGTTAACCGGGGTATTTCCGTCTTTTTCATATATTAATATTACATTCCTTAATTATTTCATTTACTTATTTAGCATGTTTCTTAAATATCTCGTTTAATATGTATAAACTTCCTTAACTATCTCATTTAATATGAATAAACTTCCTTAACTATCTCATTTAATATGAATAAACTTCCTTAACTATCTCATTTAATATGGATGTTATTTTTTAATTTTTTTATAAAAAGACTAATCATAATCTCTTCTTCCTAATCCATAGCATGATGATATTCACAATTTTTTTCCACTATGAACGCCAGTATGTACAGTTATTGATTTAATATGACTTGTGCATATATGAATTGGATTATAAGTAAACAGTGAAAGTCAAACACTTGTCCTATGTTAACTTAATCAATTTATTGTGAATTGAGCATATATGAACTTTGTCTTGGATGTGCACATGTGAAAATTGGATGTATGTTCATATATGAATTTGGTTTTGTTGTGTATATATGAAATTGTGATAAATGTGCATATATGAAACTAGAATGTATGTGCATTTATGAACTTTGTTTTGTTGTACATATATGAGTCAAAATATAAAACATGATTATATTTCAAAATTATAAATAATTTATTTCAAATTTGTCCTCCATTTAATGCAATTTAATTTATTTAATTTTTTATTATTTTATAACATTTCATTTAATCATAACTGTTGATCAAAAAAATGAACGACTTAGATGGGTTATAAAGTTGACACTATTTACTCGGTTAACAAAAGTTAACTATATACATATATGGTAATGTAAGTTATGGTGAGAAAGAAGGTAAGATTAAACGTAATAAAGGGTCCATATTTTTTTTATCTTCTCCCCTTGACTCTTCTTTTCGCATGATACTTCATATATACACACACATGTATACACATGTATACATATATATATATATATATATACACATGTATATATATAGAGGGAGAGAGAGAGAGAGAGGAAGAGGTTTAAGAGAAAACCTCAAATAAACGAAAAACTAAGGAACATCCTAGTAACCAAATTACCTGTATGCTGTTTGTTTGGTTTTTATGCACGCATGCATCATACAAATGTGCATATTACTTGTGTGCATGTTACAAATTACTTGTGTGCACATGTACATGTCATCCAAATTAATGGTTAATAGGATGTTCCTTACTTTTTTTACTTTTTAACGGTTTCCCGAGAAACCTGACATATATATATATATATATATATATATATATATATATATATATATAATGCTGTACGTCTTGAGATATGTGTTCTTCTGTAGATATGAAATCAAGAGGATACATGTTGCCTAATTATTTATTTTGAGAATAAAAACAATTATATGAAGCATGAAAACCGGGATAGCGATTCGTGATGGCCAATAGCTCTAACACAATAATTTATTGCCCCCATTAAAATATATCTTCTCTATGTCATCATCATGTCTGCACATCTAAATTTTTTAATTAAACATAAACAAGTTTTAAACTTTTTGATTCATAAACTTGATATTTAATGAGTTTTTGATAGTATGAGATTCGAATATTTATCGATTAATTCACATCTCTTACTCATTAGATCAGCTCTTAGACCACTTTGTCATCATGCAATCTTTTACTTGTCTTGTCTATTTCTAATTAACTAATATTAATAAAAATATAAATATGATGAACAGATATTTAATTATTGTACCTGTTTCCAAGCATTTCATGAAGTTGAATGATGGTGTCCCCTTCTTCTTTGGTAAAGTTTCCTCTTTTTATATCGGGCCGTAAATAATTGATCCAACGAAGCCTACAACTTTTTCCGCACCTTAACAAACCTAGTGAAACGATCACAAAACCGAAACTTAATTACTACCCACTTTGATTTTGAACTAAACCGAACGCCAAATCAACCTTGAGAGATACGTTGTTATCTTAACCAATTTTCAGGAATTTGAAATTTGTTCTTTTAGGCATAAACAAAACCGAAGGAGATTTGAGCCATTAACCATCGAATTAGTTGCTTGATGAATCCAAATAGCATTAAAGTGAATAGAAAAACCCCTTTAAACGGGATTTTTTTGACTTAGTTAGATATAGGTAAATAGATAGGCAGATAGATATAGATCTTTACATATACGTTGAACCAGAATTTCAGTTAATTACCGGCATGTTTTGGAAGAGCGCGCCAGTTGGGATGGCCATATTTTTGGATGTATGATATCAAGAGTTGATCTTCGTCATGGCTCCATTGCCCTCTCTTCAATCCCACCTTTTCACAACAAGGTGCTCTCCCCATTCTCTCTTTTCTCTATTGAGGTTGAGGTGATATAAAGATATATATATCCCAAGCCACAAGAGTGGAGTCTTTGGCCATGGAAGCCTATTTATACCCACTATATTTTATTTACTTTTTATTTATTTTAAATGAAAAATACCATTGTTTGATGTATAACTTAATAATTATTAATAACAACCAAATAAGGAAAAAGTGAGTTAGCCAAATCAAAGTTGCTGATAAGATTGTAACAGTTGATTTAACATGAGTTTTAAAGATATTTTTAGTAATAATCAAATATTTAAAATGGAATTTTGGTGAAACAAAACAGGAAAATAATTGGGAATTTAATTAAAATACCTAAAGTTTGACTTTGACTTATCAAAATACTCATTTTCTCGACCAATTTGCCGAAATACCTATTTTTTCCGCGACGGATCCTGCGATCGCGGGATAGGGCACACGTGGTCCGCTATTATGGCCAAAAAGTCCCGCGACACCCCCCAACTTTCCCTGCGTTTACAGTTTCGGTCCCTCCCCGCGACTAACCCCGCGACCATCCCGCGATCGGCCAAAAAATGTAATTTTTGGTCCTTTTTGCACGAATCTTTGCATGCTTTTTACTGTTTTTTTCCACAATTATTGTATTTTGAAGACCAATTTGTGGTTCAAATTCACTGACATGTTTCATCAATGTTGAATTATTGTACTTGGAAGACCAATTTATGGTTGCAATTCATCTTCCTCAATGAGATTTCATCCATAAATATCAGTAGAATGCAATCCATAACTCACACCCATTCCATCAGTATTTGTTGCTTTCTTGCTTTCTTTCTTCAGTATTTTGTTTTTGAGATACCATTGAAAAAATGAGTTCATCTGTTGCAAAAGCTAGGCTATATTTCTGTTACGATGGTGAATGGGTGAAAGAAAACAATGAGTGGAATTTTGCTTATAAATCTAAGCATGGTGTAAAATTGCCAGTAAACTTTTCTTATCAGAAGTTTGTTGCATACGCCATGCAAAAATGTGAAATCGACCCTTCTGCTGTTTGCAAGTTAGCATTCAAGAATGGTGATGGGTCATTTGTGGAGTTATGCAACGATGGGGATATCTCTGGTTTTATGCACTTTGCAGCCGAATCAGAAAGACCTCCATTACTTTATGTGTATGCTGAATCCTCAGTGTGCAACGAAGACGACGGTGACGACGACGGTGATGACGACGGTGACGACGACGGTGACGACGAAGGTGATGACGACGCTGATGACGAAGACCTCCAAATGGAGCAGCCTGATTCTCAATTTCAGGACCGTATTCCTGATTATGTTCCGGAGACGCAACAACAACAACCACAAGAATGTTGGTGATTTTAGTGTCATCAATATATTTTAGTGTAGTCATATTTAATATCGAGACGGGCTGAGTTCATTTTACATTCCGAGTCTGGAGGTGCGGGGTGCACACTCGAATAGTTAAATGTGGACTCAGGAAATCGGGGGTCCGGGGGCAGCGCCCCTGGGGACGGGGTTCCAAAAACGAATTTCTAACGGGGGTTCCAAAAACGAATTGTTATGGCCAAAAACGGTTTTCTCGCCAAAATTTTCCCGCCAGAAATTTTTCTATAAATTTTCGATTTGTCGGAATATTGAAAAGGACAACGAAGGAAGAAAACGATTTCTTCTCTGCAACTCTCTGTCTCTGAAAAACGCAATCCATCGCAAGGTATTTTGTGTTTGTGGATTTGAATTAGGCTTGTAATCCGAATCTGATTTCTTGGATTATCCCACTTCTGAATTCGTGTAACCCCAAGCAACAGGGAAAGTGATTCAATCACGATCCTAGAAATTATCCAAGTATTATTGTTATTCTGTAATCCCTAAAACTAACAAAGAAGGACGCTGTGTTGGAGTTGCTGATGACGAAACCTATGTTTTCAAAACACATACCATTCACATATTAATTCAACAATCACAACTATTTATCACATCCCAACTAGTTCACGTAAACACGTAATAAACACGTAACACACAATAACGTTACACATGAAATTCCTAACTACGCGGTGAGAGAACTCACTTCGTAAGCGCGCCTAGCTCACGAACAACAGTTCCAGCTCCACCAATCCGGGATCACTTCCCAATACCTAAACAAATGTTAAAACGCATTAACACGAGGTCCGAACCCTAAAACATGACGCACGAACAACTGTCGCTAAAACTACTTTTCTGTCTAACCAAACAGGTCTGTTCGGGACCTGTTCTGACCTCCCCAAACACAGAAAATCCCCAATCACATTACATCACCAGAAAGTGCTCTGAGTTAGGGTTCCAAGGATATATTATACTCCTCCTAACGATTTTTCTACAGTTTAATACGGATTTTACAAAAACGGTTCGCAGAACAGCGAAAACAGAACCTTTCAGTACAAAACGACGATTTGGCCTAAGCTACGTTCCGAACTGGATTTTGCACAAAACATAGAAAAGTTACTAGACTCAAAATGGGAACTTTTGGCACCGATTTCACCCCAATTCGGGCCACGAGTAAAGAGTTACGGCTTACGCAATACGGTGGCAGATTACTAACTTCACATGAAATCATAAGATGGTTTTGCAAAACGACTAGGCGGTTTCGGGCCAAGACCACAGCGGTCTTAGGGTTCTCTCTCTCGATCACCCTAATCGTGCACCCACTCACACACACCACCACAGCCGTCCACCCACGGCTACCGCAGCGGCGGCGTGCGGCGGTGGTGGCTTCGCCGGAAATGAAAAGAAAAAGGAAAAGGAACGAGGGTTTACCTTACGGCGAAGCGGCGGCGTTTTCTACACTCCTCCGGCGGTAGTGACAGCGGCGAAGGGTGGTTGCCGTCGTGCTCTCCCTCCCTCTCCTCTCGCCGGCGACCTCTCTCTCTTTCCCTCTCAATTTCTTTCTTTCTCTCTCTCTCTTCGATTGCTCTCTCTCTAGCTTTCTTCTTGGCCGAACACACAACAAGGGGGAATGGAGAAAAGGCTTTTGGGAGTTACTTAAGTGGAAAACGAAAGGGGTGAGGGAAGGGGATCGGTCATATGGCTGGTCCCATGCATAAGTTTGGTGCATTGACCCAAATGGCCCCTCAACTTCCTTTCCTTGCATAAAACCCAAAACGAGTTGACCCCGTTAACTTTTTGTCCCATTTCGTCTAATTCTGCTAACGAACACCAAGCTAGGGAGAAGATTTTAAAAAGAAATTAATAAAAATAATAAAGAAAAAGGCATACCGGAGTGCGGGCTTTACACATACTCAGGATTGAGTGATGGGTTTTGGGGAGAAGCTATGTTAACAGCTTGTTATCTTTTGAATAGGGTTCCAAACAAAAGGAACAAAATAACTCCCTATGAACTGTGGTACAAAAAGAAACCAAACTTAGGATATCTTAAAGTTTGGGGGTGTCGAGCAGTTGTAAGACTGACTGAACCTAAAAGAAAAAATTTGGGTGAAAGAGGTATTGATTGTATTTTCATTGGTTATGCTGAGCATTCCAGGGCTTATAGGTTTTTTGTTTTAGAACCTAATGATTATGTTTCAGTTAATACTGTCATAGAATCAAGAGATGCAATGTTTGATGAAAATCGTTTTTCATCCATACCTAGACCAAAGGACATGGCCCCTAGTTCCAGTGGGACAAACAAGGAAAATATAGTTGTACCAAACACTGATGAATCACTTGAGCTCCGAAGAGGAAAAAGAGAAAGAAAGGCTAAATCTTTCGGTCCTGATTTTCAGCTTTATCTAGTTGAGGGTTCTAGAGATGAAATTGCAAATCAATATTCATATTGTTTTAGTGTTGAAGAAGATCCTAAAACATTTGATGAGGCAATGAAATCTCAAGATGTTGCTTTCTAGAAAGAAGCAATAAATGATGAAATGGATTCCATCATGGGAAATAACACGTGGGTTTTATCTGATCTTCCTCCTGGATGCAAACCTTTGGGTTGCAAGTGGATATTTAAGAGGAAGATGAAAGTAGATGGAACAATTGACAAGTTCAAAGCTCGATTGGTTATTCAAGGTTTTAGACAAAAACCTGGGATTGACTACTTTGATACTTATGCACCTGTTGCTCGTATTTCTACTATTAGATTGCTGATTGCCTTAGCTGCAATTCATAATCTGGTCATTCACCAAATGGATGTCAAAACAGCATTCCTGAATGGTGATTTGGATGAAGAAGTATACATGAAGCAACCTGAGGGTTTTGTTATGCCAGGTAATGAGCATAAAGTATGCAAATTGGTTAAGTCTTTATATGGGCTGAAACAAGCGCCTAAACAGTGGCATCAAAAGTTTGATGATGTTGTCTTAAGTAATGGTTTTATGCTAAATTAATCGGACAAATGTGTATATAGTAAGTTTGATGCGTCTGGTAAAGGAGTGATCATATGCTTGTATGTGGATGATATGTTGATCTTCAGTACTGATCAAAGGCAAGTTGATATGACCAAAGAATTTTTATCTTCTCAATTCTCTATGAAGGATATGGGGGAGGCAGAAGTGATTCTTGGTATAAGAATCAAGCGTGAACATCAAGGAATTTCTATTTCACAGTCTCATTACATTGAGAAAGTACTTAAGAAATTCAATTGTTTGGATTGTTCTCCTGTGAGTACTCCGTTTGATCCAAGTATGAAGCTTATGCCTAATACTGGTCAAGCAGTTTCACAGCTTGAATATTCAAAGGTCATTGGTTGTTTGATGTATGACATGACCAGCACAAGGCCTGATATTGCTTTTGCTGTAGGAACGCTAAGTAGGTTTACTAGCAATCCTAGTACTCGTCATTGGCAAGCAGTAAGGCGGGTGTTGAAGTATTTGAAGAAAACCATGGATTATGGTTTGACTTATGTAGGGTTTCCTTCTGTGATTGAAGGGTATACTGATGCTAGTTGGATTTCAAACATGGAGGACCACTCCTCAACAAGTGGTTGGGTTTTTCTTCTTGGAGGAGGTGCAATCTCCTGGGCATCCAAGAAGCAAACTTGTATCACAAAGTCAACTATGGAATCAGAATTTGTAGCCCTTGCAGCTGCTGGGAACGAAGCAGAATGGTTAAGGAATTTGATTGATGAGATTCCTTTGTGGCCAAAACCGATTTCACCCATTTCTATACACTGTGACAGTTCTGCCACTTTGGGCAAGGCCTATAGTCAAGTGTACAATGGAAAGTCGCGACATTTGGGTGTTAGACATAGTATGGTACGTGAGCTCATAACTCATGGTATTATTTCTGTTGATTGGGTTCGATCTCAACAGAATTTAGCTGATCACTTGACGAAGGGGTTAGCTAGAGACTTGGTAGCAAAGTCGGTGATAGGGATGGGTTTAAAGCCCATTTGATATCTCTATGGATAAGATACCCAATTCCCTTCTAATACGATGTTAGAAGCTGAATTCAATGTGGAAAGCTTATTTATGGAGATTGACGCGCATTTGTATTACATAATCCCAAGGTATGTGCTTAAACCTGTAGAGTTAAGGTAGATTGAATTAAGTTCTTAATAGTTCTTTTGAAAAAGTGTATTTACAGGTGCATGATTTAAAAGGACTACATATATGAGTGTGAAGTGTTGCCGCTTCAGAAGGCTTTGGGCTAGGCTTTTTATGCACTCATGAATGGATAGGACACATGGCGGTAATAGTGTCAAGTATGAAACATTAGAATTTGTGTAAACTTATGTGTATAGTATCTTCAGTTACTCAAATGAGTTGATGGGTTCAATCCTTAGGACACCCAGATTCTCGAGTATTTGAAATGTGTATTATACTAATATGAAAATTCAATCTTCAAGACATTTTCATTTATGCATGAGTTTGGTTTTGCGTTTGCTTTTAGTTAATTAACGATTACACTAAAATGGGGGAGGAATGTTGGTGATTTTAGTGTCATCAATATATTTTAGTGTAGTCATATTTAATATCGAGACAGGCTGAGTTCATTTTACATTCCGAGTATGGAGGTGCGGGGTGCACACTCGGATAGTTAAATGTGGACTCAGGAAATCGGGGGTCCGAGGGCAGCGCCCCTGGGGACGGGGTTCCAAAAACGAATTTCTAGCGGGGGTTCCAAAAACGAATTGTTATGGCCAAAAACGGTTTTCCCGCCAGAAATTTTTCTATAAATTTTCGATTTGTCGGAATATTGAAAAGGACAACGAAGGAAGAAAACGATTTCTTCTCTGCAACTCTCTGTCTCTGAAAAACGCAATCCATCGCAAGGTATTCTGTGTTTGTGGATTTAGATTAGGCTTGTAATCCGAATCTGATTTCTTGGATTATCCCACTTCTGAATTCGTGTAACCCCAAGCAATAGGGACGGATTACAGATTTCGGAAAGTGATTCAATCACGATCCTAGAAATTATCCAAGTATTATTGTTATTCTGTAATCCCTAAAACTAACAAAGAAGGACGCTGTGTTGGAGTTGCTGATGACGAAACCTATGTTTTCAAAACGGGTAATGCTGATATAGACAGATCAGATACCGATAATGATGATCACGAAGAATATACCCCTAGTAATAAATCATTTAGTCAGTTAAATGACTATTTTGATATGCCCCATATTCTTCCAGACCAGAATACCCATACACAAACCTACGAACCTGTACCTTATAATCGTAGTTTAAGGTTAGAAGAAGGTCAGATATTTGATTCGAAGGATCACTTGGCAAGTCAGGTCTGACTTAAGTTCATGGAAGAGGGTTTCGAAAGTGTCACGCCGAGATCCGACAAAGACAGATACGTAGTTCAATGTGCGAGAGAAAACTGTAATTGGAGGATGTACGCGAGGCCCGCGGGAGAGAAAGGAGGGACGTTACTTATTAAAAAGTTGCACGACGTACACACTTGTACGAGGACGCAACTGAATCCCAAACACAAACAAGCCACCAAAAGGACTTTGGGTGCGATACTGAAAAACAAATTTCTTGATGCTAGCAGGTCATTGCGTCCAAAGGACATCATGGACGATGTACACCAGCAGTTCGGCGTCACGATTGGTTACCACCAAGCTTGGCGTGCGCGATGCAGGGCACTGCTATTGGTGAGAGGCACGTTCGAGGAGTCGTATCAACGACTCCCAGCATATTTATATAATTTGCAGCTGTAGAATCCAGGTACTGTCACCCAGCTAAGGACCGATTCACATGGACGGTTTGAGATGTGCTTCGCTGCCTTTGGACCCGCGGTACGTATTTTAACACGTCATATGTTTACACATTATAAACTATAACATTTACAAATGGAAACCACCTACGTTTTTGCAGATCCGCACATTTCTGGCAAATCTGCGTCGTGTCCTGGTAATAGACGCTGCCCATTTAAAGGGCCCTTACTTGGGTATGATGTTCCTGGCGGTTGCCATGGACGGGGATAACTCCATCGTTCCAGTAGCTTTTGGAGTAGGTAAGTCCGAAACCGGGGACGAGTGGACTTGGTTTCTGTCCATGTTGAGACAAGCTATCGAAGACCCGCAAGGGTTGGTGTTTATGTCCGACAGGGCTCCTTCCATAAGCGCCGCAATCTCTGCCATGTACCCAAACGCCCCTCACGCCTTATGTTGTAGACATTTGGAGATGAACGCCAAAACCCAGGACAAACGTATTACCACCTACAAGGATGTCTACTGGAAGGCATGCAGAGCATATACGGATCGGGAGTTTGACCGGTACATGAATCTTCTACGAGTTAGTGCCGACAAAGTAGCCAAAGTCATGGACGATGTTGAACCGGAGAGGTGGTCCGCGGCCCATTTTCCTGCACAACGGTATGACATTCTGACCTCCAATAATGCAGAGTCGGTGAATGCACTCTCCCGTTTTGCGCGTAGATGTCCGATTGTTAATCTTATGGACTACTTTCGGAGCTTTCAACAAGAGTGGTACCAACTTTGACGCCGAAAAGGAGCTGAGCTGCAAAATAGTCTCACACCAAAGGCGGAGGAGATAGTTCTCTTCAGGGCGCGTCACGCGTCGACATGGAGGGTGCGTGAAATCGGGTATGGGAGGTACGAGGTTCAGGATAACCATCTTCACGCGACTGTCCATATGACCGACCATGTTTGTTCGTGTTTCCAATGGCAAAAATCTGGGTTACCGTGCGGCCATGCCATCACTGCGGCAAGACATATGGGTTGTAGAGATTGCAGCGACTTAGCGGTAAGTTTCTTCACGTCCGAAAGTTACCGGAGAACATACGCAGAGGTAATAAATCCAGCTGGACCCCCTGAAGTTTGTGTGTATCCACCCGACCCCCTTCAGCCATGCTATCCATCTTTAAACGATAAGAATAGAGCCGGGAGACCGAGAAAGAACAACCGACGTCCATCACGTGGTGAAGGTTCGATACGATTTCTTCTCTGAAACTCTCTGTCTCTGAAAAACGCAATCCATCGCAAGGTATTCTGTGTTTGTGGATTTGGATTAGGCTTGTAATCCGAATCTGATTTCTTGGATTATCCCACTTCTGAATTCGTGTAACCCCAAGCAATAGGGACGGATTACAGATTTCGGAAAGTGATTCAATCACGATCCTAGAAATTATCCAAGTATTATTGTTATTCTGTAATCCCTAAAACTAACATTCGAAATCTGTAATTTTTATGTAAAGGAATAACAATGGCAGAATCTGTCAGGGACATGAGTTCCAAATTCGGAAAACTTGATAAGTTTGAAGGAAACGACTTTCGTCGTTGGCAGAAGAAGATGCACTTTCTTCTCACCACTCTGAAAGTTGTGCATGTTTTGAGTACCCCTGCCCCTGAAGCCCAAGAAAACGAAACGCTGCAACACACCAGAAAACGCTGCAAGTGGGAAAACGATGACTACATCTGTCGTGGACACATCCTGAATGGTATGTCTGACTCTCTCTTTGATATCTATCAAAATCATGAATCTGCAAAAGATCTGTGGGATGCCCTTGAATCCAAATACATGGCAGAGGACGCTTCTAGTAAGAAGTTTCTCGTGAGTAATTTTAACAATTACAAAATGGTGGATTCGAGGCCTGTCATGGAACAGTACAACGAACTCATGAGGATTTTGGGACAATTTGAACAACACAAGATGAATATGGATGAGTCCATATCTGTCTCAAGTGTTATTGACAAATTGCCCCCATCCTGGAAAGATTTCAAACACACTTTGAAACACCAAAAGGAGGAGTTGTCTCTTGTACAACTTGGCAGTCACTTGAGAATTGAGGAGGGCCTACGGGTCCAAGAAAGTGGCAAAGGAAAGGAGAATGAGATTCCTGCATCTTCTGTGAACATGGTGGAAGATGACAAAAACCAGAAAAACAACAAGTGTGGGAAAAGAAAGAAGAAGGATGACAATCAAAAAGGGTTCCAACAAGAAAGCAAAACTTGTGTGTTGGAATTGCAACAAACCTGGTCACATAAAACGTGATTGTCGTCTGAGAAAGAACAAGAATGGTGCAAGCACTTCTAAACAGGGATCTAAGGATCAAGGTCCAAAACCACAACAAGGTCAGAATCTTATTTCTGGAACTACTTCTGTTATATATCATGTAACACTTATTCCTGAAACATTTTATGTGCAGGATGATGATCATACATGGTGGGTAGACTCGGGGGCGACGAGTCATGTATGTAAAGATCGCCGTTGGTTCAAGGAGTATGAAGTAGTAGATGATGGATCAGTGCTGTATATGGGAGACCATAATAAAGCTTCGGTTGTTGGTCGTGGTTCTGTGTCTTTAGTTTTTAGTTCTGGAAAAAGTCTTCATCTTAGAAATGTAATACATGTTCCTAAGATTAGGAAGAACTTGGTTTCTGGTGGTGTATTAAATAAGTGTGGTTATAAACAGGTTTATGAGTCTGATAAATATATCTTATCAAAGTGTGGTACATTTGTTGGATTTGGGTATTTTACAAATGGTATGTTTAGATTGAATGTAAATAACAATAATGCAGATTGTATATATATGGCTTGTTCTAGTATTGATGAGTCTTCTCTTTGGCATGCACGTTTAGGGCATGTTCATTATAAACGCATGCTTGAAATGTCTAAAAATGGATTAATTCCACCGTTTGATGTTAACATAGAGAAGTGTAAAACCTGCATGTTAACTAAGATAACTAGACAACTATTTTCAAATGTGAAAAGAGATTCTGTTATGCTTGAATTAATACATAGTGATCTATGTGACTTTCATGCAACTCCATCCTTAGGTAATAAGAAATACATAGTAACGTTTATTGATGATTACTCTCGGTTTTGCTATGTATATTTATTACATTCTAAGGATGAAGCCCTTGATAAATTCAAAATTTATAAAACTGAAGTTGAGTTGCAACAAAATGACTTAATCAAGAAACTTCGTACTGATAGAGGTGGTGAGTATTATGATCCTAGTTATTTCTAATCTGTAGGAATCATTCATGAAATTACATCACCATACAGTCCTCAACAAAATGGTATTTCTGAAAGGAAAAATAGAGTTCTCAAGGAAATGGTGAACTCTATGTTGTCATACTGTAACGTCCCAAAAATTACAAGGAAATTTAAATTTTCTAAAACATATATTCCATTATAAAACAACCACATTTTTAATAAACCGTAACTCAATTAAAGTTAATATCGTCAACTCAAACAGTCAAAAGAAATTATGCAGCGGAAATATTATAAATAAAATCTAAAAGTTTAAAAGTGTAAATTCCAACAATTCTCGGCGCCCGCGCTTTGTGTGTACCGTCAAGCCCGACTGCCGCTCGCACCTGAAATCACAACATATTGGGAAAGGGTAAGCTAAACGCTTAGTGAGTCCTACCACACACGCAGGTAGCAACCCCACGTATATCGCTCCTACTCGCAAGTAGGTAACATCACTATCACCACGAATATAAACCAAATAATAATTAATGTATAAATACGAACCTCGGTCCCACCGAGTACACAAAAATATATTGATGCAAGCTCAGTCCCACCGAGCCCTCGGTCCCACCGAGTAAAGATAATATAATTGTACTAGCTCAGTCCCACCGAGCCCTCGGTCCCACCGAGTAAAGTTAATATAATTGTACTAGCTCAGTCCCACCGAGCCCTCGGTCCCACCGAGCCCCTCAGTCCCACCGAGGGGTACACAAAACACATACCATTCACATATTAATTCAACAATCACAACTATTTATCACATCCCAACTAGTTCACGTAAACACGTAATAAACACGTAACACACAATAACGTTACACATGAAATTCCTAACTACGCGGTGAGAGAACTCACTTCGTAAGCGCGCCTAGCTCACGAACAACAGTTCCAGCTCCACCAATCCGGGATCACTTCCCAATACCTAAACAAATGTTAAAACGCATTAACACGAGGTCCGAACCCTAAAACATGACGCACGAACAACTGTCGCTAAAACTACTTTTCTGTCTAACCAAACAGGTCTGTTCGGGACCTGTTCCGACCTCCCCAAACACAGAAAATCCCCAATCACATTACATCACCAGAAAGTTCTCTGAGTTAGGGTTCCAAGGATATATTATACTCCTCCTAACGATTTTTCTACAGTTTAATACGGATTTTACAAAAACGGTTCGCAGAACAGCGAAAACAGAACCTTTCAGTACAAAACAACGATTTGGCCTAAGCTACGTTCCGAACTGGATTTTGCACAAAACATAGAAAAGTTACTAGACTCAAAATGGGAACTTTTGGCATCGATTTCACCCCAATTCGGGCCACGAGTAAAGAGTTACGGCTTACGCAATACGGTGGCAGATTACTAACTTCACATGAAATCATAAGATGGTTTTGCAAAACGACTAGGCGGTTTCGGGCCAAGACCACAGCGGTCTTAGGGTTCTCTCTCTCGATCACCCTAATCGTGCACCCACTCACACACACCACCACAGCCGTCCACCCACGGCTACCGCAGCGGCGGCGTGCGGCGGTGGTGGCTTCGCCGGAAAATGAAAAGAAAAAGGAAAAGGAACGAGGGTTTACCTTACGGCGAAGCGGCGGCGTTTTCTACACTCCTCCGGCGGTAGTGACAGCGGCGAAGGGTGGTTGCCGTCGTGCTCTCCCTCCCTCTCCTCTCGCCGGCGACCTCTCTCTCTTTCCCTCTCAATTTCTTTCTTTCTCTCTCACTCTTCGATTGCTCTCTCTCTAGCTTTCTTCTTGGCCGAACACACAACAAGGGGGAATGGGGAAAAGGCTTTTGGGAGTTACTTAAGTGGAAAACGAAAGGGGTGAGGGAAGGGGATCGGTCATATGGCTGGTCCCATGCATAAGTTTGGTGCATTGACCCAAATGGCCCCTCAACTTCCTTTCCTTGCATAAAACCCAAAACGAGTTGACCCCGTTAACTTTTTGTCCCATTTCGTCTAATTCTGCTAACGAACACCAAGCTAGGGAGAAGATTTTAAAAAGAAATTAATAAAAATAATAAAGAAAAAGGCATACCGGAGTACGGGCTTTACAACTCTCCCCCGCTTGAAATTAGACTTCGCCCTCGAAGTCTTGACCGATGAATAGCTCGGGATAATTCTCGCGCATCTCCGCTTCGGGCTCCTACGTTCACTCTGAACCCTTTCGGTGTTGCCACTGAACTTTCACCAGTCCAATGACCTTGTTACGCGAGGTTCTCGTCCTCCTGTCAGAAATGGCAACCGGCTTTCCCACGTAATTAAGCCGATCGTCGATCTGAATGTCTTCAAGGGGGATCACTGCAGACTCGTCCACTACACACTTCCGCAATTGAGAAACATGGAAGGTGTTGTGAATTAAGCTCAGTTCCTCAGGTAGCTCTAAACGGTAAGCTACTTTCCCTACACGGGCGATAATCCGGTAAGGCCCAATATGACGAGGCCCTAGCTTTCCTCGCTTGCGAAACCGGATCACCCCTTTCCAGGGTGAAACCTTCAACAACACATAATCGCCCACCTGAACTCCAAGTCTGACCGCCTTTTGTCGGCGTAGCTCTTTTGTCGACTCTGAGCAGTAACTAATCGATCTCGAACCACCTGAATCATCTCGGTCGTTTTCAACACAATGTCAGTGCTCCCTAACACCCGATGACCAACCTCGCCCCAACAAACGGGCGTCCTGCACTTCCTACCGTACAACAACTCGTATGGCGGCATGCCAATACTAGAGTGGTAGCTGTTGTTGTAGGAAAATTCTGCTAGAGGAAGGTGCTGATCCCAGCTACCTCCAAAATCGATAACACAAGCTTGAAACATATCTTCGAGGGTCTGAATGGTTCGCTCGCTCTGTCCGTCCATCTGCGGATGAAAAGCCGTGCTAAAGTGTAACCGTGTACCTATCTCGGACTGGAACTTCTCCCAACACCGGGAGGTAAAACGAGTGTCCCTGTCAGAGACAATCAAAACTGGCACCCCGTGCCTGGCCACGATCTCACGTACAAACATCTCCGCAAGCTTTTCCGCAGGAGCTTTCCCTGATGGCCAAGAAGTTAGCACTCTTGGCCAGACGGTCAAAGATCACCCAAATGGCATCGTTCCCACGGGGAGTCCTTGGGAGTTTCGTTATGAAGTCCATAGTAATCTTTTCCCATTTCCAAATCGGGACCTCCAACGGCTGCAATTTCCCATGTGGTCGTTGATGTTCCGCTTTGACCTTCCGACAGGTCATACATACCTCAACACATCTAGCAACATCCCGCTTCATGCCGGGCCACCAATAACCTTCACACAAGTCTCTGTACATCTTTGTAGCTCCCGGGTGAATCGAGAACTTGGACTTATGTGCCTCATCCATTAGTACCTGCCGGTTCCCACCGAAGAATGGGATCCAAACCCTACCGTGTCGAGTTAACAATCCCCAACTATCACGAACAAAATTCGGGATTTCCCCCGACACTCTTTCCCGTTTTGCATTTTCCTCCAAGACAGCCACCTCCTGAGCGCTCCTTATCGACTCCAGAATAGGTGTAACCACTGTCAATCGCTGACATAAACCCCTCAATGGCTTACCGACCGGATGTCGGCTGAGTGCGTCCGCGACTACGTTCGCTTTACCCGGGTGGTAAAGTATCTCGCAGTCATAATCCTTGACCACATCGAGCCACCTTCGCTGACGCATATTAAGGTTCTGCTGATCCATCAAGTACTTGAGGCTCTTATGGTCAGTGTAGATCGTACACTTGACACCATAGAGATAGTGCCTCCAAATTTTAAGGGCAAACACTACCGCTCCCAACTCCAGGTCATGAGTCGGGTAATTCGCTTCATGAGGCTTCAGCTGCCTCGAAGCGTAGGCTATGACCTTGCCGCGTTGCACAAGCACGGCACCCAAACCTTGGTGTGAAGCGTCACAGTATACTACCAAATATTCCATGCCCTCGGGCAAGGTTAACACAGGAGCCTCGCACAAACGCCTGCGTAGCTCCTCGAACGCCTTCTATTGTTCCTCACCCCAACTGAACGCCGCAGATTTCTTCGTCAATCGCGTCATAGGCATCGCGATCTTGGAGAAATCCTGAATAAACCTTCGGTAATACCCTACCAATCCTAGAAAGCTTCGCACCTCAGTAGGAGTCTTCGGCACCTCCCACTGCATCACTGCTGAAATCTTAGCTGGGTCGACCATAATACCACCCTGATTCACGACATGTCCTAGGAACTGGACCTCGCGCAACCAGAACTCACACTTGGAAAACTTAGCGTATAACTTCTCTCGCCTCAATACTTCCAACACTTCTCGAAGATGCACCTCGTGCTCCTCCTTGGACTTTGAATACACCAGAATATCGTCGATGAACACAATCACCGATCGGTCCAACATCGGACTACACACTCGGTTCATGAGGTCCATGAATGCTGCCGGTGCATTGGTGAGCCCAAAAGGCATCACCACGAACTCGTAATGACCGTACCACGTACGGAAGGCCGTCTTCTCCGTGTCCTCACTCCTGACCCGCATCTGGTGGTACCCCGACCGTAAATCAATCTTGGAGAACCACGAGGCCCCCTAAAGCTGGTCGAACAAATCGTCAATCCTTGGTAAAGGATAACGATTCTTTACCGTAAGCTTATTCAGCTCCCGGTAGTCTATGCACATCCGCTGCGACCCGTCCTTTTCTTCACGAATAAGATAGGTGCTCCCCACTGCGAACAGCTCGGTCTAATGAATTCCTTCTCGAGAAGTTCCTGCAACTGGGCGTACAGCTCTTTCATTTCTGGTGGAGCCAGGCGATAGGGTGCCTTGGCCACCGGAGCAGCACCCGGGATCAGATCGATCCGAAACTCTACCTGTCGTTCGGGAGGTATCCCCGGCAAATCCTCGGGAAATACGTCGGTGAACTCCCGTACCACTGGCACGTCTTCCGCAGACTCCTTCGCTTCCCCAACACGCGTGTCTATCACGTATGCCAAATATCCCTGACCACTATGCCGAAGGTACCTCCGAGCTCTCGCAGCCGAACATATGTCCGTAGTCCGTCTAAACGAATCTCCCTGCACTAACAGTTCTCCCCCACTTGGGGTTCGAACTCGCACTTGTTTGTGACGACAAACAATCTCCGCATCGAACTTATCCATCCAATCCATGCCCACAATCACACAAAGCTCCCGCATAGCGATCGGGATCAGGTCAATGGGAAACCGCACTCCTGGGATCTCTAAAGTGCACCCACGAAACACGTCCGTGACCGTCAAGGTCCTATCATGAGCCACCTCAACAACAAAAGGATGACTCAAACTTCCTACCACTCGGCCCAAACCCTCGCTAAAAGTGCGAGACACAAAAGAGTGAGTAGCCCCGCTATCAAACATCACAACCGCAGGCACCGAGTTAATCTAGGAACGTACCTGTAACCACTTTAGGCATCGCATACGCGTCATCCACCGTCAACTGGTGAACTCTACCTCGAGCCGCTCCCGCCCCCGGCTGACCTGCTCGACCATCGGTGATACGTAACGGGGCATTCCCAGGCGCCCTCTGTGCTCCACCCCCAATAGCTACCCCTGCTCTAGGACAGTTGGCCTTTACATGGCCCGTCTGATTACAGTTGAAACAGACCACTAGCGGTACCTTACAATCCCGGCTAAGGTGACCGGGTTGGCCACACTTAAAACACCCCTACTACACTCACGCTCCACTCCTTGGCTCCATCGTGACTCTCCCGACTCGAGTATGGATCCTGTGCTTCAGATAGTAGGAGCTCTGCTACTACCCTTCACACCTATCCTTACTCGTTTCGAGTCCTGTCCCGGGACGTCCAAGTAGTTGCTTACCACAAACAAACACATATGTCCACTCCGGCATATGTAAACACTTTTCCTAGCTCCCTAGAAAAGTCGTAACAACCCACTACCCTTGCTAGAACGGGACCCCCACTAACCCTGACGAGTCGCCTCGTAAACGCACAGTCGTATACAGTGAAACCAGATAGACATTCGAATATAAGATTCTATCCTACAACGGTTGGACTCAAACAAGAGCTGCGCAATAGAACTAAATCCAACATTCTAAGGCTATTCGGTTCCTACCGCATACAACCTATAGTGCATTCGCTTAACAACCTATCAAAGTTAGCATAAGTCCCTAATAGCAAGCAACAACCATACAATACAGTGTATTAAGCACCAAGCAATCTAGCATACATACTCCTATGTTCTAGAAAGCAATTTTGCATACGTACTCATATGTAAACGCTATTCTCAGCTCACTAGGAATTTCATCTCATTCCACTACCCTTGCTACAACGGAATCCCTGTTAGCCATAACGAGTTGCCTCGCGAATACCCAGTCGCATGCAGCGTGAATCAAATAGACATTCGAATACAAGATTCTATCCTAGAACGGTTGGACTCAAACAAGAGCTGCGCAATAGAACTAAATCAAATATTCTAAGGCTATATGATTCTTACTGCATACAACCTATAGGGTCTTCACTTAACAACCTACTATAACTAGCATTGATTCCTACTAGCAAGTAGTCATCATACAGTACAGTGTAAACAACATAGGCAATCTAGCATGCATACCCTATGCCTAGAAAGCAATAAATACACTAAGCACTGTACCTTCCCACATAGCGTCGGCTGACTGTACACACTGCGCCCCCGATCACCGTTTCCCAAACGGATTTTCCTTTTTCCTTTATTCTCAACGATTTTAGTAAAAGAGTTTAAAACTTCATAGCCGCAACTTGAGACCAAACACACCGAGATGTGTTTGATTCACTCAAGCTGTGCTCTGATACCAACTTGTAACGTCCCAAAAATTACAAGGAAATTTAAATTTTCTAAAACATATATTCCATTATAAAACAACCACATTTTTAATAAACCGTAACTCAATTAAAGTTAATATCGTCAACTCAAACAGTCAAAAGAATTTATGCAGCGGAAATATTATAAATAAAATCTAAAAGTTTAAAAGTGTAAATTCCAACAATTCTCGGCGCCCGCGCTTTGTGTGTACCGTCAAGCCCGACTGCCGCTCGCACCTGAAATCACAACATATTGGGAAAGGGTAAGCTAAACGCTTAGTGAGTCCTACCACACACGCAGGTAGCAACCCCTCGTATATTGCTCCTACTCGCAAGTAGGTAACATCACTATCACCACGAATATAAACCAAATAATAATTAATGTATAAATACGAACCTCGGTCCCACCGAGTACACAAAAATATATTGATGCAAGCTCAGTCCCACCGAGCCCTCGGTCCCACCGAGTAAAGATAATATAATTGTACTAGCTCAGTCCCACCGAGCCCTCGGTCCCACCGAGTAAAGTTAATATAATTGTACTAGCTCAGTCCCACCGAGCCCTCGGTCCCACCGAGCCCCTCAGTCCCACCGAGGTGTACACAAAACACATACCATTCACATATTAATTCAACAATCACAACTATTTATCACATCCCAACTAGTTCACGTAAACACGTAATAAACACGTAACACACAATAACGTTACACATGAAATTCCTAACTACGCGGTGAGAGAACTCACTTCGTAAGCGCGCCTAGATCACGAACAACAGTTCCAGCTCCACTAATCCGGGATCACTTCCCAATACCTAAACAAATGTTAAAACGCATTAACACGAGGTCCGAACCCTAAAACATGACGCACGAACAACTGTCGCTAAAACTACTTTTCTGTCTAACCAAACAGGTCTGTTCGGGACCTGTTCCGACCTCCCCAAACACAGAAAATCCCCAATCACATTACATCACCAGAAAGTGCTCTGAGTTAGGGTTCCAAGGATATATTATACTCCTCCTAACGATTTTTCTACAGTTTAATACGGATTTTACAAAAACGGTTCGCAGAACAGCGAAAACAGAACCTTTCAGTACAAAATGACTATTTGGCCTAAGCTACGTTCCGAACTGGATTTTGCACAAAACATAGAAAAGTTACTAGACTCAAAATGGGAACTTTTGGCACCGATTTCACCCCAATTCGGGCCACGAGTAAAGAGTTACGGCTTACGCAATACGGTGGCAGATTACTAACTTCACACGAAATCATAAGATGGTTTTGCAAAACGACTAGGCGGTTTCGGGCCAAGACCACAACGGTCTTAGGGTTCTCTCTCTCGATCACCCTAATCGTGCACCCACTCACACACACCACCACAGCCGTCCACCCACGGCTACCGCAGCGGCGGCGTGCGGCGGTGGTGGCTTCGCCGGAAAATGAAAAGAAAAAGGAAAAGGAACGAGGGTTTACCTTACGGCGAAGCGGCGGCGTTTTCTACACTCCTCCGGCGGTAGTGACAGCGGCGAAGGGTGGTTGCCGTCGTGCTCTCCCTCCCTCTCCTCTCGCCGGCGACCTCTCGCTCTTTCCCTCTCAATTTCTTTCTTTCTCTCTCTCTCTTCGATTGCTCTCTCTCTAGCTTTCTTCTTGGCCGAACACACAACAAGGGGGAATGGGGAAAAGGCTTTTGGGAGTTACTTAAGTGGAAAACGAAAGGGGTGAGGGAAGGGGATCGGTCATATGGCTGGTCCCATGCATAAGTTTGGTGCATTGACCCAAATGGCCCCTCAACTTCCTTTCCTTGCATAAAACCCAAAACGAGTTGACCCCGTTAACTTTTTGTCCCATTTCGTCTAATTCTGCTAACGAACACCAAGCTAGGGAGAAGATTTTAAAAAGAAATTAATAAAAATAATAAAGAAAAAGGCATACCGGAGTGCGGGCTTTACACATACTCAGGATTGAGTGATGGGTTTTGGGGAGAAGCTATGTTAACAGCTTGTTATCTTTTGAATAGGGTTCCAAACAAAAGGAACAAAATAACTCCCTATGAACTGTGGTACAAAAAGAAACCAAACTTAGGATATCTTAAAGTTTGGGGGTGTCGAGCAGTTGTAAGACTGACTGAACCTAAAAGAAAAAATTTGGGTGAAAAAGGTATTGATTGTATTTTCATTGGTTATGCTGAGCATTCCAGGGCTTATAGGTTTTTTGTTTTAGAACCTAATGATTATGTTTCAGTTAATACTGTCATAGAATCAAGAGATGCAATGTTTGATGAAAATCGTTTTTCATCCATACCTAGACCAAAGGACATGGCCCCTAGTTCCAGTGGGACAAACAAGGAAAATATAGTTGTACCAAACACTGATGAATCACTTGAGCTCCGAAGAGGAAAAAGAGAAAGAAAGGCTAAATCTTTCGGTCCTGATTTTCAGCTTTATCTAGTTGAGGGTTCTAGAGATGAAATTGCAAATCAATATTCATATTGTTTTAGTGTTGAAGAAGATCCTAAAACATTTGATGAGGCAATGAAATCTCAAGATGTTGCTTTCTAGAAAGAAGCAATAAATGATGAAATGGATTCCATCATGGGAAATAACACGTGGGTTTTATCTGATCTTCCTCCTGGATGAAAACCTTTGGGTTGCAAGTGGATATTTAAGAGGAAGATGAAAGTAGATGGAACAATTGACAAGTTCAAAGCTCGATTGGTTATTCAAGGTTTTAGACAAAAACCTGGGATTGACTACTTTGATACTTATGCACCTGTTGCTCGTATTTCTACTATTAGATTGCTGATTGCCTTAGCTGCAATTCATAATCTGGTCATTCACCAAATGGATGTCAAAACAGCATTCCTGAATGGTGATTTGGATGAAGAAGTATACATGAAGCAACCTGAGGGTTTTGTTATGCCAGGTAATGAGCATAAAGTATGCAAATTGGTTAAGTCTTTATATGGGCTGAAACAAGCGCCTAAACAGTGGCATCAAAAGTTTGATGATGTTGTCTTAAGTAATGGTTTTATGCTAAATTAATCGGACAAATGTGTATATAGTAAGTTTGATGCGTCTGGTAAAGGAGTGATCATATGCTTGTATGTGGAGGATATGTTGATCTTCGGTACTGATCAAAGGCAAGTTGATATGACCAAAGAATTTTTATCTTCTCAATTCTCTATGAAGGATATGGGGGAGGCAGAAGTGATTCTTGGTATAAGAATCAAGCGTGAACATCAAGGAATTTCTATTTCACAGTCTCATTACATTGAGAAAGTACTTAGGAAATTCAATTGTTTGGATTGTTATCATGTGAGTACTCCGTTTGATCCAAGTATGAAGCTTATGCCTAATACTGGTCAAGCAGTTTCACAGCTTGAATATTCAAAAGTCATTGGTTGTTTGATGTATGCCATGACCAGCACAAGGCCTGATATTGCTTTTGCTGTAGGAACGCTAAGTAGGTTTACTAGCAATCCTAGTACTCGTCACTGGCAAGCAGTAAGGCGGGTGTTGAAGTATTTGAAGAAAACCATGGATTATGGTTTGACTTATGTAGGGTTTCCTTCTGTGATTGAAGGGTATACTGATGCTAGTTGGATTTCAAACATGGAGGACCACTCCTCAACAAGTGGTTGGGTTTTTCTTCTTGGAGGAGGTGCAATCTCCTGGGCATCCAAGAAGCAAACTTGTATCACAAAGTCAACTATGGAATCAGAATTTGTAGCCCTTGCAGCTGCTGGGAACGAAGCAGAATGGTTAAGGAATTTGATTGATGAGATTCCTTTGTGGCCAAAACCGATTTCACCCATTTCTATACACTGTGACAGTTCTGCCACTTTGGGCAAGGCCTATAGTCAAGTGTACAATGGAAAGTCGCGACATTTGGGTGTTAGACATAGTATGGTACGTGAGCTCATAACTCATGGTATTATTTCTGTTGATTGGGTTCGATCTCAACAGAATTTAGCTGATCACTTGACGAAGGGGTTAGCTAGAGACTTGGTAGCAAAGTCGGTGATAGGGATGGGTTTAAAGCCCACTTGATATCTCTATGGATAAGATACCCAAATCCCTTCTAATACGATGTTAGAAGCTGAATTCAATGTGGAAAGCTTATTTATGGAGATTGAAGCGCATTTGTATTACATCATCCCAAGGTATGTGCTTAAACCTGTAGAGTTAAGGTAGATTGAATTAAGTTCTTAATAGTTCTTTTGAAAAAGTGTATTTACAGGTGCATGATTTAAAAGGACTACATATATGAGTGTGAAGTGTTGCCGCTTCAGAAGGCTTTGGGCTAGGCTTTTTATGCACTCATGAATGGATAGGACACATGGCGGTAATAGTGTCAAGTATGAAACATTAGAATTTGTGTAAACTTATGTGTATAGTATCTTCAGTTACTCAAATGAGTTGATGGGTTCAATCCTTAGGACACCCAGATTCTCGAGTATTTGAAATGTGTATTATACTAATATGAAAATTCAATCTTCAAGACATTTTCATTTATGCATGAGTTTGGTTTTGCGTTTGCTTTTAGTTAATTAACGATTACACTAAAATGGGGGAGGAATGTTGGTGATTTTAGTGTCATCAATATATTTTAGTGTAGTCATATTTAATATCGAGACAGGCTGAGTTCATTTTACATTCCGAGTATGGAGGTGCGGGGTGCACACTCGGATAGTTAAATGTGGACTCAGGAAATCGGGGGTCCGGGGGTAGCGCCCCTGGGGACGGGGTTCCAAAAACGAATTTCTAGCGGGGGTTCCAAAAACGAATTGTTATGGCCAAAAACGGTTTTCCCGCCAAAATTTTCCCGCCAGAAATTTTTCTATAAATTTTCGATTTGTCGGAATATTGAAAAGGACAACGAAGGAAGAAAACGATTTCTTCTCTGCAACTCTCTGTCTCTGAAAAACGCAATCCATCGCAAGGTATTCTGTGTTTGTGGATTTGGATTAGGCTTGTAATCCGAATCTGATTTCTTGGATTATCCCACTTCTGAATTCGTGTAACCCCAAGCAATAGGGACGGATTACAGATTTCGGAAAGTGATTCAATCACGATCCTAGAAATTATCCAAGTATTATTGTTATTCTGTAATCCCTAAAACTAACAAAGAAGGACGCTGTGTTGGAGTTGCTGATGACGAAACCTATGTTTTCAAAACGGGTAATGCTGATATAGACAGATCAGATACCGATAGAGATGATCACGAAGAATATACCCCTAGTAATAAATCATTTAGTCAGTTAAATGACTATTTTGATATGCCCCATATTCTTCCAGACCAGAATACCCATACACAAACCTACGAACCTGTACCTTATAATCGCAGTTTAAGGTTAGAAGAAGGTCAGATATTTGATTCGAAGGATCACTTGGCAAGTCAGGTCTGACTTAAGTTCATGGAAGAGGGTTTCGAAAGTGTCACGCCGAGATCCGACAAAGACAGATACGTAGTTCAATGTGCGAGAGAAAACTGTAATTGGAGGATGTACGCGAGGCCCGCGGGAGAGAAAGGAGGGACGTTACTTATTAAAAAGTTGCACGACGTACACACTTGTACGAGGACGCAACTGAATCCCAAACACAAACAAGCCACCAAAAGGACTTTGGGTGCGATACTGAAAAACAAATTTCTTGATGCTAGCAGGTCATTGCGTCCAAAGGACATCATGGACGATGTACACCAGCAGTTCGGCGTCACGATTGGTTACCACCAAGCTTGGCGTGCGCGATGCAGGGCACTGCTATTGGTGAGAGGCACGTTCGAGGAGTCGTATCAACGACTCCCAGCATATTTATATAATTTGCAGCTGTAGAATCCAGGTACTGTCACCCAGCTAAGGACCGATTCACATGGACGGTTTGAGATGTGCTTCGCTGCCTTTGGACCCGCGGTACGTATTTTAACACGTCATATGTTTACACATTATAAACTATAAAATTTACAAATGGAAACCACCTACGTTTTTGCAGATCCGCACATTTCTGGCAAATCTGCGTCGTGTCCTGGTAATAGACGCTGCCCATTTAAAGGGCCCTTACTTGGGTATGATGTTCCTGGCGGTTGCCATGGACGGGGATAACTCCATCGTTCCAGTAGCTTTTGGAGTAGGTAAGTCCGAAACCGGGGATGAGTGGACTTGGTTTCTGTCCATGTTGAGACAAGCTATCGAAGACCCGCAAGGGTTGGTGTTTATGTCCGACAGGGCTCCTTCCATAAGCGCCGCAATCTCTGCCATGTATCCAAACGCCCCTCACACCTTATGTTGTCGACATTTGGAGATGAACGCCAAAACCCAGGACAAACGTATTACCACCTACAAGGATGTCTACTGGAAGGCATGCAGAGCATATACGGATCGGGAGTTTGACCGGTACATGAATCTTCTACGAGTTAGTGCCGACAAAGTAGCCAAAGTCATGGACGATGTTGAACCGGAGAGGTGGTCCGCGGCCCATTTTCCTGCACAACGGTATGACATTCTGACCTCCAATAGTGCAGATTCGGTGAATGCACTCTCCCGTTTTGCGCGTAGATGTCCGATTGTTAATCTTATGGACTACTTTCGGAGCTTTCAACAAGAGTGGTACCAACTTTGACGCCGAAAAGGAGCTGAGCTGCAAAATAGTCTCACACCAAAGGCGGAGGAGATAGTTCTCTTCAGGGCGCGTCACGCGTCGACATGGAGGGTGCGTGAAATCGGGTATGGGAGGTACGAGGTTCAGGATAACCATCTTCACGCGACTGTCCATATGACCGACCATGTTTGTTCGTGTTTCCAATGGCAAAAATCTGGGTTACCGTGCGGCCATGCCATCACTGCGGCAAGACATATGGGTTGTAGAGATTGCAGCGACTTAGCGGTAAGTTTCTTCACGTCCGAAAGTTACCGGAGAACATACGCAGAGGTAATAAATCCAGCTGGACCCCCTGAAGCTTGTGTGTATCCACCCGACCCCCTTCAGCCATGCTATCCATCTTTAAACGATAAGAATAGAGCCGGGAGACCGAGAAAGAACAACCGACGTCCATCACGTGGTGAAGGTTCGATACAGCGAAAATGTACTCGGTGCCAATGCGTAGGACATACTCGTGGAGAGTGTCCAAATCCCGCCCCTTCAACCGTGCCACGGAGTAGAAGCACAAACAGTCAACTAAGTAACACCGCGGGCCCGTCAGAACTTGAACCACATGGAACTATATCATATGATACCGTTGATCTGAACGTTGATTTCCCTTGATTGAGACGATAAATATTGTATGTTTAGTGCACTTGTTTTGATATATAAAATGATTTTATCTACTTTATCGGCCCGTTGTAATTTATCAAACATGCCAATATGTACGTTGATCTGAACATTGATTTCCCTTGATTGGGACCAGTTATCTTTTGAAAGGTACTTGAAACAGAACATGGGATGATGATCATAATGGTAGTAGTCTAAATGGAGAGAATAGTAATGGTTATATAGAAAGACAGGGACCTAAGTTGTGTTAGAGCAAAGACAGGGACCTAAGTTGTGTTAGAGCAAAGACAGGGACCTACGTGCAGTAAAAGCATCCACATTTGCCTATAAATAACCCACACCAGATTAGTCGTAAAACACATATACGAGAACATATTATTCGTTAACATATTCTTACATGGCATCCCCAAACCTTCATGTTTGGTGCTTTAGGCGTTTATCTGAATCGCTTTCAGACACTGGCAAAGAGTTATATGGTTAGTGTGCATGTTTCATTGAGTTTTGTTTGTTACTACCGTTGTTCTACGAACTAACTATATTAATTAATGTTCATCAACAGATGCATATCCACAGTTGTTCACCATGAAAGTCCACCATGGTGGGTACTTCACGGAACCACCCAATAGACATTATTTCCGTGGTCTAGAAATTTATGTTGACATGTTAGATGTGGAGGATCTTTCTATGCAACTGCTTGAACAGATCATGAAAGAGCTGGACTATGAAGAACCAAAATATAATAGGTTGTATTTTAAGAGGCCGAATGCAGATTTCTTGACTGGACTGGTAGAATTGAGTACCGACAAAGATGTAGCCAACATACGCCAGTATGTTGATGGCCATACTGTGATTGAAGTGTACATCGAGAAAGTGGAGCTTAACACTTTGAGACTCGTCTCGCCAGAGCATGTAAGAAGTCGACCTAGATTGTCAAAAACCAAACCATCGTCTAGTCGTAGCCTTAAATTTGGATAATTTTGTACTGTATTGATTAGTATGTGTTTGTTATGAAATAATCTTGTATAACATCTAGGAGTTGTATTTTTAATATGAACCACTTTTTACACAAATTTCAGACTACTTAAACACTAGTTTTCAGACAAATTAAAGACCTTTATTCATGACAAATTAAACAACAACATACAAACAGGAAAGGAACGAAACAACAATGTCGAACTGGAAAAGTACAAAACAACAACACATAAACAACAAAGTACTAAAGCAACAACTACTGAAAAATTGCTTTAGTTTGATCAATCCAACTTTGCTTCTCGCTTACCTTCGCTTGAAGAATTGCGAAGTCTTGCGTAATGTGGTGAATTTCTTCTTTTTCTCGACGAATACGAGCCTCCCTCTCTTTTATATCCCCTTTCATCATTTTGAGATCTTTTTCTTCCACTTCGATCCTTGTCAAGTGGACATTCTTCCTGGCGATCATCTGTTTCCACTCTTCTGTCAGTTGGTCTATCTCCCTTTCCTTTATTGCTATCGCCTTCTGGAGTTTAGGTAGCATTCCTTCAGGTGTAGACGATGGGTTAGATAACGATGCCATTTGTTTACTGAAGAAAGAAAACAAGAAAGAAAGCAAGAAAGAAGGATGGAATGGTGTGAATTATGAATTGCATTTTACTGATATTTATGGATGAAATCTGAAACATGCCAGTGAATTTGAACCACAAATTGGTCTTCAAAGTACAATAATTGTGGAAAAAAACAGTAAAAAACATGCAAAGATTCGTGCAAAAGGGACAAAAATTTACATTTTTTTGGCCGATCGCGGGATGGTCGCGGGTTTAGTCGCGGGGAGGGACCAAAACCGTAAACGCGGGGAAAGTTGGGGGGTGTAGCGGGACTTTTTCCCATAATAGCGGGCCACGTGTGCCCTATCCCGCGATCGCGGGATCCGTCGTGGAAAAAATGGGTATTTCAGAAAATTGGTCGAGAAAATGGGTATTTTGGTAAGTCAAAGTCAAACTTTGGGTATTTTAATTAAATTCCCAAAATAATTTGTAGACAAAATCATTTCTTTCATTGTTATGGACAAATATAAACATCTGGATTATAATCTAATCAAGAAAAACTCTTTGTTCTTTTAACAAATTTAAAGATAAATTGTTGCCTTAAAGAAGGTTTTGTATTGGGGGTTATTTTATGTGGTTCTTGTACGTCAACATGAAGTCAAATTATGTATTGAAAATACAAATGAAGGATTTAATATTTTTGGATATAAGAAATAAATTAATACTAAAGTATAATGCATTTAACAAATGAAAAGAATTGCATTTATCATAACCATTTTTCAATAGATGAAAGAATGGTTGCTTTTGAAATTCTAAACATTTATAAACATCATTGTCAATTTGGTTAACGGTTGATTATTCGGGTGATAATTGAAGTTATTGTTTGTGATATAATATATATATCTCTAATTAATATTAATTACGTAAAATACTTTTAAATAAAAAACTAAAAGAAACTTATTTAATCATATATATATATATATATATATATATATATATATATATATGAGTGGGTTGAAATAAAAACCCATTTTCAATTGTGAACATGGAGACAAGTCGCAACCATTGATCAAGATTTGAAAAACTAATCAATGCTTAAAATTTAATGAAACCAATTGAGAAGTGATTAGGGACAAATATGGAAATTTGAATCAGCGCCTACCATCTTTGACTTTTTATTTTCTTTTTTAATTTAAAAACTTTTACCCCTTAAAGTTTAAAATAAATTATCTTAAAAATTACTAATATTTTAATAAAAAAAATTACATAAAAAAACGAGAATTTCGTGTTCTTCGATATGACATCCATCTCGATACATTTTTTTCTTCATTTTAACCATTTTTACGTGAAATTCTATGTATGTGTTATATTCAGTATGAATATGTATGCACGTTTCCTGCTGTCCATATTCAATATGAATAACAAAGGGGAACGTTCATTTACTATTCATGACGAATAACACAATATTCAAAATGAATAATACAACATTCAGGATGAATAATACACGAATTCCAGATTCAAGTGTTATTAAACATGAATTATGTATTATTCACCTTGAATGTTGTATTATTCATCCTTAATGATACATTATTCATGATGAATAATATATGAATGACCCGTGAAGGTGTGAACACATGACGCACTCTCTTTTGTTTTCCGATTCACAACCGCGACTTGGTTTTATTCTTTATGAATATGTATGCACATCTCCAGGTATCCACATTCAGTATGAATAACAAAGGTTAACGTTCATTCACTATTCATGATGAATAATACAATATTCAGGATGAATAATACAGTATTCAGTATGAATAATACATCATTCAGGGTGAATAATACACGATTCATGAATCGTGTATTATTCACCCTGAATGATGTATTATTCATGAAGAACAAGTTCTTAAGTTTCATGTAAATCCGGGAACACAAATGCTTAGGAAACATTTCTTGCTTTTAGGAAGATACCTGCGCGTAAAAGGTAAAAATATAAACTCGAGTGATTTATATAATGAGAGGAGAGAGAAAGAATGATGAGCGGGAAAAAATACTCTTCATGACACGTGACACGTCCCACGAAGCTTATTGGACAAGAGTTCGAAACGGACGAACGTGTCAAACGAAAAGGCGTGCCATGGTTTATCCGTTTAATGACGTCATACTATAAAACTGTCTTTTCATTTTCAAAAGGCAATCCTGATAGTTTGGAAATTATCGGGGATGATTTTGTTTTAATGAAGAATCACTGTTGAGAAATGTCAGTGATGGAATTTTATGTTATTTCAAAAGAGATCACTGATAGAGAAATGTCAGTGATCAGATTTTTGCTTTGAAATACATCTTACTGAAGTGAACTTCAGTGTTCAGGGATAGAGAAACATACCTTAGTATTATAGAACATTCGTTCAGAGATTAGATGATGAATAAGAGAGAGAGAGATTTTATCACTGACCCAATGTGTAACCACTGAAGAATTATTCTTCATAGTTCAACATTCCAAGCTCACTGATGAGAAAGTTAAATCTTGTCTCAACAAGAGGGTTGGTAAAAAGATCAGCTAACTGAAAATCAGTTGGAATAAAATGAAGTTCTATATCTCCATTCATCACATGATCTCTGATAAAATGATATCTGATTTCGATGTGTTTAGTCTTTGAGTGTAGCACTGGATTGTTTGCTATAGCGATGGCACTAGTGCTGTCACAATATATGGGAATTTTGGATAGCTGAAGGTCATAGTGTAATAGCTGATTTCTCATCCATAAGACCTGAGCACAAAAACTTCCAGCGGCTACACACTCAGCTTCAGCGGTAGAACTGGACACTGACTTTTTCTTTTTGCTTATCCAACTTACCAGCTTTCCACCCAGGAGCTGATAGCCTCCTGTGGTGCTTTTTATATCCAGTTTCTAACCTGCAAAATCACTATCTGAATAGGCAGTTAGATCGAACCCTGAGTTTTTGGGATACCAAAGACCTAGGTTGGGAGTACCCTTCAGATATCTGAAAATTCGCTTTATAGCGATCAAATGTTACTCTTTGGGTTCAGATTGATATCGTGCACAAAGACAAGTAGAATACATGATATCAGGACGACTCGCTGTAAGATAGAGAAGAGAGCCGATCATTGCTCTATAGGTAGTGACATTAACAGGTTTTCCAGAGGGATCATTGTTAAGTGTCAGCGGAGGTGCCATAGGAGTTTTCATAGCTGAACTTTGAGTAAGATTGAATTTCTTCAGAATATCTTTAACGTACTTACCTTGGTGAATAAAAGTGCTTTATCACCTTGCTTGATTTGGAGTCCAAGGAAGTATGTCAACTCACCCATCATACTCATTTTATATTCAGATTTCATTCTTTCAGCGAAACGAGTACACACAGATGGGTTAGTATAACCAAATATAATATCATTGAGATATATTTGAACAAGAATAATATGACCTTAAACCTTTCTGAAAAATAGAGTATTATCAATTTTACCACGTTCAAATTTTTCCGTGAGAAGAAAGGAGGATAAAGTGTCATACCATGAACGAGGTGCTTGCTTTAAGCCGTTGAGGACCTTATCCAGTTTATAGACATAACCTGAATCCTTAGGATCAACGAATCCTGGTGGTTGTTCAACGTAGACTTATTCATTCATATTTCCATTGAGAAACGCTGACTTGACATCCATTTGATGAACTTTGAAGTCTTTATGAATTGCATAGGCTAGAAAGAGTCGAATTGCTTCGAGTCTTGCCACTGGGGCAAAAGTTTCATCATAGTCTATGCCTTCCTTTTGTCTGTATCCCTGAGCAACTAGCCTAGCTTTGTTGCAGGTTACAGTTCCAAACTCATCTAACTGGTTTCTATAAACCCATTTAGCGCCTATCACTGTTTTGTTAGATAGTCTGGGAACAAGATTCCAAACTTTGTTTCTTTCAAAATCAGTCAGCTCTTCTTGCATAGAACCGATCCAGTTTGGATCTCTGAGGGAATCATCAACCTTATTTGGCTTAATCAGTGATATAAAATTGACAAATAAACAAATGTTACCTGAACTTTGACAAGTCTGAACACTTGCGTTTGGATAACCAAGAATTTGATCAATCGGGTGGTTTAAAGTCCATCGCTGAGCAGGAGCTTGAATCCCTGACTCGGATAGAACTTCTGGAGGAGCTGAAGAGGAAGCTTCAGCAACAATATTTTCAGGTATACCAGGTAGAATTCGCTGAGGTTCAGATGAGATTTCATTCACTGATTGTTGAGAAGTAGATGGTATTTCAGAAGTTGAGGGTTCAGAAGGAGGCAAAGTGTTAATGGGGACAGCTGATTCCCAAGAGAAGGATTCAACTTTACTTGTCTGCATGCTAGGAATGATGTTAGGAACATCATCAGCGATTGGGTTGTTGACCTGAGGGTCAGGGTTAAGATTAGCTTCTGATTCCCCAAAATGAGAAAACATCCACTGATTCAGTTATTCGTTATCAGCAGTAGGTCTAGAGTTCGCTGAACGGGATTCATCAAAGGTCACATGAATGGTTTCTTCTACAGTTTGTGTTCTCTTGTTGAAGACTCTGAAGGCTTTGGACACTGAAGAGTATCCAAGAAATATTCCATCGTCAGTTTTGGGATCAAATTTTCCAAGGGCATCTCTGTTGTTTAAGATGAAGCATTGACAACCAAAGATGTGAAGAAAGATGATAGATGGCTTTCTCCCATGGAGAAGTTCATAGGTCATTTTGTTGAATCTTTTGACGATCAGCGACCTATTCTGTGTGAAACAGGCAGTGTTGACAGCTTCTACCCAGAATTGAGTTGGTAGATGAGAATCGTTGAGCATAGATCTGTCTGCTTCAATGATCGTCCTGTTTCTTCTTTCAGCGACGCCCTTCTGCTGAGGTGTTCTCACTACTGAGAAGTTGTGAGAAATGCCCTTACTCTCAAAGAAGTTATCAAGGGAACTGTTTTGGAATTCAGTTCCATGATCACTCTTTATTGAGCGAACGGTCATATTGTTCAGGACTTCCATTTTCCTGACAAATGAGATGAGTTCTTCTGAGGTGTCACTCTTTGCACGGAGGAAAAGAACCCAGGTATAGCGAGAGACTTCATCTACTATGACCAGAGTATATTTCTTTCCAGCGATGGATTGAATATTGACAGGGCCAAATAAATCCATATGGAGGAGCTGAAGTGGGTTTGTCAATGAGGAAACTTGCTTGGACTTGAAACTAGCCTTCGTTTGTTTCCTTTTTTCACACGCTGAACAGAGAGATTCCTTAGCATATGAATGTTGAGGCAAGCCAGTGACTAATTCTTTGAAGGAGACAGTGTTTAGCGTTTTGAAGTTGAGATGAGAGAGCCTCTTATGCCATAGCCAGTAGACATCAGATGAATCTTTAGAGAGAAAACAAATGTCTTCAGTGGTTGTTGAGTCCATGTTTATGACATAAACATTTTCCAAATGATAGCCGCTGAGAGTAATATTTTTCTTATCAGAGACGAAGCATGCTTCCTCAGTAAAACAAACTTTGTAGTCTTTATCACATAGTTGATTGATGCTAAGAAGATTGTGCTTCAATCCCTCAACATATGCGACTCTTCTGAAGGTGGTTGTACCATTAGAAAGTACACCAAACCCTCGGGGATAGCCTTTTCCATTTCCACCAAAGGTCACTGAGGGACCTTTCTCTTCCTTGTATTCAATGGGCAGGTTTCTTTTTCCAGTCATGTGTCGAGAGCATCTACTATCAAGACACCAGATACTCTTCGAAACCTGCAAACATAAGAAAGATTAATTTTGAATTGGTGCCCACTTAACTATGGGTCCACAATTGTCAGTGGTAGAGGAAGTAGAAGGATCAACGGACTTCACAACATATGATGACTCAGCGTCACTGGTACTCTTCACTTTGGTTAATTTCTTAATCTTAGTGGCATTTTTCACCTTTGCTTGGTTTTCACATGGGGTGATCTTCTTTGCCTTGGAGGCATTCATTTTCACCTTAGTTGAGTTCTCAACTTTGGTGGATGTTGGGCACTTACTAGTAATATGATCAGTAAGTCCGCAGTGATAACATTTCCTATAGCTGAAAGTAGCTTTAGGACCATAGGCATAATCATTTGATATTTTTAAATAAGCAAGGGCTGTATCAAGCATACCTTTGGCATCAGATATCGGAGGAACCTTTGGTTCTTCAGATTTCTTGCCAATAACATCAACTCTTATTCTTGGAGTAGATCGTTGAACATGTTCAGGGATCTTGTTCCTTGAGGTAGAGGGTTGATTAGCTGAAGGTGTAGACTTCTTCAGCTTTGGCACCTTGGTACCCTTCCGAGGTTTTTCTAAAACATTTTTTTCCTTTATCTTTAAGTTTGGGGCTTAAAGTGGATTTTTCCTCTGGGATTGGGTTATTTGAAGAAGAGCACTGAGATGAAGAGGTATCAGGGATAGAAGAAACGAACATTCCAAACTTAAGCATGGAACGATCTGAGCACCGGTTATCTCAGTGGTCTTTGCTGAGGATTTACACCATCCTTCAACAGTAGCTTTCTCAGCTTTCAGATCAGCGATAGCTTGCTCGCGTTCAATGTTGATGACTTGATTTACATAGACCTGATCTTTCAAATTTTCTTCGATTTTTGAAAGCTCTTGGATTTTTAAATGACAATTTTTAAGCTGTTCAGTTAAATCTAAATTTTGTTGTTCAGCTTTGGTCTTGCCATTCAGGGCATCATATAAATCAACAGTCAACATATCGATAGCACCAAGTCTATCAACGTCAATAATAGCTGGAGAAGGAGAGGAAGTTGATACCTGAGAAGTAGAAGTAGATGGAATTTCAGCTGGTTCTTCCTTTACTTCTTGGATTTCGGTCATAAGACAGAGATTGGCCTCATCTTCTTCATCAGAATCTGATTCTTCATCAGATTCAACCCAGTCGTGATCTTCAGCGATCAGTCCTTTACCTTTTCTCTTATAGCTTTTCAGCTTGTCATATTTTTCTTTGAGCTTAAGGTGTTTGTCCTCTCTAGGTTTAGTGGTAGAGGATTTCTTGGAGGATGAAGAAGGTCTAAAAACTTTCTTTGACCTACACTCACCAGCAAAGTGACCTATTTTCTCACAGTTATAGCAAGTGGCAGTAGCCTTATCAATGTAGTTTGTGTTTGTGGTGTTTGCCATTTGAAGAATAGCAAGGAAGAAATTAGTATAAGGAAGATCTTGTTTATTGAGATTAAACAATCTGCTCTGATACTACTTGTTGGTCCCGAAGGGTTATATAAGTATTAAGTTTGTAGAAGGGGGGTTGAATACAAACACAAGATTTTTATCTTTCTAAATTGTTTTATTGATAAATCAAACAATTTACAGCTTGTTGCGGAATAAGACTAAGTACAAGACTCAATCTAAACAAACTACGAGAATCACATAGATTTCTTGCACTAAGAAATAGAGTGAAAAGAAGGAAAAACATTTAAGGATAATTTTCTAAGGCACAAAGTACGTTCAGGGATGACCGCTCTTCAAAATGAAGATGCATTCCTCCTATTTATACTACATGCATTTAATGCATGTCAGGAGGACTTTAGACGTGTCACTATTTGGTTGGATGCATGCTTCTGACTTTTGCAAACATGCGTTTGGCCGCATGGTGAATAGTGTAGTGGTAGAGTGGTTTGTACGATTCTGGACAAAGGCATGTCCCTCTGACAAATCGTACAAAAGTGTGAAAGGGGATAAGACAAACATTTCTTGTAGAGTAGGCTTCATGATCAGCGATCGCTGAGTTGATCTTCTTCAGTGAGACCTTAATGAAGGTCAGTTATCGCTGAAGTCTTCTACTTGAAATATCGCGTGTTGTGGACTTATCCTGGTTTCACTGATATCCGCATCAGATCATTAGTAGACTTGTCACTTGTTCATCAGCTTTGTCTTCGATTCAGTGATGAACTCCTTTGTCGCGAAACTTGTCTTCAGGGATTACAAGCAAACATATACAGATAATTGATAGGCGGGTTTACACCCCCCTAAATCTAACCGCAAGTGTACGGGTCGAATCAAGTAATAGTACTGAAAGTACGAGTATCGAACACAGGGAACTAGTAACTAAGTATCACAATGACTATAAGATCTATTAACTGAACGGTCGCAATTTGAGTTGTTGGTATTAACTAATCAAATGCAAATAAATCAAGAACAAGACAATAGACAACTTAAGGATTTCTGATAGAGAAAACAGTTGAGGGTTGGAAATCCTAAGGTTTTCACGTACAAACACTTGACTTAAAACAATTACCAGTTATTCCGTATAATGAATACCCAATCTCTAAAAATCTCTGTTGTTCTTTCTCAAGAAACAACGGGTTTTATCTTGAAACACATAGTTTTATCTCTCGATCTCACCTATGGAATTTAAAACACATTAAACTCAAGATTGCAACGGGACTAAGGTTTACTTGGTATATCTCTATCCAATTTCTCACCTTAGGCATGCAATTTCTAGTTCTAGTTAACAATTAATTCTCTCGAACCTAATTGAAAAACAAACAAAACAATTGAAAGCTGGCCAAACTCACAAAATCATTAAAGATTAAATCACATGCTTCATTAAAATAGGAAAAACTGATAAAAGGGTCAAATCAAATGTCTATAAGCTTAAACCAAATTCATTCCAACCCCTAACATCTAAAGATTAGTTCATGTTGGTGGTGGATAAAAACTTAAGAAAAGGAAGGAAACTAGTGTGTGCAAACATAATGATTATGGACGTGATGAATGTAATGATGGACTCCCTTCTCTCGGCTCCAATCCGATTATCTTTGTGAACTCCTCCTCGACTGATCTTCTATCGTGGCTCAAAAGTCTCTGGAAAACCTCTAAAAATCGCCTTCCAGCCGTCTGCCGTCGTCATGTGCGAGATGATAACCTAAAAACCGGAAAACGCCAAGTTTATAAAACGAAACAGAGGGTCCTGCAGTTTTGGCCGTGGTTTGTAAACCGCGTAGGAAACCGCGCGGTTTCCTGAGGTGCGTGGGTCAGTTTCTGGTTCGCGGATCTGGGTCCTGGGTCGGCACGGGTCTTGGGTTTCTGTTGGGCTTTGTTTTGGCTCTCTTTTGGACTCTTTTTCGCTTCTTTTCTAGCTGATTGCCGTTTTTTTAGATCACCTGCACATTTCACTCGATAAACCATAAAATTCTGCCTTTTTGCTAGAACACAAGCCAATCTCATTGGTTTGAGGACCGAAAATAACGCCAAAAAGTGGCGTTATCAACAACCCCAAACCGAGCGTTGCTTGTCCTCAAGCAAATTAGCGATAAAATAGAATAAAAGCATATATCAGTGAAATAATAATTGCACAACTCCCAATCGGTACCACGTAATGCACTGGTGATTTCCCATACCCGTGAATGTCTATCTCACTCTCGCCTCTTCCTTATTCTGTTTGATCTATGGCCTTCCATTGTGAGCTGAACTCGTGACTGCTCCGATTACATTAAGGTTGTACTAGGTCCAAACATACTAGGGAAAACATTTCGCCTCGAACCTACCTCACGGGATACTCTCATTTCACTCGAACCTAGGTTGTCGCACATGTTGTCATGTATAGGAAGTTATGTACAAGAATACTCGAAAATCACATGACAACTCTAATGAAAGACGCACAAATGTCCAAAAAGTTGATCTCAGAGGGGAATGAAGTAGCAAGACAGGGACTATTGGTAAAGGTAGTCGTATACTCTAATCACGTTTTCCAGAAGATCATCCAGGTCTTTACAAGGGTTGTAACGGGGCTAGGGTTATGGCTGAGAAACGAAGGGTAAGCGGATCAAAAGTCCTCGGTGTGTCAACTATTAGCAGTTCTGAACTTCTTTACTTTCTATCACTTGGCCCTATTTGTCACTACTGGAGTCGCTTGGACTCTCTTATTCAGCTGATGTAAAGCTATCTAAATAACTGTATATATATATATATATATATATATATATATATATATTTGTGAGGCTGCATTGGCCCTCTTTTATTTGATTGGGGCTGTATTGGCCCTCTTTTCTATCTATTTTCATGACTGGCCTGTACTGCTTCTAATTGACACACTTTCAGATAAGGGTTAGCTAAGGCTTTTGGCTAGGGTTTAATGGTGGGTCTGAAATGAACAAGTGGTGAGTGTTTGGCTACAAAGGTGGTTTTCGGTACACACATAATGGGTCAAAAGGTACGTTAGACAAAAACGGGTTAAAGTGGACACAATGCCTGGAATCATCTCTTAAGGTCCACACGATATGGTCTACTATACCCTTACCCAATATCCCGATGGTTGTCTGTGCTACTCAATACAATATTATAGCGAGATCATTCTATAATCACGACAAGGAATTTGAAAAAGTGTATACGAATTAAGTGTTTAAATCCCTCAAAATGAAGAACGTCTTTTAGGCTCAAATCTCGCTATTGGGTGGTCTCCACTAATGTCCCTAGTCATGTCTTTTCCCGGTCCTTCCCTAATGGTCACGTTATTATCACAAGATTCTTCCCACAATAGTCGGCCTCAATCATCCAAAAAAAATTATAGCTAATATGATCTACGCATTCAGAAGTGCCGGAAATCTACGTGCATAAACGTGGGCCCGATTGGGCAACCCCAAACCTTACCCACACATTGTCCCCAATGTGTAAGTATCAGTGTAGGCGATACAAAGATGTGACACGTGCAGTTATTGCAGTTGTCAGACAGAAAAGACAAAGCATTAAAGTACTACATCAAAGAGCGAGCCCATTTAAACAAGAAAATTTGGTCACCCCAAACCTAGGCCGTGGGCTAGGTTTGTCAAATAAAGCCAACCTCAAACCTCGGTGAAACTGAGGTTTGCACAGGATTAAAAGTGAGTGTGTAGATGTTGAAGGTGAGGCACCCCAAACCTAAGTGAAACTTAGGTTTGTTGCATCTCGTTTAACTAAAAAGGAAACACAATATCATACACCACTCGTTAACATACAGAGTTAGAACATACCTGTTTGACCGGACGGAGGAGATTCTCTTTCAAAAGTTGGAGCGACCAGTTGAGAGACATCAGAGAAGATAAAGAGAGAGAAAGAAAAAACACAAGGAAGCAAAGCAAAAGACGAAAGAAGGCAAAGAAAACGAAAGACACACAACCAGAAAGAGAAAACACTGAACAAGAACAACTAGAAGCGTCAGAGAAGCCCCGCGGTTTGGCACGCGGTTTGAAGCCGCGGCTTATACCGCGGGACCCTCTGTTTCCAAAAACTTTCAGTGACTTACGCGGCTTAGCGCGCGGTTTGAAACCGCGGCATAGACTGCGTAGGTCTCTGTTCCCATTTTTTTGTAAATAAAATCACTCAAAAACACAAATTAAAAAGAACGCAAACCTCGGTGGGTTGCCTCCCACCCAGCGCCTTGGTTTCGGTCGTGGCTTGACCTTCCTTCTGATCACTCCTTCAGCTTTCCGTGATTTCCCGGTTCCTCTTCAACTCTACCACTTACACTCTCGAACATCTTGAACATCACCTTTTCACCGCCGACCCTTAAAGTCATCTCGCCTTCTTCCATGTCAATCAGTGCTTTGCTCGTGGCCAGAAAGGGTCTTCCCAATATTAGCAGGACCTCTATATCTTCATCAATATCCAGCACCACGAAGTCCACCGGAAAGTAGAACTTATCGACTTTGATGAGAACATCTTCTATCACTCCATATGGATATTGGATTGATCTGTCAGCGAGTTTGAGGGTCATGTTTGTTGGCTGCACTTCCCAAAGTCCAAGTTTCCTGAAAACAGATAAAGGCATTAAATTAATACTGGCTCCCAAATCACATAATACCCTATCGAAACAAAGATTCCCAATTTGAATAGCGATCGAAAACTCCCTGGATCCTTAAGCTTCAGGGGAAGCTTGTTCTGAATGATCGCATTGCACTCTTCAGTAAGTGCAATGGTAGACTAGTGTTCGATTTCCCTCTTCTTGGATAGGATGTCCTTCATGAACTTGAGATATGTTGGCATTTGGGCCAGTGCTTATGCGAAGGGGATGTTGATGTGCAGCTTTTTGAAGATGTCAAGGAACTTCTTGCAATGTTCATCATCTTTACGTTCCTTTACTCGACTTGGAAATGGTAGCGGTGGCACATACGGTTTGACTACCGGCTTCGACGGAGGTGTCACCTCTTTTTCCTTCGGCTTCTCTCGATCAACCATATCACTAGACAGATCTTTCTTCAGCCCATTATTCGCCTCCTTGATAATCTCCGTGCCACTTCTCAGATAAATGGCATTGCATTCTTCTCTTGGTTTCCTTTCAGTCTGACTCGGGAATGTCCCGGGAGCTCGGGTCTGTAGGATTGTTGATCCAAACCCTCAGTGATTTGATAATGACCCTATCTTAAATACTTAGTGAAAATTATAAGTAAACAATATGTATCAGAGTTTCACTATCGCTGATAAGTACAAAGATCTTACAGTACTGCTGATAGGAACTCTCGCTCTTTTAGATTAAACATTCAGCGAACACTGTTCACCATATCGCTGAGTCTGTTCAGTCCTTATGGTGATCGCTGATAAGTTAGTTGTTTACTTATGATCCCTGAAGAGAAGATTCACGTCAACAAAGGTTCTACGCTGAAGTCGAAGATTAAGCTCAAGAACCAGCGACAAGTCTCCTAATGAACTGATGCGGATCAGCGAAGACTCAGATTTGTCCACTCAACGTGAAATATCAAGTACAAGACTTCAGCTATCGCTGAACTTTATCATTCGCTGAATAGTAAATGATAATCGCTGAATCAACGAAAGCTGATCATGAAGTCCTCCGTACAAAGTACTTTTGTCTTAACCTCCCTTGCACGCCACCGTACGAAATGTCAGAAAAGAACCTCCGAAAATCTGAAATCGTACAACCACTCTGACACTACACTGTTCATTCATACGGCTACTAAGCTTGTCAACAAAGGTCAATGACATGCAACCAATCCGCTGATGACACGTGTAAAGTGTATACTGAATTGCATTAAATGCATGCAGTATATAAAGAGATGAACTCACTTCATTTGAAGTAACTTGCTAACTCTGGACAAGTTCAAATCTCTCTTAAGATAGGATTTTATTAGTAATCTCCTTATCTTTCTTAGTGCAAGAATCCTTAGTGTTCCAACTTGTTTAGATTTAGGTTTATCCTTAATCTTGTCTCCGCAACAAGCTGTAAATTGTTAATGATTTATCAATAAACAATTTAGAAAAGTAAAATAGTGTGTTTGTATTCAACCCCCCCCTTCTACAAACTTGTATAGGCCTTTCGGGACCAACAAGTGGTATCAGAGCATATTTGTTTAATCTCATAAACAAGATCTAATCTAAGATATTTCTCTTCCTAGCTATTATCTGAAAATGGCCAACACAAACACAAACACTCACTATATAGACAATGGTTCTCTTGCAAAACCCCCTAGATTTTCCAGAGATAACTTCAACTTGTGGAAAAATAGGATGACACTCTTCTTAGAAGGTGTAGACCCTACTATACCTTACTATCTTGAAAACGGCCCACACATCCCTGTAACAATTGATCCTGCAGTTCCAGCCACTGCAACTAGAGCTGCTATTCCAGAAAGGCTGATTCCAAAGGAAATCCATCATTGGACCGATGAAGACAAGAAGAAAGTGGCTATAGATACAAAAGCCAGATCCATACTATCCATGGCCCTTCCTGACGAAGTCTACCATTCCGTCATGAACCTGAAATCCTCAAAAGCCATGTGGGACACAATATGTGTTCAGTAAGAAGGAACGTCTGAAGTCCAGGATTCAAGAAAGATCAACCTGGTAAGACAATACGAAAGCTTCATTTCTGGTAAGAATGAAACTCTCTCTGAAGTTCATCAACGTTTTAATTGCTTAATTATAGATCTAAAAACGGTTGGTAAGGAATATTCTAACTTTGAAGTGCTGACAAAGTTTTTAGAATGTTTACCTGAAAGCTGGGACAATTATTCCATGTGTCTCAAGATGTCAAAAGATCTAAGATCAATGACACTTGCTACCTTATATGGCACATTGCTGAATCATGAGCAATCTAGCCATCTTAAGAAGAATCTTGTAAAAGATTCCAAAAGCACCCCTGTTGCTTTAATCTCAGAGGAACCTTCTACTCAGCGACCCGTAGTCACTATCACTGAGTTAGAAAGTAACTCTGAAAGGTCATCAGATTCTGATTCTTCAGATGATGATGAATCCTTGGCTCTCCTAACTAAAAAGTTCAGGAGATTCGCCAAGAAGAAAATGTTTAGAAAGAAAAAAACTCTTTCTATAGCTGACAAGCCTAAGTCATCAACTTTTGTTGATAAGGCTACTGCTACTTGTTTCAACTGCGAAAAGACAGGTCATTTCGCTAACGAGTGCAGGTCAAAGAAAATCATGAGACCTTCAGCTTTTACAAAGAAATCCTTTGTTCCAAGGAATAAAGACGACAAATACTCAAAGCTGAAGGAGAAGTATGCAAAGCTGAAAAGCTTTAAGAAGAAAGGAAAAGGACTGATGGCTGACTATGATTGGGCTGCTTCTGATGAAGAAGCCTCATCATCTGATTCTGAAGATGATGAAGCAAATCAATGTCTCATGGCCAAGATTGAAGAAGAGGAAGAAAGTTCAGACATTCCCTCCACTTCAACATCTGCCATTCAGGTATCACCTTCCTTCTTTACCAATATTGTAAATATTGATGAAGCTGATAGTCTCCGTAAAATCGAACTGCTGACTAGAAGTTTATACGAAGCCATGAACGGCAAAGCTGTGGTTGAAAACCAAAATCTTGATCTCGCTGAAAAGCTTAAAAACTGCAACCTTCAAATAGAAAAGCTTTCTAAATTTGAAGATTTTAAAGATCAAGTCCATTTAAACCAGCTAGTCAAAATCGAACGAGCGGAAGCTATCGCTGCATTAAAAGCTGAACAAGCTACTGTTGAAGGATGGTGTAATTCTTCAACAAAGATCACTGAGATAATTAAGGCTCAGATTCCTCTGAGTGATAAACGTGGTCTGGGTTATAAATATGATACTCCAATACCAACCACTGAACGTTCAATGCTTAAATTTGGAACGTTCGTATCCTCAGTAGCTGACACTTCTTCATCTCAGTACTCCTCGTCGGTTACACCAATCCCTGAGGAAACTCCTACCTCCTCAAAAGGCAAGGAGAAAATGGTTTATTCAAAACCTACCTCTGTCTCTAAAGACAAAGGTAAAGGAATTGTTATTTATCAAAATCCTCAGAAGGGTACCTTAGTACCTAAGCTGAATGCTTCCAAAGCCTTAGTGATTCATTCATCTGGTTCTAGAAATCAGACCTCTGGATCAGTTCAGCGACCTACTCCTAGACTCAGAGTAGATGTCCTTGGTAAGAAATCTGAAGAACTGAATGTTCGTCCTATTTCAAAAACCAATAGTATACTTGGTGCTGGCACTTTTAATTCCAAATTAAAAGCTCAGCACTCAAGTGGTCCTAGAACTAATTTTAGTTATAGGAAATGTTATCACTGTGGACTTACCGATCATATTGCAAGTCAGTGTCCCACAGCCACCAAAGCTAATAAGATAGCTAAGGTGAAGATAGCACCCAAGAAGACCAAACCAGTTGCAATTCAGGTCAAGGTGACTCCTACCGCTGAGGTCAATAAATTGACCAAAGTGAAGAAAGACAAAGCTGAATCTTCAAATGCTGCGAAGACTGCTGAACCCATTCCAACCACTTCCACTGACAAACGCGTATACATGGCGAAGTGGGTACCTAAGCAAAACTAATCTTCCTTTGTATTGCAGGTTAAGAAGGGTATCTGGTATCTCGATAGCGGATGCTCTAGACACATGACTGGAAAGAAAAGCCTGCTCGCTGAATACAAGGAAGAGAAGGGTCCCTCTGTGACTTTCGGTGGAAATGGAAAAGGACACACCCGAGGGTATGGTGTACTTTCAAATGGTACAACATCCTTCAGAAGAGTCGCATATGTTGAAAGGCTGAAGCATAATCTTATGAGCATCAGTCAGCTTTGCGACATGGATAACAAAGTGATTTTCACTAAGGAATCCTGCTTTGTCTCTGACAAAAAGGAGAAGATAGCTCTCAGCGGTTATCGTTTGGAAAATGTTTACGTTATAAACATGGACTCAACAACCACTGAGAACTCCTGTTTCTTCTCAAAGGCATCTTCTGATGTCAACTGGCTATGGCACAAGAGGCTCTCACATCTCAACTTCAAGACACTGAATACTCTTTCATCCAAAGAGTTAGTCACTGGTCTACCTCAACATTCATACGCCAAATAATCCTTATGTTCAGCGTGTGAAAAAGGGAAGCAGACCAAGGCAAGCTTTAAGTCAAAGCAAGTTTCCTCAGTGTCATCTCCTCTTCAACTACTCCATATGGATTTGTTTGGCCCCGTTAACAAACAATCCATCGCTGGAAAGAAATATACGCTGGTCATAGTTGATGAATTCTCTCGTTACACATGGGTAATGTTTCTCCGTTCTAAGAGTGACACCCCTGAAGAACTCATCACCTTTGTTCGGAAGATGGAAACTCTGAACAATATGACTGTTCGCTCAATAAGGAGTGATCATGGAACTGAATTCAAAAACAGTTCTCTTGATTCCTTCCTTGAGAGCAAGGGTATTTCTCACAACTTTTCGTCAGTGAGAACACCACAACAAAACGGAGTCGCTGAAAGAAGAAATAGAACAATTATTGAAGCCGCACGTTCAATGCTCAGCGATTCTCACCTGCCTACTCAGTTTTGGGCAGAAGCTGTCAACACGGCTTGTTTTACGCAAAACAGGTCGCTGATAGTCAAAAGATTCAAAAAGACAGTCTATGAACTGTTTCATGGGAGAAAGCCTTCAATCAGCTTTCTTCACATCTTTGGTTGTCAGTGTTTCATACTGAACAACAGAGATGCCCTTGGAAAGTTTGATCCTAAGGCTGATGATGGAATCTTTCTTGGATACTCCTCAGTTTCCAAAGCCTTCAGAGTCTTCAACCGAAGAAGACAAACTGTAGAAGAAACTATTCACGTCACGTTTGACGAATCCCGTTCAGCGAACTCTAAACCGAACGCTGATACAGAAGAACTGAATCAATGGATGTTTTCTCATCTTGGTGATTCAGAAGATGCTCCCACTACTCATGCTCATACAACTGAAAATGATGGTCCTACTATCATTCCCAATATGCAGAATAGTGAAGCTGAAACATCTTGGGTCTCAGCTGTTCCTATAAACACTATACCCGCAGTTGATCCAAATGTCTCAGAAATTCCATCTATTTCTCAGCAATCAGTGAATGAAGTGACAAATGCAAGCATTCCTCTCTTAGCTGATAATCCAGAAGTAGCTGAAGCCTCATCTTCAGTTTCTCCAGTTCAGACTGAGTCAGCGACGCATGCTCCGGCTCAGCGATGGACTGTAAATCACCCAATCGATCAAATTCTTGGTGATCCCAACGCTGGTATTCAGACTCGTAGAAGTGCAGGTAATATTTGTTTATTTGTTAACTTTATTTCTCTAACTGAACCAAAGAAAAAAGATGATGCCCTCAGAGATCCAAACTGGGTCAGCGCTATGCAAGAAGAGCTGACTGAATTCGAAAGAAACAAAGTTTGGAAACTTGTTCGGAGACCAACTGACAAAACAGTGATAGGCACTAAGTGGGTCTATCGAAACAAGTTGGACGAACATGGTACTGTAACTCGCAACAAAGCTCGTCTTGTTGCTCAGGGATACAGACAAGAGGAAGGCATAGATTATGACGAAACCTTTGCTCCAGTAGCAAGACTTGAATCTATTCGTCTTTTCTTAGCATATGCTGTACACAAAAACTTCACTGTTCATCAAATGGATGTTAAGTCAGCGTTTCTAAATGGAAAGCTGAATGAAGAAGTTTATGTGGAACAACCTCCAGGATTCTCAGATCCTAAGCGTCCAGGTTATGTTTATAAGCTGGATAAGGCACTTTATGGCTTGAAGCAAGCTCCTCGTGCATGGTATGACACTCTTTCTACTTATCTCCACCTTGAAAAATTTGAGAGAGGTAAGATTGACAAAACTTTGTTTTTTAGAAAAATAAAAGGTCATATCATTTTAGTTCAAATATATGTTGATGACATTATATTTGGTTCTACTAACCCTGAGCTTTGTACTCGTTTCGCTGATAGAATGAAAGATGAGTATAAAATGAGTATGATGGGTGAACTAACATATTTCCTTGGTCTTCAGATTAAGCAAACTGAAAAAGGAACTTTTATAAATCAGGGAAAGTATGTTAAAGATATGTTGAAGAAATTCGACTTAACTGAAAGTTCAGCTATGAAAACCCCTATGGCACCACCGCTGATACTTGATAAGGACACAAAGGGTGTTCCTGTCAATGTCACGCTGTACCGTGGGATGATCGGCTCACTACTGTATCTTACTGCTAGCCGACCCGATAGTTTGTTTGCAACATGTCTGTGCGCACGATATCAAGCTGAACCTAAGATATCCCATATGAAAGCTGTAAAGCGAATCTTTCGATATCTTAAGGGTACAGCGAATCTAGGTCTTTGGTATCCCAAAGATTCAGGATTCGATCTAACCGCCTATTCAGACAGTGATTTTGCAGGTTGCAAAATGGATAGGAAAAGCACCACAGGAGGATGTCAGCTCCTGGGTGGGAAGCTGGTAAATTGGACAAGTAAGAAGCAAAACTCAGTGTCCACTTCCACAGCTGAAGCTGAGTATGTAGTCGCTGGAAGCTGCTGTTCTCAAGTCTTGTGGATGAGAAATCAACTACTAGACTATGATCTTCAGCTCTCCAAAATTCCAATCTATTGCGACAGCACAAGTGCCATCGCTATAGCAAACAATCCAGTGCTACACTCAAAGACAAAACACATAGAAATCAGATATAATTTTATCAGAGATCATGTGATGAATGGTGATATAGAACTTCATTTTATCCCAACTGATTATCAGTTAGCTGATTTGTTTACCAAACCTCTTGATGAGACAAGATTCAACTTTCTCATCAGCGAGCTTGGAATGCTGAACTTTGAAGGATAAATCTTCAGCGGTTCACATTTAATCAGCCATACGTTTATACATTCTTGAATAGGCTCTCGGATAAAATAAACTTGTACAATCCATTTCATCATCTTCTCTCTGAATAAATTTGGTTAAACTGATATCAAGGTATGTTTTCTCTCTCTGACAAAACGCATGAAAATGCAAGATTTCAAATTCTTACATCGCTGAATATCTCTTCCTTAACAGCGATATTTTGAAATTTCTTAAAACCCTCACTGATATTTTTATTCAGTGCTTCATATTTTCCAAAGAGTCCCTGAGTTTTTCTTTCAAAACCTCAGAGACAACGAAAGAATGTGAAAGGACAGTTGTGACGTCATTGCAACGGATAACACCAGGCACGCTCTTTTTCTGACACACGTTTGCACGTTTCGTTGTCTATCCAATCAAATGCAAACACGTGTCCGTGTCATGATGAAAAACTTTCCCGCTCAAGTTTTCCTCTCTCTACTATCTTCCTATATAAACACTCTCAAAGTTTATATTTGTCTTTTACGCGAATCAATCTTTCTCCGCAAGAAAAGAACACTGTTGCATTTTGTGCTCTCAATCTTCAAGAACTGTTCATCATCTTCTTCATCAAACTCAAGGTTAATATGTTCTTATCTATTATCAAATGCGAATAACTTGTTTTCGATCTTATCATTGTTTTACACAAGATCAAACAAAAGAACTCAAAAATAAAATCATTTTCATTCATGGTTTTATAAACACAACCATTTCATGGTTGTTCTTCAAGTTTTAAATCTAAAATCTTAAACTTGTTCTTCTTTCGTATCCATTTTTTTTCAAGAAACTGGAATACAAGGCTTATGGGTGTTATATTGGTTTTTTATTAAAACAAGAAAAACCCTAATCTTCATTAAGACTTTTTTGTCTGAATGAAATGGACAAAATTCGAAAAATCTTAATGGAAATGTTCTTTCCACATTAAGATAATTCTTATTTGTTAACATCTTTGGTTGAACTGATAATACAGTGAAATGACAACTTCAAAGCTGAATGTTACCGCAGAGTCCATCTCCGCTGATTCTGAGGAACTGGAAATCACTAAAGCTCCTCAGGTTAAGTTTGAGCTGGATCAACTAGACTGGACAAAGGCAAACAACCTCTCAGCGCTTCTCGAGTTTCCTCCTCGGAAGCAGGTATCCCATCTAGACGACGCTGTTAATCTTTTGAAGAATATCCCCATCTACACAGCACTGACAATCACACCTCCTGCCAGTCAGCGTCTCTTATCCCAATTCTGGTACTCTGCCAGACACACCGACCTACCCTCCGCCAAAGATCCATCTAAAACCATTGACTGCATACTCAGCGATACTGAGTATGGCACCATCAAGATAACCCCCGCAATAATCCGCAAAGCCCTGAAATTCCCCAACGCTACCTCAGAAAATCCTTTCATTCCATTACCTGACCACAAGAAGCACGCTGACAGGGAAGAAATCATTGCTTTCCTTGATGCGATGGGTTACATCTGGGAGACTGGAAGAGACAAGCTACCTGAGAAGAAGCTGACGCTGATAAAGAAATCCAAGATGCCCAGCGAGATGAACTTCATCTTCGCTCACCTGATCAGCTGCATGACAGCGAAATCCGATCTTCTGATCAAGCCGCTCAACCTCAGCAGGCCATGGGTTACGCACTGCTGAAAGGTCTCAACATTGACTGGGCCTCCATCATCTATGAAGACCTCATTCAACGTGTTGATTCTGCCGCTGACCGACCAGCATGGGTTCCTTACCCACGATTCATCAGCGCCATCTTTCAATATGGCCTGAAGGACAGCTATCCTGAAGAGGGTGATCTGAAACTCTCTCAGATTGGCCCTAAGGTTCTCGACTTCAAGCCTGTCGCCAACGAGGTATGTCTCTCTACCCTTCTCACTCTACTTAATTCTCCGCTTTCTGTGGCTCCTTCAGCGACAATACCCCTCGCTGATTCCCAGGCCACAAAATCCATTCCTTCTAAGAAAAGGAAACAATCTCTTACCCCTCTTGATTCCAAAAGGATCAAGAAAACCAAGGAGCAACCCCAGCAATTCCATGCTGAAGGAAAGTTCTGTGGTACGCTTTGCCACACCAATTCAAGCCATCCCTTCTAAACCTACTTCAGCGTCCTTAAACGCTGAGGTTAGAACTTTGGAATCTACCCAACCTTCTTCAGTCTCTCAAAAGACTGATGAAGTACTTCTCAGCGAATCCAACGCTGAACTTGAAACCCAACCCCAATTCTTATCCTTCGATCCTCCCTCTATTTCTTTGGACACTCCTCCAGCTAAAACTGGAGATGCCATCATTCAAGAAGCCGTTGAAGCTTCTCAGCGAATGACGAAGAAAGGACCTGCAGAGATCTCCATCCCTCACGGAACTTTTGAGGGAGATATGGAACACTATGGAGGGACTCGAAACTTTGATGAGATCGTCAACGCTCCTGCAGGTACAGATCCCACCTTAAACACTGTAACTAAACCTGAAACTTCTGAGCTTTCCTTTGTTCACAAGTACTTATATGTTACAGGTCCTTATTTGGGAGACATCAACCAGTCTCTGAAGTCCATGGAGATGAAACTTACAGATCTCACCACCGGTCTATCAAATAACTCTACAGCTGTAACAAACGCTGGAGAGAATCTGACGAAGCTGACTACTGTGGTGGAAAAGAAGGCCTCCTCTGATGACATCAAAGACCTTGATAAAACTCTCGCCGACTTTGCCAAAGTGCTCTCCGACATCTACACTGACTACACCAACCTCAAATCGTCAGTTTCCACCGTTTCCAGCGAGGTTACAACGCTGAAGAAATCGGTTGGTACACTCGAAGGTGATATGTCAGTGGTCAAGACCGACTTGGGCTCAGTGAAGACCGACCTTGGTTCTGTCAAGACAATGATCGAGACGCTGGTGAACAAGGCAAACAATCCAGCTCCTGCTCCGGCCCCTGCACCTATTTTGGACTCATTCACCGCAGAGGATCGCCAAGAGCTGAAGAAGATCACGCCTGCTATTTCTGGCCTAGAAGACAGAATAGCTAAGCTTGAAGGTTGTGTGAAAATCTCTGGCCCAGAAGACAGAGATAACACCAATGCTGAATCTACCCATTCCTCCCCCGCCCATCATGAGAAAGAGGGGGAGAAGAGCGCTGAACAAGAGAAGAGCGCTGAAGATCAAAATAAGAGCGCTGAAGACCTTTCCCATGATGAATCTATCAGGGGAGAGGGTAATGAAGATCTGGTTACTGGACCTCAGGGAGATGAAAACCCTGAGGGAACCGAGAACCTCGCCTCTGTATCTGAGGGGGAGCAACTCGAAGAAGATGCTGAGGAATCCGAAGCAGAAGAGGACGAAGACATCGACATCCCTGAAGCTGAACCATCCTCCTCTCCATGGATCGATGATGATGATGATGATGAAGATGACGAATTCTTTGTCGTCAAACCTGCTCCTCGAAAAGCTCTTAAAGGGATCGTGATAACCGAATCCACAGGGGAGAAGACAAAAACAAAGACAAAGCACTCAGCCTCTGGCGCTGAGAAAAGCAAAGACAAAGGCATCGCTGAAGATGATAATCTGGCGATCTTGCTTGCAAAGACGATTTGTCAGGTACACTAAACTTATTTTTCCTTCCCTGATCATCTCTGAACAATTAGTTATCCATTCCACAAACACCATACACATCCACATTATTTTTTTTCTATCTTTTCTACCCAAGTTCTTCTACCCAGTTCTTATTTGTAAGATCGCTGCGTTTCAGCTAGTCCTCTCCCCTGTTTGAGGATATCGCTGAAGGCTCTACTATTGCGACTTCACCAATAATTCCAGCTACCGCTGAAGACATAATCCCAGTCTTAGATTTAATCTCTGAGACTGATGAACCAGAAGAACAACCTCTCTCGCACAGAAACAGACCTTCCTCAGTTCCTCAAAGGCTGAGTGAAGAAGATCAAAAGAGGAGAGAAGAAATGATAAAGCGATTCGAGGATCAGCGAATTATTCCAAGGCGCGATCAACTGCCTTCAGTTCCTCCTAAGTTCAGAATTTCAAAAGCTGAATACCAGGAACATCTCAGAGCTGAACGCCTCATCGCTGAAAGGAAGGAAGCTAAAGATAAAGACAGAGAATACGCCATCAAGCTCACTCAAGAATCTGTCAAAGACCCCAAGCTGAAGCGTATTCCCATTCAAATCCAACGAAAGCTTTGGGAACAAGCCCAGAAGATCGTGGAAATGAAAGCTGAAGTTTCTCAGACCACCCTGATCTGGTGTAAAGAGAAAATCCACTTCAGATATCGTCCAACGAAGATCAACAAGGTATTCATCTCTGGAAGAACCTCCATCGGAGTACCTATTGTTGACATCAAACTGTTCAGAGAAGATGGCACATCTGAAACCTTTCGCGCTGACACTGTAAAAAGGTATGGTCTCTCTGAATGGCTGGAGATGAGGTTAGCTATCCAACCATCACAATCTAAGTACAAGGATAATTTCGAAAAGCTGATAAACAGATAGATCGATTTGATATCTTCTTGTGTGGATATTCCTCCTGTTCCTGATCTAAAGCCGAAAAGAAAAAGGGGCTCACCAAAGAAGAAACGTCAAGATTCAAACTCAGGTCCTGTCATACGAAATGAAACTGGAATTGGTTTCTCTCGCGCTGAAGTACTTGGTCCTGATCCTGATCTATCTGCCCTTGACATCTCTTTGCCACCATGTGAACTTTTCGTCCCTGGTAAAGTCATCAGTAATCCTTATGGAATATTCTTTCTTGACTACGACGGACGTAAATGCTTTCAACGGATCGCTGAGCTTCCAATCACTCCAATCGAACAGCTCAGAGATCTCATCTACTGGTGCGACTTCAGAAAAGACATTCAGGCACGACACCTAAAACCCTTGATTTTTGAAGCTGCTCTGAAGCTAAAGAATAAAGGAGAAAAGGTTCCTGACTGGATGATTCCAACTGAAAAGACAACCCTTGATGAACTTCTCATTAAGGAAGAACCCTTTGAAGGCTGACAACAATCACCTCATTCTCTATTGTATCAGTCATCCTTCAGTACTTGTAATTTATTTCGCTTGTACTTGTAATCTTTCTTATTCAAATTGTAACCTGATTCAAAGATTTAAAGAAAGATTTCATCGAATGTACTTTACTCCATCAGTACTGAAAAGATCCCAGAAAACAGTAAAAGGGACAAATATTTTATGAGTTCTTTTTATCCTTATGTTTTCATTAAATAGCAATTTTCTTTGTTGCTATGTCATAATCAAATAGGGGGAGATTGTTGATCCAAACCCTCAGTGATTTGATAATGACCCTATCTTAAATACTTAGTGAAAATTATAAGTAAACAATATGTATCAGAGTTTCACTATCGCTGATAAGTACTAAGATCTTACAGTACTGCTGATAGGAACTCTCGCTCTTTTAGATTAAACATTCAGCGAACACTGTTCACCATATCGCTGAGTCTGTTCAGTCCTTATGATGATCGCTGATAAGTTAGTTGTTTACCTATGATCCCTGAAGACAAGATTCACGTCAACAAAGGTTCTACGCTGAAGTCAAAGATTAAGCTCAAGAACCAGCGACAAGTCTCCTAATGAACTGATGCGGATCAGCGAAGACTCAGATTTGTCCACTCAACGTGAAGTATCAAGTACAAGACTTCAGCTATCGCTGAACTTTATCATTCGCTGAATAGTAAATGATAATCGCTGAATCAACGAAAGCTGATCATGAAGTCCTCCGTACAAAGTACTTTTGTCTTAACCTCCCTTGCACGCCACCGTACGAAATGTCAGAAAAGAACCTCCGAAAATCTGAAATTGTACAACCACTCTGACACTACACTGTTCATTCATGCGGCTACTAAGGTTGTCAACAAAGGTCAATGACATGCAACCAATCCGCTGATGACACGTGTAAAGTGTATACTGAATTGCATTAAATGCATGCAGTATATAAAGAGATGAACTCACTTCATTTGAAGTAACTTGCTAACTCTGGACAAGTTCAAATCTCTCTTAAGATAGGATTTTATTAGTAATCTCCTTATCTTTCTTAGTGCAAGAAACCTTAGTGTTCCAACTTGTTTAGATTTAGGTTTATCCTTAATCTTGTCTCCGCAACAAGCTGTAAATTGTTAATGATTTATCAATAAACAATTTAGAAAAGTAAAATAGTGTGTTTGTATTCAACCCCCCCCCCCCCCCCCCTTCTACAAACTTGTATAGGCCTTTCGGGACCAACAGTAGGGATTCAGAAATTTGCCCCACTTGCCTCTCAAGGAGTTTGATGGAGGCGGTGTTCTGATCAGTTGCTGCTTTCACCGTACTCATTGTGCTTGCTAATTCTCCAACTGTGATGTCCATCTTTGTTATAAACTTCATCATCATATCTTCCAGTCCCGGTTTCTTCTCTCCGGATGGTCCTTCGTCGACTTTCCTTTGATTGAAACCTGGAGGACGGTAAACATTGTTAAATTGAGAAGAGTTAGAAAAGTTAGAAGAATTACCGTATTGTTGTTGCCCTTGAGGTTGACTCCATGAAAAATTGGGGTGTTTCTTCCACCCTTCATTATATGTGTTCGAGAAAGGGTCGTTCCTCGGCTGGTTGTTGCCGTTTTGTAAGAACTGAACCTGTTCAGGTTCTTGAGCAGCGGGGAACACTTCTGGATTGCCTCCTTTCAAATGGTTCGTGATAACAGCTAATTGAGCTTTTGTTACCTTCAGCTCATCCGATTCTTGAACACTAGCTACCCGTTTGATAGAAGATCGTGGAGTGGCATAGCTATGCTTGGCTAAGTTCTCGATCAACTCGACTGCTTCTTCATATGTCTTATTCATGAGAGCTCCACCCGCTGCAGCGGTGATGTCATTCTTGAACTGCGGGTGAAGGCCTCCAAAGAACGTTTGGATAATCACCCAGCCGTGTAACCCATGATGTGGACACTTTTTTAACATGTCTTTATATCGCTCCCATGCCTCGTATAGAGTCTCTTGGTCCCATTGAGCGAAGTGGGTAATGTCGGCCATCAGATGAGCGGTTCTTCCCGGTGGGAAGAATTTCTGGAGGAACGCAGCTTTAAGGCCTGCCCATGTAGTGATCTGATCCGATGGTAGGCACTCTATCCAAATTTTAGCTCTACCCTTTAGGGAAAAACTGAATAGCCTCAGCTTGATCGCGTTCTCCTCCATCCCATTGATCTTGAACGTATTGCAAATCCGTTTAAATGCACAAAGGTGTGCATGGGGATCTTCAGTTGGTCCTCCCCCAAACAGATTCTGCTGTACCATCACGATGGTACTCGGTTTGGACTCCTATGCGTGCGGCTGCCACGTTCGGGTTGGCAAACGACCGCATAGGACGTCTTTCTGGAGGTAGCGGAGGTGGGTCATTCCGAGGAGGTCTTTCGTCACCCATATTCAATTGTCTTTGAGCTTTAGATGCTTTTCGTATCTGACGGGTGGTTCTTTCAATTTCCGGATCGATCGGTTCGATTCCTTCCCCTCGGGTTTTCTTTGGCTTAAACCAGTTTGTACCTGAAAAGAAAGTATGCAGAGTTAGTAATCCAGAATCTGAAAGTAATGGAACAAAGTGATAAAAAAATGTTCAATGTAATAGTGCCTATAGCTGGTAGTGCTATCATTTGCAACTAGTTCCCCGGCAACGGCGCCAAAAACTTGATAGGCAGGTTTACACCCCCCTAAATCTAACCGCAAGTGTACGGGTCAAATCAAGTAATAGTACTGAAAGTACGAGTATCGAACACAGGGAACTAGGAACTAAGTATCACAATGACTATAAGATCTATTAACTGAACGGTCGCAATTTGAGTTGTTGGTATTAACTAATCAAATGCAAATAAATCAAGAATAAGACAACAGACAACTTAAGGATTTCTGATAGAGAAAATAGTTGAGGGATGGAAATCCTAAGGCTTTCACGTACAAACACTTGACTTAAAACAATTACCAGTTATTCCCTATAATGAATACCCAATCTCTAAAAATAACCGTTGTTCTTTCTCAAGCAACAACGGGTTTTATCTTGAAACACATAGTTTTATCTCTCGATCTCACCTATGGAATTCAAAACACATTAAACTCAAGATTGCAACGGGACTAAGGTTTACTTGGTATATCTCTATCCAATTTCTCACCTTAGGCATGCAATTTCTAGTTCTAGTTAACAATTAATTCTCTCGAACTTAATTGAAAAACAAACAAAACAATTGAAAGCTGGCCAAACTCACAAAAGCATTAAAGATTAAATCACATCCTTCATTAAAATAGGAAAAACTGATAAAAGGTTCAAATCAAATGTCTATAAGCTTAAACCAAATTCATTCCAACCCCCAACATCTATAGATTAGTTCATGTTGGTGGTGGATAAAAACATAAGAAAAGGAAGGAAACTAGTGTTTGCAAACATAATGATTGTGGACGTGATGAATGTAATGATGGAATCCCTTCTCTCGGCTCCAATCCGATTATCTTTGTGAACTCCTCCTCGACTGATCTTCTATCGTGGCTCAAAAGTCTCTGGAAAACCTCTAAAAATCGCCCTCCAGCCGTCTGCCGTCGTCGTGTGCGAGATGATAACCTAAAAACCGGAAAACGCCAAGTTTATAAAACGAAACAGAGGGTCCCGCGGTTTTGGCCACGGTTTGTAAACCGCGCAGGAAACCGCGTGGTTTCCTGAGGTGCGTGGGTCAGTTTCTGGTTCGCGGATCTGGGTCCTGGGTCGGCACGGGTCTTGGGTTTCTGTTGGGCTTTGTTTTGGCTCTCTTTTGGACTCTTTTTCGCTTCTTTTCTAGCTGATTGCCGTCTTTTTAGATCACCTGCACATTTCACTCGATAAACCATAAAATTCCGCCTTTTTGCTAGAACACAAGCCAATCTCATTGGTTTGAGGACCGAAAATAACGCCAAAAAGTGGCGTTATCAATAATCAATCAGTGATCATCAGTGAAACTGAACAGGCTCAGTTATCACTGATGTACATTTATCACTGAGGAATAATAAAGGGCAGTGGTTCCCCATCAGCGATTATGGACAGACTCAGTTTTCTTATCGCTGATAGTGAAACACTAATAGATAATGTTTACATATAATTTTCACTAAGTGATTCTAAGGGTTATCATCAAATCACTGAAGGGTTTGGATCAACAAGTAAGTTTTGAAAATACGAACGTGTAGGTCATCAGATTTTGGTCATTCCCGACATTGGGAACATTTTAGAGAGCGTAAACCTTTGGCTTTAGGAAAAGGACTTTTGGTATTCTGATGATTAAATCTTAAGTATTGGTATTTTAATCACTTATCTTACGAATATAAATCTTTTGGAATAAATGCACCTTGATGTATACTTTGGAAATGGGTTTGTATTAATCTAGAGTTGTGTTGAGTTATTCAAGTCTATGGAGCATGTTTCACATAAACGTGAGTTATATACGTTTTATTGCAATATTTGTCTTTTTTATAAATGTCAATTTGGTGGTCCCAAAGGGTTATACAAGTTTGTAGAAGGGGGGGGGGGGGGGGGGGGGGGGTTGAATACAAACACATGATTTTTACTTTCTAAATTGTTTATTGATAAATCTTAAAACAATTTACAACTTGTTGCAGAACAAGATTAAGGATAAACCTAATCTAAACAAGTTAAGAACACTAAGTTTCTTGCACTAGAAATAAGATAGAAAGGAGATAAGAATATTACGAATAATATTCTAACACTAAGAGAGAAAGAAGAAGATGGCCGAGCTCTTCAATTTTGAAGTAGGGTTCTTCTTTTATATACTGCATGCATTTAATGCATGGCAGTGTTACTTTACACGTGGCAGCAGCTGAGTGGTTGCATGTTTTGACCTTTGTAGACAACCTTAGTAGCCGCATGGTGCACAGTGTAGAATCAGAGTTTGTTGTACGATTCTAGACAGAAGGGAGGTCCGTTCTGACATTTCGTACGGAGACGTGCAAGGGTGTAAGACAAAAGTAACTTGTAGAGGAAGACTTCATGATCAGCGTTCGTTGAACAGTTCTTTATCAGCGAGTGATAAAGGTCAGCGATTGCTGAAGTCTTCTACTTGATACTTCACGTTGAATGGACAAGTCTTGCTTTGCTGATATCCGCATCAGTTCATTAGTAGACTTGTCGCTGGTTCTTGGGCTTGATCTTCGACTTCAGCATAGAACCTTTGTTTATGTGAGACTTGTCTTCAGGGATCATAAGTAAACAACTATAACTTATCAACGATCATCACAGAGACTGAACAGGCTCAGAGCTACTGGATGAACAGTGTTCGCTGAATGTCTAATCTAAAGAGCGAGAGTTCCTATCAGCGGCACTGTAAAGTCCTAGTACTTATCAGTGATAGTGAAACTCTAATACATATTGTTTACTTACAATTTTCACTAAGTGTTTAAGAGAGGGTCATTATCAAATCACTGAGGGTTTAGATCAACAATCTCCCCCTATTTGATTATGACATAGCAACAAAGAAAATTGCTAAGTATGAAAACATAAGGATAAAAAGAACTCATAAAATATTTGTCCCTTTTACTATTTTCTGGGATCTTTTAAGTACTGATGGAGTAAAGTACATTCGCTGAAAATTTTCTTTTAACTTCGTATAAGGTTACAAAGGGAAGTGGAAAAATTACAAGTACATCAAATAAATTTACAAGTACAAAAGAGGTAAGCTGATAAAGATAGAAAGATTACAAGGAAATCCTATCAGCCTTCAAAAGGTTCATCCTTAATGAGAAGTTCATCAAGGGTCTTTGTTGTAGGAATCATCCAGTCAGGGACAGTTTTTCCCTGATTTCTTCTTTCTTGTGCTTCTTTGAAGATCAGGGGCTCGAGATATCGTGCCTGAAGATCGCGTCTGAATTCACACCAATAGATGAGATCCCTGAGTTGTTTAATGGGAGTGATGGGAAGCTCAGAGACACGTTGAAAACGTTGTCCTTCATCGTAGTAGAGAAAGAAGATACCATAAGGATTGCTTATGACTTTACCAGGGACGAAACGTTCACCAGGTGGCAGAGAGGTATCCAGCGCTGAGAGATCAGGATCAGGACCAAGTACTTCAGCACGTGGAAAACCAATATCTGTTTCGTTCCGGATAGGAGGGCCTGAATCTGATGGTTTGGACTTTTTCTTTGCAGAGGCCCTTCTTTGTTGAGTCGCAAGAGGAGTGGGAGGAGGAATATCCACAGCAGAAGACACCAAGTCGATTTGTCGATTTATAAGTTTCTCGACATGATCCTTGTATTTAGAACGTGACTTCTGAATGGCTATTCTGATCTCCAACCATTCAGAGAGACCATACTTCGTGATAGCATCGGCGTAGAAGGATTCAGTGGTGTCGTTCTCTCTGAATATTTCGACTTCAACAATTGGAACTTTGATGGTCGATCTTCCAGTGATGTGAACCTTGTTAATTCTGGCAGCACGATATCGAAAGTGTACTTTCTCTTTACACCATTTCAAGGTAGATTGAGATACCTTGGTCTTTTCTTCGATAATCTTTTGGGCGTCTTCCCACAACTGCCGTTGGACTTCGATGGGAGTCCTTTTCAGTACGGGGTCATTCACCGATTCTTGGGCAAGCTGGATGGCGAGGGCCTTATCTTTTTCTTCAGCTTCCTTCTTTTCGGCGAGTAATCTTTTGGCTTTTAGGTGATCAGCGAACTCTTTCTTTGACAACCTGAACTTTGTGGGAACAGGAGTGACTTTGGAGCGAGGGAGGATGATTCGCTGATCTTCGAACTTCTTGATCATTTCTTCTCTCCTTTTATGATCCTCTTCACTTAGCTTTTGAGGAGCTAAGGAAGGTTTGTTTTTGTGAGAGAGAAGTTGTTCTTCAGGTTCATCGGTCTCAGTGATTAAATCCAAGACCGGGATTATTTCTTCAGCTCTTGTGGCTGGGATTGTTGTTGGTGCAGCAGTGGGGACTTCTGCTGGATCCTCAAGCAGGGGAGAGGACTAGCTGAAAAGCAGCGATTGTTTAAGTAAGAAGAGTTGGGGAAGAAAGAGATAGAGAAAAGAATATGGTTAAGTGTATAGAGGTTTTATGGAGAGGAGAACTGAGATTGAGAAGGGATAGAGAAGGGATGTAGTGTAAGGGAAGAGAAGACATTGTACCTGACAAACTGGCTTTATCTGAAGGATGGCCAAATTGCCTTCTGCAGCGAGGCCTTTGTTTTTGCCTTTGTCAGCTTCAGATGCTGCAGGCTTTGTCTTGGTCGTCTCCCCTGATGGTTCTTTTATTGAAATCCCTTTTTCAGCAGGGACCTTCTTGGGCTGAATGAAGAAGAAATCATCATCATCATCGTCATCATCATCATCGTTTTTATGGGATGATGATGGTTCTTCGTCAGAGATGTTGATCGCTTCATCGTCTTCAACTTCTTCTTCAGACTCGACATCATCAGCGTAAGGTTCGGTCACGTCAGCAGCAGCTTCAGTTTCCTCATCGAGTTTCTCCCCATCAAGAGCATAGGGAGTTTTCTCGGTTTCCTCAGGGTTTTCAACTCCCTGAGGTTGTCCAGCAGCAACAGTAGTAGAACTCGTCTCCCCCTCAGCTAGGGGAAGGTCTTCAAGAGTTTTCTTCTCCCGCTCAAAATTATGGGCAAGGTCTTGATCCTTCTCCCCCTCTTCCACATGATGGATGGGGGAGGATATGATATTCTCAGCATCAGCAGCAGCATGCATTGGGTCATTGTCTTCCAGCCCAGAGATCCCAACACAATTTTCAATCTTGCTTAATCTGTCTTCTAGGCCAGATATCGCAGGAGTGAGTCTTTGGAGATCTTCTCGGTCCACCTGAGTAAAGTGCGAAGGAGCACAAGTGGCAGCGTTCAAGCGGAAAAGATTTGCTGCAGTAGATTAGTAGCAGCGCTGACATCGGTCCTTAAGAAGGACACTTCTCCCTTAAAATCTCCAAACTCTGTCTTCAATGATGTTACTTCAATGGACAGAGAGATGAAGTTTGTGGAGAGTGTGTTGTTGGTAGAGGAGTGGTCAACAAGAGTAGTAGCCAATTAGGCAATGTTGCTTTCCACCTTCTCCAGATCAGCACTGGAGGCCTTCTTTCCGACCTCAGCAGTCAGCGTTTTGAGGTTCTCTCCAGCGTTTGTAACCGCTGAAGAATTTGCTGAGAGAGTTGTGGTGAGGGATTCCACCTTTGTTTCTAGGGCCTTCAGGGAGGTATTGATATCCCCCAAATTAGGACCTGAAACAGTTATTAACTTATGAATAGAGGAAAACTCAGAAGTTTGGGGTTTTGAGAGAGGAGTAGGTTGAGTTATGTGTATACCTGCAGGCGGGTTGGCAAAGTTGTTGAAACCTTGTAACCCTGAATGGTATTCCATGTCGCCTTCGAGAGTGCCTTGGCGCATGGAGGTGCCTGCAGATCCTAAGTTTGTTTCCATCATCGCATGTAGAGTATCAGTAGCTGAATCATGAACGATGACGTTGGTTCCTGAGAACGGTGGGAAAATTGGTGGAGTGTCCAAAGAAAAAGTGGGAGGAGTGAAGGATGAGAAGATTGGTTGGGTGCGGAGTTCAGCGTTGGATCCGCTGACAATCACTTCAGTCTGTAGAGAGACTGAAGGAGGTGGGTTCAGTTCCAAGTTTATAACATCAGCGTTTAGAGACACTGAGGTTGGAATGGAAGGGGTGGCTTGAGCAGCTGTGGCAGAGCGTACCACGAAACTATCCAGCGACTCTTGTATAAGATGAGTCGTGGAGTCTTCAGCCGTTGATGGCTTGGAGGGTTGCTCTTTGGTTTTCTTGATCCTTTTGGAATCAAGTTGGGAAGATGAGTGTTTCCTTTTACGAGAAGGAGTGGAGGGTGCAGCCTGGGTATCAGCGGTTGGGATTACCACTGAAGTAGCCGCAGAAGTAGAAGAAGGAGGATAAAGAAAAGATAAGAGTGCAGAGAGACGTACCTCGTTTGGCAGGGGCTTGCAATCTAGAACTTTAGCGCCAACCTGAGAGAGTCTCAGGTCTCTTACCTTTGGGTATTTATCCCTAAGTCCGTGTTGAAAGACGTCACTGATAAACCTTGGATATGGAACGCAAGTTGGTCTTTCAGCCATGTTCACCCTGAAAATCAAGTCATCGTAGATGATTGACGCCCAATCAATGTGGAGTCCCTTCAGCAGAGCATATCCCATGGCCTGTTGGGGTTAGGATAGGTCAGTTGACCCGACTTTAGCTGTTAGACAGCTGATCAGATGAGCGTAGATGAAATGTATCTCGCTGGGCATCATCGACTTCTTGATGGCAGTTAGCTTTTTGTCATGGTTTTTTTCTCTCCCTGTGTCCCATGCGTAACCCATTGCATCAAAGAATGCAACCAGGGTTGCTCTATCAGTAGGGTTCTTTTTGGGATCTGGTAGGGGGACAAAACGGTTTTCCCTGGTACTGGCTGGAAGTTTTATAGCACGTCTGATATGGTTGGGGGTGATCTTGGAAGTACCATGGTCCGTGTCATAGAGAATGACATCGACCATTTTCTTTGGGTCTTTAGGTGAAGGAACCTGAGCTCGTCTGGCAATATACCAGAACTGAGCTAGTAGAGAACGATGAGCAGGGGGTGCAATGGTGAGAGCGTATGAAATGGGGCAATTTTTAAGAAAGTTCACAGCATCATCAAGATGTGTGACAGGTTTGTTTTCAGGGAAGTCGAAGAGAGCATAAGGATTATTATGTTGATAAGTAACCTTCTTGAGATTGAACTTAACCTGAGGAGCCTTTGTGATTTCTGTGACCTCAGCAGCAATGGAGGTCTTATCAGCAGGAGATTCAGTAGTAGATGCCATTTCTGTTAATCACATATAAACATGAAGAAGAGATAAAGAACAATGTCTTATCGTGGAAAGATTTTCCAAATAAGATGTTGTTGATTTTTGTCCATTTCATTCAGACCAAAGATGTCTTAATGAAGATTAGGGTTTTTTCTTTGTTTTGAAAAGGAGATACAAAACATGGAGAATATGTGTTTTCCAGTTTCTATTTGAAGAAGAGATTCTGGAAAGACATATGAAGAACAAGTTTAAGAGTTTTGTTTCAAACTTGAAGAACAACCATGAAGGTTGTGTTCATAAAATCATGAAAAGAAAATGATTTTATTTTAAAAAGGTTTCTTTTGTTTGATCTGTTAATAACAAGAATAAGATCAAAAACAAGTTAATAAAAGGTAAATAATAAGAATATTAACCTTTCGAAGTTTGAAGAAGATGAACAGTTCTTGAAACGAGAGTTCGAGATGCAACAGTAATTCTTTTCTTGAAGAAGAAGTTGTTCGCGTAAAGGAAAAATATAATTTGAAAGTGTTTATATAGTGTGAGTAGAGAGAGAGAAAAACTAGAGCAGGAAAGTTTTTCATCATGACACGGACACGTGTTTGCGTTTGATTGGATGAGAAAACGAAACGTGCAAACGTGTGTCAGAAAGAGAACGTGCCGGGGTTTATCCATTTGATTACGTCACAAACGTCTTTTCACAATTTAGGATGTCTCTGAGGTTTTTGAAATACTCAGGGACACTTTTAAAAAATAAAGCACTGAATAGAAATATCAGTGTTGGTTTTAGAAATTTCAAAGTATTGCTAATAAGGAAGAGATATTCAGCGATACAATTTGTTTTAAAATCTTGCATTCATGCGAACGTCAGTGAGTAAAGAGAACATACCTTGATATCAGCGAATCAAGTTGTTCAGAGAGAAAATGATAGAATGGGTTATATAAGTTGGTTTTATCCTTTTGCTGATCAAATGCGAACCGCTGAAGATTTTATTCTTCAAAGTTCAGCATTCCAAGCTCGCTGATGAGAAAGTTAAATGTTGTCTCATCAAGAGGTTTGGTGAAAAGATCAGCGAACTGAAAGTAAGTTGGGATAAAGTGAAGTTTTATATCACCATTCATCACATGATCTCTGATAAAATGATACCTGATTTCGATATGTTTGGTCTTTGAGTGTAGCACTGGATTGTTGGCTATAGCGATGGCACTTGTGCTGTCGCAATAGATTGGAATTTTTGAGAGCTGAAGGTCATAGTCCAGTAGTTGATTTCTCATCTACAAGACCTGAGAACAACAGCTTCCAGCTGCTACGTACTCAGCTTCAGCGGTGGAGGTGGACACTGAGTTTTGCTTTTTACTTGTCCAACTCACCAGCTTTCCACCTAGGAGCTGACATCCTCCTGTTGTGCTTTTCCTATCCATCTTGCAACCTGCAAAATCACTATCTGAGTAGGCAATTAGATCAAACCCTGAGTCTTTGGGATACCAAATACCTAGGTTAGGAGTACCCTTAAGGTAACGAAAGATTCGCTTTACAACGATCATATGAGATTCCTTAGGTTCATCTTGATATCGTGCACACAAACAGGTTGCGTACATAATATCAGGTCGACTAGCTGTAAGATACAGAAGAGAGCCGATCATCCCATGGTACGTCGTGACATTAACAGGTATTCCAGAGGGATCCTTGTTTAGTGTCAGCGGTGGTGCCATAGGGGTTTTCATTGCTGAACTATGAGTTAAATCAAATTTCTTTAGCATGTCTTTAACATACTTTCCCTGATTAATGAAAGTTCGTTTTTCATTTTGTTTTATCTGAAGACCAAGGAAATATGTTAGCTCACCCATCATACTCATTTTATACTCTGCTTTCATCCTTTCAGAGAAACGAGTACAAAGGTCAGGGTTAGTAGAACCAAATATAATATCATCGACATATATTTGTGCAAGAATGATATGACCTTTTACTTTCCTGAAAAATAGAGTTTTATCGATTTTACCACGCTCAAAATTTTCAATATGGAGATAAGTAGAGAGAGTGTCATACCATGCACGAGGAGCTTGCTTTAAGCCATAAAGTGCCTTAACCAGTTTATAAACATAACCTGGATGCTTAGGATCTGAGAATCATGGAGGTTGTTCCACGTAGACTTCTTCATTCAGTTTTCCATTAAGGAACGCTGACTTAACATCCATCTAATAAACTTTGAAGTCTTTGTGTACAGCGTAAGCTAAGAATAGATGAATGGCTTCTAGTCTTGCCACTGAGCAAAGGTTTCATCATAATCTATACCTTCCTCTTGTCTGTATCCCTGAGCAACGAGTCGAGCCTTGTTGCGGGTTACAGTTCCATGTTCATCCAACTTGTTTTGATAGACCCATTTAGTGCATATCACTGACTTGTCAGATGGACGAGGAACAAGCTTCCAAACTTTGTTTCTTTCAAATTCAGTCAGCTCTTCTTGCATAGCACTGACCCAGTTTGGATCTTGGAGGACATCATCTGTTTTCTTTGGTTCAATCAGAGAAATAAAGTTAACAAATAAGCAAATGTTACCTGCACTTCGTCGAGTCTGAACACCAGCGTTTGGATCACCAAGAATTTGATCAATAGGGTGATTTATTGTCCATCGCTGAACTGGAGGGGCTGAAGATGAGGCTTCAGCAACTTCTGGAATATCAGCCAAAAAAGGAGTAGGTGTAGATGTCATTACATTCACTGATTGCTGAGAAGTAGATGGAATGTCTGAGACATTTGGTTCAGAAGCAGGCATAGTGTTTAGAGGAACAACTGAGACCCATGAAGTTTCAGCTTCACTAGTCTGCATGTTTGGAATGATAGTAGGACCATCATCTTCAACGGGATGAGTATGAGGAGTGGGAATGTCTTCTGAATCACCAAGATGAGAAAACATCCATTGATTCAGTTCTTCAGTATCAAGAGAAGGTTTAGAATTCGCTGAACCAGATTCGTCAAACGTGACGTGAATCGTTTCTTCTACAGTCTGTCTTCTACGATTGAAGACCCTGAAGGCGTTGGAGATTGAAGAATATCCAAGAAAGATTCCATCATCAGCCTTAGGATCAAACTTTCCAAGGGCATCTCTGTTGTTCAGTATGAAACACTGACATCCAAAGATGCGAATAAAGCTAATTGAAGGCTTCTCCCATGAAAAAGTTCATAGGCTGTCTTCTTGAATCTTTTGACGATCAACGACCTGTTTTGCGTAAAACAAGCAGTGTTGACAGCTTCTGCCCAAAACTGAGTAGACATGTGAGAATCGCTGAGCATTGAACGTGCAGCTTCAATGATAGTTCTATTTCTTCTTTCAGCGACTCCATTTTGTTGCGGTGTTCTCACTGAAGAGGAGTTGTTAGAAATACCCTTACTCTCAAAGAAGGAATCAAGAGAACTGTTTTTGAATTCAGTCCCATGATCACTCCTTATTGAGCGAACGGTCATATTGTTCAGGACTTCCATTTTCCTGACAAAGGTGATGAGTTCTTCAGGGGTGTCACTCTTAGAATGGAGAAACATTACCCAGGTATAGCGAGAGAATTCATCAACTATGACCAGTGTATATTTCTTTCCAGCGATGGATTGTTTGTTAACAGGGCCAAACAAATCCATTTGGAGAAGTTGTAGAGGAGATGACACTAAGGAGACTTGCGTTGACTTGAATCTTGCTTTGGTCTGCTTGCCTTTCTTACACGCTGAACATAAGGACTCTTTGGCGTATGAGTGTTGAGGTAGACCAGTAACTAACTCTTTAGAAGAAAGAGTATTCAGTGTCTTGAAGTTGAGATGAGAGAACCTCTTATGCCATAGCCTGTTGACATCAGACGAGGCTTTTGAGAAGAAACATGAGTTCTCAGTGGTTGTTGAGTCCATGTTTATTACATAAACATTTTCCAAACGATAACCGCTGAGAGCTATCTTCTCTCTTTTGTCAGCGACAAAGCAGGATTCCTTAGTAAAGATTACTTTGTTATCCATGTCGCAAAGCTGACTGATGCTTAGAAGATTATGCTTAAGCCCTTCAACATATGCGACTCTTCTGAAGGTTGTTGTACCATTTGAGAGTACACCAAACCCTCGGGTATGTCCTTTTCCGTTTCCACCGAAAGTCACAGAGGGACCCTTCTCTTCCTTATACTCAGTGAGCAGGTTCTTCTTACCAGTCATATGTCTAGAGCATCCGCTATCCAGATACCAGATACCCTTCTTAACCTACAAACAAAGGAAGATTAGTTTGACTTGGGCACCCATTTCATCATGTGTACACACTTGTCAGTGGAGGTAGATGGAATGGAAGGTTCAGCAGTCTTCGCAGCATTTGAAGATTCAGTTTTATTTTTAGTCTTCACTTTGGTTAATTTCTTAACCTCAGTGGTCTTCTTTGCCTTGGGGGCATTGATCTTCACCTTAGCTATCTTTTCAGCTTTGGTGGCTGTAGGGCACTTACTAGCAATATGATTTGTAAGTACACAGTGATAACATTTCCTGTAACTAAAAGTAGTTCTAGGACCATTTGCATGCTTAGCCGTTAGTTTTAAATGAGTAGGGCTAGCACAAAGTATATATTTGGTATTGGAAATGGGAGGAACAATCAGTTCTTCAGATTTCTTACCATTAACATCCACTTTGATTCTAGGAGTAGATCTCTGAATGAATCCACGCTGAATAAATCCAGGGATTTTATTCTTTGAACCAGAGGGATAAGTCACTGAAGCTTTAGGAACATTCAACTTAGGTACACAAGTACCCTTCTGAGGTTTTTGGTTAAAAGCAAAAATCCTTTACCTTTGTGTTTAGAGACTGAGGTAGGTTTTGGATAAACAATTTTCTCGTTACCTTTAGAAGTTAGGGTAGAGATTTCCTCAGGGATGGTAGGTTTTGAAGAGGAACACTGAGAAGAGAAAGTGTCAGGGATAGAGGATATGAACATTCCAAACTTAAGCATGGAACGGTCAGTGGTTGGTTCTAGAGTTTCATCTTTGTAACCAAGACCACGTTTATCACTCAGGAGAATCTGAGACTTAATTATCTCAGTGATTGTTGTTGAGGATTTATACCATCCATCAACAGTAGCTTTTTCAGCTTTTAATGCAACGATAGCTTCTTCGCGCTCGATTTTGACTAGCTGATTGATATGAACTTGATCTTTAAAATCTTCTTCAATTTTAGAAAGCTTTTCTATTTGAAGGTGACAGTTTTTAAGCTGTTCAGCGAGATCAATGTTTTGATTTTCAATAACAGTTTTGCCATTCATGGCTTCATATACACTTCTGGTCAGCAGATCGATTTTTCGAAGACTATCAGCTTCATCAATATTTAAAATATTGGTAAAGAAGGAAGGTGATACCTTAGTAGCAGAGGTTGAAGTAGAGGGAATGTAAGACTTTTCTTCCTCATCTTCAAGTTTGTCCATGAGACAGAGATTGGCTTCATCATCATCTTCAGAGTCAGATGATTCTTCTTCGTCAGAGGCAGCCCAATCATAGTCAGCCATCAGGCCTTTGCCTTTCTTCTTAAAGGTTTTCAGCTTTGAATACCTTTCTTTCAGCTTTTTGTATTTTTCATCTCTAGTCCTGGGAGTAAAGTTTTTCTTGGGAAAAGCTGAGGATCTAGAGACTTTCTTTGATCTGCACTATCTAGCAAAATGTCCTATCTTTTCACAGTTATAGCAAGTAGCAGTAGCCTTATCAACATGAGTTGATGATCTTGGCTTATCAGTAATAGCAAGAGGTTTGTTCTTTCTGAAAATTTTCTTATAGGCGAATCTCCTAAATTTATTAGAAAGGAGAGCCATGGATTCATCAAGATCTGAAGAGTCAGGATCTGATGAGCATTCAGAGTTAGGCTCCAACTCAGTGATAGTGATAGTAGATCGCTGAGTGGTAGGTGACTCTGAGATTAAAGCAACATGGGTGCTTTTGGAATCTTTTACAAGATTCTTCTTAAGATGACTCGATTGCTCATGATTAAGCATCGTGCCATATAAGGTAGAAAGAGTCATGGATTTTAGATCCTTTGATAGCTTGAGACACATTGAATAACTGTCCCAGCTTTCAGGTACACATTCTAAGAACTTTGTCAGTACTTCAAAGTTAGAATATTCCTTACCAGCAGTTTTTAGATCTATTATTAAGCAGTTAAAACGTTGTGTACTTCAGAGATAGATTCATTCTTACCACAAATGAAGCTTTCGTACTGTCTTACCAGGTTGATCTTACGTGAGTCCTGGACTTCAGACGTACCTTCATACTGAACACAGATTGTGTCCCACGTGGCTTTGGAGTTTTTCAGGTTCATAACGGAATGGTAGACTTCGTCAGGAAGAGCCATGGAAAGAATGGATCTGGCTTTGGTGTCGATAGCCACTTTCTTCTTATCTTCATCAGTCCACATATGAATTTCCTTGGGAACCAACCTTTCTGGAATAGCAGCTCTATTCTCAGCGGCTGGAACTTCAGGATCAATTCTAATAGGAATATATGGGTCGTTTTCAAGATAATAAGGCATAGTAGGGTTTACAACTTCTAAGAAGAGAATCATCCTATTTTTCCACAGATTAAAGTTATCTCTGGAGAATATAGGGGGTTTTACAAGAGAACCGTTGTCAATATAGTTAGTGTTTGTGTTGGTAGAAATTTTAAGAAATAGCAATGAAGAAGAGATTAGTATAGATAAGATCTTGTTTATGAGATTAAACAAATCTGCTCTAATACCACTTGTTGGTCCCGAAGGGTTATACAAGTTTGTAGAAGGGGGGGGGGGTTGAATACAAACACATGATTTTTACTTTCTAAATTGTTAATTGATAAATCTTAAAACAATTTACAACTTGTTGCGGAACAAGATTAAGGATAAACCTAATCTAAACAAGTTAAGAACACTAAGTTTCTTGCACTAGAAATAAGATAGAAAGGAGATAAGAATATTACGAATAATATTCTAACACTAAGAGAGAAAGAAGAAGATGGCCGAGCTCTTCAATTTTGAAGTAGGGTTCTTCTTTATATACTGCATGCATTTAATGCATGGCAGTGTTACTTTACACGTGGCAGCAGCTGAGTGGTTGCATGTTTTGACCTTTGTAGACAACCTTAGTAGCTGCATGGTGCACAATGTAGAATCAGAGTTTGTTGTACGATTCTAGACAGAAGGGAGGTCCGTTCTGACATTTCGTACGGAGACGTGCAAGGGGTAAGACAAAAGTAACTTGTAGAGGAAGACTTCATGATCAGCGTTCGTTGAACAGTTCTTTATCAGCGAGTGATAAAGCTCAGCGATTGCTGAAGTCTTCTACTTGATACTTCACGTTGAATGGACAGGTCTTGCTTTGCTGATATCCGCAACAGTTCATTAGTAGACTTGTCGCTGGTTCTTGGGCTTGATCTTCGACTTCAGCGTAGAACCTTTGTTGACGTGAGACTTGTCTTCAGGGATCATAAGTAAACAACTATAACTTATCATCGATCATCACAGAGACTGAACAGGCTCAGAGCTACTGGATGAACAGTGTTCGCTGAATGTCTAATCTAAAGAGCGAGAGTTCCTATCTGCGGTACTGTAAAGTCCTAGTACTTATCTGTGATAGTGAAACTCTAATACATATTGTTTACTTACAATTTTCACTAAGTGTTTAAGAGAGGGTCATTATCAAATCACTAAGGGTTTGGATCAACACAATTGATTTTGGTTGAGCTTATGGCTCGATTTATGACTTTATTGAGTCTTGAGGACATTTGTCCGGTTTTAATATTTTAATGTGGAGATTTGGATGTAAGTTGCATTTATTGCATTTTATTTGGAGAGTGTGTGTTTTGAGTGGGTGTCATTCAAGTGGAGGAATGTACTATTAGACTGCAATGCATTGGATCCATAGGCATATGAGTCAGTCATTTTTATATAGTGGAGAGTCTTGATATTCTCACTTTGGGAAGTATTCCATTTTGGCATTTTGTGTCTCAGTTTTGTAGAGAGGAACCGTATTGGGTTATACTCTGGTATTTTGTGTTTAGGGTTGGTATTCTAACACTTGTGCACGAACATCTTGAGTTATCAAGTAAGGAGCCGAGACTTCAATTCTTGAATGCTAGTAAGTAGGCAATAAAGATTCAGTGGAAATCTTGAGGTGTAACTTACTAGAGAATGAATAGACAATAAGATCGTGTGTCCTTGAGGTGTAACTAGGCACAACAGGCAATAAAGGATACGGTGGTGCCACCCGTTGCTGGATGTGGGATTTGAGGTGTAGCTTATTATAGCAGGCAATGGAGTCCGACTCGAGTTGGAGCTTATTAAAGCAGACAATAGAGTCACGATCTGAGGTGTAGTTCAATAACATGGTTATGTGGCTTAACTTTGTGTTCCGCCACATACAATGGAAGCGGGTATCCCCCGTCACCGAAAGGTGTTGCTTGGGTATTTACTTTTATCCATGTTTTCAGTGAGGTATTATATTTATGTGGATTACCTTCCATGATTTATGGGTTGTGTTTTATGCCTCATCCGTGTTTGGATGTTTTGAACAATATAGATTTATTCATGTTTATATATTTGGAAATTAAATACTTATTCACGTTTTGAGTGAGTTTTGGATTGAGATCATTTTTGGGAAAGGCTTCCTATTAGAGCTTTCGTCACAGAATTTGTGTGTGTTGTGAAAATGGGTTGTTTGCATATTTAATATAAACCCCTTTTTGGAAATCACGATATAAGTTGCACTCTTTTTGTTTGACGAATTATATAATCACGATAAAAACCCTTGAACTCACTAGGCGTTAGCCTAACCTTTTTATTTGTCGACATGTACAACATGTTCCGGTTGGGGAATAGTACTAGTGACACTGGGAAGAGACGAGAGCTAGTTGTATGCACGAGAAAGGATTAGCTTGGTGAAGTCTTCCGCAATTATTTTGGGAATAGCAACTTGTATTTGGGTTGAGTAACACCTGATCTGTTTTAGTCTTAGTGAGTGAGTTAAGTTATTGAATGTTGGTATTAGTTATATGTTTTAAAGTTGAGGTATTTCCAAGGATGGTTTTGTAGAAAGGATTTTCTCCTTTATTTGGTCATTTTATTGAAGTTTTTATTTAGTTGCCCTTTCCAAATTTGAGAGCGTTACAAGTTGGTGTCAGAGCTTAAGTTTGAGTGAACTAGGTGTTGATTTTGGATACCTAGACTCAAACTAACATTATTTTAAGTGAATGAAAGTGAAATTGCACCATTAGGTACTTTAAGATAGGATATTTTGAGGTTGATGGAGTCGCTAAAAACAAGAATCACGTCGAGGGTAGCAAGGATGATCATGTACGGTACGTTCATAATTGCACCTGGTGAGTGTTATGGTGAACCTACAAGTCACATGTGTATGCTTAGAATGCTTTGATGTGATGACCGTTGGGGTAGTGAAAGAGTTTCTAAGCAAGTAGACGTTAGAAGAGAATGATGATGATGGTATTGTCGCTTGGATTGACAATAAGAATGATGATTACATTAAGTGGACCGTCTCGGTAAGAATTATTGGTTGGATTAGAACCATAGGATTATTGAATCGACCTTAATTCGAGGAGAAATTGTATGGTTAATCGATGCGACTTCAGGTTATTGCCTTAAGAAGTTTGAGCATTCGGATGACGATAGTGTAACTGGGAAATTGAGGAGCGTGGTTGTGGATCCCAATATCAAGTGCAATCAATGAAATCAACACAAAAGAATGACCACAATCAATAAGGAATTAGATTGAATGCAGAAATTGTATAACACTGAGTTTTGTCGTACAAAAGTAATTAGCAATATCAATTAGGTCATTAAACCCTAATCTAGAGTTGTCATCCATATTTATACCCCCTAAAGGATATTTACAAGAATTGGCAATATAGGTCCCTGAACTTTTATTCAACTAATAATTGAGACGTAACAATCACCCCCTTTGAATTGAAGTTCAATCTCGCGCCAGTTGGGGACATATCGCTTACGGATGGCAAATAATATCTCGAAGTGCCGAATGGAGTTTTTGAAATCTAGCCTTTCTTCAATCTGTTTCAGCATCTCCCTTGCAAGGAATTTCCTCAGGTTAACGATCTTTTCGGTTACGTCCTTCTCTTCTTCATCAACTATCTTTCTCAGAAATGTGCGGATCTCCATCAACGTTCGCTAAACTTGTTCAGTTCGTTGACTCTCATGAAGCGCTTCTCTCCTTTGTCATTCAGATACACTATTCCAGTTTCGGGCTTTAACAGTAGGGTGTGTACTTGCAAGTCTTCAAGGTCTGGAAGAGTCAGATTGGGCTTGAGCACATTGACTTTTCTTTGGTTGCTTTCAATCCTCATCTGAAAATCATTAATATGCGAGAGAGTTATGGCGCACTTCATGAAACGTTTGATGGTTTCGAGAGCTTTGGTGTAAGGCAGAGGTCAGATGGTCCAAGTCTTTAGCTCACGCAGGATAACCGGAAAATCTTTCAAATTCATGTTTCGGAAATCAGCCTCTGAGAAGACCCATTCTCGTTTGACCGTGAACACGGGGAACCACACCTTCAGAACTTTATCAGACACAATTTCAACTATTTCTGTAATTCTGTGGCTGCTGGTTCTGACTTCATGTACCATTCGACTCCTATTCATCACTTCCAAATACTTATATTGAAGAGGATCATCTAAGTCTGAAACCCCGTAACACATGATTGGGTCGAGCGGCCTGATCCAGTGAACGAAAATTTTCTTCTGAGATTCTTCTAGGTAGGATACGAAGATTCGAACTCTCTCCCAACGAAATGGTTGGTTAGGTTGAGGTTGAGTCATTTCTGGTTCTGGAATCGGTATCTCAGAAGATGTACCTGCAGTATTGGGTTCAGTATGTTGAGATTCGGTTACCTGCTCGCTCTAAAGTAGGAACTGGTCATAATCATCATCATACATTCCTTCGTCATCTAAGTAGTGCCACAAAGAATCAGTTTCAGATTGAATGACTACCATGGCTTTTTCACTCCATATGCGTTCCGTCTCTGGATCTATCTCTGATTCGTCGTCTATGAATTCCAGATCCGTTCTTTTCGAAACTGTCAGCAATAAGATCTTTTCTGTTTCTCCCTCGGGCTTTTCAACCGTCGGGTTTGCTGACTCAAGAACTTGTTCTCTGACCAGTGTTGACAACTCTATATCCTGAACCATGTTCTGATCTTCACTTTGATGGGGTGGCTCAGTCTCAGTTGGAGTTTCTGTGATTGGCTTTATTGTTGAGGTTGACAGCTCAGTCGGTCGTAGTCGCTTCTCCCCCTTATGCTGAATAGGATCCTCCTGGTCATCATGCCCTCGTTTCAAGCCCTGTGCTTGATCCTTACAAGTGGTTTCGAGGTTGGCAACCCTATCTGATAAAGTACCAAGGGTGCGTTGAACATCGGTGAGTGTGGTGGTAAGTTTGTCAAGTTTGGCAGTTATCTGGGCTTGGGTATCTGTTTGGGTGTTTGGGGGTGTGACCTGTGATCGGAGGAGGCTCACAAGGTCAGCTTTGGTGGATGTATCGGTGTTCGTTTGTGACAAGAGCTTGTCTAATAAGGGGGCTTTCAGGGTGTCTATGTTCATGTCTTGTGGGGAGGGTTTGAGTTGGGTAGGTGGAATAGGCTTTTGAACGGGTGGTCCGGTTATCACTTCCGTACCCTTTATGGACCGTTTAATGAAGTCTATTTCCTCCGATAGCTTCTTTAGTATCTCTGTTTGGACAGCCTTTAAGGCGCCATCCAGGGTCTCTTTGGAGTTGAACTCTGGGATACTCACTCTTGGCTCACTTAGAATGCCAGTTGTAGTAACAGTAGTGGGGTGCACCGCTGTACCGCCTGCGTTCACGGTTGGCTTAATGATAGCCGTGGCAGGACTTCCACCCTGGGCGTTCCGGTCGAGTCACAAAGAATCTCGACATTAGTCATACTGGTTTGAAGTGTCCTAGCCGAAAAAAGTATAGTATCAAGTGGCTCTAGACTCAACTGTGCATCGAGAGAAGTCGAGAATCGGTGCAGGAGTTCTCTTGTTTCAACACCGGAACTCTCCAAGTGAGAGACCGGTGGAAGTTGTGCTACGTCCCCATGTACAAGTGAAACATAAGTCTGTTGAGAGACTAGTGAGTGGCCGGGGAGGGTGTGCGAATGCGTCGCTAGGTCCACGGCGTCTTTTTCAATACCCTGTCCCAACGAATGAGACGGGGTAGTGGATGTGGCTACCTGGCTCAGAGGAGGCTGAGTGGAGGCAACCTATGTAGATTGCCTCTTCGCTCTATATCTCTCGTTATTTTGTTTACTTCTCCTTTCCCTCACTCACTCACTTTCGTTTTCATTTTCGACTATAACTCCTTCCGTTCTCCTTATCTCTCCAGACATAGCTTGGGTGGTTTGGATGGGTGCTAGACGAAACTGACCATCGTTTTGATCAACCGAGTCAGTTGACTCATCATCTGATCCGGAAGACCATGGTTCGGAACCGGACTCAGAACCTGATTCAGAACCAGATTCAGATCCCGACTTTGAGCTAGAGCCAGATCCAGAAGTAGATCCAGATTTGGAGCCGGAGTCTGTGCTGGATGATGATGCTTGCTCTTCTTGTGCCATCTCACGCATGATGTCGACGACTTCCACTTCGTGTAAGGTTTGGTCATCATCCAAGATCTGTATGGATGTATGGGATGGGTGGGTGGTTGGCTTGACGAGCTAGCTTCGTGTGACAATCTTTCGGCACCGCCCTCGTCTGTTCCTCACAACAGATTTTCTCTCGTCACACCCTGTCCGGGAGCCTTGCTCTCCAGACCCTACATCCTCTAGTACGGGGACCCGCACGCCTCTCGGGACGCACTCCTTGGTCAGGTCCTACCAGATCTGGCTGGACCATCGGAGCGACTAAGTTGTTCTCTCGCCTATATGTTTCGACATTCGGTGCCGAAGGATTTGCGAGAGCTAGCAGGCCGACAGGTATGATCATTGGAACTACGCCTGGAATTTCCTGTTTGTTTTGCACTCTAGTCATACGAGTAGAGAGAAATACCTTGTGTGCAGAATGCCTTGGGATCGTGTGATAGACGTCGAGAAAGTAGGCAACAAGGAGTTGGAGAAACCGTGGGAACGGAAGGCACGTCAGCTTTTTGTTGCCCTCTTTCAATTGAACCTTCTGAATTAGTTCGTTCCATAGAATCGATGCGTAGTCGGTGTGACGGTGGTATGCCACACCGTGTATGAGTCTCAGCAGGTTGGTGCTCGTCTGGTGGATGCCTTTTGTGATCGCTGATAGGCATCGGTTAAGGATTGTGAAAAAGAGTATACTAGATCGGCGTCAGGTGAGCTCGAGTGAAGTGTGATGGATGGTTGAGCTCCCTAGCGTATCCAAGAGCATGCATTTCTTGGCAGAGTAGTGCATCAGAAACCGGGTTGTCGAATCTGACTCTGCCAGGGATGGAAGTCGCTTCCGGTAGCTAGAGGACCTGGCGGAATAGGTCCCTCGTGATGACCAACGGTGTATTATCAATCCGGCCTTCAAGAACAGTTTCAGGCCCACGAGCAAATGAGGTTAAGGACCTCTAGAGTTGTTGCACGTACACCTTTGGGACTTCGGCAATTGTCGTCAATGCATAGTAGAGGGAATGGCCCTTCAGAATCTCGATGATGACGGGACACTGGCAAATGATTGAGGTCGTGTCCAAATGATAGTTGTTTGGGGTGATCGGTAGGTTCGGTCCGCCCGGAAGGAGTGCGGCATCGGCATTGTGATCGGGGTTGTCTTGTTGAGCCATTTGGATACCTGAAAACATTGCACTTGTGAGATAACACTGGCAGGACAGAACCAGTTTGGAAGGTGTCCTGGGATTTAGGTTTTCCCGGATTTGATTGGGACCAGGAAACTAAATGGACCCGGAACATAAACCTACCCGGGAGTCACATTGACCCGGGGTCGGAAAACCAAGCAAACCAGGGTTAACTAAAAAAATGGTGACCCGGGATAGGTCTAACCCGAAACCAATTCCGGAAATGGCCGAACCCCAGGATCGGGACATGAATCCGGGAATTGACAAGATCCGGGACCGGGACCGGGAACTTACTCAGGAGTCAACCCGGGACCCGGTATTGGATGTATGCGGTAACATTTCAGGAGACATGTGTAAGCCGGGAAACGACAAGAACCCGGGAGATGGTAAATCCCGAGAATCCAAGGATCCCGGGTGCCGCAACCCCGGTGTTGAACTCGGGAGATCTCAAACCAGGTATTCGTCGAGTAATCGTCAAATCAGGGCAACTAGAAACGAAATCAGGATCGATAAGCATCTGTTTACCCTTCGTCGACTCCCTAATCGAAGCCTATAGTGATCGATTTGAACAAAATTGTGTGAACCGAAGGGTGTCAACCCTAATCGGCGCCGCGATTCGATTTAGGGAAATCGATCGACAAATACTTGAAATCGAGCGATTGATTGCTATCGATTACTGATTAGAGCAATTTAGGAAACATACCTGAGATCAACGGGATGAAACATGAGACAGATTTGAGTAGAATCGAAGAATGTGAGCAGAACTTGGTTCGGGAGAGGTTTGAGCGCGAATGATTTGAAAAACTTGTGAGTAAAACTATTGAAAAACGGTTTATATATGGGCCGGACCCGGGAGTGTGTCCCGGATCCGTGTTGTGTCCCTCTCCCGGTCCAGACTTATCTCACCCTTAGGGAAATTGCAACATTAGTCCTTTTAGTTTGAGAGTTGCTCACATTTCCCCCTTGTCTATTAAAAATACCAATTCTCCCCCTCTAACTTTTTCAAAATAACTTTTCTCCCCCATAACTTTTGAAAGTGACAGTTCTCCCCTCAACTGTTCAAAATAGCAATTCTCCCATTTGTCATGTGTTTGGAGCATCCTGAATCTAGAAACCACACATGATCGGGCTGCAAAACAGAGATTAAGGGTTCTTAGGTACCCATTTGTAAATGGGTCCTGATGAGTTAGGTGTAGCACCTTTTCTTGGAGCCCGTCTAGATTTGGGTCCTTTTTGAGATTTAGAATAAATCAAATGAGATTTAAAGACATGATACGTGCCAATCCAATCAGATGCATGTTTATTATTCACAAAATCATTCAATCCACACACAGAACAACAAACACAATCACAAGAAAGTTGAATCAATTCCTAAACGGAATTAAGTTTTAAAGGAAATTGAAAATCGTGTTCAACAGACTTATTAAAATCAAAACCATGATTGTCATTGTTCATCCTAGAATGCGAAAAAGAATTAAATGATTATGTCTTCTCTTGGCGTATCTTTGGCTTCTTTTCTACCCACACTTGTCGAACAACTTTCCCCCGACCCGTTTTATCTGAAATAACATTAAAGTCATTGTCAGAGGAATTGGAGTAGTAAGATTGTCGTTTAGTCTTTTTACCGGTTTTAGATCGTTTCTTTGACCGACTGTTAGATTTGGATGTCGAAGAAGTAGTTTGAGAAACGTTTTTGGGGTTAGAACATTCTCCTTTTTTCAAAATTTACCAGTGTGGGCATTTTATCAAGAAGTTGAAGATGACTTACACGCTTTGGGGCAAAGTCAATTTTTTTTAATGTCTTCATCGGGACAGACCGTGGAATTCATGAACGCAGAAAACCTTTGTTCAGAGTCAAACGGAGAATCATCGTCCGAGTCGGATGAGGAACAGTGAAAGTTTTAGAAGGAATCAGCAGCGAAGGGATTGTCAAAATCAGAGAAAATATTCCTTTTTACCAAGTCGGTTTTAACCTCCTTACCTCTATTATAAAAACTCAAAGACTTTTCATCAGTGTCGAGAGACACGCCTAAGAAGGCTTTGCACGAGGAACTATTCGAATATGTATTGGACAGTTCAACTGAGATTGTGTCGGGGTTGCTATTTTTAATCTGAGAGTTATCAATATTAGCCGTAGCAACCCTTTCCTTTAGAGCTTCTGCCGCCAATGGCAGACAGGTTAGACGTTAGTCTAGCAATCTCGGTTTTAAAAGTCGTTCTTTCAGATCCAGATAATGTCTCGGTTTTGTTTTGTTTATGCTCTTGAATTGTGGATAAAAGTATGGTCCTTTCGAAGTCAAAAGCAGCCTTGTGCCTTTCAATTGATTCTCCGAGTTAGAAAATAATGTTTTCCAATATCAGAGGTGGAACATATTGTTTGAAGTTCGATTGATCATAAGATCCCACATCTGGTGTTGCCTCAACTAGAACAGGTATTTCCACAGCTTTGGCAAGAGAACAGATGTCGAAATAATCATTTGAAAGATAAGGTGTTTTGTTTTTCAAATAAGGTGGATTAAGTTTTTCATAAACAAAAAGAACCTGAACGTTAATGTTCTTTCGAGGTTGTTCATCTTTCGTATTAGAATCGACATTATCAGGTTTTCCCCTACTTTTGGTAGAGGAATACCCGTTTGTATTTTGATGGTTTCTTTTTCCTCATCCTCCGGATACAGCTTGGTCCATTTGATCTTGTACTCCGGGTATCTCTTATCTAGTCCTAAAAAGATGAATTCATAAAGACTGGGGACTCTTGATAAGATTTTCTTTAGGTAACACGGATTGTCATATCCGAGTCCCCAAAGAGCGTTGTAATATTTGAATTCCTTCGGTTTGTTCAAATGAATAGTTTGGTCCGATTGACCTCGTTTATAGAGTTTGGATTCGAGATCCTTAAGCTTGTTAGTCAAATCATCGTTTTCTTTTTCAACATTTGACTGAAGAGTGACAATCTTATTATAGTCCTCCTGAGACTTATTTAACTTTTTTGTGAATCAGATAATTGAGTCTCAAAGGATTCTGTCCTTTTGGAAATAGCTGAGCATTCAGACTTATAGTTTTCAATTATGCACTTATGTTCAGCTTTTTCAATCGCTAGTTTGCCTATGGTGTCATATTTGCGTTTGACATCGGCTTTTAGTTTAGTTATTAGGGCGTCTTTGGTTTTAAACTTTTTTTTAAAAGAATCTAATGTACGTACGATAACTTGCATCTGATCGATAAGTTTGTCATGAGTGGAAGCACATACCTGACATTCAGTTTTCTCATTGGGCTTGCTCAAAGATTCATCTTCAGATTCAGACTTTTCTGGTTGAGTTCCAGTGTAGTACATATGAGCTTCAGCCTCTTCCTCTTCGTCCTCGGTAAGAACGAGCCAATGATCATCTTCAGCCATCAAAGCCTTTCCAGCTTCTTTATGCCTAGCCAGAAGCATCTTGTTTTTGTAGTACTCAGCGTTTCATACTATAGGTATCCGACAGTCTTTTGCAAAATGGCCAAGTCTTCCACAGTTATAGCACTTGACTGGTTCGTCTTCTTCCTTCTCTTCAGACTTTCCCTCAGACTTATTCCCTTCATCATTCCTCTTTCTTCCTTCATCGATCTTTCTCTTTCCTTCATACTTGTCTCTATAGTCACGTCGCTTGGTGTTGGTGGAGTACCTCTGGTTGTTGGATGGTTTCTTGAAAAACTTCTTTTTCACGTACTCCCGAGATAGTAATGCAACAACTTTCTTGATTCCGTCAAGTTCTGGATCGGAGTCACTTTCAGCTTCATCGTCCTCATGCTCGGTCTCACTCTGAGCTTCTTCTCGATAAGAACTTCGCTGGAGGTGTTTGTCCCTCTTGTGAGAAATGAGAGCGAGATGGTCTTCTTTGATCTTCTTAGTAGACTTCTGATCTCCCATTAGTTCGCGAACCTCGTCTTCATCTTGTAGCAGCATCTCGTAGAGTCCGTGCAGAGGAACATTCTCTAGAATGTGATTGTGTCGAACATGTGAAACGAATCCCTTCCACTCAGGCTGAAGGTTGTTCATGAACTTGATGTTGTTCTCCGTGTTCGTCTTAGAGGTGTTCTTCTGGAGGTCGTTGATGAGAGTGCAGAATATTTCGTACGTCTTAGTTAGTGTTTCTCCTCTCCGGGCCTTGAAAGCTTCATAGCGAGTAAGACAGTTGGTAACCTTCAGTTGATTCCCCACACGACTGCCTTAAATGATATTCGCCAGTTGATCCCACATCCCTTTAGCAGTTGCCTTTTGAGTGTCAATGCTGCAGTAGATGTTGTTCGGAAGGCTGTAAATCAGGTATGTCTTAGCAAGTCTATCGTCACCCGTTCTTCTCTTCTCTTCGGGTCATTGCGTCGTATGGTTTGGGTACTCATTGGTCTGGAGGTCTACCTATTTGTTCTGGAACGTCCATCGTTGGTGTTGCAGCTGGCCCCCATCCGTCAACGAGCGCAGGATCTCGTGGTAGAGAGGCTTCGACTCGATGAAGCACATGAAGTTGTCTTTCCATAGGTTGTACTCTCCTCTATATAGGATCAGAGGTTTTAGGTCGGATCCTATAGCTAGCGCGTCTTGGGTGTTCATGGTTAATGCACTTGAGTGATCGTAAGACGAGTAAGGTGATCCAAAGGTAAAGGAGTGATCTAACGCGAAATGCCTACGAGGAGTGATCGACCTAACGCAATACTAAGTTCGAACTAGGTGGATTCGAGAAACTTACAAAAGAGAATTAAAGTAGCAGAGAACTAGCACACATAAAAAAATGAAAGAAGGGGATAATTGTATAATCAAAAGCAAACAGATCTGGAATAGGTGAGATCCGAAACCCGGAAGGGACTGGAACCTAGTGTTGGACCCGGGAGAAACCGGAACCCGGATTAAAAGCCGGGAGCTCAGATCCGGACCCGGACTCTAACCGGGAACTGATACGGAAATCGGAAGAGATCCGGGGTCGGTACGGGATCCAGATGCACAATCCGGTAAAGGAACCGGGAAATACTTGAAACCGGAACCGGGAATTGCAAAGATCCGGAACCGATCAGAACCGTGAATCGTTAGTTCCCGGATTCAAGCAAGTCGGGAAAAAGCAAGTCTGGAATACGTACCTGGGTGTTTAATCGCACGATTTTGACGAGATTTATTTGAGAAAAAATTCCTGTAAACAACTCTAACAACGCAAAACTCCAAAGTAACACGAAATAGAGATCGAATTGAATCTAAACACACCTTTGAGCAAGAAATCAAGAAAAATCTAAAAAAAGAGTCTTTTTAACCCAGTAAGTCGATTTAAATGATTTGATGACCAAAAACTTAAAGAAAGATTCCAAAAATTCGTGACAAACACAAGGAAAACAATACCAATCATCTCTTAAACATCAATTTCGTTTTAACCCAGAAATCAAAATTATTCAAAATTTTCAAGAACACAGTCGATAACTAATAAACCTGGAATGACTCAATTATCAATAGATTATGTTAGGACTAAAAGTCCTATAAAATAGAAAGTGATATAAAGAAAATAACTGTTTTATTTAATTGTTTGTAAAAGCCTCCTAATTTATAATATGGGCTTTAGTGTGTTTATGGGCCATGAGCTTGGACCTTAGGCCCTTGGTATTTAAAGTGAGTTTTGTTTAGAAATTAGGTTAGACTTTGAGAGATCAGGTTATGTGAGTAATAGAGATTAGAGAGAGTTATGTTCATCAATCCAATATTGTAACTGTCCACAATCGATCAATAAAGATTATTGCTTTCATATTCATTGTTACTTGATCAAACTGGGATCTACATGTGGTATCAGAGCAGAGGGACAAAGCTATCGATCTAAAAGGAATCTTTTTTTTTATTCTGTGTTCTTGAGGTTAGAATCTTAATCATTGATTTCTGTGTTAAAATCGAAATTATTGTTTGAGATATCGTTGGTATTATTCGTTTAGTGATCTTTACAAATTCATGGATCTATTTGGTAATTCTTCAATCATCAATTTTGAAATTTCAAAGTTATGGGTTTTATAGTCTCTGTTTTACAAATTCTTAATTTTTGCTCAAAAAGTGGATTTAGATTCGAATTGGCTAGTTGTTTTTTCTTTCTGGGGTTGTTGGGTGTATTCTTAAAGTGTTTGCAGAAGTTCCCTGAAGCATTCCGGCCTAAAAGTTGAGATTTTGGGACTCTAGGTACGTTTTTTTCTCTGCGTTTTGGTTGAATATGGGACTCAATATTTTGAGTTCCGGTTCTTTTTTCCCATACTGGATCGCAATTCCGGTTCCAGTACCGGATCCTATATCTACCGGACTTCAATTCTGGTTCCGAAATTACCGGACTCACATTCGTTTCCTGAAAAGACCGAATTTACCCGGTTCCGGATCTAACCGGGATTCAAACCCGATTCCGGTATCTTACTGATCCCGCTGCACACCGGTTCCAGTATCCAAACCGGTTCGGGTTCCGATTTGTTTGGTTCCAACTTTTGACTCCGGATCTCTTCCAATCCGGATCCTTTGATTCAGGTTCCGGATTTTCATATACCGGAACTCCCATACCGGATCTCACCAATCCCGGTTCCTACTTCCGGTTTGCCTCCATTCCTGATTTTCTTTACGGGAAACCACTTCCGGATCACAAATCCGGGAGTTCTCTGATCTTAGAGTTTTAAAAAATATTCTCGGGGCGCTGCCCCTTGACCCCACCCGTTAACCGGGTAGCGGGACCCCCGTGCTAAGTCGCCGAAAGGGGACATTTGTGTATTCTTTGGTACACTCTCTGATTTCTTTTAGATTGATATCTTGAATTGTCTCACGATCATTTCTTCCAAGTAACAATGTGTTACCCAACTTACACTGAACTCAAAGAGAAAGTTTCTCATTTAGAAGCCCAAATCACTAAGCTAGAAGCCGATGCCAAAATCAAATACGACACTATAGGCAAGCTAGCGATTGAAAAGGTTGAACATAAGTGTGTTATAGAAAACTATCAATCTAAATGCTCAGCCATTTCAAAAAGCGCGGAAACCCTAGAGACCCAATTATCTGAAATCACCGAAAAGCTCAGTAAGTCTTAGGAAGAGAATAATAAGATTGTCCATCTTCGCTTAACCGTTCAAAATGAAAATGATAAGTTGACTAACAAGCTTAAGGATCTTGAATCCAAACTTTACAAGCGAGGTCAAACAGACCAAACGATTCATTTAAAAAACAGAAGGAATTCAAGTATTATAACGCTCTTTGGGGACTCGGATATGCTAATCCGTGTTACCTTAAGAAAATCTTATCTAAGGTTCCCACCCTTTATGAGTTCAACTTTTTGGGACTAGATAAGACATACCCTGAGTATAAGATCAAGTGGACTAAACCGTCACAGGAGGATGAGGAAAAGGAAGACCTGAAAAGAAAAACAAGAATTCCTCTACCAAAAGTAGGGGAAAAGCTTGAAAATATTGAACCTAAATCGGAAGACGAGCCACCTAGAAAGAATATAAATGTACAAGTTCCTTTCGTGTACGAAACCCTTAATGCATCTTATTTGTAAACCAAAACACCCTACCTCTCAAATGATTACTTCGACATTTGTTCTCTTGCCAAAACTGTGGAAACTCCAGTTCCAGTTGAGGCAACACCAGATGTAGGATCTCATGATCAATCAGAGTTTAAACGTTATATTCCACCTCTGATTTTGGAAAACATCATTTTCAAACTCGAAGAATCAATTGTGAGGGACAAGGTCATTTTTGAAACCGAAAGAACTATATTTTTATCTACAATAAACGAGCTCAAAAAGAACAATACCGAGTCATTATCCGAATAAGAAAGAACGAGTTATAAAACCGAGATTGCTAAATTGACTTCTAAACTGTACGCCCTGGCGGCAGAAAATTTAACATGAAGGATGGCTAAGTAAAGTCCCGTAGATACTCCAATGAAGCCTACTTCTCCTGACACCATCTCGGTTGACCCGTCAAGTACTTGTTCAGATAGTTCCTCGTGCAAAGCTTTTCTAGGTGTGTCACATGACACCGATGAAAAGAGTTTGAGTCATCAAAATAAAGATAAGGGGGTTCAAACCGATTCGATACAAAGGAATCTTTTCTCTAACTTTAATAATCCCTTTGCGGATGATTCCTTTAACTGTTCCTCATCCGACTCTGACGGTGAAAACCCATTTGGTTCTGCACGACGGTTTTCTAAGTTTATGAATTCCTCTGTTTATCATGATGAAGATATTTCGAAAATTGATTTTGCCCCAAAGCTTGTAAGTCACACTCAATTTTTGGAGAAAATGCCTACACCGGTATATTTTGAAAAGGGAGAATGTTCTAACTCCAAAAATGTTTCTAAGGCCACTTCTTCAAAATCTAAATCCAAAAGACGGTCAAATAAACGCTCAAAAACCGGTATTTCTCACAAAAGACAATCTTATTACTCTAGTTCTTCTGACAGTGAGCTTAATGATTCTTCAGATAATCTTGTTTTTAGAAAAGTATAAATGGTTTGGAGAAAGAAATCAACTACAGAATATAGTAACGGAAACAGTCTCATAATTCTCTTGTAGTTGATACAAAGTCATTTACTTCCAAGACTGGTTCACGTGCTCATGTTTACCCTATAGCTAAGCTGATCAGTCTAAACCGAGCAAAGATATGTTGCACTTATTGTGGAAAGAGTGACTTCGTACATCCAAGGTATGTGAACAACTGGTATGGTACCTATAGCATTCCCAATCCCCATTTTACAGTTAAGGCATCTAACCATCAAGGATCCATCAAAGCATGGATACCAAAATATTTCTAATTTGTTTTGCAGGAATGTCATGTGTAACACAATTCAGAATAGTCATTTCACATGACAGCAATAAAAGGTTACGCCAATTTTGAGGGGGAGCATCAGGTATTTGACATATACATGATCTTTTCAGTGAGTTCAAACACCTGGTAATTCATTCTGAATAACTTACTTGTGTTTGTTATCCTCCAATGTTAACTTCCATGAATGCCACATGTTATATTTTCTTGACTTAGTTATTTCCATGTCTCATATACTTGTTGATTTTTCGATGGAAATACACTCGCTTGAATTCCTTCTTGTGTTTCAAAGTTCGTCATTTCATGTCAATGATTTAATTCTTGTCTGATATATTAATTGTGACTTGTTCTTCACAATTAAACATTCTTCACAATTGTATCATTTATTGCAAATATTGTGCTTACCGAGTCATTCTGTTTTGCGCTTGATCTTGTTTATTGAAATTCCGTATTTCAAATGATTTTATGACTTCTGATTACCTCAGATCAGAACTCAGACTTCATTTTTATGACTTCTGTTTACCTCAGAACAGAACTCGGACTTCACTTTTATGACTTCTGATTACCTCAGATCAGAACCCAGACTTCATTTTTATGACTTCTGTTTACCTCATATCAGAACCCGCACTTAATATTTATGACTTCTGATCAACTCAGATCAAGACTCGTTCTTAAAGTTTTGACTTCTAATCACTACAATTTAGAACTCGTACTTCGATGTTTACCAAACTGTTATAATTGGTGCATGAAAAATAAAGTGTGAAATGAGTGATAGGATTTATATTGTTTCTATGGTCTATCCAGAATCGGAAGGACCTACCCAAGAAACACTTCCCCGTTATAGACAACAGTGAGGGGTCTAGGTACATAGATGAGTTTGGAGAGAAAAGAATTTGGTGAGGATGTGACAAGACTTAAAAGAATTATTGGTCCTTACCAAACCGAGTCAGTTATCCGGGTAACCACATAATCTATTCATTCTCGTTCTTTGGAGATGAATATTGTAACAGACATGGACCCAGTATCGATAACTTGTGTCACCCCACCCAGCCACTCAAGCATCCCACAAAAGATGCTTGTTTCATAAATGTACGGAGATTTAGCACATAATCTATCTATTCCTCACTCGGGGGTCTTAGATATTGAAAAAGGAAGACATCAGCTCCGGTCTCTGAACTTCATTTTCTAATCACTGTGTCTATTGATTTTTTACTTGAGTCCCAAGTTAAATCAATTTTTTGAGCCAAACAGATATAATTTATTTATTTAACACATGCACGAGTCTTTGTGATTCCCATTGCATATCTTTGTGATACTGCCGGAATAGTTTGAGAAGTAATTTTTAAAATTTTACTTCAGTGGTAACTAGAAGTCCTATCAGAGATACCCCAATGCCAACTATGAACATAGGCCACACAACTTTTTTAATTGTTGTGATAACAGTTACTATGTGTTTCTGTGTTAATTGATTACCCCATTCTGGTTACGCATTGTCTTATCTGGTATTTTGCTACTCATCAGTGTTGTCTTTGAAGTTACATGATGCTCAGGATGCTCCTAATCATCATGAGGGGGAGAACTGATGCATATTCAAAGATACAGATCATCATCATGAGGAAGGAGAAACGTGTTAAAAGCTCAAAGCCCCAAATTATCAAGTTGAGGGGGAGTAAGCAAAAGCCGAGTGGGAGTAACTGTTTTTGATTTGTGCAGAAAAGATTACAAGTGCATGGTTCTTCTCACCCCTTATCAATAAGTGTTCTCTACAAGTTGATTCCTACTTCGAGCATATTGGTTCAAGAAGTTCTGAAGTTTTTCAAAGCCAATTCAACTCGTGATACTATGAAGACTAAGAGCATATTTCAAGGGGGAGCGTGAAAGACCTGAAGTCAAGCAAAGCTAACATCTGTCAAAGACTCAAGAGGGGGAGAATATCAAGACCTGAAGATTCCAAGTTCATAATTTTTCTTTATATAACTTTAGGGGGATATTGTTAGGACTAAAAGTCCTATAAAATAGAAAGTGATATAAAGAAAATAATTGTTTTATTTAATTTTTTGTAAAAGCCTCATAATTAATAATATGGGCTTTAGTGTGTTTATGGGCCATGGGCTAGGACCTTAGGCCCTTGGTATTTAAAGTGTGTTTTGTTTAGAAATTAGGTTAGACTTTGAGAGATCAGGTTATGCGCGTAATAGAGATTAGAGAGAGTTATGTTCATCAATCCAATATTGTAACTGTCCACAATCGATCAATAAAGATTTTTGCTTTCATATTCATTGTTACTTGATCAAACTGGGATCTACATATTACATTTGGATCATTCGTATTTCTGCTCTGATACCAATTGTGGATCCCAATATCAAGTGCAATCAATGAAATCAACACAAAAGAATCACCACAATCAATAAGGAATTAGATTGAATGCAGAAATTGTATTACACTGAGTTTTGCCATACAAAAGTAATTAGCAATATCAATTAGGTCATTAAACCCTAATCTAGAGTTGTCATCCATATTTATACCCCTAAAAGATATTTACAAGAATTGGCAATATAAGTCCCCGAACTTCTATTCAACTAATAACTGAGACCTAACAGTGGTTTTTAGACGTTGAGTGCCGACCAAACTCATGCACGAAATCTATTTCTGAAATGAATTGCATCAGTTATTTCCGATGTTTCCAAATCATCATATGTGTTGTATTACGAAATTTTGGAAAAAACGTTTAGCACCCACAAGATTTTAAGCAATGATTTTAAACATGCATAAAATTATTTGATTGCATGTGGTTGCAAACTTTGTTGAGACCTTTTTTACTTTCGTTGTTGCATAACGCTATTTTCGGATACTGTGATATCCATATTTTAACGTTGTTTAGGGTCTTGGAAGACTAACTGCGATTTATGACTGTAATATTGGATCTCCTCTGCATATGTTAAGGTTTTGGATGAAGAGTTACCTTCCATTATTTTGGCGTTTGAGTTTTATTGGGAATTTTATTCCATGCAGGTTTTTGTTGAAAAGTGTTCCTTTATATCGTATTGCAACAAAAGGGAAATTTTTGGAATTATGATATTTTAGTCATAACTTTGTCTTATGCGATTTGATTTTTGAGAACGAAAATTTTGGCACCATTTGATTGTTTGGGTGCCATTGAGTTTTTATTGAGTTTTATGGAGGTTTTGTTGAGTCATATGGAGTTTTATTTTACGACATTTTGCTACACATGGATGAACCTTGAAATGCGTATACTTGAATTACTTTTACTGTTACTTTATGGGTTTTATTGAGCATTTTGTCTCATGCGAGTTTTGTTGAGAAATGTTACTTTTTGTCGTAAGGCAACCAAAAAGAGTAGTTTGGGAATTTTGTTATCGTATGGCTTTCTCTTTTGAGTTTCGTGTGCGAGTACGTTTCATTGCATAATATTTGGAGTACGAATTGATTTGTACTCATGGCGGGAGTAAGCGTATAAGTGTACCATGATAGTTTATCTTAATGTTTCGCTTTATGCACTTTCGGTTGTTCGTAATTTTGTTATCGTTTCCTATGAATGCATTATATTGAGTTATTGGTATGCTTGGCATTGTAGCCACTATTTTGGGAGCAAATATGTATATTGTTTGTACGACTTGAAAATTTGAAGTCGATTTAAATTATTATATATATCGATCAAGTCGCATGCACTCATCGTTTTCTTAATTTCGAAGAAAGTACATTAACGTATGCGAGTCTTGTTGGAAACTTTTATTCCATGACATTATATGGCTAAATGAGAAAGTTTTGGAATTTGACTTAATGAATTTCCTCTTTTGAAGTTTCGTATAAATCATCTGTTGCATACTATCTTATTTCAGGAAAAATTATTTATGTGCGCATTGCACAAATAGATACATGCTAGGACCATATCGGTTCATTTTAAAAGTTTGTTGAGCATACTTTTGCGTTTCGTCAGTAACTCGAGTAGTGATCAAGAAATTTTCAAAATGATTTTTTTTATCTGTGGGGCAAATGTGTCCATTTTCCACAACTACCGGTTAAGTGGTAGTAGATTTTTACACGTACGATTATGTATTATAAAAACCTTCGTGTCGAAAATCTTATGAAATTTTCGATCGACATATTTGTTGAGTCTTTCACTTAAAACCTTGAACTCATTAGAACTTTGGAAGGTTAAGCAACCCTGGTTAAGGGTGAGGGTGTATAGCACCTTGTCAGTGCAAGGTTGGGTTTTCCGATACGTGATAGTATCGTAAGCCGAGTGGTATCGTTTGTAGGTTTGATGTACTTTTTGTAACTGAATGGTGAGGCTCGCGGTATCTTCTGTTAATGCTTGTGGTAAACTGTTCGTTTCGGCAACCTTTGTTTTGGAATCTGGTCAGTTATTGCATAAGGGATATGTAGGACCTTATTAGACATTGTGCTAATAACCTTGGGTTTGTGGGTAGGCTCGGTGAATGAAATTCGTGTATGAAGTTCTGCAGTATTTCGACTCTTGGTAAAATTGTTAGGTGTCAACTTTTGATTAGAGGCCAAGGGCCATTGAGGTACTCAGAATGTCATCATCAAATCCTGCAGGATATCGGCATCGTATGTAGTGATTTTAAGAAGTCAGATTGTAGTAAGTGGATCTAGTTGGATGAATTTTTCATGTCTGCAAAGGAATCCGTCGATTGGATGATTAGTAATTGGACGCTTTTGGGGAGTTGTATAATCTTTGGGTCAAGGAAGACCGTTCGTTTTGGAGACTAATGATACTCGTTAAAGTTAAATGACAGTTCAACAGCGGGAACAATGGGATTAGTGAATTTTGTTTGTTTCGGTAGTGATCGAACCTTGGATTCATTGGAGATAGAATTTAAAAGCGTGTAGATCTAGACTGACTGGAAGTTTAGATCTGTCGTTAGGGAAGTATGGATCACCTAAGGTTGGAAGACAACTGAAGTTATGTGGTTAGAAACTACACTAGTAAAGTTAAGCGTTCACTCGGATATATGTGTAATGCCTGAGCGGACATTGGTTAGGGGTATCAGCATGAGGTTATCGTGGCAGTTCTATCAAGCGAATTAGAGACAATTCCTTGTAAGGAAACACTAGATGGGATTTGGGTCATATGTCACTACTCTCTTTTGGGGAAAGATAGACTACAAGGCATCGAGCGGGCCTGTGCTCTACGCTATGAATTCCTGTGAACCATCTCATGCTTCTATGCTAGTTGGTGTGGTGTGGAAGTTAAGACCTCAGGGCATCGACGTTCGGAAGGATTCTACCGCCAAGGTTAGCTGACACAAGAAGGAAAATTCGAATTTCAGTTGGAGACCAAGGGAACATGAAAGGTGGTGAGATCAGTAGCCTTGCTTGTATGGGAACCATATTTCTAGGACGAAATATCTTTTAAGGTTTGAAGGATTGTAACACCTAGAAAATTTGGTATTCAAAGACAATTCCTTTTCCTGTTGCACCTAAGAACTTTAAGATGGTATAGAAAAGTCAACCTTGGTTATAGTGGCCCCTCATTACCTGATTAGTGCACAAAAAGATGAATTTTGGAAGTCGTGGGTTTCTGGGCGAGTATTCCCGGCGACCATGCCACAGGGCATAATTGGTGTGTCAATGTCGCGGGGAAGGCCCCCCTTGCGGTACATGTTGGGCGAGAGTGCACTGCGATTGTGACATGGTCACTCTCGTCGTGGAACAATCGCACGGAGTGCCTGAGCCTTCGGTACATAGCGGGAATGACCAGGGCATAATCGCTTGTTATTCTCGCCGATGGGCTCTGAGGGTTTTAAATGTTGCGTTTTCAGCCCCTCTTTGCCATTTTATCCCATCCCTCTCTCTCTATACTCTCCCAAACCGAAACCTAACCATTGTAATCAGATTTTGGAGCCTCTTTGGTGTTTTTCCTTGTGGTGTTATGTGATCCTTATCAATCAAGTGAAGATTTGGTGACAAGGGTGTAAATCTCACTCTGTCATCTCATTTGTAACTTTTAGGGTTCACCAAACCCTCATTTGATCTTTTGATAACATGGAGTTTGAAGTACATTTTGGTAACCTAGAGATGTTTTGTTGGTGGATTCAAGTTACGGTTGAGGTAATCTCCTCTTTTATTGTTCTGAGGAAATTAGGGTTTTGGTATGTATTGAGATATTGATGTAAAATGTTTGGGGAATGATTCTATGTGTTTTGAAACTTGTGGATCTAGGTTTCTTGGAAGATTTTGCTTGTGGATTCAAGTTTCTTCAAGGGAGCTCAAGTTTGAGGAAAATCTAGATTTGACCTAAATCTAGCAAGGTGAGTTCAAGTTGATTTGTGAAAACGTTGTACATGCCAAAAATGTCTATTTTAAAGTGTCTATATGTTATAGAAGAAATCATCAATTGTTGAGTTATTTGCTGGGCTTTGATTATTTAAAGTGTTTAATGTTATAAACCTTACAAAACACCCATATTTGGGATTTTTGGGTAATTTGTTGATTAAATTATAAATGAAAGTATTTGATGGCTTATTGCATAAATGGAGATTGTTTGGTGAAAATTCACTTCAAATGTTTGTCGGAAATATGCATAGTGTTTGTGATAGTAAGTTTCAAAAATACGAACGTGTGGGTCATCAGATTTTGATCATTCCCGACCTTGGGAACATTTTAGAGAGTGTAAACCTTTGGCTTTAGGAAAAGGTGTATTTTTGGTATTTTGATGAATAAATCTTAAGTAATGGTATTTTAATGATTTATCTTACGAATGTAAATCTTTTGGTATAAATGCACCTCGATGTGTACTTTGGAAAATGATTTGTATTAATCTAGAGTTGTGTTGAGTTATTCAAGTCGATGGAGCATATTTAGCATAAACGTGGGTTATATGCGTTTTATTGCAATATTTGACTTTTTATAAGTGTCAATTGATCTTGGTTGAGCTTATGGATCGATCCATGACTTTAGTGAGTCTTGAGGACATTTGTCCGGTTTTAATAATTTAATGTGGAGCTTTGGATGTAAGTTTCATTTATTGCATTTTATTTGTAGAGTACATGTTTTGAGCGCGTGTGTCATTCAAGTGGAGTCATGTACTATTAGATTGTAATGCATTGGATCCATAGGCTTATGAGCCAATCATTTTTATATAGTGGAGAGTCTTGGTATTCTCATTTTGGGAAATATCCTATTTTGGCATTTTGTGTACCGATGTTGTGGACCATATTGGGTTGTACTTCGGAATTATGGGTTTGGGGTTTGATGTTCTAACACTTGTGCACTAGGGTTGAACATCTTGAGTTGTCAAGTAAGGAGCCAAGACTCCAATTCTTGAATGCTAGTAAGTATGCAATAAAGGTTCAATGGAAACCTTGAGGTGTAATTTACTAGAGAATGAACAGGGAATAGTATCGTGTATCCTTGAGGTGTAGCTGGGCACATCAGGCAATAAAGGATACGGTGTGCCACCCGTTGCTGGGTGTGGGACTTGAGGTGTAGCTTATTATAGCGGGCAATGGAGTCCAACTCGAGTTGGAGCTTATTAAAGCAAACATTAGAGTCACGATCTGAGGTGTAGTTCAATAACATGCATGGTTACGTGGCTTAACTTTTTGTTCCGCCACATACAATGGAAGCGGGTTTCCCCCGTCACCAAAATGTGTTGTTTGGGTATTTATTTTTATCCATGTTTTCGGTGACGTATTATATTTATATGGATTACTTTCCATGATTTATGGGTTGTGTTTTATGCCTCATCCGTGTTTGGATGTTTTATGCCTCATCCGTGTTTGGATGTTTTATACTTATTCATGTTTATATAATTGGAAATTAAATACTTATTCACGTTTTGAGTGAGCTTTGGATTGAGATCATTTTTGGGAAATGCTTCTTATTGGAGCTTTCGTTACGGAATTTGTGTGTGTTGAAAAAATGGGTTGTTTGCGTATTTAATATAAGTCCCTTTTTGGAAATCACGATTAATGTTGAACTCTTTTCGTTTGAAGAATTATATAATCACGCTAAAAACCCTTAAACTCACTAGCGTTAGCCTAACTTTTTTATTTGTCGGCATGTGCAACAAGTTCCGGTTGGGGAATAGTACTAGTGATACTGTGAAGGGACGAGAGCTAGTTGTATGCACGAGAAAGGATTAGTTTGGTGAAGTCTTCCGCATTTATTTTGGGAATAACGACTTTTATTTGGGTCGAGTAACACCCGATCTGTTTTAGTCTTAGTAAGTGACTTAAGTTATTGAATGTTGGTGTTAGTTATATGTTTTAAAGTTGAGGTATTTCCAATGACGGTTTTGTAGAAAGGATTTTATCCTTTATTGAGTTATTTTATTAGAGTTTTTATTTAGTTGCCCTTTCTAAATTTGAGGGTATTACAAGTTGGTATCAAAGCTTATGTTTGAAAGAATTAGGTGATGATTTTGGTTTCAGAGTGTTACACTATCCTCATTTATTTACTTTATTTTATTTTATTTTAATTTTGGACTATGTAAGTTGAAGGCGACAAAACTGGTCTCGTGTTTTTATAAAACTATAGTATTATCGTTTGAACCATTATATATATATATATATATATATATATATATATATATATATATGTGTGTGTGTATAATTGTTTTGTGATTCTCACATCATTCATTCAGGGGCCGTTTACAAAACGTTTACTCAGGTAAGTGCTTACCAAGTCATATTAGCTTACCGAATGAATATGGCAAGGACTAAGAATCTTACCCGATAAGAGCGAAAGCAAGGACCGAGAGTCTTACCCGGTAAGTGAGTGTCGTGGTACCGGCTAAATTGTTGCATACGATACCATTTTGGTGGACTAAAATCTTACCGGAAAGTAAGTGATAGTGTTGAATTTTACCGATAAGTACTTACCCAGGTAAGTGATTAGGTAAACGGCCCATCACTCTCATTATATCTTTTTCTTTCTATATATATATGCATATATATATATATAATTGTTTTGTGATTCTCACATCATTCATTCACTCTCATTATCTTTTTTTTTTGGTGTTACTATCTCTACCCCTACAATTTCTATACCCCCTCCTATATGCCCCCTACGACAAAACCTCTCACACACACAAATTACAGTTACCATTTATACCCCTATAATTATTTAATTAGTTTACTTCATACCTTTTACTTTTCTAATTTTTATTTTACACCTTCATCATATTAACACATATAATAGTATATTAGCTAAAATACGTTAAAAAAATACGTTTTAATTTTAACAAGTTACACCATTATAATCATCTCTTCGATACGTTCGAAATGAGCCTAATATTTAATTATTTAATTATATATCATATATACTACATAAAAATATTTTTTATATTTACAATTCAGACCCTTATAGTTAATTATTTAGTTTATGGTACATCTCTTACTTTTTTAATTTTCGTTTTACACTCTTATTACGTTAACATAATAATCATTATTTAATTTATGGTACATCCATCCATTTCAATAATTGAACCAAACAAAGGAATTGGAATTTGCTCAAAAGAATTTGTTATTTTAATTCTACGAACCAAATGACCCCTTAGTGGTAGGGGTGAGCAAAATCCGATTAAACCGAAATACCCGACCGGTCCGAAACCCGATTAACCTGAAGTGTGGCCACCCGAAACCCCGAACCCCGAAATGGTCCGAACCCAATCTTATATATCGGATACTTCGGTTTGGTTTTGGTTAGGTTTTTCCATACCCGAACCCGTCCGAAAGTCGAAGTTTTTAAAAAAATATATTTTTTTATATAACAAATCATAAATATAAATATATTATTTCTAATGGAAGTATGGAACTTGAGTACTTGACAACTTGTTTAGTTGTTTTAATGTTGGGACATTTGGTGATTTGGTTATATGTTGTTTAGAGTTTAGTATTTTAGTTAATTAGTTATGTTTTTTACTTCTACGTTTATTTAATTTTTAAATTTTAAAATACTTGTTTATTTAATTTTAAGTTATATTGTATTACTGTTGCTTACCGAAAAACAGGGCTAAAAACGCGAAAAAAGGCTCAAAACATGGTTGAAAACTGGGCTGAAAAGTAGGCTGAAAATGGGCTTGGGATCAGGCCCAACCCGATAGACCCGACCAGCCAACCCGAAACCCGATTATACCCGAAAACCCGATCGGGTTGGGATTTTTTGGGCCCGGTCCGACCCGACCGATGCACAGGCCTACTTAGCGGTTGTGTGAGAGTTCTGTGTTACAATAACTTTGTTGTATCGTATGGTTGTTAATCCCAAATCTAATGCATGCAATCAGAGTAAATCATAGATTCTAGAGAGAGAAAGTATTGATCATCCATATATTCTCCAATATAGTAAAATGACACAGTTCTACAAAGGGTTACTAGCAAATGACCTAGACAAGCCTATTTATACCCATGACATACAAGGTATAAAGGCATAAGACATAAGATTGACTATTACACAGTACATGACTTTACAGTAAATCTTGAATACAATAATGCTCTAACATTCTCCCCCTTTGGATTCAAGATTTATCAAAAATATAGCAGCAGTCTTCAGTACTTTATCTTCAAAACTTTAACATTGGCCACTTTAAACATTGAAGCTATGATCATCTTCAAACACAAAATAATCTTCAATATGCTCTTTGTAAAGTCAATCTCTTGAACAAAAACTCTATCAAATCATCTTCAAGTCTTGTACATGAAAATCAGATCTTTGCCGCTTTAAAACCATGGAAGCATTAAACTTTTTGCATCCCACATAGAATCACAAAACTTTTCGTATCCAACTGAGTATGTGAAGAAACTTTTCGGATCAGCAGCATACGAAAACCTTACTTCTCGGATCCTTCTTGATGCGAAAACCTCACTTTTCGGATCCTTCTGATGCGAGTTCTTCACTTCTCGGATCCTTCTAGATGCGAGTTCTACACTTCTCGGATCCTTCTGATGCGAACTCTTCACTTTTCGGATCCTTCTTGATGCGAACTCTTCACGTTTTGGATCCTTCTTGATGCGAACAATGAACTTTTCGGATCCTACTGATACGAATACTTACACTTCTTGATGCGAGTTTTTCACTTTTCGGATCCTCCTTGATACGAGTTCTACACTTCTCAGATCCTTCTTATGCGAACAATGAACTTTTCGGATCCTACTGATACGAACACTTACACTTCTCGGATCCTTCTTGATGCGAGAACTTTGAATGTTACTGTTCATTTTTAAGCATTGATGTGAAAACTTTTACTGAGGGTTGAATTTCTGTATTTTCATCACTCTGACTTTGAACTGTCTTTGAAAAAACGAACTTTCTCGAATAATCTCAGAACATCTTCTTGACTTTGACTTGTAATATCTCGCCCTTAATCTTTTATAAACAAAACTTCCTTTTCTTCTGGATATTATTACTTCCCTTGATTTTCAGTATATTACTTCTCCCCCTTTTTGATGATTATGAGCATCATGATCATCAAAACCTTTAGCAATTCCAGCACGCACTTTGTTCATACACAAGTAACATTCTCCTCCTTTTTGATCTGATAAACCATCAATTCCAAAGAATTTATCCGAATCTTTTCAAATTCAGACATAAGAATGTGGTAACCCTGAAACAAGATGAATCAGTTAAAATGTATGTAAGCAGCACGGAGCCACTTAGTACAACGGATGTACTTTGTAAAGGAGCTTTTAGATGTTCACCCCCCAGGGCTTCCATTCAATCATCGAAAAACACTAAGGAGTTTCTATGAACGTTATGACAAGAAAACATATTCCTTGTGTGTACGTGTTTGTGAGTCCTAGTTTGATCAGGTAACAACGAAATCAATAAGAAATAACAAGAACAATTGATGATTTCAACTTGTCATCCCTCTCGTATTCATGATTCAAGATAGTTACAAAGGTTTGAATGAAAAACTCAACTATCTATCTCTAAACGATTAAGCTCACGATGACTCTTTATCAATTGCACTAATGAATCGCTAACCTAATTCTAAAGGTTAACTAACCTTATATACTAAAGCTTTTAGGCATACATGGCCCAAGCCCATTAGACTAAACTAAGCCCATTTATGATTAAAGGCTTTTACAAAAGATTAATTAAACTAATTAAGCTCTATATAATTATTTAGACATCTTTCTAATATGTAGGACCTTTATGGTCCTAACAATCTCCCCCTAAAGATATATAAATAAAAATCGGTCTTGAAATCTTCAAGTCTTGATCTTATTTTCCTTTTGAATCTTTGAAACGCATTGATGTTGCTTGTCTTCATGTCTTTCGTCGCTCCCCCTTGAATAAAGCTCTTGAATTTGATTTCAGCTTTAAAAGAACTTGTAGAACCAATATGCTTGAAGGAGGAAATACTGAATTGTAGCGAACACCACTTGATAAACGATGAGAAGAAATGATCAATCACTTGTATGCACTTGGAAATCTTTTCGCTTGGAACAGATCAATCATTCGATTAAAAATCGGTCAACAGTTACTCCCCCTCGACTTTTGCATGGGGACTGCATGGGGAGTTCTTTACTCCCCCTCGGCTTTACTCCCCCTCGGCTTTTGCTAACTCCCCCTCAACTTGATATTCGGTGTCTTTGAATATGTACCCTTTCTCCCCCTCATGATGAGTAGGAGCATCCGGAGCATCATGTATGTTCAAAGACAATAGTGACGAGTAGCAAAAATTCCAGTTAAAACATTAAGTAACTAGAATGGGGTAATTAGCTAACACAGAAACACGTTAGTAACTGTTATCACAACAATTTAAAAAATTGTGTGGCCTATGTTCAGAGTTGGCAATGGGGTATCTCTGATAGGACTTCCAGTTATCACTGAAGTAAAATTTAAAAATTACTTCTCAAACTGTTTCGGCAATATCATGAAGATATGCGAGTGGAATCACAAAGACTCATGCATGTGTGAAAGAAATGAATTATATCAGTTAGGCTCAAATATTGACTTAACCTGGGACGCAAGTTAAAAATCATCTGACACAGTAATTAGAATATGAAGTTCGGAGACCAGAGCTGATGTCTTCCTTTTTCAATTTTTAAGACCTCCGAGTAAGGAATAGATAGATTATATGCTAAATCTCCATGAATATATGAAACAAGCATCTGTTGTGAGATACTTGAGTGGCCAGGTGGGGTGACACGAGTTATCGACAATGGATCCATGTTTGTTTCAATATTCATCTCCAAAGAACGAGAATGAATAGATTGTGTGGTTACCCGGATAACTGACTCGGTTTGGTAAGGACCAATATTTCTTTTAAGTCCTGTCACATCCTCACCATTTTTCTTTTCTCTCTAAACTCATCTATCAAACTAGACCCCTCACTGATGTCTATAAGGGATGTGTTTCTTGGGTAGGTCCTTCCGGTTCTGGATAGACCATAGAAACGATGTAAGTCCTAACACTCATTTCATGCAACGAGTAGAACAGTTTAGTAAAAAGTGAAGTACGAGTTCTAAACTGAAATGTTTAGAAGTCAAACTTTTAAGAACGAGTCCTGATCTGAGATGATCAGAAGTCATAAAAATTAAGTCCGAGTTTTGATCTTGAAGTAATTAGAAGTCCTTAAAAAATCATTTGAAATAAAGAATTTCAAGAAACAAGATCAAGCGCAAAACAGACTGACTCAGTAAGCACAATATTTGCAATAAGTGAGACAATGATTAGAAAGTTTAATTGTGAAGAACAAGTCACAATTATTATATCAGATAAGAATTGAATCATTTGCAAGAAATAGCGAACATGGAAAACAACTAGGAATTCAAACGAGTGTATTTCCATCGAAAAAATCAACGAATATGTGAGACATGGAAATAACTAAGTCAAGAAAAATGACACGTGGCAATCATGGAATTTAAAAATGGAGAATAACAAACACAAGTAAGTTATTCAGAATGAATTGCCAATGTCTTTGAATTCACTTAGAAGTTCACTTACCTTTCATAATACTCCCCCTCAAATGTGGCATAACCTTTGAATGCTCGTCATGTGATGTGAATAATAGGAATTAAAACCGCACATAACATTCCTGCAAAACAGGTTAGAGGGATTTTGGTATCCGTCTTTTGATGGATCCTTGTTGGTTAGATGCCCTATGAGGACCTGGGATACTATAAGTACCATACCAATACTTAGCACGGTCTTTATGCACAAACTCACTTGTTCCACAATAAGAACAACACAACTTCTGTGTAGATACGCTGATCAACTTATTAACAGAGTAAGCACGATCAGTTTTCACAAAAGGTTTAGCGTGAAAAGCTTTGTTGTTCTTGTCACTCTTAACAGATACGACTGACTTTGCAGCAGGAGTGGATCCTTTAACTCTCCAAACCATGTTTACTTTCTTGAAAGATTGATTATCTTTATTATCAACACGAGAATTATAGAAAAGATTGGGAGGTCGAATCTGATCTTTTGAAAAATCATTTGATTTGACAAAATTCTTTGAAGAACGATTTGTAGAAAATGAACATGAAGCATAAGAAGGTTGTTGTGGAATTTAAAAGCATTCTCCGTGTTGGAACGTGTAATCTTGTTCTTGTGGAGCTCGTTTAGAAGAAGACAGAACCTTTCATAAGTTTGGGAAAGGGATTCACCGGTGCGCTGTTTACTTGGTTATTGAGCTGTTGATCTTCAGCTGATTCCCGACTTTGCTCCCAAGCATCATCTTCTCCACTTGATCCCACATGCCCTTAGTTGTATCTTTGTAACTGTCGATGGCAGTGTAGATCGTGTTGGGGATAGCTTGAACAAGATACCGCTTAGCAAGCTTTTCTCCCTCAAGCATGCCCTTTTTGTCGTCGGTCATGTCGGAGAGAGTCTTTGGCACGGTGAGAGTTTTACCACCTTCTTGAGCTGGAGGCACGGTCTTCATTGGTGGAGGAATTGGCCCATTTTCTAAGGCTCGCCAAATGTACTCGAAGTTATCCTTCGACTCGATGAAGATTTTGAATTTGTCCCTCCATTGACTGTACTCACCTTGGTAGAGATAAGGTGGTTTGGTGTCGGTACCGATTGCAAGAGCGTCACGTGAAGACATCTTTGGTTACACAGAATGATCGTCAGACGAGGTGATTGATTCAAAGTGAAAAACCTAACACAAGGCACTATGAGTGATATCCTAACGCAGGTTCTACGATTGATAAGAACTAGTAACAGGTAAGAATTCAACAGGAATGAACTTACCGGATAGGAATCCGGATAAGATATCTGATCTGGAAGTGTTCGGATCAGATTAAGTGAAAAACAGTTCAAAAATGCAGAAGTTTCCGGATAAATGAAAGAGTCCGGACAGCCTAAGGTTTCCGGGTAACAAAGGGTTACCGGATGCAATAGTTTCCGAACGATAAAGATAAAAACAATACTTACCGGATGAAATACTTACCGGGTGGAATGGTTTTCCGGATGATGGAGTATCCGGAAAAGATCAATTTGACCGGATAAAATAGGTTACCGGAAACGTTGAGTTGTCCGGACAAACTATTTTACCGGAAACTTTGGGTTTCCGGAACAAATATACCCGGAAAGATTAGGAATCAGTGACTTACCCGGAAAGATTGGACGTGTCCGGAAAGGTTGAATACGAACTTCCGGAAAGTTGGGAGTTGTCCGGAAACCGCGGTTGGTGTATCCGGAAACAGCGGCTGGAATGTTGAAATCGATTGGGAATCGACTAGGGTTGCTCAAAATCGTTCCTGAAAGATTAGGAACTCGACCAAACACAAAAATAACACTACCCAAATCGATTTTGAAGCAAAAACAACAAGTTTTGATGGTTAAAAATTCAATTTTTATCAAGAACACACCCAAAACTTTTGAACTTTAATTTGCTTAAAAACCACTCAAATGATCGAATTAGAGTACGAAAACTAGCAGAATCACTAATAACAATGATACTAACAATACCCAATAAACGAAATCGATCAATTTTACACGAATCAAAATATGGATTGACAACTTAGAACACAGCCGTGAAAAAGAGAAAACTTACCAGAATTCAATATGAACACCTTGAATCGATCTGTCCGTCTGCTCTGATACGAATTGATAGTTTCAGATCCGTGCAACGAACAATAATGAAATCAATAGATAGATACACACGTTATGATTTCAACTGGTCATCCCTATTAGCTTTCAATGTAGAGAGTGTTTACAATGAGAATTAGAAAGCAATAATGAATAACTTGCCTAAACAATGGCAAAACAGAACTTTATATATGACGGGCCCGTGCTTAACAAGCCCACGGCCCGTTCACTAACTAGGCTAAAAAAAATAATAATAAAAAAAAAAACTAATCAAATCAAAGTTTTGAAACTTTGATTAAAGAAATCTTATAAAAAAAAGGCTCACGTAGATGTGAGGTCAACCAAGAGAAACAATCTGGTCAAATATTGTAGGCAACTAGAAAATAGGTTCACCCGGAAAGTGATGAAAACAATTTGGAGTATTTGAGTTGTCCGGAAAGTGGTGAGATATTAGGAAACTTACCCGGAAAGATTAGAAACGTCCGGACACTGCGGCTGTGGTTGCAATTCGGATCTGGGATCGATAGGGTTGCTTGATTTCACTTCTGTAGGGTTAGATTTTGACCAAAAACACAAAAACAAACATACCCAAATCGTTTTCTAAGCAAAATATATCATATTTTTCAATAATCACCACAAAAATTTAAGAACACCAAAAACTCAAGAATTGATTTTTAAATTGAAAAATTGATACCTTTGAGAATTGATGTAAATGCAGATAAACAGCAGATAAACGCGAGTAAACAATCGAGATCAAACAAACGAATTAATAAATCAACGAGAGAACTTTGCAAACCCGATTGATGAACGATTTTCCTCAAGAAAAACTGCAGTATTTCGAAAATAATCTGGGTGCCTTCTGGACCTCAAACGATCAATCCCATCGTTCAGAATGTAAAACAGAATGTCGTGAACCTGCTGTCCAAAAATCGTGACGATCCGACGGTTCAATCTCCAGGAATAGGCAAAACGGCTCGCTGCGTTTTTCCAGAAAATTCACTACGAAAAATCTTTGTTTTCTTCCTTTCGTTCGATTTCTTTCGTATCTTCAAATCACCGATTATGCTCTGATACCAATTGTGAGTCCTAGTTTGATCAGGTAACAACGAAATCAATAAGAAATAACAAGAACAATTGATGATTTCAACTTGTCATCCCTCTCGTATTCATGATTCAAGATAGTTACAAAGGTTTGAATGAAAAACTCAACTATCTCTCTCTAAACGATTAATCTCACAATGACTCTCTATCAATTGCTTTAATGAATCGCTAACCTAATTCTAAAGGTTGACTAACCTTATATACTAAGGCTTTTAGGCATACATGGCCCAAGCCCATTAGACTAAACTAAGCCCATTTATGATTAAAAGCTTTTACAAAAGATTAATTAAACTAATTAAGCTCTATATAATTATTTATATATCTTTCAAATATGTAGGACATTTATGGTCCTAACAGTGTTGATCCCACAATAAGACTCAACAATGATATTAACCTCAATAGTTCGAAAAACATATGTGCGGAAGCGTTTGTGACAGAACTAAAGAGATATTAATCTGGTAGATAACACACAGAATCAGATAAATGAAACACTAATAAAACACGAGTTGAGCTCATTGATTCAACTTCAATTGATTCTTCGCATGTTACACCAAGAACACCGTTAAGTGTGTGATAAAGATATAAGCTTTCTAAACAGGTGTGTGTGTGTTGTGCAATTGTTACTTTAGAAGGTCTGGAAGAGCCTTCTATTTATACTAGCCTATAGGGGCAAACAGTAGACAAGAAGTACAAAGGTATAAGAGACAAGGTCGTGGGATAGAATCTGGTACACGTTGATGTAGTGTGACACCTTCTGCAAAAGCAGTGACCCCTCAGAACACGTGGAAAGTGGCAGGGCACGCCTTGTACTATTGATCTTCAGGATCTTCGTACAGCAGAGGCACGTGAGAGGCACACTTGTCCTTGTCTTGGTCTTCAAGTATCTTTTAGCTGCTGAGTCTTCATACCACAGAGGCTCTGTCAAGGGTGACAGAGGCTCTGTGGCCTTGTCCACTGATGTTCTTCAGGTTGATGACTAGTGAAGGTTACTCGTAGCTCTGTGCTCTTGGTGTTCGGCAGAGGCTCTGTCAGTGATTTTCCCTTAGCCTAATTTTCAATACTTCTTAGAACATAAGGTGGAGCTAACAATCTCCCCCTAAGTATTGAAAAATAAAAATTGAAAATTACATGATTTCTAAGCTAAGAACAAGAGGTGAAACATTTGACCTCTGTAAGAAAGTAACTTTTCATTTACTATTATGCCAGAGGCATTTACATATGATTTAAAGGAAATTTACAGAGCATGAAAAGTTGACAGAAGTAAAATGGTTGCAGAGGTCAGATTCTTGCATTTGGGAAATCGTTGATTGATCTGGTGAGTCCTCCATCCCTGAGTTCTCGGTACATGGAGATGCAGAGGTCTCTGTAGCTAATGACTGAATCAATGACCTGAATCAGCCTGTTTACGAAGGTTAGGTTCATGAATTCTGATCCTCTGTGTTTCAAAAGGGTGGACCTGAACTCGAGAAGGGTCTTCGTGGCATACTTCTGGCAATCAATCTCCAAGAAAAGCTTCATTTTTCCTTGCGGATCAAGGAAGACATACCCAACCTTTGGGTTGCTGATGATGGTATTCTGTTTAATGTCAGCAGAGGAGGGTCAGTGGTCATCTGGAGGTAGGAGACTGATTTTCCTTACTCCAAGATCGAGTGCCACTTGGAAGTCTGTCATGCTGTAGAGCAGAAGCTTTTCCCTCGTAGCTTTCTTGATCTATTCGTAGGCGCTTATGTGCTCAAGCCTTTCATTGTAGTTCTTTCTTGCCCAACTTAGGAGTTCAGGCAGGTCATAGGGGCTTAGGTTTCTCAAATCAGCATCGGAGAACTTTGTCTCTGATGTATCTGCCCTTTTGACGTGGTAGAGGTTGTAGTAGAAGTTTCTGCCTTTGGTATGTGATAGCTTGCAGCTTAGAACTTGAGTGATCTTGGAATCGGAGAAGACTTGATGGACAGGTTTGGATTTATCTCTAAAGAAGTCTTCCCTTATCTGTTGAAGCATGTCACGTTTCAGAGTAGGAGGTGGCAGAGGGTCATTTTTGGCTCTGCTGTAGAGGTACTTGTATACCACCTCTTCCATTTGTCGTTGAGGCACAGAGGGTGGAGGCATGGGTTTGCGCAGAGCCTCCATATCTCTGATCATTTTAGCCACTCTGTCATCAGTTGGCTTTGCTTTTGGATCCAGGATGGGTTTTGATGACAGAGGTATTCCATAAGCCCAATCTTCCTCTTCTGGTTTGGGAGCTACGAATGCATCGAAAGGGCTTTTCAGCAGCTTCTGTGCGACTTGAGGTTTTGTTTTCTTGGGCTTCGGTTCCTCTGTAAGTATGGACTTTCCCTTATCCTTTGCCTTAGGCTGAGTTTCTTCTGTTGGTATGGGTTAGGTTTCCTCTTGTTGGTCCCGAAGGGCTATACAAGTTTGTAGAAAGGGGGAGGGGGTTGAATACAAACACACCGATTTTACTTTTCTAAATTGTTTATTGATAAATCATTAACAATTTACAGCTTGTCGCGGAAACAAGATTAAGGATAAACCTAAATCTAAACAAGTTGGAACAGTAAGTTTCTTGCACTAAGAAAGAACGGGAAATTACTAATAATAACCTATCTCAAGATAAGAAGGATGAACTTGTCCAGAGTTAGCAAGTTACTTCAAAATGAAGTGAGTTCATCTTCTTATATACTGCATGCATTTAATGCATTGCAGTTTACACTTTACACGTGGCAGCAGCTGATTGGTTGCATGTCATTGACCTTTGTTGACAACCTTAGTAGCCGCATGTTTGAACAGTGTAGTATCAGAGTGGTTGTACGAATTCAGACAATAAGGAGGTTCTTTTTCTGACATATCGTACGGAGACGTGCAAGGGTGGTTTAGAGAAAAGTACTTTGTATGGAGGACTTCAAGATCAGCTTTTCGTTGATTCATCGATCTATCATTCTTTATCAGCGAACGATAGAGTTCATCGATAGCTAAAGTCTTGTACTTGATACTTCACGTTGAGTGGACAAATCTGAGTCTTCGTTGATCCGCACCAGTTCATTAGGAGACTTGTCGCTGGTTCTTGAGCTTGATCTTCGACTTCAGCGTAGAATCTATGTTAACGTGAAACTTGTCTTCAGGGATCATAAGTAAACAACTAACTTATCAGCGATCACCATAAGTACTGAACAGACTCAGAGTATTATGGTGAACAGTGTTCGCTGAATGTTTAATCTAAAGAGCGAGAGTTCCTATCAGCGATACTGTAAGATCTTAGTACTTATCAGCGATAGTGAAACTCTGATACATATTGTTTACTTACAATTTTCACTAAGTATATAAGAGAGGGTCATTATCAAATCACTGAGGGTTTGGATCAACAATCTCCCCCTATTTGATTATGACATAGCAACCGAGAAAATTGCTATTTAATGAAAACATAAGGATAAAAAGAACTCATAAAATATTTGTCCCTTTCTGTACTGATGGAGTAAAGTATGTTCGCTGAAATTTTTCTTTAAACTTTGTAAAGATTACAGAGGGAAGTGGAAAAATTACAAGTACAAAAGATGTAGACAGATAAGGATAGAAAGAATTACAAGGCGATCCTATCCGTCAAAAGGTTCTTCCTTGATGAGTAGTTCATCGAGGGTCTTTGATGTGGGAATCATCCAGTCAGGGACATCTACTCCTTGATTCTTTTTCTTCAGAGCTTCTTCAAAAATCAAGGGCTTCAGGTGTCTAGCTTTGATGTCGCGTCTGACTTCACACCAGTATATGAGATCTCTGAGTTGTTCGATGGGAGCGATGTGGAGCTCAGAGATACGTTGAAAGTGATGATTTCCATAGTAGTCTAGAAAGAATATACCATGGGGATCACATACAACTGTGCCAGGAATGAAAGTTTCTCCAGGTGGTAGGGAGGTGTCAAGCGCTGAGAGATCAGCATCAGGGCCAAGAACTTCAGCACGAGAGAAACCAATACCTGTTTCATTCCGTATAGGAGGACCTGAGTCTGAGACTTTCTTTTCCTTAGCAGAGACTTTTCTTTGTTGAGGAGGAAGAGTTGAGGGAGGAATATCCATAGCAGAAGAAACCAGGTCGATCTGTTTGTTTAAGATCTTCTCGACATGGCTTTTGAACTTTGAGCGCGATCCCTGAATGGCTAATTTCGTTTCTAACCATTCAGAGAGACCAAACTTTTCTAAGGTAGCATCATAGAAGGTTTGCTTGGTCTTGTCTTCTCTGTAGACATCCACTTCAACAACAGGAACATCTGCGTATAGTCTTCCTCTGATGTTTACCTTGATGATTTTGGATGGTCTAGATCGATAGGTCAGCATTTGTTTAGCCCATTCCAAAGTCGTATCAGAGACCTTAGTCTTTTCTCTAACGATCTTTTGAGCATCATCCCATAGCTGACGTTGAACATCAATGGGAGCTCTTTTCAGCTTGGGGTCTTTTACTGATCGTTGAGTAAGCCGGATGGCGTATTCTCTGTCTTTTTCTTCAGCTTCTTTTCTTTCAGCGATTAGGCGTTCAACTCTGAGGTGTTCCTGGTATTCCTTTTAGGAAATTCTGAACTTTGGAGGAACCGAAGGAAGTTGATCACGCTTCAGAATGATTCGCTGATCTTCGAGTCTCTTAATCATTTCCTCTCTCTTTTCTTGTTCCTCTTCACTTAGCTTTTGAGGAGCCAAGGAAGGTCTGTTTTTGTGAGAGAGCATATGTTCTTCAGGTTCATCAGTCTCAGAGATCAAATCCAAGACTGGGATTATTTCTTCAGCGTTGGGAGCTGGGATTATTGTTGGTGAAGTCGCAGTTGTGGGAACTTCAGCGACATCCTCAAACAGGGGAGAGGACTAGCTGAAACACAACGATCTTACAAGTAAGAACATGGGTAGAACGGAGATAGATAAAGAATGGGATAAAGTGTATGGAGGTTTGGAGAGTGTAGAACTGATAAAGTGTATAGAGGAGGGATGTGGAGTAAGGAAGAGGTTAATGTACCTAACAAACCGGCTTTTTAAGCAAGATCATCAGATTTTCATCTTCAGCGACACTTTTTCCTTTGCCCTTGTCAGCTTCAGATGCTGATGGCTTTGTATCTGTCCGCTCCCCTGTAGGTTCATTTATCCGAATCCCTTTAAGAGCTATAGTTCTCTTAGTAGGCTTGACGATAAAAGAGTCATCATCATCGTCATCTTCATCATCATCATTCTTCGGAGAAGTGGATGGTTCATCATCATACAAGTCGATGGCTTCTTCATCATCAGCTTCAGACTCAGTTTCTTCAGCTTCTTCTTCGAGTTGCTCCCCCTCAGATACAGAGGTGAGCTTCTCGGTTCCCTCAGGGTGTTCATCTCCCTGAGGTCCAGCGGCTGCTGCTTCTTCAATTGTCTTCTCACCTTCTTCAGTAAAGGTGAGGTCTTCAGTCTTTTCTCCCCTGTAGATTCATCATGGGAAAGGTCTTCAGCGCTCTTGGAAGGGTCTTCAACGCTCTTCTCCCCCTCTTTTTCATGATGAGTGGGGGAGGAATGTGATGATTCCGCAGCTTGTATTGTATCCCTGTCTTCTTGGCCAGGGATCCCCACACAGATTTCAATCGCTGATAATCTGTTTTCTATGCCAGAAATACCAGGATTTATCTTCACGAGTTCAGCACGATCCGCCGTAGTAAAAGATGGAGGTGCAGGAGCAGGTGCAGGGGCAGATACTGGGGCGGTCGTGTTGGTCAGGATCTGCTGCAACAATGTCTGAATAGAAGTGATGTCATTCTTCATCGTATTGACATCGGTCTTCACAGAACTCATGCCAGTTTTTACGGAACTAACATCAGCCTTTACAACAGACAAATCACCTTCGAGTGTGCCAACCGATGTTTTCAGCGTTGTGACTTCGCTGGACATGGTGTCAACTGATTTCTTGATGTCGAGGTAGTCTGTGTAGATATCAGAGAGAACTTTGGCGAAGTCGGTGAGTGATTTATCAACCTTCTCCAAATCAGTTTTGGAGGCATTCTTTTCGACGATAGTTGTCATCTTTGTAAGATTCTCTCCAGCATTTGTTACAGCTGAAGAGTTGCCAGAAAGAGTAGATGTGAGACCTGTCAGCTTTGTCTCTATAGTCTTCAAAGAAGTGTTGATGTCTCCCAAATTTGGACCTGTAACATATAAGAACTTGTGAACAGAGGAAAGCTCAGAAGTTTGGGGTTCAGTTACAGTGTTTAGGGTTTGTTGTATACCTGCAGGAGGATTGATGAATTCATCAAAATCTCGGTGTCCTGAGAAAAGTTCCATATCGTCAGCGAGAGTACGTGGACGTATGGTCAGCTCTGCAGGTTCTATGCCCATCACTCCTTGAAGAGTATTATCTTTAGCTTCTGGAGGAATGACAGGTGCTTCAGTGATAACTGGAGTAGAGTCCAAATGAGTAGAGGGAGAAGCGAAGGTTGAGAATGGAGGTTGGGTGCGGAGTTCAGCGTTGGATTCGCTGAGAATCGCTTCGTCAGTCTTTTGAGAGACTGAAGGAGGTTGGGTAGATTCCAAGTTTGTAACCTCAGCGTTTAGAGACGCTGAAATTGGGATTGAATGGGTGGCTTGTTCAGCTGTGGCAGAGCGTACCACTGAACTTTCCTTCAGCCCAACAAGAGGAGCTGAGGAATCTTTGGCAATAGATTGTTGGGGTTGCTCCTTGGTTTTCTTAGTTCTTTTGGAACCAAGTTGGGTGTCAGAGTGTTTCCTTTTTAGAGAAGGAATGGAGGTTGCAGCTGGGGTATCAGCGGTGGGTTTGTCCGCTGAAGGAGCTACAGAAGTAGAAGAAGTAGGGTTGAGAAGAGTTAGGAGTGTAGAAAGACGTACCTCGTTTTCCACCGGTTTGAAGTCAAGTACCTTAGGGCCAACCTGAGAGAGTTTCAGGTCACCCTCTGTTGGGTAGCTGTCCTTTAGGCCTTTTTGGAATACGGCGCTGATGAACCGAGGATATGGAACCCATGGAGATCTGTCAGCGACGGAGTCCACTCGTAGTACCATGTCATCATAGATAATTGATGCCCAGTCTATATGTAGACCTTTCAGTAATGCTAATCCCATTCCTTGCTGAGGTTGAGCGGCTTGGTCAGAGGAGCCGGTCTTGGCAGTCATGCAGCTGATTAAATGAGCGAAGATGAAATTCATCTCGCTGGGCATTTTAGACTTCTTGATAAGGGTCAGCTTCTTATCGGGCTTCTTGTCCCTTCCAGTTTCCCATATATAGCCCATTGCATCGAAGAATGCAATGATGGCTTCCCTGTCTGAGTTTTTCTTGTGGTCAGGAAGGGGAACGAAGGGTTTTTCTTTGGTTGCGATGGGAAGGCTGAGGGCTTTACGAATGATGGTAGGTGTAATCTTCATTGTGCCATAGTCAGTGTCGCAGAGGATGCAGTCGATTGTTTTTTAGGGGTCTTTAGCTGATGGTAGCTGAGAATGTCTGGCAGAGTACCAGAATTGGGATAGCAGAAGCTGATGTGCAAGAGGTGTTATTGTCAGGGCTGTGGAGATGGAACAGTTCTTGAGGAATTTCACAGCATCATCTAGATGTGTGACTTGCTTTCGAGGAGGAAACTCGAGAAGCGCATAGATGTTATTTACCTTGGTCCAATCCAGTTTGTCAAGAGAGAACTTGACTTGAGGAGCCTTGAGGATTTCCACTTCCTCAGCAGTATTTTCAGCAGCAGTATTCTCAGCGTTGGTGTTCGTGGGAATGTCAGAAGATGCCATTTTTTGTATTATCAGTTCAACCAAAGATTAACAAATAAGAATAATCTTAATGTGGAAAGATTTTCCAATAAGATGGTTCGAATTTTGTTCATTTCATTTAGACAAAATGTCTTAATGAAGATTAGGGTTTTTCTTGTTTTTGAAAAACGAAATGCAAACCCAAAAAAAAATCTTGTTTTCTAGTTTTCTTTAAAGATTGGGATTCTGGAAAAACATATGAAGAACAAGTTTAAGAATTTGCGTTTTAAACTTGAAGAACAACCATGAAAGGTTGTGTTCATAAAACCATGAAAGAAATGATTTTATTTTAAAAAGTTCTTTTGTTTGATCTTGTGAAAACAAAGAGAAGATCATTAACAAGTTTGAAGAAACAGGTAAAATAAAAGAATTATTAACATGGTTCGTTGAAGAAGATGAATGTTCTTGAAAAATTCGAGAGCACAAATGCAACAGTAAATTATTTTTCTTAGCTTGGAGAAGAAGTTCGCGTAAAAGAAAAATATAAACCCAGAATGAGTTTATATAGAGAGATTAGAGAGAGAAAATCTTGAGCGGGAAAAGATTTCCATCATGACACAGACACGTGTTTGCATTTGATTGGCGAGTAAACGAAACGTGCAAACGTGTGTCAGAAAGAAGAACGTGCTAGGGCTTATCCGTTGTAATGACGTCACAAATGTCCTTTCATATGCTTGGATGTCTCTGAAGTTTTGAAAACTCAGGGACACTTTTGAAAAACATGAAGCACTGAATAGAAATATCAGTTGGTTTTAGAAAATTCAAAGTATCGCTGATAAGGAAGAGATATTCAGCGATGTAATTTATTTTGAAATCTTGCATTTACATTCGATTGTCAGTGAGAGAAACATACCTTGATATCAGCGAATCAAGTTTATTCAGAGAGAAGATGATAGAATGGGTTATACAAGTTGGTTTTATCCTGTTGCTGATCAAATGTGAACCGCTGAAGATTTTATTCCTCATAGTTCAGCATTCCAAGCTCGCTGATGAGAAAGTTGAACCTTGTCTCATCAAGAGGTTTGGTGAACAGATCAGTTAACTGATAATCAGTTGGGATAAAGTGAAGTTCTATATCACCATTCATCACATGATCTCTGATAAAGTGATACCTGATTTCGATGTGTTTTGTCTTTGAGTGTAGCACTGGATTATTGGCTATAGCGATGGCACTTGTGTTGTCGCAATAGATTGGAATATTTGAGAGTTGAAGGTCATAGTCCAGTAGTTGATTTCTCATGCACAGGACCTGAGAACAACAGCTTCCAGCGGCTACATACTCAGCTTCAGCTGTGGAGGTGGACACTGAGTTTTGCTTTTTACTTGTCCAACTCACCAGCTTTCCACCCAGGAGCTGACATCCTCCTGTGGGGCTTTTCCTATCCATTTTGCAACCTGCAAAATCACTATCTGAATAGGCGATTAGATCGAATCCTGAGTCTTTGGGATACCAAAGACCTAGATTCGATGTACCCTTTAGATATCGAAAAATTCGCTTTACAGCTTTCATATGAGATATCTTAGGTTCAGCTTGATATCGTGCACACAAACATGTTGCATACATAATATCGGGTCGGCTAGTTGTAAGATACAAAAGTGAGCCGATCATCCCACGGTACAGCGTGACATTAACAGGAACACCCTCAGTGTCCTTATCAAGTGTCAGCGGTGGTGCCATAGGGGTTTTCATATCTGAACTTTCAGTTAAGTCGAATTTTTTCAGCATATCTTTAACATATTTTCCCTGATTAATGAAAGTTCCTTTCTCATTTTGCTTTATCTAAAGACCAAGGAAATATGTCAGTTCACCCATCATGCTCATCTTATACTCATCTTTCATTCTATCAGCGAAACGAGTACAAAGACCAGGGTTAGTAGAGCCAAATATAATGTCATCAACATATATCTGAACAAGAATGATATGACCTTTTACTTTCCTGAAAAATAGAGTTTTGTCGATTTTACCTCGCTCAAATTGTTCAATATGGAGATAAGTAGAAAGAGTGTCATACCATGCACGTGGAGCTTGCTTTAAGCCATAAAGTGCCTTATCCGGTTTATAAACATAACCTGGATGCTTAGGATCTGAGAATCCTGGAGGTTGTTCCACATAGACTTCTTCATTCAGCTTTCCATCTAGAAACGCTGACTTAACATCCATCTGATATACTTTGAAGTCTTTGTGTACAGCGTATGCTAAGAATAGACGAATAGATTCTAATCTTGCTACTGGAGCAAATGTTTCGTCATAATCTATGCCTTCCTCTTGTCTGTATCCCTGAGCAACAAGACGAGCCTTGTTGCGGGTAACAGTTCCATGTTCGTCCAACTTATTTCGATAGACCCATTTAGTGCCTATCACTGTTTTGTCAGTTGGTCTTCGAACAAGTTTCCAAACTTTGTTTCTTTCGAATTCAGTCAGCTCTTCTTGCATGGCGCTGACCCAATTTGGATCTTTGACGACATCATCTACTTTCTTTGGTTCAGTTAGAGAAATAATGTTAACAAATAAACAAATATTACCTGCACTTCGTCGAGTCTGAATACCAGCGTTTGGATCACCACGAATTTGATCAATTGGGTGATTTACAGTCCATCGCTGAGTCGGGGCGTGAGACGCTGACTCAACTTGAACTGGAGGAGCTGAAGATGAAGCTTCAGCGACGTCTGGAGTATAAGCCAAAAGAGGAATGGATGCAGTTGTCATTATATTCACTGATTGCTGAGAAGTAGATGGAATGTCTGAGAGATTTGGTTCAGAAGCAGGTATAGTGTTTATAGGAACAGCTGAGACCCATGATGTTTCAGCTTCACTATTCTGCATATTTGGAATGATAGTAGGACCATCATCTTCAACTGTATGAGCACGAGGAGTGGGAATATCTTCTGAATCACCAAGATGAGAAAACATCCATTGATTCAGGTCTTCGGTGTCAGAGGACGGTTTAGAGTTCGCTGAACGGGATTCGTCAAACGTGACGTGAATTGTTTCTTCAAACTTTAGGATCCAAGAAAGATTCCATTGATTCAGTTCTTTAGAGACTGAGGAGTATCCAAGAAAGATTCCATCATCAGCCTTAGGATCAAACTTTCCAAGGGCATCTCTGTTGTTCAGTATGAAACACTGACATCCAAAGATGTGAAGAAAGCTGATTGAAGGCTTTCTCCCATGAAAAAGTTCATAGGCTGTTTTATTGAATCTTTTGACTATCAGCGACCTGTTTTGCGTAAAACAAGCGGTGTTGACAGCTTCTGCCCAAAACTGAGTAGGCAGGTGAGAATCGCTGAGCATTGAACGTGCAGCTTCAATAATTGTTCTATTTCTTCTTTTAGCGACTCCATTTTGTTGTGGTGTTCTCACTGAAGAAAAGTTGTGAGAAATACCCTTACTTTCAAAGTAGGAATCAAGAGAACTGTTTTTGAACTCAGTCCCACGATCACTCCTTATTGAGCGAATGGTCAAATTGTTAAGGGTTTCCATCTTCCGAACAAAGGTGATGAGTTCTTCAGGGGTGTCACTCTTGGAACGGAGAAAGATAACCCATGTATAGCGAGAGAATTCATCAACTATTACCAGTGTATATTTCTTTCCAGCGATGGATTGTTTGTTAACAGGGCCAAACAAATCGATATGGAGTAGTTGTAGAGGAGATGACACTGAGGAGACTTGTTTTGACTTGAAGCTTGCTTTGGTCTGCTTCCCTTTTTCACACGCTGAACATAAAGACTCTTTGGCGTATGAGTGTTGAGGTAGACCAGTGACTAACTCTTTTGAAGAAAGAGTGTTCAGTGTCTTGAAATTCAGATGAGAGAGCCTTTTATGCCATAGCCAGTTGACATCAGATGAGGCTTTTGAGAAGAAACAGGAGTTCTCAGTGGTTGTTGAGTCCATGTTTATTACATAAACATTTTCCAGACGATAATCGCTGAGAGCTATCTTCTCCTTTTTGTCAGTGACAAAGCAGGATTCCTTGGTAAAGATTACCTTGTTATCCTTGTCGCAAAGCTGACTGATGCTTAACATATTATGCTTCAGCCCTTCAACATATGTGACTCTTCTGAAGGTGGTTGTACCATTAGAGAGTACACCAAACCCTCGGGTATGTCATTTTCCATTTCCACCGAAAGTCACAGGAAGAAACATTGATTTCAGCGAGCAGGCTTTTCTTCCTTGTATTCAGCGGGACCCTTCTCTTCCTTGTATTCAGCGGGACCCTTCTCTTCCACAGAGGGACCCTTCTCTTCCTTGTATTCAGCGAGCAGGCTTTTCTTTCCAGTCATGTGTCTAGAGCATCCGCTATCGAGATACCAGATACCCTTCTTAACCTTCATCACAAAGGAAGATTAGTTTTTCTTGGGTACCCACTTAACCATGTATACACGTTTGTCAGTGGAAGTAGTTGGAATGGAAGGTTCAACAATCTTCACAGCATTTGAAGATTCAGCTTTGTCAGTCTTCACTTTGGTTAATTTCTTAACCTCAGTGGTCTTCTTTGCCTTGGGGGCAATCTTCACCTTAGCTATCTTTTCAGCTTTGGTGGCTGTGGGGCACTAACTAACAATATGATCAGTGAGTCCACAGTGATAACATTTCCTATAACTAAAAGTCGTTCTAGGACTATTTGAATGCTGAGCTTTTGATTTAGAATTAGAAGGACCAGCACCAAATAAGCTTTTGGCTTTTGAAATGGGAGGAACGTTTAGTTCTTCAGATTTCTTACCAAGGACATCCACTCTGAGTCTAGGAGTAGATCGCTGAATAGACCCACGCTGAGTAGATCCAGAGATCTGATTCCTTGATCCAGAGGAATAAATCACTAAAGCTTTTGAAGCATTCAGCTTTGGTACTAAAGTACCCTTCTGAGGATTTTGGTTAAAAGCAATTCCTTTACCTTTATCTTTAAAGACAGAGGTAGGTTTTGGATAAACCATTTTCTCTTTACCTTTTGAAGAGGTAGAAATTTCCTCAGGGATAGTTGGTCTGGACGAGGAACACTGAGAGGATGAAGTATCAGCGACTGAGGATACGAAAGTTCCAAATAAGAACATGGAACGATCAGTGGTTGGTTCTTGAGTTTCATATTTGTAACCAAGACCACGTTTATCACTCAGGGGTATCTGAGACTTAATTATCTCAGTGATCTTTGTTGAAGAATTACACCATCCTTCAACAGTAGCTTTTTCAGCTTTCAATGCAGCTATAGCTTCTGCTCGTTCGATTTTGACTAGCTGATTTAAATGCACTTGATCTTTAAAATCTTCTTCAATTTTAGAAAGCTTTTCTATTTGAAGGTGACAGTTTTTAAGCTGTTCAGCGAGATCAAGGTTTTGGTTTTCAACTATAGTTTTGCCATTCATGGCTTCATATAAACTTCTAGTGAAGAGATCGATTTTACGGAGACTATCAGCTTCATCAATATTTGCAATATTTGTTAAGAAGGAAGGTGATACCTGAATTGCAAAGGTTGAAGTAGAGGGAATGTCTGAACTTTCTTCCTCATCTTCAATCTTGGCCATAAGACAGAGATTGGCTTCATCATCTTCAGAGTCAGATGATGATTCTTCTTCTTCAGAGGTAGCCTAATCGTAAACCATCAGGCCTTTGCCTTTCTTCTTGAAGCTTTTCAGCTTAGCATATTTGTCATCTTTATTCCTGGGAATAAAGGATTTCTTAGGAAACGCTGAGTTTCTCGATACTTTCTTAGACCTGCACTTGTTAGCGAAATGTCCAATCTTTTCGCAGTTAAAACAAGTAGCAGTAGCCTTATCAACAGTAGTTGATGATCTTGGCTTATCAGTTACAGAAAGAGGTTTGTTCTTTTTGAACATTTTCTTTTTGGCGAATCTCCTGAACTTTTTAGTTGGGAGAGCCAAAGATTCATCATCTGAAGAGTCAGAATCTGATGACCTTTCAGAGTTACTCTCTAACTCAGTGATAGTGACCGAGGGTCGCTGAGTAGAGGGTTCTTCTGAGATTAAAGCAACAGGGGTGCTTTTGGAATCTTTTACAAGATTCTTCTTAAGATGGCTTGATTGCTCATGATTCAGCATCGTGCCATATAAGGTAGCAAGGGTCATTGATCTTAGATCCTTTGACAGCTTGAGACACATAGAATAACTGTCCCAGCTTTCAGGTAAACATTCTAGAAACTTTGTCAGCACTTCAAAGTTAGAATATTCCTTACCAACAGTTTTCAGATCTATTATTAAGCAATTAAAACGTTGGTGAACTTCAGAGAGAGTCTCATTCATACCACAAATGAAACTTTCATACTGTCTTACCAGGTTGATCTTTCGAGAGTCCTGGACTTCAGCAGTACCTTCATACTGAACACATATTGTGTCCCACATGGCTTTTGAGGATTTCAGGTTCATGACGGAATGGTAGACTTCGTCAGGAAGAGCCATGGACAGTATGGATCTGGCTTTGGTGTCGATAGCCACTTTCTTCTTATCTTCGTCAGTCCATGTATGAATTTCTTTGGGTACCAGCCTTTCTGGAATAGCAGGTCTATTCTCAGCGGCTGGTACTGCGGCATCAATTCTTACAGGAATAAATGGGCCGTTTTCAAGATAATAAGGCATAGTAGGGTCTACACCTTCTAGGAAGAGAGTCATCCTATTTTTCCATAGATTAAAATTATCTCTGGAGAATCTAGGGGGTTTTGCAAGAGAACCATTGTCGATATAATTTGTGTTTGTGTTGGTAGCCATTTTTAAGAAATAGCAAGGAAGAGAAATCTTAGTATAGATTAGATCTTGTTTATGAGATTAAACAAATCCGCTCTGATACCACTTGTTGGTCCCGAAGGGCTATACAAGTTTGTAGAAAGGGGGGGGGGGGGGTTGAATACAAACACACAAATTTTACTTTTCTAAATTGTTTGTTGATAAATCATTAACAATTTACAGCTTGTCGCGGAAACAAGATTAAGGATAAACCTAAATCTAAACAAGTTGGAACACTAAGTTTCTTGCACTAAGAAAGAACAGGAAATTATTAATAATAACCTATCTCAAGATAAGAAGGATGAACTTGTCCAGAGTTAGCAAGTTACTTCAAAATGAAGTGAGTTCATCTTCTTATATACTGCATGCATTTAATGCATTGCAGTTTACACTTTACACGTGGCAGCAGCTGATTGGTTTCATGTCATTGACCTTTGTTGACAACCTTAGTAGCCGCATGTTTGAACAGTGTAGTATCAGAGTGGTTGTACGAATTCAGACAATACGGAGGTTCTTTTTCTGACATGTCGTACGGAGACGTGCAAGGGTGGTTTAGACAAAAGTACTTTGTACGGAGGACTTCATGATCTGCTTTTCGTTGATTCAGCGATCTATCATTCTTTATCAGCGAACGATAGAGTTCAGAGATAGCTAAAGTCTTGTACTTGATAATTCACGTTGAGTGGACAAATCTGAGTCTTCGTTGATCCGCATCAGTTCATTAGGAGACTTGTCGCTGGTTCTTGAGCTTAATCTTCGACTTCAGCGTAGAATCTATGTTAACGTGAAACTTGTCTTCAGGGATCATAAGTAAACAACTAACTTATCAGTGATCACCATAAGTACTGAACAGACTCAGAGTATTATGGTGAACAGTGTTCGCTGAATGTTTAATCTAAAGAGCGAGAGTTCCTATCAGCGGTACTGTAAGATCTTAGTACTTATCAGCGATAGTGAAACTCTGATACATATTGTTACTTACAATTTTCACTAAGTATATAAGAGAGGGTCATTATCAAATCACTGAGGGTTTGGATCAACACCTCTGTTGATTTGATTGGTGGTTGGGTTGAAGAATCTTCTGTTTGTTTGATAGGTGATAGGGTTTTGGTTGTTGTGGGCTCCTCTGTTTTGCTCTGGTATTTTCTTTGTTTAGGAGCTATGGATTTTGTTCTGGGTTTTGGTTTTGGTTGATCTTCTTTGGGTGTGGGTTTGGGTTTTTCTTCTGTTATCGGTGTGGGAGATGGTTGTTTGGTTTCCTCTGTTCTTAGTTTTGGTGTTGGGGAGGGTAGGTCATCCTCAGAAGTGGATGATAGTATCTGAATTTGCTCGGCTGTTGGTTTAGGTGAGGGCAAGTTGTAACACCCTCAAATTTGGAACGAGCAACTAAATAAAATTTCAATAAATTACCCAACAAGATAAAATCATTTCTACAATTCACTCCTTAATATACCTCGTAATTTAAACATTATAATTCCCAAATAGAATAACTTAAACGGGTGTTATTTAACACAACACAAGTTGCTAATTCCAAGTACGTGCGGAAGACTTCACTACTCAAGTTACCTCTCGTGCACTCTACTATCACTCGCCACTTCACAATGTAGCTAGAGCTACTCCAACCTGAGCCTGTTGCACATGCCGACAAATAAAAAGGGTTAGGCTTACGCCTAGTGAGTTCAAGGATTTTATCATGACTGTATAAAAACATAAATCAGGGATTAGTGGTTTTAGTCATGATTCAACAAATCTTTAATGAAAGTTTGCGACAAAGGTTATCCTTTCCAAAGAGTTCTCAAAATAGACATAAATGACTCATTTCCAGCGCACCCAAATCCATGGGAATCTTCCCCAAAAGTGTAAAGCGTTTTCCAAAAATGAGTTACGAACCCCAACCCACTCAAATACGTGAATAAATCTAGTTTTAGGCAAAACCTTCAAATACGGTTGACAATACATACTTAACCCGTAAAACATGGAAACCATCCATTTAAATATATTCTTTTGTTGGAAACTTAATACAAAGCAAAACTCACGCAACGTAAAATGTATTAAAATCCAAATACCATAGAATAAAACTCCAGCAGTTAAAACGTCCAATAAGAATGTAACATAAATCCGTCCGTCAATCATGGAAAACAATCCATATGCATGTAATATAACCTCAACAATGTGAATAGATAAATTACCCAAAATCAACACCCTTCGGTGACGGGGGAGACCCGATCTCATCAGATGTGGCAAACACATAAATTAAACCACGATTAAATAAATGTAAGTAAGCTTCTTGGATGTGGAAAACGGATGACATCAACCATACTAGGTCTTTAGTAAATTCTTGGCATCAATCATACTAGATCTTTAGCCCATCTTAGACATCAACCATACTAGGTCTTTAGTCCATCTCAGACATCAACCATACTAGGTCTTTAGCCCTCTTAGACATCAACCATACTAGGTCTTTACCTTGGAAAACCCACCATCCAAAACAAGCTTACTTAACTTAAAAATTCATACATGACCTCAAAAGAATAACTAATGCATTCAAACTCATGTAAATCTCAAACATAATGCAACTCATGCAATTCAAACCCAAAGCCCACGTCGAGCTTAATAAAACCGGGCGAATGCCATCAAGACTCAATCGAGTCCAAAACCGAGCCCTCTGCTCAAAGATCTAATGATCATTTATCAACATAAAATCATGAAAATGAAATGCAATTAAGCATATAACACATCCTAGACTCCACCCCGAACATGTAAATAACAACAACGCGCAATAATATGCAACACGGTGCAATAAAAGCAACCCGTAAATAAGACTCCACATCGAGCCATTTAAACCGGACAATTGTCCCAAGACTATCTCAAAGTCAAAACCGAGCAAAGTGCTCCAAGCTTGCTAGACCCATAATGTCGGTCATCATCGCATAAAACGCGTTTAAACATTGTTTAAGCAAACACGTATCCCAAAATCATCATTAACCCCAAAACTCAACACGGGTTAAACAAAAGGGTTTTCCCAAAGGACTCACACCCTTAATATTCTCAAAATGACTCATAACACTAAAGTGAATTTTCCCAAATGGTTTAATTAAAATCATTTACACTAACATGATTAAACCATCAAATAAACCTCATTTTGAGCAATTAATCTCTCAAAGACAAAACATGGTTTCTAACCATCCAAATAACCAAAAGCCCCAAATATGGGTGTTTTACACATTTATGAAGATAGACACTTCAAAAGAGTTAAACCATTCAAATAACTCAACCACATATATTTTCATGTAAAACACATAAGTATTTGGAAAATACTATTTTGGCATGTACAAAGTTTTCGCAAAGTAACTTGAACTCACATTTGCTAGATTAAGCTAAATCTAGAGTTTCTCCAACGTATGCTCCTTTGATGAAGTTTGCATCCTCAAGCCAAAACTTCCAAAACATAGGTTTATGAATTTCCAACCATCAATACTCAAGTCTAACCATAAGGAATCATCATCCATTCAACATATACCAAAATACCCAATTTATACCAAACCCTAGTTTCATTCATGAAGAGGATGAAGATTATTTCAACCATCCACCATCAAAATCGTCCAACAACATCCCAAAGTAGAAGAAAGATGAAATCAACAACAATAACAACCATTGAGTAGGGAGAGATTACCTTAACCATTCGAATCTTCCAAGAACGAGCTCCTACTCTCCACAAAAGTTCCAAGCTCCCAAATGTCCATCAATGGAGGAAGAGGGTTTGATTTGGTGAAGAAATGAGGAAGGAGAGGGGAGGGGTTCTAGGGTTTTTAGTGAGAGGGGCGATTTTTAGAGAGAGAGATGGAATAGATAATGAAAGAAAGCTGCAAGCCGTGGGTTTAAAACCCTCGGAGCCCGACGGCGAGATTGCCACTGCCACTCTCGCGGGGCACTCTCGCCCGCTACTCAAAATGCTCACGGTACACTTTCGGCGAAAGTGACACTGTGAAAGTGACCATGTCACTCTCGCGAGTGTCATACTCGCTGGACTTGTACCGAGTCCAAACTTGGCCAATTTCTCGAGAGATCCAAATAGCATCACGTGTTCCACACTCTAAAGCGAAACCTTGTCCTTTTAATACTTCTAGACGGAATCATTTACAATTGGAGTTAGGATTTTCGGGGTGTTACAATCCTCCCAACCTTAAAGAGATTTCGTCCTCGAAATCCAGTTCTCACGCAACCAATGGCCACCACGCCCAACACATTCCACTTGAAGACCTAATTTACTAGAATGGCTTCCGACCACCAGACTTAAGTTGTCTCCCAACCTTAAGTGATCCATACTATTCCAACGGCGGATTCGAACTCCCCAATCATGCCACAATCACATGTCCTCAGATTTTTTCTCTAGACCAACTCAACGTTTAACTACTACCAACATCAACCAAAACTTCAGAATCCCCCAAAATCCTGCTACTGAATTGACATTCGCTCTCAGCGGATTCCATCGATTCAACACCAACGGTCTTCATTGACTCTTCAATTACACAATCCCAAAGGTGTGTCTAATCATCAATCATACAATCGACAGGTTTTCGTACCACATAAGAAAAGTCATTTCACTAAAACCTCTTATCACAATCGAGCATCTTAAGGATATTACAACCATTACCATCATTTCTTTAAAATCGGACTACAATTCCCCGATTACACTAACGGTGATTGGCCTTAAGCCCAAAAGTCGACACCTAACGTACCACCAAGTCGAATCACCACAGACTCTACACACGAGCTTCACTCATCGAGTATTCCCGACAAGATCAAAATTATCAATACGGCGTCTAAAGAGTCTCACACACGAAAGTTGACCAAGACCCCAAAGTAAGATCCCCAACCAGAAAGGTTACCACCAACCTCAATATAAACCGCTGCGAATCAATTCTCCTAATTACAAAGTGCATCATCCGCTCAACCGATGTCATTCGGTCTACAGTACTACCACGCGTGGAATAACCAACCTTCCACCGCCAAAGTGTTACACACACACTTACCCTTAACTGGGTTACTTACCATTTCCAAGGTCCTAATGAGTTCAAGGTTCACAAGTGCGTTATTCGATAAATATGCCAATCAACAAAACCTTTCACAAAATTTCAACGTAAGGATTTTCATATCAAATAAATTGTACGCATAGAAAAGCTACTATCATCAATTCGATTGTTACGTAAAACGGACACGCTCGTCCCAAATATGAAAATCATGTTGAGAATTATTCCATCACAGTTCAGTTTATTCACAAAACGCAAAAGCGTAATAAACAACTTCTTTTAAAATGAATCGTCACAGCTCTAGTATGGATTGACTTGTAACATGCACGTAAAGTAATTGCTCGACTTTAAACATGGTGCAACAAAAGACGTGCACGTATTTCAAAATAAGTCCCACGACATTTGACTCCAAAATTTCTCCTTTAACCATAAAATGGCATGGAACACGGATCACCAACAAAATGTTCGCGCGTCAGTTTCTTATACAAAATAATGAAACGGTTTGCACATACACCTTAGTCAACACAAAATGACTTGTGCAATTTCCATATTTAAAACAAAACTCATACGTTCCCATCACTTGAAAATATCGACTAAAAGATCATAAAACCACAAATTGCGGTAGGCATGCAAGCTCGTAACGCTTTCTTAGAAATTTCTTGTAATGACACACTCATGTAGCAATTAACTCACCCTAAAATTTCAAAGATGGGATTCTTTAAATTGATTTCCAAAATTTCCTCAAATGGTCACATAGCGACACACGAGCAAAACGTTTCCGACAAAACTGCACACAACGATATATTTCCCAAAAATATATGAGGAAATAAGTGTTAATAAAATAAACACCCAAAAAGGATTCCGACCGAATTTAAGTCTTGAATTGCACCAATAGTGTGCGTCTATGTTTAAAACATGAGAAATTCCACGCCCCATAGTTTTATGCAGAAAATTTCAAAAATCCTCATCACAAAGCATTTTCCTCAAAGTTACGTATTTGGAATCTAAAACGTCAAACATCAATGCAAAAATGTATTTGTTAAAATACTCAAAACGCACATTTCCTCCAAAACCAAAAGGTTTTCAATTTTCCAAAATATTCGGCAAATCGCAAATTGACCAATGTCAATGACTCATACATTCGTGTTTTTTTCAAATATCATGCATCGTAAACCATTCGTGATCCCCACACCACTAAAACATGCTTTGACCCAACGGTCTTTCATTTAAACAATGAGTTAGCAAAATAGTTTCACTCACGATTCGTTTAATCAAAGTGTCAAAAAAAAAACAATGGTTACCAAGCTATGCATACCCCTAAGTCGATATAACGTCTTTACATGAAATGGTACTAAAACATTTAACTGACCGAAACCGCACCAAACAAGTCATCATGAAATGTCACCAAAATATTCTTTCATGCATCACTTAAGCCACGTATAAGTCAATCCATACACAGAACTATATGCAACGAAATATTTAGTAACACAAACCTTTTGGAAAAAAAGTTACACGACACTAGAGTTCCAAACTCATCTCTTTTTAGTCGCCTTATGGCATAAAATTAATTTTTCTCAACACAACTCGAGTGGGATAAAATACCCACATAACTTATAAACCTTTCACATAAGTAACTAAAGCATGCACCTTGTGAAATTATACTCACACGACTCAACATGTCGTGAAACAAACTCTATGAACCTCAACGAACTCAATGACTCTAAGTCAATAAAACAGCGCTAAACATCATGTTTCCAAGGCCAAATTGCCATAAGCAAAATCATAAAAGAGACGCCAAAATTCCAAAAATCCCCTTCCATGGAAATACTATATAAACAACGTTGTTTAACAACTCACATTAAACCAATTCTCCAAAATAACTGTACATAGACATAATGGAAAATAACTTTCTGTCCAAACTCTAACATATGTGGAGGAGATCCAATGTTAAAGTCACAAGCCGTAGTTATTGCCCAACATCTTAAACATCATAAAATATGATTATCATTATATCCAAAACAAATGTTGAACAACAATGAAATAAGGCAAAACAAATCCCGGCGGAGTTTGCAACTCCCGCAATAAAATGGTTTCATGCATGTTCAAAACCATGATTTGAAATCTTGTGTGTGTGCTAAACATTTCTCAAAATTCATAACACAATCCAAATAAGGATCTGAAACACAAGAAATAATTGATGCAATTTATTTTCAAATTAAACTTTGTGCATGACTTAGTCGGCATTCAACGTCTCAACTCATACCCTTCTAAATCTCTCTGGTCCACTATTGTCATCCGGATGCTTTAACCTCTTAAGGTAAGTTGAGAATTACATCAATTAACCTTACGGCTTTTCCTCGAATCACAGTCGGCTCAATAAGCCTATGGTTCTAGTCCAACCATCAATCTTGACCCGAAACGGTCTACATAAAGCAAATATCATGCTCATCGTCACTCCAAGTGACTAATACTAGAATCGTCCATCTATTCCAACGACTACTAGCTTAGAACCTCCTTCACTACCCCAACGATCATCACATCAAAGCAATTCAAGTATGCACATGTACTACTAGGTTCACCATGACACTGGCCAGGTGTCACTATGAACGCACCGTACATGTTTATCCTTGCTACTCTCAACATGATTCTTGTTTCTAAAAGCTCCATCAACTTCAAAACATCCTATCTTACAGTGCCTAAAGATGAATTTCACTCTCATTTACTTAAACAAACGCTAGTTTGAGTCTAGGTATCCAAAATCAACACCTAAATCTCTCAAACTTATGCTCTGATACCAACTTGTAACATCCCCAGTCCACCGTACACGATATTGTCCGCTTTGCGGATACCCTCTGCATAACAGCATGCCGGCACTGCTCACGGTTTTGTTCCTGCCCGCACAGACATACGCGGGACGCACCCAGACCGCACCCAGTGACAGGCAAAAGGCCTCATGCAAGGAAGGTATCCATCCACCCTTATAAGGAGGACTTCGTTCCCCCTCCTAGCCGATGTGGGATCTCACACAAGTCTTCAGATTGCAGATTTATTTCCACAGAGGTGGGTATTTCCTCTGTGGTCTTCTTCTGGTTTTGATCTTTGTTGGATGGTTGGGTTTCTTCGTGTGGTGGTACTTGGGTTATGGGTTTGATGACTAGTGGTGGTGCTGGCAAACCTCTGAGGTTCTTCTCCCTCTCAGGATGATTTGACAGATCTTCTGAATCACCGTCGGAATCATCCTGTCTTCTGTCAGATTTACCTTCTGCCTGGCATGACAAGGATGGCTTCTTAGGTTGGCTTGCCCCTTCAGTGATCATTTTCGCATAAAGGTCGTCACAGATGCCAAGCAGATAGGCAACCTCTGCTTCTGAGTTGAATCGTAGCTTTCCCACGTTGTTCTAGAAATCCTTCACGTAATTGGCGTTAGCAGTGGTGAAGGCCTTGATGAACTCTGTCATCTCGTTCAGAATACCCTGGCCAAGATCTGTCATTTGAGCTCTGGTCATGTAGTCAGAAGGCTTCATGGCTTGAGTCTGCTCTGTTGTTTGCTCTTGTACTCTTTCCAGAGCCTTTTTAAGATCTTCTTCCATGATGCCCATAGATGCAGGTGTTTGGGAGAACAGGGTCTTGGCCACTTTTCGTTCCTTTTTGATCTACTTTGTGAGAAGAGTGACAGAGGCTTCGAGTGCAGAGGTCGTAGTCGATTCAGGTGAAGAGGGTGTTGTGGCTGCAGAGGTTGTTGTAGCATTCTTCATCAGGGTATTGGTATTCTTCACCTCTTTTGAAAGGACTTCAACTTTGGTGGCGAAGTCGTTCAACACCTTTTGAGTTGATTCTGTAAGAGCTTTGACAGAGCTTTGCAACTCTGTCAAAGAAGTGGTCATAGAGGTGACAAAGGTTTGGAATTCATTATTTGCGACATATGAACCCGGGGTAACCTCTAGGTGAACAAATCTATCACCAGAGTGAGTCTCCATCTCTGAGACGCTTTCTTTTGTTCCTGTTTTTGCGTTGAGAACGGAAGGACTTCCTTCTGATCCTCGAGCAGAGGTTTTTAAGGCCTGAAACTCTACAGAAGTTCTGTCAAGGACCTTGATCTGAGCCACTCCAGAGGTGGGGTCAGAAGTATCCTTGAGTTGACTAGGGGACTTGTCTAGAGTCCCTTCATCGTTGTGCGCTCTAAGCTCCTCTGAAGAGCTTTTGGGTCCTATTTGTGTGTGCGTGTCAGAGGAAACAAATTCCTCTGTTGGGATTTCTGGTGTGATCTGGGGCGATGGATCACGAATAAGAGGAGAGTCCTTTTGAGAGGACTCCCTCTGTGTGGTTTCCCCAGTTGTAACTGGCACAGAGGAGGAAAAAGGTTCCTCTGTCCAGTTTGTTGGGGATGGGATCGAGTTGTGCTGCTCTTATTCAATAACTCTTTCGGTCACTAGACTGGCAGAGTTAGAAATGTGGGTTGCACTGGGAGGGGGTGATGGTTGTGTGCCTCTACTCTCTTCGGCATCTTTTCTACTCTCTTCTTCTGTCATGCACCCTACGACAGGAGTTTCTAACTTAGATTCTACATCTACCCAGGTGTCTTCGGCTTCCATCATTTCCTCTGTTTCCTCAAGCTGTGAATCATAGCTTGGAGGAGAGGCAAAAAGATCTGAGTTCATTGGGCCTTCTGGGGTTTCATCTTGGTTTCCAGTAGGGGTTCTGTCATTTGCCTCCAGGTCAGAGTCAACACTTGCCACGGTATATTCCATTTAGGCGGGGTCAGTGTTGAACTCTAGGATCTCTTGTGCTACCCAGCCAAAAGCGTCTAAAGTGTTTGCCATCTCTGTTTGCTCAAGAAATGCAGCAAAGTCATTTGGCTCTGCATATTGAATGGGCGTGGGGGATCGCAAAGTCATTTGGCTCTGCTGCTTCTGCTTCCTCTGTGTTGCTCTGCGGAGGAGATCTGGATTTCTTGGTTTTCCTTTTCTTAGTCTTGGGGGCTCCTTCCTCAGAAGTTTTGGTTTTTCTCTTTTTGTTTTTCTTTTCCTTATGAGGAGAAGGTACAGAGGAGGTTATCATAGTTGCCTCTTTGGTGTGTTCAGCGTCGGCAGAAGTTCCTTCTGTTGCTTTCTTGCCTTTTGAAGCCTTCTTTGGTTTTAGGGGTTGCTCTGTGGTTCTCGGTGGGGCGGTAGAGGTTCCGACTGTGTTTCTCTGTAGCCTCATTCTTTCTAGTTTCATATTATGCTTCTCTAAGGCTGTTTCCCATTCTTCTGCACTCATCCTCACAACTACCTCTGATCCTATAGGGGCTCCTAGACACGGGGGGTCACATGACTCGGTTCTGGAGTTCGGTGTTCGCTTATGTACTCTGTCCTAAGGTCTTCGTCTGTGGTATAGGTGAGCATCTTTGCTAGTAGAGGCCTGCAGAACGTGTATCCATCTGCGTGTTTTGTAGGGGTCATTCTTGTCAGAGGGTAGGTCTTCACAATTGGCCCTTCCATTGGCCAGTTATTTAGGATCAGGCGAGGTTCTAAAATAACTCCTAGGGTTCTTTGGAATTGCAGAGCTGGCAGTTCTTTTCTTGTATTGCCCTTTGCCTTCCAGGTTGATATTCTGTGGTCAATTGTGGCCACAAGCTCTTGCATCATTAGAGAGGCGTAGTCCAGATGTAAGTCATAGTACATGCCGTACATAATGGCCATTATTTGGTGAGAACTCTGGTCTGGACTACCCACCTTTCCTGTCAGGCAGCGGTTGAGGATCGAGAACAGAGTGTTCCACAGAGGAGGAAATCGATTCCTCCTGAAGTCATTTCTCTTGGTGAGTTTTGTGTTGTAGCCTAACATTTCTGCAAAGGCGCAGAGCTCGGTGTCAGAGGGGCTTTCTGCGTAGTCTTTGATGCCCAATAATCCTCTGGTTGGCAGGTCGAATTCAATAGAAAGCATGGTTCTGTTGAATCTGAGTTCCAGGCTCTGGGATTTGTCAGGTTTGGACACATACCCATTTATTTGTCTGTTCTTAGTGTCATAATAACAGCTATGCTAGAACTGGTTCAAGTAACTTGCAGGGATTTTGGTTACGTTTTTGGTTAATAGGGTTCTTAAGGGGTGATTCTCCAGGATGTTCATAAGGATTACACTTTCTTCCCCAAATGAGGTTCTAGAGTTTACCAGGTAATCGTTGTTGGGTTTCAAGGGAAGGGCATTTCCGAACTGATCATTGTCGAGGAAGTCCTGAAGATGGGTGGTCGGAGCAAAATCGACTGAGCTGCCACTGTGTTCTATTTCTTGGTTTCTTGCCATTGAAGGATGTTGTGAATGCTCAACTTGAGCAGGGGAGTTCATCGGAGAGATGTTTGTGGAAGCCATTGATACTTTCTTTGAATAACGGAGTTGAAAAAATAGAGGTTGCAGGTTCTTGCAAGGTGTCGTCGGAGTAAATAATGAGAGAGATTAGTAAAAGATGAGGAAGAAGGGTAAATGGTGGTTTTATAGTGGGGGGTAAAAACGGATAGAATTTGCACAGTAAAAGTGAATTCAATAGAATTTAGGGTCCGCACTCGAGTATACAGTTGTGATCAATGCTTCAGTACCATCGTTTGACTGACACGTCCAATAGAAACGTGCCACATCAGAGGGGCGGTGCACGATGAGACGTCGTGCGGCGTCCATTAATGCTCAGCACGTGGGCGTCTCTATACCCAAATGACTGTCACTTTGCAAAATAACCTGCACCTACAGAACCCTTTTAGATGCATAAGTATCAGAATCGACAGAAGTTCTGTGGTGGAATGAGCTCTGTGATTAGAACCCTTCTTTTGATATCTCTGTACTTGCACCTTTACCAAAACATTTGAAAAGACAATTGAAATGATCGATAGAGTTTCCATAAGGAAATTTTTAGTTACAGAGGCTCTGTTGAGCTCAGCAGAGGCTCTATGACTGAAAATTTCTAATTGCGAAAAGCTCATAAACCCTTTTTGATCATTCAAAGTTTTGACTGTTTTAAATTGTGTTTCTAGGACATATTTGGAAAGTGGTATCCTAGAAAAGTGTTTTGGAAAGAGGTTTTGTGCGAGGATCTCGTTCTTAGATTCTCTTTTGTTCGGCAAAGTCCCTGACTTCTGTTTATATGTTCGAACAATATTCTTCTTTGGCTCCCCCTTGAATGATTAACCTCTGTAGATCATATCAAGATCTCCTTCTGCTCCCCCTTGACCTATGCTTGGATCAGATGTGATAAGTAGAGCATAGAACATAGGCCAAACTCAACAGAGGTTCCATGGAAGTAGACAGAGGCTCTGAGCTATTCCACAGAAGCTCTGTCGGGTACAAAACTTTTGAAGGTCTAGAATTCACATACTGAAGGATTGAAATATATACATATGTACAGGAGGATTTAGACTCACTTATAGAGGGATCAGCTCATGTTTAGCATACCTAACTTACCCACCAAGAAAAGGAATCTTTTCTCATCAAGTGCCTTGGTGAATAAGTCTGCAAGCTGATATTATGTGGACACAAAATACATCTCTATAGTGCCGTGTTCAACATGATGCTTCAAAAAGTGGTAGCGGATATCTATGTCCTTCGTCTTGGTGTGCTGAATAGGATTGGCAGAGATCGCAATGGCACTTTTGGAGTCACAGAGGATGGGAATCTTCTGGATGTCTAGACCATAGTCTATTAGCTGAGTTTTCATCCACAGAACTTGTGAACAACAGCTAGCAGCAGCAACACATTCTGCTTCTGCTGTGGATGTTGACACGCAATTCTGCTTCTTAGAAGTCCAGCTTACTAATTTACCACCTACGAATTGACAACTCCCAGAGGTACTCTTCCTGTCCAGCTTGCATCCTCCGTAATCTGAATCTCTGTATGCCATAATATCAATGCCAAAGTTCTTTGGATACCAGAGACCAAGATTCTTGGTTCCTTTGAGGTATCTAAAGATTCTCTTGATAGCAAATAGGTGGGATTCTTTGGGGTTAGCTTGATATCTTGCACAAAGACATGTGGCATACATTATATCTGGCCTACTAGCAGTTAAGTATAAAAGAGACCCGATCATGCCTCTGTAGAGCTTGCACTCGATAGACTTTCCTTCTAGATATGAGTGTAACTTAGATCCAGTGGCCATGGGGGTCTTCATGACAGAGGCATCAGAGAGTTTGAATTTAGAAAGTATGTTAGAGACATATTTTGATTGATTTATGAAAATTCCCTCTGATGATTGTTTGACTTGGAGTCCTAGGAAGAAGTTTAATTCTCCCATCATACTCATTTCAAACTCGTTCTGCATGAGTTTTTCAAAATCAGTGCAATATTGTTCATTGGTAGAGCCAAATATAATGTCGTCCACATATATTTGCACAAGCAAAATCTCTTCACCTTCTCTTTTATAGAACAAAGTAGTATCGGTAGTACCTCTTTCAAAATCGTTATAAAGGAGAAAGGTAGAAAGGCGTTCGTATCATGCTCTTGGGGCCTATTTTAGTCCATACAGAGCCTTATCGAGGTAGTAGACATGGTTTGGGTACTTGGCACTTTCGAACCCTGGTGGTTGTTGGACATATACTTCTTCTTGAATCTGTCCGTTTAGAAAGGCAGATTTGACGTCCATTTGATAAACCTTCAAACCTCTGTGAGCGGCGAAGGCTATAAAAATTCTTATCGCTTCGAGCCGTGCGACAGGGGCAAAGGTCTCATCGTAGTCTATCCCTTCAGCCTGACAGTATCCTTTAGCCACCAATCTTGCATTGTTTCTGATGACCACCCCATCCTCGTCCTTCTTATTTCTGAAGACCCATTTAGTCCCTATAGTTGTTTTCCCTCTTGGAAGAGGAACTAAGGTCCACACTTTGTTTCTCTAAAATTGGAGAAGCTCTTCTTCCATTGCTTCTACCCAATTTGGATCATCTAGGGCTTCAGAAACTCTCTTTGGTTCGATCATACTGATAAAGTTTGTAACGAAACAAAAATTAGCAGTGGCTGATCTAGTCTTTACTTTGTCAGATGGACTGCCAATGATTTGGCTCTAAGGATGGCTCTTAGTCCACTTGGTCATTCTAGGAAGATGGTCATTTGCATCATTGAGTTGAACTTCTGTCACTGCACACGATGGTTCAGGTGCAACTTCTGTTGTTGAAGGTACTTCTGTGCTGGTACACGTAGTCTCATCTTGAGGAATTTCAATAAGAGTTGGAACTGAGTTTTCTAAAGATGTTGAGACCGAATCCTCATTCTCCTCTGGTGTTGATTCCCATGTTGTCACCAGAGTTGGTGTTTCTGTTGCCTCTGTTGTGGAGTTTTTGTTGGCATTATCCTCTGCTTGCTCCCCCTCGACACTTGCATCTGCACAGTTAATAGAAGAGGGTGAAGTATTTGAGGGACCAGTTAGAGATATACCTGAATTTGTCTGGTCAGCAGAGGATGTCTCTCCAGAGGCTCTGGTATCTTCAGCAGAGGGATCAACATCATCATTGAACATTTCTTCGAATAGCAGGTTTAGTTCTGCTTATCTTGATTTGGAAATGCTAGAGGTTTCTTTGTTTAGGCCGAGTTTTGAACTGATTTGCTCAGAAGTCGTCAAAAGAAACATTAATACTTTCCACGATTGATCGGGTCCATAGAACGTAGACTCTGTAGGCTTTTGAAGTGGCAGAGTAACCGATGAATTTGCCTTCATATGCCTTTACATCAAACATCCCTTGAGCTTCTCTGTCGTTGAGGACAAAGCATTTACATCCAAATACGTGAAAGAACTAGATGTTTGGTCACCTCTGGTAGATCAAATGGTATGGTGTCTTGATGTGTCTTTTCACCACTGTTGATCGATTTTGGGTAAAGCAGGCAATTGAAACAGCTTCTGCCCAGAAAGATAAAGGTAATCCTGATGCAGTAAGCATGGTTCTTGCAGCCTCCACAAGCGTGTAATTGTTGCGTTCGACCACGCCGTTTTGTTGTGGGGTGCGTGCAGCAGAGAAGTTTTGTGAGATGCCTTCTTCTGTAAGGTAAACTTCAATGACAGAGTTTTTGAATTCTGTTCCATTGTCGCTTCTTAGCTTTTGTACCCTGCACTCGTAAAGAACCTGGATTCTTTTCATTAGATTTATCAGGATGTTTGGCACATATGACTTCTTTCATACAAATTCCACCCATGTATATCTTGAGAATTCATCGACCAACACTAGCATGTATTTCTTGCCACCTAGGCTATGTGTAGCAATAGGACCACCGAGGTTGACATGTAGCATGTGCAGAGGCCTTGTACAAGACACATCAGACTTACCTTTATGGGAAGCTCTTTTAAGTTTTCCCATTTCGCAGGCAGAACACAAATGATCCTTATTGAATTTAACATCAGGCAAACCTTTCACCAGATCAAGCGTAACAAGTTTATCGAGAGTATGGAAGTTTAGATGGCAGAACCTGTTATGCCATAGCCATGCTTCCTCGTTCTTGCATGAGACCAGACATAGTTTATCATCTTTGTTCTTGGCCTTGAAGTTCATGAGGTATAAATCACCTCTTCTTTCGGCCCACAGAAGTTCTACTTCTGTATCTTCCCCCAGCAAAGAGCAGTAAGTTCTTTTAAACTTAACATCAAAGCCTGTATCGCAAAGTTGGATTACACTCAGAAGATTGTGCTTAAGGCCATCAACATATGCAACTTTGCATGCAGTTATATCTTCTTTCTTTATGACTCCATAGCCTTTGATGTACCCCTTCTTGTTATCTCCAAAGGTTATTGATCCTCCTCCAAGTTTGTCTTTATATGAGGATAGTAAACCTCTGTCGCCAGTCATGTGCCTTGAGCACCCGGAGTCTAGGTACCATATCGGTACATAATGCTTCTGCAACATTATCAGAGAGATTTAGGTACCCATTTCCAAATGGGTCCAGTTTTGTTAGGGGTCTTTAAGGTTGCCTTAGCATCCTTAGGTTTGGTTTTAACTTCTTTCGAAGAACCATCTTGTTTCTTCTTACCCTTGAATTTTGCATTTCTTTGGGTTTAGAGAGGAAACAATGAGGACTGGAGAAGTGTTGATTCAGTTGGTACATGAGTTCAAAGCAATGACAGTAATTGATATGAGAAGAAATTTGCTTAAACTTTTCATTAAAAACGCTGAACATAGGCACAAAGGCTTTATTTTTTACAATATTTCCTAGCATTAGATATTCTATTACAAGAAGGCCTATCTAGGTTAGATTGATTTTTTGAAAATTCCCTCTTTGGAGTAGCCTTCTGTTGTGCCCATCCTCTGTGGTGAACCTCTGCCGATTTCACTGTCACAGAAGAAAAAGACTTGTTATTTTCAACCCATTTTCCCTTTTGTTGCCAAGTTAATTTTTCTTGAAATGGCCTAAAGGGTTTTGGAGATTTTGAACTTTGAGAGGACTTTTCTTTTTGTTCTTTGATCTTCTCAAGTTCAAGAGAAGTTTTGGCTTGTATACACATATCCAGAAAGTCTGGGCAGATAGAAACACTTGTGATTTTCTCCTTTGGAGGAATGGTTCTGTTAAGAATTCCAGAGGGAAGTTTAAATCCCTCTGATTCATAAGGAATTATCTCTGACTCATCAGAGTCAGTCTCAGATTCGTCAGAGGATGAGTCATCCTCGTATACAGAGGTTGAGTCACAGAGATCTCTGTCGATAGAGGCAAGACTTTCTGAGCATGTGCCATATTCACTTTCTTCCCTCCTTTTGGGAATATCTTCTAAAGCAACTGAAGTGTTCACATAGATTTCCTCGCAGAGATTTTGTTTGACCGAGGGTGTATCAAGGTTTTCGTAGAAGTTGTTTTTACCAATTTCTATCAACTCGTTTTCAGAATTATATTGCAATTTTTCTTCTGAAGAAGCAGGCATAAACTCAGGTGCCTCTGCCGATAATTCCTTTTTAGAGTCTATAAAAGCAACCTGGGTCTGAGTCTCAGGGTCACCAAACTTGAAGATTCCTATCTGATCCTGAGTTTTCAGATATTTCTTTGGTTTGGAGTCTCTTTTGACAGAGGCTGAGGGTGACAAATCTATCTTTTGATACCACACATTTATCATCTTCAGAGGTTTCCTCTTGTGAGGTTCCCCAGAGATTTTCTGCCTTTTTCTTACAGAGAGTAGATTTTGAAAGCCTGGTTTTCGTGTATCTCCGACACAAAATAGAGAAGACAGGGACTTGTCTTTTTTGGTTCCTGTATAGGGATCTATATCACAGAAGCCAATTCCCCTTCTTCCTATTTGTGTATTTATCTTTTCGTACACCTTTTGTGCATCTTGATACCTTTTGATTAAAAGGTCTCTGTCGAGTAGGTCTTGGTGAAGAACTTATCTTTCTCTTTGAAAAAAGTTTTTAAGAGCAAGTATATTAAGTCTGTCACTCTCATTATCTATTAGCTCTTTAATTTTGGCTTTTAAGGTAGAGTCAAGATCTGAAATTTTCTCTTTTAAAGGATTTAGGTTTTTATGCCAATTAGTTTCAAGATCTTATTTTTCTAAAGATATTTTTGCCTTTACTTGAGTGAGAAGTCTGGCTTCTCTCTCAAAGAAGGCAAGCTTTTTCTGAATATCAGCACAAGTCTTTGCAAGTTCAAGGTAATCTTCTGTTAGTTTAAGCAGATTAGCTTCAGATTCATTTGAGTGAGAGTTAGAAGTGGATACCTCACTATCAGAGTCTGAAGAGCTGACTTCTGCCATACCACAGAACAGGGCATTCTTTTTCTCTCATTCGTCAGAAAATTCATCCGACAGCCAGTTTTCTTGCTCAACCATGAGTGACTTTTGAGCGTAGTACTCTGCCTTCTTTTTATAAAAGGCAGAGTCTCTATGTGGCCTGTTGTGCTTTCTCCTGCAGTCAGCTGCATAGTGGCCTGGTTTGCCATAGTTGAAACACCCAAAGTTCTGTGGTGCATTCCCAGCTCTGTCACCCTGTCTCTGCTGGTGATCACCACCTCCCTTCTGTTCGTAAGCTCTGTCATTTAACCTCTGTTGGTCATTTGAACCTTCTCTTCCCTGGTTCCTCTATTCATACTTCTTACCCCGGTCATCTCGTTCATCTCTCTCATACCCAGTCTTCTTCCTGTAGCCTCAGCTCCCAAACTCTCTCGTCAATAAAGCTAAAGATTTAGCTATCGAGGCCATCGTTGCCTCTTCTTCATCCACTAGCTCCTCTTCCTCACTGTCCACCACCAGAACCTTCTTCTTTTTCTCCTTCTTCTCTTCCAGAGCCTTCTCCTTCTTGGGCTTTTCCTTCACCTCTGTAGCTTTGCCTACCAGTGCCAGAGGTCCACCCGTTTGGGCTTTCATCTGAGCTATCTGAGTTACTTGTACGGACAAGGTTCCGTAGAGGTCCGTCAGAGTCCAGGTGTCCAAATCCTGATTTGTTTGTGGGGACATGGACAGCTGGAGCCACTCGTCGTTTAGGCTCTTTAGGAACATAACGTTGTTCTCCTCAGAGGTTCTGTGGATCCCGAACTTCTTTCACTTGTTGATCAGCGAGTTGAATCTGTCGTAGGTGGACTGTAGTGTTTCTGACGGCAGAGCTTTAAATGTGTAGTACTCATTGATACATTGAGACCTTCTGTTCTTTTGCGTCTTTGCTCCACCTTCTATATGTTTTTCCAGTTCCTTCCCCAGATCATGGGCAGTCTCACATGCGTCCAATGATTGAAAAAGGTTATTGGGAATGGCCATTAATAGAAGTCGCTTGGCTTTCTGTGCAAGTTCGTATTTCTCCCAGTCTTGTGGTGACCATTTGTCAAGCTCTTTAGGTTTATTGTACTCAGGAACCTCTGGAGTAGTTCATGTGGCAGGTACTCTGGGCATTGTGACCATGGGGACAAAAGGAGGATTGTGGATATAGGTGACAAGTTCTTTGTCAACTCCCTCAAAGAAGTGGATGATTCGGATTTTCCACTGAGGGTACTCATCTCTAAGCAGAGTTGGGGGCTTGGTTAGCGAACCATCAGTAAAGAAATTTGCTGCGTTTGCCATTTTTGTGCAGTTTCGAAAGTAACAGAAAACAGAGTATGAAAAGAAAACCTTCAGATGATGGGACAGACTTGTGGAATGAGTTTAGATCTTCGAATATTGGAACAATGCACTGAATGGAAAGATTTAACCAAAGAAACAGTGCCTATTAGTTTGCTAGAGTCGATCAAGTCGAAAATAACAGAAAAACAGGGGTTGTATTATAGCAGATGGAAAACGGGTCAAAATCAGTCCATATATCTACCAAAAGGAGTCGAGATCATTGTAGAGTGGATCCTTTGATATTGAAAATCAAAGTTCGCTCTGATACCAATTGTTGATCCCACAATAAGACTCAACAATAATATTAACCTCAATAGTTCGAAAAAGATATTTGCGAAAGCGTTTGAGACAGAACTAAAGAGATATTAATCTTGTAGATAACACATAGAATCAGATAAATGAAACAGTAATAAAACACGAGTTGAGCTCAATGATTCATCTTCAATTGATTCTTCGCAAGTTACACCAAGAACACCGTTAAGTGTGTGATACAGATATAAGCTTTCTAAACATGTGTGTGTGTGTTGTGCAATTGTTACTTTAGAAGGTCTGGAAGAGCCTTCTATTTATACTAGCCTACAGGGGACAAACAGTAGACAAGAAGTACAAAGGTACAAGAGACAAGGTCGTGGGACAGAATCTGGTACACGTTGATGTAGTGCGCCGCCTTCTGCAAAAGCAATGACCCTCATAGGATGACACGTGGAAAGTGGCAGGGCACGCCTTGTACTATTGATCTTCAGGATCTTCGTACAGCAGAGGCACGTGAGAGGCACACTTATCCTTGTCTTGATCTTCAAGTATCTTTTAGCTTCTGAGTCTTCATATCACAGAGGCTCTGTCAAGGGTGACAGAGGCTCTGTGGCCTTGTCCACTGGTGTTCATCAGGTTGATGACTAGTGAAGGTTACTCATAGCTCTGTGCTCTTGGTGTTCGGCAGAGGCTCTGTAAGTGATCTTCCCTTAGCCTAATTTTCAATACTTCTTAGAACAGAAGTTGGAGCTAACAGTATGTGCATGTGTAGAAAGAATTGAAGCAACATATGCTTGAAAAAATAAGCTCAAAGCATGTAAACTGTTGAGACAACAACAATTTTCCACGGACTCAATGTGCATGATCGAAGAGTCAAGGTGGGGCAAACTTCCTTCTTTTTCAATATCTAGACCTTCCGAGTGAAGATCAGATAGATGATATGTTGCGTCCCCAAGAAAAATGAAACATTCCTTTGTTAAGAATGAAATGAGTAGCTGGTGGGGTTAAATGCAAGAGTTGGCATGGGCTAACTGCCTGTTTCAATGATGGTCACCAAAGAATGTGAACCAATCACTAATGTGCTTCCCGACTCAGAAATTGGTTGGTGCAGAGTTCTCTTATTCTTTTAACTTTGTTCTCACACCCTCTTTCTGTTTTTAATCCGCTCACTTCTACCCAAACTCTCATTTACATTTTACCTCAGCACAATGATATTACTCAACCGGATGAGTTATCTCCCCCACTCTTTGATGTAGACCCCTCACCCCTCAATCACTTAACGATAACTTCTTGGGTAGGAAACACTGTTTAACGTGAATCCATAGAAGTTATGTATACTCACACACTGATCCCATAAAATTGTCCTAAAAAGTTTTGTGGTGTTCAACAGTTTAACTTGAACAATTAAATGTCAGCATTTGAATGACATTGTCATCAGAATGTATGCTCCTCAATAATATGATGAAATATTTGAGCATTTAAACGTTGAAGATTTCTCAAAACAAGGATAATGAATGAATGAAATGAATTCGAAAAGACTTGTTTGAGAATCTGACAATGTATCAATCAGATCAAATATGAATGATAATCATGAATGGTAATATTAAAAGGGATAGGGTATCAAAGAATTGAAATTTGTTTATATGAACAAATATAAACAATCTTTTACGCTGAAAGAATGTATGATGCTCAACAATATTAGAATACAAACGGGAGTATTACCATCAAAAAAATATGTTTCGTTTTGAGACATGGTAATAATAAAGTCAATATGAAGCTGAACCGGTGTGTATGAATACTTGAAAATATAGAAAAGATAATACACAAGTATTAATCTTTGGAAACACACGGTTAGACATGATGTTACGGTAATCCGAGATCTCCATGAAAAACATTTAAAATCACACTTCTAAATTCAAAAAATCTGTTTGAGAATAGAGAAGTGGTTTGAAGATTTAGGAAAAACATTTTTCATGCTTGAAAGTCGTTCTTCTTTCAAACAATCGGAGATTAAGATCAGAAGAGACATACATTCAGAGACGTTTGAGCACCCCCTCAAATCATGATAGAATGATTTAAAAATCATATAAGCTCCCCCTTAATATGTGCATAAGATCTTTATTTGAACAAAATCTGCACAAATAATAAGACTTGGATTAAAATATCCTTAATCATGAAAACTAGTTGTGAATTACCAAGATTGAAGTAAATTCAGAAGTCATAGTCGTTGAAGAACGAATCCTGATCTGATATGATCAGAAGTCAAAATCGTTGAAGTACGGGTTCTGAACTGAATTATTCAGAAGCCAATATCTTTTTGAAGTCCGGGTTCTAAACTGATATGTTTAGAAACCAAAAAACATTAAAGTGCGAGTCCTGAGCTGAGTTACTCAGAATTCTGTTGGGAACTGAAGATTTGCCAAGTATGGTTAGTACTGCCAGAACAACAATACTACTGCCAGAACAACAATACTACTGCCAGAGCAAAGTTACTACTGCAAGTAAAAGTTACTGCTGCTGGAACAATGTTAGTACTGCTTGTGCATAGTAAAAGTTAATGCTGCTGGAACAATGTTAGTACTGCTTGTGCATAACGATGTTAATGCTTCTTGTGATCATAATTATGGAATGCGAGAATGTTGGAGATAAAGATGGAATGATTGAAGATAAGCATGAAAGAATATTCTGAAGATCAATTTTGTTTTGATAGTTATCTTGTAATTATTTAGTATAAATAGATTTTGATAGATAGCTATTCGGAGAGAGATTTCAGAATTCGTTTTTGTTTTAGAGAGAATTAACCTCAAGGTATAGAACCCTATTTATAGAGAAGTAGAAGTCGTCTTGTTGAGCCTGTTCAACAAGATTGAGGTTTGGTTGTAAACTTGTGAGTTGAAGTATTGAATACAAACAGATTGTGTTTTCTGATTAGTTGTTCATTGAGTGTGTTTGAATTTAAGTTCTATTCCGCAAGATTCTTTAATTCTGATTTCTAAGTATAATTATTCTTGTTTGGAATCGATCCTGACAAGTGGTATCAGAGCATGGTTTCTTAGAAATCTACAATCATTATGGACAACACAGTTGAATCAAACAGTACTCTTGTTTCAAAGGTTCCCATGCTCAGGCCTAATGAGTTTGACATGTGGAAGATTAGAATCAAGCAGTATATTTTGCTTACTGATTATTCCATCTGGGATATTATAGAGAATGGTCCATGTGCTGAAGGAAGGGTTGGACCAGATGGCAAAAGACCCCCTCCAAAGACTGATGCAGAAAGAAAGGTTAGAAAAACAGAGATGAAAGCCTTAAGCACTCTGCTTTTGGCTATTCCCAATGAGTATCAGCACCAATTTCATCACTGCACTGATGCTCAGATTTTATGGAATGCATTGGAAAAGAGATTCACTGGTACCAAGAGCACCAAGAGGAACCAGAAGGCAATTCTTAAGCAACAATATGAAAATTTTACTTCTACAAAGAATGAGTCTATGACTCAAACTTTTGATAGATTTAATAAGTTGATTGGAGAATTGGATACAGTTGGAGTTCGTATGGAGGCTGATGATGTAAACAGGAAGTTTCTAAGATCATTAGGTGAGGAATGGACAATGTATACTGTGTCCTTCAGACAGAATGACCAGTTAGAAGATAAAGAGCTTGATGATCTTTACAATGATCTTAGGGTATTTGAAGCAGAGGTTGAAGCCAAGAAGAAGCCCTCAGGATATGTGTATAATGTTGCACTCTTATCAGCATCAACTGATTCTACTGCTAACCCTGAATCAATTAGTACTGCTGGTGGAGTCAATCAGGAGAAGGCCAATGATTCTGTACTAGAAGCTTTCTTTTCTAGTCATGTTAACTCCTCGTTAATTAATGATGACTTAGAACAGATTAATGCTGATGATCTTGAGGAGATGGATATCAAGTGGCAGATGGCTATGCTTTCTATGAGGGTGAAGAAGTTTATAAAGAGGACTGGGAGAAACAACTTTTCCCAAAGAAGAGAAGATGGTGCTGGGTTTGACAAGTCTAAGGTGGAATGCTACAAGTGTCATAAGATGGGACACTTTGCCAGAGAATGCAGAGGTGGAGTATCTCAAAACAACCATCAACAAGCTCAGACTGGAAGCTTCAACCAGAACAGAAACTCTGTTCAAGCCCTTGTTTCTCAACAAGGAATGGGATTTGATTGGAGTGATCAAGCAGAAGAGGCAATTCAGAATCATGCACTCATGGCAGAAGTCTCAGATCTTCCTACTGAGGTAAAATCTAATCTCTGTTCTCAAGCTTGTATAGACACTGTGAAAAGGTATAGAGATCACAACCAGGGAATGCGTGATGACCTTAAGAGATTAGAAAAGGATAGAAGAGATTATGTAGTGATTGTTGAGAGGTTTGAAGAACAAATTAAGGCTTTTCAAGCCAATGAACTTCAACACTCATATGATACAAACTACTGGAAGTGGGAAAAGAATGGTCTGGAGTTATAACTGAAAGAGTCCAGGGAGGAATGTGAGAAATTAAAAGGAGAACTTGAGAAAGTAAAACTTGATGTTGAAAAGTTTTCATGTGCTTCTAAAGTCATGGACACCATAATAAATGCTCAAATCCACAGTAAGATGAAACCAGGCATAGGGTACAATGCCACACCCCCACCCTACAACAACACATACATCCCTCCTAGGTCAGACCTGTTAGAAACCAAGGATAGGAAGGACTTACCTGAAGGAGCTACTAAAGTAGATCCATTAGATGAAGTTGTTGTTGAGGATAAAACTGAAAAAGAAGAGTCTAAGAAAAGGAACAAGAATGTCAGTGGTGAGATCCCCTTAGAGAATTACATCAAGACTAATGAGGAAGGTGGAAGTCCCTGGGATAAGAACAATGAGATGAAAAGATCTGAAAAGGAAAGGGAGTTCATTATACACAGACCACTGTTGTGAATTCCAATACTTGTGAACATTGTTCTTGCAAGAATTCTCAAAAGAATGAGCCCCAAAAACATGATAAAAAGAGGGGAAATCAAAGAAACTGGAATAATCAGTGGGCTCAAAAACAAGGAGTTGATCTGCAAAGGATTAACAGACCAAAACCTTGTTTTATCTGTGGCAAATTGAATCACCTTGCCAAACACTGTTATTTCAATCCTATTAACCAAAGGATAAATTTTCAAAGAACTTTTCAAAAATCAAATGGTTATAGGAAGCCTGTAAGAAACCATGTGGCTATAAAACAAGCTAAATCCAAAAGCCACATGAGGAAAAAGACTGAAAAAGAATGTGTCACAATGTGGGTTCCTAAAAGCACTAGTGTTAGTACTGCTGCCTCAGATAGTACTGCTGCTAGCAGTGTTAGTGCTTCTAACACTGTTAGTACTTCTTCTAGAAGCAATACTGCTGCTAGCAGTGTTAGTACTGCTAACACTGTTAGTACTTCATCTAAAGATAATACTGCTTCTAGTGTTTGTGCTGCTAGACCAATCATCTTGACAAAGTACTCCAGTACTGAAGTTCCTCAGGTTGAAAAACTTATCCAAACTGAATGTAAGTACTTTGATGAGCAAGGGAGACCCAAGACCACTTTGGCTTGGGTTCCCAATAAAAACTAATTGATTTATCTTATGTGCAGGGCAACCAACAGCTCAAGGGGAAGAGCATCTGGCATGTTGATAGTGGTTGCTCCAGGCACATGACAGGTAACATGGCCTGCCTCAAGAATTTCAAAAGAATTGATGGAGGACATGTTGCTTTTGGGAATAATCCTGCATGAGGTAAGATAAGTGGTAAAGGTGATGTATCAAAAGGTAAGATGACATTTGAGGATGTTTACTATGTTGAGCAATTGAGATACAACCTGTTAAGTGTATCACAGGTCTGTGACAAGAAACATAGTATATTATTTACTGATTCTGAATGCATTATTCTTGCTCCTGGATTCAAAGTAGTTGATGAAAACATGATACTATTGAGAACTCCTAGAAAGGATAATGTGTATTGTTTAGATTTAGAAAGTGTTTCATCTGATTCATCCCTAAACTGTTTGGTATCAAAAGCTTCAATGGATAAATCATCACTTTGGCATAGAAGGATGTGTCACATGAATTTTAAAACAATGAATAAACTTGTTAAAAATAATCTTGTTAGGGGTTTACCATCAAAAGTCTATTCATGTGATGATCATTGTGTTGCTTGTCTCAAAGGCAAACAACACAAAACTTCTCATAAGTCCAAAGAGATAAACACTATCTCAAATCCTCTTCAGTTGTTGCATATGGATCTGTTTGGCCCTACAAATGTCATGAGCATTGGCAAGAAGTCATACTGTTTAGTTATTATTGATGATTACTCTAGATTTACTTGGGTATATTTTCTGAGAACTAAAGATGAGACAAGTGGACTGATCAAATCTTTTATTCTTAGAATTGAAAACCAATCAAATCAAAAAGTGAAAGTCATTAGATCAGATAATGGGACTGAATTTAAAAACCTTGATCTAAACACCTTTTGTGAGGAAAAAGGAATTGAGAGACAATACAGTGCTCCTAGGACTCCACAACAGAATGGTGTTGCTGAGAGAAGGAATAGGACACTGATTGAGGCTGCTAGATCTCTGTTAGCTAATTCAAAATTACCCACTACTTTTTGGGCAGAAGCAGTTAATATTGCTTGTTATGTCCAAAACAGAGTTTTAGTAATAAAGCCTAAAAACAAGACACCTTATGAGCTTTTTCAGAAAAAGAAACCATTTATTGGATTTTTCAAACCATTTGGGTGTCCTTGTATAATTCTCAATACCAAATCTCACTTAGGTAAGTTTGATAGTAAAGCAGATGATAGTTTTCTTGTTGGTTACTCATCTCAGAGTAAGGCTTACAGAGTGTTTAATACCTCTTCTAGAATAATTGAAGAAAGTGACAATGTCAAATGCAATGAGAACACACCAAATCCTATTGGTTCAGGTCCTGATTGGCTATTTGACATTGATTCACTCACTAATTCTTTGGGTATCAGTAGTGATGTAAATGCAGGACAAAGGGATGCACCACCATCAGATCACAGAATTCAGTCTGTGATATTTCCACTCCCTACCATTGATCCTGTTGACTTCTGTGAACAAGAAAAGGAAGCTGAACCCATTCAGAATGAAGAAGAGAGAAGAATAGAGGAAAATCAGCCTTCAAGTCCAAATTCCAGAGAGTCTGCAGTGACTGAAGAAGCTGAAGAAAATCCAGACTTAAATGAGTCAAATCTGGATGTGAACTTACAAGAGGAATCTGGTCATCCATCAAGAACTCAGAAAAATCATCCTCCTGAGTTGGTAATTGGAGACATTGCTTCTCCCATGATGACTAGGAATCAAAGCAGACTTCAAGAGCTACAAGATCAGCAAAATACAGTTAATACTGTACTCACTTGCTTTCTATCCCAAATTGAGCCCAAAAAAGCTTATGATGCTATGAAAGATCCAAGTTGGATAGAAGCAATGCAAGAGGAGCTGCTACAGTTCAAGCTACAGAATGTTTGGAACTTGGTGGACCTTCCAAAAGGTCATAGGGCAATTGGCACCAAGTGGATTTTCAGAAATAAGAAGGATGAGAGAGGAATTGTGATCAAGAACAAAGCCAGGCTGGTTGCACAAGGGTATACTCAGGAAAAGGGTATAGACTATGAGGAAGTCTTTGCTCCAGTTGCAAGAATTGAGGCAATTAGGTTGTTTCTAGCCTATGCCTCATATATGAAGTTCAAGGTCTACCAGATGGATGTAAAAAGTGCTTTTCTATATGGGACTATAGATGAAGAAGTGTATGTCTGTCAACCCCCTGGATTTGAGAATCCATTGTATCCTGACAGAGTGTACAAGTTAAAGAAGGCACTTTATGGTCTACATCAAGCCCCAAGAGCATGGTATGACACCCTGTCTACCTATCTCTTGGAAAATGGATTTGAAAGAGGAATCATTGATAAGACCTTATTCATTAAAAGGAAAAAGAAGGACACCCTACTTGTTCAGATCTATGTGGATGACATTATCTTTGGATCCATAAATGATCACATGTGTAAAGACTTTGAGGAGTTAATGCACAAAAGCTTCAAGATGAGTTCCATGGGTGAACTAACTTTCTTCCTTGGGCTTCAGGTGAAACAGAAGAAGGATGGGATTTTCATATGCCAATCCAAATATGTGAAAGACATCCTGGATAAGTTTGGATTATCAGACTCAAAGCCAGCAAGCACACCAATGGAGACACACAAACAGATCAATGCTGATCTTGAGGGGGAGGATGTGGATGTCCATCATTACAGATCAATGATTGGATCACTCATGTATCTCACAGCCTCTAGACCAGATATTATGTTTCCAGTATGTGTATGTGCCAGATTTCAAGTTACACCAAAGCAATCACACCTTCATGCAGTCAAGAGGATATTTAGTTACCTAAGAGGGCAACCTAGATTAGGTCTCTGGTATCCTTATGAATCATCCTTTGATCTACTTGCATACTCAGATAGTGACTTGGGTGGAGCTAACATGGATAGGAAGTCTACTTCAGGTGGATGTCAGTTTTTGGGTGCAAGACTAGTATCTTGGCAGTGTAAGAAACAAACCACAGTATCCTTATCTACAACAGAAGCTGAGTATATAGCTGCTGCAAGCTGCTGCTCTCAGGTTCTATGGATACAGAATCAGATGTTGGACTATGGGGTAACATTTCTTCACACTCCAATCTTCATTGACAACAACAGTGCTATTAGCATTGTTAACAATCCAGTCAAACACTCAAAAACAAAGCACATAGAGATCATGTATCACTTTATTCGAGATTGTAATGAAAAGAAATTAATTCAAGTTGCTAAAGTTCATACCAATGACCAGTTTGCTGATCTATTCACAAAAGCTTTTGATGTGGGTAGATTCACTTTCTTGGTAACAAGTGTGGGCATGATCAACCTTGAATAAAGTCATGATTTTCAGTTTTTATACCTGTATTTCCTTCTATATTTGGTACTACTAACTCTTCTTCTCAGGATCTTCTGTATGACTCAGATTGACAAGTGCTGAATAGTTACTACTGCCAGTGCATAGTTACTACTGCCAGTGCATAGTTACTACTTCCAGTGCATAGTTACTACTGCCAGTACATAGTTACTACTGCCAGTGCATAGTTACTACTGCCAGTACATCGTTAATACTGCTTCGTACTTAATACTGCATGTGTCGTCAATACTGCTTTAAAAGAAAAATTAGGGCTAATACTGCTATAAATACCTCTTTCAGCCCGCCAAAGTTCATAACGTCTCTTTGAATTCTATTCATCTCTCTCTCTTTCTAACCATTCTCTCCCAATAATCTCTGTTTTCTGTCAAGAATCCTCAGGTACAATGGAGTTTATCGACGAACACAACGAGATTGCCATGCTCCAGAAGCCAAAACAGTCCGCAGGTTTTCACGACATTGTAGATTTCCTCAAGTCCACGCATATATCCTATGCCCTAACGGTGACCCCGACAATCTACACCGAGCATCAGAAGCAGTTCTGGGAAAATGCCACCGTGGTGTCTGAAGATGGGCAGAAAATCATCAAAACAAGGGTGTGTGACAAACCCTTGAATGTTACAGAGGAGCTTATTCGCATCACTCTTCGATTGGATGATGCCTCAGGTATGACGTCTATTCCTAATGACGAACTATACTCAACTTTAACAAGAATGGGGTATGAAGGTCCCATTGGAATCTTTAAGTTTTTCAAGTCTAAATTTTCTACACAATAGCGATTCTTTGTTCATACCTTAATGCATTGCATTTCAAAGAAAACTACTGGATGGAGTGAGTTTAGCAGTACCATTGCTTATGCCCTGTTCTGCTTGGCCACTGCCAGGAAGTTTAATTTTTCACAAATGATTTTCAATAATCTTGTGTCAAACCTGGAATCCAAAAAGAGTTTTTATATGTACCCAAGGTTTGTCCAAGCAGTGATTACTCAGGAATTGACGGATTTGCCTCAATTTACTGAGGTATATGTACCTAAACCCCCTAAAGGAAAGGTCTTCTCAAATATGAGGAGAACTTCCAGGGACTCGGAAGGAGTTGACACTCCATTGTTCTCTACAATGATGGGTGTGTCCCACACACAAGAATGTATGGCATCAGGGTCAAGGCCCTCATTAGACCAACCCACTGATAGCCAAACCCCACCTTCAATCACCAAAGAAATTCCTCAGTCCATTCTTCAAAGACCCACTCCTCACATAACCAAAAAGTTTACAAGAAGAATGGTACACAAGGCTCCTTCCCTTGATGTACCTCCTACAAGCCCAAAGCCTTTAAGCCCTCTATTGGAGCATTCTCCAATAGAGAATATCGAAAGGGAAACCACAGGGGTGTCTCCCAACCCCAAGAAGGTGCTCACTAAGGAGAAGGTTGAGCATGTGAGTAGCAAGGCTGCCACTACTTCTGCTAGCACAGAGAAGGATAGTGGTAACATAACTAAGACCTTCCTCACGGCAACTCAAAATGAGAAATCATTCAGAGGTCCCAGGTGCCAAGAAACCACGGGGGTAGGCAGTGCTTTTGCTAGGCAAAAGACACCTACTAAAATTTCCAGTGATCCTTTAAAGGAAGTAATAACTCCTAAACAAGGTGAGGATAGATATACATATGAGGAATTGATGGAAACCATTGCCAATATCAACACAGATGTTGTAAGTCAGCAAAAGGAGATAGATGGACTCAAGAAAGTGGTCCTATATCAACAAACACAGCTTGAGAAGCATAAGAAGCTGATTACAAAGTTGATGCACATGAAGAAGAAAGCTCAGTATGTTCTTAAAAGAAGAAGCCCCAACAATGATGCTCCCAAAAAGGGGGAGTCAGAAGCTGAATTCAACATCGAGAGTGCACAGGAAAAGGGGGAGAATGAGTGTGTTGAAGAAATTGCAAAAGAAGCAGAAACTGATCATAAAGGTTAATGCTGCTGAAATTCAGAAAGAAGCAGAAACTGATCATGCAGCAGAAAAGGTTAATGCTGCTGAAATTCAGAAAGAAGAAGAAACTGAACCAACAGCAGAAACGGTTAATGCTGATGAAAGTCAAAAAGCAGAAGCGGCAGAAACCATTCCAGAGGCAGCAGAAACAAAAGAAGCAGCAGAAACCATGCAAGAAGCAGTATCTACAAAGGAAGAAGCAGCAGAAACAAAGGAAGCAACAGAAACTAAAAAGCCTACTTTGGAAGAAGTTGAAGTTGCAGAGGCTTTGATTAAAGCCAAACATGACACTCCTAAAAAGCAAGAGGAAACTCTGGGTGAAATGCTGGTGTCACTGAAAAGAACAAGAACCAAGTCTATAGCTACCAAGAGGAAATTTGTCAAGAAACCTAGGGTAGAACCAGTGGTAGAAGAAGAAAAAGAAGAGGATGTTCCAGAAAAGAAAGATGATACAAAGGTTGCTGAAGAAGAAGTAGCAACTCCATCAGGTCAACCAAGTAATGCTCAATGTGATATGTATATCACTATGGTTGATACTGATCCAATCAAAGTTGACCCATTATCTTCCATGCCTCCTGAGATCATCTTCTGGGATACCTTGGTAGATCAGAGAAAGGAGTACATTAGAGTCAAAAGAGCAGATGGGAAGTTTGAGGTCTGTTCTATATGGGGAAGACTTATCAGAATGTGCTCTAGATCTGACGTAGAGGAGATGTACAAGGTTGGAATGAAGCTGTATGGAAATATGTTGAATGAGAAAGGGATGTCTATCACCAAAATGGTTCTTGAATACCTGTGCCTAATGTTCAAACCAGAAGCTGTTCAGTATATGATAGAAAGAAATTTTCAAGCCATTACCAACTGGATGCTCATTGAAAAATGTGGAGTGTATGTCATCACACTTGACTATACATATCATGAGTATTATTTGGTGGATGTTGCATACAAGCCCAGCAAGAAAAGGTTGAATGGAATGCTACATGCTAAGTTGGCTTGCAACAAGGATTCTGAAATGGGAAGATACTTGGTGAGAAGGATTATCAATCAAAGTCTGGGTTTGAATCCTGATTTATGTGTTCATGATTAGGTTTTGGAAGCATCATCTGAAGAACTTGACTTCTCAACCTAAAAAGTCAAGTTAGGGGGAGATTGTTGGGAACTGAAGATTTGCCAAGTATGGTTAGTACTGCCAAAACAACAATACTACTGCCAGAACAACAATACTACTGCCAGAGCAAAGTTACTACTGCAAGTAAAAGTTAATGTTGCTGGAACAATGTTAGTACTGCTTGTGCATAGTAAAAGTTAATGCTGCTGGAACAATGTTAGTACTGCTTGTGCATAACGATGTTAATGCTGCTTGTGATCATAATTATGGAATGCGAGAATGTTGGAGATAAAGATGGAATGATTGAAGATAAGCATGAAAGAATATTCTGAAGATCAATTTTGTTTTGATAGTTATCTTGTAATTATTTAGTATAAATAGATTTTGATAGATAGCTATTCGGAGAGAGATTTCAGAATTCGTTTTTGTTTTAGAGAGAATTAACCTCAAGGTATAGAACCCTATTTCTAGAGAAGTAGAAGTCGTCTTGTTGAGCCTGTTCAACAAGATTGAGGTTTGGTTGTAAACTTGTGAGTTGAAGTATTGAATACAAACAGATTGTGTTTTCTGATTAGTTGTTCATTGAGTGTGTTTGAATTAAAGTTCTATTCCGCAAGATTCTTTAATTCTGATTTCTAAGTATAATTATTCTTGTTTGGAATCGATCCTGACAAATTCACTTTCATTGCTCCCCCTTAATGGCACATATATTCTTCAAAAAATCCGCACCGCTTCTCTTCTGTTTTTAGTCATGTGTGTAATATATGTTTCCAAATCAGCACAACACATGATGAACCTGCAAAACAGATTTAAGCAGATTTTGGTACCCAACGGTACTTGGGTCCTAGTGTGTTAGGTGTAGATTTCTTAGAAGAAACTCTGTAAGTACCGTACCAATAAGACGCAAACTCTTTATGAACAAAATCATTTGATTCGACAAATTTTCTTATGTGGCAACCTAATCAGATGATTTGCAGAATAAACATGATTAGGTGGAACAGAAGATTTACCTTTCGAAGCATTGTTCCTCTTTGCTTTTGATGTGGATGCAGATGATTTTGGTACATCTTTCTTTGGAATTGTTGTGCCTTTGACTCTCTATTCCATCCTCACCTTCTTAAAGACTGGAACTTCTTTAGGTTTAGAAGTATTAACTTTAGGCACCTTTAGTATATTATCCGATTTATCAAACAGAGGATTATAGAAGAGATTTGAAGAACGAATCTGATCTTTTGAGAAATCATTTGATCTATTAAATTGTTTAGAAGAAATGTTTTTAAAACTTGAACTTGAAGCAGTTTTAAAATAACATTCTGAATCATTTGAATTAACAAATGGAGTCTGAATAATAGTGTTAGGACTAACTTGCTTAGAGACATCAACTTTAAAAAGTGATGTCTTCAAGTTCTTTGATTTTATTAGTCAGAACATTTTTCTCCTTGAAAATTAGATCATATTTCTTTTGGAGATCAGATTTTATCATTTGATCCTTCATAATATCTGAGGACAAACAAGATAATCTTTTGGTAAGATTGAGAATCGCATCTTTAAAATATTTTCGTTCCGATTCATAATCTTTTTCCAAAAACTTTCCTTTATCAGTTATCTCTTTGAAAGTTTCCATATTCTTCTTTTTAAAATTTTTATTTTCCTTTTCAAGGAGATTTTTCTTTTCCGCAAAATCTTTCCTTTCTTTTTCCAAAATATTTTCCAAATGTGAGATTTTTACGGAAAGCTCATAATTTTTTATCTCAAAAGATTTTCGTTCAATTCGAAACTCATATCTTTCTTTCTACAGTTTCTCTTTATCTAAGAATAAAACTTTTTCAAAATCAGAAATTTGTTTGGAAAGTTTTATACATTTCAGTTCAATTGCTTTCTTTTCTTCAAAAACTTTCTTTTGATCATCAGTGTTGTCAAACACAAGTTTCTTGACAACTTTATCTTTTTCAGCTCGAATTACTTTCAACTCTTGTAGCTCCTTTTTAAGTTCAGAAATCTTCGTCTTCAATTCAACGTTTTCACTTTCCAACGTTGATCCTTTCTCTTGAACTCTTTTTATTTGATCTCGTAGATATGAGTGCCCCTTCTCTCTCTTGTCTTCAATGCTTTTCAGATAAGCATTTTCTTTTTAAAGAGTTGTTACTTTCTCTTGAAGTTTCTTGATTTGTTCGTGCAGACTTGAGTTGTCTTTCTTTGCTTCAAGATCTGCACTATAAACTTCAAGATCAGTAATTCTTTTAGAAAGTTTAGAATTATGTTCCTTTAAAATAAACTTTTCATTTGAAAAAGAAATTTCTGAAATCTGTCTCTTCAGATCAGCATTTTCTTCCTCCAATGCTTTTATACTCCCTTGAAGCTCTTTCATATCATCTTGATGAGTTGAGATTTCAAGTGTCTTATTCTTCTCTTGTGTAGCTTCAAGAACTACAAACTTGCCATTCAAATCTTTCAGCTCGGATTCAAGAGAAGAGACTTTATCTTCCAATTTAGCTTTCTCAGTCTTAATCTTTCTGTTATTATTTGCAGCTTCATCAGAAAGATCCATGTATTTTTTAGTCAAACATTCAAGACGCCTTATCTCATCTTTAGCTCCATGAAAAGTCCATTTTCTCTCTTTCTCATTTGACTGATACATCTTGATAATAATTTCACGCACTAGATAATAGATCTTCTATAGAATCAAACAGAGAGTGTATGAAATACAGTTGGAAAAACTTTGAAAATTTTCTTGCGTTCTGAAACTTTTCGGAACAAACTGTATAGAACCAAACTTTGCGTATGAAACTAGATGCGAATTCTAGACTTCTCGGAATAAAAGCAATCCGAGTTCTTAACTTTTCGGAACAAACTTGATCCGAATTCTTAACTATTCGGAACAAACGGATCCGAAATCTTGACTTCTCAGAACAAAAACAATCTGAACACTTCACTTCTCGGATTCAGAAGGATCCGAAAACCAATCTTCTCGGATGAGAAGGGTCCGAATTCTACACTTTTCGGATCTAACACAATCCGAAATCTGATACTTCTCGGATTAGATGAATGTGAATTCCTTACTTTTCGGATCACTTGTATTCAGAAATCTTCACTTGACAAGTCACACCCAATCCGAAAACCACTGATGAACGATCCGAGAACCACTTGAATGATCCGAGAACTATATGAATGAACTGAGAACCTCTATGAATGATCCGGAAACTTTAGATCTTTCGAGAACTTAACCAAAAATCACTAAATCGGCCATATCTTTTTCAAATCTTAACCAATTTTGATGATTCTTTGACAGAGAGGTTCGAAAATCAATTTCGCACAGTTCTCTAGTTATTTCTAACTTTTAATTCGTCCAAAATGTCCAATTTTGATCCGAAAACAATAAACTCAAACTTTTGTCAAAAAGTTTCAAGAATCTCGAAATTCTTGAAATCTAGTAAGAATTTGGTGATGAATCCTGAAACAAAGATGTTCATGAGTAGAAAATGAGTGAAATGATCCTAAATTCCAATCCAAAAAGTCTAAAAATCAGAAAATCCGAAAAATTCAATGGAACAGTGTCCGAAAACATCAAAAACAGCAAAAAAAATCTTCAAAAATCTTCAAAAATCTGTATAATCTGCTTGAATTGCTCTGTATAGCTCTGATACCAAATGTTAATCCCAAATCTAATGCATGCAATCAGAGTAAATCATAGATTCTAGAGAGAGAAATTATTGGTCATCCATATATTCTCCAATATAGTAAAATGACAAAGTTCTACAAAGGGTTACTAGCAAATGACCTAGACAAGCCTATTTATACCCATGACATACAAGGTACAAAGGCATAAGATATAAGATTGATTATTACACAGTACATGACTTTATAGTAAATCTTGAATACAATAATGCTCTAACAATGGTAGAAGAGGAAAAAATAAATAGAAAGAAAGAAAATTTTGGAAGTCTTCAAAATTAGAGACGTCTCTACAAACTTTATATACAAAAAAAGAAAGGGAAATTAATTAAAATGCCCCAAGTTCGTTTTTCACTTACAAAAATACCCCATATCTCTCCCGGTTTGCAAAAATACCCATTTATCCCGTGATTTTACCCTCTATCGCGGATTCCCATATTTTCCCTCGATTTGGTCCCTCGATCGCAGACTCCAAATAATAAAATGGGAAATCGCGGACAACAATCACAATTGATGTATTTCGAGGAGACCACTTTTTAATATCGCGGGCACCACTTTTTGAGTGCATAACAATTATAATTTTTTACTGAACTAAAATATAAAGATACCCTTTTTAAATAATATCGAGGACACCACTTTTAACCTCTCAAAAAAATCGAGGGCACACTTGTGGTGGGTGGGATGTCCTCGAGGACACATTTGAGTTTTCTTTAAGTTAATTCCAAAAAAATCAAGGACCAATTAATGCATTCCTCGATCGAGGACACCAAAAGAATTATATTGAGGACCAAATGCACGGCTCTGCGATCACGGGATCTTGGGGCATTTTTGCAAATCAGGAGAGAGATGGGGTATTTGTGAAAGTGAAAAATGAACTTCAGGCATTTGAATTAATTTCCCAAAAAGAAATAGTATTTTAATTTTTTTCCACCAATAAGTTGTACTAAAAAATATTTAGAAAAAAACATAATATTTTACTATAAATAATAGTTAACGATACAACTGTTAAAATAGAGTAACCGTTAAAATTTAACTTTTAATAATATATTTTACAAAAATTATAACAAAATTGTTGTAAATACTGTGAGGACATAATGTGAGTGGTATGTATATGTGTACAAAGTTTAAATATAGAACTATAAAAAATTATCGTTATGGTAACAGGTTGGAAGTTTGAGTTTTAGTATATTTTAAGAAAACTAGTAAATAATTTACAATATAACAGATGTTGGCATTAACATACTCATGTAAATATACACTTAATAAAAAAAATCTGAAAAACCAATTAAAATTTATAAAAATATATATCTCAAATTTAAAAGAAAAATTGTTTGTTTTTTGGTATAATTTATTTAATTAAAATTTTAATTATATTTATGATTATTTAGATTTGAAGATCTCGTAGGTAACATGTAACAAATTTAAGAAATATGTATTAATAAGTTATTTTAAGAGTTTTTTGTAAAATAATTTATAATATAATATAGATATTAAGTTTGGTCACATAAACTTAATCTGTCGAATATAAAAAAATATTCAATATTTGGCTCATTTCGAAGGTATCGACGAAACGATTATAACGGTGTAACTTGTTAAAATTAAAAAGTATTTTTTAACGTATTTTAGTTAATATACGATTTTATGTGTTGATATAATGAAAGTGTAAAATGAAAAATAGAAAACTAAAAGGTAAAAAGTAAATTAACTAAATAAGTTCAAGGATGTGAAATATAACTTTAAAATCAAAAATATAAATTTTGAGGAATGTGAGGGAATGGGGGTGTGGAAACTTGCAGGGCAGAATAATTAATAAAAAACAATCACAAAATGGTTAAATAAGGAATGATTAGGACCAAAAATAGAATTAATTTCAAACTTTAATCAGACACCTTTAACTTATTTGATTTTTTCCTTTTCTCTTTTTGTACCACTTTAATTCTTAAATTAAATTATATTAAAAATAACAAATGGTTTAATCAAATAAGTTACATGAAAAAGTTGAGCATTTCATATTCTTTGATTTGATATCTATATCGATAGTTTTTTTTTAGTAACGTACATTTTTGGTTCTTGTGGTTGTTACTCGCTATCAATTTTGGTCTCTGATTACAGTATTGGTTACTCTGGTTGCCATTTTAATCACTTTTGGTTTTTCTGACTTATTCTAGTTAAAAAAGCTAGTTAACTAAAGGGTAGTTTTGTTTTATTTTAACTAAAGGGTACATTTTGCTTATTCAATAGTTAGTTCTTCTACCTTCTTTTCAGCCTTTTCTTTAGATCCAAGTGCATTGGACATGTTAACATACATGTGATCATATGACGAGACAGACAAAAGTAGATATTTATTTGAGGGAAGGAGAGCTTGTCCTGATGAAGATTTGGCTAGATGAATCTTGGCAGACTCTAGAGGTCCTGAAAAATGAGCCATAAACATAGGTTTGCTTTATCTTGTTGCTCATTAGACGATGAAGTAGAATTTAGCCAATCAAGTTCTTTGGCCATCATTCCTTTTGTCTTTTCTTAGAGAGTTCTTTGGTTAGACCCTATTCTCTTGATGATCACTTCTTATCCCTTTCTTTATAAGAGGATTGTGATGCTTTTGAAGATAGGAAAGAATTTATACTTTTGGATCTGCAATCAATAGCAAAGTGTCATTTCTTTCCATAATTGAAACAACTGTCCTTAGATTTATCATTAGTGTATTGACATTGATTGACAGAAGGTGGTATTTTTTAGAATCTTCCTTTTGACTTTCTTTGAAAGTTCGTTTTTCTTGCGACTTTATTGATATTAGAAGCAACTAAAGAAAGAGAGTCACTTATGTCTTGCATGGATAATCCGTCAGTCTCATTATCCTAATCTTCAATGAGATAAGATGAAGCTTTATCGATGCGATCATCAGAGATGTTAAAGTCTGTCATAAGAAACATTTGACAAAGATCCTATTCTCCTAGAATCTGAGGAAACAAAGGCAATGTTCGTATTCTTTGTTTCCTTATCTATGCGACCATCTGAGATGTCAAAGTTTGTGTCATAACTCATAAGAAACATCTGACAAATATCATATTCTCCTAGAATTCAAGTAAACCAAGACAATGTTCGTATTCTTGTTTCCTAAAAAGCATTTTTCTTTAGAACTTAAGTTTGCTCATAGTTATATAAAGTTCTATAAAGGGAAGTTAAAGGAAGGTGATAAAGATCCTTAGAGGTAGCAATATGATGGTACTTCTGTACTTTGCTTAGGCTGATATGTTGCACATGTTCTCATACCAATCGGTAAGCAAGATAGTCTATGAGTAAAACTTGTTGGCCAAGTTTATACTCTCAGGATCTGGCTTTCTAGTAGTCGTATTTCTCATACTACTATTTGACTTTATCTTGTACTAACCTTCTTTCGGCTAGATGACAAACCAATCCGTGTTTCGTGACGATTTTTATTTTCACTTAAACTAGGCTTCGGTTTTGCTGAAGGCGTTTTTCTTTTGGATCAATACAGATAGTTATAATACTTTTACAAGATAAAGTCCTACCTTTTTCTATATCCGATATATAAGCTATATATCGGATTTATCAGCTAATAGAACACTATAAAGTGCTTTGTATCAGATAGACATTGAGTTTCTAAAAATGGAAATATTAGATCGATAAAGGGACTTATCGGGTGAGATCTTTGACCAACATTAGTGAAGTAATATCCGATGATACATCTGAATCCTAATACAATAATATCGGATGATATCAAAAGAGGTAATGTCCGATGAATAAGTTCCATCAGATATGTATGTTGTGAAACAAGGTAAACAAGAATAGTTGTAAGTGTGTGGTTGGATGGTATGGGTATTTTACACAAATCTGATGGTTGAGACCAATAATAGGTAATAGTTTTACACAAACAAATACATATGACCAAGTCAGTGGCTGAGTTCTCGATTAATCTCGATTGGTATCGACGGGCTCTTGATTAGTCATAATTGGTATCGATCGGTCTCGATGGGTTCTCGCCTGGTCTCGATAAAAGCTTAAAGTGGTAGGTTATGGTATAATACACACAAACACAAAATAAATAAATCAATAGGTTCTCGATCGGTCTTGATGCAAATTGAAGGTGGTAGGCTATAATTTTACTCATACAAACACACACCAAGTCATTGGGTTGGTTCTCGAACTGTCTCGATGGGGTTTGGGCTATGGTGATGAAGAACATGGTGCCTTGTAAGGGTGTGCAAAACCTGAATAGTCCGAAATCCGGATCCGAACCTACACCGAAAATAAGGTGTTTCTGCAAAACCCAAATACCCCAAAATTCGAAAATCAGAAACCCGGCTTTTGGGAGGATATTTGGGTTCGGGTTCAAGTTTGATCTTTGGCCATCCGACCCGTTCGAAAACCCGAAATAATATACATATATATTTTAAATATTATATAAATATATTTTAAATATTATATAAATATATTTATTTATCTAATTATCTTTTGAAAATCGTTAATTATAGCCGATCAAAATGTTTTTTAATTTATAAAATTACTATCGATTTCATCAATCTTTCATTCGATTAAATTCATTCTCAAAATCAATTGAATTTATATATACTTTTTGCATTACAATAATACACGAACCCGACCGACATTAACCCGAACCCGAAGCAATCCGAAACCGAAACCTGAAATTCGTCTTGATTTTCATATCCAAAATCCGTTCAAGTTTTTGGTTTGTCCGTCCGAACCCGTGCGATCCCCACGATGCACACCACTAGTTCCAGGTTACAGACTTACAACGTTGAATTTACCGACTTATGGTGTATAGAAGGTGATGCGGAGTTACGGACCCACGGTGTTAAAGAAGGTGTATCGAGTTACAAGCTTACTGTGTCGTACTGTTGTACATGCGAACTTAGATGAATATACACATATATACCAGTTCACGTAAAAAACAGTTAAACGAAAAAGAAACTATATTGAGATGAATGTCGTATCGAATAGAACGAAATATTCATTTTTATGTGGCTGTTTAGTGTTTGTATGTTTCTGTTTTGTTGCTTCGGTTTGATGGTTTGTTTTGGTGTCTCTTGGTAGTTTGGTTGTATTTGCTTGGTTCCTATTTCATTTGCTTTGTACTTGGGTTTTGGTTTTATTATATGTTGCAGTTCAAAAAAATTCATTTTATGTAATTTATTTAATTAAAATATTAGTAACTTTAAGATAATTTAGTTTAAATATTATAGGATAAAAGTTTTTAATTAAAAACTAAAACAAAAATCATATTAGTTAAATGTGGAAATATAAAAATTGACTTCAATTTTTGGCCCCTAATCACCTTTTTTAACCATTTTATTTAAAAATATTATTTAATATGAGTAATTTGATCAAATATAGATGGAGTGTCAAGATTTATCCACTACTTCACAACCTAAATTTCATTTGTAATTAGACTTGAGATCATGTGAGACCAGACTATTTTCATGAGACTTGTGAGACCATGAAAGTAACACTAAACCTTCACAGCAAAAGACTGTGAAGGTAAACCTTCACAGTGTTTTTGCTGTGAAGGTTCGTTGTTTTCCATACCTTCACAATAAATCGCTGTGAAGTTTCATTGTTATTTTTTTGTCTCACGGTCTCACGAAAACAGGTTGGTCTGACGTGAACCTAACCCTAAAGGTTTATATATATCTATATAGAGGTCCACTATTTTGTAAACGTTTTTTCATGTAAACTTTGGATTTCATATGTTTTCTTGATGAAATTGTTTATTTTGATGAAATTGTTTCATATCATTCATTTCTTGATGAAATTGCTTCATATATTTGTGGTTTTTATGTAATTTCATATAAATTTTTTTCATTCCTATAAAATTGTTTCATATATTTTCTCAGTTTGATGAAACTTTGTCGTTTTTACATAAAAAACACAAATATATGAAACAATTTCATCAAGAAATGAATGATATGAAACACTCTCATCAAAATAAACAATTTCATCAAAAAAACCTATGAAATCTAAAGTTTACAAAGTTTACACACATTTAGAGGTTTAAAAATTATTATTCCTATATATATATATATAGGGTTAGGTTCATTTGTTAACCTCACTTTTTGTGCTAACTTTGTTAACTCCAACCAACCCATAGGAAGTCATTTTACATGGTGATTACAAATGTGTATCTAACCATTAAATAAGGGTATGAATGAAAATCCATGTATTTGTATTATGACATTCATTTATTGAGGGAGTTACAAACATCAAATCTTTCTCGATTCTAGCTATATTATTAATTCTTAAATATTTTGTAAATTTTTAGTATCAAATTAGTGTATGAATCCATATTGTTGCATCATGAACATATATAACAACATTATGAATCACGGTGTTTTTAACGATGTTGAGGAGAGTGTTCATGTGTGGGTTTATAGTTCATGTAAACAAACTTATCAGATCTTCATGTAATATGGTCGTATGCGTTAATAGTTCATGTGTGTTTATGTGTGGATAAATTGTTCATGTGAGTTCATTTATTACATGAATGCTAACCAAAATGACTTTTGTATGTGTGTATATGATCATCGTTATTATGAACTTGAAGTTGAACATTTATGAACAATTTAATTATGATCATGTGTTGAACAAATTTATCAGATCTTCATCTAATCTGGCCGTATAAGTTTATAGTTCATGTGTGTTCATGTGAAACAAATTTATCAGATCTTCATGTAATCTGGTCGTATGGGTTAATAGTTCATGTGTGGATAAATTGTTCATGTGTGGATAAAATGAACATTTGAACATGTGTTGTTCAATCGTTAACCGATGTGTTAACATCAAATGAACTCATTAAATATTACACATGGCCCAATTTCCACAAATACCCCTAACATTGATGTTCATTTCATTAAATATTACACATGGCCCAATTTATAATTAATGTGTTGATTACTTTTGATCTCATATGTCGGTTTTAACATCAATGGCTAAGATTTTGGTTAACAAAGTGAGAATGAAATATAGGGTTAACAAAAGAACTCAACCTTATATATATATATATATATATATTTATATATATATATATATATATATATATATATTTATATTTGTAAATCGAGCGTATGAAGTTTATGATCATTATAAACATCAAATTTTATAATGGTTGATTGACTAGGGATTTGGAAAGAGAATTGCGAGAGTAACGGATTTTCAAAACACACATCAGTTGTTGCTCTTAGATTATTTAATAATGGCTTTCACTTATTGCAACTCATGATTAACGAAAAAAATCCAAAATTCATGTTTAAACAAAATGGAAATATAAGCATCTGTAATAACGTAAATCGATACCTATATAATACGATAAGATATCACTTGAAGCATCCATATGTTGACATGCCCTATAAGAAAAGTCTTATGATTATAATAGATACATACCACACGTAGTTGTAAAAAATGTGTACTAATAAGTAGCTGTTTGTACCTTATTAATTGCATAAGACTTTTTGATACACCATGTTTGATGTGTATACACCGACATGATTGAATTTTCTTTGGCAAGCTTTACTAATACCTTTGTATTTTCGCGTATGCCATATAAAGTTGTTCGTGCGAGAATCTTGATTTTGATTCTACTAGATACATTAGGAAGGGTCTGTCCTTGAGCTCTATTGATTGTCATAGAAAAGCTAAGTCGGACTGGGAATTGTTTTCTCTTCAATTTAAAGGGGAACATGTTATCTTCAGATGGACAAAGAAGAATTCTCGGGAAAAATACCTTCTTTCCAACATGCTGACCAACAACAATCTCCTCGTCGATTACGTTCTGCTGAAAACGTCTACATATCTAGTCCCATTGCACAAGCCATTAGAGGGATCGATATTCCGTAATATTATTATTAGGCATCCAATTTTGAGCCGGAGGTATGAGGGGGGAAACCACTAACAATTAGAGAGTTTAAGAACTTCATTATATTAAAATTATTCCCGTCATCTTCGGTTTCATTAAAATTGTAGTAAACCTTTTCATCTCCGCAGAACCTGTGAATCAATTGATAATTAATCTCATCGATATTTTCATTTTTTGTTGATAATATAGCCCTCGAAATGATATAATATGAATCGACTCCATTGATTTGCAGAGATGGAAATATTGTGTCAATCAAATCATCCTTCGATTTAGCTTTATCAGTATAGGCAATGTCTATGTCATCCGGTATGTTGTATAATGTTGGAATACGGGAGCCATACATTCATCGGAAATGTAACTGTATTCCACCAAGATCGATACGAAACAGAGTAGGATGGGTATTTCAAAATTTTACCAAGACGAGCACCAACCTTTGATGTCGTTTCTGAAAATCGTAGCAACAAATCCTCATATCGTTGCCTCCACGGTATCCACGCAAATGTCTCTGAATCATCTACTCATCCTACGCCAAGAGAGGAGGTCTCCTTCTTCCCGAATGCTAGGTACGGTTCTCCTCCTTCGGAGGAGGAGGAGGAGGAGAAGTCTTCAGGGACTTTATAGAGAGAAAGGGAAACATTTTAAAGCCTTTTAAAAGGTTGCTCGAATCCGGTGGAATACCTCTAAACCTTAAAAAAGGTCTTCATCTATCTTTATATATGTGTGTGTAAAGATGCAAGTACCTATCCCTAGGTACTGCAAGAAAGTGAGTGGTAAAATCTCCTTTAAATATCTATTATCTTTTCTTAGAGGTTGCTTTACTTACACACAATACATATATAAGACTCCACTTTTCAATCCATTCTTCTCAAACAAGATATGAGATTTGTTTTTATCTTAATAAAATCGGATAATAGTAATAATAATTATATCTTATTTAACTATATGTTCTCCTAATTCAAATATACATTTATTACGTGTGATCCATTGGGACTTTATCACATTAGTAATAATTATAAATCCTATTTATAATTATCAACGAAGAGCGGCATGTAGCAATACATCATCGTTACCTATATGATGAAGTTTTGTGATTCAGCTAATCAACAAACTGTGTGATCATTATCAGTGTACATATTCATGTCTCTTTGTTTAGATATCCAGATCGAACACAATGCATGGATCATCCCCATTATGTCTGATCCTTAGTTTCTCGATTATGGAATATACTAAAAAGGCAGATATCAGTATCATATACCGATTATCAGTATCCTTATGGGCGTTTGGTTCGTAGAATGATTTCTGAAGGAATGGAATCTGTCAAAGAAATTGGAATCTGGAAGGAATTGAAATGGAATGTTATTAGGTTTGACCAAGTGTTTGGTTGACAGGAAATAGAATGTAATCTGTCAGGTGAATTGGAATCTGTCTGTTCGGTTTACAAAAAAATTGGAATGGAATTTGAAAATTGACAAAAATACCCTTTGTTCGATATAATTTTTTTTAGTTTTTTTAAAGTATAAATAATAATAATATAATTAAGATTTAATTATGAAAAAAGGTAAATAGTTGTTTCTATGAATTTGTTTTTATTTTGGTAAATTATTATTGTTTCCACGATATATTTGACCAATCATCCCTTTTCTTCCTTATCCCCTTCGACCCATCCTCTCAGTTTTTTTTACCTAGCAGCACCACCCTTTGCTTCCTTATCCCCTTTGACCTTCCCCTTTTCTTCCTACCATAACAACACCACCCTTCTTCCTCCTTGCAAGTCGAAAAACAAGAACACTCTTTCCTTTCTTACAGATTGAAAAACAAGAACCCATAATCAATTGACAAACAAGAATCCATGATCGATAGAACGAAATCGAAGATTGGTTCTGTATGATTGGACGAGAACCCCCTTTTTACCCAGGGTGGACGACATCCTCATTTGGTTCTGTATGATTGGTTCTATAAGATTGGACGAGAACTCAACAACAGGTCGATCATGAGAAAGTCTTGATGAAGTCGATGAAGTCTGATGAGATAGTCCAGATGAAGTCGATCGTGAGAGCAATAGAGAGAAAGAAGGTGGGGTAAGGTTCAAGCCTTCACGGTTCTATAAAAGAGACAACTATCTTTTTCAGTAGAGATAAAGAAGGTGTGAAGCACCAGTCCTATCCCTACCAGCGGGAATGGAGGATTTTGTAGTATATAGTGACGTGTCAAAGTTGGGGTTGGGTTATGTTTTGATGAAATAAGGCAAGGTGATCCTCTATGCATAGAGACAACTTACAGATAATGAAAAGAATTACCCAACTCATGATCTCAAATTCGCGGCGACATTGTTCGCATTAAAGTTGTGGCGACACTATTTGTACGGTACAAAGTGTATGCTTTATACCGACCCGTAAGAGTCTAAAGTACGTTTTCGAATAGAAAGAGTTAAATATGCGTCAACGGAGATGGCTAGAATTGCTCAAAAACTGAGATTGTGAATTACTTTATCATCTAGGCAAGGATAATGTCGTAGTGGTTGCTTTGAGCCGGAAAGAGTATAGTGGGAGCGTTCGAGCGTCAATCACGCAGATTGAAGTGGTCTCGAGTTTACTCAAGAAAATCAAGACATCACAAACCAAAGGCATTGTTAGAAGCAAATCTCAAGGATGAATTCATGTCAAAGAAACAACTTCAATTGACGAAATACGATAGTGGCTTGAAACTCTTCCAAGGACGAATCCAGGTACCCAAAATTGTAGGGTGTTGGGAATTGTTACTAGAAGAAGCTCATAAGTCAAAGTATTCTATTCATCCTTGGATTACGAAGATGTATCGAGATTTAAAGTTGAACTATTGATGGCCAGCTATGAAACTTGATGTGGTTGGTTATGTGGAGAAATGTATTACATGTTACAAGTTAAGGTCGAGTATCAACGACCTTATGGTAGCTTTCAGTCTCTCGCAATTCCCGAGTGGAAATTAGAGCATATCACAATGGACTTTGTGACAAAGCTACCAAAGATATTGAGAGGTCATGACACCATATGTGTAGTGGTGAATTGGTTGACCAAAAGTGCACATGTCTTAACGATGGGGAAAATCTTATGGATAAGTTGGCAAAATCGCACATTATTGAAGTGGTCTCAAGACATGAGTGTTGTTGTCTATTATGTCCGACCGTGATAATCATTTTACTTTGAAATTTTAGGATGGGTTGCAAAATGAGTTGGGCACAAGAATAAAAGTGAATACAACTTATCACCCTCAGATGGATGGCTAAAGCGAGAGGACCATATAGACCTTGGAAGATATGTTGAGGTCATGTGTCATCCACTTTGGGGGTAATTGGGATTCTCATCTCCCGTTGGTGGAGTTTGCCTACAACAGCAATTATCATTCGAGTGTCAACATGGAACCGTTCGAATCTTTATACGGTCAAAATTGTATGACCCCCATGTGTTGGTTGGAAGCGGGAGAGAAATAGTTTGCTGGTTTGGAGATCATTTAAGAGACGACCGATTAAGTGAAATGAATTCGGGAACGTTTGAAAGTGGCTCAAGATATCCATAAGAGTTTTGCAGATAAAAAGAGGAGACTGATGGAGTTCCAAGTGGGCGATCGAGTGATGTTGAAAGTATCACCTAGGAAAGGTATCATTAGATTCAAGAAGCGTGGGAAGCGTGGGAAGCTTACCTCCCGATTTCTTGGACCCTTCACAATCATTAACCGCATTGGACTCCAAGCATATAAGTTAGAGTTGTCACTGGAAATGGATGGGATCTAGTTGATCCAAACCCTCAATGATTTGATAATGACTCTCTGAGAATCACTTAGTGAAAATTGTAAGTAGACAATATGTATTAGAGTTTCACTATCGCTGATAAGTACTATGTCTCTACAGTACCGCTGATAGGAAACTCATGCTCTTTAAATTTATACATTCAGCGAAACTGTTCACCAGTAAGCCCTGAGCATGTTCAGCCTTACTGATGATCGCTAATAGTTTAGTTGTTTACTTATGATCCCTGAAGACAAGTCTCACGTCAACAATGTTCTACGCTGAAGTTGAAGATCAAGCCAAAGAACCAGCGACAAGTCTACTAATGAACTGATGCGGATATCAGCGAAGCCAAGACCTGTCCACTCAACGTGAAGTTTCAAGTAGAAGACTTCAGCAATCGCTGAACTTTATCACTCGCTGATAAAGAACTGTTCAACGAACGCTGATCATGAAGTTTCCTCTACAAGTTACTTTTGTCTTATCCCCTTGCACGTCTCCGTAAGATATGTCAGAACGGACATCCCTTTTGTCCAGAATCGTACAACCAACTCTGATTCTACACTGTTCATCATGCGGCTACTAGGTTGTCTACCAAGGTCAAAACATGCAACCAATCAGCTGTTGCCACGTGTAAAGTTATACTGATATGCATTTAATGCATGCAGTATATAAGAAGAAACCCTACTTCAGAAATGAAGCGCTCGGCCATTCCTTCTCCTTACTACTTTGTGTTAGAATATTATTCGTAATATTCTTATCTTCTTTCTTTCTTATTTCTAGTGCAAGAAACCTTAGTGTTCTTTTAACTTGTTTAGATTAGGTTTATTCCTTAATCTAGTTCCGCAACAAGTTGTAAATTGTTTGATAAATATCAATAAACAATTTAGAAAAGTAAAATCTGGGTGTTTGTATTCAACCCCCCTTCTACAAACTTGTATAACCCTTTCAGGACCAACAAGTGGTATCAGAGCAGATTGTTTAAAACTCATAAACAAGATCTTGCTTATAATAATCTTTTCTCTTCCTTGCTATTTCTCATAATGGCTACCAACACAAACACAAACTATATTGACAATGGTTCTCTTGCAAAACCCCCTAGATTTTCCAGAGACAACTTTAATCTGTGGAAAAATAGAATGATACTCTTCTTAGAAGGTGTAGACCCTACTATGCCTTATTACATCGAAAATGGCCCATATATTCCTGTTAGGATTGATCCTGAAGTTCCAGGAACTACTACTAGAGCTGCCATTCCTGAAAGAATCATTCCTAAGGAACCTCACAATTGGTCTGATGAAGATAAGAAGAAAGTGGCTATCGACACTAAAGGCAGATCCATTCTTTCTATGGCTTTTCCTGACGAAGTCTACCATTCCGTCATGAACCTGAAAACCTCCTGTTGATCCAAACCCTCAGTGATTTGATAATGACCCTCTCTTATACTTAGTGAAAATTGTAAGTAAATAATATGTATCAGAGTTTCATTATCGCTGATAAGTACTAAGATCTTCCAGTACCGCTGATAGGAACTCTCGCTTTTTCAGTTAAACATTCAGCGAAACTGTTCACCATAAATGCTCCGAGTCTGTTCAGTCATTATGATGATCGCTGATAAGTTAGTTGCTTACTTATGATTTCTGAAGACAAGTTTCACGTCAACAAAGGTTCTACGCTGAAGTCGAAGATCAAGCTCAAGAACCAGCGACAAGTCTCCTAATGAACTGATGCGGATCAGCGAAGACTCAGATTTGTCCACTCAACGTGAAGTATCAAGTACAAGACTTTAGCTATCGCTGAACTCTATCATTCGCTGATATGAAATGATAGATCGCTGAATCAACGAAAGCTGATCATGAAGTCCTCCGTACAAAGCACTTTTGTCTTAACCCCCCCTTGCACGACTCTGTACGAAATGTCAGAAAAGAACCTCCGAATATCTGAAATCGTACAACCACTCTGATACTTCACTGTTCATCCATGCGGCTACTAAGGTTGTCAACCAATGTCAATGACATACAACCAACCAGCTGATGACACGTGTAAAGTATATACTGACTTGCATTAAATGCATGCAGTATATAAAGAGATGAACTCACTTCATTTGAAGTAACTTGCTAACTCTGGACAAGTTCAAATCTCTTATCTCAAGATAGGTTATTATTAGTAATTTCCTTATCTCTCTTAGTGCAAGAAACCTTAGTGTTCCAACTTGTTTAGATTTAGGTTTATCCTTAATCTTGTTTCCGCAACAAGCTGTAAATTGTTAATGATTTATCAATAAACAATTTAGAAAAGTAAAATCTGGGTGTTTGTATTCAACCCCCCCCCCCTTTCTACAAACTTGTATAGGCCTTCGGGACCAACAAGTGGTATCAGAGCGGATTTGTTTAATCTCATAAACAAGATCTAATCTAAGATATTTCTCTTCCTTGCTATTATCTGAAAATGGCCACCAACACAAACACAAATTATATAGACAATGGTTCTCTTGCAAAACCCCCTAGATTTTCCAGAGACAACTTCAACTCATGGAAAAATAGGATGACACTCTTCTTATAAGGTGTAGACCCTACTATGCCTTACTATCTTGAAAACGGCCCATACATCCCTGTAACAATTGATCCTTCAGTTCCAGCCACTGCAAATAGACCTGCTATTCCAGAAAGGCTGATTCCTAAGGAAATACACATGTGGACCGACGAAGATAAGAAGAAAGTGGCTATAGATACAAAAGCCAGATCCATACTATCCATGGCCCTTCCTGACGAAGTCTACCATTCTGTCATGAATCTGAAAACATCAAAAGCCATGTGGGACACAATATGTGTTCAGTATGAAGGAACGTCTGAAGTCCATGACTCAAGAAAGATCAACCTGGTAAGACAATACGAAAGCTTCATTTCTGGTAAGAATGAAACTCTCTCTGAAGTTCACCAACATTTTAATTGTTTAATTATAGATCTGAAAACTGTTGGTAAGGAATATTCTAACTTTGAGGTGCTGACAAAGTTTCTAGAATGTTTACCTGAAAGCTGGGACAATTATTCTATGTGTCTCAAGCTGTCAAAGGATCTAAAATCAATGACCCTTGCTACCTTATATGGCACGTTGCTGAATCATGAGCAATCAAGCCATCTTAAGAAGAATCTTGTAAAAGATTCCAAAAGCACCCCTGTTGCTTTAATCTCAGAGGAACCTTCTACTCAGCGACCCTCGGTCACTGTCACTGAGTTAGAAAGTAACTTTGAAAGTTCATCAGATTCTGATTTTTCAGATGATGAATCTTTGGCTCTCCTAACTAAGAAGTTCAGGAGATTTGCCAAGAAGAAAATGTTTAGAAAGAACAAACCTCTTTCCATAACTGACAAGCCTAAATCATCAGTTTTTGTTGATAAGGCTACTGCTACTTGTTTTAACTGCGAAAAAATAGGACATTTTGCTAACGAGTGCAGGTCTAAGAAAGTTTCTAGACCCTCAGCTTTTACAAAGAAATCCTTTGTTCCAAGGAATAAAGATGACAAATACTCAAAGCTGAAAGAAAAATATGCGAAGCTGAAAAGCTTTAAGAAGAAAGGCAAAGGCCTGATGGCTGACTATGATTGGGTTGCTTCTGATGAAGAAGCATCATCATCTGACTGTGAAGATGATGAAGCAAATCAATGTCTCATGGCCAAGATTGAAGAAGAGGAAGAAAGTTCAGACATTCCCTCCACTTCAACATCTGCTATTCAGGTTAATAAGGGTATCTGGTATCTCGATAGCGGATGCTCTAGACACATGACTGGTAAGAAAACCCTGCTCGCTGAATACAAGGAAGAGAAAGGTCCCTCTGTGACTTTCGGTGGAAATGGAAAAGGACATACCCGAGGGTATGGTGTACTTTCAAATGGTACAACCTCCTTCAGAAGAGTCGCATATGTTGAAGGGCTGAAGCATAATCTTCTAAGCATCAGTCAGCTTTGCGACATGGATAACAAAGTAATCTTTACTAAGGAATCCTGCTTTGTCACTGACAAAAAGGAGAAGATAGCTCTCAGCGGTTATCGTTTGGAAAATGTTTATGTAATAAACATGGACTCAACAACCACTGAGAACTCCTGTTTCTTCTCAAAGGCCTCATCTGATGTCAACTGGCTATGGCATAAGAGGCTCTCTCATTTAAATTTCAAGACACTGAATACTCTTTCTTCAAAAGAGTTAGTCACTGGTCTACCTCAGCATTCATACGCCAAAGAGTCGTTATGTTCAGCGTGTGAAAAAGGGAAGCAGACCAAAGCAAGCTTTAAGTCAAAGAAAGTTTCTTCAGTGTCATCTCCTCTACAACTACTCCATATGGATTTGTTTGGCCCTGTTAACAAACAATCCATCGCTGGAAAGAAATATACGCTGGTCATAGTTGATGAATTCTCTCGCTTCACTTGGGTAATGTTTCTCCGTTCTAAGAGTGACACCCCTGAAGAACTCATCACCTTTGTTCGGAAGATGGAAACCCTGAACAATCTGACCGTTCGCTCAATAAGGAGTGATCATGGAACTGAATTCAAAAACAGTTCTCTTGATTCCTTCTTTGAGAGTAAGGGTATTTCTCACAACTTTTCTTCAGTGAGAACACCGCAACAAAATGGAGTCGCTGAAAGAAGAAATAGAACAATTATTGAAGCTGCACGTTCAATGCTCGGCGATTCTCACCTGCCTACTCAGTTTTGGGCAGAAGCTGTCAACAGTGCTTGTTTTACGCAAAACAGGTCGCTGATAGTCAAAAGATTCAATAAAACAGCCTATGAACTTTTTCATGGGAGAAAGCCCTCAATCAGCTTTCTTCACATCTTTGGATGTCAGTGTTTCATACTGAACAATAGAGATGCTCTTGGAAAGTTCGATCCTAAGGCTGATGATGGAATCTTTCTTGGATACTCCTCAGTTTCCAAAGCCTTCAGAGTCTTCAATTGAAGAAGACAAACTGTAGAAGAAACTATTCACGTCACGTTTGACGAATCCCGTTCAGCGAACTGTAAACCGAACGCTGATACAGAAGAACTGAATCAATGGATGTTTTCTCATCTTGGTGATTCAGAAGATTTTTCCACTCCTCATGCTCATCCAGTAGAAGATGATAGTCCCACTATCATTCCAAACATGCAGAATAGTGAAGCTGAAACATCATGGGTCTCAGCTGTTCCTATAAACACTATACCTGCAGTTGATCCAAATGTTTCAGACATTCCATCTACTTCTCAGCAATCAGTGAATATAATGACAACTGCATCAATTCCTCTCTTGGCTGATACTCCCGACGTCGCTGAAGCTTCGTCTTCAGCTCCTCAAGTTCAAGTTGAGTCAGCGTCTCACGCTCCGGCTCAGCGATGGACTATAAATCACCCAATTGATCAAATTCTTGGTGATCCAAACGCTGGGATTCAGACTCGACGAAGTGCAGGTAATATTTGTTTATTTGTAAATTTTATTTCACTAACTGAACCAAAGAAAGTAGATGATGCCCTCAAAGATCCAAACTGGGTCAGCGCCATGCAAGAAGAGCTGACTGAATTTGAAAGAAACAAAGTTTGGAAACTTGTTCGGAGACCAACTGATAAAACAGTAATAGGCACTAAAAGGGTCTATCGAAACAAGTTGGACGAACATGGTACTGTAACCCGCAACAAAGCTCGACTTGTTGCTCAGGGATACAGACAAGAGGAAGGTATAGATTACGACGAAACATTTGCTCCAGTAGCAAGACTTGAATCTATTCGTCTATTCTTAGCATATGTTGTATACAAAAACTTCAAAGTACATCAGATGGATGTCAAGTCAGCGTTTCTAAATGGAAAGCTGAATGAAGAAGTGTATGTAGAACAACCTCCAGGATTCTCAGATCCTAAGCGTCCAGATTATGTTTATAAACTGGATAAGGCACTTTATAGCTTGAAGCAAGCTCCACGTGCATGGTATGACACTCTTTCCACTTATCTCCATATTGAAAAATTTGAGCGAGGTAAGATTGACAAAACGCTATTTTTTAGAAAAGTGAAAGGTCATATCATTCTAGTTCAAATATATGTTGATGACATTATATTTGGTTCTACTAACCCTGAGCTTTGTACTCGTTTCGCTGATAGAATGAAAGATGAGTATAAAATAAGCATGATGGGTGAACTAACATATTTCCTTGGTCTTCAGATTAAGCAAACTGAGAAAGGAACTTTCATTAATCAGGGAAAGTATGTTAAAGATATGCTGAAGAAATTCGACTTAACTGAAAGTTCAGCTATGAAAACCCCTATGGCACCACCGCTGACACTTGATAAGGACACAAAGGGTGTTCCTGTCAATGTCACGCTGTACCGTGGGATGATCGGCTCACTATTGTAGCTTACAGCTAGCCGACCCGATATTATGTTTGCAACATGCTTGTGTACACGATATCAAGCTGAACCTAAAATATCTCATATGAAAGCTGTAAAGCGAATCTTTCGATATCTTAAGGGTACAGCGAATCTAGGTCTTTGGTATCCCAAAGACTCAGGATTCGATCTAACTGCATATTCAGATAGTGATTTTGCAGGTTGCAAAATGGATAGGAAAAGCACCACAGGAGGATGTCAGCTCCTGGGTGGAAAGCTTGTAAGTTGGACAAGTAAAAAGCAAAATTCAGTGTCCACTTCCACAGCTGAAGCTGAATATGTAGCCGCTGGAAGCTGCTGCTCTCAGGTCTTGTGGATGAGAAATCAGCTACTAGACTATGATCTTCAGCTCTCTAAAATTCCAATCTATTGCGACAGCACAAGTGCCATCGCTATAGCAAACAATCCAGTACTACATTCAAAGACCAAACATATAGAAATCAGATATCATTTTATCAGAGATCATGTGATGAATGGTGATATAGAACTTCATTTTATCCCAACTGATTATCAGTTAGCTGACTTATTTACCAAACCTCTTGATGAGACAAGATTCAACTTTCTCATCAGCGAGCTTGGAATGCTGAACTTTGAAGGATAAAATCAACTTGTATAACCCATTCTATCATCTTCTCTCTGAATAAACTTGATTCACTGATATCAAGGTATGTTCTCTCTCTGACAATCGCATGAAAATGCAAGATTTCAAAACAAAATGCATCGCTGAATATCTCTTCCTTAACAGCGATATTCCTGAAATTTCTTAAAACCTTCACTGAATATTTTCATTCGGTACTTCATGTTTTCAAAAGTATCTCTGAGTTTTTCAAAACCTCAGAGACAACCAAGAATATGAAAGGACAGTTGTGACGTCATGGCAACGGATAAACCCCGGCACGTTTTCTCTTCCTGACACACGTTTGCACGTCTCGTTCATACTTCCAATCAAATGCAAACACGTGTCCGTGTCATGATGAAAATCTTTTCCCGCTCAAGATTTTCTCTTTCTAAAATCTCTATATAAACAAACTCATTGTTTATATTTTTCTTTTACGCGATCAATCTTCATCCGCAAGAAAGAATTCACTGTTGCATTTGTGCTTTCAAACTTCAAGAACTGTTCATCATCTTCTTCATCAAACATCAAGGTTAATATGTTCTTATTTATTACCTAATGCAAAATAACTTGTTTGTGATCTACTCTTTGTTTTTAACAAGATCAAAACAAAAGAACTTCTTAAAAATAAAATCATTTTCTTTCATGGTTTTATGAACACAACCATTTCATGGTTGTTCTTCAAGTTTAAATGCAAAAATCTTAAACTTGTTCTTCACATTCGTTTTTCCAGAATCTCAATCTTCAAAGAAAACTGGAAAACAAGATTTTTTTTTGGGTTTGAAATTTTCGTTTTCAAAAACATGAAAAACCCTAATCTTCATTAAGACATTTGTGTCTGAATGAAATGGATAAAATTCGAAACATCTTATTGGAAATTTCTTTCCACAATAAGATTATTCTTATTTGTTAACATCTTTGGTTGAACTGTTAATACAGAGAAATGGCCTCGTCTGACATTCCTGCTAACGCTGAGAACATCTCCGCTGACTCTGAGGAAGTGGAAATCCTCAAGGCTCCACAAGTCAAGTTTGAACTGGACAAACTGGATTGGACTAAGGTGAACAACCTCTCTGCGCTTCTCGAGTTTCCTCCTCGAAAGCAAGTCACACATCTAGATGATGCTGTGAAATTTCTGAAGAATTGCTGCATCTCCACAGCCCTGACCATAACACCTCCTGCACATCAGCTTTTGCTCTCATAATTCTGGTACTCAGCGAGACACACTCAATTACCTTCAGCCAAAGACCCCTCCAAAATAATAGATTGCATCCTCTGCGATATCGAATATGGCACCATAAAGATCACCCCAGCCATTATTCGCAAAGCTCTCAGCCTTCCCATCGCCACCAAGGAAAAACCTTTTGTTCCCCTCCCTGACCCCAAGAAAAACTCAGACAGGGAAGCCATCATTGCATTCTTCGATGCAATGGGCTATGTATGGGAGATAGGCAGAGACATGAAGCCCGAGAAGAAGCTGACGATCATCAACAAATCGAAAATGCCCAGCGAGATGAATTTCATCTTCGCTCATCTGATAAGCTGCATGACTGCAAAGAGTGGCTCCTCCGACCAAGCCGCTAAACCTCAGCAAGCATTGGGTTATGCATTGCTGAAAGGTCTCAACATAGACTGGGCATCGATCATCTATGATGACCTGGTTCTACGAGTGGACACCGTCGCTGACAGACCTCCATGGGTTCCTTACCCACGGTTCATCAGCGCCATCTTCCAATGTGGCCTGAAGGAAACCTATCCAACTAATGGTGACCTGAAACTTTCTCAGGTCGGTCCAAAGATACTCGACTTTAAACCAACCGTAAATGAGGTACGTCTTTCCACACTCTTAACTCTTCTTAACCCTCATACTTCTTCTACTTCTGCAGCTCCTTCAGCGGACAAACCCACCGCTGATACCCCAGCTGCTACTTCCATTCCTCTTAAAAGGAAACACTCTCACGCCCCACTTGATTCTAAAAGGATCAAGAAAACAAAGGAGCAACCCCAGCAAGCTCATGCTGAAGACTCCTCAGCTCTTTCTGCAGAGCTGAAGGAACGTTCAGTGGTACGCTCTGCCACACCTGAACAAGCCATCCCTTCAATCCCAATCTCAGCGTCTCCAAACGTTGAGATTACAGACTTGGAAACTTCCCAACCTCCCTCAGTCTCTCAAAATACTGATGAAGTGATTCTCAGTGATTCCAACGCTGAACTTAGAACCCAACCTCCAATCTTATCCTTCGCTTCTCCCTCCAATCATTTGGTCTCTCCTCCAGTTATCACTAGAGATGCCATCATTTCTACGGAAGCTAAAGCTGATAATCCAGAAATGATGAAGACAGGACCTGCAGGACAATCCACGGGCACGTTCGAAGACGACATGGAACTTTACTCAGGCACCCGTGACTTTGATGAGTTCACCAATCCTCCTGCAGGTAATCAACAACCCATAAACACTGTGACTAAACCCCAAACTTCTGAGCTTTCCTTTGTTCACAAGTTCTTATCCGTTACAGGTCCTAACTTGGGAGACATCAACGCCTCTCTGAAATCCGTGGAAACAAAGCTGACAGGTCTCACCACCACTCTCTCCAACAACTCTTCAGCTGTAACAAACGCTGGAGAGAATCTTCAAAAGCTGACAACGGTGGTAGAGAAGAAGGCTTCCACAGATGACATGAAGAAGCTTGACAAGACTCTCAGCGACTTCGCCAAGGTGCTCGCTGATATCTACACAGACTACACCTCTCTCAAAAGCTCAGTTTCGTCCATGTCCAGCGAATTTACAACGCTGAAGACATCGGTTGGAACACTAGAGGGAGATATGTCTGCTGTGAAGACAAATGTCAACACTCTGACGACTGACTTAAGCTCCGTAAAGACTGACGTTGGTTCGATGAAGACTATGATCGAACAGCTGTTGCACAAGGCAAATGCTCCTGCCCCTAACCCCGTCCCTGAAACTGAAAACTTCACAGCGGCGGATCGCAAAGAGCTGGAAAAGATCAATCCTGCTATTTCTGGCCTTGAAGACAGATTAGCAAAGATTGAAGTTTGTGTAGGTCTCTCTGGCCAAAAAGACAGAGAACCTACCAACGCTGCTGAATCTACCCATTCCTCCCCCAGTCATCATGAAAAAGAGGGGGAGAAGAAGGCTGAAAACCCTTCCAAGAGCGCTGAAGACCTTTCCCATGATGAATCTATCAGGGGAGAGAAGAACGAAGACCTCACCTTCACTGAAGAGGGTGAGAAGACTATTGAAGCTGAAGCAGCCGCTGGACCTCAGGGAGATGAACACCCTGAGGGAACCGAGAACCTAGCCTCTGTATCTGAGGGGGAGCAACTCGAAGAAGACGCTGAAGAATCCGAAGCAGAAGATGATGAAGCCGTCGACATCCCTGATAATGAACCATCTTCTTCTCCAAAGAATGATGATGATGACGAAGATGACGATGACTTCTTTATCGTCAAACCTGCTCCAAAGATCAAAGCTCTTAAGGGAATCTCGATAAATGAACCTTCAGGGGAGCGGACAAAGACAAAGCCCTCAGCCTCTGGAGCTGAGAAAGGCAAAGGCAAAAGCGTCGCTGAAAATGACAATCTGACGATCTTGCTTGAAAAGCCGGTTTGTCAGGTACACTAAACATCTCTTACTCCATCCCTCCTATATCATACACTATCAGTTCCTCTACCCAAGCCTATACACTTGAACATTTTTTCTCTCTATATGATTCTACCCAAGTTCTTACTTGTAAGATCGTTGTGTTTTAGCTAGTCCGCTCCCCTGTTTGAGGATATCGCTGAAGGCTCCACAACTGCGACTTCACCAATAATACCAGCTGCCGCTGAAGAAATAATCCCAGTCTTGGATTTGATCTCTGAGACTGATGAACCTGAAGAACAGACTCTCTCACACAGACACAGACCTTCCTTAGCTCCTCAAAAGCAAAGAGAAGAAGAACAGAAGAAAAGAGAGGAAATAATAAAGCGATTCGAGGATCAGCGAATCATTCTAAGGCGTGATCAACTGCCTTCAGTTCCTCCAAAGTTCAGAATTTCAAAAGCTGAATACAAGGAACACCTCAGAGCTGAACGCCTCATCGCTGAAAGAAAGGAAGCTGAAGAAAAAGACAGAGAATACGCCATCAAGCTTACTCAAGAATCTGTTAAAGACCCCAAGCTGAAACATGTTCCCATTCAAGTCCAACGAAAGCTTTGGGAAGAAGCCCAGAAGATCGTGGAAAAGAAAACTGAAGTTTCTCAGACCACCCTGATATGGTGTAAAGAGAAAATACACTTCAGATATCGTCCAACGAAGATCAACAAGGTATTCATCTCTGGAAGAACCTCTATCGGAGTACCTATTGTTGACATCAAACTTTTCAGAGAAGATGGCCAATCTGAAACCTTTCGCGCTGACACTGTAAAAATGTATGGTCTCTCTGAATGGCTGGAGATGAGGTTAGCTATCTAAAAATCACAATCTAAGTACAAGGATCATTTCGAAAAGCTGATAAACAGACAGATCGATTTGATATCTTCTTGTGTGGACATTCCTCCTCTTCCTGATCTTGAGCTGAAAAGAAAAAGGGCCTCTCCAAAGAAGAAACGCCAAGATTCAAACTCAGGTCCTGTCATACGAAATGAAACTGGAATTGGTTTCTCTCGCGCTGAAGTGCTTGGTCCTGACCCTGATCTATCTGCCCTTGACATTTCTTTGCCACCATGTGAACTTTTCGTCCCTGGTAAAGTCATCAGTAATCCTTATGGAATATTCTTTCTCGACTACGACGGACGTAAATGTTTTCAACGGATCGCTGAGCTTCCAATCACTCTAATTGAACATCTCAGAGATCTCATCTACTGGTGTGACTTCAGAAAAGACATTCAGGCACGACACCTAAAACCCTTGATTTTTTAAGAAGCGCTGAACAAAAGAAAACGAGGTGTAATGGTTCCTGACTGGATGATCCCCACTGAAAAGACCCTTGATGAACTTCTCATTAAGGAAGAACCTCTGTAAGCTGATAGGATCGCCTCTTTCATCTATTTTATCAGTTATCCTTTTGTACATGTAATTTATTTCGCTTGTACTTGTAATCTTTCCATTTCTCTTTGTATCCTGATTCAAAGTTTTTAAAGAAAGATTTCAGCGAATGTACTTTACTCCATCAGTACTGAAAAGATCCCAGAAAACAGTAAAAGGGACAAATATTTTATGAGTTCTTTTTATCCTTATGTTTTCATTAAGTAGCAGTTTTCTATGTTGCTATGTCATAATCAAATAGGGGGAGATTGTTGATCCAAACCCTCAGTGATTTGATAATGACCCTCTCTTATACTTAGTGAAAATTGTAAGTAAACAATATGTATCAGAGTTTCACTATCGCTGATAAGTACTAAGATCTTCCAGTACCGCTGATAGGAACTCTCGCTTTTTAAGTTAAACATTCAGCGAAACTGTTCACCATATATGCTCTGAGTCTGTTCAGTCATTATGATGATCGCTGATAAGTTAGTTGCTTACTTATGATTTCTGAAGACAAGTTTCATGTCAACAAAGGTTCTACGCTGAAGTCGAAGATCAAGCTCAAGAACCAGCGACAAGTCTCCTAATGAACTGATGTGGATCAGCGAAGACTCAGATTTGTCCACTCAACGTGAAGTATCAAGTACAAGACTTCAGCTATCGCTGAACTCTATCATTCGCTGATATGAAATGATAGATCGTTGAATCAACGAAAGCTGATCATGAAGTCCTCCGTACAAAGCACTTTTGTCTTAACCCCCCCTTGCACGACTCCGTACGAAATGTCAGAAAAGAACCTCCGAATATCTGAAATCGTACAACCACTCTGATACTACACTGTTCATCCATGCGGCTACTAAGGTTGTCAACCAAGTTCAATGACATACAACCAACCAGCTGATGACACGTGTAAAGTATATACTGACTTGCATTAAATGCATGCAGTATATAAAGAGATGAACTCACTTCATTTGAAGTAACTTGCTAACTCTGGACAAGTTCAAATCTCTTATCTCAAGATAGGTTATTATTAGTAATTTCCTTATCTCTCTTAGTGCAAGAAACCTTAGTGTTCCAACTTGTTTAGATTTAGGTTTATCCTTAATCTTGTTTCCGCAAAAAGCTGTAAATTGTTAATGATTTATCAATAAACAATTTAGAAAAGTAAAATCTGTATGTTTGTATTCAACCCCCCCCCCCCCCCTTCTACAAAATTGTATAGGCCTTCGGGACCAACACCTCCAAAGCCATGTGGGACACAATCTGTGTTCAATATGAAGGTACGTCTGAAGTCCAGGAGTCAAGAAAGATCAACCTGGTAAGACAATACGAAAGCTTCATTTGTGGTAAGAATGAATCTCTCTCTGAAGTACATCAGCGGTTTAACTGTTTAATTATTGATCTGAAAACCATTGGTAAGGAATATTCTAACTTTGAAATACTGACAAAGTTCCTAGAATGTTTACCTGAAAGTTGGGACAGTTATTCAATGTGTCTCAAGCTATCAAATGATCTAAAATATATGACTCTTTCTACCTTATATGGCACTATGCTCAATCATGAGCAGTCGTGTCATCTTAAGAAGAATCTTGTAAAAGATTCCAATAGCACACCTATTGCTTTACTCTTAGAGTCACCTTCCACTCAGCGATCCACTATCACTGTCACTGAGTTGGAAACTAACTCTGAAGGCTCATCAGATGCTAACTCTTCAGATCTTGATGAATCTATGGCACTCCTATCTAATAAGTTCAGGAGATTCGCCAGAAAGAATAATTTCAAAAGGAACAAACCCCTTGCACTCACTGACAAGCCAAAAACATCAACTCCTGTTGATAAGGCTACTGCTACCTGCTTTAACTATGAAAAAGTAGGACACTTTGCTAGTGAATGCAGGTCAAAGAAAGTCTATAAACCCTCAGCCTTCTCCAAGAAATTCTCTAACCCCAGGGCTAGAGATGACAAGTATCAAAAGCTGAAAGAAAAATATGCAAAGCTGAAAAGCTTTAAGAAGAAAGGCAAAGGCCTGATGGCTGACTTTGACTGGGCTGCCTCCGATGAAGAAGAATCATCTGACTCTGAAGATGATGATGAGGCCAATCTCTGCCTCATGGCAAAAATCGAAGAAGAGGAAGAAAATTCTGACATTCCCTCTACTTCATCCTCTGCCACTAAGGTATCAACTTCTTTCTTTACAAATATTTCAGATATTGATGAAGCTGATAGTCTTCGGAAAATCGATCTCCTGACTATGAATTTATATGATGCCATGAATGGCAAGACCTTAGTTGAAAATGAAAACCTTGATCTCGCTGAACAGCTTAAAAACTGTCACCTTCAAATAGAAAAGCTTTCTAAAATTGAAGAAGGTTTAAAAGATCAGGTTCATATAAATCAACTAGTCAAAATCGAACGCGAAGAAGCTATCGCTGCATTAAAAGCTGAAAAGGCTACTGTTGAAGGATGGTGTAAATCCTCAACAACGATCACTGAGATTATAAAGTCTCAAATACCCCTGAGTGATAAGAGTGGACTTGGTTATAAAGCTGATACTCTAGAACCAACCACTGATCGTTCCATGCTCAAATTTGGAACTTTCGTATCCTCAGTCCCTGACACTTCCTCATCTCAGTGCTTCTCTTCAAAAACTCCGATCCCTGAGGAAAAACCTACCTTAATCTCTAAAGGTAAGGGTAAAGAAAAAGTTTTCAATCAAAAACCTCAGAAGGGTACCTTTGTACCTAAGCTGAATGCTTCTAAAGCTTCAGTGACTTATTCCTCTAATTCTAAGAACAAGATCCCTGGATTTATTCAGCGATCTACTCCTAGAATCAGAGTGGATATTATTGGTAAGAAATATGAAGAACTGACCGTTCCTCCCATTTCCAATGCCAAAGGTATACTTGGTGTTGAGCATGCAAATGGTCCTAAAGCTACTTTTAGCTATAGGAAATGTTATCACTGTGGACTTACCGATCACATTGCTAGTAAGTGCCCCACAGCCACCAAAGCTGAAAAGTTAGCTAAGGTGAAGATTATTGCCCCCAAGGCAAAGAAAACCACTGAGGTTAAGAAATTAACCAAAGTGAACACTAACTCGGACGTTGAATCTTCAAATGCTGCGAATATTGCTGAACCTTCCACTTCCTCTACCACCACTGACAAGTGTGGGCCCATGGTAAAATGGGTCCCCAAGTCAAACTAATCTTCCTTTGTTTGCAGGTCAGAAAGGGTATCTGGTATCTCGATAGCGGATACTCTAGAAACATGACCGTTCGCTCAATAAGGAGTGATCATGGGACTGAATTCAAAATCAGTTCTCTTGATTCCTTCTTTGAGAGCAAGGGTGTTTCTCACAACTTTTCCTCAGTGAGAACACCACAACAAAATGGAGTCGCTGAAAGAAGAAATAGAACTATCATTGTAGCTGCACGTTCAATGCTAAGCGATTCTCATCTACCTACTCAGTTTTGGGCAGAAGCCGTCAACACTGCTTGTTTTACTCAAAACAGGTCGCTGGTTGTCAAAAGATTCAAGAAAACAGCCTATGAACTTTTTCATGGGAGAAAACCTTCAATTAGCTTTGTTCACATCTTTGGATGTCAGTGTTTCATACTGAACAACAAAGATACCCTTGGAAAGTTTGATCCTAAGGCTGATGATGGAATCTTTCTTGGATATTCTTCAGTTTCTAAAGCCTTCAGAGTCTTCAATCGAAGAAGACAAACTGTAGAAGAAACAATCCACGTCACCTTTGACGAATCCCGTTCAGCGAACTCTAGACCTTCTGATGATACTGAGGAACTGAATCAATGGATGTTCTCTCATCTTGGTGATTCAGAAGATGTTCCCACTCCTCCATCTCATACTCATCCTGCTGAAGATGATGATCCCACTATCATCCCAAGCATGCAGACAAGTGAAGCTGAAACATCATGGGTCTCAGCTGTTCCTCTAAACACTATGCCTGATTCTGAACCTTCTATCTCAGATATACCATCTACTTCTCAGCAATCAGTAAATGAAATGACATCTGAACCTCTTCCTCTCTTGGCTGATATACCAGAAGTTACTGAAGCCTCATCTTCAGCTCCTCCTGAAGTTCAAATTGAGTCAGCGACTTATGCTCCGGCTCACGATGGACTATCAATCACCCCATTGATCAAATTCTTAGTGATCCAAACACTGGTGTTCAGACTCGACGAAGTGCAGGTAATATTTGTTTATTTGTTAACTTTATTTCTCTGATTGAACCAAAGAAAACAGATGATGCCCTCAGAGATCCAAACTGGGTCAGCGCTATGCAAGAAGAGCTGACAGAATTCGAAAGAAACAAAGTTTGGAAGCTCGTTCCACGACCATCCGACAAGTCAGTGATAGGCACCAAATGGGTCTATCGAAACAAGTTGGATGAACATGGAACTGTAACCCGCAACAAGGCTCGTCTTGTTGCTCAAGGATACAGAAAAGAGGAAGGTATAGATTACGACGAAACATTTGCTCCAGTGGCAAGATGTAACAACCCGGTTTCCCAAACATACAACAATTAACATAACATGCATACATATCATTGATTTATAACAAAAGTTACATAACAAACCAAGTACGGTCCCTTCGGTCTCATAAATTACAAAATATATATAAAAGCCTCCTAATCAACATCCATCAAAAGCTTCCTACACTTCATCCTCTCCTGCCGATCCTTAACCTGGAAAACATATTTTTGAAAACAAAATGAGGGTTAGACCAAACGGGTCTAGTGAGTTAATCCCGGTCCTTTCCAAAATCATTATAAAACCTTTTACGTAAATCCTTTGTATCAAAATAGTTTAGATAAACCTTTGGTAATTCTTTCGTAAAATATAAACATACCACACGTATATAAATACCAAACAAGACTCGTGCATCGTGCTCCACTCATCCTCATCCTCGTTCCCATGGCCATATTAGTTGGTAGCAAGCCAACTAATAAATCAACGCCGTACAACATCTACGACCAACAACGCCGTACAACATCTACGACCAACAACGCCGTACAACAACTACAACACTCACTTCAGCCGGCATAGTTCGGTGTGCTCTCATGTAGTATAATACTTACATAAATATAAGATCTCATTATATTATATTTAAAAGCATATACTCAATCGTATCTCGATATACGATATACCACACCATTACACATATCCTTTTCATATATATAAACACACACACACATATATATATATATATATATATATATATATATATATATATATATATATATATATATATATATATATATATATATATATATTTCACAAATTCTCAATCCACACATACTCATATATATATATAAACACATATATATGTTCCCCAGTTGAAAACGTTTAAAGTAAAACTCACCTCGAATGCTTACAATATGCTTCCAAGCCTTTCTCCGAGCTATCCGATTCTTTATCCAAAATTCTCAGAATCTGAAACCATTTACATACAAATATTTCCTTACCAACTTATGTATAAGACTTACTAGCAGGTTATGGACTCTAGATACATCTACATAACTCTTATCCTCAAAAATTGACCAAACAGCCAAGTTATCCGGAAACCACAAAGTATCCGGACAACTTTCCGGACAACAAGACTAATCCGGACAACACGAGGAATACGGATGCCATCCGGACTCTAAATCATCCGGAAACCATCAAACAAATCATCCGGACACTATCAATAAACTACCCGGACACCACCCAATAAACTACCCGGATACCTTCATATTATCCGGACACCTCTGACTGTTTATCCCATTTTCACCTAGAAATTGACTGAATCTTTAACATATGTGATTTTGACTATTCTACTCCGATAGGAACTATCTAAAAGTAATTACAAACATAAAATACAAAGAGACATACCTCAGATTCACTTCCAAACATACCAATTGAAGCTTTACCCTACTTGTCTTCTTTTCTCCTCCTTGCCTCCAAACACACACACACACTAAGCTGAAATATCTAAATTCCTGAGTTGTGACATATCTGAAGTCTAAAGAGATAATATCTAACCCTATTTACCATTTAGCCCTTAAACTATTCAACAATGACCCAAACACCCTTAACTTATAAACTTATCCAAACTTTCCCTAAATAGAAACTTTAAAGTTAAATAAACTTAACAGAATTAGATTTTTAACTAACGGATTTACCCGGGGTATTACATTATCTCCCCCTTAAAATATTTTCATCCCGGAATTCGGTTTAGCAATAAACGAGGGTAACTACTATCACGTCCTATCCAATGGTCCTTCACTCTGATCATTACATTCGACTACTTTCTCCCACTCTCTTCTCATCATAAAACACGTTTTCTCCAAGGATAGCACACTAGGAGGTACTCACTCTTAACGGATCCTATGAGCTAGCTTTCTTTCACCTCCAGACCAATCTCACGTACCCAATTTCAACAACTACTATACTTTACTAACAATTTCACCATACCTCATATCAGGAACTTAATCGAGTCAATCCAAAATCACACTCAATGCTCAAAATAACTTCACATTTTCCATTTCTCAAACGGTAATACTCTATTCTTTAGCTAACCATCTACTGCCACTCCATTCTCTTATTCTTGAATAATACTACTACACACCACCTAGACATCCATGCCTCTCCACACATACTTTTGGCACATCTAAACAACTTATAAACAAAATCCCGAGCAGAGGTTTCCACTTATACTCACCCCATATCATCACAAATCCACCACTTAATCTCACGAAATTCATTACTACTACACCTCGCACATTCACTAATTATAATCTGCCACCATCTTATCCACATTACCCCACACATTTAAACAATACCTTTCTTGATAGCGTCAACAATCACATTAAGTATAATCTATACAACATACTAAACCGTCTCCTTCATGACTAGGTCAGGACTTCACGCACTATCGTTACCTTCCACACACAATTCATCACGTTCTACATATTGCTATTATTCTTTACACTCAAGCCATCACACTCCACACACTAACAAATTAGAACAACAATAATTAAACACACCCTTCTATATCTCTAACACAATTATCAAATATTTTTCTAACACAAATAATAAAATTGAAAACACAAAAGAATCGGTTTGCACCAAAGTCAGATAACACTTTAGCACGTATAAAGTTTATAGAAATATACCTGTCTTCATCCCTATCCATACGTCGAGTTCGACTTGCCACTCTGTTGATTCAACAAGGTTAATATACACGTAAGCACATACCCAATATAACAAGATATTCTGGTTCAACATGTACTTGTAAGTTCATGATTACACTTGCCAGGTGTAATTTGAAAATACCTTACATGATGTTCCTTCTACCTTTTTATATTTAACATCCCAAGGTTCTAAAATAATAAGGACATCCTACTTCACATACAGTTTAAGTCTAGGTATAAATCTAAATACCTAAATCCCTTAAACTAGGGCTCTGATACCATTTGTAACAACCCGGTTTCCCAAACATACAACAATTAACATAACATGCATACATATCATTGATTTATAACAAAAGTTACATAACAAACCAAGTACGGTCCCTTCGGTCTCATAAATTACAAAATATATATAAAAGCCTCCTAATCAACATCCATCAAAAGCTTCCTACACTTCATCCTCTCCTGCTGATCCTTAACCTGGAAAACATATTTTTGAAAACAAAATGAGGGTTAGACCAAACGGGTCTAGTGAGTTAATCCCGGTCCTTTCCAAAATCATTATAAAACCTTTTACGTAAATCCTTTGTATCAAAATAGTTTAGATAAACCTTTGGTAATTCTTTCGTAAAATATAAACATACCACACGTATATAAATACCAAACAAGACTCGTGCATCGTGCTCCACTCATCCTCGTCCTCGTTCCCATGGCCATATTAGTTGGTAGCAAGCCAACTAATAAATCAACGCCGTACAACATCTACGACCAACAACGCCGTACAACATCTACGACCAACAACGCCGTACAACAACTACAACACTCACTTCAGCCGGCATAGTTCGGTGTGCTCTCATGTAGTATAATACTTACATAAATATAAGATCTCATTATATTATATTTAAAAGCATATACTCAATCGTATCTCGATATACGATATACCACACCATTACACATATCCTTTTCATATATATATATAAACACACACACACACACACACACATATATATATATATATATATATATATATATATTTCACAAATTCTCAATCCACACATACTCATATATATATATATATATAAACACATATATATGTTCCCCAGTTGAAAACGTTTAAAGTAAAACTCACCTCGAATGCTTACAATATGCTTCCAAGCCTTTCTCTGAGCTATCCGATTCTTTATCCAAAATTCTCAGAATCTGAAACCATTTACATACAAATATTTCCTTACCAACTTATGTATAAGACTTACTAGCAGGTTATGGACTCTAGATACATCTACATAACTCTTATCCTCAAAAATTGACCAAACAGCCAAGTTATCCGGAAACCACAAAGTATCCGGACAACTTTCCGGACAACAAGACTAATCCGGACAACACGAGGAATACGGATGCCATCCGGACTCTAAATCATCCGGAAACCATCAAACAAATCATCCGGACACTATCAATAAACTACCCGGATACCTTCATATTATCCGGACACCTCTGACTGTTTATCCCATTTTCACCCAGAAATTGACTGAATCTTTAACAGATGTGATTTTGACTATTCTACTCCGATAGGAACTATCTAAAAGTAATTACAAACATAAAATACAAAGAGACATACCTCAGATTCACTTCCAAGCATACCAATTGAAGCTTTACCCTACTTGTCTTCTTTTCTCCTCCTTGCCTCCAAACACACACACACACTAAGCTGAAGTATCTAAATTCCTGAGTTGTGACATATCTGAAGTCTAAAGAGATAATATCTAACCCTATTTACCATTTAGCCCTTAAACTATTCAACAATGACCCAAACACCCTTAACTTATAAACTTATCCAAACTTTCCCTAAATAGAAACTTTAAAGTTAAATAAACTTAACAGAATTAGATTTTTAACTAACGGATTTACCCGGGGTATTACATTATCTCCCCCTTAAAAGATTTCCGTCCCGGAATTCGGTTAAGCAATAAACGAGGGTAACTACTATCACGTCCTATCCAATGGTCCTTCACTCTGATCATTACACTCGACTACTTTCTCCCACTCTCTTCTCATCATAAAACACGTTTTCTCCAAGGATAGCACACTAGGAGGTACTCACTCTTAACGTATCCTATGAGCTAGCTTTCTTTCACCTCCAGACCAATCGCACGTACCCAATTTCAACAACTACTATACTTTACTAACAATTTCACCATACCTCATATCAGGAACTTAATCGAGTCAATCCAAAATCACACTCAATGCTCAAAATAACTTCACATTTTCCATTTCTCAAACGGTAATACTCTATTCTTTAGCTAACCATCTACTGCCACTCCATTCTCTTATTCTTGAATAATACTACTACACACCACCTAGACATCCATGCCTCTCCACACATACTTTTGGCACATCTAAACAACTTATAAACAAAATCCCGAGCAGAGGTTTCCACTTATACTCACCCCATATCATCACAAATCCACCACTTAATCTCACGAAATTCATTACTACTACACCTCGCACATTCACTAATTATAATCTGCCACCATCTTATCCACATTACCCCACACATTTAAACAATACCTTTCTTGATAGCGTCAACAATCACATTAAGTATAATCTATACAACATACTAAACTGTCTCCTTCATGACTAGGTCAGGACTTCACGCACTATCGTTACCTTCCACACACAATTCATCACGTTCTACATATTTCTATTATTCTTTACACTCAAGCCATCACACTCCACACACTAACAAATTAGAACAACAATAATTAAACACACCCTTCTATATCTCTAACACAATTATCAAATATTTTTCTAACACAAATAATAAAATTGAAAACACAAAAGAATCGGTTTGCACCAAAGTCAGATAACACTTTAGCACGTATAAAGTTTATAGAAATATACCTGTCTTCATCTCTATCCATACGTCGAGTTCGACTTGCCACTCTGTTGATTCAACAAGGTTAATATACACGTAAGCACATACCCAATATAACAAGATATTCTGGTTCAACATGTACTTGTAAGTTCATGATTACACTTGCCAGGTGTAATTTGAAAATACCTTACATGATGTTCCTTCTACCTTTTTATATTTAACATCCCAAGGTTCTAAAATAATAAGGACATCCTACTTCACATACAGTTTAAGTCTAGGTATAAATCTAAATACCTAAATCCCTTAAACTAGGGCTCTGATACCATTTGTAACAACCCGGTTTCCCAAACATACAACAATTAACATAACATGCATACATATCATTGATTTATAACAAAAGTTACATAACAAACCAAGTACGGTCCCTTCGGTCTCATAAATTACAAAATATATATAAAAGCCTCCTAATCAACATCCATCAAAAGCTTCCTACACTTCATCCTCTCCTGCTGATCCTTAACCTGGAAAACATATTTTTGAAAACAAAATGAGGGTTAGACCAAACGGGTCTAGTGAGTTAATCCCGGTCCTTTCCAAAATCATTATAAAACCTTTTACGTAAATCCTTTGTATCAAAATAGTTTAGATAAACCTTTGGTAATTCTTTCGTAAAATATAAACATACCACACGTATATAAATACCAAACAAGACTCGTGCATCGTGCTCCACTCATCCTCGTCCTCGTTCCCATGGCCATATTAGTTGGTAGCAAGCCAACTAATAAATCAACGCCGTACAACATCTACGACCAACAACGCCGTACAACATCTACGACCAACAACGCCGTACAACAACTACAACACTCACTTCAGCCGGCATAGTTCGGTGTGCTCTCATGTAGTATAATACTTACATAAATATAAGATCTCATTATATTATATTTAAAAGCATATACTCAATCGTATCTCGATATACGATATACCACACCATTACACATATCCTTTTCATATATATATATATAAACACACACACACACACATATATATATATATATATATATTTCACAAATTCTCAATCCACACATACTCATATATATATATATATATATATATATATATATATATAAACACATATATATGTTCCCCAGTTGAAAACGTTTAAAGTAAAACTCACCTCGAATGCTTACAATATGCTTCCAAGCCTTTCTCTGAGCTATCCGATTCTTTATCCAAAATTCTCAGAATCTGAAACCATTTACATACAAATATTTCCTTACCAACTTATGTATAAGACTTACTAGCAGGTTATGGACTCTAGATACATCTACATAACTCTTATCCTCAAAAATTGACCAAACAGCCAAGTTATCCGGAAACCACAAAGTATCCGGACAACTTTCCGGACAACAAGACTAATCCGGACAACACGAGGAATACGGATGCCATCCGGACTCTAAATCATCCGGAAACCATCAAACAAATCATCCGGACACTATCAATAAACTACCCGGATACCTTCATATTATTCGGACACCTCTGACTGTTTATCCCATTTTCACCCAGAAATTGACTGAATCTTTAACAGATGTGATTTTGACTATTCTACTCCGATAGGAACTATCTAAAAGTAATTACAAACATAAAATACAAAGAGACATACCTCAGATTCACTTCCAAGCATACCAATTGAAGCTTTACCCTACTTGTCTTCTTTTCTCCTCCTTGCCTCCAAACACACACACACACTAAGCTGAAGTATCTAAATTCCTGAGTTGTGACATATCTGAAGTCTAAAGAGATAATATCTAACCCTATTTACCATTTAGCCCTTAAACTATTCAACAATGACCCAAACACCCTTAACTTATAAACTTATCCAAACTTTCCCTAAATAGAAACTTTAAAGTTAAATAAACTTAACAGAATTAGATTTTTAACTAACGGATTTACCCGGGGTATTACATTATCTCCCCCTTAAAATATTTCCATCCCGGAATTCGGTTAAGCAATAAACGAGGGTAACTACTATCACGTCCTATCCAATGGTCCTTCACTCTGATCATTACATTCGACTACTTTCTCCCACTCTCTTCTCATCATAAAACACGTTTTCTCCAAGGATAGCACACTAGGAGGTACTCACTCTTAACGTATCCTATGAGCTAGCTTTCTTTCACCTCCAGACCAATCGCACGTACCCAATTTCAACAACTACTATACTTTACTAACAATTTCACCATACCTCATATCAGGAACTTAATCGAGTCAATCCAAAATCACACTCAATGCTCAAAATAACTTCACATTTTCCATTTCTCAAACGGTAATACTCTATTCTTTAGCTAACCATCTACTGCCACTCCATTCTCTTATTCTTGAATAATACTACTACACACCACCTAGACATCCATGCCTCTACACACATACTTTTGGCACATCTAAACAACTTATAAACAAAATCCCGAGCAGAGGTTTCCACTTATACTCACCCCATATCATCACAAATCCACCACTTAATCTCACGAAATTCATTACTACTACACCTCGCACATTCACTAATTATAATCTGCCACCATCTTATCCACATTACCCCACACATTTAAACAATACCTTTCTTGATAGCGTCAACAATCACATTAAGTATAATCTATACAACATACTAAACTGTCTCCTTCATGACTAGGTCAGGACTTCACGCACTATCGTTACCTTCCACACACAATTCATCACGTTCTACATATTGCTATTATTCTTTACACTCAAGCCATCACACTCCACACACTAACAAATTAGAACAACAATAATTAAACACACCCTTCTATATCTCTAACACAATTATCAAATAATTTTCTAACACAAATAATAAAATTGAAAACACAAAAGAATCGGTTTGCACCAAAGTCAGATAACACTTTAGCACGTATAAAGTTTATAGAAATATACTTGTCTTCATCTCTATCCATACGTCGAGTTCGACTTGCCACTCTGTTGATTCAACAAGGTTAATATACACGTAAGCACATACCCAATATAACAAGATATTCTGGTTCAACATGTACTTGTAAGTTCATGATTACACTTGCCAGGTGTAATTTGAAAATACCTTACATGATGTTCCTTCTACCTTTTTATATTTAACATCCCAAGGTTCTAAAATAATAAGGACATCCTACTTCACATACAGTTTAAGTCTAGGTATAAATCCAAATACCTAAATCCCTTAAACTAGGGCTCTGATACCATTTGTAACAACCCGGTTTCCCAAACATACAACAATTAACATAACATGCATACATATCATTGATTTATAACAAAAGTTACATAACAAACCAAGTACGGTCCCTTCGGTCTCATAAATTACAAAATATATATAAAAGCCTCCTAATCAACATCCATCAAAAGCTTCCTACACTTCATCCTCTCCTGCCGATCCTTAACCTGGAAAACATATTTTTGAAAACAAAATGAAGGTTAGACCAAACGGGTCTAGTGAGTTAATCCCGGTCCTTTCCAAAATCATTATAAAACCTTTTACGTAAATCCTTTGTATCAAAATAGTTTAGATAAACCTTTGGTAATTCTTTCGTAAAATATAAACATACCACACATATATAAATACCAAACAAGACTCGTGCATCGTGCTCCACTCATCCTCATCCTCGTTCCCATGGCCATATTAGTTGGTAGCAAGTCAACTAATAAATCAACGTCGTACAACATCTACGACCAACAACGCCGTACAACATCTACGACCAACAACGCCGTACAACAACTACGACACTCACTTCAGCCGGCATAGTTCGGCGTGCTCTCGTGTAGTATAATACTTACATAAATATAAGATCTCATTATATTATATTTAAAAGCATATACTCAATCGTATCTCGATATACGATATACCACACCATCACACATATCCTTTTCATATATATATAAACACATATATATATATATATATATTTCACAAATTCTCAATCCACACATACTCATATATATATATATAAACACATATATATATGTTCCCCAGTTGAAAACGTTTAAAGTAAAACTCACCTCGAATGCTTACAATATGCTTCCAAGCCTTTCTCCGAGCTATCCGATCCTTTATCCAAAATTCTCAGAATCTGTAACCATTTACATACAAATATTTCCTTACCAACTTATGTATAAGACTTACTAGCAGGTTATGGACTCTAGATACATCTACATAACTCTTATCCTCAAAAATTGACCAAACAGCCAAGTTATCCGGAAACCACAAAGTATCCGGACAACTTTCCGGACAACAAGACTAATCCGGACAACACGAGGAATCCGGATGCCATCCGGACTCTAAATCCTCCGGAAACCATCAAACAAATCATCCGGACACTATCAATAAACTACCTGGACACCACCCAATAAACTACCCGGATACCTTCATATTATCCGGACACCTCTGACTGTTTATCCCATTTTCACCCAGAAATCGACTGAATCATTAACAGATGTGATTTTGACTATTCTACTCCGATAGGAACTATCTAAAAGTAATTGCAAACATAAAATACAAAGAGACATACCTCAGATTCACTTACAAGCATACCAATTGAAGCTTTACCCTACTTGTCTTCTTTTCTCCTCCTTGCCTCCAAACACACACACACACTAATCTGAAATATCTAAATTCCTGAGTTGTGACATATCTGAAGTCTAAAGAGATAATATCTAACCCTATTTACCTTTTAGCCCTTAAACTATTCAACAATGACTCAAACACCCTTAACTTATAAACTTATCCAAACTTTCCCTAAATAGAAACTTTAAAGTTAAATAAACTTAACAGAATTAGATTTTTAACTAACGGATTTACCCGGGGTATTACACAAGACTAAAAGCCATTCGTCTATTCTTAGCTTACGCAGTACACAGAGACTTCAAAGTTTATCAAATGGATGTTAAGTCAGCATTCCTTAATGGAAAGCTGAACGAAGAAGTCTACGTGGAACAACCTCCAGGATTCTCAGATCCTAAGCATCCAGGTTATGTTTATAAACTGGATAAGGCACTTTATGGCTTAAAGCAAGCTCCTCATGCATGGTATGACACTCTCTCTACTTATCTCTATATTGAAAATTTTGAGCGAGGTAAAATCGACAAAACTCTATTTTTCAGGAAAGTAAAAGGTCATATTATTCTTGTTCAAATATATGTCGATGATAATATATTTGGTTCCACTAACCCTGACTTATGTACTCGTTTCGCTGATAGAATGAAAGCAGAATACAAAATGAGTATGATGGGTGAGCTAACATATTTCCTTGGTCTTCAAATCAAAAAGAGTGAAAAAGGAACTTTCATTCACCAAGGAAAATATGTTAAAGATATGCTGAAGAAATTTGATTTAACTCAGAGTTCAGCTATGAAAACCCCTATGGCACCACCGCTGATACTAAACAAGGATCCTTCTGGAAACCTGTTAATGTCACGATGTACCGTGGGATGATCGGCTCTCTTCTGTATGTTACAGCTAGCCGACCTGATATTATGTATGCAACCTGTTTGTGTGCACGATATCAAGCTGAACCTAAGGAATCTCATTTGATCGTTGTAAAGCGAATCTTTCGTTACCTTAAGGGTACTCCTAACCTAGGTCTTTGGTATCCCAAAGACTCAGGGTTTGATCTAATCGCCTATTCAGATAGTGATTTTGCAGGTTGTAAATTGGATAGGAAAAGAACCACAAGAGACTGTCAGCTCCTGGGTGGAAAGCTGGTGAGTTGGACAAGTAAAAAGCAAAACTCAGTGTCCACCTCAACCGCTGAAGCTGAGTACGTTGCCGCTGGAAGCTGTTGTTCTCAGGTCTTGTGGATGATAAATCAACTACTGGACTATGACCTTCAGCTCTCGAAAATTCCAATCTATTGCAACAGCACAAGTGCCATCGCTATAGCCAACAATCCAGTGCTACACTCAAAGACCAAACACATCGAAATCAGGTATCATTTTATCAGAGATCATGTGATGAATGGTGATATAGAACTTCATTTTATCCTAACTGACTTTCAGTAAGCTGATCTGTTCACCAAACCTCTTGATGAGACAAGATTTAACTTTCTCATCATCGAGCTTGGAATGCTGAACTTAGAAGAGTAAAATCTTCAGCGGTTCACATTTGATCAGGGATAAAACAAACTTGTATAACCCTATCTATCACCTTCTCTCTGAACAAAATTGATTCGCTGATATCAAGGTATGTTCTTTCTTACTCGCCGACGTTCGCATATGAATGCAAGATTTCAAAACAAATTGCATTGCTGAATATCTCTTCCTTTCAGCGATACTTTGAATTTCTAAAACTATCACTGATACTTCTATTCAGTGCTTCTATTTTTTCAAAATGTCCCTGAACTTTTCAAAAACCTCAGAGACACTTTAAAATATGAAAGGACGTTTGTTACGTCATCAAACGGATAAACCATGGCACGTTTTCTCTGACACGTTCGCCCGTTTCATTTTCCTTGTCCAATCAAATTCAAGGGACGTGTCTGTGTCATCATGAAAAACTTTCCTGCTCATAGTTTTTCTCTCTCTACTCTCACTATATAAACCCATTGCGTTTATATTTTTACCTTTTACGCGAACATCATCTCCTTCAAGCAAGAACAACTGTTGCATTTGAACTCTTTTTCTCCAGAAAACTGTTCATCTTCATCTTCTTCAAGCATCAAAGGTTAATATTCTTATTATTTGCCTTTATAAACTTGTTTTTGATCTTATTCTTGTTTTTAATAGATCAAACAAAAGAACTTTTTAAAGTGAAATCATTTCTCTTCATGATTTTATGCATACAATCTGGAAACAGATTGTTCTTAGAGTTTATAATAAAAATCTTAAACTTGACTTTTCATATGTTTTTCCAAAATCCCTTCTTTAAAAGGAAACTGGAAAACAAGATTATTCACTATGTTTTGTACTTCTTTTCAAAACTAGAAAAATCCTACATTCCATTCCTTTCTCTAAATGGAAATTACAAAACCCTAGAAACCCTAATTTTGGACATTTTATCCACTTTAAGAACTTCTTTTCATAATCTTCATGTTTGTACTTTATAAACAGAAATGGCATCTACTGAAGCTCCTTCAAATCAGTCTCCTACTACTTCTAAAAGGACTGAACTCATCCCCGCTCCTCAAGTTGGCTTTAAATTCGAGCAAATTAACTTTCAAGGCAACAACCCTTATGCTCTCTTCGACTTCCCTTAAAAGAAGCATGTCACACACCTAGACGACGTTGTGAATTTTCTTAAGACATGTCCTCTATCCACAGCTCTGACCGTCACTCCTCCAACCAATAGAAACTTACTCGCTCAGTTCTGGTATACTGCCAGATGAGCTATGATCACATCCACCAAAGACCCCAAAAAGGAAATCGAGGTCATCCTTTTTGACACCGACCATGGTACCTCCAAGATCACACCTGGTAATATCAGGTGTGCCCTAAACCTCCCCGTCGGCACAAAAGAAAAACGCTTTATCCCTCTACCAAATCCCAAAAATCCAGCGGATAGAGAAACACTCATTTCATTCTTTGATGGAATGCAGTATGTGTGGGAAACAGGGAGAGACAAGCTCCCTGAGAAGAAGATGACCCTGATCAAGAAATCAAAAATGCCCAGCGAGATGAACTTCATCTTCGCTCATCTGATAAGTTGCATGACAGCTAAGGTTGGTTCCTCTGACCAAGCATCCCAACCCCAGCAGGCTATGGGGTATGCACTGCTGAAGGGCCTATACATCGATTGGGCCAAAATCATCTTTGACGACATGATTCAGCGAGTCGAAGAAGCAAAGAGACAAAAGACTGTCCCATATCCTCGATTTGTCAGGGCTCTCTTCCTACAAGGACTCGGGGACAAATACCCAAAGGTGGGCGACCTGAAACGCTAAGGTCCTTGACTACACCCCCATGCCAAACGAGGTACGTCTTTTTACTATCTTATCTTTTCTCAAACCTCCCACTTCTTCTGCTTCTGCAGCTACCTCAGCGGTAATCCCAACCGCTGATACCCACGCTGCAACCTCCACTCCTTCTAAGAAAAGGAAACCCTCTAAATCCCCACTTGGCGCCCCTAAGCCCAAGAAGTCCTCACAAGAGCAACCCCCAAGTCTACCCAGGCTGAAGACTCCACGACTCTTTCTGTACAAGAGCCGCTGGAAAGTTCTGTGGTACGCTCTGCCACAGCTGCTGAAGCCATCCCTTCCATACCAACTTCAGCGTCTCTAAACGCTGAAGTTATAAACTTGGAACAGAACCTCCCTCCCTCAGTACATCTAAGTACTGAGGAAGTAATTCTCAGCGGATCCAACGCTGAACCTGCTTCCCAAACCCTCTTCTCAACCATCATTCCTCCCACTCTCTCTTTGGACACTCCACCTATTTTCCCCCCATTCTCTGCAACAAACATCATCCTCCACGATACATTTGCTGAAACTTTACAAAGGATGATGGATACAAACATAGGACATGCGGGCACTTCTCAGCGTAAAGGCTCTCGGGAAGACGATATGGAAACATTTACAAGTCATTGAGATTTCGAGGACTTCGTCAACCATCCCGCAGGTATACACAACATCCTAAACACAACTATCTCAAAATCCCAAACTTCTGAGCTTTCCTTTGTTCATAAGTTGTTAACTGTTACAGGTCCTAATTTGGGCGACATCAACACATCGATCCAAGATTTGTCAACAAAGGTGGAATCTCTCACCACCACTCTCTCTGCAAACTCTTCAGCGGTTACAAACGTTGGAGAGGCCCTCAAGACACTCACCACTAAGGTGAAATATAAAGCCTCTAGTGCTGATCTGGAGAAGGTGGAAGGTAGCATTGGAAATTTTGCTACTACTCTCGCTGAAAACTCCACCTCCATCAACAATCTCAACTTCACCCACAACACCCTCTCCACAAACTTCACCACCCTGTCCAATGAAGTCACATCATTGAAGACAGAGGTTGGTACTCTTAAGGGAGAGGTCTCTACCATCAAGACAGAGGTGAGCACTGTCAAGACTCTTCTACAGCAAATTCTCCACCGCCTAAATGCTTCGACTTGCTCTCCATCACACTTTACTCAGGCTGATCGAGAGGATCTTCAAAGAATCAGTCATGCTATATCTGGCCTAGAAGACAGAATAGCAATGATTGAAACTTACGTTGGAATCACTGGCCTGGAAGACAGTGATCCAAAGACTGCTGATGATGTGGCTGCTGAAATTCCAGTTACCTCCCCCATTCATCATGAGGAAGAGGGGGAGAAGAATCAAGAAGATTTTCCCCATAATGTTGAGGGGGAGAAGAAAAATATTGAAGACCTTCCCCATAACTCTGAGGGGGGGTATTATTTCTAATGCTGTTGATAAACCTCAGGGAGTTGAAAACCCTGAGGGAACCGAGAAACCTCCCTCTGAATTTGAGTGGGAGCAACTCGATGAAGCTGATGTTGATGTCACAGAACCTTATGATGATGAGGAAGAAGCTGAAGACGATGAAGACGTCGATATCGTTGACGACGAACCATCAGTATCACCGGATAATGATGATGATGATGATGACATCGACTTCTTCGACCAACCAATCAAAAGAGCCCCTGCTCAAAAAAGGGTAGTCATCAATGAGACTTCAGGGGAGGGGACCACCATAAAGCCTGCAGTGTCTGAAGCTGACAAAGGCAAGAACAAAGGTGTTTCATCTGAAGACAACTTGGCTATTCTTTTCAGCAAGCCAGTTTGTCAGGTAACATACACTCTCTTCCCTTACACTGCATCCCTCCTCTATCCCTTCTCAACCTCAGTTCTCCTCTCCATAAAACCTCTATAAACTTAAACCTCATTCTTTCTCTATCTTTTCTCCCAAATGATCTTACTTAAACGATCGTTGTGTTTTATCTAGTCCTCTCCCCTGCTTGAGGATACAGCTGAAGTTCCTTCTGCTACATCAATAATAATCCCAGCCACTAGAGCTGAAGAAATAATCTCAGTCTTGGATTTCACCGAGACTGATGAACCTGAAGAACAACTACTCTCTCACAACAAAAGACCTTCCTTAGCTCCTCAAATGCTAAGTGAAGATGAACTGAAAAAGAGAGAAGCCATGATCAAACAGCTTGAAGATCAGCGAATCATCCTTCCGCGATACAAAATTTCAAGAAAAGAATTCGTTGAACATCTCAAGGCTGAACAACAACTCGCCGATCGAAGAAGAGCTGAAGAAAGAGATAAAGCTTATGTTATCGAGCTCGTTCAACGTTCGGTGAAAGATCCTGATCTGAAGAAGACTCCCATCGAGGTTTAACGACAATTGTGGAAGCACGCCCAGAAGATCATCGAAGAAAAGACCAAGGTATCTGACTCTACCTTGGAATGGTGCAAAGAAAGACTGCACTATCGATATCGGGCAGCCAGAATCAACAAGGTGAACATCAGGGGAAGAACGCCAATAAACGTTCCAGTTGTTGAGGTCGATTTATTCAGAGAAAATGGTACTAAGGAAACCATCTACGCCTCTTCAATCAAAAATACGGTTTCTCTGAGTGGTTGGAGATTAGAATAGCCATTCAGCGATCACGCTCAGCCTTCAGAGACCATGTCGAGAAAATTCTAAATCAACAGGTCGACTTGGCTTCATCTGCTGTAGATATTCCTCCTCCTTCTGCTCCTATTCAACGAAGAAGGGCCTCTGCAAAGAAAACGATAATACCTTCAGACTCAGGCCCTCCTATCAGAAACGAAACCGGTATTGGCTTTTCACGTGAATAAGTACTTGGTCCTGAACCTGATCTCTCAGCTCTTGACATCTCCCTGCCCCCTGGTGAACGCTTCATCCCTGGAAAAGTCCTGAGCAATCCATATGGTATTTTCTTCAATGACTACGATGGACGAGAATGCTTTCAACGCATCACTGAGCTACCCATCACTCCTATCGAACAGCTCAGGGATCTCATCTATTGGTGCGGATTCAGAGATGACCTTCTCAGACACTTCATGAAGCCCCTGGTCTTTACAGAAGCAAAGAATAGACGGGATCTTGGAGAAAAAGTCCCTGACTGGATGATCCCTTCTACAAGAACCCTTGATGAACTTCTCGTTAAGGAGGAACCTGAATAGTTGATAGGAGTTTCTGTAAATTCTTCTATCTTTATCAGCTTGTATCTTTTTGTACTTGTAATTATTATTTGATGTACTTGTAATTTTTCTACTTCCCTCTGTAATCTTTACGAAGTTTAAAGGAAAATTTCAGCGAATGTACTTTACTCCATCAGTACTTAAAAAGATCCCAGAAAACAGTAAAAGGGACAAATATTTTATGAGTTCTTTTTATCCTTATGTTTTCTTACTTAGCAATTTTCCTTCATTGCTATGTCATAATCAAATAGGGGGAGATTGTTGATCCAAACCCTCAATGATTTGATAATGACTCTCTGAGAATCACTTAGTGAAAATTGTAAGTAGCCAATACGTATTAGAGTTTCACTATCGCTGATAAGTACTATGTCTCTACAGTACCGCCGCTGATAGGAAACTCATGCTCTTTAAATTTATACATTCAGCGAAATTGTTCATCAGTAAGCCCTGAGCCTCTTCAGTCTTACTGATGATCGCTGATAGTTTAGTTGTTTAGTTATGATCCCTGAAGACAAGTCTCACGTCAACCATGTTCCACGCTGAAGTTGAAGATCAAGCCAAAGAACCAGCGACAAGTCTACTGATGAACTGATGCGGATATCAGCGAAGCCAAGACCTGTCCACTCAACGTGATGTTTCAAGTAGAAGACTTCAGAAATCGTTGAACTTTATGACTCGCTGATAAAGAATTGTTCAACGAACGCTGATCATGAAGTTTCCTCTACAAGTTACTTTTGTCTTATCCCCTTGCACGTCTCCGTACGATCTGTCAGAACGGACATCCCTTTTGTCCAGAACCGTACAACCAACTCTGATTCTACACTGTTCATCATGCGGTTACTAGGTTGTCTACCAAGGTCAAAACATGCAACCAATCAGCTGCTACCACGTGTAAAGTTGTACTGATATGCATTTAATGCATGCAGTATAAAAGAAGAAACCCTACTTTAGAAATGAAGCGCTCGGCCATTCCTTCTCCTTACTACTTTGTGTTAGAATATTATTCGTATTATTCTTATCTTCTTTCTTTCTTATTTCTAGTGCAAGAAACCTTAGTGTTCTCTTAACTTGTTTAGATTAGGTTTATTCCTTAATCTTGTTCCGCAACAAGTTGTAAATTGTTTGATAAATATCAATAAACAATTTAGAAAAGTAAAATATGTGTGTTTGTATTCAACCCCCCTTCTACAAACTTGTATAACCCTTTCGGGACCAACAAATCCACTCCACGTTCCATGTATGTTACATGCGTAAATGTTTAGCGTAAGAAGAAAGTGTCATTCCATTGTCTGAAATTCAAGTAGACAACAACAACCGATGCACAAGTACGTGGGAAGCGGAAGAAGGCATGAAGAGGTGATATCCTCATCTTTTCTGGTAACGTGTGATTTCGAGGGTGAAATCTTTTCTAAGAAGGGGAGGATTGTAACACCCATAGTATTGGGTAAGTAAAATTTTATTTTTGGTCGTTTTGTATAGGTTTCCAATAGTTGAATTATGATTATTATGTTGCATTGGAAATGAGAGGGAGCGAACGAGACATGCTAAAAAGATGGATTTTGGGGCTAGGGACATACCCAGCGACTATGCCCGACGAGAATGCCTTGGTCATAGTCGCAAGGGCATTGTCGCCTGAAGACCACATATGCTACGTTACATACGGGGGGAGTATGCCTAGCAAGAATGCCCGAGGAATACTCACATGTCAAGGTCGCAACTTTTAGGTAAGCCACGATACAAACTAGGCGACTATACCCTGCAACTTTGAGGTAAGCCACAACCTGCAGATCCTTTTAAATCAAAGTCGTTTTTAGTAGACAAAACCCCATATCAGATCGATTTGGAGGGCACAACTTTTTATCTCAACATTTGGTAATTTCTTCACCTCTCTCTCTCTCTCCCCCTATTAAATGCTAAGGGAATCTCTAAAAACTAAATGCCCATCTCCTAGGGTTCTACCTCCCATTTAGTGCAAGACTTCAAGTGTTCTCAAGTTTTAAGTCACACCTACATTTCTAGAGCTTTCAGCACTTCTAGGTTTTCACTTTACATACCTAATAGGTGAGTTCTTGTAGAATCCAGATCCGTGCAACGATTATGTTTGTGAAAAAGCAAATAAGAACAGTTGATATGATTCACAAAGGCTGCCCACTTAGCTATTGATTTAAAGAGAACTACAGTGTAAAGCAGAAAAGCTAAATGAGACAACTAGCTAATTTTCTAAGCTAATTGCACTTTATATACGTTGGGCCCGTGGTAACAAGCCCACGGCCCGTTCACAATGGACTAAGTTTAATCTATTACAAATTAACCCTTGAACTTTAAATCAACACATATTTTACCCTAACAATCTCCCCCTTTGATTTGAAGTTCGAGTTCGCGCTGGAGCTCTTTCCAGTTGTAGACGTAACGTTTGCGGATAGCGAAATGAACCTCGAAGAATCTGATGGTGCGGCGGTAGTCGAGACGTTCTTCAACCATATCCAAAGCAGTCTGAGCAGTTCTTTCATTCAGATTGGGCAAATAGGATACCTTTGGATTTTCGGATTCGTGTTTGATGATCTTCCAAAGAGCTTCTTACACTTTGAGCAGTGTGCCATCGCAAAATCGATCTACCTGACTGAACCTCATAAACCTCTTTTCTTTCTGAGCGTTGAGGAAGCCGATCCCAAATTCTGGTTGAAGCAGCATGGCGTTCTCGGGATACATCGTCAGTTCAGGAGCTTTCAAATTCGGTTTGATCAGGTTTACCTTCTTTGCTCGGTTCTTGATAGCCATTTGGAAGTCCGTCAGATAAGACATCATGATAGAACAGACAAGGAATCGATGAACCGCTTCTAGCGCCTTTGTTACAGTAAGCGGTCAGATGGTTCTGGTGCGAAGGTCTCTCAGAATAACCAGGAGGTCGAACGGATAGAGATGCTTAAAGTCAGCTTCAGAAAAAATCCATTCTTTTCCATCTTCACGTCGAACAGTGAATACGAGAAAGACGGTCTTCATAATTCGGTTTGACTGAATCTTTAGCACTTCTGAGATCTTATGCTTAGTTCGAACCTGGTCTCTCGGAAGACACCGCTTCATGGCTTCTACATATCGGAGTTGACGTGCCGGTTCAGGACTGTAGATGCCAAGGCAGAAGGTCGGCTCGATCGGGTGAATTCTGTGTACAAACAGCTTCTTCAGATATTCCTCCAGATGAGGAATGAGGACCTTGATCTTCTCCCAACGATTTTGTTGCTGAGGAGGGGGAGGAAGATCAGGAGCTGTCGTTTGCTGAGGAGATGTCGGGATTTCTGCATTTGAGCTTTCGGGTTGATCTGTAGTCGTAGTTGTTGATCCAAACCCTCAGTGATTTGATAATGACCCTCTCTTATATACTTAGTGAAAATTGTAAGTAAACAATATGTATCAGAGTTTCACTATCGCTGATAAGTACTAAGATCTTACAGTACCGCTGATAGGAACTCTCGCTCTTTAGATTAAACTTTCAGCGAAACTGTTCACCATTAATGCTGAGTCTGTTCAGTCATTATGATGATCGCTGATAAGTTAGTTGTTTACTTATGATCCCTGAAGACAAGTTTCACGTCAACAAAGGTTCTACGCTGAAGTCGAAGATCAAGCTCAAGAACCAGCGATAAGTCTCCTAATGAACTGATGCGGATCAGCAAAGACTCAGATTTGTCCACTCAACGTGAAGTATCAAGTACAAGACTTCAGCTATCGCTGAACTTTATGATTCGCTGAATAGAAAATGATAATCGCTGAATCAACGAAAAGCTGATCATGAAGTCCTCCGTACAAAGTACTTTTGTCTTAACCCCCCTTGCACGACTCCGTACGAAATGTCAGAAAAGAACCTTCGACTGTCTGAAATCGTACAACCACTCTGATACTACACTGTTCATCCATGCGGCTACTAAGGTTGTCAACCAAGGTCAATGACATGCAACCAACCAGCTGATGACACGTGTAAAGTGTATACTGACTTGCATTAAATGCATGCAGTATATAAAGAGATGAACCCACTTCTTTTGAAGTAACTTGCTAACTCTGGACAAGTTCAATCTCTTATCTCAAGATATGTTATTATTAGTAATTTCCTTATCTCTCTTAGTGCAAGAAACCTTAGTGTTCCAACTTATTTAGATTTAGGTTTATCCTTAAGCTGTAAATTGTTAATGATTTATCAATAAACAATTTAGAAAAGTAAAATTTGTGTGTTTGTATTCAACCCCCCCTTCTACAAACTTGTATAGGCCTTCGGGACCAACAGTAGTGGGTTGAGTCGAGTGAACGGGAGGCATACCATAGAAATTATGAAGTAGAAACTGGTCGTAATCAACGTTGTCGTCTTCATCAGTGGGAAACACCAAGTTTACCTCGAAGTTTACGGCTCTGGCAGCTTTTTCGTACCATGCGTCTTCGGTTTCCGGGTTGGTTTCACATGCAGGATCAATCATGGTGAACGTCGGCATGTCTGATGGTTCTTGTGCGACCAATTCCTGTGTTGTACCCTTGGGCTTTTCAACCGTCAGGTCTTCTTCATTTTAAATATCCATGTCGATGACCATCTGTGCTAATGGCAACTCGGCTTCGGGTGTTTCTGTTGAAGCTGCCGCAGTTGGGGGTTCCTGTTGGACCACATATGTCGTTTCGGCAGTCACGATCTGGGCGGTCTCGGTTTGGCGTAGACGCTTCTCCCCCTCACGGTGATCAGGATCATCCTGGTCATCGTGCTTGCGTTTGAGACCGGCGGCTTGACTCTTACAAGTGTCTTCTAGTGAGCGGACCCTCTCAGACAGCGTGGCAAGCGCTTTGTTGTAGTCGTTGAGGTTCAAGTCAATGGAGTCAAGGCGGGATGTGATAGATGAAGATGGAGCAGTGACCTGGGATCAAAGAACGGAGATCATGCCTGCTTCGGTCGAGGCGGTTGTATCTGATTCCTGGAGCAGTTGGGCCAATAGCATCGTCTTTAATGTATCCACCGAATAGATAGGTTGAGCAAATGTCGGTGGTTGTGGTGGTACGGTTTTGGCTTCAACGATCTTTGCTTTGCCCTTGATGGCTTTGGCGATCTCGGCGTGACATGTTGTTCCAGTGCCTCGCGGACAGCCTTGAGGGTGCTGTCCAGGGACCCTTGCGACACAAAGTCAGGGTGAATAACTCTGGGACCACTTAGGTTACCCGTTGAGGCGTCTACCACAGGGGTAGAGCCACCTACGTTCACAGTTGGCGTGATGTTAGCTGTGGTAGGATTTCCCGCCGATCCTTGTGTTTCACCAAGAGGTGAAGACACTACGGTGGTTCCGGTCGAGTCACGAAGAGTCTCGACTTGGTGTTGCTCAGCTTCGAGTGTCCTAGCCGAAGAATGTTCAATATCAAAAGGCGCTAGACTCGATGGTGCATGAAATAAAGGCGAGACCGGGGCTGCTGGTCTCTTATTTCAACACCAACACTCTCCGAATGAGAGGCCGGTGGAAGTTGTTCTTCTTCCCCGTGTAATATTGAAACATCCGTCTGTCGTGAGACGGATGAGTGGATGGGGGGGGGGTCGTGCAATTGCTCCGCTGGGTCTACGGAGTCTTCTTCAATACCCCGTCCCAACAGATGAGACGGTGTAGTAGATGTGGCTACCCGGATATCGCTCGTTTAGGGTCGCTCAGGAGCCTCGTTATCTTTATGGCTCAATCTTTCCTGGTTCAACTTTGAACGCAGTTCTCTCCGGCTTGCATGTCCTAACTCCTCTACTTGTTCTCCCTCAGATGTCCTAATGGGTTCCGTTCCAGTATGTGGAGGTGAGTCAAGTGGGATTCCAACGGTAAAATCAGGGTTGGGTCCGATACCGAGAGGTATTTGTCTCAGGCGTATGTTTCGGTCGGGATCGGAGTCCGTGGAGTCGGATTCCACGTCTTCAACATTGTGAGATGGTGAGGGGGTTCGGTGATATACGGCTCGGTCGAGTGATGTAGTATCGGTCTAGAGGATGGACCGGCTGGGGCTGAGCTGGAACCGGGTTGCGATTCCACTGCACCACCTACTCTCGTTCCCCTTTCTCTCACAACTAACGTTCCCCTCCCGACAGCACCTGCTTGTCGGGCCCTTCCACCTCTCACTCTTGGACCCTCACGTCTCTCAGGCCTATTTCATTGGGCAAGTCCCTCCGGCTCTGGCTGGACTATGGGATTTCCTAACTCACCCCTATATGCAACTACCCCTGGTGCAGCGGGATCAGCGATGGCAAGTAGGGCTTCAGGAATGGGCGCGGCTACAGCATCGGATTGGTTGCGGATCACCATGAATTGTAGGTGACGAATAGGGCATACCGGATGTGCAGCGCGTCTGGGGATAGCCTGATTTGCATCCATGTGCTGGCGAACGGCTAGCGATAGGAAACGCGGGTATGGGAGGAACTTCTTTTGTTTGGTTCCTCCGATGTTGCGGATAGTAGTTACGAGTTCACGCCAGATGATCATGGCAAAGTCGACATGTCTGTTGTAGCACACGGCGTGAACAAGGCGTAGGAAGTCGCCGGTACACTGGTCAATGCCTTTCCATCGGGCGGAGAGGCAGCGGTTAAGAATGGTGAAAAGAGTGTACCATAGTGGCGCCAAGAACTTGCGAGTGAATGCGGACGGTCGCGGAAGCTCTGCGTTGTAGCCAAGCGGTCGGATTTATGCGCATAGTGTGGTGTCGTTGACGGCAGGATCGTACCGTTCATGGTTGTTGGTAGTGGCTTCCGGTAGCGAAAGAAGGCGACGAAAGGAATCGGGCGTCAGAGTGAATGGGTGGTTGTCAAACTGTGCCGTGATGGTCTGTGTGCCGTTAACCGTACGGACCTGTGCGGTGTTCCAGACATGGAGAACATATAGCAGTGGTACATCGGTGGTGCGAGTGAGTGCCTCGCGGATGGGATGGCGCATCAGAATGTCTAGAATGACCTCATGTTGCGGGTTAGGTCTGAACAGGGCCGGGTCCAAGTAATGATTGTTGGCCTCCAACTCGATGCCATGGTCAGGATCAACCAAGGCAGCATTTGCTACTTCGTCGATGATTTCCTCCTCCTGAGGAATTTGGTCTTCCGGATTTTGTTGATCCGCCATGTAAAAATCTAGTCAAAATGGCACACAGTTAGGAACTTAAACAGAAGAACAAGTGTCGGTACGTACCTTTGCGTTGAATGGCTCAATCTGAGACAGATCGAGGACTGGTATGGAGAAAACAGGTACGGAATGGACACAACAGCAGGGGAATCCGGATGAAAAAAGACAGGGTGTCCGAACAACTCAAAGAGTCCGGATAACAGGGCTGTCCGGATAAACATATGAAGGTGTCCGGATACCATTGATACACCCGGACAAGGGTTCCTGAGATGCGGTCATTTCCGGATAAAGTGGGAGTCCGAACATCGAACTATCCGGTAGTTGAACTTACCGGAAACCGTTAGGTCTCCGGACAACTAGGTATCCGGGAGTTGATTATGTCCGGATGAAACGTCATAGTCTTGAATGTGTCCGGATACGACGAATGTGTCCGGACGAAACCCTTTAGCGACTAATCGACCAGAACGTGATTCAATGCTAGTGTGAGTGCACATATATGTGACAAGTATCAGTCTAGACTACACAGAGAGCATTTCCTATCAAGATTACTACTAAAGAACCACAAATCTTGTGTACCCGAAACTGGGTTTCGGTTTTAAGATAAATCGACCAAATCAGGGTCTATATGGAATGCAATGTGGACAAAACTCGATTAAGAATGTTCGTTAGAGAGTTTCGAGTAACATGCCTGATTTCAGAGAGGAAAACGAGTGAGAATCGAGCGATTTAGGAGAGTCCGAGCGGGAGAGATGGAAGCGAGGGTTTAGGAGAGTCCGAGCGGGAGAGATGGAAGCGAGGGAAAGAACAGGGGCTCGGGTGACTTATTTAACCCGAGTATTGACCGGGTTCATGTCCGACCCGGATACACCCGGTCCGGATACTGTCCGGATAACAAGAGAATCCGGATACTGTCCGGATAACTCTGGTGAGTCCTTTTTCGTGAATTTTCAGAAAACTGAACTTTTTATGTGATCTTTCTCTCGCTCCCCCTAAAACTGACCATGGGAATGCCATTGCTCCCCCTCGAATCGTGCAGTAGGGTGTTGTGGAGAGTTTCGACACACAAGCAAACTTTGGATTATGATTAAGAGAATCCCTGTGTCGTGCCCCCTCAAGTGATGACCAATTTAGATTTAGGAGTGCCCACACACACAAAAAACTTTTTGAAGGTTAAAGAAAAACTGTGTGTGACGCTCCACCTCAACAGTAGAGTAACATACCTGATAGCTGATCATGCTCCCCCTAAACACGTGAGCAGCTTGTTAAAGCACAGGTATAGACAAACCTCACGTCTTCTTAATATTGTTCCTTGTAGATCGTGAGCAGCTCCCTCCTTGCGGTCATGTGTGTGGAGCATCCAGTGTCTAAGGGCCACACATGACCGTCCTGCAAAACAAATTTAGCGGACCTTCGGTACCCAGATTTGCCTGGGTCCGGGAGGGTTAGGTTTGGCACCGTTTAGGGAAGCTTGCTTTGTCCCAGCTTTCCCTTTAGGTATAGGATTTACACCGTTAGAGGGAACTGGTTTTGGCACTTGTTTCCTCTTCGGTGCAGAATTTACACCTTTAGGAGGAACAGATTTTGTAACAGCTTTCCACCTGGGTGCCGGTTTAACCCCAGTAGGAGCAACCCATCTAGGAGCAGGTTTGGTCTCCCGTTGTGGTTTAACCGCTGATTGGTAACCCCGTTTTTTGATAGTGTCTTTGCTGGTTATTACGGGGTTTGCGTTTGGGAAATAAATTACACATGTGATACGACCCAAACCACTCATTATTCTGAATATCATCAAAGTCATTCCAACCACAACTAGAACAACATAAACGATCGTGCGATAATTGAATCAATTGCTGAATAGAGTAAATTTTCATCGGAAAATTAATATCTCTTTTAACAAAATTATCCCTATGATTCCAAGCACAATCGTTTTTGTTCATTCTCGGGAAAAAACCAGTATTGAACGACTTTGATGCAGCACCCTCGACAGATTCCTTCTTTAGCCACTTTGGTTTTTCTTGTTTAGCGCGACCGGTTTTATCCGAAACAACAGGGACAGTGCGGTCAGTGACTTTTGAAGGAACAGGATTTTTGGCAGGCAATCGCTCGTTCTTTTGCCTTGGCTGTGATTGGTTTTGAGAAACAGGTTTAGATTTGGGAATCTCAATTACAGCTGGGGCCTTAGTGGTAGAACAGGTACCCTTTAGGAAGTTGACCGGGCGATTGACTACTGGAGTCAAAAAATCAGTATGACTCGGGAGAGGTTTGTCGAAAGGAAACGACTCAAACTCTCCATCAGAGTTACCTTCATAGTTCATGAATTCTGAAAAATCGACATCCGGAATTACTGGACTTGGATCGGTCGAGGAAGGCGATGAACACTTTGTGATTTCTGTAGTGTGCTTTGAGGAAATTGGTGCGGAAGCGTTTGAAAAATCAGAGTTTAAATTCCTTGTAACACATTCATCTTGAGAAACTTGACTTTCTTGAGACGAGATATTTCCAATGAAAGCTTTACACGAGGATGTGTCAGATGAGTTGGAGGAAAGATCAGGGGAATTCTGCTTTTGAGCTTGGAGAATGTCAATCTGTTCTTGAAGTTGACCATTTCTCAGGTGCTCTTTCATCGTTTCTCTTGTCATTTCAGACAATTTTGACGAGAGTGTATTGATTTCCCACTGAAATTTTTCCTTTTCCTCACTTGACACACCGTCGGTTTTCTCAGATTTGAGTTTCTCAAGATTCTTAATTAACTCTTTCTTCTCATTTTGAAAAACAGACCTTTCCTTTTCGAGTGACTCTTCCAACTCGACTATCTTTGCTTCCAAGATGAGAGGGGGAACAAAGAATTTAAACTCATCCGTCTCAGTCTTGGTTGCAGGTGCTACTTCCTCATCCTTCTTGGAGGAATCCTTGGGTGTAGCTACCTTGTAGGGGTCGAAGTAGTCCTTGGAAAGGTACTTTTTGTTCTTTTGATACGAGTAGTTTAATGGTTCATAACAAAATGGAAGTTGAATTCCTCGTTTGTGTGTGCGTTTATGTTCCTCGGTTTCCTCTTCCTTTTCTGGTTCAAGAGGACCAGTCCATTGAATTGCGTACTCTGTATACTTTTTATCTAACCCAAAACAAGCAAAATCATACAAAGTGGGTACATGCCATCTTCCCTTTTTCAAATAGTGTGGGTTATCATATCCGATTCCCCACTCTTTGTTAAAGTATGTAAACTCTTTAGGTTTATTTAGAAAGATGGTTTGATCAGTTTGACCCCTTTTGTGGAGTTTTGTTTCAAGATCAGTGATTTTATTTACAAACTCCTTGTACTGAATTTGAAGAGCAGAGCATTGATAAACAATTTCTGCTTTTTCATTCAAGCACTGATCAAACTGTGACTGATGTTCAGATAATTTGGCCCGTAAGTCTTTAGGTGCTATAGAAAGATTTTTGCATTTCTCCTTTAAAATAGCATTTTTCAGACTTATATTTTTCAGATATTTTCTTTTGAACATCTAGCTTTTCGGTTAGAGACCTAATCTCAAGCAGTTGTTCTTTAGAAGTGGCCTTAAAGGAATCTACCCGTTCAGCAAGAGGTTTCACTCGGACATAAAGTTCTGAAAAGATAGGTTCACATACCTGACACGGCTTTTTCATGTCTTATTCAGCAGGAGACATCTTCAGTTGCACGGGAGTGATCGTCAGACGATTGTTCGATTCAAAGTGGCACAGTATCACGAATACTTAAATGTCCCCCTCCTGCGACTTAGCACGGGGGTCCCGGAAAATGAGGTTACCGGGTGATAAGAGCTTACCGGATGTGAGGGTTTTCCGGATAAGATGAAGTAAACACTAAGTGACCGGGTAAAAGATGTCCGGATAAGATGAAGAGTCCGAATAACTTGAGTTGTCCAGATGCAATGAAGTTTCCGGGTAAAATGGATTGTCCGGATAAGATATGTCCGGAAACACTGGGTTTCCGGATACAAATGTTACCCGGATAGTATAAGGAATAGTGACTTACCCGGATTGCAGAACTTACCCGGAAAAATGAGGAGTCCGGATGGAATTGGAGTTATCCGGATGAAAATCACACAAACGTCCGGACACCTTTAAGTTGTCCGGAAAAGTCGGCTGTTTTATCCGGACAAGTCGGCTGTTTGCTCAAATCGATCGATTTTTTCGATTAGGGTTGCACACGAAGGTTCCTGAAAGATTAGAAACAATCCCAAACACAAAAACAACACTAACCCAATCGTTTTTTAGAGCAAAAACAACAAGTTTTGATGGTTAAAAATTGAATCTTTGTCAAGAACACTAACAAAACTTTAGATCTTAAATTGCTAAATTGACCAATCATAAGAACGAATTAGGATGTGAAAATTTGCAGAAACACTTATAATGATAATGCTAACACAACCCAATAAGCAAAAACAATCAATTTACGCAGAATCACAGAATCAAAAATTCAAGAAAAGTCAGACGCGAAAAGGTCAAACTAACCAGAAATCAAAGAATGATACTTTGAATCCGTCTGTCTGCTCTGATACCAATTGTAAAATCCAGATCCGTGCAACGATTATGTTTGTGAAAAAGTAAATAAGAACAGTTGATATGATTCACAAAGGTTGCCCACTTAGCTATTGATTTAGAGAGAATTATAGTGTAAAGCAGAAAAGCTAAATGAGACAACTAGCTAATTTTCTAAGCTAATTGCACTTTATATACGCTGGGCCCGTGGTAAGAAGCCCACGGCCCATTCACAATGGACTAAGTTTAATCTATTACAAATTAACCCTTGAACTTTAAATCAACACATATTTTACCCTAACAGTTCTCTACGTATATGTCTCTACAAATATGCTTGTTTCATGGAGTATTAACAAATATGTTAACATCTTAAGGTTTTGACCTAAAATTGTGATTATGGGTTTTGGGAGATATTTGACCTAAAGTGTTATGGATTTTGGGAGATACTTGACCTAAAAGAGTTTCTAAACTTGACTATGTTAAATGTTGGCATAGTTATGTGTTATACATGTGAGAACTCTAAAATGGTAATGTGCTACAATTGTGGATCGAGTAACCTTAAGTTAAGTATATTATTGTCATTAAAATTATATACTTGTGTATGATCTTACAGGCTTCTAGCCTAACACTTGTTTTTTGTGTACGGTTTACAGGTCCCACTAGGGGCGGATCTAGGACGCTTTGAGATGTCGACCGATGCAGTTAGGAGCATCTAACGTGTGAGCTTTTGGGAAACTTTTGTGAAGAGAATTCTTTTGAGACACATAGTGGCACCCACAACAATCTAGTCATCTACCAACTAGATTAGTTAGGTTGTTGTTTATATCTCTCATTTATATTAATTATGATTGATGTACAAACTTTCCCATCTTGGATTAAGTTGTCTATAGCATTGAAGATTTATGTTAATTGCATTAGTATTACCCAACTTTTGTTGTTAGAAATTTTGGATTGTTATATATATATATATATATATATATAGAGAGAGAGAGAGAGAGAGAGAGAGAGGGAGGGAGGTTCAAGGGAAAACCTCAAAAAAATGAAAAACTGAAGAACACCCTAATAACCCTTCATCAAGACGGTATGCACTTGTGCATACAAGTAAGTTAAGTTGTTTTTTTGGTTTTATGTACAAGTGCATCATGCATTTGTGCATATATGCACGTGTGCATTTTACAAACTACCTGTATGCACAAGTGCATACCGTCCAGATGGAGGGCTACCAATGTGTTCCTTAGTTTTCCGTTTTTTTTAGGTCCTTTGAACCTGACCCTATATATATATATATATATATATATATATATAGAGAGAGAGAGAGAGAGAGAGAGAGAGAACCACAAGGGTGGTGGCGTGTTGGCAAGGGCTTGGGGGGATGTGGTGGAATATCCCATCCACCCCGGGTTCGAGTCCAGGCGTCAGCATTCTGTGGCCAGGCTTAGTCTCAGACGGCCGCTTTGTTTGTTTGTTTGTTTCTAAATTGCCAAGGATGTAGTCTAGGCAAAGCCTAGATGAACCTTACCCAAAAAAAAAATATATATATATATATAGAGAGAGAGAAAGAGAGACCCCTTATTTTGTAAACCATCTTAATTTTGCAAACCATGTAAACCGTCGATTTCATTGGTTAAATTAATGAAATTGTTTATTTCGATGAAATTGTTTCATATCATTCATTTCTTGATGAAACTGTTTCATATATTTGTGTTTTTATGTAGTTTCATGTATTTTTTTAATTCTTATGAAACTGTATCATATATTTTCACAGTTTGATGAAAGTTTTTCGTTTTTACATAAATAAACACAAATATATGAAACAACTTCATCAAGAAATGAATGATATGAAACAATTTCATCAAAATAAACAATTTCATTAAACAATTTTATTAATTTAACCAATGAAATTAACGGTTTACACGGTTTGCAAGATTAAGATGGTTTACAAAAGAACGTCCTCTCTCTCTCTCTCTCTCTCTCTATATATATATATATATATATATAGCCTTAGGTTCAAATGAGAAGTGCAAAATTTTTGAGAAATAGAGAAGTGATCATCTCCCATGGATTAAATGATCTGATTTTTATTAAGGAAGGGTAATTTTGTAATTAAGGTCATACCGTTTAGAATCAAATTCAAATAAAACAGATCATTTCCTTAATCAAATTCAATCGTATCCTTATTAGCTCTCGTTTTCTCTCCTATTGTTAATCAATCTAATTCAATTTCATCTATTCCACAATCGTGATTTGCTCTCGTTTTCTTCTTCTATCGCAAAATTTAGGTTTTGAAAAGTTATCGATCAATCGTAATATCATGTCTGGTTCAGTAACTGTTCCTGATCAAGAAGTTGATCAGTTATCTAACGAAGAAGATTTGTTTGATGAAGATGAAGGTATTGTGTTTTACTTTTGTGTTTTTTTACTGTTTTTTTAATGTAGATGTGATTTGATGAAGATGAATTGTAAATAATTAATCGTTCAAATTGAAATTCTAACAATTTTAGTTTTTTACAACTTTTTGAGTTTTAAATTGAATATGAAGATTTGTTTTATGTCTGTTAGAAACATTATAGATTGATATTTGAACTTGATGAATTTAGTTTGATTTGATTTTTGAATTTGTGTTATTATAAAACATTCATATATGAATTTATTTGAACGTTCATATATGAATTATTTTGTTTCTTAATTTATTAATTAGTTAGTTGTAAACAATTAAATTGATTCATATATGAACATTTGTTGAATTTTGAGCTGTTTTTAAAAAAAAATTAGTATAAAGCATTCATATATGAATTGTTTGTATTGTTATAAAATATTCATATATGAACATTTGTTGAATTGCTTTAAAAATGTTTATAGTACAAAACATTCATATATGAATTATTATAATTGTTATAAAACGTTCATATATGAATTATTCGTTTTTTAGTTTATGTATTACTTTTATTTAAAAGAATTAAATACATTCATATGTGAACATTTTGAAGATTATTTTTTATATAATGGTGTTGTAGGTTCAAATCATTCTTTGGCATCCAGATTTGCTGTTCATCAAATAGTTTTTTCACCGTCTGGTTCGAAGTTTTGGATACCGAATGTGCATGTTGATTTGAAGCCAAGAGTAGGTACCTTTTTTCAGTCTGTTCAGCAGGGCATTTCAATGTATGAACGGTATGCTCAGAAAGGGGGTTTTAATGTTAGACTTTCAACAACTGTTAATGGTAATCATGGTATTGTCAAGATAAAGTATGTTGTGTGTAGTAAAGAAGGGGATCCACCAAAAAGGAGTTTTAGCACGGTTCATGATAGTATTGAAGGTAAAAATCATCGTAATTCAAATACAAAGAGGACAGGTTGTAGAGCATGCATTAGGTTGCCTTTTGTACCTTCAAAATCATTATAAGAGGTTTATCATTTTGAAGAGAAACATAATCATATGCTTCTTGATGAAAATGAAATGAGTATGTCTAGAAAACGAAGGCAGTTGTCTTTAACCGATCAAGTTTTTATTCACAATGCTACTAGTTGTAATATTGGAGCAACGAAGGCGCATACGTTGCATATGTCTTTGAAAGGGGGTTTTGATGTTTCTGGTTGCACTGTTGATGATTATAAGAATTTTAGGAGGGATTTAAATGCATTTGTTGGTGATGGTGATGGTGAGATGGTTCTTTCTATGTTGGAAGATAGATCAAAAGATGATTCAGGATTTTCTTTTGAATATAGTCGGCAGGATAATCAATTATGTGGTATTTTTTGGGCTGATGAAATTGCTAAACTGAATTACCAAGAATTTGGAGATGTTATTTCATTTGATGCTACGTTCCGCACTAACCAGTATAGAATGGTTTTTGTTCCATTTACTTCTATTAATAATCATAAAAAATCTATTACTGTTGGTGCTGTTTTGTTGTCGGGTGAAACTCTTGATAATTTTAAGTGGCTTCTTGAGGCGTTTTTTAAAGCACATTGTGGGAAGCAGTCTTGTTTGGTTTTAACAGATCAGTGTTTGGCAATGAAACAAGCTATTCCATTGGTTTTTACCGAATCACGTCACAGATTATGTATGTGGCATATAATGGCCAAAGTTCAAAACAAGGTTAGTATATGTTCATATATTAATTATTTATAAGTTATTAAAATTTTAATGTAAACACAAAGTTCATCATAAATACATGTTAAAATATGAACTTGAAGGTTCATATATGAAGACAAAGGTTCATACTAAATACACGTTCATATATGAATACGAATGTTCATATATGAATGTAAGGTTTATACTAAATACATGTTCATATATGAACACGAATGTTCATATATGAATGTAAGGTTCATACTAAATACATGTTTAAATATGAAAACAATAGTTCATATATGAACTTGAAGGTTCATATATAAATTATATTCATATATGAAGACAAAGGTTTATACTAATTACATCTTCATATATGAACACGAAGGTTCATATATGAATTATATTCAATAAATGAAAGTTCAAATATGAAAAAAAAAATTGTAATCAAAGTTCATATATGAATCATTATTTAGTTAGTATTCTGTTCATTTATGCATATAGAGTTGTTGTTTAATCAACAATCATGTATGCATCACTTATATAGTTGTTTTTGAGTTATAAATCATTATTTCTATTTAATGATTTTGTAGGTTAGCACAACGATATATAGGGAGACAGATTTTAACAAACGGTTTAATAAACTTGTTTGGAATGTTCAATTGGAGCCTGAAGAATTTGAAACTATGTGGTTGGATTTGATTAGTGAGTTCAAACTTCAGAAAAGCAAATGGTTTTCACACATGTTTCGTATTCGTCAACGATGGATTCCTGCTTATTTCAAGTCTATTCCTTTTTGTTCATTGATGAAAACTACATCAAGGTCGGAGAGCATAAATTCATTCTTCAACAAATTTGCTCACCATGGTAATAACTTTGTAACATTCATGCTTGCATTTGAAAATGCAATGCATAAGCAAAGAAATTCTCAACGTAAGCTTGACCATGCGACAAAGACAACTATCCCTTATATGTGCACTCCGAAAGAAATTGAGAAACATGCAAATGAAGTTTACACACGGGATATATTTTTGCAAGTTCAAAAGGAGATTAATAAAGGAGCATGGTCGTGTGTTCAACAAAATGTTGTTGAAAAGGATGGATGCCAACTTTATACAATTTTGAAAAATGATAAAGATTGTAAAAAGAAGAAGTTGTTCAAGGTAAAAGAATTATTAATATATTCATATTTATTATTATTTATCAACACAACTTACGTTTTTCATGTTCATGTTTGTTGTAGGTTGTGTGGAATCAACTGGATTCAACATTTGAATGTGAATGCAATCATTTTGTCAACATGGATTTTTATGTCGTCATGTTTTCAAAGTCTTAATGAATGAGAACTTCAATCAGATACCAGTGAAGTATATATGTCGACGATGGAGAAGAGACTTGATATGTTTCAACCTTAGACAAATTTCATGGAGACAAGACGATCCAAATGGTGAAATGGCAAGAATTTTCTATGATGCACAAGCATCTTTGGATTATATTTTGATGAGTCTTAGAAGTGATAAAAAGAAGCTTAAAGAGTTTGCAGAGAAGATTCACTGTTTGAAAGCTGAGGTAGATGCTAATATTCCTTACCAAAGCAAATTGGAAAAGAAGAATGAGACGATAAGAAATCTTATTGGTGTTAATAAACCAAAAAAAATAGATATCCAGGCACCACCAGGCATCCGCAATAAAGGATGTGGAACAAGAAAACATTTGATCGGTGCAGGTGAGAAAGCTGCAATAAAGAATCAAAAGGCTAAGCGATTGTGTAGAAATTGTCAAGAGTTGGGGAATCATGATTCTCGAAATTGCCCATTGAAGAATGTTAATGAGTAGATACATAGTTTAGGTTATTTTTTAACTCAATAATTACTTTTGATATTCAAATTTTCAATAATAAATTTTGATTGCTTTTTTAATGATTATTACAAGTTTATTTTATAGTTGTTTTTGTGTTCATGTTCATATATGAACTTGAAGGTTCGTATATGAACACCCAGCTTCATAGATGAAGTTTCGAAATATATTAACATTCATATATGAACTTTCATATATGAATGTTCAGATATTCGAACGTTCATATATGAATGCTCATATATTCCAAAGTTCATATATGAATGTTCATATATGAATGTTCAGATATTCGAAAGTCCAAATATGAATGTTCATATATGAATGCTCAGATATTTGAACCTTCAAATATGAACATTCATATTAGAACTTTCGCATGTTAACATTCGTATATGAATACGAAGGTTCAAATATGAACACGAAGGATCACATTTATATATAAACAAAAGGTTCATATATGAAATTGAAGGTTCATATATGAACTCAAATGTTCATATATGAATATGTACTAATATATGAACTCAAAAGTTATATGAACACGAAGGTTCATATATGAATACGAAAGTTCAAATATGAACACAAAGGTTCATATATGAACACGAAGGTTATATATGAAAACGAAGGTTCACATTATTATATAACCAAGAAGGGTCATATATGAACTTGAAGGTTCATATATGAACCCGAAGGTTTATATATTCAAATATGAACTATTTTAAAACAATATTAAATAGACCAAAACAGATCAAAAATATTGTTTATAAACTACCAATTACCAGTAAAATTACAACCATACAACATATAGGTACTATTGTTTAAAAATACCCCAACCAATCAACCATCATATTCAACCAAAACAAGCATAATTGTATCTTCATGCTATCACCCTATCAAACCTTCACCCATCATAAACAAAGAAACAACCATGATTATACCAGAAAATATTGTTTTTAAACCAAATAACCATCAAACCCAACCAAATGTATGCTGCCAAATGTATCAAATCATCAAACCCAACCAATCACTTACAACATATCTTGCCTCTGCTTCTTTATTGTCCTTGCAACCGATTCCATGTATTTTTTCTTTGTTTCATTGAATGAGTCAAACTCATTCGTTTGTGCTATAACTTTCTCCCTATGCAGATTCTTCTCTGAAAGTAACAACTTTGTCGCATACTTGTATCGTAAGCGATAAATTTGTTGTTTCTGAGATTTTACATTTGTTTGAAATCCACAATCCCACTTTTGGATCTCTTGCCCAATGTACGTCTCCATATGCCGCATGATGAAGATCCCACAGTCAAGTTTGTTTTTTTCGTTGCACCACTTCATTATATGTCTCTGTGGTTGAAGTGGAGCTATCGCTTCTGCTTTGGGATGGTGAACTGACCTCAAGTATTCAACAAACAATCCATGCTGCATAATATTTTTATTTATATAAGTAAAGTTGATAATATATTCATTTATGAATTTACAAAAATTTAAACATTATTATTATTACCAGTATAAACGGTACGTTTCCATATTTGTTTTTAATTGATACGTCCATTGACATGTTGTCTATTATGAGGATTTGTGGGTGCCTGATGTTGTATACAAATAAAAAGTAGTGGCTTGATTGTATAATTGGGAAGAACACCTGTTTTCATATACATAATCAGAATCAATAAAATTTCAGTCAAATTTGTATGTTGTGTATATATTTTATATACGTACCAGATCATATCCCCTCAAAGTTGCCAACTCTTCATTATTCTTCAATGCATCTTTAATGTTTGACTTGAAGATCTGGAAAGTTTCTTCTGGGGTGTTTTTTTTTTCAGGACCCCATCCGGCTAGGTAAACAAAGTAATTATATGTAAATGTTTGATTTTCACAAAAGTTCATATTCATATATGAACAAGAAGGTTCATATATGAACACAAAGGCTAAGGTTCATATTCAATTCATGTTCATATATGAACTCAATGGTTCAAATAATTCATATATGAATCAAAACAGATCTTTGTAAATAAAGTTCATAAATGGCAATCATTCATATATGAATAAGAAGGTTCATATATGAACCCAAATGCTAAGGTTCATATTCAATTCATGTTCATATATGAACTCAATGGTTCAAATAATTCATATATGAATCAAAACAGATCTTTGTAAATAAAGTTCATAAATGACAATCATTCATATATGAATCTTTGTATTTTAAAATAACAAAATTCATATATGAAAACAAACCCATGTAAAAGTGATACATATATGACCTAGACTAAAAATATATATAACTATTAACATACCATTATTGTTGTGTTATGGAAAAGTCGATGTGGGGATCCTCGGCTTCTTAATGCCTCCTCTGTGTTCAAAAGAGCACCCATGTATCAACAACATTGGCCACTACTGTAACAACCCAGTCTAAAATAGGACATGCATAGCATTAAATAATAAGCATTTCAAAAATTAGGTCCCAAAATTTCGTTACATCTGTCTCAAAACTTAGGTTGGCGAAAACAACCTATACACAACTGAGAATGTACTAACTTTTAAAAGTAAAAGTGTCTCTGTCTCTATCTGCATTTATTCACTAGCCTGCCCTGATCACTTGCCAGAGCCTCCTACTACCTGCTTACCTGAAAAGGTTTAGTTTGGAAAATGTGAGGGTTAGACCATGAGGTCTAGTGAGCTCCCTCCTGACAGTTCTCAAAAAATCATTTAAAAACAATTTATAACTTTCACATATCTTCACGTAAAACTTTCACATATCTTTACATAAAACTTTCATGGATAAATCAGTTCTCGTAAATGGCACCCAGAAGTCACTCAAGAGTGACAACGAGTCAGTCTCATGTTGCCTTACTGGGTACACCCACCCATGGCATAAATGGAACCTCCCCCCGACATGAGCACTAGCGGAACCTCCCCCGACTTAGCCAATTTACGTCTACTACAATGTATGCATACATCTCACATAACCTTCAAACAAGTAAAATCATGTAAAATAACATGGCATTTCTACTCATTCACTTTCTTTAGAAAACACGTATAAAATCACGTATTTTAGTTAGAAAAACTCACATGGCTTCCTTGCTTCAAGACTTCTCACTTAAGCTTCCGGTCTCTAGATGGAACACCTAAAATTTTAGGAAACGTATATCATAAATCTTTAAATTGTTACTCGAGATTGCTTCCGAACTTAACCCACAATTATCTAAGTTGATAGGTTACACTTCTAATCCAAATATTTGGGTTCTGGACTTCACTTACCGGCCCAAATTAAATAATTTCGGATCCATTAAATTAAATTCCGGACCTTCGGCCCAGTTATCAAAACTTCTGGATCAATATGTTATTTAAGCCTAAATTCAATTCTTTGCTCTTATCTGGGCCCAACCCATGTTCCGGATCCCTGAAAATAACATACCGGATCTTCTAGCCCATTGATATCAAACTCCAGTTCTATACAAACAGGCCCAAATTCCGGTTTCTACTAATAATTCTGGATCCACCATATGTCAAGCCCATCTTCCGGGTTTTTATTATTAATTTCGGATCACCATATAGACTATCCCATACCGGATCTCTTATGAGTTCCGGATTTCTTAAGCATGGCCCAACAACACCGGGTATCAAATTAAAAAGTCCAAGTTCCGGAATCCTAGCTCAAACATCATTTGGATTTCCGGATCCAATACATAACTCCGGATCACATGTGGCCCAATCAATTCCAGATTGCATTTAAAAATTAATACCGAATCATTTCAAAACAATACCGGATCCAATAAATTAAATTATGGATCCCTTTTTAATTAGGCCCATTCCGGGTCTATTACTTTTAGCCCATTCCGGAAGGCGAGGTCTGATACAATAATAGAAACGAAACCTGCTAATGTACTCTTAAACAACACGATTCTGCGATAAAACAACCCCACAAACAATGTTTTAATTCTTTCCTTTTAATCTTTTGCTACTTAACACAAAAGGATGTTTAATCCTCCTCTTAGAACATCATTTCCAACATTAACTAAAAACACCCAAGAACACAACTAAAATCAGCAGAACATAAAAATACATATTGGAAAATAGGAATTACCTGCTAATACTGATGTAGGATCAGACTCAAACCCACGTCTTCTTTCAATTTGATGAATCTTTTCCTTCTCCAATTGCAATGGAACCCAAACTTCTCCTTTTCTCTGCTCTTTCTCTCTAGCCGTCACCCACACACACAAGGAACAACTTCTAGGGTTGTGAGCCCAATTTAAGAGTTTTTATACCTTCTAACATTTTACACTTCAGCCATTGGACTTTCAACTTTACAACAATTTTCCACAAAAACTTACTCTTTTCAAAAAAAGAAATCTCGGTTATTACAACTACATACGTGTTGGGCATTAAACTTTCCGCTGCCACCTTTATCATATGTTCCCCATCCGTTTTTCATAGATCATCTCACTATAAGGCAATGAAATGAAATAAAATTTATCATATATGCACATCATTAACTTTTTAAAATGACATATATAATATTAAAGGTGTTACTTACCACCAATCTCCTATGAGTGCAAACAGCCATCTACCCACCTTGTTTTCAGTCACCGACAATGTTTTTGATATCAAAACAACTCTGTCAACATATGGTGATCTCAGGCTTTCTGCCACTTTGATTTCTCTCTTCCCTTCCTTCTTTTCTTTCTCTTGTCCTTCCTCTTCCTTTTCTTCCTCTTCCTTTTCTTCCTCTTCTCTAATTCCTTCCTCTTCTATTCCTTCATCTTCATTCTCATTTTTTTTTCTTATCTTCCTCATTTTTTTCCTTCTCTTCATCCTCTTGTGATGAAAACCCCAAACTGTAATTGGGTGCATCATTCACATATGAAGCTGCAATCTTTTTTACAACATCTAAGGTGTTTTCTGTTGTAACTTCATGTTGCATCTCAGTTTCACTCTCCTTCTCATGTCTCTCCTGTCCTCCTACTTCAGCATTCTCTCTCTCCTTTGCCTTCTCTTTATCTTCAGTCTCTTTCTCTAGAACCACTTGTTCCTTCTCTCTCCTCGATGTTCTCTTTCTTCTCAATCTCTTTCTCCTCTTTCTCTTTCTCCTCATTCTCTTTCTTCTCCTTCTATTTCTCCTTCTATTTCTCTTTCTCCTTTTCATCTTTTGATGGTTCAAAAACTTTCATGATCATTTCAACTTCCCTACAAGTTTTTGGGTCTTCCCAAAATTCTTCTGTATCTATCCTAGTTGTTTGTGTAACAGGTGTACTGAATAATTCATCATTGATATTTGTATTCAAGTGTAGATTCTCTGATTCCGGAAATTCTTCTTCTTCAACCCCAATCAATACGTCACTTTCCAATTTCTCCTTCTTTTCTCCTCTATTCATCAATTCATCAAACTCTTCTTTGAAATTTTTAATTAGATCATTATCAGGATATCTGATAAAAGCATCTTCAAATGCCTGATCTAAAAGCAATGAGTCACAGATTAAGCAGTTCATCATTTCTCTTATCATTGTCTGGAAAACCTACAATTCGCATAAAAATTATGAGTTATATATAAGATTCATATATTAATTCTAAATAAGAATTAATATATGAAGTATATAAGATTCATATATGAATCTTTAATTAAATATGCTAAAAAGTTTTTTTGTGTGTGTGGGCACTCCCGTGTGTATTTCATATCATGGTCATCAATTGAGAGCGACACCGTATTTTTCTTTAAAATGTTCAAAAGTTTTTGTGTGTCGAACTCTCCAACGCACTATCCGAGGGGGAGCAAGGTTTACCCCATGCTAAGTTTGAGGGGGAGCGAGAGAAGGTCCTTTTACAGTTATCAATTTTTTGCAAATTTTCAAGGGAGGACAATTTTTTGTGAAAAACCCAAAGAATCCGGACAGGTATCCGGAAACCCTATCTTTCCGGATAGGTTTCCGGACCGGGTTCTTATCCGGGTTGGATAGGATCCCGGATACCACACCCGGACTCCTTGGTTCGTATATATAGGACCCGGACACCATTTATTCATTTATCCGGAAAATTACGAAACCTCTCAAAACCCTAAACCCTCTCGCACTCTCTCTCGTTCGGACTTCCACACATAACCGCATCTCACTTCAGTCGTATTCCACATTAAGGTATGTGTCTTGTTTATCCATCTTGCCCTAGCTTCTAAATGGTTAGTGCTCTCTAACACTCGAATCGACCCCAGATTTAGTCGTTTGAAAACACCCGAAACCAAATTTTACGTATCTAAGACTTCGGGTCAATTAGATGGTAGATAAATCGATCTAGTCGTGTTTATGTGTTCTTATGAATCCTTAGCATCGTATTGAGTGTGTTAAAACCTGCTTAGGACTGTTTTAAGGTCGTTTGATTATTGTGGATGTCGTTCGGACACGTTCTTTGTATCAGGAAAGTATCAAACTGATGATGTTTTATCCGGTAACATTCGTGCTCTTACATGTTTTATCCGGTCAATCACAACAACCGGAAACCTAGTTGTTCGAAAACCCTAGGGTTTCCGGTAAGTTCAACTACCGGTTTGTTGATGTGTCCGGAATCCATTTATCCGGAAAACTCTATCACTCGGAAACCATTTTGTCCGGATTGTCTAGCTTACCCGGGAACACTCTTCCCATCCGGTAACATGTGTTGTCCGGATACCTTTGTCCAGACAGTATGGTTTGTCTGGAAAGTCTAGTGCTTTGTATAACAAGTGCCTATTTATCCTCAATCGTTCTCAGATTGAGCCAATTAAAGCAAAGGTACGCGTCGATACTTGTTCATCCGCCTCACATACTAACTGTGCATCTTTTACAGATATCCATTGGCGGATCAGGAACAAAATCCTCCACAGAACCCGGAAGATCAACACATTCCTCAAGAGGAACTTATAAATGAAGAAGCTGACAACGCCTTGGTCGACCCTGACCATGGTACTGAATTGGAGGCGAACAACCATTACTTGGACCCGACACTCTTCAGACCACAACCACAACACCGAGTAATTGTGGACATTCTTATGCGTCACCCTCTCCGTCACTGCCGACGTCCCGCTGCTGTACGTGCTCCAAGTGTGGTTCTCCGCACAAGTTCGCACGGCCGGTAACTCACAGACGATAACTGCTCAGATCGATAATCAGCAGTTCACGCTCACAACGGACTCCTTCCGCTGACTTCTTTCACTGCCTGAAGCCAACGCCGGAAATCATCAAGGATATGACCCCACGGTCAATGACGCGACACTGTGCGCTCAAGTCCGAGCTCTTGGCTACAACCACGCCCTCGTCCGACCGTCTGCTTTCAACCGCAAATACCTGGCTCCCATATGGTATACTTTGTTTACAATTCTGAACAGATGCCTTTCTTCGAGATGGAAAGGCATAGACCAATGTACAGGCGACTTCCTTAGACTCTTCCACGCTGTATGTTACAATCGTCACGTGGATTTTGCGATGATCATTTGGCGCGAAATCGTTATCGCTATTCGTCAGATCGGAGGTACCAAACAAAAGAAGTTCCTTCCGTACCCGCGTTTCCTTTCGCTTGCTGTTCGTCAGCACATGGATGCCAATCCTGCCATACCGCGCCGCCTTACCCATCCGGTATGTCCTCCTCATCACTTACAATACATGGTCATTCGTAACCCATCCAACGCGGTAGCCATGCCCATTCCTGATGCCCTTCTTGCACACGCCGATCCCACTGCACCAAGAGTGTTAGCTTACAGGGAAGCGATAGGGAATCCCATGGTCCACCCAGAACCGGAGGGACCTGCCCAGGGACATAGACCTGAGGGACGTGAGGGTCCTAGGACGAGAGGTGGAAGGGCCCGTCCAGCAGGTGCGGCCGGGCGGGGTGTGATGATTGTTCGGGGAAGGGGTACTAGCGTGAGTGGTGCAGTGGAATCGCGTCCCGGTTCCAGCCAAACCCAAGCCGGTCCATCATCTAGACCTAAACTTCATCACTCAAACGAACCATATCTTTCCGACCCACCTTCACCTACTCCACATGTTCAGAACGTGGAATCTGACTCTGATACGGAATGCGATACGACCCGTGCCATTCGGCTCTCCAAAATTCCTCCTCGTATCGGACCGAACCCAGACTTTACCGAAGGCACCTCTACTGCCTCACCTTCAACCCCTCTAACCCAATCTGGAACGGGAATTCTTAGGACACCTGAGGGAGACTTAGTTGAAGAATTAGAACATGTGAGAAAGAGAGAACTGCGTTCGAAGACGAACCAGGAAAGATTGAGCCGTAAAGATAACGAGGCTCTTGAGCGAACTCAACCGAGCGATATCCGGGTAGCCGCATCTGCTATCCCGTCTCATGCGTTTGGATGGGGTATTGAAGAAGCCTCCGTGGACCCAGCGGAGCAATTGCACAACCCCCTTATCTACTCATTCGTCTCTCAAAAGACGGATGTTTCAGTCTCACACGGGGATCAAGCACAACTTCCACCGGTCTCTCACTCGGAGAACACTTGTGTTGAAATAAGCGACCAGCAGCCCCCGGTCGCGACTTCTTTCGGTGCATAGTTGAGTCTAGAGCCACTTGATATTATACATCCTTCGGCTAGGACACAACATGAGGAACAACAAATCGAGACTCTTCGTGACTCGATCGGAACGTCTGTAGTGTCTCCGTCTGGCGGAACACGAGGATCGGACGGAAATCCTACCACAGCTACCACTATGCCAACTGTGAACGTAGGTGGCTCTACCTCTCAGGTAGATGCCTCAACGGGTAATCTAGGTGATCCCGGAGTTATCTTACACGACTTTGTGTCACCAGGGTCCCTGGACAACACCCTTAAGGCTGTTCACGAGGCAATGGAGCAACACGTCGCCGCCGAGCTCGCCAAAATGAAGAGCTTAATCAAAGGCAAATAGAAGATCGTCGAAGCTGAAACCGCACCTACACCTCCATCGGCTTCTCAGCCTAACTATTCGGTGGAAACCCTCAAGACGATGCTTTTGGCTCAGCTACTCCAACAATCTGACACTGACGCCTCAACTGAAGCAGACCTGATAACCGTTCTGAAATCCCAGGTCACTGCTCCTTCATCATCCATTACCACTCGTTTGGATAGCATTGACTCGACTCTCATGGACTACAACCAAGCACTCACAACGTTGTCCGAGAGAGTCCGTTCACTTGAAGATACCTGTAAGAGTCAAGCAGGCGGTCTGAAGCGCAAACACGATGACCAGGATGATCCTGATCACCGTGAGGGGGAGAAACGACTAAGACCTACCGAGATCGCCCCTATTCTCACCGAAACTACAACCGTGGTTCAACTGGAACCAGCAACAACAACCGACGCCGAACTTGAAGCCGAGTTGCCATTAGCCGAGATGGTAATCGACATGGAATTATCAGATGATGAAGACCCGACGGTTGAAAAGCCCGAGGGTTCAACACAGGAACTGGTTGATTTTGACTCATCAGACAGACCGTTATTGGATATGATTGATCCAGACTGTGAAGCCAACCCGGAGACTGAAGATGCATGGTATGAAAAAGCCGCTAGTGCCGCAAATCTCCAGGTTAATTTGGTTTTCCCTACTGATGAAGATGACAACATTGACTATGATCAGTTCTTGCTCCAGAATTTATATGGTACTTCTCCCGTTCACTCTGCTCAACCCGATGAAACTTCAACAAGACCCGAGACCTCAACTGCCAATATTCAGACATCTCCTCAGCAACCGACAACTTCTGATCTCCCACCTCCTCAACAGTAACAAATCCGTTGGGAGAAGATCACGATACTCATTCCTCACCTGGAGGAATCACTGAAGAAGTTGTTCGTGCACAAACTTCGCACAATCGAGCCGACCTTTTCCCTTGGTATTTACAACTTCAATCCCGAATACCAACACTGATACATCAGTGCAATGAAGCGGTGTCTTCCAGTCAGCCAAGTCAGAACCAAGCATCAGATCACAGAGGTACTCAACATACAGTCCAGCCGCATCATGAAAATCGTCTATCCTGTATTCACTGTCCGACGTGAAGATGGGAATGAATGGAAATTTTCTGAAGCCGACTTCCAGCACCTCCGACCGTTTGACTTCCTAGCAATTCTGAAAGACCTTCGTTCAAGAACTATCCGACCGCTACCAGTTACAAAGGCGCTCGAAGCTGTTCGTCGATTTCTGGTCCGTACAATTATGATGTCTTATCTAACGGATTTTCAAATGGCAATCGAGAACAGAGCGAAGAAGGTAAATCTGATAAAGCCGAATTTGCAAACTCCTGAGTTGAATATGTATCCCGAGAACGCTATGCTTCTAGAACCTGAATTTAGGATTGTCTACGTCAATGAACAGAAAGAGAAAATATTTCTGCGATTCAGTCAGGTAGAAAGATTTTGCGACGGCACGCTCTTCAAAGTTCAAGATGCTCTTCGAAAGATCATTCAGCACGAGTCTGAAAATCCAAGGTTCTCGTATGTTCCTAATCCGAATGAAACAACTGCTCGGAAGGCCTTGGAAATGGTTGAAGATCGCATCGACTACCGCCGTGCTATCAGATGGTTCGAGATCCACTTCACGCTCCGCAAAAGATATGTCGCGAATTGGCGCCAAATCGAACTTCAATTCAAAGGGGGAGATTGTTAGGGTCGTTTTATGTTGAATTAAAGTTCAGGGTTTAAATTGTAATTCTTTAATTTGAGCTTTGTTAGTGAACGGGCCGTGGGCTTGTTAACCACGGGCCCGTCATATAAATAGTTTCCTTAGCCTTAGAAAATAGGCTAGTTGTCTTATTTGCTTTCCTACTTCGTATTGTAATTCTCTCTACATTGAAAGCTTAATAGAGATGACCAGTTGAAATCGTATACTACATTGTGTTATTATCTGTTTGATTTCATTGTTCGTTGCACGGATCTGAGACTCTCATGAATTAATATTTATGAATTCATATATGAAAGTTCATATATGATTTCGTATATGAAAGTTCATATATGATTTTTAATATATGAAAGTTCATATATGAACTCACATATGAATTTTTATATATGAACTCACATATGAAATCTTATACATCAATTATTATATATGAATTCGTATATGAAAGTTCATATATGAATTCATATATAATGTTCATATATAAAGTTCATAAAGTATTAAAGAAGAATTGTGTGTGACGCTCCCCCTCAACACATGATTGGACTTACCTGATACTGCTTTGTGCTCCCCCTGAACACATGAACACATCGTTAAAGCACAGATATAAACAGAGAAAAGTAGACGATAGTATGAAAGAAAGGAAACACACGAAGAAAGAAAGAAAAAACAAACGAAATCTACAAAATAAATACAGATACTTAATCTAAATGTGTAACTGAGACAAGTAGAATACAAGTGCGAGGAAGTGTATGCTCAATCATCAGGAGTGTAAAAACCGGATGATGAGTAGACAATTACTCACAGATGTATGGAACTTGTAACGGACACACAAGCGGATTAAGTCGTCAGTTTTAGCATTCCTAACTTGGACACAAGAGGTCTGCTAGCTGATGCTCAGTATTGACGAAGTTGAGTTCGACTGTACCTCTTTCGACGTGATCCTTAATGAAATGATACCGAACGTCGATGTGCTTCGTCTTGGCGTGTTGGACGGGGTTGCTTGATATGGCAATGACGCTCTTTGAATCGCAGTAAATGGGGACTTTGACATACGTGAAACCGTAGTCTTTGAGTTGCGTCTGCATCCAGATGACTTGAGAACAGCAGCTGGCGGCGGCCACGTACTCCGCCTCGGCAGTCGACGTAGACACGCACTGCTGCTTCTTAGATGCCCAACTTACCAAGCTATCTCCCAAAAACTGGATATGTCCCGAGGTGCTCTTCCGGTCCATCATACATCCCGCGTGATCCGTATCGGAATAAGCGGATAGTACAAAACCTGTCTCTCTCGGGTACCACAAGCCAAGATCAGCAGTACCACGTAAATAACGAAAAATTCGTTTGACATCAGTTAAATGAGACTCCTTAGGTTTTGATTGAAACCGGGCACACAAAAATGTGGAGAACATGATATCCGGCCTACTTGCGGTTAAATACATTAAAGAACCTATCATCCCGCGATACAATTTAGGGTTCACATCCATTCCGTTAGGATCGGCGTGAAGCTTCGTACCGGGTGTCATGGGAGTTTTCATTGGCGAGGACTGTTCCATCTGGAATTTCCTAAGAATATCCCGGATGTACTTGGCCTGGTTTATGAATATCCCGGTCGACGGTTGTTTAACTTGAAGACCAAGGAAGAAATTCATCTCGCAAAGCATACTCATTTTAAAAATTTCTCCCATTAGATTGGCAAAGTTCTTAGCATATGTGGGATTAGTAGAACCGAAGATTATGTCATCTACGTACACTTGAACAAGAACTATGTGACCGTTTTCGTTTTTGATAAATAAAGTCGAATCGATTTTACCTCGTGTGAATTTGGACTTTATCAAATACTCGGACAGCGTGTTGTACCATGCTCGCGGAGCTTGCTTTAGACCGTAAAGCGCCTTGTCTAGAACGTAGACATGATCAGGCTTCGAATCGTCCACGAATCCGTCCGGTTGTGAGACGTACGCCTCTTCCTAGATATCGTCGTAGAGAAATGCGGTGTTCACATCCATTTGGAAGACCGTGAAGTTCTTGTGCGCGGCGTATGCAAGGAACATACGAATGGATTCGATTCTTGCCACCGGAGCATAGGTCTCATCATAATCGATCCCTTCTTGTTGTCGGTACCCCTTGGCCACGAGACGTGCTTTGTTGCGTACAACGATGTCGTCTTCGTCCTTCTTATTCTTGAAAATCCACTTGGTGCCGATCACCGTCTTGTGTTTTGGACGTGGAACCAGTCGCCATACCTTTAGAGCTTCGAATAGATTGAGATCCTCTTGCATGGCTATGATCCAGTCCGGATCTTCAAGCGCTTCGTGTACGTTCGTCGGCTCAATGTTGCTTAAGAAGCCGGAGAATAGACAGAAGTTGGCGGATCCACCTCGTGTTTGAACTGGAGTAGAGGGATCACCGATGATTTGATGCAAGGGATGAACTTTCGTCCATCTGGTGGTGTGTAGAAGCGGCTGTTGAGTTGAGTGAGACGCGTCCGAATCCACATAATCACCAGATGGCAGGTCTTGTACCGCTTCAAGTGTCGCAGGTTGGTTTCTCGGAGGAGGTGGGGGAGGATTCATCGGAGGTTGAACGACTTCTTGGTTCGAGGAGTTCAGAAGTTGATCGGCGATTGTAGCAGATGACGAATCACTAGGTGTGATCTCCGGAAGTGTAACAGGTTCCTCCGGGGAAGCAGTAGTATCGGTAGAGGTTGATGATGACGGTTGAGTTGTCTCCACAGTGATGGATGGCGTGCTTGTAGAAGGCGGCGGACCGGATAGGTTCGACGAGTCCTCAATACGAGCAGCTTCAATTCGAGGTTGTGCTGAGACAGTAGGGGAAACATTAAAGATGTCATCATAAAAGAACTTGAACAGTAAATCTAAATCAGAAGAGTCAGCATTCGATGAAGACGCATGATTTGGATTTACTGTCGCTTGTGCAGATCCCGAACTTGGAGGTCCGGAAGCTAGCACGCCAGTTAAACCGGGTTCTGAACTGTTTTGTTCAGAAGCCAAATCTGCGGCTTCATCGAATGTCACGTTTACACTTTCGACAACGGTTTTCTTCCGTGTGATGTAAACGCGATACGCTTGAGCCTGCATGGAGTATCCGATGAAAACTCCTTCGTCCGCCTTGGGGCTGAATTTGCCGAGATCATCCTTGTCGTTTAAGACGTAGCATGTACGTCCGAATGCATGGAAGTACTTGATATTCGGAACGTTGTTGTTGATGATCTCGTACGGCGTCTTGTTGAACCGCTTGTTGAGGATGGAGCGGTTTTGCGTGTAACAGGCCGTTGACACCGCTTCGGCCCATAGAAAGTGCGGCAGATTGGACTGAAGCAGCATGGTGCGAGCCGCTTCGACTAGGGTACGGTTGCGACGTTCTACCACTCCATTTTGCTGAGGAGTGTGTGCGGCAGAGAATGTGTGTGAAATGTCGACTGAAGTCAGATAGTCGTCCACCGTTTGATTCTTGAACTCCGTCCCGTTGTCGGTCCTTATGGTCTGAACTTGTTGTTGCTTGTTCAGTTGGATGGTCTTCAGATGGTTGATGATCAGTTCCGGAGTTTCGTCTTTCGAGCGAAGGAACTTGACCCATGTATAGTGCGAGAAGTCATCCACCATCACCAGGACATATTTGCGCTTGTTGATACTCTGAACACGCATCGGTCCACACAAATCCATATGGATAAGTTCGAGGGACCTGGACGTGCTCGGAGTTATCTTCGGTTGATGCGGCACCCGCTTCATCTTTCCCTTTTCACATGCCCCGCAGAGACGATCCTTCACGAATTGAAGATCGGGCATGTCTTTCACGTGTCCGCCCAGCACCAGTTTGTTGATACTTTTGAAGTTGAGGTGCGAAAGACGTCGATGCCAAAGCCAAGCTTGTTGGGAATTGGCCTTTGACATGAGGCAGACAGGGTTATCGGTCTTGAGGGCTGCGAGGTCGATTGTGTAGAGGTTGGTCTTGCGTTTTCCAACCAGTAGCTCCTCTCCGTCGTCGTTGAGGATTCTACACCGTTTAGCTTTGAATCGTACCTCGAGATCTTTGTCTCATAACTGTCCGATGCTGAACAGATTGTGTCCCAATCCCGCGACGTGTGATACCTTCTTTATTGTGATCTTATCTTGGACAATATCGCTGTAGCTCACGATCGGCGCTTTGTGGTCGTTCCCAAATCTCACGTCTCCACCATATTCTTCCTTGTATTTCGTGAGAAGCTCCCTCCTTTCGGTCATGTGCTTGTAGCATCCAGAATCTAAGTACCACACATGACCGTGCTGCAAAATCGAGTTAACGGATTTTAGGTACCCAAATTTGTTTGGGTCCTGGAGGGTTAGGTTTGGCACCTCTTGGAGGAACTTGCTTTGACACAGCTTTCCCTTTAGGTGCAGATTGTACACCGTTTGTGGAAGCTGGTTTTGGCACAGATTGCCTCTTAGGTGTAGAATTTACACCTTTCGGAGGAGCAGGTTTCCTCTTGGGTACCGGTTTAACCTCAGTAGGAGCAGCCCGTCTTGCAATGGGTTTGGTCTCCTGCTGTGGTTTAACCTCAGATTGGAAACCCCGTTGTTTGTAGTATTTCTGTTTATTATTACGGGGTTTATTTTTGGGTTTATGATTATACATGTAATATGACCCAAACCAATCATTTATGTTAATTTCATCAAAATCATTCCAACCACATCTAGAACAACATAAACAATCACGCGATAATTGAATCAATTGATGAACGGAATTAAGTTTAATTGGATAAGAAACTTCAAAACGATTTCAATTATTCCAAGCACAATTTTCTTTGTTTATTCTAGAATTAAAAGCAGTGGAGGAAGACTTTGATGTTGCATCCTTGACATGTTCCTTGTTCAGCCACTTTGGTTTTTCTTGGTTTGCTTGACCATTTTTATCTGAAACAACAGTGACAGAGTGGTCAGTGACTTTTGAAGGAACGGTATTTTTGGTAGGCAATTGCTCGGTCTTTTGCCTTGGCTGTGATTGGTTTTTAGAAACAGGTTTAGATGTCGGTTTTGATTTTGAAATCTTGATCACAGCTCGGGCCTTTGTTTTAGAACAGCTACCCTGTAGAAAATTGACCGGATGGTTGACTACTGGGGACAAAAAATCAGTATGACTCGGGAGAGGTTTGTCGAAAGGGAACGACTCAAACTCTCCATCAGAATTGCCTTCAGAGTTCATATATTCTGAAAAATTGACTTCCGGAATTACAGGACTTGGATCGGTCAAGGAAGGCGAGGAACACGCTGTGCTTTCGGTTGTGTGCTTTGAGGAATTCGGTGCGGGAGCGTTTGAAAAATCAGAGTTTAAATTCCTTTTAACACACTCATCTTGAGAAACTTTACTTTCTTTCGAAGAGATATTTCCGATGAAGGCTTTACACGAGGATGTGTCAGATGAGTTCGAGGAAAGTTCAGGTGAAATCTTCGTTATATTTTGAAGTAGGTCAAGCTGCACTTGGAGTTGACCATTTCTCATGTGCTCTTTTATCGTTTCTCTTGTCATTTCAGACAATTTAGATGAGAGCTTTTGATTTCACACTGAAGAGTTTCCTTTTCTTCATTTTTCACACCTTCGGTTTTCTCAGATTTGAGTTTCTCAAGTTCCTGAATTAGCGCTTTCTTCTCGTTTTGAAAAACAGACCTTTTTTTTCTCAAGCGACTCCTCCAACTCGACAATCTTTGCTTCCAAGATGAGAGGGGGAACATAGAGTTTAAACTCGTCCGTCTCAGTCTTGGTTGCGGGTGCTTGGTCCTCATCCTTTTTGGAGGAATCCTTGGGCGTAGCAACCTTGTAGGGGTCGAAGTAGTCATTTGAGAGATACTTTTTGTTCTTTTGATAGGAATAATTCAAAGGTTCATAACAAAACGGAAGTTGTATTCCTCGTTTGTGTGCGCGTTTATATTCCTCGGTTTCCTCTTCCTTTTCAGGTTCTAGAGGACCAGTCCATTGAATAGCATATTCCGGATACTTTTTATCTAACCCAAAACAACTAAAATCATACAAAATAGGAGTTTGGTATCTTCCCTTTTTCAAATAGTGTGGGTTATCATATCCGATTCCCCAGTCTTTGTTGAAATAGGTGAACTCTTTGGGTTTATTCAAAAAGATGGTTTGATCAGTTTGACCCCTTTTGTGGAGTTTGGTTTCAAGATCAAGAATTTTAGAAACAAACTCCTTGTGCTGAATTTGAAGAGAGGAACATTGATAAACAATATCCTCTTTCTCATTCAAACACTGAGCAAAGTGAGACTGAAGATCAGATAATTTGGCCCTTAAGTCTTTAGGTGCTATGGAAAGAATTTTGCATTTCTCCTTTAACATAGCATTTTCAGACTTATGTTTTTCAGTTATTTTCATTTGAACATCTAGCTTTTCGGTTAGTGATCTAATCTCAAGCTTTTGTTCCTTAGTGGTGGCCTTAAAGGAATCTGCTTGTTCGGTAAGAGATTGCATTTTATTCAAGAAATATTGTTCAGAAGATTCACATACCTGACTTGTCTTCTCTTCATCGGCTGGAGAGTGATATCCCATGAAAGCATTAGCACCATCAGTATCGCTTTCATCATCAGAACGACCCAACCAGTAGTCGTTTTCCACAAGTAGAGCTTCTCCAGCTTCCTTCTGCTCGGCCAATGCGAGTTTTGCCTTGTAGTAGTGAGAATTCTTTACCACATGCCTCGTACAATCTTTAGCAAAGTGACCAAGCTTTCCACAGTTGTAACAGGTCACTGGTTCATCTTTCTTCTTACCTTCTACTTTCTCCATCTTCTCCTTCTTCTCTGACTTATCCTGTTCACCAGCTTTCTTCTTTCCCTCATATTTGTCCTGATGATCATGGCGCTTGTTGGAGGAGGTGGAGTAGCGCTGATTATTGGACGAAGGCTTCTTATAGAATTTCTGTTGTTGGAAAGATTTAGTGAGCAGAGTTATCGCTTTCTTGAAGTCAGATACTTCATCATTGGAATCACTGTCTTCCTTGTCTTCAGATTCGGAAGAGTTGTGCTTTTGAGCACGTGTGGAATGACGGCCCGACGATTTCCCTTTCTTGGAGGACATCAGTGCAATAGGATCAGCAGTCGGCTTTGATTCAGTCTTATTCTCGCTCAGAAGTTCATTCACTTCGTCTTCGTCTTGAAGAAGAGTCTCATATAGTTCATTGATGCCTATGTTCTCTATCAAGTTGTTGTGCTTGACATGAGAAGCAAACACCTTCCATTCTGGCAGCAGATTGTTGAGAAATTTGAGCGTGTTCTCCGTGTTTGAGCGAGTGATCTTATTACTATTCAGTTCATTAATAAGTAAGCAAAAACGCTCATAGGCCTGGGTGAGAGACTCGCCGGTGCGCTGCTTGAAACCATCGAACTTGGTTATTGCGCTGTTTATCTTCAGTTGATTTCCGACATCGCTCCCAAGCATCATTTTGGCCACTTGATCCCACATGCCCTTTGCTGTGTCTTTGTAACTATCGATAGCAGTGTAGATCATGTTGGGGAGAGCTTGAACAAGATATCGCTTTGCATGCTTTTCACCTTCAATCATGCCTCTTTCATCTTCAGTCAAGTCGGCAATAGTCTTGTCCTCAGTACGAGCCTCAGCACCTGCAGTTGCTGCTATGGTCTTCTTCGGCCAATCAATTGGACCATTTTCAAGAGCTCTCTTGATATACGCATAGTTGTCCTTGGACTCTATGAAGATCGTGAACATGTCGCGCCACTGGCTGTACTCACCTTGGTAGAGGCAAGGTGGTTTGGAATCGGTACCGATTGCGAGAGTATCACGCGAAGTAGACATCTTTGGTTGCAACGGAGTGATCGTCAGACGAATGATTGATTCAAAATGTAAACCTAACGCAAGGCATTAAGAGTGATATCCTAACGCAGGTTCTACGACTGATATGAACTAAGAATGATCTTACTGGATAGGAATCCAAATAAGAGTCTGATCTGGAAGTGTCCGGATCAGATTAGTTGAAAGCAGTTCAATAATCACACAAGTATCCGGATATCACAAAGAGTCCGGATAGCCTAAGGTTTCCGGATAACTCAAGGGTTACAGGAAGACAGTAGTTACCGGATAAGGAAAATAAACTAAGAGTTACCGGGTAAATGATATGTCCGGATAAGATACTTATCGGATGTTAAGGGTTTCCGGACGAAAGTACTTACCGGGTGATGGAATATCCGGGAATATTGGTTACCGGGAACTTTGGGTTTTCGGAACTAATTTACCCGGAAAGAATGAGGTTTCAGTGACTTACCCGGAATGTTTGACTTACCCGGAAAGGTTGGATGTACCCGGATGGAATAACACAAACGTCCGGAAAGTGAGGACTTGTCCGGAAACTGCGGTTGTGCTACCCGGAAACAGCGGCTGACTTTTTCAACTTGATTGAAACTCGATTAGGGTTGCTCAAAGATGTTCCTGAAAGATTAGAAACACTACCAAACACAAAAATAACACTAACCCAATCGATTTTGAAGCAAAAAGAACACGTTTTGATGGCAAAATTTTGATTTTTAGTGAAGAACACAACCAAAAACTTTGAACTTAATTTGCTTAATTAACCACTCAAATGATCGAATTAGGATGTGAGAATTTGCAGAAACACTAATGACGATGATGCTAACACAACCCAATAAACGAAATCGATCAATTTTGCTCGAATCAAAATATGAATGTGCAATCAAGAACACAGACGTGAAAAAGTCAAACTTACCAGAAATCAATAAACAGGCTTTGAATCAATTATGTCCGTCTGCTCTGATACCAATTGAGAGTCTCAGATCCGTGCAACGAACAATGAAATCAAACAGATAATAACACAATGTAGTATACGATTTTAACTGATCATCTCTATTAAGCTTTCAATGTAGAGAGAATTACAATACGAAGTAGGAAAGCAAATAAGACAACTAGCCTATTTTCTAAGGCTAAGGAAACTATTTATATGACGGGCCCGTGGTTAACAAGCCCACGGCCCGTTCACTAACAAAGCTCAAATTAAAGAATTACAATTTAAACCCTGAACTTTAATTCAACATAAAACGACCCTAACAATTCATATATAAGAATTCATATATGAACTTTCATATTTGAGTTCATATATGAACTTTCATATATGAATTCTTATATATGAATTCTTATATGAACTTTCATAAATGAGTTCATATATAAATTAAATATGTATAGTTTATAATATATGAATTCATACATGAATTCATATATGAATACTTTATAATTCATATATGAATTCAAATATGAATATTAAGGATTCATTAATGTTATAGTATACTTACATTTTGTTTTTCTTCCTCTGTAATCTCTTCTTCAATAACGAGCTTTCCTTTACCAAATCCACCTTCATCAATCTCATATCCCTCTCTTCTTCTCAATCTCTCTGCAGTCCACATTTTGATCAAAGGTCTTTGTCGTCGAACAAACACACCATCACATTGAAAGTTATCAACATACAATAGCTGCAAATAATAATCAATTAAAAAAGTTAATACATTGTTGTAAGATATATTTTAGATTTATAAATGTTAAAGTATACTTACGAGCAAGTATGTGATAGATCCAACATAGAAACTCATGTCAGAGTCTCTCACCCAACCCTTTTTGCTGTTTTTCAAACACTCAAGAATGTATGAACACCAGTTTATCTTGGATACATCTGTCTCTGGATGTATGTAATTTACGACAGACATATTGAGGGTCCCACTCTTCAGTCCTTCTGCCATTGTATTGCAGAAAAGAGTAATAAAGTTCAACTTGAAGTTGAAATCTGCTTCCTTGCTATCAATGATCTTTTGCTTGAGATCTGTTGGTCGGGGTATTTTGTTTGAAAATTGTGATCTCTAGTTCACCAACATGTCATTGTCATTTGCAACAAACTTTTCTTCAAATAAATTATTTCCTTCTATAGGAACACCAAGCATAGAATGGATTGATTCTTCGGTTATTGGCAGCATGTGTTCTCCAATAACCATCTCCATTGTATCACAGTTCAAGGAATCGACAACAAAAAATCCTAGCTTTGATGGGATTCCATTCATCTTCATGTCCAATATAGCCTCAAATCCCTTGTTTTTTATGCATTCTCTCTGCTCTTTAGTTAACGCTTGAATTGCTTCATAAAGCGGTTTTGAAGATGTTCGAACTTTTATGACTGGGAAAGTTTGTTTTTCCTGATCTTTCCCCTTCTTTCTTCTCTTCGTTATCTTTTGAACAGGTTTTTCAAAATCATCATCTGAATCAACTACATTTGTTACTTTCCTTGGTCTTTTTAAAGCAGTTCTTGTGTCTGTTTATAGATATTTGTCAATATAATTAATGAAGCATCATGATAATATAAATTGTTATCATTATTTATTATAGATTACATACATAAAACTACTTCTTTTGACATGTCCTGTTTCTTTTTACCTTCCTCTTGCTCTTTCATTTTAACTATCTTCTCCACTTCTCCTGTGGTTGTTGTTTCATATTCATTTAACAAATCGATAAAAAAATTATTCATACATGAAATTTGGAATATTCAACATTAAAATATGAATTTTAGAATATATGAATATTGATATATTGATATTCATATATGAATGTTTAGATATTCGAACGTTCATATGTGAACTTTCATATTTGAACCTTCGAATATTTGAAAGTTCAAATATGAAAGTTCAAATATGAAAGTTCATATATTCGAAAGTTCAAATATGAATGTTCATATATGAAGTTTAGAAATATAAAAACATTCATATATTAGTATTCATATATTAATGTTCAAATATTAACTAAAGAGTGTAAAATAAGTATAAGGGTGTTAAATGTAACTTTCAAATCCTCGATTTATAATTTTATTATTTGAAAGTTACATTTAACACCCTTGTACTTATTTAGTTAATTTACTTTATACCTTTTAGTTTTCTATTTTTCATTTTACACTTTTATTATATTAACACGTATAATCATATATTAACTAAAATATGTTAAAAAATATTTTTTACTTTTAACAAGTTACACCATTATAATCGTCTCGTCGATACCTTCGAAATGAACCCAATATTGAATATTTTTGATTTAATTATATTATACTTATTTAGTTAATTTACTTTATACCTTTTGATTTTTTATTTTTCATTTAGTTAATATAAGATTATTATCTTACTGTGATAAGAGTGTAAAACGAAAATTGAAAAAGTAAGAGATGTACCATAAATTAAATAATTAACTATAAGGGTATGAATTGTAAATATTAAAAATATTTTTATGTAGTATATATGATATATAATAATATAATTAAATAAAAAAATATTCAATATTTGGTTCATTTCGTAGGTATCGAAGAGACGATTACAATTGTATAACTTGTTAAAATTAAAGCGTATTTTTTAACGTATTTTAGTTAATATATGATTATATGTGTTAATATAATAAAAATGTAAAATGAAAAATGAAAAATAGAAAACTAAAAGGTATAAAGTAAATTAACTAAATTAGTATAGGGGTTGGAAATGTAAATTTGAAATCAAAATGTATGAAATTTGTGAGTATCGCGGGACAAGGGTCCCCATCGCGGCCTCCCATCCGCGCCAATTCTGTTGGATCCGCGATCGCGGGTTCCATCGCGGAAAAAGTGGGTATTTTTGCAAAATGGGTTGAGCTTTTGGGTATTTCTGCAAATCAAAGTCAAAATTTAGGTATTTTAATTAATTTCTCATTATTATTATCATATTAATGATGATTTTTTTGTAGTTCTTTTAGTGTTTGGTTGGACTTGATTGTTTTAGTGTTCAATAAACCCATCATTTTTAATGTTTCATTTTTTATGATTGGAATGAAGATGATCTAAAAGATTCCCATATTCTGTTTACACAGGTAGGTATTGTTGAGAGCAAAGTATATGTCCCAACGTAGATGCGTCTTTGCCAATTGGTTGATTCATCTCCTCATGATGACCTTAGCAGAGGTGAAGTAGGGGACGCTTTAGAGGGCTTTTTCTTTTCTTTTTTTTGGAGGCAGAATAAGAGCATCTTGGATGCAAGATTCTTGCAATAAAAAAGTGTAGTGACTTTTAGAAATTATCATTGTGAAAGTTTTTATAAGAACTCAAACTCCTTTAGGTTCTTACCTTGATGTTTGGCTTACCTTGATGTTTGGTGTAAAGTGACATATTACTAGGAGGTTTTTTCTTGACTTTAGAATCATTAATATATAAACGTAACTTGAAAAAAATACATAAGACCCACAAAAAGAGGTTCTTATAAAAACTACCATTGTAGCATTTTATATAAGTTTCTGTTTTGATAAGTTTTTTTTTCTTTAATGGTGTCCTAGACTATACCTAGACTAATCCCTTGGCACATTATGACCGTAAGACATCAGCCCTGATTAAACCTCAGTGGTCACAATTGTTGCGTACGCCTGGATTCTAACCCTGCACAAATGGGATATTCCACCACATCCACCAGAGCCTTAACCAGTACACCACAACCCTTGTGGTTTTGTTTTGATAAGTTGGAAATGAGGTGACAACAAAAAGTGCAAAAAGGAGGTTCTTATAACAACCTCCATTTTGGAGATGCTCTAAGAGACCGGTTACAAGTTACAAGCCCACAAATATGGATCTAATATGAACTTAGCTTACATCTTGAAATTAAAGCTTACCAACAAGTCATAAAATCTTATTGCAAAATTAAAATTATAGTGAAAAACTGTAAATGCAAAATACAAGAACAAAATTAAACACACACAGATTACAAAGATTATAATAGCAGCAGCCCCTTTTGAGGTTTAACTATCTCATGCCACCCATATCATGATCATCATCATCGTCAAGATCCAAGTCATTTGACAGTCGAATTTTCCGCCCATCTCTCGGTCCAGTTCTCCCTTTCTTCGGTTTTCCCCTTGAGGAAATAAAAGAATCATATTTATTAGCATATACATGAGAAATCAAAACCTCTTTATCATTCAAATCATGGAAAAATATATATTGTTAAAAGATAAAATATAAGCACAAAAACGACATTCACAGCAACTATTATCAATTTCACTATGAACTTGAGCCATTTATAACATATACATATGGGTTGGCTTCCGGTGAGAATGAAAGTTATGGTGAGAAGGGTAAGAAGGAATATCCACCCTTAGATGCACATTAGGATGAGATGCACCGAGATTCATGGGTGGGTTTCAGATTAAAAAATATATATTCTTCACAATAAGAAGCAATCAGATGTAATCATTGGGGCATTGAGCATAACCTGAGAGATACTTCTTGCTGGGATTTTTACAATAAAGATTCCTAAATTCTTTATGGAGACAAGTTTTTTCTTCATTGTCATATGGAGTATAATGGGGTTTGCACCTCGTCTTGAGCAAGCACTTAAGGAATGTATTGGCTATAACTATTCTTTAGGCTGAGCTGATTAATGATTTCCTTGTGAACATTTAAGGAATGTATTGGCTATAACTATTCTTGGAGACTTAGGGGTTGTTTACTTGTTTTCCATAAGCTCTCTATGGATTAAGTTGTCTGAATGAATTAAGCTAAATTGTTGTTTGTTTTATATGCTGAATAAATGGTCTGAATAGTATAAGTTACTAATTACCCCCAACTTTGAAAAGTCCCCTAATCTAAAGTACCCATCCATCATTGAATTTAAAGACACCAATTCCGTTTTAGATATTTCAACAAACACCTTCTGTCCAAAAACATTCCTATATTATTTACAAATACTTTGCTGGAACAAACAAACAGACTGACTTTTTCTTTGAAAGGAAACAAGAAAAGAGTCGATAGAGAGAAATGTGTACTTACTGTCCATTAATAGATAGGCCTCCACCTTTAGGTCGGCCGGGACCCAAATCTGATCTTCCTTCTAATAAACATGCAAACCAAAAAAGTATAAGAGCTGTTTGACAGTTGCTGAATGGTTTGGTGCAGAATGATTAACAGGCTCTTATCAGTTATCATATAGTGCAAAATGAAATACGGTTGTTTGGTAATTGTTTAGAATGAAATTAGGGTGCTGAATGGTTAAGGGAGGCCCAAGATACAAAATCATTAAGAGGATTTTAGAACCATTAAGAGGCAGACTTTTTTTTGCCAAACAATATTCACCTCTTAGTGATTCAGAGGATGCCTCTTAATGGAACTATTAAGAGGCAAAAAGACAGCCCCTTAAGTTGACATAACACATGGTTGAAAACTAGATCTGTCAGGAAGAAAAGAAGATATGCTAAAGAGAACTTGTTGGAAGAGCTCACCTTCTCGTCCTGCTCCAAGCTCTTCAGCCTGAAGATATACAAAAATAAATAGTAAGCTAGAAATTTAAATGATTATTCCATGTTCAAGTGATAACATTTCACTTGCAATTTGCAAGTAAACTTCTGATAATGGAAATAGATTGTACAGTTGAATGATAATTGAAAACTAAAAAAATTCATAATCGTAACAACAAAATCACCAAGTGAAGCAATAGAGGTGAAAATTTTCAAATTCTAATAATACCTGTTTGCAAAATAACTTTTGTTTTAAATAACCCAAAAGATGTGGGGGCAGAAATAATAAAAAGAGAACTTATACTGCTAGACTATTTTATATCTCACATACTAATATGAACCTCACCTTTTAAATTATACCAAAAGATTATTTCATACCCATATACTGATTTGGCCTCTAATTTGACAAAATATCCATCCGAAGTCCATTTTGTGAATTTAGCTTACATGTTAGGACCATCACTCTTAATTTAAAGACTGCTATGTGTAACTAAGCACATATTTCTGTGATAAATAACTGATTTCTCTGAATTAAGTTGTTCCACTAATTAGGCATGTAGCATAGAGTGGCCCATGCAGAGCATCAGACCAAAAAGCTGTTAATATAAATGTAACCCAACTGAAAAAACTCCAACACGTTGAGAAATTAAGAAGCCTTGCTTAACAGAGTCGTCTGAATACAAAACATATATCATACCGCTGGCGAAGTAACTGACGATAGTGAAAAAAGCCTATCTTCATGCTGAAACTTCCTTGACCTTTTCAGGCTGCAATACATAAGATATGCCAAAAATGTTGGTTTCATTCTTAAGAGCATATAGACATCTCAGAGGAGTGGATAATGCTAAACATTAAAAGTAAACCAGAAAGTAAGAAATAAGTACAAGAAAGAAAGTAAACCAAGAAACATACTTTGCGGTGTTCTTTGATGAAGAAAGAAACCCTTCGTATCCTTTCCACACGTTCCCAAAATTGCTTGATTCTTGTAAGTAGCTTGTCTCTAACTCATACACCTATCTTGATCATTCCAACAACAAAAATTGGTCAAAAAACAAAGGAAATTGAAGACATATCATGCATCCCAATGTAGCGGGATCATATAATTTGTTAAATTAAGCCAAATTCCCTTGCAAAACAGGGTTTCTTAGGTGAGTAAGATAATCTTTTTTTCCACTGAACAAATCATTTTTCAAAGCTAAATTACTAGCAGATATTTGATTTTAGAAAAAGTTAGTGAAAATGTGCTAATTCTAAACAACTCCCTTCATCTTACATAAACTACGTAAATGCGTTTCAGTTTTGTCCCAAAAATAATGAGCATAGTTGGTCTTTAACTTCTTACAGTTTAGCATGGGATATGCCTCTAGCAGACTATACTATAATTCTATGCTCTCTTTTTTATCTATCTCATCTCATATTCATCAAAAGAAAATCATTATTTCATGAAATATCTATTCAGTTGCAATCTTTAGTATGTCTAAAATAACACCCATTTGGAGAATATGCTAATAGCCATTTCTAGTGATGTCTATCTCAACAACACTGAAACTCCTGTCACTTTTACAAGTTGAGCAAAAGCTTCATTTTAATACATAGGAGTATGAAACAAATACTAATTCGAATGATGAATTATTCTAATAGCCATTTCTAGTGATGTCTACCTCAACAACACTGAAACTAACTTTTACAAATTGAGCAAAAGCTTCATTTTAATACATAGGAGTATGAAACAAATACTAATTCGAATGATGAATTATTCTTTTGAATTGTAAACAAACTCATAATAATTACCAGAGAAATTTTTGGGTGGCATTGGTTTTGAAAACGTTTTGGCAGCACTACTTTCAGATGGTTTGGTCATCTCCAATGTAGACCTTTGGATACACCGATTGAAAATAGAATAACGTGTACCAAGATAAGGGCATTAGGTGAGGTGGCATGACACAATATTGGGCATGGTAAGAAGTAGTGAGCTAATGAACAAGTGGACTATACAAAAGGAGGTGGCCTTACCGCTTACATAGGAGATTTTCAGCAGGACTATCTTGTTTAAGTGATTATGTACAAAGCAGAAGTGGTTCACAATCTTGTTTACAAACTTTGTTGGGTTACAAATTTAGGTGGTGTTTGTTATTTAAGAGGTGCTGAAGCCTGAAATTTGACTTCACTTCTTATTTTTAAAAGGTGGTGTTGAAGTTTGAAATCTGAGTCAATAAGACTGTCTAATTTTGTAAACCTATAAACGTCTGAATATGTATAACTATCTATTTTATCCCTAAAAAATTCAACTTAAATACGTCAATTGAAGTGAGTATCGACGATCGAAGGACGAAACGGAAAAAGTTAACAAAAGAATGATGGAAACATATTTGCGAGAGGTTGTGGAGTTTTAATCATATCTCACAAACCGAAGCCCCGATTTAAGAGATTCAAGATGTTTTGGAAAGCCAACAAGCAAATATACAATCTTCGTGTTTTGCATTTTTTGCAAATTCAGGACGCATTTGAACCAAAGCCACAAGGTTGAAATCGAAGAAATGGTGCAAGACATAAATGAGAGGAGATTTAAGAGATATGGTTGTCACTTATTAGTTTGGGACCATATTAAAAGATAAAAGACTGAAAATAATAATAAAACATACGGTCCGAATAAGTTCTTCCTGCTTTTCGATTATAACTGAAAGCAATTATACATATACCAACCTGCTTTTCGATTGTTCGAAGTTCTTCCTGAAGCTTTTGCCTCTTACTCAAAATAGATGAAAGCATGGCCTTGGGATTGTTCGAAGTTTTCTGTCCTAATAATCATCATCCACACGTAAAAAGCCATCACTTTAAACAGCAAACAAATTCGAATTCATGCAGTAGATGAAGTTAGGGTTTTTCTCATAAAGGATTACCTTGGGATTCCATGAACCCGCCAAATTCCAGAAAGATAACTGAAATTTAAAAAGAAACCGATTAGAATTTGGGTTTCCAGCCCTAGAGTTCAAGTCCAACCTCGTTTTTGCTGGATTTGCTAAACCTAAAGCATCGGTGAATTGGGGAAAACAAGCGGCAGGTAGTTTTTAAACTTTAGCTGTTTCCTTTATTGGTAAATTGCAGAAAGGCCCAAAGGTTTATACATTTTTCAATTATAGGCCTCTAGTTTTCACATGTTATCAATTTAAATCCTTTTTAATGCAACTTGTGATTTTTGACTTTTCGAATCACTGGATGTATTAACTTTTTGCTAGTTTTAGGCACTGTTCTAAAAACTCGTCGGACAGTCAGCATAGCACGTCATGTCACAAGACTTGTGTCTCATACCATGTTAAGTCTGTGACACGTCATGGCTAAATGCGCAGTTTTCGTAAGGCAATATTTGATTTTTCTTTACGTTTTTAATGTTTTATTTGTTTGTTTTTAACATATTGACTTAATTTAACTTGTTTATTACTATTGACTCATTGAATAACACTACAAAACATATGTTTTTATACATAATATTATATATGAATTAGAAATTTGACGTCATAAGGGCATCTCCAATGTATTTCTCTATTTTACTCTCTATTATGAGAGTAAAATAGAGAATGTGTTAAATCTTCTCCAATGCATTACTCTATTTTACACTCTAAAAGAGAATATTCCAAGTATATTCTCTTTTATTTTGATTAAATATATTTTCAATAGTATTCTTATATTTATTAACTTTATCAATTGCATCCTTATATTTTTTTTATTTTCACAATACCCTTATATTTATTAACTTTATCATATTATTTTAACGACGTTATAATTCATATTTAATTTCGCATTAAATTATCAAAAACCAAATTTCATTAAATAAAAATGTTACATTTTCAACACACAATATCAACAAGCTCCTCATGCATCTACGCCGTTTGAAGAATATTTTAATGATCTTGGAGGATCTGAATCCGTTTTGCCCCACTATTAAATTAGTATTAATGTTATTCAAAAACCGTGTTCCGCTTACGTATGCTTTTATTACGGTCGTCGTTATGTATTTTTATCTTTATCATTTGTAATGCTTTTATGTTAAAATATGTGTTAATGGCGTGTTTTACTTAAATATGTTATGTTGTAAATTGTTAAAGTTTATTAGCTTTTAAAATTAGTTGGATAAATTTAAATTGAATTTAAAACTTAAAGATAAATATAATTCTAATTTATTAAAATTGATATTAGACAACAAATAAAATAAAATACAAGAATCCAAAAAATAGAAAGGTCATTTTTGTAATTATCAAAAAGTTAGAAAAAAAAATAGAGTGTATCAATAGTAACTCTATATATAGAGAGTTACTATTTATTTCTCTATTTTAGAGAGTAAAATAGAGAGTTTATTGGAGATGATTTAGAGAGTAAAATAGAGACAGAGAGTAAAATAGAGAGTTCATTAGGCCATGAGTACCGGTAGCGAATACGGGAGCGGGTAAGGTGAGGTGGCACAGCGGGTAAGGAGGGGTTCGATTGGGTAGCCATATCGGGGGGGGGGGGGGGGCGGGTAGGGGGAGCGGGTTTGTGAACCCGGTGAACCCGAGGGGGGTGTGAGAGGAGGGTGGGTGTGGGGATAGGTAGCGGGTAAGGGTTTGTGTGTATTGGGTAGTATTGGGTTCGGTGGGTAGGCGGTACTCCACTTTTGGGTAAGGATTGGATAAGGAGGGTAGGAAAGAGAAAAGCTGATGTGGCGTTGAGGTGGCAACTGGGTTCATTAGGTTCATTGGGTACCGGTACTCATGGCCTTAGAGATGGTCTAAGTCACGCCTTGAAAATGACATGGCTCCGTCGTGGCTCCTAAGGCTTGAGGTTTGGTCTCATTACCACGCCTCTCGTCATTTAGAACCTTGATTTTAGGACAATGCTAATTGTGTCTCTAGTGTCAAAATCAGGGTGTTGCTAACCCTACCCCCTGCAAATGTATACCCCCTCCTATAAAGCACCTACGAGTACCTACTCTCTCACAAAACAAACAAAACAAGGTATACTTACCTTTTATACCCGTATATTTATTTAATTAGTTTACTTTATACCTTCTACTTTTCTAATTTTCATTTTACATCTTTATCATATTAACACATATAATCGTATATTAGCTAAAATACGTTAAAAATACGTTTTAATTTTAACAAATTACACCATTATAATCGTATGTTCGATACGTTCGAAATGAGTCTAATACTGAATATTTTTTTATTTTTTTATTTTATTATATATCATATATACTACATAAAAATATTTTTTATATTTACAATTCATATCCTTATAATTAATTATATAATTTATGGTACATCCCTTATCGTTCTAACTCATTAAGTTAAAAACTTATACAAAAACTTTACTGTTATAGCTTTTAGGAGAGTTTTTTTTATCTCATTTATTTTTGTAGCGCCAATGATTATAGAAAACTATTAAGATGTCCAAAAAATATATATATTAAAAGCTATTACATCAATCCTATTTAAAAAAATTGGCTTTGTATTATTTAATAGATAATTATCATAATTATATCAAGAGATCTTGTTAATCATAGTCCGCTAACGTTTTAGGACGAAATCTTAATATTTTTTAGCATGGAAATAAAAGGGTTATATTGTTTTATAAGTAAAATATTTATCTTGTAAAGTATTTTCTCTCTAAAAATGTTAAAATTTACCACTTTACATTTTAAGGGGTATTTGTGATTGCTTATTTAAAACAACTTATGTTTATTTTTAAAAGTGTTTATCAACTTATGTCATGCTAATAACGAGATGAGCGTAAAAATGTAATTTGAACAAATAAGTTACAAACAGTTTAAAATAAGTTAGAATGATTATAAAATTTAAACAAATAAGTTATAAACAGTTTCAAATAAGCAACTTACAAAATACTTATATTTCAAACCTAAGTTTTAGATTTCTTTTAATTAAAATTTACAGTTAGTTTTAAAATTTTCTTTAAAATAGAATTTTATATTTTGTTTTGGTGTAAATTTATATAGGTGTTTATATTATATTATAAATTTTTATGTTTATTTTCTTAGAAGTTCTTAAATTTTTTATAGGATTTTTGTTTTATCTCTTTTGTAAAACATGTATTATAGTAAATATTTGTTTATTATATACTTTAAAACATATATTACACTAACTATTTCTATAAAACAAAAATAATATATGTGTTTATTATATATAGTAAAACATTTATTATAGCTAACTTATTACAATATTTGTTTATAGTATATACTGTAAAACATGTATTATAGTAAATATTTCTTAAATTTATAGTATTTTTGTTTTATCTCTTAATTTAATATAATATATGTTTTAAATTTATATATGTGTCTACATTTACAACTTTATACTTCGAAGAAAATAATAATATAATATTTTTGTTTATTTAAATTTGTAAATAATAATAATATTTGTTTTATCTTAGTTTAAAACTTTATATTTATAATATAATTATATAATTAAATCAAAAAATATTTAATATTGGACTCATTTCGAAGGTATCGACGAGACGATTATAATGGTGTAATTTGTTAAAATTAAAAAGTGTTTTTTGAACGTATTTTAGTTTGTATACGATTATATGTGTTAATATAATGAAAGTGTAAAATGAAAAATAGAAAACTAAAAGGTATAAAGTAAATTAATTAAATAAGTATAGGGGTATAAAATGTAACTTTCAAATCTCAAAAATTAAAAAATTGAAGTATGTAAGGGGAGGGGGTGTAGAAACTTGCACAGGTGGGTTTAGAATAACCCTAATTATTGAAAATTGAAAAAATTGGCAAAGGGATTAGTCTAGGCATAACCTAGCCACCCTTCTGAAAAAAGAAATAGGCTAGAAGACATGCATCACTAATCATTGACTTGACAACCTCACAGAGAGTTATGTTTCTTCTTTCAACAACACCACTTTGTTGAGGGGTTCTGGAAGCTGAGAAATTATAAGAGATACATTCGGTTGAACAGAAGAATCTAACATGAATATTCTTGAATTCAGTTTCATTATCATTTCTTAAGGATCTAACATGAATATTATTAAGTACTTGAATAATTTCTTCAGTTGCCTCACTTTTTGATTGTAAAAAAAATACCCGTTTGTAACTTGAGAATTTATACAATCACAAGTGTCTACTTCTTTCCTCCTAAACTTAAAACATTCACCGGACCACAAAGATCCATGTGCAGAAGATGGAGAGGAGAAATGATACACGAACAACTTTTAGATTTAAAACTGGATTTTGAATGTTTTCACATGCTCCACATAGTTTTTCTTTTGAGTAAAACAAGGAAGGATGACCTTTAACAAGTCCCTTTTGAGAGAGATTGTTAATGATTTTGAAGTTTTGATGAGAAAGATGTTTACGCCATAACCAATTTTGTTCAGAAAAAGCTTTTGAGAAAAAGCAAACATTTTGAGAAAAGGAAGATTTTGCAGAAGACATATCAGTCATATAGACACTATTTTTCCAAAATCCTGAGAGAATTTCTATATTTTCTGGTGAAAAGATGGAACATTTGTTTTCAAGATATTTAACCGAAAACCTTTATCACAAAGTTGAATTACGCTTAAAAGATTATGTTTGAGTCCTTTAACATATGCAACTTTACTGAAAGTTACCGATCCATTAGACAATATTTCATACCCAATAGTAGAACCCTTAAAGTTATCACTAAAAGTGACAGATAGTCCTTTTTTCCGACACAAAGTCCTTAAGCAGGGAACATAACCAATCATATATCTTAAGCATCCACTGTCCAAATACCATATTTAGGCATGACTTGGTCCTGCATTTTAGTCATGAAGTTGATTTCTAAATTTCCACCCCAAACATAGATCTTATAATTATTATAAGAAAAAGTTTGTGATTACGTTTTGCTTTGATAAAGAAAAGAGTAAACTTTAATTTTGGTCCCATGGTTTACTGAAATCTTTGAAAGTGGGACCTAAATTTTTATAACGCTAGAATCGTCCTCGTGGTTCTTATTTTCCTACAAAAGTGGTCATCTGTCAATAACTCTGTTAATTTTCTCTGTTAGTGACAGGGGCATTTTTTGTCTTTTTCAGTTACTTCTCTAATTCTATTTAAGAAATTAAATATATAATATTGTATATATGTAGACAAATAATCTCCATCATCACCGTCATTCTCACCATCCTTCTCCACCACATCTCCACCACCACCATCCTTCACCACCTCTCCACCATCCTTCTCCATCATCACCGTCATTCTCACCATCCTTCTCCACCACCATTGCTACTGAAGATATTCGAAATCAAACTATTAATAACTCCACCACCACCACCACTAGTTATCTTTTCTTCCTCATACTTAACTCCATCAATCATTTCATCCCCACTGTATTCCTCAACTACAACAATCCCACTCGGCCGTTTTTCAAGTCGTCCTATATTAGTCTTTTCATCCCTTCCTCTTTTGCCACCAATTTTTAAGCTTTCTTCTTCTCCCCTCTCTATCTTACCACCTTCCATCTCTGATCTCTTTCTAAAACCCACCCAAAATCTCCTAACTTAACAAACATAGATGATTTAACACCATGTCCGACCGATTCCTGTTGGGGGAATTCGAGAAAGAGATGAGGAAGAGGTGATCGTAAGAACTTGGATAAACGCAGAGATCGCGTGAGAGCTCGCTTTCCGTAAGAGATATTTCGACCCTATATGCCTGGGTATCACGAAATTCTCTAGGGGATAATCTCTTTGTTTCGGTGTATCGATCAAGGCAATGATCGATTCATACCTATACACCTTTAGAGAGTTGTAACCGACCTATATTGATATTGGTAATAATATCCCACTTAATGGGATTGATTGCGGAATTAATGACAGGAGTTACAAATGAGAAAGGCCTTCAAATGAGAAAGGCCTTCCAGACTCCGGCGCTACTTTCGTGCTAGTTCAACTAGCGCCAAAAGGAGCGCGGGAAACATTCCAGAGTTTGGCACTACTTTCGTGCTAGTTCAACTAGCGCCAAAAGGAGCGCGGGCAACATTCCAGAGCTTGGCGCTACTTTCGTGCTAGTTCAACTAGCGCCACAACTAGCCCCGACACCCAGCTCATGAAACCACTTTGTAACTTGTCGATTTTAACCGTCCAACAATCCCGGGTTCTAGTTAGCTTACACGAGTGTGCACTCCACACCTCCTAACTCATGTTATAGCTTAGCTAACAACCCCATTATTACTGTTAGCTTTATTAGCCCCTAATTTATATAAATGTTTTATAAAGAATAGTGTCAAGGACTTATTTGTATTTGTTGAGTGTCAAGGGCTAAAATTGTAAATAACCAATTGTTGTATTGGTTATAAAGTCATGTTTTAGAGTAATTTTAGGTTAAGCCTCTATTTTCAATATTCATACATACGCAGAAAGCAAGAGAGCTTCAAAGAGAGAATGTTCATCAATCTTATCAAGTAAACTCTTCTCTTTATCAATCAATACAAAGATTATTGCTATTATTATTGTTACTTGTTATATCTGGGTTCCAACAATTGGTATCAGAGCCAAACAGATTCGAATTTGTGCTTCAATCCATTGTTTTTTTATCAATTTTCGGAGTTTTATTTTGCTGCACTCTGTTTTGCTTCGGAGAACCACTTTCTGTTGGTTTTTGGACAAAACTCGAAGAATTAAAGTTGCCCAGAATATTCTCGTGCACCTACCTACCAAATTTCAGCTCAATCCGATAAGATTTAAAAAATTGACTCAAGTGCACAAATTCTACTTCTCACAAAGTATCTGTTAACGATCATTTTTTTCAAGTAACAATATGTCAAGACTAAAATTTAGTGCTGATGCTGATTTTCATTATTATTCTAAACTCAGTACTAATTTTCGCAAAATTATTCCTAATCTTGAGAAAGAGTTGGAAGAAAGGAACAAGAGCATTCTTATTGATTCTGATAAAATTACCAAGCTAGAAGAGGCAGGTAAACTCTTAACCAATGAGAATATTGAACTGAAAAGGAAACTATTTGAGTCTCAAAAGTTTTGTGAAAAGAAGAAAGAGAAGTTTGACGAAGATAAGACTGTTTTTGAAAAAGAAAAGAAACGACTTGAACTTAAATGTTTAAGTTTTTCTAAACTGATTTCTGATTTTGAAAAACTTGTGATTTGTGAAAGAGAGAAGATTGAAAAGGAGAAAACTACTTTTGAAACAAAATCTATGGAATTTTCTTGTAAAATTTCAAAATTACAGAAAACTCTTGAAAAGGAGAGGAAAGAGCATGATTTTGAAAGAAAAGAGTCTGAAAAGTTGAAGGTTGAAGGATTTCGAACAAAGTGTTTGAAAGATGATTTTGAGAAAGAAAGAAAGGTTTTTAAAGCTGAAATGTCCAAATTGACAAAAAGACTTTCTCTTTTGTCAACTAAGATCATGTTGGAGAAGAGGTATAAATCTGATCTTCAAAAGATGTTTGATATGAATTTAAAAGAAAAGGAAGTTTTAGCTAAAAGGATTAAGGATTTTGACTTAGCAAACTCTTGTGCTGATCAATCAGTTAATAAAGTTTTTAGAAGAGTAAAAATGGTTTGGATAGTCAAAGGCTCTTCACTAGTTCAAAATGTTCGAAAGCCATATGTTTATGTTGAACATAACAAGATCAGCAAAGCACTTCATGAAAATCCTAACAAAATAGAACCCATTTGGAAATGGGTACCAAAAATTGTTTGATCTGTCTTGCAGGTACATGGACTCCTTAATACATTTGTTAAGGACTCGCACTTCACTGGACATTGGACTCTTAAACACTCAGTTTAAGACTCATCCTTCAAAGGCAATTGATTTCGGTGCACAACAATCAAGTACTATGACAGCATGCTGGCAGATTTGCGATGTCGTAGTAAATTGATCATATCTCACTGATTAAGACACCGATTGATGCAATTCAAAAGTCCCTGGATTCCTAAGACACAGATGAACAATTTTCGTGTTTTGATAATTCAGAGATTCGAAATTTATAAGGGTCATATGCATCGTTGAAGTAGACAACAGTGTGCTGATGGAAAGCTGATGGACAGATCTGCGCGACTGTGGTAAATCAACCATATCTTTGTTGTACGAGCTCGAAAAGAGGTGATTCAAGATGATCTAAATATATAACAAACAAATAAAAAATGTTTGTCTTTTGATTTCTTGCAAAATCCAGAGGTAAAATGGTCTAAATCAGTGTCAAAGTAAGTGTAACACTTCTGTTAAGCTTCTGCCGAGCGGCGACCAAGCCTCTGCCGCACGCGACCAAGCCTCTGCCGCACACGACCAAACCTCTGCCGCACGCGACCAACCTCTGCCGAGCAGTGACAGCCTCTGTCGAGCCGCGACCAAACCTCTGCAGAGCCTTTGTCAAGCGTTTGTCAAGCCACGATCATTTTTTTTGTCGACCACTCAGACCAACTTCTGGCGACAACTCATACTTTGGCTCAGATTTTTGCGACCACCCTCTGTGGAACCGTTCACCACAGAGCCTCTGTGAAACCCGATAGAGCCTCTGTGGACTGAACCTCTGCGACCGAACCTCAGAGCCCATAGCGCAACGTCTTAGTTCTTGCTGTCAGCTTTGCGCACCTATCGTATTTTCAACAGAACTCCGTCCTCGAAGCTCCAAATTTGATGAGTCCAGATGCGTTAGATTCCTAAGACAAAGATGAAACTTTTTCATGTTTTGAGTTTGGTCTGAATCGGTGTTCTTCTTGGTCAGAATCTCTGCTAAAGTCAGTATACATCTGCTGGACAGAAAGTTGTGTTTCACAAAAATCATCATCAGAGCTCTGTCGGCACTATGAGCAACCTCTGCCGCACAACCTCTGCCGACCAACCTCTGTGGTACTGTTCACCACAGAACCTCTATGAAATCCGACAGAGCCTCTGTGGACTGAACCTCTGCGACTCAACCTCAGAGCCCGATTTTTGTTTACTTGCTGTCAGCTTTGCGCTGCTTCAGAAACATGCGCATAACTTTTGACTCGGTGCTCCAAATTACTCGATTCCAGTTGAATTGGAAAGATAATTCACAGACGCACGACTTTGATGTTTTGCGTTTTCTTAAATTATGTGTGCTGATATGCCGAAAACAGCTTCAAAGTCTGCTGTAAGGTGCTGGACCGAAAGCATTGCATTTAATTCATGCTCCTTCCGCTTTCAAGAACGGTGTTCTCTCGACGTTTCTACACACAGCAGTGTAGAACCAGTACCTCATCGGAATTGATGCTTCAACACACATCAGTGTAAAACCAGTACCTCATCAGAATGTTTGTTTCTACACACAAAAGTGTAGGACCAGTACCTCAACAGATCAGACTTTGACTGGTATTTCTAATCTCTAACCCCCAGCACCATGTTTCCTTTTAATTTGAATTAACTGTGCTTCTGGATATTCCTAACAAATGTGGAATCATCAAAGATGATTACCAACACTTTTTTCTTACAGGATATCTGATTACAAATTGAGCCTAAATGAAATTTACTGCTCAATTTGAGGGGGAGAAAACAAATCCGATCTGACCATGTTCGTATAAAGGTAAAATTTCTAAACCTTTAAACTCATTATCATTTTTAGAGAAAGGCCATACTTAGAATGATAAAACCTCTTTCAAATGGTCAAACCACTTCTACATGCTAAAATGCTTTATCTGCTATAGAAGTTTGGATTTTAAATGCTTTTCTGAGACTTCAAAGAGTTAGTGTGTGGAACAATACAATCTTTAGGACAACACTTTTCACGGGATCAATGTGTGAGCATATATAGCACTTCTATAGATTCACTTAAACCTGTGTTTCCTACCAAAGAAGTAAACCCTGAGTGTTTAAGAGGTGAAGGGTCTACATCAAAGAGTGGGGGGGGGGGGGATAACTCTCTGAGTTTTTCTCATTGTGCTTAAGAGGTAAAAATTGAAAAGAGAGTTTGGTTAGATGTGAGTTACATGATAAAAAGAAAGAGGGTGTGAGAACAGAGTCAAAAGAAATATACAACTCTGCACTATCTTTTTCTGAGCCGGGCAAGCCACATTACTGATTTATCACGACTCTTTGGTGATTATCATTGAAACAGGCAATTAGCCCATGCCAACTCTTGTATTAACCCCACTAGCTACTTATTTCCTTCTCAACAGGGAAATACTTCACTTTTCCACGGGGAAGCAGCACATATGCTATCTTATCTTTATTTGGAAGGTTGGATATTGAAAAGAAGGAAATTTGCCCCACCTTCACACTTCACTCATGCACATTGAGTCTGTGGACACCTGTTATGTCCAAACAGTTTACACACTTTTGAGCCTAATAGATAATATTCTATTTTCTTCCACACAATATCACGAATCTTTGTGATTCCACATGCTTATCTATGTGATATTGCCAAGAACAGTTTGAGAAGTTTATTTTTTAATTTACTTCAATGATAACTGGAAGTCCTGTCAGAGCTTCATCATTGCCAACTCTGAGCATAGGCCACACAATTTTTTTAATTGTTGTGATAATAGTTGCTATTGTGCTTCTATGTTAGATGATTACCCCTGGTTACTTATTCTTTAATACAGATTCTCATGAGCCGAATATGCTTGCTACTCAACCATCTTATCAGTTTATCTACCAACGACTATTACTCAAACTGGTTATACAAGCTTCCGCACTTTAAATCGTTCTCTGATTGTTTGAGTTTAATCTATGGGAGATAACTGGGATCTGAAAAGCAAAGCAACATTCAAGGGGGAGTATGCAACGATCAAGGGGGAGTTAAAGAAGAAATTGAAGCAACTGACATTGTGGAAGATCAGGAAAAGAAGACTCTCACAAGACTTGAAGATTGACACTCCAACGCCTCTAAAGAAAGCAAGGGGGAGACTACAAGATGATGCTTTCTTTATAAAACATTAGGGGGAGATTGTTAGCTTTATTAGCCCCTAATTTATATAAATGTTTTATAAAGAATAGTGTCAAGGACTTATTTGTATTTGTTGAGTGTCAAGGGCTAAAATTGTAAATAACCAATTGTTGTATTGGTTATAAAGTCATGTTTTAGAGTAATTTTAGGTTAAGCCTCTATTTTCAATATTCATACATACGCAGAAAGCAAGAGAGCTTCAAAGAGAGAATGTTCATCAATCTTATCAAGTAAACTCTTCTCTTTATCAATCAATACAAAGATTATTGCTATTATTATTGTTACTTGTTATATCTGGGTTCCAACAATTACCTTTGTGAATCCAACTACACAAAATGACCGATGATTTCACTAAAATCACCAACATTCCTCCCCCATTTTAGTGCAATCCTTGATTCACAAATAAAATTACAATACAGGTAAACAAACTCATGCATAAATGAAAATATCTAAAAGATTGAATTTCCATCTTAGTACATTACACATTTCAAATACTCGAGAATCCGGGTGTCCTATGGATTGAACCCGTTAACCCATTTGAGTACCAGAAAATAACATACACATGAATTAAAAGACTCTCTAACGTATAAACTTGACACTATACAGGCCATGTGTCCTTATCCATTCGTGAGTGCATCAAAGCCAAGTCCAAGCTTCTTGAAGCGGCCGCACTTCCCACTCATATAGGTAGTTCTTTTCCTCATGCACCTGCACATGCATTTTTACTAAAGAACAATTACTTCCTTCACTTGCAGTATCGAGCACACACCTTGGGATGACCGTCTTGTGCTCCAATCTCTTAGAGTGAGCTTCCCCATTGAATTCAACTTCTAACGTTGTATTATAAGGGAATTGGGTATCTCACCGTTAGAGATTTAGATGGACTTTAATCCCATCCCTATCATCGACTTGTGAACCAAGTCCCTAGATAACCCCTTCGTCAAGTGGTCCGCTAGATTTTGTTGCGACCGAACAAACTCAACCGAAATCACCCCATTCGTGATTAGCTCACGAATCATGCTATGTCTAACACCTAAGTGTCTAGACTTGCCATTAAACACTTGGCTATAAGTGTAATACCCAGGGTAAGTCCGTTAAATTTATTTAACTAAATGATTTTGATATTAAGGGGAAGTTTGAGATAAGTTATAAGATTTGGGGTGGGTTGGTAATTAGTGAGTAGTTTGTGCCAAAAGTGTAAATGGAGATATAAATATCTCTCACACTTCAGTTATCCCTTCAAAAACCTAAAAATAGAAAGACAGTGTGTGTGTGTGTGTGCGTGTTCGTGAGGCGAAAAAGGAGTAGAAGTGGAAAGGCTCGGTTTGAGCATCGATTGAACGGGTTTGAGTCGATTTTAAGGTATGTACCCTTTAGGTTTTATGTTTGTAATCATCAATAGACAGTTTCTATCGGAATAGAAAGTTTAAATCATAGCTGTATAGATTTGATTTGGGTTCTGGATTAGAGAAGCGACCGACTGTGTTCTTGAGAGTCCCAGGGAAGTCCTGGTAGACTCCCGGTACTGACGACTCCCGGTAATGTGAGTCCCGGTAATGTGAGTCTCGGTATTGCAGACTTCCGGTAGTGTAGAGTTCCGGTAATGTGAACTCCCGGTATAGGAACTCCCGGTACCATGAAGTCCCGGTAGTGTTGTCTCCCGGTACTCTGGGTAGTCCCGGTACCTTGTTATGTTTTGTTGTTAAGTCAGAAGGGTAAGAGTATAAGTGAAACATTGGTGGGCCGGAACTTAGTAGGCTTTATGTGTTTGGCTAGTAAATGGTTTCAGATTCTGTGGAGTCAAGGTGAAGGATAGGATCTTTTTGAAAGGAGCTTGCAAGTGTTTTTGGATAAGCGATCGAGGTGAGTTTTACTTTAAAACGTTTTCAACTGGAATATATATATATGTGTTTATATGTGTATGTGAGTATGTGTGAAATATATATATGTATTTATATATATGAGACGGATACGTGTCAAGGTTTGATTATATGTTTATGTTAAAAGGATATATGTATATAATTATATATATATATATATATGGTTGGAAAAATGATGAAAGGTTTATAAATGACAATATGATATATTGAGATATATATTGTATTTATATTGCACGAAACGAGCATAGGTGAGCCGAATTATTATTTGGCGGGGCTGTATTGAAATACAGCGGGGCTGCATGAAATTGCAGTGGAGCTGTAGGTAATTGCAGCGGGGCTGTATGTAATTACAGTGGAGTCGACTGTATTGTACAGTGACGATAATTAGTTGGCTTGCTACCGACTAATGTGGCCAGGGGAAAGAAGAAGAGATGAGGAGAGATACACGGTGTACGAGTCCAAATGTGGTATTTATATACGTGTGGTATATGCGTGCTTATACGAAAGGTTTCATGTAAATTATTTTGATACAAAGTATTATGTGAAAAGAGTTTTATATTGATTTTGGAAAAGACCAGGATTAACTCACTAGCCCCGTTTGGTCTAACCCTCATTTTGTTTTCAAAAATATGTTTTCCAGGTCGAGGATCCGATAGCGGCAAAGGAAAGAATAAGGTGTAGACTGCCTTCGTGGACCGATGATGATTAGGAAGATATTATATATTTTGTAGTTTCGAGACTAAAAGAGACCGTACTTGGTTTGCTATGTAACTTTTGTTGTAAATCAATGATATGTATGCATGTTATGTATTATGATGTATGTTATGGGAATTGGGTTGTTACAATAAGCTTTAGCCAAAGTAGCCTCACTATCACAACGGATAGAGATGGGTGATATTGGTTTCGGTCATAATGGAATTTCATGGACCAAATTCCTTAGCCATTCCGCCTCTTTACCGACAGCGGCTAATGCCACAAATTCCGACTCCATAGTCGAACTCGTGATGCAAGTTTGCTTCTTGGAAGCCCAAGAGATGGCACCTCCCCCAAACAAGTACACCCAACCACTCGTGGAAGAGTGATCTTCCAAATTGGTAATCCAACTTGCATCCGAATATCCCTCCAAAACCGAAGGAAATCCGACATATGACAAACCATAATCACTGGTTTTCTTCGAGTATTTGAATACTCGTCTTATCACTTGCCAATGATGAATACAAGGATTACTAGTATATCTACTCAACTTTCCTATGGCAAATGCGATATCCGGCCTAGTGCTTGTCATGGCATACATCAAGCATCCTATAGCCTTTGAGTACTCGAGTTGTGACATCGCTTCACCCGAATTGGGCATAAGCTTCACACTCGGATCCCATGGGGTACTCATCGGAGAACAATCAAAGCAATTAAATTTCTTTAATACTTTCTCAACGTAATGAGATTGCGTAATTGCAATCCCTTTGTTCTCACGCTTGATCCTTATACCAAGGATCACTTCCGCCTCTCCCATATCTTTCATGGAGAAACTCAACGACAAAAACTCTTTGGTTTTCCCAACTTGATTTTGGTCGGTGCCAAAGATCAACATGTCGTCAACATAGAAGCAAATGATTACACCGTTACCGGAAGAATCAAATTTGCTATATACACACTTGTCCGCTTGGTTTATCATAAAACCGTTGGACAAAATAACTGTTAGTGCAATATGTCTTCAAGGTTTAAATATAGAAAGGTCAAAGTCAAAGTCCTTGTAATGTGTTTAGTATAAATAGGTTTAGTTGTGTGTTAGTATGTAAGGACTCTTAGAAACATTCTCATAATTCACATTCATATCTTAGAGAGAGAAAGGGCAACACTCATATCTTGTATACAATGTTCTTGATGAATGAGATGACGAATTCACATCTTCTCTATCTTGATTGATCTTGGTTTAACAATTGGTATAAGAGCAGATTCAAGATTTAGAGGAGAATTTCTACTGTTCTAACACATCAAATTTGCGAAATTCTTAAGGAAATTTGATCGATTTTCTTGATTTTTCAAGAAAATCTCGTTTTCTTGGATTTTCGTCAAATTTGTGTGATTCTTGGTCGAATTTGATCAAGATTTAGTTCGCTGGATTCGTTTTTGATAGAGGAACACTTTTCGTTCAAGGATCAAAGGCTAATTTCATCGTTTTGAGGATCGATTTGAAGATTTTTCAGTTTCTGATCAGTTCGTCATTTTCAGTCTGATCAGTTTATCAGATTTTGATTCAGCGATTTTCAGCGAAATTTGATTACATCATCGTGTTAGAAACTTGTTTTCTAACATATCTTCAATTTTTGGTTGATTAATTTCAAGTTTTTTAGAGTCAATTTGAATATTTAGAAAAATTTGTGTTCTTGAGAAAACTTGTATGTGAATTTTTTTTAAGAGTGATTTTGCAATTTGTTGGTGTTTTGATTCGTTTTTGTGCAAAATCCTTCCTAAAAATTGTTTTTGGACATGAATCATCCATAAAATTCAAGTCTTGATGTCTAAATCTCATTTTTAGAAAATTTGAATTTTTGGTGTTCTTCATGTTCTTGCGGTGTTCTTGATAAAATGATTCAGATCTGAGTTTTTGATCCGTTTCTGTTAATGAGATGTTGATAAAAGTTGTTTGTTTCTTAGTTTGATCATTAATTGGTGATATTAATTTTGTTAATTGTGTTTGTGATTTTGCAGAAAATTTCTCGCAAGCAACTAAAAAGAATTCGCAAGATTGTCCTACATGAGTGCTTGCTTCAATTAAGATTCAGCTGTGTGTATGCTTAAGAAATTCGCAAGATATTCATGCGAGATTAAGACTTGTATTTTTTCAGCTACTTGTGTGTATGCTTAAGAAATTCGCAAGATATTCATGCGAGATTCAGACTTGTATTTTTTCAGCTACTTGTGTGTATGCTTAAGAAATTCGCAAGATATTCATGCGAAATTCAACTTATATTTTTTTCACCTACATGCTTGGTTGCTTGAATTAGTTTCACCTTCTTGCTTGCTTGCTTAATTAGTTTAAGCTACTTGCTTGCTTGCTTGCTTGCTTAATTAGTTTAAGCTACTTGCTTGTCTGCTTAATTAGTTAGTTGCGAAATTCAGGATTTCTCGCAAGCTTCGGTTTCGAACTTTGTACTTGGTGTTTTTCGGCTTACGATTTTTTTGTGATTCTCGCAACTGTTGTTTGCGAACTTTGACACTTAGTCAAAAAAAAATTACTGTTCATCTGACCCGACTTTCTGCCATTTTCTGATTTTTTTTAGATCACGATGGCTTTTCAAGCTTCAGGTAATCGTCCTCCGATGCTTAACAAGGATTCGGATTTTGTGAAATGGACGGCCGACTTCATGGATTTCATTTCGAGAAGAGAAAATGGAGATTTAATGATAAAATCTTTCACCGAAGGCCCGTTGATCCTTTATAAACGGGAAGAAGATTTTACTGAAGAAGAGATATATCGGAAGAGAGCTGATAAAGATGCAACATTATATTTGATCCTTGTTATTTCCAAACTTCCACGATATACTTGTGCTCGATTAAATGCTTTAAAAAATAATCCTATGTTGTTTTGGAAGGAATTAACGAAGCTAATGCATGGATCGTATGTTGATTTCAGGGTAAAGAAAGTGAAGAATGCTGATAAGGAGGATACAAATCAGACAACATCAGAAATTCACAAAGAGGAACCGTCAAAAGCGGAAGAAAAGAAAATTGATTTAGAGAAAAAGGAAGACATGAAGGATGTGATAGAAGATTCTGAGAAGATCACTGAGCTTACAAAGAGACTATCAGATTTAGAAAAATTAACAAAAGATGAAAGAGAAGAACATAAAAAAGAAAGAGAGGGTCTAGCTCTAAGAATTTCGGATCTTGAAAAGGAATTGAAGATGAAGACTAAAGCTTGTGAAGATAACAAAGCTTTTGAACTCCAATTCCAAAGACTTTCCAAGCAGAACTCAGATTTTCAGAAAGTATTATTTTTAGAGAAGCAAAAGGTGGAGAAGGAAAGAGCCGAGTTTGAGGTTAAAAGGAAAGAGTTTGAAGTGAAGAATGGGAAGCTTTCAGAGAAAATTTCTGAATTGCAAGAGTTGGATTTGGAAAGAAGTGAGTTAGAAAAGAGAAAGAAAGCTGAGTTTCAAGCAAGGCGCGTAAAGGATGATTTTTTTGTAGAACGGAAGATATTTCAGCAAGAAATTCAGAAACTCACGAAGAACTTGGCGGGTTTATCTACATATATCATGAAGGAAAAGAGGGTGAATTGTGATATTCGTAAGAAGCTCGAGTTGATGACAAAGGAACGAAATGCCTTAAAAGACAAAGTGAGGTCGTTCAACAACTCCGAGTGTTTTTCAGAATGTCTGATGCGTCCTTCTAACATTTTCTACGAGCATTCTGTGGATATGTCTTCCAAATACTATGCTGATCTTCCTTCCTACAAAAGAGTCAACATGCAATGGAAGGTAAAAGGTAAATTCCCTGGAAAAGATGTACCAAAATCATCATTTCCAAATAAGAATTTTACAACGAAAGTTAATTCTTTTGTTAATTCTTATTGCAGAAATAATGATTTTGTTAATAATAATTATGTTCAATATTGGATGGTACTTACCATTTTCCTTCTTATAGAGCTCCGCTTAACGTGTCAGGACCCAAGACTCGTTGGGTACCAAAATCTACTTAATTTGTTTTGCAGATTTAGAGACAAGTGTTAAACTCACGGAAGATGAAGTACTTGTGCATTCAAGAAGATATTGAACATCACATATTTTCAGGGAGTTTATTATTTTTTTATATACATGTGATTAATGACAAATCTTTCGGTATTTTGTAGGGGGAGAGATATAAAAGATAATGGCTTTTGAACACATCAGTTCAAAACCCGCACTTCAACGGTGGCTTTTGAACATATCAGTTCAAAACTCGTGCTTCAACGACTATGGTTTTTGAACACATCAGTTCAAAACCCGCACTTCAACGGTAATGGCTTCTGAATACATCAATTCAGGACCCGTACTTCAAAGGCTATGACTTCTAAACATATCAGTTTAGAACTCGTACTTATCAGGTGATATCCTTTCACTGTCATATCTTTCTATTTTTAGGACACGTGCTTAAAGGTAACATTGTGTTATATTTTATGTCTACTAACGTTGAAAGTTTGAACCTTCACAAATTTAATTCAATGAAGTGAAAAATTCTTCAATTTTTCATTCAATGAATAAAATGTGTGTTAAGGATGATTTTACGAGCATTTTTGTATCGTCAGAGTTATATTTGTTTCTACTTGCGCTTCTGAAATAAGTCGAAAGGTCAGCGAAACATGTTTGAGATTTTGATATAAGCGCAAAATTGTGTAAATCTAGACTTATACAGAATACAATGCTCACAAAGCATATTCGTCTTAATCATGAATGGAAACGAAAATATGGGGGAAGCACTACGTTTTTTAACCAAGTGATTGAGATGCTATATTAAAAAAAAATTATATATATATAATAAAATCATTCAGTTTGATAGTCTGTGCCTGTGGCCTATCTGGTTTGGGAGATTAAGTCCCAAGGGGTACTCGTTACCTAGCCCCTAAGATCAACTGATCTGGGATTGACTGACCCAAATCCTGCTATAGAACCAGGTAGAAAGCCATGTTCTACTGGTACAGATGGGATTAAGGTATATCGATGTAGCCTTTCTGGTTCGGGAGAGTAAGTTCCAAGGGGTGCTTGTCACCTAGCCCCTAAGGCCAACTGGTCTGGGATCGGCTGACCCAAATCCTGCTATAGGACTAGTTAGAAAGTTACGTTTACGGTGTATCTTAGTCTTAATAAACTGTTTGATTATAAAAGATGCCAATGAGCACATAATAAAAGTTGCCAATATGCACAATATGAAAAGATGCCTAAGAGCACACATCTCTTGAAACTTGGGGAAAATACAAAGTCGCGATAAACCTGTAAATTTGTGAAAATTCTGTTTTTGGACAAATAGTGTGATATAAGAACAAAGTATTCTTATAGGTTTTAGAGGTGCATTTGCTTGTTGCTAATCATATTTCGCATGCTAGTCCACCAAATAGATTTTATAAAGGGGTTGAAATTGAACTTTTGTAACTCGATATGCGATGATGTCTTGTTTTTGAATCCAAACGCATGCATTTGATTTCACTTGATGGAAATATCTGTTACATTTCATTAAGTTGAATTTCTTTTGTTTGGTGTTCAAATGATTAAATGTTAGCAGTTATAAAATGTTGTTCAATGAATTTTTTTTCTTTATATAAGTTTGTTAAAATGTGCGCTTATATGATTTTTATGCAAATTTTCAGGGGGAGGAAATCATCTTGCTCTACAATTCTTATTTTTAGGGGGAGCAAGATCTTTCGTTTATGGGGAGATTGTTTGTGTTTTTCAAGGGGAAGAAATGTTTTTGAAGAGGAAGATTGTCCGTGACTGAAATTGAAAAGATTTTCGATGCTCGTGATGCTCACTTTCATCGAAAAAGGGGGAGAATGTCTACATCAATTTCATGTCAAAGAAAGTTTAAAATCAAAGATTCGTTTTATTGTCAACGGGGAGATTTGTAGAAAGAAGACGTCGTTTCAAGAAATGATAGGGGAGTTTTATTCTTCAAGAGTTTTTAAGAAATCGATTGATCATTTCAGTGATCTCTTTCTTTTGAACTCGCGCGTTTATGAAGATCGACACTAAAGAATGAAATTCTCAAGTCAATGGAAATGGGGAGAATTCTTCAAGAGTTTGAGGAAAATCGATTGATCCATTATGTGATCTCTTTTTCTTGAACTTGTGCTTCTTGTATTAAAAAGCTTTGTGTGAAGATTCTTATTCTCCTGTTCGAAGAAAGAAGTTCGTTATTTGCCGTTTGAAGATTGGATGACGTTTTGACTTTGACAAGCTTTGATGAAGACCGAAGATTCAAGAAAGCTAAAGCTTGCTGATCGCATTTGTTTAAACCTTGAATCCAAGGGGGAGATTGTTAGTGCAATATGTCTTCAAGGTTTAAATATAGAAAGGTCAAAGTCAAAGTCCTTGTAATGTGTTTAGTATAAATAGGTTTAGTTGTGTGTTAGTATGTAAGGACTCTTAGAAACATTCTCATAATTCACATTCATATCTTAGAGAGAGAAAGGGCAACACTCATATCTTGTATACAATGTTCTTGATGAATGAGATGACGAATTCACATCTTCTCTATCTTGATTGATCTTGGTTTAACAATAACCTCATCAAATTTCTGATGCCATTGTTTGGGTGCTTGTTTCAGCCCATACAATGATTTTACAAGTTTACACACCTTATGCTCCATCCCGGGCATAACAAAACCTTCCGGTTGTTCCATGTAAACTTCCTCCTCCAAGTCACCATTCAAGAATGTCGTTTTGACATCCATTTGGTGAATCACCAAATTGTGAATAGCGGCCAAGGCTATCAACAATCTAATAGTGGAGATTCTTGCAACCGGGGCATATGTATCAAAATAATCGATGCCTTCCCGTTGCCTAAAGCCTTGGATCACTAATCGAGCCTTGAACTTGTCGATTGACCCATCCGCTTTCATCTTCCTTTTGAAGATCCACTTGCAACCCAAAGGTTTACAACCCGGTGGCAAGTCCGATAATACCCAAGTATTATTCCCCATGATGGAGTCCATTTCATCATGTATTGCTTCTTTCCAGAAAGCAATATCTTGAGACTTCATAGCCTCATCAAATGATTTTGGATCCTCCTCAACACTATAACAGTAAAGGAATTGGGATCCAATCTCATCTCTTGATCCCTTTACCAAGTACACTTGGAAATCGTGACCAAAGGATTTTTCAATCCTTCCTCTTTTGCTCCTTCGAAGCATCGGAGATTCGGTTGGAACAATTGCTTGTTCTTCAACCTTACTAGTTTCACTAGTACTAGGAACTATGTCATTTGGCCTTGACATTGAAGAGAATCTAGTCTCATCAAAAATTGCATCTCTTGATTCTATAACGGTGTGAATCGCTATAGAATCATTAGGTTCAATAACATAGAACCTATAAGCCTTGGAATGCTCGGCATATCCAACAAAGATGCAGTCAATGCCTTTCTCACCCAAAGTCTTCCTTTTGGGTTCGGGTAGTCGAACAACCGCTCGACAGCCCCAAACTCGAATATAACTCAAGTTCGGCCTTTTCTTGAACCAAAGTTCATATGGGGTAATCTTGTTCTGTTTATTGGGAACTCGATTAAGCAAATAACAAGCCGTTATCATGGCTTCACCCCAAAATCCATCACTCAAACCCGAGTAGGATAACATAGAGTTCACCATTTCTTTGAGAACTCTATTTTTCCGTTCCGCCACATCATTTTGCTGTGGTGTATAAGGCGCCGTAGTCTCATGAATGATTCCTACGGATTGGAAAAACATGGGGTCGTAAAACTCCCCACCACGATCGGTACGTAAACACTTAATTAAGCCATTCATTTGCAATTCAACCTCCGTTCTAAAAACTTTAAATTTAACCAACGCTTCATCTTTTGAATGTAATAAATAAACATAGCAAAAACGTGAAGCGTCGTCAATAAAAGTGACAACATACTTTTTATTACCAAAAGACGGAGTCGAATGCAAATCACAAAGATCACTATGAATTAAATCAAGTACCGAAGAGTCCCTTTTCACGTTAGGAAAAGGTTGTCTAGTGATCTTTGTTAACATGCAAGTTTTACACTTATCAGACTTAATATCAAAAGCCGGAATAAGACCGTCTTTTGACATTTCAACCATCCGTTTAAAATTAACGTGACCAAGTCTCGCATGCCATAAATTAGAATCAACACAAACATTATTTGCAATAAAAACAGAATTTGAAACAACATTCATTTTATTCAAATTCAACATAAACATATTATTAAGCAAATAACCAAATCCTACAAAAGAGCCACCCTTTGACAAGATAAACTTGTCCGACTCATAAACTTGCCTATACCCTAACTTATTCAAAATACTACCGGAAACCAAATTCTTTCGAATTCGCGGTACAAACAAAACATTAAAAAGTTCAACTATTTTGCCAGAACTAAATTCAAGCCTAACTAAGCCTCTTCCAAGAATGGGATCCATCGACTCGTTCCCCATGCGAAGCATTGATCCGTCTTCAACCGGTTCCAAAGAAGTGAACCAACGGCGATCTTTGCACACATGACTTGTAGCACCCGAGTCGATCCACCAAGAAACATCATCATCCTGCACATAAAATGATTCGGATATCAGTGGCACATAATCCAAATTTGAATTAAAACCAGAGTCAAGAAACTGACCTTGCCGTGGGTTTTGATCCTTGGATCCTTACCCACTTCCACTCGTGCTTGCTCCACCCTTATTCTTGATAACCCGACAATCCCGCTTGAGATGGCCGGTCATCCTACAGGTCCAACAAGTTAATTTAACCTTCTTGTTGGGCCCTTTCTTGGCTTCGTTGAATTTTCGTTTTCCTTTGAATTTATTAGTCTTTCCCTCTTCCACCATGTTCACCGAAGGTGCAGAAACCTCCTTTACTTTAGGTTTCTCAGCCTCTTGCGCCCGAAGAGATTCCTCTATGCGCAAGTGACTACCGAGTTGCACAAGAGACAACTCTTCCTTCTTGTGTTTCAACATGTGTTTAAAGTCTTTCCAAGAGGGAGGCAGTTTATCAATTATGCTCGATACGAAGATGGATTCGTCCATCTTCATATTGTGTTGAGCATATTGGCCTAAAATGCGAAGGAGCTCATTGTATTGCTCCATCACCGGCCTTGAGTCTACCATTTTGTAATTATTAAAATTACTCACCAGGAACTTCTTACTAGAAGCATCCTCCGCCATGTATTTGGACTCAAGAGAGTCCCATAGCTCTTTGGCATATTCCACGTTTTGATAGATGTCAAAGAGGGAGTCACACATACCGTTTAAGATGTGGCCACGACAGATGTAGTCGTCATTCTACCACTTGCTGCGACGTCGGGTAACCTCCAAAGTCTCATTCTCCATCACCTCCGGCATTGGGGTGCTCAGCACGTACACGACCTTCAACGTCGTCAGCAAGAAATGCATCTTCTTCTTCCATCTACGGAAATCTATGCCTTCAAACTTCTCAAGTTTTGTGAACTTGGAAGTCATGTCTCTCACGGACTGATCATTCGCCATCTCTCTCGTGATAAGCAAATATCTCTTACGATTGTTGGGGGAATTCGAGAAAGAGATGAGGAAGAGGTGATCGTAAGAACTTGGATAAACGCAGAGATCGCGTGAGAGCTCGCTTTCCGTAAGAGATATTTCGACCCTATATGCCTGGTATCACGAAATTCTCTAGGGGATAATCTCTTTGTTTTGGTGTATCGATTAAGGCACTAATCGATTCATACTTATACACCTTTAGAGAATCGTAACCTACATTGTATTGAACCAGGAAATAATCTCTCATTTAATGAGATTTGATTGTGGACTTAATGACGTCGGTTACAAAAAACGGGAGTTACAAAGTGAGAAAACATCCCTGACGCCGGCGCTACTTCCCGTGCTAGATCGATTCATACCTATACACCTTTAGAGAGTTGTAACCAACCTATATTGATACTGGTAATAATATCCCACTTAATGGGATTGATTGCGGAATTAATGACGGGAGTTACAAATGAGAAAGGCCTTCCAGACTCCGGCGCTACTTTCGTGCTAGTTCAACTAGCGCCAAAAAGAGCGCGGGCAACATTCCAGAGCTTGGCGCTACTTTCGTGCTAGTTCAACTAGCGCCAAAAGGAGCGCGGGCAACATTCCAGAGCTTGGCGCTACTTTCGTGCTAGTTCAACTAGCGCCACAACTAGCCCCGACACCCAGCTCATGAAACCACTTTGTAACTTGTCGATTTTAACCGTCCAACAATCCCGGGTTCTAGTTAGCTTACACGAGTGTGCACTCCACACCTCCTAACTCATGTTATAGCTTAGCTAACAACCCCATTATTACCTTTGTGAATCCAACTACACAAAATGACCGATGATTTCACTAAAATCACCAACAATTCCAAGTATCCCAACTCACTGATTCAAAACCTCAACCAACTCAGTCGCCAACGAACAACAAAAGATCTTGGAATTGTTTGGTGAATGATTATTTGGCCTCGTTTCCATTGATATGTGTGTATACAAAAGGCGTGAGTAGCGTGAGAGAGGGGGGACATACGTCGTCGTATGAAGGAAGCACTTTAATATATAAAAATAATATTATATATTTAATTTCTTAAATAGAATTGGAGAAGTAACAGAAAAACAAAAATACCCCTGCAACTAACAAAGAAAATTAATAGAGTTAGTGACGGATGACCATTTTTAGAGCAAAATAAGAACCACGAGAACGGTTTTTAGAGTTATCAAAGTTTAGGTCCACTTTCAAAGATTTCAATAAACCATGAGGACCAAAATTAGAGTTTACTCTAAAGAAAATTTTCGATAATGACAAACTAGGAACATATATCGAGTATTTTTATCTATTCATATTATCATTGTTATTATATATAGCTTCGTTTTTCGTATTTATTGTTTTTTGTGCTAGTTATTGGTGTTCCTTTTGTTTTTTGTTCTATTTTCATATTGGGTTTTTCTATTGCACCTTGGTTTAGTTCGATGGTTGTAGTTTCATTTTACCTAAACTAGGTGTTCTGAAACAATTCTAAACTCTTACGCCCATTTTGTTTGTAGAATTTGATAAGATTGAAATTCAATTGCATTTCAATCCTATGTTTGATTTGAGGGAATCGATGGAATTGAAACCTTATATTTCATTAAAATCCTACAAATATGTGATTAAGAAATCCCATGGGGTTAGTCGGTATTTCTTAGGATTTGTTTGTAATAATATTCTAAAATACGTTAAAAACACATATTCTGTAATTAAAAAAGACAATTTAATAATTTTTATAATTCTTTATATATTATTTATAAAGAATGAGATTCAATTTCATTTCAAATCCTACAAACCAAACACACCAAAGACCCAAATTGTAACACCTAGAATTTTCGGTAAGGAAGTTAATCTTTGATACCTTTAGTAATTTTGCCTTAGAGATGTATTCAATAGAGAATGGTTATTTTCAGTCTTTAAGCGAGCCGGAGAGCTTTTCGTATCAAAAAGTAGAACTTTCGGGGCTCGGTACGCATTTGGCGATTATACCCGATGACAGTGCCATGGGGCATTGTCGTTGCTCTCAAGGCCCTCTCGATACAAATAGGGAGAGAGTGTCCGATGATTGTGACAAGATCACTCTCACCGAGGCACAATCGCTTGGGTTGAGGCACCCACAGTACACTCTTGGCGAGGGTGCCCCGCGACTCGCGAGCGGGATGATTTTGGTATAAAAACTCCCTTGTCCGATTTTAATTAGATGTTTTTCCTTCCAATGGTTTCTTGAGCGACTCCAGGCTGCTTTAGAGCGATTTCTTCTCTCTCTCTCTCTTCATTCATTTCGATTTGGAGGGCCACCGAGGGTAGTTCATCTTAGGAGTGGTTAGCATTAAAGGAAGAAGAACTTCAAGTGGTGAGCTAGATTCAAGTGTTACCCAACCTCTACTAGGGTTCCTTCATTATTTCTAGGTTTTCATCAAAACCAATCAAGTGAGTTCATCTTACTTCTTTGAACTTTATACATGTCAAAACCTTGTATTTTAAACTCCTAATCTTCTCCTAGTTTCATTTTCTCACTTGAAAGATTTTGAGTTTCATACATGATGAAGAGTTTCGTTGTATGTGTTGTAAAATGTAGTTTTATATACATATTTATGGTTGAATCTCTAGGAAAACTCACTGTGAACATATTTGTGAAACTTTATTGTTGGATGACCATCTTGATTAAAGTGAGGTTTTTGGGATAAAATAGTTGACTTATTTCATGTACAACTAAGGCTCTCTTAAGTCTTGCAAACTTTGGAAATGTGTATTGCGATCATACGATGTTGGTATTTGTTGGATAAATGACCCATTGGGGATACATGCTATAAGTGGAAATAAGTGGAAATTGTTAGCTGACATATTGTACAACACACACTTAAGGGATGGATTTTCATGTTAACATTGAGCATATGGTTATCATCTTTTGCTATGGTACATGAAATAATTATTCAAGTAAGAGGGTTGAGTCTTGAGGTGTTATCCGGAAGGGTAGGCACTAAGAACCATTATGCATGAGGTGTTACCTTGATGGTAGGCACTAAGTGATTGAGCCTTGAGGTGTTGTTCTTCAGAATGAACACTAAAGTCAACCAACTCTTGATGTAAAACTTGTTAGAAGTCGTTGGGCATATGAACATTGAGTCTAAGATCCCTACACGACAACATTGGAGACGTGACATAATTTTGTGTTCTCGCCACCTTCTATGTATATGGGTCTCCCTTGTGGTTCCAAAGGTTAAACATGGATAGTAATCATGATCGTTACTAAATGTTGCATTTGACTCGTATGTGACCTTTTCTACTTCACTCATTGTTATATATATATATATATATATGTGTGTGTGTGTGTATATGTGTGTGTGTGTGTGTTGTGCAAACTCACTAGGCTTTTTGGCCTAACACTTGTTTGGTGTCGGCTTGTATCTCAGGTCTCAACGGAGGGAGTGCTTAGGTGGTCTTCTAGCCACCTAGTGAGCTTTTGGGAAGCTTTTTGGAACACCAAGTACTGACTTCACTTTTGGAGGTTTGGACGACACCCGATTGTAATCTAGTCATTTGAGGAAATTAGATTAGGAGGTTGTTAACCTCAAACCCATTTGATGACAAATATAATTTAACTAGTGTATATTGTTTCTTTTTTGGGCAAAGCTCGTATCTTGATATTTTATATACCATATTTCCGGTTTTATTTGTAAATTTTGTTGCCCTATTTTTGGGGTGTTACAAGTTGGTATCAAAGCTTTAGTTTAAGTGAACTAGGTGTAATTTTAGAATGCATAGACTTAGATGTGAAGGTTAGTAGCAAACCTCTCAACCATGGGTATAGTCTATAGGGTGGGAGAGTGATAGTATGGAAATACACAAATTGAAAGTTGTAATGATGTTGACTATACGTGAGTGTTCGTGTTTTAATGAGTATATTATTACGTGAGTGTACTTGAAATTATTTTTATGATGATCGATGAATGTAGTATTACGTTACAAAACGTTATTCTTATAAAGAATTAACTAGTATGATACTTGTCATGTGTGTGACAGTCCATCATGATAAACACTTGAAGCCATCAAGTGGTCCAAGATGATGGGAACTAGGAAAGTGTAACGACTCAAGGATCGCTAAGACAAATAAGACAGGTCGATAATCCACCTACCCCCAATCCCGACAATGTTATTGATATGGTACCACAGACGAATCTTGATACCTAAACCCATTTGATTACTAATGTAATCTAACTGGTGTATGTTGTTTCCTTTTGGGGCAAAACTCGTATCTTGATATTTTATATACCATATTTCCGGTTTTATTTGGAAATTTGTTACCATATTTTTAGGGTGTCACCGCATATGTTGTGAACTGCCAATTACCAAAATCACCTTTCCTATTCCAAGTCTGTATACGAAACCACTCCCCAGCTTCCTTATTCCATGTCTGTATACGAATACCCGCCCAGCTAAATTAAAAAGTACCCTCGCGGTACCATTTTTGGGTTGGGTTAGAGGAACTAGATGAAAACGGGTTTTCTCTTGGTCAACCATTTTTATAAAAAACAACGTGCAACTAGTTGTGTAAAAAAATATTCTACACAAACTCCAACTTTAGATTTGAAGTTGTGATACCAATTGTTGGGTGCATTTTCCAAATATAACAATAAACAAGATTTCTTAGGTCCCAGATGTAAGCAGAAATTCTAGTGCAAAATTAACCCAAACAACAAATGCGAATAATGATATCTAAGATGTTGCCACGTGATGTTATCCGAGAAATACTAACCGACAAGATAAATGACGACGAATTATGCATATATATATATATATATATATTGTTGGGTCATCAAAGATTTGAAGATGACCTCCTGATCTCTTTACATTCTTTGAAAAACATCTTTTATACTTAGAGAAATTTTAGGTTCTTTGTAATAGCTTAGTCATGTTTTCAAAGTTCAGTGAAGTCAAAGATCAGCCGAAATCAAGAAGAAGTAAATCTACCAATGCGGAGGAAGATGGACTTCTCAACCCAAACTAAGTTATTTCATCGATTTTCTCCATGACAAATCGGTGAGATCCTCATAATAGGAGAATCCTTCCTTATCTCCTTACTAAGAAGATTCTCACCTATTTTGTCCATGACAAATCGGTGGGATCCTCAAAGATAGGAGGATCCTCTCTTGTATCTTTGCTAAAAAGATTTTCATCAAAGAAGAAATATCTGGTATGGGGGAAAAAGGTTCATTTATCCTTTTTCCCTGTAAAGCCCGTGTCCCGGTATGGATTTTTATGAAATTATTCTTTTATTTACTTATTTAATTATTTTTTTATATATAGTTTTGTTAGTGACGGGATTTGACGGGGAAGGCCTAGCGTGTTTAATTTTCGTGTAACGACGTGTAGGTAAAGTTCGTGTATACGTTTGAAAAGTTGTGGAAGGCTTAGGGGCTATATGGTTCTTTCTTTTGTTTGGACTTTGGGTCTCGGGAGTCGGCCCATGCAACTCATAACCGAACCTTTGTTTTTTGGGGTGTTTTGTTGCGTGTGTAGGAGTCAAGGAAAGGAGGAGGAGTTGAGAAACCCTATGCGCCCCCCCTCCCTCACGACACTCTCGACCGAAACCTTTCTTCCCCCTTTTGGTCGGTCTTCTTTGTTGGAGGAATTCAAAAATTGGGGAGAGAAATAGATGTAGAATAACTTGGATAAACGCAGAGATCGCGTGAGAGCTCGCTTTCCGTAAGAGATATTTCGACCCTATATGCCTGGGTATCACGAAATTCTCTAGGGGATAATCTCTTTGTTTTGGTGTATCGATTAAGGCACTAATCGATTCATACTTATACACCTTTAGAGAATCGTAACCTACATTGTATTGAACCAGGAAATAATCTCTCATTTAATGAGATTTGATTGTGGACTTAATGACGTCGGTTACAAAAAACGGGAGTTACAAAGTGAGAAAACATCCCTGACTCCGGCGCTACTTCCCGTGCCATGGGGCATTGTCGTTGCTCTCAAGGCCCTCTCGATACAAATAGGGAGAGAGTGTCCGATGATTGTGACAAGATCACTCTCACCGAGGCACAATCGCTTGGGTTGAGGCACCCACAGTACACTCTTGGCGAGGGTGCCCCGCGACTCGCGAGCGGGATGATTTTGGTATAAAAACTCCCTTGTCCGATTTTAATTAGATGTTTTTCCTTCCAATGGTTTCTTGAGCGACTCCAGGCTGCTTTAGAGCGATTTCTTCTCTCTCTCTCTCTTCATTCATTTCGATTTGGAGGGCCACCGAGGGTAGTTCATCTTAGGAGTGGTTAGCATTAAAGGAAGAAGAACTTCAAGTGGTGAGCTAGATTCAAGTGTTACCCAACCTCTACTAGGGTTCCTTCATTATTTCTAGGTTTTCATCAAAACCAATCAAGTGAGTTCATCTTACTTCTTTGAACTTTATACATGTCAAAACCTTGTATTTTAAACTCCTAATCTTCTCCTAGTTTCATTTTCTCACTTGAAAGATTTTGAGTTTCATACATGATGAAGAGTTTCGTTGTATGTGTTGTAAAATGTAGTTTTATATACATATTTATGGTTGAATCTCTAGGAAAACTCACTGTGAACATATTTGTGAAACTTTATTGTTGGATGACCATCTTGATTAAAGTGAGGTTTTTGGGATAAAATAGTTGACTTATTTCATGTACAACTAAGGCTCTCTTAAGTCTTGCAAACTTTGGAAATGTGTATTGCGATCATACGATGTTGGTATTTGTTGGATAAATGACCCATTGGGGATACATGCTATAAGTGGAAATAAGTGGAAATTGTTAGCTGACATATTGTACAACACACACTTAAGGGATGGATTTTCATGTTAACATTGAGCATATGGTTATCATCTTTTGCTATGGTACATGAAATAATTATTCAAGTAAGAGGGTTGAGTCTTGAGGTGTTATCCGGAAGGGTAGGCACTAAGAACCATTATGCATGAGGTGTTACCTTGATGGTAGGCACTAAGTGATTGAGCCTTGAGGTGTTGTTCTTCAGAATGAACACTAAAGTCAACCAACTCTTGATGTAAAACTTGTTAGAAGTCGTTGGGCATATGAACATTGAGTCTAAGATCCCTACACGACAACATTGGAGACGTGACATAATTTTGTGTTCTCGCCACCTTCTATGTATATGGGTCTCCCTTGTGGTTCCAAAGGTTAAACATGGATAGTAATCATGATCGTTACTAAATGTTGCATTTGACTCGTATGTGACCTTTTCTACTTCACTCATTGTTATATATATATATATATATATGTGTGTGTGTGTGTATATGTGTGTGTGTGTGTGTTGTGCAAACTCACTAGGCTTTTTGGCCTAACACTTGTTTGGTGTCGGCTTGTATCTCAGGTCTCAACGGAGGGAGTGCTTAGGTGGTCTTCTAGCCACCTAGTGAGCTTTTGGGAAGCTTTTTGGAACACCAAGTACTGACTTCACTTTTGGAGGTTTGGACGACACCCGATTGTAATCTAGTCATTTGAGGAAATTAGATTAGGAGGTTGTTAACCTCAAACCCATTTGATGACAAATATAATTTAACTAGTGTATATTGTTTCTTTTTTGGGCAAAGCTCGTATCTTGATATTTTATATACCATATTTCCGGTTTTATTTGTAAATTTTGTTGCCCTATTTTTGGGGTGTTACAAGTTGGTATCAAAGCTTTAGTTTAAGTGAACTAGGTGTAATTTTAGAATGCATAGACTTAGATGTGAAGGTTAGTAGCAAACCTCTCAACCATGGGTATAGTCTATAGGGTGGGAGAGTGATAGTATGGAAATACACAAATTGAAAGTTGTAATGATGTTGACTATACGTGAGTGTTCGTGTTTTAATGAGTATATTATTACGTGAGTGTACTTGAAATTATTTTTATGATGATCGATGAATGTAGTATTACGTTACAAAACGTTATTCTTATAAAGAATTAACTAGTATGATACTTGTCATGTGTGTGACAGTCCATCATGATAAACACTTGAAGCCATCAAGTGGTCCAAGATGATGGGAACTAGGAAAGTGTAACGACTCAAGGATCGCTAAGACAAATAAGACAGGTCGATAATCCACCTACCCCCAATCCCGACAATGTTATTGATATGGTACCACAGACGAATCTTGATACCTAAACCCATTTGATTACTAATGTAATCTAACTGGTGTATGTTGTTTCCTTTTGGGGCAAAACTCGTATCTTGATATTTTATATACCATATTTCCGGTTTTATTTGGAAATTTGTTACCATATTTTTAGGGTGTCACCGCATATGTTGTGAACTGCCAATTACCAAAATCACCTTTCCTATTCCAAGTCTGTATACGAAACCACTCCCCAGCTTCCTTATTCCATGTCTGTATACGAATACCCGCCCAGCTAAATTAAAAAGTACCCTCGCGGTACCATTTTTGGGTTGGGTTAGAGGAACTAGATGAAAACGGGTTTTCTCTTGGTCAACCATTTTTATAAAAAACAACGTGCAACTAGTTGTGTAAAAAAATATTCTACACAAACTCCAACTTTAGATTTGAAGTTGTGATACCAATTGTTGGGTGCATTTTCCAAATATAACAATAAACAAGATTTCTTAGGTCCCAGATGTAAGCAGAAATTCTAGTGCAAAATTAACCCAAACAACAAATGCGAATAATGATATCTAAGATGTTGCCACGTGATGTTATCCGAGAAATACTAACCGACAAGATAAATGACGACGAATTATGCATATATATATATATATATATATTGTTGGGTCATCAAAGATTTGAAGATGACCTCCTGATCTCTTTACATTCTTTGAAAAACATCTTTTATACTTAGAGAAATTTTAGGTTCTTTGTAATAGCTTAGTCATGTTTTCAAAGTTCAGTGAAGTCAAAGATCAGCCGAAATCAAGAAGAAGTAAATCTACCAATGCGGAGGAAGATGGACTTCTCAACCCAAACTAAGTTATTTCATCGATTTTCTCCATGACAAATCGGTGAGATCCTCATAATAGGAGAATCCTTCCTTATCTCCTTACTAAGAAGATTCTCACCTATTTTGTCCATGACAAATCGGTGGGATCCTCAAAGATAGGAGGATCCTCTCTTGTATCTTTGCTAAAAAGATTTTCATCAAAGAAGAAATATCTGGTATGGGGGAAAAAGGTTCATTTATCCTTTTTCCCTGTAAAGCCCGTGTCCCGGTATGGATTTTTATGAAATTATTCTTTTATTTACTTATTTAATTATTTTTTTATATATAGTTTTGTTAGTGACGGGATTTGACGGGGAAGGCCTAGCGTGTTTAATTTTCGTGTAACGACGTGTAGGTAAAGTTCGTGTATACGTTTGAAAAGTTGTGGAAGGCTTAGGGGCTATATGGTTCTTTCTTTTGTTTGGACTTTGGGTCTCGGGAGTCGGCCCATGCAACTCATAACCGAACCTTTGTTTTTTGGGGTGTTTTGTTGCGTGTGTAGGAGTCAAGGAAAGGAGGAGGAGTTGAGAAACCCTATGCGCCCCCCCTCCCTCACGACACTCTCGACCGAAACCTTTCTTCCCCCTTTTGGTCGGTCTTCTTTGTTGGAGGAATTCAAAAATTGGGGAGAGAAATAGATGTAGAATAACTTGGATAAACGCAGAGATCGCGTGAGAGCTCGCTTTCCGTAAGAGATATTTCGACCCTATATGCCTGGGTATCACGAAATTCTCTAGGGGATAATCTCTTTGTTTTGGTGTATCGATTAAGGCACTAATCGATTCATACTTATACACCTTTAGAGAATCGTAACCTACATTGTATTGAACCAGGAAATAATCTCTCATTTAATGAGATTTGATTGTGGACTTAATGACGTCGGTTACAAAAAACGGGAGTTACAAAGTGAGAAAACATCCCTGACTCCGGCGCTACTTCCCGTGCTAGATAAGTAGCCCCAAAAGGAGCGCGGGCAACATTCCAGAGCCCGGCGCTACTTTCCGCGCTAGATAAGTAGCCCCAAAAGGAGCGCGGGCAACATTCCAGAGCTTGGGGCTACTTCCCGCGCTAGATAAGTAGCGCCACAAGTGGCCCCGACGCCCAGCTCAAGAAACCACTTTGTAACTTGTCGATTTTAACCGTCCAACAATCACGGGTTCTAGTTAGCTTACACGAGTGTGCACTCCACACCTCCTAACTCATGTTATAGCTTAGCTACCAACCCCATTATTACATTTGTGAATCCAACTACACAAAATGGACCGATGATTTCACTAAAATCACCAACATTCCTCCCCCATTTTAGTGCAATCCTTGATTCACAAAATAAAATTACAATACAGGTAAACAAACTCATGCATAAATGAAAATATCTAAAAGATTGAATTTCCATCTTAGTACATTACACATTTCAAATACTCGAGAATCCGGGTGTCCTATGGATTGAACCCGTCAACCCATTTGAGTACCAGAAGATAACATACACATGAATTTAAAAGACTCTCTAACGTATAAACTTGACACTATACAGGCCATGTGTCCTTATCCATTCGTGAGTGTATCAAAGCTAAGTCCAAGCTTTTTGAAGCGGCCACACTTCACACTCATATAGGTAGTTCTTTTCCTCATGCACCTGCACATGCATTTTTACAAAAGAACAATTACCTCCTTCACTTGCAGTACCGAGCACACACCTTGGGATGACCGTCTTGTGCCCCAATCTCTTAGGGTGAGCTTTCCCATTGAATTCAACTTCTAACGTTGTATTAGAAGGGAATTGGGTATCTCACCGTTAGAGATTTAGATGGACTTTAATCCCATCCCTATTACCGACTTGTGAACCAAGTCCCTAGCTAACCCCTTCGTCAAGTGGTCCGCTAGATTTTGTTGCGACCGAACAAACTCAACCGAAATCACCCCATTCGTGATTACCTCACGAATCATGCTATGTCTAACACCTAAGTGTCTAGACTTGCCATTATACATTTGGCTATAAGCTTTAGCCAAAGTAGCCTCACTATCACGACAGATAGAAATTGGTGATATTGGTTTCGGCCATAATGGAATTTCATGGACCAAATTTTCTTAGCCATTCCGCCTCTTTACCGGCAGCGGCTAACGCCATAAATTCCGACTCCATAGTCGAACTCGTGATGCAAGTTTGCTACTTGGAAGCCCATGAGATGGCACCTCCCCTAAGCAAGTACACCCAACCACTCGTAGAAGAGTGGTCTTCCAAATTGGTAATCCAACTTGCATCCGAATATCCCTCCAAAATTGAAGGAAACCCGACATATGGCATTCCAAGTTTTACATGCCTTATGCTCCATCCCGGGCATAACAAAACCTTCCGGTTGTTTCATGTAAACTTCCTCCTCTAAATCACCATTCAAGAATGTCGTTTTGACATCCATTTGGTGAATCACTAAATTGTGAATAGCACCTAAAGCTATCAACAATTTAATCATGGAGATTCTTGCAACCGGGGCATAAGTAACAAAATAATCTATGCCTTCCCGTTGCCTAAAGCCTTGGATCACTAATCGAGCCTTGAACTTGTCGATTGAACCATCCGCTTTCATCTTCCTTTTGAAGATCCACTTGCAACCCAAAGGTTTGCAACCCGGTGGCAAGTCCGATAATACCCAAGTATTATTCCCCATGATGGAGTCCATCTCATCATGTATTGCTTCTTTCCAGAAAGCAACATCTTGAGACTTAATAGCCTCATCAAATGATTTTGGATCCTCCTCAACACTATAACAGTAAGGAATTGGGATCCAATCTCATCTCTTGATCCCTCTACCAAATACACTTGGAAATCGGGACCAAAGGATTTTTCAATCCTTCCTCTTTTGCTCATTCGAAGCATCGGAGATTCGGTTGGAACAATTGCTTGTTCATCAACCTCACTAGTTTCACTAGTATTTGGAACTATGTCCTTAGGCCTCGGCATTGAAGAGAATCTAGTCTCATCAAATATCGCATCTCTCGATTCTATAACGGTGTGAGTCGCTATAGAATCATTAGGTTCAATAACATAGAACCTATATGCTTTGGAATGCTCGGCATATCCAACAAAGATGCATCACCCAAAGTCTTCCTTATGGGTTCGGGTGATCGAACAACCGCTCGTCACTCCCAAACTTGAATAAAACTCAAGTTAGGCCTTTGAACCAAAGTTCATACGGGGTAATCTTGTTCCTTTTATTGGGAACTCGATTCAACAAGAAACAAGCCGTTAACATGGCTTCACCCCAAAATCCATCAAGCAATTCATAAAGTAGCATAAACAGAATTTTAAAACAAAATTCACATGCAACATGAACATAATTGTAAACAAAAATTCACATGATATGCAACATAAATAGAATATTAAACAAGATTCATTTGCAACATTAGCAGAATTTTAAACAAAATTCATTTGCAATATAAACAGAATTTTAAACAAAAATTCATATGCAACATAAACATAATTTTAAACCAAAAATTCATATGCGACATAAACCGAATTTTAAACAAAAAATTCATAAGTAACATAAACGGAATTTAGACAAAATTCAATTGCAACATAACCAGAATTTTAAACACAAAATTCATTTGTATCATAAAGCAATTTATAAAGCAACATAAGGCAATTCAATTGCATCATAAACAAAATTTGAAACAAATTCTTTCATTCAAATTTAACTTAAACATGTTATTCAACATAAAACCAAATCCTACAAAAGAGCCAATCTTTGACAAGATAAACTTGTCAGACTCACAAAATTGCCTATACCCTAACTTATTCAATATGCTACCGGAAACCAAATTCTTTCGAATTCGTGGTACATACAAAACATTAAAATTCAACTACTTTGCCAGAACTAGATTCTAGCCTAACTAAGCCTCTTCCAAGAATGGTAGCACTCGACTCGTTCCCCATGTGTATCATTGATCCGTCTTCAACCGGTTCCATAGAGGTGAACCAACGGCGATCTTTGCACACATGACTTGTAGCACCCGAGTCAATCCACCAAGCAATATCATCATCCTGCACATAAAATGATTCAGATATTAGTGGAACATAATTCAAATTTGAATTAAAACCAAAGTCCAAAAAACTGACCTTGCCGTGGGTTTTGATCCTTGGATCCTTGCCCACTACCACTTGCGCTTGCACCATTCTTGTTCTCGACAACCCGACAATCCCTCTTGAGATGGCCGGTCATCCCACATGTCCATCAGGTTAATTTAACCTTCTTGTTGGACCCTTTCTTGGCTTCGTTGAAATTTTGTTTTCCCTTGAATATATTAGTCTTTCCATCTTCCACCATGTTCACCGAAGGTGCAGAAACCTCCTTTACTTTGGGTTTCTCAGCCTCTTGCGCCCGAAGAGATTCCTCTATGCGCAAGTGACTACCGAGTTGCACAAGAGACAACTCTTCCTTCTTATGTTTCAACATGTGTTTAAAGTCTTTCCAAGAGGGAGGCAATTTATCAATTATGCTCGATACGGAGATGGATTCGTCCATCTTCATATTGTGTTGAGCATATTGGCCTAAAATGCGAAGGAGCTCATTGTATTGCTCCATCACCGGCCTTGAGTCCACCATCTTGTAATTGTTGAAATTACAAACCAGGAACTTCTTACTAGAAGCATCCTCCGCCATGTATTTGGACTCGAGAGAGTCCCATAGCTCTTTGGCGGATTCAACATTTTGATAGATATCAAAGAGGGAGTCACACATACCGTTTAAAATGTGGCCATGACAAATGTAGTCGTCGTTCTTCCATTTGCCGCGACGCCGGGTCACCTCCAATGTCTCGTTCTCCATCACCTCCGGCATTGGGGTGCTCAGCACGTATACGACCTTCAACGTCGTCAGCAAGAAGTGCATCTTCTTTTGCCATCTACGGAAATCAACGCCTTCAAACTTCTCAAGTTTAGTGAACTTGGAAGTCATGTCTCTCACGGAGTGATCATTCGCCATCTCTCTCGCGATAAGCAAATATCTCTTACGATTGTTGGAGGAATTCAAAAATTGGGGAGAGAAATAGATGTAGAATAACTTGGATAAACGCAGAGATCGCGTGAGAGCTCGCTTTCCGTAAGAGATATTTCGACCCTATATGCCTGGTATCACGAAATTCTCTAGGGGATAATCTCTTTGTTTTGGTGTATCGATTAAGGCACTAATCGATTCATACTTATACACCTTTAGAGAATCGTAACCTACATTGTATTGAACCAGGAAATAATCTCTCATTTAATGAGATTTGATTGTGGACTTAATGACGTCGGTTACAAAAAACGGGAGTTACAAAGTGAGAAAACATCCCTGACGCCGGCGCTACTTCCCGTGCTAGATAAGTAGCCCCAAAAGGAGCGCGGACAACATTCCAGAGCCCGGCGCTACTTCCCGCGCTAGATAAGTAGCCCCAAAAGGAGCGCGGGCAACATTCCAGAGCTTGGGGCTACTTCCCGCGCTAGATAAGTAGCGCCACAAGTGGCCCCGACGCCCAGCTCAAGAAACCACTTTGTAACTTGTCGATTTTAACCGTCCAACAATCTCGGGTTCTAGTTAGCTTACACGAGTGTGCACTCCACACCTCCTAACTCATGTTATAGCTTAGCTACCAACCCCATTATTACCTTTGTGAATCCAACTACACAAAATGGACCGTTGATTTCACTAAAATCACCAACATTCTTCGCTGCTGCCGGAAAGGTGCAGCCACCGCCGGCGCCTCCGACGATTTTCTGTCGGCGTGAGAGAGAGAGAGAGAGAGGTGCGTCGAGTGAGAGAGAGTAACGAGAAAGAAAAAGAGCAGCCGGCGATCGGTTTTAGTGCGTTTACCGATGTGTCGTCGTCGTCGCGAGGTAAGAATCACCCTCCGTTTTCTTCGTCGTTTTCTATCGCAAACCACCACCGCCGGTGGTGGCTGCCGCCGCCGCCGCCGACCACCACTGCTGGTGGTGGCAGTGGGTGGTGCTTGGTGCCTGTCCAGCCTTCGTAAACCCTAAATATCTAAACCGTAACCCGAATTGAATAAACTTGGACCGTTTTATAAAATCGTCATTTTATGTGTGGAAATATGAATCTGTCACTGTATTGCGACGGCCATAACTTTTCCGTCGTGATTCGGATTGAGACGAATCCGGTGCCCACGGTTCACATTCGGTGCCGGGCACGCTTTTCGTGTTTTAGCGGAAGTCCGGTTCGGCCTCTAGCTAGGCGTAAATTGGCTGTTTATACAGCAGGTCCAAAAAATTGACAGTTTCGCGTTCCGTTTTAAAAAAAAGAAGTCACAGTTTCTGCCACTGTTTTGGGAAAGCCATAACTTTTTATAGGAACGTCGTATTGGGGTGAAACCAGTGCCAAAATCCCCATTCTGAGTCTAGTAAGTTTTATATGTTTTACGGAAAAACCAGTTCGGACCATAGCTAGTGTCAAATTGTTGTTTTGTACTGAAAGGTCCTGTTTTTCACTGTGCTGCAAGTCGGATTGTTTGGTGCTTATTACACTGTACTGCATGTTTGTTGTTTGCTAATAGGAGTTCATGCTAGCCTTGATAAGTTGTTAAGTGAATGCACTATAGGTTGTATGCGGTAGGAACCAAATAGTCTTAGAATGTCGGATTTAGTTCTATTGCACAGCTCTTGTTTGAGTCCAACCGTTGTAGGATAGAATCTTATATTCGAATGTCTATCTGGTTTTACACTGTGTGCGACTGTGCATTCGCGAGGCGACTCGTCATGACTAGTGGGGATTTCGTCATAGCAAGGGTAGTGGAGTGGGGTGGAATTCCTAGGGAGCTAGGAACAGTGTGTACATATGCCGGTGCGGGCATATGTGTGTAGTTATCGGCGAGAAACTACTCGGACCCATCGGATGGAACTCGGAACGAGTGATGATAGGTGTGGAAGGTAGTAGTAGAGCTCCTACTATCGGAAACACAGGATCAATGCTCGAGTCGGGGAAAGTCACGAGGAATCCAAGGAGTTGAGTGTGAGCGTTGTTAGTGTGAATTATTATGTGCTAATAACTCGTTGTAATATCTACCCAGAATAGCTATCACAAGGAGGAACGACTATAGTAAACCTACTAGTACAGGTGTGTACTTGATTTGATTTGATGGGATGATCGTTGGGGTAGTGTCGAAGGTTATAAATTAGTAGTCGTTGGAATAAAAGGACGATTCTAGTATTAGCCACTTGGAGTGACGATGAGGATGATGTTTGTTTCGGGCCAAGATGGATGATTGTGCTAGAATCATAGGCTTATAGAGCCGACTTTGATTTGAGGAAAATCGTAAGGATTATTTGACGTAATTTCCCAACTTGCCTAAGAGGTTTAAATGTCCGGATGACGTTAGTGGATCGGAGAGATTTGGAGGAGTAGGAGTCGAGGCGTAGAATGCCGACTGAGTCATGCACAAAGTTTGATTTTTTAAATAGATTGCATTAACAAATTCTTGTGTTTCAAATCATTTTATGGATGGTGTTTTGGAATTTTGGGAAATGTTCAGCACACACACAAGATTTTGAAATATGATTTTGAAAGTGTATGAAATCGTTTTATAACAGGAGTGCAAACTTTGTTAGAATTTGTCTCATTTCTTTATTTTTCCAACGGTTCTTTCGGGTAAGATGATATCCGTGTTTTGTGGTGTTTAAAATGTCGGGCAAGTGACTAAGGCTTGTGACTTTAACATTGGAACTCCTCCACATATGTTAGAGTTGAGACGGAAAGTTACATTCCACGATGTCTGTATAAAGCTATTTGAGTGATTTCGTTAAATAAGTTTTGTTTTAAGGCATGTTGAGTCGTGTAGGTTTAATTTCACGAGGTGCATATCTTATTTGTTTATGTGACCATTTGGAGAAATCTTGGAAATCAATTTAAAGAACCCCACCTTTTGAGAATTTTAAGGGTGTGAGTCCTTTTGGAAAACTCTTTGGTTTAACCCGTGTCGAGGTTGGGACTAATGTTGATTTTAGAGTATTGCTTGCTTAAGCTTTATTTAAACGCGTTTTTGACCGACTTATGGGTCTAGCAAGCGTGGAGCATTTTGCTCGGTTTTGACTTTGAGATAGTCATGGGTCAATTGCACGGTTGTTAATGGCTCGATGTGGAGTTTTGTTGATGGGTTGTTTTGTTGCACAGTTTTGCACTTATTGCACGTTGAGTATTTACATGTTGGGTGAGTGAGTCATTCCAGGATAGGCATGTTGCAGGTAGACTGTTTTGCATTGGATCCTTGGTCACGTCAGTCAGTCGTTGGTAATGGTCGGTTGGGTATCTCGGGGTGGGACTCCGGTATTCATGTGTTATGACCTTGACTTTCCAGTAGGCACTGGGAGGATATAGTCTTGGGCACTTACCTGGGAGGTAGTCCCGATATGCCGGGCCTTGAGACGTACCTGGGAGGTAGACGTTAAGGTGTATCTTGATACGGTGTAACTAGGCTTCGTAGAGCGAGTGTGGAGGATAAGTAGACGGTGGAAGGTTGGGTATTCCACGCGTGTTGGTAATGTAGGCCGAATAGTGTCGGTTAAGGGAATGATGCCCTTTGTAATTAAGAGAATAAATGCGCAGTAACCTTTTTGAAGTAAGTAGTATATTTAGGTGTCGACTTTTGGGCTTGAGGCCAAACACCCTTAGTGTAATCGGAGATTTGTAGCCGATTTTGAAATAATAATGGCGATGGTAGTAGTAACCCTGAAATGCTTAATTGTGATGAATGGTTATGGTGAAATGACCTTCGTGGGTGATTATAAGTTTACTGGTTTGATGATCCGCGTGAAATAAATTTTGGGAACCTATAGAACTCGTGGAAGTAATCGGCAGTAATTGTAGGAATGATCGGATTCGAGTATCCTGTAGGGCATATTGGTAAGCAACTTTAGAATGGTTAGAGCTTGAGATTTGACCCGAGACGTATGGAATATCTAAGGTTGGGAGACAACCGAAGTCGCTTGGCTAGGAATGATTCCAATTGTTGGGGTGTTCTTCCGATCATAATTTTCAGTGTTCTTGAAGGAGTTTTGTTAGTAAGAAAAATATTCGAGAATTTCTAGACGGGGTGAGGAAATTAGATTCTAGTTGAGGAAAGTCCAGTGGCCACACCGAAAGGGTTCGAATGGACGTGGGAACCCGAAGCGGAGATGCGCGAGAACTATTCCAAGATATTCGTCGGTCTAGACTTCGAGGACGAAGTCTAATTCAAGTGGGGGAGAGTTGTAAAGCCCGTGTCCCGGTATGGATTTTTATGAAATTATTCTTTTATTTACTTATTTAATTATTTTTTTATATATAGTTTTGTTAGTGACGGGATTTGACGGGGAAGGCCTAGCGTGTTTAATTTTCGTGTAACGACGTGTAGGTAAAGTTCGTGTATACGTTTGCAAAGTTGTGGAAGGCTTAGGGGCTATATGGTTCTTTCTTTTGTTTGGACTTTGGGTCTCGGGAGTCGGCCCATGCAACTCATAACCGAACCTTTGTTTTTTGGGGTGTTTTGTTGCGTGTGTAGGAGTCAAGGAAAGGAGGAGGAGTTGAGAAACCCTATGCGCCACCCTCCCTCACGACACTCTCGACCGAAACCTTTCTTCCCCCTTTTGGTCGGTCTTCTTCGCTGCTGCCGGAAAAGTGCAGCCACCGCCGGCGCCTCCGGCGATTTTCTGTCGGCGTGAGAGAGAGAGAGAGGTGCGTCGAGTGAGAGAGAGTAACGAGAAAGAGAAAGAGCAGCCGGCGATCGGTTTTAGTGCATTTACCGTTGTGTCGTCGTCGTCGCGAGGTAAGAATCACCCTCCGTTTTCTTCGTCGTTTTCTATCGCAAACCACCACCGCCGGTGGTGGCTGCCGCCGCCGCCGCCGACCACCACTGCCGGTGGTGGCAGTGGGTGGTGCTTGGTGCCTGTCCAGCCTTCGTAAACCCTAAATATCTAAACCGTAACCCGAATTGAATAACCTTGGACCGTTTTATAAAATCGTCATTTTATGTGTGGAAATATGAATCTGTCACTGTTTTGCGACGGCCATAACCTTTCCGTCGTGGCTCGGATTGAGACGAATCCGGTGCCCACGGTTCACATTCGGTGCCGGGCACGCTTTTCGTGTTTTAGCGGAAGTCCGTTTCGGCCTCTAGATAGGCGTAAATTGGCTGTTTATACATCAGGTCCGGAATTGACAGTTTCGCGTTCCGTTTTTTAAAAAAAAAAAAGTCACAGTTTCTTCCACTGTTTTGGGAAAGCCATAACTTTTTATAGGAACGTCGTATTGGGGTGAAACCAGTGCCAAAATCCCCCATTCTGAGTCTAGTAAGTTTCATATGTTTTACGGAAAAACCAGTTCGGACCATAACTAGTGTCAAATTGTTGTTTTGTACTGAAAGGTCCTGTTTTTCACTGTGCTGCAAGTCGGTTTTGTAAAATCCATAGTAAATTGTAGAAAACTCGTTAGAGCGCGTGCGATATGCCCCTGGAACCCTAAGACATGGGACTTTGTGATTATGGAAAAATATTTCTGGATTTATCAGTTTATACGGGGTTAAACAGGTCCCGAACAGACCTGTGTTTTTAGAGTAAAAACTGGAAAATGTATTTTATAACTTAGTAGTCGTGGTTTTGGGTTGGGGCGTCACTTTGACATTTGTTAACACGTAATTAGGTGGGAGAAGGTGAGTGAAGTTGGACGGATTATGTTGCGGTTGCGGATACTTGCGTTGCATTAAGGCGAGTTCTCTCACTGCGTAGACTAGGAGTTACATATCTCGGTGGGACCGAGGGCTCGGTGGGACTGAGCTAGTATGGAGATCATTTAAGGTGTACTCGGTGGGACCGAGGGCTCGGTGGGACTGAGCTAGTGTGAACATCATATAAGGTGTACTCGGTGGGACCGAGGGCTCGGTGGGACCGAGGGCTCGGTGGGACCGAGGGCTCGGTGGGACCGAGGGCTCGGTGGGACCGAGGGCTCGGTGGGACCGAGGGCTCGGTGGGACCGAGGTGTGTGATTACATGTTTAAACCTTGTTTTGTTATTATACTTGTAATTGCGGTGTTGTTTGCCTACTTGCGAGTAGGGGCGATGTATGTGTGATTGCTACCTTCGTAGGTGGTAGAATTCACTAAGCTTCGTGCTTACCTCTTCCCAATATCTTATGATTTCAGGTGCGAGTAGCAGTCGGGCATGACGGTACACACGGGCGCAAGGCGAAGGCTGTTTAAGTTAAACTTTTTAAATGGGGATTTAATTATATAACTTTTCCGCTACTTAAATCTTATTTGACGGTTTAAATTAACGACGTTTATTTTCATTGTAATGGGATTTGTTAACTTATGGTTTGATTTTAATGAAAGGTATTACTTTTAAAATTTTAAATTCCTTGTAATTTTTGGGACGTTACATTCCCATTCTTAGATATTGTCACCATCAAAGTTTTTTAGCACCATGAAAAATAGGAAAAGACACTTCAACTTTGAGAGTCAAACCTGACCTTCAAATGACAAAGTGACAAGTGTCCCATGCATTAAATGCTCATGGTACTATTTAAATATGAAGACTTCTCCATGCAAATAACTAACAACTCGTGAAGATTTCTCTGTGCTCAAGACATTCTGCTTCTCTCCTCCATTGAACTAAATAACTGTCAATCTTTGTGTTTTAGAAGTTGTGTAGTTTTCAGTATTACTTTGTGAAGATTGTTAGAATAGATTTCATCTGTTCTTTCCACAACAATTTAATTGTTCTATGTGTAATTCTTGATTTTATAAATCAATAAAGAATTAATTAAAGTGAAAAATTTGTGTATTGTATTCAACCCCCCCCCCCCCCCCTCTACAATACATGTTCTTGTTCTTATTAGCCATCTGGGACTAACAAGTGGTATCAGAGCATAAAGTTTAATCTCAATAAACTTGATCTGCAATTGTTGCTTCCTCCTCAAACAATGCAGTTTCTTCTCAAAACACTTTTTCTGAAAATGGATCTATTGCTAAACCTCCTAAGTTTAATCCAAACAACTTTTCTTTGTGGAAGAGCATAATGATGCTTTTCATGGAAGGAGTGGATAACAGATACCCTACTATTCTCAGTGAGGGACCTTTTGTCCCTAGAGTTTGGGATTGCTATGAAACTCAAAGATCCGGCAAAGAAAGAGTTGGTCAAGATGATTCTAATGATTCCTCTGATGAAGAAAAATTTACTATAACCGGTCGGTATATTCTTAAGAATCCCAAGAAATATACTGATGAAGAAAAACGTCTTGTTTCTTTAGATTCCAAAGTCAGGACCATCATTGCTCTTGTTAGCTCCAATATTCTGAAATATTAGAAGTATTGAAAAATGGCCAAGTACAGAAGAACTTCCACAGAAGCTCTGCTGAGTACAACAGAAGCTCTGCCGGGCATCTCAGAAGAATCAAAGGAAGTTTGATCAAAAGTGATCAAAGACCCGAGGAAACTACAGAAGGACGCTTTCAGAAGACCAAGACCGCAGATCCTCTGTTACCAATAACAGAGCCTCTGCGGACAACATCAGAAGACTCGGAATCCGGTGAAGACTGCTCTACAGAGGAACCAGACCGCAGAACCTCTGTAACACATTACAGAGCCTCTGTGGTCCTCTAAAGACTAGGAAGATATTTATAATATCTTGCTACTGTTCCAAGACCTGTTCATCAACTTGCATGGAAAAGTACTGTCAAAACACGTGTCAAGCTCTGAGTGGACTCAATAGGGCATGGTACAAAATAGACGTCTGCGCCATTTAATGCATTTACCAAAAGTACATCTGCTCCATTAAATGCGCATGGCTCAAACAACTGCTCACACCATCCAGTTCACTATTCATGCCGTAAAAGGAACAGTGACCTACTTCATAGTCTTCTAAGTGTGCACTCCACACCTCCTAACTCATGTTATAGCTTAGCTACCAACCCCATTATTACCTTTGTGAATCCAACTACACAAAATGGACCGTTGATTTCACTAAAATCACCAACATTCTTCGCTGCTGCCGGAAAGGTGCAGCCACCGCCGGCGCCTCCGACGATTTTCTGTCGGCGTGAGAGAGAGAGAGAGAGGTGCGTCGAGTGAGAGAGAGTAACGAGAAAGAAAAAGAGCAGCCGGCGATCGGTTTTAGTGCGTTTACCGATGTGTCGTCGTCGTCGCGAGGTAAGAATCACCCTCCGTTTTCTTCGTCGTTTTCTATCGCAAACCACCACCGCCGGTGGTGGCTGCCGCCGCCGCCGCCGACCACCACTGCTGGTGGTGGCAGTGGGTGGTGCTTGGTGCCTGTCCAGCCTTCGTAAACCCTAAATATCTAAACCGTAACCCGAATTGAATAAACTTGGACCGTTTTATAAAATCGTCATTTTATGTGTGGAAATATGAATCTGTCACTGTATTGCGACGGCCATAACATTTCCTTCGTGATTCGGATTGAGACGAATCCGGTGCCCACGGTTCACATTCGGTGCCGGGCACGCTTTTCGTGTTTTAGCGGAAGTCCGGTTCGGCCTCTAGCTAGGCGTAAATTGGCTGTTTATACAGCAGGTCCAAAAAATTGACAGTTTCGCGTTCCGTTTTAAAAAAAAGAAGTCACAGTTTCTGCCACTGTTTTGGGAAAGCCATAACTTTTTATAGGAACGTCGTATTGGGGTGAAACCAGTGCCAAAATCCCCATTCTGAGTCTAGTAAGTTTTATATGTTTTACGGAAAAACCAGTTCGGACCATAGCTAGTGTCAAATTGTTGTTTTGTACTGAAAGGTCCTGTTTTTCACTGTGCTGCAAGTCGGTTTTGTAAAATCCATAATAAATTGTAGAAAAATCGTTAGAGCGCGTGCGATATGCCCCTGGAACCCTAAGACATGGGACTTTGTGATTATGGAAAAATATTTCTGGATTTATCAGTTTATACGGGGTTAAACAGGTCCCAAACAGACCTGTGTTTTTAGAGTAAAAACTGGAAAATGTATTTTATAACTTAGTAGTCGTGGTTTTGGGTTGGGGCGTCACTTTGACATTTGTTAACACGTAATTAGGTGGGAGAAGGTGAGTGAAGTTGGCCGGATTGTGTTGCGGTTGCGGATACTTGCGTTGCATTAAGGTGAGTTCTCTCACTGCGTAGACTAGGAGTTACATATATGTTGCGTTTGCTCTTGCGTGTTATTGTATGCTTAAGTGAACTAGTTGTGATGTGATAGCTAGTTGTAAATTATATAATATGTGAATGGTATGTGTTTTGTGTACACCTCGGTGGGACTGAGGGGCTCGGTGGGACCGAGGGCTCGGTGGGACTGAGCTAGTATGGAGATCATTTAAGGTGTACTCGGTGGGACCGAGGGCTCGGTGGGACTGAGCTAGTATGGAGATCATTTAAGGTGTACTCGGTGGGACCGAGGGCTCGGTGGGACTGAGCTAGTGTGGACATCATATAAGGTGTACTCGGTGGGACCGAGGGCTCGGTGGGACCGAGGTGTGTGATTACATGTTTAAACCTTGTTTTGTTATTATACTTGTAATTGCGGTGTTGTTTGCCTACTTGCGAGTAGGGGCGATGTATGTGTGATTGCTACCTGCGTAGGTGGTAGAATTCACTAAGCTTCGTGCTTACCCCTTCCCAATATCTAATGATTTCAGGTGCGAGTAGCAGTCGGGCATGACGGTACACACGGGCGCAAGGCGAAGGCTGTTTAAGTTAAACTTTTTAAATGGGGATTTAATTATATAACTTTTCCGCTGCTTAAATCTTATTTGACGGTTTAAATTAACGACGTTTATTTTCATTGTAATGTGATTTGTTAACTTATGGTTTGATTTTAATGAAAGGTATTACTTTTAAAATTTTAAATTCCTTGTAATTTTTGGGACGTTACAACTTGGTATCAGAGCACAGCTTGAGTGAATCAAACACATCTTGGTGTGTTTGGTCTCAAGTTGCGGTTATGAAATTTTAAATTCTTTTACTAAAGTCTTTTAGAATAACGGAAAAAGGAAAACCCGTTTGAGAAACGGTGATTGAGGGCGCAGTGTGTACAGTCAGCCGACGCCAATTGGGAAGGTACAATACTTAGTGTATTTATCGCTTTCTAGATCAGAGGGTATGCATGCTAGATTACCTATGTGGTTTGCACTGTACTGTATGATGATTGCTTGCTAGTGGGAATTAATGCTAGCTATAATAGGTTGTTAAGCGAAGGCCCTATAGGTCGTATGCAGTAAGAATCGCATAGCCTTAGAATATTTGATTTAGTTCTATTGCGCAGCTCTTGTTTGAGTCCAACCGTTCTAGGATAGAATCTTGTATTCGAATGTCTATTTGATTCACGCTGCATGCGACTGGGTATTCGCGAGGCAACTCGTTATGGATAATAGGGATTCCGTGCTAGCAAGGGTAGTGGGATGAGATGAAATTCCTAGTGAGCTGGGAAGAGTGTTTACATATGAGTATGTATGCTAGATTGCTTTCTAGAACATAGGAGTATGTGTGCTGGATTGTTTGGTGCTTATTACACTGTACTGCATGTTTGTTGTTTGCTAATAGGAGTTCATGCTAGCCTTGATAAGTTGTTAAGTGAATGCACTATAGGTTGTATGCGGTAGGAACCAAATAGTCTTAGAATGTCGGATTTAGTTCTATTGCACAGCTCTTGTTTGAGTCCAACCGTTGTAGGATAGAATCTTATATTCGAATGTCTATCTGGTTTTACACTGTGTGCGACTGTGCATTCGCGAGGCGACTCGTCATGACTAGTGGGGATTTCGTCATAGCAAGGGTAGTGGAGTGGGGTGGAATTCCTAGGGAGCTAGGAACAGTGTGTACATATGCCGGTGCGGGCATATGTGTGTAGTTATCGGCGAGAAACTACTTGGACCCATCGGATGGAACTCGGAACGAGTGATGATAGGTGTGGAAGGTAGTAGTAGAGCTCCTACTATCGGAAACACAGGATCAATGCTCGAGTCGGGGAAAGTCACGAGGAATCCAAGGAGTTGAGTGTGAGCGTTGTTAGTGTGAATTATTATGTGCTAATAACTCGTTGTAATATCTACCCAGAATAGCTATCACAAGGAGGAACGACTATAGTAAACCTACTAGTACAGGTGTGTACTTGATTTGCTTTGATGGGATGATCGTTGGGGTAGTGTCGAAGGTTATAAATTAGTAGTCGTTGGAATAAAAGGACGATTCTAGTATTAGCCACTTGGAGTGACGATGAGGATGATGTTTGTTTCGGGCCAAGATGGATGATTGTGCTAGAATCATAGGCTTATAGAGCCGACTTTGATTTGAGGAAAATCGTAAGGATTATTTGACGTAATTTCCCAACTTGCCTAAGAGGTTTAAATGTCCGGATGACGTTAGTGGATCGGAGAGATTTGGAGGAGTAGGAGTCGAGGCGTAGAATGCCGACTGAGTCATGCACAAAGTTTGATTTTTTAAATAGAATGCATTAACAAATTCTTGTGTTTCAAATCATTTTATGGATGGTGTTTTGGAATTTTGGGAAATGTTCAGCACACACACAAGATTTTGAAATATGGTTTTGAAAGTGTATGAAATCGTTTTATCACAGGAGTGCAAACTTTGTTAGAATTTGTCTCATTTCTTTATTTTTCCAACGGTTCTTTCGGGTAAGATGATATCCGTGTTTTGTGGTGTTTAAAATGTCGGGCAAGTGACTAAGGCTTGTGACTTTAACATTGGAACTCCTCCACATATGTTAGAGTTGAGACGGAAAGTTACATTCCACGATGTCTGTATAAAGCTATTTGAGTGATTTCGTTAAATAAGTTTTGTTTTAAGGCATGTTGAGTCGTGTAGGTTTAATTTCACGAGGTGCATATCTTATTTGTTTATGTGACCATTTGGAGAAATCTTGGAAATCAATTTAAAGAACCCCACCTTTTGAGAATTTTAAGGGTGTGAGTCCTTTTGGAAAACTCTTTGGTTTAACCCGTGTCGAGGTTGGGACTAATGTTGATTTTAGAGTATTGCTTGCTTAAGCTTTATTTAAACGCGTTTTTGACCGACTTATGGGTCTAGCAAGCGTGGAGCATTTTGCTCGGTTTTGACTTTGAGATAGTCATGGGTCAATTGCACGGTTGTTAATGGCTCGATGTGGAGTTTTGTTGATGGGTTGTTTTGTTGCACAGTTTTGCACTTATTGCACGTTGAGTATTTACATGTTGGGTGAGTGAGTCATTCCAGGATAGGCATGTTGCAGGTAGACTGTTTTGCATTGGATCCTTGGTCACGTCAGTCAGTCGTTGGTAATGGTCGGTTGGGTATCTCGGGGTGGGACTCCGGTATTCATGTGTTATGACCTTGACTTTCCAGTAGGCACTGGGAGGATATAGTCTTGGGCACTTACCTGGGAGGTAGTCCCGATATGCCGGGCCTTGAGACGTACCTGGGAGGTAGACGTTAAGGTGTATCTTGATACGGTGTAACTAGGCTTCGTAGAGCGAGTGTGGAGGATAAGTAGACGGTGGAAGGTTGGGTATTCCACGCGTGTTGGTAATGTAGGCCGAATAGTGTCGGTTAAGGGAATGATGCCCTTTGTAATTAAGAGAATAAATGCGCAGTAACCTTTTTGAAGTAAGTAGTATATTTAGGTGTCGACTTTTGGGCTTGAGGCCAAACACCCTTAGTGTAATCGGAGATTTGTAGCCGATTTTGAAATAATAATGGCGATGGTAGTAGTAACCCTGAAATGCTTAATTGTGATGAATGGTTATGGTGAAATGACCTTCGTGGGTGATTATAAGTTTACTGGTTTGATGATCCGCGTGAAATAAATTTTGGGAACCTATAGAACTCGTGGAAGTAATCGACAGTAATTGTAGGAATGATCGGATTCGAGTATCCTGTAGGGTATATTGGTAAGCAACTTTAGAATGGTTAGAGCTTGAGATTTGACCCGAGACGTATGGAATATCTAAGGTTGGGAGACAACCGAAGTCGCTTGGCTAGGAATGATTCCAATTGTTGGGGTGTTCTTCCGATCATAATTTTCAGTGTTCTTGAAGGAGTTTTGTTAGTAAGAAAAATATTCGAGAATTTCTAGACGGGGTGAGAAAATTAGATTCTAGTTGAGGAAAGTCCAGTGGCCACACCGAAAGGGTTCGAATGGACGTGGGAACCCGAAGCGGAGATGCGCGAGAACTATTCCAAGATATTCGTCGGTCTAGACTTCGAGGACGAAGTCTAATTCAAGTGGGGGAGAGTTGTAAAGCCCGTGTCCCGGTATGGATTTTTATGAAATTATTCTTTTATTTACTTATTTAATTATTTTTTTATATATAGTTTTGTTAGTGACGGGATTTGACGGGGAAGGCCTAGCGTGTTTAATTTTCGTGTAACGACGTGTAGGTAAAGTTCGTGTATACGTTTGCAAAGTTGTGGAAGGCTTAGGGGCTATATGGTTCTTTCTTTTGTTTGGACTTTGGGTCTCCGGAGTCGGCCCATGCAACTCATAACCGAACCTTTGTTTTTTGGGGTGTTTTGTTGCGTGTGTAGGAGTCAAGGAAAGGAGGAGGAGTTGAGAAACCCTATGCGCCCCCTCCCTCACGACACTCTCGACCGAAACCTTTCTTCCCCCTTTTGGTCGGTCTTCTTCGCTGCTGCCGGAAAAGTGCAGCCACCGCCGGCACCTCCGGCGATTTTCTGTCGGCGTGAGAGAGAGAGAGAGGTGCGTCGAGTGAGAGAGAGTAACGAGAAAGAGAAAGAGCAGCCGGCGATCGGTTTTAGTGCATTTACCGTTGTGTCGTCGTCGTCGCGAGGTAAGAATCACCCTCCGTTTTCTTCGTCGTTTTCTATCGCAAACCACCACCGCCGGTGGTGGCTGCCGCCGCCGCCGCCGACCACCACTGCCGGTGGTGGCAGTGGGTGGTGCTTGGTGCCTGTCCAGCCTTCGTAAACCCTAAATATCTAAACTGTAACCCGAATTGAATAACCTTGGACCGTTTTATAAAATCGTAATTTTATGTGTGGAAATATGAATCTGTCACTGTTTTGCGACGGCCATAACCTTTCCGTCGTGGCTCGGATTGAGACGAATCCGGTGCCCACGGTTCACATTCGGTGCCGGGCACGCTTTTCATGTTTTAGCGGAAGTCCGGTTCGGCCTCTAGATAGGCGTAAATTGGCTGTTTATACATCAGGTCCGGAATTGACAGTTTCGCGTTCCGTTTTTTAAAAAAAAGTCACAGTTTCTGCCACTGTTTTGGGAAAGCCATAACTTTTTATAGGAACGTCGTATTGGGGTGAAACCAGTGCCAAAATCCCCCATTCTGAGTCTAGTAAGTTTCATATGTTTTACGGAAAAACCAGTTCGGACCATAACTAGTGTCAAATTGTTGTTTTGTACTGAAAGGTCCTGTTTTTCACTGTGCTGCAAGTCGGTTTTGTAAAATCCATAGTAAATTGTAGAAAACTCGTTAGAGCGCGTGCGATATGCCCCTGGAACCCTAAGACATGGGACTTTGTGATTATGGAAAAATATTTCTGGATTTATCAGTTTATACGGGGTTAAACAGGTCCCGAACAGACCTGTGTTTTTAGAGTAAAAACTGGAAAATGTATTTTATAACTTAGTAGTCGTGGTTTTGGGTTGGGGCGTCACTTTGACATTTGTTAACACGTAATTAGGTGGGAGAAGGTGAGTGAAGTTGGCCGGATTGTGTTGCGGTTGCGGATACTTGCGTTGCATTAAGGCTAGTTCTCTCACTGCGTAGACTAGGAGTTACATATCTCGGTGGGACCGAGGGCTCGGTGGGACTGAGCTAGTATGGAGATCATTTAAGGTGTACTCGGTGGGACCGAGGGCTCGGTGGGACTGAGCTAGTGTGAACATCATATAAGGTGTACTCGGTGGGACCGAGGGCTCGGTGGGACCGAGGGCTCGGTGGGACCGAGGGCTCGGTGGGACCGAGGTGTGTGATTACATGTTTAAACCTTGTTTTGTTATTATACTTGTAATTGCGGTGTTGTTTGCCTACTTGCGAGTAGGGGCGATGTATGTGTGATTGCTACCTTCGTAGGTGGTAGAATTCACTAAGCTTCGTGCTTACCTCTTCCCAATATCTTATGATTTCAGGTGCGAGTAGCAGTCGGGCATGACGGTACACACGGGCGCAAGGCGAAGGCTGTTTAAGTTAAACTTTTTAAATGGGGATTTAATTATATAACTTTTCCGCTGCTTAAATCTTATTTGACGGTTTAAATTAACGACGTTTATTTTCATTGTAATGGGATTTGTTAACTTATGGTTTGATTTTAATGAAAGGTATTACTTTTAAAATTTTAAATTCCTTGTAATTTTTGGGACGTTACATTCCCATTCTTAGATATTGTCACCATCAAAGCTTTTTAGCACCATGAAAAATAGGAAAAGACACTTCAACTTTGAGAGTCAAACCTGACCTTCAAATGACAAAGTGACAAGTGTCCCATGCATTAAATGCTCATGGTACTATTTAAATATGAAGACTTCTCCATGCAAATAACTAACAACTCGTGAAGATTTCTCTGTGCTCAAGACATTCTGCTTCTCTCCTCCATTGAACTAAATAACTGTCAATCTTTGTGTTTTAGAAGTTGTGTAGTTTTCAGTATTACTTTGTGAAGATTGTTAGAATAGATTTCATCTGTTCTTTCCACAACAATTTAATTGTTCTATGTGTAATTCTTGATTTTATAAATCAATAAAGAATTAATTAAAGTGAAAAATTTGTGTATTGTATTCAACCCCCCCCCCCCCTCTACAATACATGTTCTTGTTCTTATTAGCCATCTGGGACTAACAAGTGGTATCAGAGCATAAAGTTTAATCTCAATAAACTTGATCTGCAATTGTTGCTTCCTCCTCAAACAATGCAGTTTCTTCTCAAAACACTTTTTCTGAAAATGGATCTATTGCTAAACCTCCTAAGTTTAATCCAAACAACTTTTCTTTGTGGAAGAGCATAATGATGCTTTTCATGGAAGGAGTGGATAACAGATACCCTACTATTCTCAGTGAGGGACCTTTTGTCCCTAGAGTTTGGGATTGCTATGAAACTCAAAGATCCGGCAAAGAAAGAGTTGGTCAAGATGATTCTAATGATTCCTCTGATGAAGAAAAATTTACTATAACCGGTCGGTATATTCTTAAGAATCCCAAGAAATATACTGATGAAGAAAAACGTCTTGTTTCTTTAGATTCCAAAGTCAGGACCATCATTGCTCTTGTTAGCTCCAATATTCTGAAATATTAGAAGTATTGAAAAATGGCCAAGTACAGAAGAACTTCCACAGAAGCTCTGCTGAGTACAACAGAAGCTCTGCCGGGCATCTCAGAAGAATCAAAGGAAGTTTGATCAAAAGTGATCAAAGACCCGAGGAAACTACAGAAGGACGCTTTCAGAAGACCAAGACCGCAGATCCTCTGTTACCAATAACAGAGCCTCTGCGGACAACATCAGAAGACTCTGAATCCGGTGAAGACTGCTCTACAGAGGAACCAGACCGTAGAACCTCTGTAACACATTACAGAGCCTCTGTGGTCCTCTAAAGACTAGGAAGATATTTATAATATCTTGCTACTGTTCCAAGACCTGTTCATCAACTTGCATGGAAAAGTACTGTCAAAACACGTGTCAAGCTCTGAGTGGACTCAATAGGGCATGGTACAAAATAGACGTCTGCGCCATTTAATGCATTTACCAAAAGTACATCTGCTCCATTAAATGCGCATGGCTCAAACAACTGCTCACACCATCCAGTTCACTATTCATGCCGTAAAAGGAACAGTGACCTACTTCATAGTCTTCTAAGAGTAGTATAAAAGGAAGACTCGTGTTGAGTTCTTCCTAACAACAATACACAACAACAGAAAAACAAGAACACTTCAATCGAACATCAAGAACACATAGCTTATGCACATTTAGAGTCATATCTGTTTAAAGCTTTGCATACTCACTGTTCTTAAATCTGTTCTTGATATATATATATTCAGTAAACTTTGAGATATTATTTCCTGTTCACTGTTTATTTATATTGTGTTCTAAATCTATCAAACATATCTGTTAGTTCTTCAAATACGCTTCCGCATCAAACCTTAAACCTGAACTAATAGATCTGATAATCTTGTTTAAAGCAAAACGGGAACCAACAATTGGTATCAGAGCAAAGCTTGGTTTTCAATATCAAGTGATCCTCGTTTAGACAAGATTCTTGATAGAAACTGTCTGTTCTTAACCTATTCTTCATTCCTTCAAACAGATTCTGTTTTACTGCCATTTTCGATTTATTCGATCTGGTAACATCCTAGAAACTGTTTCTTTCGTTAAAAACTTCATTCAATATGTCAAGACTAAAATTTAGTGCTGATGCTGATTTTCATTATTATTTCAAACTCAGCACAAATTTTAAGAAAATAATTCCTACTCTTGAGAAAGAATTAGAGGAAAGAAACAAGAGTATTCTTATTGACTCAGACAACATTGCCAAGCTTGAAGAATCAGGTAAACTCCTAAACTGTGAAAATCTTGAACTGAAAAAGAAACTATCTGAGTCAGAAGAGCTTGGTAAAAAGGAGAAAGAGAAGTTTGAGGAAGTTAAGACTGTTTTTAAAGAAGAGAAGAAAAGCCTTGAGCTTAAGTGTCTAAACTTTTCTAAACTGATTTCCAACTTTGAAAAACTTATAATCAGTGAAAATGAAAAGTTTGGAAAAGAGAAAACTCTTCTTGAGACAAAGAATATGGAACTTTCTTTCAAAATCTCAAAATTACAGAAATCTCTTGAAAAAGAGAGGAAAGAGCAGGATTTTGAAAGAAAAGAGTCTGAAAAGGTGAAGAGAGAAGGATTTCAAACAAAGTGTTTGAAAGACAAGTTTGAGAAGGAAAGAAAGGTCTTTAAAACTGAAATGTCAAATTTAACAAAGAGACTATTCGATTTGTCAAACAAGATTATGTTGGAGAAGAGGTATAAATCAGATCTTCTAAGAAAATTTGATTTAAACCTTAAAGAAAAAGATGTTTTAGCTAAAAGGCTTAAGAACCTTGTCTTAGCAAACTCTTGTGCTAAAAATTCAAATAATCCTGTTTACAAAAAGATGAAAATGGTTTGGAAAGTCAAAAACTCTATTCCTAACAAAAATGCTCCAAAGCCATTTGTTTCTACAAAGCCTTCATCTTTTCATTCATATAAATGCTTTGATCTTCTGCTTCAATTAAGAAACCTTTTCTCTAAATCTTTCTGTGTACAAAATGGGTCATTTCAAAAGAAAAATCCAAAGACCCAAAATGAGAAAGGTCATAGAAAGAAAGTTGGCAAACCAACAGAGATTGGCAAACCAGAGGACCTAAAGACAGCTCCAAATCCAAACAAAAAAGGACCCATTTGGATATGGGTACCAAAAGTTCTTTGATCTGTCTTGCAGGTACACGGACTTCTGATCATTACAGATCAGGACTCGCTCTTCAGAGGAGAAAAGGACTCCTAAACACATCAGTTTAGGACTCGCACTTTAGTGAAATAGACTCTTAAACAAATCAGTTTAAGACTCGAGCTTCATCAGAAAATGACTTCTGACCATTACAGATCAGGACTCACTCTTCAGCAAACAATGGACTCCTTAATACTTCTATTAAGGACTCAGGCTTCAAAGTTCACTATGACTCTTAAACACTTTGTTTAAGACTCATCCTTCAAAGGTTCTATACTTCACAGAACCTCTGTGGAATTGCTCAGAGCCTATGACAATCTCCACAGAACCTCTGATGAGGTTGACCTATGTTCTGTGCATTATTTATCTCTATTGATTCAAGCATAGGTCAAGGAAGAGCAGAAGGAGACCTCAAATTGATCTACAGAGGTTGATCATTCAAGGGGGAGCCAAAGGAGGATTATGATCAACAAGAGTCTCTGTCGTCCAAACTAGACACTCTAAAAGGTATGTGTCGCACAAAATCTTTTTCCAAAACAGTTTTCCAGGACAAAAATTTCTAAATATGTCCTAAAAACAATGTTTAAAAACATAAAAACTTTGGATGATCAAGAAGTTTTATGAATTATTAGTTATTAGAAATTTCCTGTAACAGAGCCTCTGCTGGCTCTGGCAGAGGTCCAAAAACCTCTGTAGGATAATTTCTTTCTACTAAAGATTTATCGATCCTCTCCAATGTTTTTCAAACGTTTTTGGTAAAAGTACAAGCTTCAAGAGATGGATAGGCAGGTTTCAAACCACAGAAATCAATCCTACAAAGGTTGTTAAATCAAGGGGGAGCGAAAAAGGAGACCTTGCTGAATCTACAGAGATTTATAAGTCAAGGGGAAGCTAAGAATACGACAGAAGAGATCACATTCGTCGATCAAGAAGAAAAATAGGTTGGTATCTCGCACTCACACAATGCCACAGAAGTCATAAGCCACAGAGTTCTTTCAACCAAAGAACCTCTGTAGATCACTCAAATCATTCAAATAACTTCTGCTGCACAAAATCTTTGAGATTTACAATTTTCTAGGACACCAACTTTCAAATAGGTCCTAAATACATTGTTAAAACTGATCAAAAACTTGGATGATTAAAAATGTTTATAAATTATTAGTTATTAGAAATTTCATGTCACAGAGCCTCTGCTGGCTCTGGCAGAGGTCCAAAAACCTCTGTAGGAAAATTTCTCTCTACTAAAGATTTATTGATCCTCTCCGTGTTTTTCAAACGATTTTCATTAAAGATACAATCTACAGAGATAAACGTTTTTCATAATCACAGAGCTTCTGTACCCACAGAGCCTCTGTAAAGATTTCCACTTGGGAATTTATGTATCTGTAACGGTAACTTTTCTGTGGTGAAAATTTAAAACCCACGCGTTTTTTATTTAATGTGGCCGCCCACGACGTCTCGTCGTCACTGACATTGATGACGTGTCGAGTTTTCATTGACGTACATATCACGTCGTCCTAGAAACTTGCACCACGCCGAATGAACTCGAGTGTGGACCTCAAATTTTATTAACTTTCTCACATTTTCACCGTTCCGAATTCTATCCGTTACCACAGTATAAAACCCAAGTTAAAATCACTTTCAAAACTTTACTATTCTCTCATCTTCTCCGGCGAACTTGCTTATTTCTTTCTGAAAACCTAGAACTTTCAAAACCTACAAATGGCTTCCAGTTCCAAATCTGCTCACGTTTCACCAACGAACTCTCCGACATCCTCTCCAGTGCATTCTGAGCACTCCCACAACCCACACATCGCCGCCGATGCCGACAGACATGACTCCGGCGACGAGGCATCCTTCGTACCCACTACCCACCTGCAACAATTTTTCTCAAATGACCATTTCGAGCAAACCCTTCCCATTAAATCGAACAACTGTTATCTTGTTCCTTCTCCTACGGCATTTGGCAAAGAACATGTCATCCTGCTAAACATCCTAGAGAACCACTTTCTTTACCCTCTTCTGAGCAAAACCGTTGAACAAATACCAGTACGTTACCTACATCAGTTTTGGCAATCTTGCCGTTATGACGCTGACACCGATTTGATCAGAGGCTACATTTCTAAACCTGACCAAAGTAAGAGCCTTGAACTGATGTTCAATCGCACCATGTTCTCATTAGAATTTGGCCTTCCAACAAGAGGACTCATGGGAATCAAAAAGTATGCACCCCAACCAACAAATGAAGAACTTGTCGACTTTCTGCACATGTTAGGGTACAACCAACAGTTGAAAAAGAGGAACGATTTCCGCAGAGCAAGACTACCTCCTCTGTGGAATACCTTATTCTCCATCCTAAATCGTTGCCTCACGGGAAAAATCGGGAGCATCGATCAAAGCTCACCTCAAATTCTCTCAATCATGTATGGTGTATACTATGATCTACCCCTAGATTATGCCACCATAATGATGCAAGAGATCATCAACACCATCGATCGCAAAATCGCCTCCCAGAAAGCCAAAATTTCTGATCACAACTGGTTACCCCCTCTGCAGTTCCAGCGAATCCTCAGTGTACTTTTCAAACCCCTACTCCTTATCCAAAAATGGCCAATGGACGGTCCCAAACCTAAGCAATTTCCTATGTCTAAGAACACCCCTACAGAACATGAGGATGGCTACCCACACATCAGGCCACTATCAAAGGTAATGTTAGGTTATGCTAGTGATGAAGAACTAGTTAGTAAGTACACACGCGTTTACAGAACTCCTGAACCCAGTTCTGTAACACCCCCGCGTATAGGAATGCTCATAGGAGGTAATGTAGTAGAGAGACTTACAGAAGAAGAATGGAAGATAAAGTTGGCTAAACACAAGGCCAACCAGAAGAACTTCAGAGATATAAGGAAAGACCTCTATTCTTCAAAGAGGAAGTCTTCTGAGGGATCTAAAGAGAAGAAGAAGAAAAAGGGAAAGAAAACCAAGACCCCTACAGAGGAACAACTTGCCTATGCTTCTGCTATCCAACAAACTCCTGCAGAACCATCTTCTCCACCCACTGAACATCCCACAGAACCCTCATCTCCACTGTTGATCCAAACCCTCAGTGATTTGATAATGACCCTATCTTAAATACTTAGTGAAAATTGTAAGTAAACAATATGTATCAGAGTTTCACTATCGCTGATAAGTACTAAGATCTTACAGTACTGCTGATAGGAACTCTCGCTCTTTTAGATCAAACATTCAGCGAACACTATTCACCATATCGCTGAGTCCGTTCAGTCCTTATGGTGATCGCTGATAAGTTAGTTGTTTACTTATGATCCCTGAAGACAAGATTCACGTCAACAAAGGTTCTACGCTGAAGTCGAAGATCAAGCTCAAGAACCAGCGACAAGTCTCCTAATGAACTGATGCGGATCAGCGAAGACTCAGATTTGTCCACTCAACGTGAAGTATCAAGTACAAGACTTCAGCTATCGCTGAACTTTATCATTCGCTGATTAGTAAATGATAATCGCTGAATCAACAAAAGCTGATCATGAAGTCCTCCGTACAAAGTACTTTTGTCTTAACCTCCCTTGCACGCCACCGTACGAAATGTCAGAAAAGAACCTCCGAAAATCTGAAATCGTACAACCACTCTGATACTACACTGTTCATTCATGCGGCTACTAAGGTTGTCAACAAAGGTCAATGACATGCAACCAATCCACTGATGACACGTGTAAAGTGTATACTGAATTGCATTAAATGCATGCAGTATATAAAGAGATGAACTCACTTCACTTGAAGTAACTTGCTAACTCTGGTCAAGTTCAAATCTCTTAAGATAGGATTTTATTAGTAATCTCCTTATCTTTCTTAGTGCAAGAAAACCTTAGTGTTCCAACTTGTTTAGATTTAGGTTTATCCTTAATCTTGTTTCCGCAACAAGCTGTAAATTGTTAATGATTTATCAATAAACAATTTAGAAAAGAAAAATAGTGTGTTTGTATTCAACCCCCCCTTCTACAAACTTGTATAGGCCTTTCGGGACCAACAAGTGGTATCAGAGCGGATTTGTTTAATCTCATAAACAAGATCTAATCTAAGATATTTCTCTTCCTTGCTATTATCTGAAAATGGCCAACTCAAACACAAACACTCAGTATATTGACAATGGTTCTCTTGCAAAACCCCCTAGATTTTCCAGAGACAACTTCAACTTATGGAAAAATAGGATGACACTCTTCTTAGAAGGTGTAGACCCTACTATACCTTACTATCTTGAAAACGGTCCACACATCCCTGTAACGATTGATCCTGCCGTTCCAGCCACTGCAACTAGAGCTGCTATTCCAGAAAGGCTGATTCCAAAGGAAATCCATCATTGGACCGATGAAGACAAGAAGAAAGTGGCTATAGATACAAAAGCCAGATCCATACTATCCATGGCTCTTCCTGACGAAGTCTACCATTCCTTCATGAACCTGAAATCATCAAAAGCCATGTGGGACACAATATGTGTTCAGTATGAAGGAACGTCTGAAGTCCAGGATTCAAGAAAGATCAACCTGGTAAGACAATACGAAAGCTTCATTTCTGGTAAGAATGAAACTCTCTCTGAAGTACATCAACGTTTTAATTGCTTAATTATAGATCTTAAAACGGTTGGTAAGGAATATTCTAACTTTGAAGTTCTGACAAAGTTTTTAGAATGTTTACCTGAAAGCTGGGACAATTATTCCATGTGTCTCAAGCTGTCGAAAGATCTAAGATCAATGACACTTGCTACCTTATATGGCACATTGTTGAATCATGAGCAATCTAGCCATCTTAAGAATAATCTTGTAAAAGATTCCAAAAGCACCCCTGTTGCTTTAATCTCAGAGGAACCTTCTACTCAGCGACCCGTAGTCACTATCACTGAGTTAGAAAGTAACTCTGAAAGGTCATCAGATTCTGATTCTTCAGATGATGAATCCTTGGCTCTCCTAACTAAAAAGTTCAGGAGATTCGCCAAGAAGAAATTGTTTAGAAAGAACAAAACTCTTTCTATAGCTGACAAGCCTAAGTCATCAGCTTTTGTTGATAAGGCTACTGCTACTTGTTTTAACTGCGAAAAGACAGGTCATTTCGCTAACGAGTGCAGGTCAAAGAAAATCATGAGACCTTCAGCTTTTACAAAGAAATCCTTTGTTCCAAGGAATAAAGACGACAAATACTTAAAGCTGAAGGAGAAGTATGCAAAGCTGAAAAGCTTTAAGAAGAAGGGAAAAGGCCTGATGGCTGACTATGATTGGGTTGCTTCTGATGAAGAAGCCTCATCATCTGATTCTGAAGATGATGAAGCAAATCAATGTCTCATGGCTAAGATTGAAGAAGAGGAAGAAAGTTCAGACATTCCCTCCACTTCAACATCTACCATTCAGGTATCACCTTCCTTCTTTACCAATATTGTAAATATTGATGAAGCTGATAGTCTCCGTAAAATCGAACTACTGACTAGAAGTTTATACGAAGCCATGAACGGCAAAGCTGTGGTTGAAAACCAAAATCTTGATCTCGCTGAAAAGCTTAAAAATTGCCACCTTCAAATAGAAAAGCTTTCTAAATTTGAAGAAGATTTTAAAGATCAAGTCCATTTAAATCAGCTAGTCAAAATCGAACGAGCGGAAGCTATCGCTGCTTTAAAAGCTGAACAAGCTACTGTTGAAGGATGGTGTAATTCTTCAACAAAGATCACTGAGATAATTAAGGCTCAGATTCCTCTGAGTGATAAACGTGGTCTGGGTTATAAATATGATACTCCAATACCAACCACTGAACGTTCAATGCTTAAATTTGGAACGTTCGTATCCTCAATAGCTGACACTTCTTCATCTCAGTACTCCTCTTCGATTACACCAATCCCTGAGGAAACTCCTACCTCAAAAGGTAAGGAGAAAATGGTTTATTCAAAACCTACCTCTGTCTCTAAAAATAAAGGTAAAGGAATTGTAATTTATCAAAATCCTCAGAAGGGTACTTTGGTACCTAAGCTGAATGCTTCCAAAGCCTTAGTGATTCATTCATCTGGTTCTAGAAATCAGACCTCTGGATCAGTTCAGCGACCTACTCCTAGACTCAGAGTAGATGTCCTTGGTAAGAAATCTGAAGAACTGAATGTTCGTCCTATTTCAAAAACCAATAGTGTACTTGGTGCTGGCACTTCAAATTCCAAATTAAAAGCTCAGCACACAAGTGGTCCTAGAACTAATTTTAGTTATAGGAAATGTTATCACTGTGGACTTACCGATCATATTGCAAGTAAGTGTCCCACAACCACCAAAGCTGATAAGATAGCTAAGGTGAAGATAGCACCCAAGAAGACCAAACCAGTTGCAAGTCAGGTCAAGGTGACTCCTACCTCTGAGGTCAAGAAATTGACTAAAGTGAAGAAGGACAAAGCTGAATCTTCAAATGCTGCGAAGACTGCTGAACCCACTCCAACCACTTCCACTGACAAACGCGTATACATGGCAAAGTGGGTACCCAAGCAAAACTAATCTTCCTTTGTATTGCAGGTTAAGAAGGGTATCTGGTATCTCGATAGCGGATGCTCTAGACACATGACTGGAAAGAAAAGCCTGCTCGTTGAATACAAGGAAGAGAAGGGTCCCTCTGTGACTTTCGGTGGAAATGGAAAAGGACACACCCGAGGGTATGGTGTACTTTCAAATGGTACAACATCCTTCAGAAGAGTCGCATATGTTGAAGGGCTGAAGCATAATCTTCTGAGCATCAGTCAGCTTTGCGACATGGATAACAAAGTGATTTTCACTAAGAAATCCTGCTTTGTCTCTGACAAAAAGGAGAAGATAGCTCTCAGCGGTTATCGCTTGGAAAATGTTTACGTTATAAACATGGACTCAACAACCACTGAGAACTCCTGTTTCTTCTCAAAGGCATCTTCTGATGTCAACTGGCTATGGCATAAGAGGCTCTCACATCTCAACTTCAAGACACTGAATACTCTTTCATCCAAAGAGTTAGTCACTGGTCTACCTCAACATTCATACGCCAAAGAATCCTTATGTTCAGCGTGTGAAAAAGGAAAGCAGACCAAGGCAAGCTTCAAGTCCAAGAAAGTTTCCTCAGTGTCATCTCCTCTTCAACTACTCCATATGGATTTGTTTGGCCCCATTAACAAACAATCCATCGCTGGAAAGAAATATACGCTGGTCATAGTTGATGAATTCTCTCGTTACACATGGGTAATGTTTCTCCGTTCTAAGAGTGACACCCCTGAAGAACTCATCACCTTTGTTCGGAAGATGGAAACTCTGAACAATATGACTGTTCGCTCAATAAGGAGTGATCATGGAACTGAATTCAAAAACAGTTCTCTTGATTCCTTCCTTGAGAGCAAGGGTATTTCTCACAACTTTTCGTCAGTGAGAACACCACAACAAAACGGAGTCGCTGAAAGAAGAAATAGAACAATTATTGAAGTTGCACGTTCAATGCTCAGCGATTCTCACCTGCCTACTCAGTTTTGGGCAGAAGCTGTCAACACGGCTTGTTTTACGCAAAACAGGTCGCTGATAGTCAAAAGATTCAAAAAGACAGCCTATGAACTTTTTCATGGGAAAAAGCCTTCAATCAGCTTTCTTCACATCTTTGGTTGTCAGTGTTTCATACTGAACAACAGAGATGCCCTTGGAAAGTTTGATCCTAAGGCTGATGATGGAATCTTTCTTGGATACTCCTCAGTTTCCAAAGCCTTCAGAGTCTTCAACCGAAGAAGACAAACTGTAGAAGAAACTATTCACGTCACGTTTGACGAATCCCGTTCAGCGAACTCTAAACCGAACGCTGATACAGAAGAACTGAATCAATGGATGTTTTCTCATCTTTGTGATTCAGAAGATGTTCCCACTACTCATACTCATACAACTGAAAATGATGGTCCTACTATCATTCCCAATATGCAGAATAGTGAAGCTGAAACATCTTGGGTCTCAGCTGTTCCTATAAATACTATACCCGCAGTTGATCCAAATGTCTCAGAAATTCCATCTATTTCTCAGCAATCAGTGAATGAAGTGTCAAATGCAAGCATTCCTCTTTTAGCTGATTATCTAGAAGTAGCTGAAGCCTCATCTTCAGTTTCTCAAGTTCAGACTGAGTCAGCGACGCATGCTCCGGCTCAGCGATGGACTGTAAATCACCCAATCGATCAAATTCTTGGTGATCCCAACGCTGGTATTCAGACTCGTAGAAGTGCAGGTAATATTTGTTTATTTGTTAACTTTATTTCTCTAACTGAACCAAAGAAAATAGATGATGCCCTCAGAGATCCAAACTGGGTCAGCGCTATGCAAGAAGAGCTGACTGAATTCGAAAGAAACAAAGTTTGGAAACTTGTTCGGAGACCAACTGACAAAACAGTGATAGGCACTAAGTGGGTCTATCGAAACAAGTTGGACGAACATGGTACTGTAACTCGCAACAAAGCTCGTCTTGTTGCTCAGGGATACAGACAAGAGGAAGGTATAGATTATGACGAAACCTTTGCTCCAGTAGCAAGACTTGAATCTATTCGTCTTTTCTTAGCATATGCTGTACACAAAAACTTCACTGTACATCAAATGGATGTTAAGTCAGCGTTTCTAAATGGAAAGCTGAATGAAGAAGTTTATGTGGAACAACCTCCAGGATTCTCAGATCCTAAGCGTCCAGGTTATGTTTATAAGCTGGATAAGGCACTTTATGGCTTGAAGCAAGCTCCTCGTGCATGGTATGACACTTTTTCTACTTATCTCCTTCTTGAAAAATTTGAGAGAGGTAAGATTGACAAAACTTTGTTTTTTAGAAAAATAAAAGGTCATATCATTTTAGTTCAAATATATGTTGATGACATTATATTTGGTTCTACTAACCCTGAGCTTTGTACCCGTTTCGCTGATAGAATGAAAGATGAGTATAAAATGAGTATGATGGGTGAACTAACATATTTCCTTGGTCTTCAGATTAAGCAAACTGAAAAAGGAACTTTTATAAATCAGGGAAAATATGTTAAAGATATGCTGAAAAAATTCGACTTAACTGAAAGTTCAGCTATGAAAACCCCTATGGCACCACCGCTGATACTTGATAAGGACACAAAGGGTGTTCCTGTCAATGTCACGCTGTACCGTGGGATGATCGGCTCACTACTGTATCTTACAGCTAGCCGACCCGATATTATGTTTGCAACATGTCTATGCGCACGATATCAAGCTGAACCTAAGATATCTCATATGAAAGCTGTAAAGCGAATCTTTCGATATCTTAAGGGTACAGCGAATCTAGGTCTTTGGTATCCCAAAGATTCAGGATTCGATCTAACCGCCTATTCAGACAGTGATTTTGCAGGTTGCAAAATGGATAGGAAAAGCACCACAGGAGGATGTCAGCTCCTGGGTGGAAAGCTGGTAAGTTGGACAAGTAAGAAGCAAAACTCAGTGTCCACTTCCACAGCTGAAGCTGAATATGTAGCTGCTGGAAGCTGTTGTTCTCAAGTTTTGTGGATGAGAAATCAGCTACTAGACTATGATCTTCAGCTCTCCAAAATTCCAATCTATTGCGACAGCACAAGTGCCATCGCTATAGCAAACAATCCAGTGCTACACTCAAAGACAAAACACATAGAAATCAGATATCATTTTATCAGAGATCATGTGATGAATGGTGATATAGAACTTCATTTTATCCCAACTGATTATCAGTTAGCTGATTTGTTTACCAAACCTCTTGATGAGACAAGATTCAACTTTCTCATCAGCGAGCTTGGAATGCTGAACTTTGAAGGATAAATCTTCAGCGGTTCACATTTAAATCAGCGATACGTTTATACATTCTTGTATAGGCTCTGGATAAAATAAACTTGTACAATCCATTTCATCATCTTCTCTCTGAATAAATTGGGTTAAACTGATATCAAGGTATGTTTTCTCTGACAAAACGCATGAAAATGCAAGATTTCAAATTCCTTCTTCGCTGAATATCTCTTCCTTAAACAGCGATATTTTGAAATTTCTTAAAACCCTCACTGATATTTCTATTCAGTGCTTCATATTTTTTCCAAAGAGTCCCTGAGTTTTTCTTTCAAAACCTCAGAGACAACGAAAGAATGTGAAAGGACAGTTGTGACGTCATTGCAACGGATAACACCAGGCACGCTCTTTTTCTGACACACGTTTGCACGTTTCGTTGTCTATCCAATCAAATGCAAACACGTGTCCGTGTCATGATGAAAAACTTTCCCGCTCAAGTTTTTCTCTCTCTACTCTCTTCCTATATAAACACTCTCAAAGTTTATATTTGTCTTTTACGCGAATCAATCTTTCTCCGCAAGAAAAGAATACTGTTGCATTTTGTGCTCTCAATCTTCAAGAACTGTTCATCATCTTCTTCATCAATCTCAAGGTTATTATGTTCTTATCTATTATCAAATGCAAATAACTTGTTTTCGATCTTATCATTGTTTTATACAAGATCAAACAAAAGAACTCAAAAATAAAATCATTTTCTTTCATGGTTTTATAAACACAACCATTTCATGGTTGTTCTTCAAGTTTTAAATCTAAAATCTTAAACTTGTTCTTCTTTCGTATCCATTTAAAAAAAAAAAAAAAAAAAAAACAAGAAAAACCCTAATCTTCATTAAGACTTTTTTGTCTGAATGAAATGGACAAAATTCGAAAAATCTTAATGGAAATTTTCTTTCCACATTAAGATATTTCTTATTTGTTAACATCTTTGGTTGAACTGATAATACAGTGTAATGGCAACTTCAAAGCTGAATGTTACCGCTGAATCCATCTCCGCTGATTCTGAGGAACTGGAAATCACCAAAGCTCCTCAGGTTAAGTTTGAGCTGGATCAACTAGACTGGACAAAGGCAAACAACCTTTCAGCGCTTCTCGAGTTTCCTCCTCGGAAGCAGGTATCCCATCTAGACGACGCTGTAAATTTTTTGAAGAATAGCCCCATCTACACAGCACTGACAATCACACCTCCTGCCAGTCAGCGTCTATTACCCCAATTCTGGTATTCTGCCAGACACACCGACCTACCCTCAGCCAAAGATCCATCTAAAACCATCGACTGCATACTCAGCGATACTGAGTATGGCACCATCAAAATAACCCCCGCAATAATCCGCAAAGCTCTGAAATTCCCTAACGCTACCTCAGAAAATCCTTTCATTCCATTTCCTGACCACAAGAAGCACGCTGACAGGGAAGAAATCATTGCTTTCCTTGATGCGATGGGTTACATCTGGGAGACTGGAAGAAACAAGCTACCTGAGAAGAAGCTGACGCTAATAAAGAAATCCAAGATGCCCAGCGAGATGAACTTCATCTTCGCTCACCTGATCAGCTGCATGACAGCGAAATCCAGATCTTCTGATCAAGCCGCTCAACCTCAGCAGGCCATGGGTTACGCACTGCTGAAAGGTCTCAACATTGACTGGGCCTCCATCATCTATGAAGACCTCATTCAACGTGTTGATTCTGCCGCTGACCGACCAGCATGGGTTCCCTACCCACGATTCATCAGCGCCATCTTTCAATACGGCCTGAAGGACATCTATCCTGAAGAGGGTGATCTGAAACTCTCTCAGATTGGCCCTAAAGTTCTCGACTTCAAGCCTGTCGCCAACGAGGTACGTCTCTCTACCCTTCTCACTCTACTTAATTCTCCGCTTTCTGTGGCTCCTTCAGCGACAATACCCCTCGCTGATTCCCAGGCCACAAAATCCATTCCTTCTAAGAAAAGGAAACAATCTCTTACCCCCCTTGATTCCAAAAGGATCAAGAAAACCAAGGAGCAACCCCAGCAACTCCATGCTGAAGACTCCTCAGCTCATTCTGAAGAGCTGAAGGAAAGTTCCGTGGTACGCTCTGCCACACCAATTCAAGCCATCCCTTCTAAACCTACTTCAGCGTCCTTAAACGCTGAGGTTAGAACTTTGGAATCTACCCAACCTTCTTCAGTCTCTCAAAAGACTGATGAAGTACTTCTCAGCGAATCCAACGCTGAACTTGCAACCCAACCCCAATTCTTATCCTTCGCTCCTCCCTCTACTTCTTTGGACACTCCTCCAGTCAACACTGGAGATGCCATCATTCAAGAAGCCGTTGAAGCTTCTCAGCGAATGACGAAGAAAGGACCTGCAGAGATCTCCATCCCTCACGGAACTTTTGAGGGAGATATGGAACACTATGGAGGGACTCGAAACTTTGATGAGTTCGTCAACGCTCCTGCAGGTACAGATCCCACCTTAAACACTGTAACTAAACCTGAAACTTCTGAGCTTTCCTTTGTTCACAAGTACTTATATGTTACAGGTCCTTATTTGGGAGACATCAACCAGTCTCTGAAGTCTATGGAGATGAAACTTACGGATCTCACCACCGGTCTATCAAATAACTCTACAGCTGTAACAAACGCTGGAGAGAATCTGACGAAGCTGACTACTGTGGTGGAAAAGAAGGCCTCCTCTGATGACATCAAAGACCTTGATAAAACTCTCGCCGATTTTGCCAAAGTGCTCTCCGACATCTACACTGACTACACCAACCTCAAATCGTCAGTTTCCACCGTTTCCAGCGAGGTTACAACGCTGAAGAAATCGGTTGGTACACTCGAAGGTGATATGTCAGTGGTCAAGACCGACTTGGGCTCAGTGAAGACCGACCTTAGTTCTGTCAAGACAATGATCGAGATGCTGGTGAACAAGGCAAACAATCCAGCTCCTGCTCCGGCCCCTGCACCTATTTTGGACTCGTTCACCGCAGAGGATCGCCAAGAGCTGAAGAAAATCACGCCTGCTATTTCTGGCCTAGAAGACAGAATAGCTAAGCTTGAAGGTTGTGTGAAAGTCTCTGGCCCAGAAGACAGAGACAACACCAATGCTGAATCTACCCATTCCTCCCCCGCCCATCATGAGAAAGAGGGGGAGAAGAGCGCTGAACAGGAGAAGAGCGCTGAAGATCAGAATAAAAGCGCTGAAGACCTTTCCCATGATGAATCTATCAGGGGAGAGGGTACTGGACCTCAGGGAGATGAAAACCCTGAGGGAACCGAGAAGCTCGCCTCTGTATCTGAGGGGGAGCAACTCGAAGAAGATGCTGAGGAATCCGAAGCAGAAGAAGACGAAGACATCGACATCCCTGAAGCTGAACCATCCTCCTCTCCAAGGAACGATGATGATGATGATGAAGATGACGATGATTTCTTTGTCGTCAAACATGCTCCTCGAAAAGCTCTTAAAGGGATCGTGATAACCGAATCCACAGGGGAGAAGACAAAAACAAAGACAAAGCACTCAGCCTCTGGCGCTGAGAAAAGCAAAGACAAAGGCATCGCTGAAGATGATAATCTGGCGATCCTACTTGCAAAGCCGATTTGTCAGGTACACTAAACTTATTTTTCCTTCCCTGATCATCTCTGAACAATCAGTTATCCATTCCACAAACACCATACATATCCACATTTTTTTTCTATCTTTTCTACCCAAGTTCTTCTACCCAGTTCTTATTTGTAAGATCGCTGCGTTTCAGCTAGTCCTCTCCCCTGTTTGAGGATATCGCTGAAAGATCTTCCATTGCGACTTCACCAATAATTCCAGCTACCGCTGAAGACATAATCCCAGTCTTAGATTTAATCTCTGAGACTGATGAACCAGAAGAACAACCTCTCTTGCACAGAAACAGACCTTCCTCAGTTCCTCAAAAGCTGAGTGAAGAAGATCAAAAGAGGAGAGAAGAAATAATAAAGCGATTCGAGGATCAGCGAATCATCCTAAGGCGCGATCAACTACCTTCAGTTCCTCCTAAGTTCAGAATTTCAAAAGCTGAATACCAGGATCATCTCAGAGCTGAACGCCTCATCGCTGAAAGGAAGGAAGCTGAAGATAAAGACAGAGAATACGCCATCAAGCTCACTCAAGAATCTGTCAAAGACCCCAAGCTGAAGCGTATTCCCATTCACATCCAACGAAAGCTTTGGGAACAAGCCCAGAAGATCGTGGAAAAGAAAGCTGAAGTTTCTCAGACCACCCTGATCTGGTGTAAAGAGAAAATCCACTTCAGATATCGTCCAGCGAAGATCAACAAGGTATTCATCTCTGGAAGAACCTCCATCGGAGTACCTATTGTTGACATCAAACTGTTCAGAGAAGATGACTCATCTGAAACCTTTCGTGCTGACACTGTAAAAAGGTATGGTCTCTCTGAATGGCTGGAGATGAGGTTAGCTATCCAACCATCAAAATCTAAGTACAAGGATCATTTCGAAAAGCTGATTAACAGACAGATCGATTTGATATCTTCTTGTGTGGATATCCCTCCTGTTCCTGATCTAAAGCCGAAAAGAAAAAGGGGCTCTCCAAGGAAGAAACGTCAAGATTCAAACTCAGGTCCTATCATACGAAATGAAACTGGAATTGGTTTCTCTCGCGCTGAAGTACTTGGTCCTGATCCTGATCTATCTGCCCTTGACATCTCTTTGCCACCATGTGAACTTTTCGTCCCTGGTAAAGTCATCAGTAATCCTTATGGAATATTCTTTCTTGACTACGACGGACGTAAATGTTTTCAACGGATCGCTGAGCTTCCAATCACTCCAATCGAACAGCTCAAAGATCTCATCTACTGGTGCGACTTCAGAAAAGACATTCAGGCACGACACCTAAAACCCCTGATTTTTGAAGCTGCTCTGAAGCTAAAGAATAAAGGAGAAAAGGTTCCTGACTGGATGATTCCAACTGAAAAGACAACCCTTGATGAACTTCTCATTAAGGAAGAACCCTTTGAAGGCTGACAACAATCACCATTTTTCTCTATTGTATCAGTCATCCTTCAGTACTTGTAATTTATTTCGCTTGTACTTGTAATCTTTCTTATTCATATTGTAACCTGATTCAAAGATTTAAAGAAAGATTTCAGCGAATGTACTTTACTCCATCAGTACTGAAAAGATCCCAGAAAACAGTAAAAGGGACAAATATTTTATGAGTTCTTTTTATCCTTATGTTTTTCAATAAATAGCAATTTTCTCTGTTGCTATGTCATAATCAAATAGGGGGAGATTGTTGATCCAAACCCTCAGTGATTTGATAATGACCCTATCTTAAATACTTAGTGAAAATTGTAAGTAAACAATATGTATCAGAGTTTCACTATCGCTGATAAGTACTAAGATCTTACAGTACTGCTGATAGGAACTCTCGCTCTTTTAGATCAAACATTCAGCGAACACTATTCACCATATCGCTGAGTCCGTTCAGTCCTTATGGTGATCGCTGATAAGTTAGTTGTTTACTTATGATCCCTGAAGACAAGATTCACGTCAACAAAGGTTCTACGCTGAAGTCGAAGATCAAGCTCAAGAACCAGCGACAAGTCTCCTAATGAACTGATGCGGATCAGCGAAGACTCAGATTTGTCCACTCAACGTGAAGTATCAAGTACAAGACTTCAGCTATCGCTGAACTTTATCATTCGCTGATTAGTAAATGATAATCGCTGAATCAACAAAAGCTGATCATGAAGTCCTCCGTACAAAGTACTTTTGTCTTAACCTCCCTTGCACGCCACCGTACGAAATGTCAGAAAAGAACCTCCGAAAATCTGAAATCGTACAACCACTCTGATACTACACTGTTCATTCATGCGGCTACTAAGGTTGTCAACAAAGGTCAATGACATGCAACCAATCCACTGATGACACGTGTAAAGTGTATACTGAATTGCATTAAATGCATGCAGTATATAAAGAGATGAACTCACTTCACTTGAAGTAACTTGCTAACTCTGGTCAAGTTCAAATCTCTTAAGATAGGATTTTATTAGTAATCTCCTTATCTTTCTTAGTGCAAGAAAACCTTAGTGTTCCAACTTGTTTAGATTTAGGTTTATCCTTAATCTTGTTTCCGCAACAAGCTGTAAATTGTTAATGATTTATCAATAAACAATTTAGAAAAGAAAAATAGTGTGTTTGTATTCAACCCCCCCCCCCCTTCTACAAACTTGTATAGGCCTTTCGGGACCAACATCCACCACAAATCCAAGGTCCCTCTGCCCCTCCCTCTTCCAAAAGAAAAAGAAAGTCAAAATCTACAGAGGAGGGAGCACCAAAACCAAAGAAGAGGAAATAAAAGAAGAAACCATCTTCTCCTCTGCAATCAATTTCAGAGGGAATCGAAGAAGAACAACCTCAATCACAACCTCAACCTTCACCTCTGCAAATCCAAATAATTACAGAGGGTCGTGATACACTTCTGCCAAGACAAGGGACTGCAGAAGAAGAGGTCCAAATAGGTAAAGTTACTGAAAATAGGTTAGAGGATAGGGTAGAAACGTCTGGAGGAAAAGAAAATGAGAAAGGAAAAGATGCTGAAGATGAAGAAGGCACACATCCCTCACCCCCTCCCAGTGCAACCCACACATCTGACACCGCAGGTCTAGCTGCAGAAGGTGTCATTGAAAAAGAGCAGCACAGCTCGAACCTCACCCAACCCATCCAGCCAGAGGTTACTCTTTCAACCTCTGTGCCCACAGAAGCCGGGGAATCCATTCCTAGGGAGTCTCCTCAGAGAGACTCACCTATAGTTCGTGATCCATCGCCCCAGATCACACTAGAACACCCTACAGAGGAATTCGTTTCCTCTGACACGCACAATATAGGGCCAAAACTTCTTTCAGAGAGAAGTAGAGAGCACTATGACGAAGAGACTCTAGACAAGTCTCCGAGTCCACAGAAGAATATTCCGATACCCACCTCTGGAGTGGATTTGGACAATGTTCTTCACAGAACTTCTGTAGAGACTGAAACTCAGGTTTCTTCTCGAGGATCAGATGGGAATCCTTCCACCCCCAACGTACAAACAAGGGTGAACGAAGGTGTCCCAGGAACAGGGACTCACCCTGGAGAAGGAGTTGTTCCTCCAGAGGTTACCCCAGAGGAACATGTTACAAAGGATGAGTTCCAAGCCTTTGTAACCTCTGTAACTCAAACATTGAATGAGTTGCAAAGCTCATTCACGATTTTTACAGATTCAACTTCAAACGCGCTTACGGGATTAAATACCAAAGTGGATACCTTATCCACAGAGGTTAAAACAGCCCTTGAAGAAATGAAGTCATCTACAGAAACTTCTGCTACTGCTGCCATCGCCTCTGCCACTAACATTGCCAAAACAACCGCTGCAGATTTCGAGAAAAGTGCGACCAAAGCCTTCAAAACTTCGATCGCAATCTACTTTGAAACAATGAATAAAAATGCAGCAAGGCAAGCAGCTCAAGACACCTGCAGAACAGAAGTTGCTGCTAAAAGAAGGCAGGATGAATAAAAATGCAGCAAGGCAAGCAGCTCAAGACAACTTCAAATACGTGATTCCACGGTATCACGATTATGTTTAGCATCACTCGTGTTCTTCATCATGAAACCCAGGAACAAATTATGATTCACCAAATCATGAATGCAACATCTTGGAAGATTCATAAACATAAACATGAAATCTGGAAACACAAAATCATGAATCGAAAAATCGGAGAAACCCAAAATCATGAATCCAAACCCAAAATCGAAACCCAAAATCATGAATCGAAACCCAAAATCGAAACCCAAAATCATGAAGAACATCATCTGCGAAACCCAAACCCAAAATCGGTTGAAGAACATCATCTGCGAAACCCAAAATCGAAACCCAAAATCATGAATCGAAACCCAAAATCGAAATCCAAAATCTAGAAAACCCAAAATCATGAAGAACATCATCTGCGAAACCCAAACCCAAAATCGGTTGAAGAACATCATCTGCGAAACCCAAAATCGGAACCCAAAATCGAAACCCAAAATCAAGAAAACCCAAAATCGAAACCCAAAATCATGAAGAACATCATCTGCGAAACCCAAACCCAAAATCGGTTGAAGAACATCATCTGCGGAACCCAAAATCGGAACCCAAAATCATGAATCGAAACCCAAAATCGAAACCCAAAATCATGAAGAACATCATGAATCGAAACCCAAAATCGAAACCTAAAATCATGGTCAGCGGCGGTGGTGGTGGTGCGTTTGGCGGTGGTGGACAGCGATTGGCGATGGGGGTGGTGCTGTTGTCGGCGGTGGTGGTGGTGCGTTTGGCGGTGGTGGACAGCGACTGGCGGTGGGGGTGGTGCCTGTTGTCGACGGTGGTGGTGCGTTTGGCGGTGGTGGACAGCGACTGGCGGTGGGGTGGTGCCTGTTGCCGCCGGCGGCGGCGGCGGATTCGATTTTTCCATCGCTGCTTTTCTCTCTCTCTCTCTCCTGATTCTTCCATCTTCCATTGTTGCTTCTCTCTCTCTCTATCCAGATTCTTCAATCGCTACTTTTTCTCTCTCTCTCTCTCTCCTGATTTTTTGGGATGTTTATGGGAGACGTATCTGTTTTTGACAAATATACCCTTACAAGGGTGTTTTGTGTATGAAATTAATTCAAAAATACCTACTAATTACAATGATTGCCACCGGATTAATCACAATCGTCCATCAATTGATCGTATGGTATTTACATTAGTTGCATAGTTTGTACAAATATACTGGTTTGCAAAAAATACCACCCCTATATATATATATATATATATATATATATATCAAGTCACAAAAACCAACACCGAGATTTAACGTAGTTACACTATCGGTATTATAACACCCCGACTTTTGGGAGTATGTGTATTCTTAGTCTTTTGACTTATAAGTCTTACTTCCGTATGAGTAACCTTTGGAGGGATGTACATTGTTTTAGGAAGAGGCTTATGTTATTTGTTTATGTCTTTCCGCATGGAGAAAATGTGTGGTTTTATCTTGGTTTATGAGTCTTGTTGTAAGTCTTCGAGAATAGGATCGAATCGGGTCAAAAGTCGAGGTTTCGGGACCCGAGGCATACCCGGCGACTGTGCCAGTGGCATAGTTGCGAGGTCACAATCACGCGTGGGTCATAACCCACGGTACATCGTAAGCGAGAGTGCCCGACGATAGTGCCAAGGGTCACTCTCGCTGGTCACAATCGCCGAGAGGAAGAGGGTCGCGATACCACTTCGGCGAGAGTGCCATGGTCATTCTCTCCTGTCATAGTCGCACACGGTCTGACAAACGTTTTCTGTTTAGTCCGATTTTGGAGAGCTTTTACCCACTTTTCTCACTTTACTCAAAAAACATTTTCTCTTCTCGTTGAATGCGATTTTCAGCTACCACAAACCCTTTTCATTTATTGCAAGGATCAAATCCATTTAGAAGCATTGATTCTCATCCCTAGCCTCTTTAGTGGTAAAACTTCAAGAAGAATCAAGATTCAAGCACTTAGATTTCCAAGGCAACATATCTAGGGTTTCAAGCCATTTTAGGGTTTTCTCCTTACAAACCCTATGGTGAGTTTCTTATCACTATCTTCTATTTATATGCTCTTTATGTGACAAAAACCTAGATGTTTCTATCACTATCTTCATAGATTTTATTCGTAGATAAATACCAATACTTGTACTTGTGTATTTTGTTGATTTTACATGAATTTCTAACTAAAAAGATTTGGAGATGTGATGTTGACCTAAAATGGAAATAATAAATATTTATTTATCTTTGGTAATATTGAAAAAGACTTGTATTAAATATCTACTTGTGGTTGGTTCATATATGATAACATAGAAACCTCTTAAATGGGGAGAATAAGGGGCTGTTTGTTTACCTCTTAATGATGTCATTAAGAGGCAAACATCTGAATCGGCCAGACAATGGGTTGTTTGGCTACACATTTTAAAATATCTGAATCGCTCAACTCCCTTTCCCTCCCCTATTTCATTCTGACTTCTCCTTTTTCCACTTTGCCCCTCTCTCAACAACGACGTTTCATGTTGCACGATCATGGCTTCTCTTCTCTAATCGTTTTCTGCCTCACCATCGATCGCACCAGAAGATTTCAGAATCGATTTTGCCTAACCATCGATTTCTCCCTTAAATCGATCGCACCAGGTCGATTTCTGCCTTCAAATCGATTTCTGGATACAATCGATTTCTGTCTTCAAATCGATCGCACCAAGAAGAGGTAAACAACATTTTCTTCTTCAAATCGATTTCTTCCATTTCTCTTTGTTTGTATGGTTTTGTTGATTAATTTTTTTTGCATATATTTGGTGATGAACACCATGTTTTTGTTGAACTCCATATTGGTAGCTTTGCACTATAAAACCCACTGTGATGTTTTTGTGTATGGTTTTGTTGATTATTAATGATTGGTATATATTGGTGATGAAAACCATGTTTTTGTTGAACTCTAGATTGGTAGTTTTGCATTATAAAACCAATTGTGATGGTTTTTTGTATTGGTAGCTTTGCATTATCAAAGATTTGCATATATTGGTGATGAACACCATGTTTTTGTTGAACTCCAAGTTGGTACCTTTGCATTATAAAACCCACTATGATGTTTTTTTTGTATGGTTTTGCTGATTATCAAATATTTGCATATATTGAGCTCCAATTTGGTTTTGTTGAATACCATGTTTTTTGTTGAATACCCATTGTGATGTTTTTCTGTATGGTTTTGGTGCTTTTATTAGGATATATTACATATGGTCATTTCTTAGGATTTCAATCTTGATTGACTATAGGTATAGACAATGTTGGTGAGGGTTCACAACCAAGACAATGAGTACATGGCAAATTTGCGTAATGAGATTGCAAATCATATTGTGTTAAATGCTTCAATTAGATGTTGTACACAAGCTATTGGGTTTGAATTTGCACTTCATACGATGTTTTGTTATGTTAAAACTTGAACGTACATTGTTAAGTTTGTTTGGATTGATATGATATCATGTATTGGCTTGAACCATTAATTATTTTCTATTTTTTATTTAGAAATTTCAGTTAGAACTCTTGCCCAAAATTTAATTTTCATTTAATACAAAACTGGGGTAAAATGGTAATTTTATGCCATTCAGACGGTTGATTCAGAGCAGTTTCCAAACAATCATTTTCTATCCGACACTAAATCATACAGAGTCTCTTAATCATTATGGCCACTTAATCATACAGCACTAAATCATTCAGTTTCTGCCAAACAGCCCCTAAGTATCTATTATGTAAAGTTCTCTACATGGAATTTGTGACATACATAATGTATTGATGTAAGAATAAAAAACATGTTACAACTTGTTATGGTTGTTTAAACCTATATATGATCATATTTGGGCTGAGTTGGTATCTAACTCCTTGTGCATGAGGATTTAGATTTATATGGAATTTATGTTCATATGTGGTAGGCCATTTGGGGCCACTAGCGAGTATACAATAAAGGACATCAAAATCCTTGAGGTGGAACTCGTGTAGATTGGGTAGGCGATAAAGTCCCGTAAGTCCTTGAGGTGTAACTCGACGGAGTAGGCAATAAAGACAATGCTTTGGGGTTTGAGGTTGTGATGTCTAAATGGAATGAGAACTAAAACCGAGACTTGAGGTGTAACCTAATAACATCATGGGTGACTTCATTCACGTGTTCTTGTCACCTTGATGGAAACGGGTCTCCCCCGTATTACAAGATGTCTCTTGTGTGTTTATGTTCAGGTGTGGAACCTCGATTTCAAAGATGAGAATTTGGTATTCATGCAATCAAAGAGGATCCGGTAACATTTAATTTATGATATTATTATCTCACTCGTGAACTATTTATTTTATAAGTTCTCACTTGGTTTTTAACCTAATACTTGTTTTGGTGTTCTTTGGTTCACAGGTCCCGCTAGCGGTGGAAAGTAGGACGGGATGAGGAACCGGTTGGTGCGGCTAGGAGCACCTTAGGAATTGGATACTTTTGGGCTTTTGTGGAAGAGAGATTTTGGAGACATATTGACACCCCTATTAATTTAGTTTAAATCATGTCTAGATTAAGTAGGTTGTTATGTTTATGTCTCGATACATTTATTCTTTTGGTTGTACAAACTTCCCCTTTTAGCGGGTTATAGTTGTGGCATTTAGAGGTTTTTATTTCTACCCATTTTTTGGAATGGTCCCCTATTTTACGTTTAAATTTTAGGGTGGTACAGGTATGATAATGTACCTCCACAGAGAGAGAAAGATCACATATATATATATATATATATATATTACTAACCGTGCAACAAAGATCCTTGGACCTAAAATCAGCGGTCTTGAAGAACCTCAAGAACACTTAACAAAACACCTACTACATTTTGTAAGTAGATGAAAAATGTTTGGGAAGAAAAAGCTTCTAAGAGGAGAAGAGGCTCGTTGGTTTTGCCTTATGAAAATGGAAGGCACACGGTTCCTATTTATTGCTAAAGCCACCAACAAAATATCTAAATATTTAACAAGATATCTAAGATATTTTCTAATCTAATAAAGTGGTACTGCAGCATGGTGTTGTAGCATGCAAGAGAAAACACCAAATTCGAAGATAGCCATTGCATCGGGGGTTTTCCAATCGCGTATGCTTCAAGTCTTTGTGCAGCATAAACGATGTAATATAAAATATTACAACATATCTCAATCGAATATAAGGTTTACGGAGTGGGATTACAGTGACATCATTTACCCGAAAAAGTAGAGTGTAAAGAACTATGGTTTAATGTGAATTGCAAAATTCTCATTGAATCATTATATACATAAAACCTAGCAAACAAGTTGGTCAACTCAGCCCAAACCCCAAAATCATACACAATGATTTCAGCCAACCTGATTAAATTCCATTCCAATTCATTATGATTTCAATTCCTTTAACAGATTCCAATTCTGATAGCTTACATTATGCGAACCAAACCCCACCTAAGGCTTTCTGCTCAGCAACTAACATACAAACATTAAACAGATACAGACAAGCTTGACGCAACTTCAATTAATATTAAGATCGTTTTGAAACAAGCATTAGACCGTTAAGATCTGAGTTTCAGAATTAAAGCATCAGACTACTAAAAAGAAAGCGAATATATATCAAAGAAGGGATGAACTGAACTACTACTAACCATCTGCTTGTTTCCATAATCGCCACTTTCTCGTGCTACTTAAGGACTCAGAAATGAAGAACAGAAACTACCGGTTCCAGTGGCTTGTTTCTTACTAGTTGAAGATGAAACAGCAGTAGAACACAAATCATCATCTGTTTTCGATAACCCACTCTCACTTTTCCAATCTTCCAAGTTATATTCATCTGGCTCTTGCCCTTCTGAAGGTTTCAATCTCTTTTTGTTATTATTATTATTATTTTTGGGTAAAGCATCTTTATGCATTGAGGGTACTTTCTGATCATTTGAAGAAGTTGAAGGACATGGTGCCTTATCTTTTTTAAGAAGAACTTTAGGAATGGGGGAGTTTTCTGGATCGCAGTTATCAGAGACAACTTCATTTGTTCCATTGCAGTTGTCGTGTTGCTTTGAAGCGGATTCTTTCTCATTCATCAGTAGTATGGCGCTTGTTAGATTATCTCTTGCAAGTTCGATGTCAATAATGGGTTTTGGATAGTTTAACCCTAACTCGACTCCTGCGGCTTGGAGAACCGCGAGAGGTGCGTTCCATGGATGATGGATCCATTCTGTTGGCATTCGTGCTAGCTCAGGTAGCCACTGTCTCACATATTCGCCCTCTGGATCGAACTTGAATCCCTGAACCTGATTCATTCAAGAATTCGAATACTTTTAGTAAGAAAGATATACGTATTTGTGGTAAGAATTCTTTCATTTTTGTGTTTTCTCAAAAGGGTAGATATTTTTTTAACCAAATATGAAGGTTTGAAAAGTAAGGTGGGCAATTTAAAATAGAGAAATTGACTCAAATAGCCATTCTACCAACTCAAATTGGTCTCCCAGCCATTCCTCTCCCAATTTGACACAAATGTCACTGCTTCCGCAATATCCAGATCCGTAACTAGTGTACCTCGCTAAATGACAATTTTTTTTAGAAACTGGTCTTAAAAAGAAAAAAATTACCTTAGTCCGCAATTGCGAATCTGGGTCTGTAATTGTTTTTAAAGTAAAAATTGACCAGATTAGTTTTTTTTGGTGTCGTTTAGCCAGTCCCGCAAGTTACGGATCTAAACTGGTCAATTTTCCTTTAAAAAGAAAAATAATACCTGGGTCCGTAATTTCTTTTTAAAGTAAAAATTGACCGAATTCGTTTTTTTTTTGTGTCGTTTAGCCAGATCCACAAATGTTACGGATGTAGTGACATTTGGGTCAATTCATGAGAGGAATGGGTAGGAAACCAATTTGGGTGTGCAGAATGACTATTTGAGTCAATTTCCCTTAAAAATATCGTAACCACTAGTAAAATTATTTAAAAGACAATGAGAGCACGAAAAACCTCAGGGCTATCGAGACGATGAAGCTCATGCCCATCCGGCAAGCTCCCGGATATATACTGCCAACCAAGAATATCACTTTCAAGATCCGCATCCAAAAGTGTATCCCAAAAATACTTCATTCCCCATTGCCATGGCAACAACAAACATTTAACCAAGAAACTCGCCGTAATCACTCTGATTTTATTATGAAGCCATCCGGTGGCCCACAGTTCTCGCATTCCCGCATCAACCAACGGATAACCAGTTCGACCCTGTCTCCAGGACTTAAAATGTGCCTCATTAGCTTGCCAAGGAAAAAACTTCAAGTTGCTTAGAAGTGATCTTTCGTGCGTAAATGGGAAGTTAAAACAAATGTAACGCGAATATTCTCTAAGCCCGACGGATCTAAGAAAACAAGCTACGCTTTTTTCTCCATGGTGGTTTCGTTCTTTTGCCCATAGAAGTTGCTTCATTATGACGCTGTGAAAAACTTTTCTGACGCTGATTTCACCGAAATGAATATATGGGGATAGAATTGATGTGGAGTTTCCGGTCACTTTTGGCCTATTGTTTGCGTAATCAAGTAGATGGTTTTCTATGAAAGTGGTAAGAGCTTCGTTGCCGTTCATCCAACCGGGAGACCACCCTCTTCCGAGTAATGCATTACTTGGTTTTTCTGATTCGTCTTCAAGACCGAGCTTCTCAATTGTACAATCTTCCACTGATCCTGTTATTAGCCCACCATAAAAATGATTTAGCCTCTTATATCTGATTCGTTAAGAGGTAGGGTCATTAAGACTGTTTGTTTTTCCAAATTTTCAGTCACTTATGTCTTCTTATCGTTCTTTTATTTGGTAAGAGGTAAACCAACCTCTTATTGTTCTCAATGGATTAACCTTAATAGATCCTTTCTCTCAATCGATTCACCTGGATTATAATAAAACTCAATTTACTATAATTAGGTGACTTTCAAATTTAAATTTATATAATTTAAATATATTATTATCGATTAAACGTATTTGTTTAAATGAATGCTAATTTTAAAATTTAGAAGTAAATTTCGTAATGATGATGCATAAATATGTGAAATTGTATAAATTTATATGTATAAATTCGACACTATAATATTCTAATGGGTTAAATACATAATTTAAACAAGTTCAGACATTTATGAATTTACAAAAACAAACAGTCTTATTGATTCAAATTGCAGACGTCAGCACCACCTCTTATCAATCATCAGAAGTGAAAAAAACTTCAGACTTTGGCACCTCTTAAAAAACAAATGCCACTTAAGAAAAGGGCCTTTGGCCTAGCGGTATCTGGGTTACCGGTGAAGGGTTCAAACCTCACTAAAGGTGAGGAGGGTGGGTGAGTTCATTTGCCGTAAATAAATATTATATACTTAAAAAATGATTCAATGTCCATGAAGAAATTGTAAGTAATTCCAAATAGAACCGTTGCGATTTTAATGTGGTAGAGAGAGTAACTCATACGGGTAAAATTTGACATTCGTTTTTTTTGTTTATATGTAAGGTTGAAATATTATTTTAAATTTAACGAACTTATATCAACTTTAAAGTAAAAGAATAGTTTTTCCGGACCTGAAAGGTCACATTATATACTTCCTTCGTCCAAAACAATTGTCCACATTTCTATTTAAGTCCATCCCGAATGAGGTGTCCACTTTCAGAAATAAATAGTTATATAATTTAGTAAATTTTCAATTCTAGCCTTAAATATGCAGCACAAATATTTAAGAGTTGAGATGGAGAAGTTCATGGGAGAAAAATGTTTGAAGAATTTGTTGTGATATTTATCTAGGGGTAAAACTGTCATTTTAGCATCTAGGAGAAGGGTGGTTACCTGTGGCTTGCAGCAATCGGCATGGAGGAAGATGTATAATAGGATTCTTTTGCATTTTCAAGCATTTTTCCCAATATGCATTAAATGTTGTAAAAGCATAACCTTCGCCATTGTATATTTCCCATGGCTCATACAACAAGTCAGCATTGTAGGTTTGAACAGGAACACCAAGCTCCCCAAGCTTCTGTTTTATATCGTGATCACGAACAAGTGAAACAGGATCTGAAACAAATACAAACTCTAAGAATAACCAAAACTCTAAAACAAAACAAATACAACTCACTTGCGTTATGTTTCTTGAAGTCTAACCGATAATGGAAAGCGCATATTTCATGATCAGCGGTAGCTTACTACCCATCTATAGCCCTCAAAATCATTTTTTTAACTACGCAAATCCACCTATACTTGTAGGTTTTCTATTACATCCAAAATGTTATATTAGCTAGACATATGGTTATAAGTTAGTTAATATGGTTGATTAGTTATCATACATCCGTGGCAGTTAAGTTAGTTAACTGCCATTAATGAACCGTTTCATGAAAAGGTACCTATTGGAAGGATTGTGTCTGTTAAGTATGTTTAAATAGTTTGTATCTGTATTGTAACATTTGATTTTTGATGTATTTTGTTTTACTGCATGAATAAGATGGTATACCCTGGATATGGAAGTCAATATCGTAGTCAATGTTGGTAGGCTCGGGTAGGAGAGTCTGTTAGGACGTGTAGTCACTTAAGAAGGATGGTGTGCTTGTAGGTGTATAAATAGTGTAGTTGGCTATTAGTTGAGGTATTCTGTTGTGTGTTCAAGTTGAGGCGAGAGCCTTTGGGAGAGTACTGGCCTCTCGAAAGCCAGAATACTATCTGTAACCTTTCGATTTCCTCCATTAATCAATAGATTTCAATTGCAGTTACTTCATATTCCGTTAGGTGTTCTCCAATTTGATCCAGTGTATACCATAAGAAGTATATATGTTCATGTAATTCTTGATTTACAACAAATTGGTATCAGAGCCACAAACGTATGGCTTCAAGTTCTGTGAATGGTATTGCAGACTCCACTGCCAAAACTAACAGGAAGAAATTACTTCCATTGGAGCATCCAAATGAAAGTCATGTTCGAGTCACAAGATCTTTAGAGTGTAATTGAGGATGGGGTTATAGAACCAGAAACGCGTACAGCCCTTTCTGCACAACAAACTAATCTACTTAAAGAAACAAAAAGAAAGGACAAGAAGGCCTTGTTCTCGATATATCAAGCAGTGGATGAGAGTATATTTGAAAGGATCTCAAATTCAGAATCCTCAAAAGAGGCATGGGAGATGTTGTACAAATCATACAGAGGGGAAGAGGGGAAGAAAAAGTGAAGGTTGTAAGATTACAAACCTTAAGGTGTGAGTTTGACAACTTAAAGATGGAAGGAAACTGAGACTATTGAAGAATACTACACTAGAGTTATTGTTCTACTTAATCAGATGCGTCTTAATGGAGAAAGCATCACTGACAGAAGGGTGGTTGAAAAGATACTCCGTAGTCTTACCAGAAAATTTGAATATGTGGTAGTGGCAATTGAGGAGTCCAAGGATTTATCTGATTTCTCTCTTGAAACTCTCCTTGGTACCCTTCAATCTCATGAACTACGAATGAGGCAGTTTGACCCTCCCAGCAGGCTTTTCAAACACAATCCACTTCGGATGCAGGCACAAGTGATAAGACAAAGAACACAGAAGACCAAAATTCAGGGAATTACAAGGGCAAAGGAAGTGGTAAGCCATACTTCCAAATTAAATGTTTTTACTGTGACAAATTAGGACATACTATCAAATTCTGTAGGAAAAGGATAGCAGAGGAAAACAAAACCTCTAGTTTTATACATAAGGAAGACTGCAGCAATGCTGATTCCATGTTCTTGATGCTCAGTATTCAAGATAAACCACAGAGTGATCTGTGGTATCTTGATAGTGGTTGTAGAAATCACATGACAGAGAATAGGAATCTGTTCTTAAACTTAGATGAATTTGAGAGAAAAGATGTGAGGACAGGAGATGACAAAAAACCGAGTGTATTGGGAAGTAGGGAGATTTCAATCAGAATTAAGGAAAAAGATAAGAAAATATCTAATGTTTTTTATGTTCCTGGTTTAAAGCACAATTTATTAAGTGTTGGACAACTTGTCCTCAAGGGGTATGGCTTGCATTTTAAAAACAAAATATGTGAGATAACAGATTCAACAAATGCTAAATAACAGATAAGCATGACCAATAATAAGATGTTTCCCATTAAATTTAATAATGATGACTTTCTTTCCCTTACCATGAGTTCCAAAGATGTTTCCCTACTTTGGCATAACCTACTTTGGCATAACAGGTTTGGCCATGTAAACCTAAACTCTCTTTCACACATGCACAAGAATGATATGGTAAAAGGACTGCCTGCTGTTAACTCTTTAAATCAAATTTGTGAGGGTTGTGTGTTAGGCAAACATACTAGAGAGTCCTTTCCCCAGAGCATCAAAGCAATTAGAGTTAATCCACTCAGATATCTGTGGACCTATGAGAACTGCTTCATTTGGAGGGAGTAGATATTTCATAACCTTTATAGATGATTTCAGTAGGAAAGTGTGGATTTACTTTCTAAAAGAGAAATCCGAGGCCTTTAACTGTTTTATCTTATTCAAAGACATGGTAGAAAAAAAAGTGATAATAAGATTAAGGTCCTAAGAACAGACAGAGGTGGTGAGTTTGTAGGGCATGAATTTGAGGATTTTTTTAAAGATGAATGGGATCCATCATCAGTTAACAACTAGTTACACACCCCAACAGAATGGGGTGGCAGAGAGGAAAAATAGAACCCTAACCCTGGTTGAGATGGTTAGATGCATGCTGAAAAGTAAGCACTTACCAAATGCATTCTGGGCTGAGGCAATTGCTTGTGCAACCTATTTGATCAATAGATCCTTGACTAAAAGTCTTTCAAACAAGACACCTCAAGAGGCCTGGAATGGTTTTAAACCTAGTGTGAATCATTTAAGGACTTTTGGGTGCATTGCCTATGCTCACATACCTAAGCAAAGAAGAGGAAAGTTGGATGAGAAATCTGAAAAAGGGATATTTGTTGGCTATAGTTACAACTCTAAAGCATATAAATTATATAATCCTTTAAATAAAAAGGTCATAACTAGCAGAGATGTTATCTTTGATGAGGAGAACTCTTGGAATGGATTAGTCTGTGATGATGATGGAAATTGTATTTTGAGTAAGGAGACTGAAGATCAAAATGATGTAACTACAAGTCCTGATCAACATGAGCCTGTTACTCCATTACATGTGTCTCCTCCTACAGATAATAATTAGATTGCAACCAACTCATGGATACAAATTCTGATGGCTCATCTTCATCTAACAGCCCAATAGAAAAATGAGAAGTCTAAGAGATTTGTATGAGAATACTCAAACTCTAAACATTGATGATTTGGCTAACTTTGCACTTTTTGCAGATGTTGATCCTCTACATTATGAGGAAGCTTGTTTGGAGAAAAAATGAAGGGATGCCATGGACATAGAGATGGATTCAATATTGAGGAACAATACTTGGGAGCTAGTTGATCTACCTAGAGGACAAACGTCTATAGGGGTAAGGTGGATTTACAAGACTAAACTCAATGAAAAGGGAGAGATTGACAAGCATAAAGCAAGGTTAGTAGTTAAAGGTTACAAGCAACAATTTGGGATTAATTATCAAGAAGTATTTGCACCTGTCATAAGACTTGAAACTATATGTTTGATCCTTGCCATTGTTGCACAAAATGATTGGAATGTCCATCAAATGGATGTTAAATCTGCTTTCTTAAATGGATATCTAGAAGAAGATGTTTATGTGGATCAACCTTGTGGGTACAAAAGGAAGGGGCAGGAGAACAAAGTATGTCATTTAAAGAAGGCACTCTATGGATTAAAACAGGCACCAAGGGCCTGGTACACTAGGATTGAGGGACATTTTATCAACTATGGATTTAAGAAGTGCAATTATGAACACACACTTTTTATAAAAAGAACAGGTGACATGATCCTGTTGGTCTGTGTGTATGTGGATGATCTTGTTTTTACAGGAAATTCAGAAGACATGATCAATGAATTCAAAGAAGCTATGAAGATGGAGTTTGAGATGACTGACTTAGGATTATTGCACTATTTCTTGGGAATTGAAGCAAAACAAGGTAATCACTCTATCTCAATTTCTCAAAAGAAATATGCAAAGGATCTTCTTACCAGATTTAACATGGAGGACTCCATCTCTGCTGCAACTCCTATGGAGATTGGTTTAAAACTTGGGAATGGTGACAATGAAGAGGATGTGGATTCTACTTTATATAGAAGTTTGATTGGGTGTCTCATGTATCTCACAGCAACTAGACCTAGACCTGACATCATGTTCTCTGTTAGTCTAGTTAGCAGGTTCATGGAAAATCCTAAAAAGAGTCATTGGGAAGCTGCAAAACGTATACTAAGGTATGTGAAGGGTACCCTTAATCATGGTATAATATACTCTCAAGCATCTGAATCTAAGTTAATAGGGTTTAGTGACGGTGATTATGGGGGAAGTTTGGTAGATGGTAAAAGCACAACAGGATATATAATTAATTTGGGATCCGGGGCAATCTCATGGCAGTCAAAGAAGCAGAAGGTGGTAGCATTGTCTTCCACAGAAGCAGAATATATGGCATTCATCTACTGGTTGTCATGCACTATGGCTTAGAGGCATTTTAAATGAACTAGGTATGCCACAAGGATCTGCTACTCAAGTTTATTGTGATAATAAATCTGCAATAGCTTTAACTAGGAATCATGTTTATCATGGTAAGAGCAAACACATAAGGATTAAGTTCCACTTCATTAGAGAGCTCATCCAAAATCTTGAAGTCGATGTTTTATTTTGTGGCACAAAGGATCAGGTGGCAAATATCTTCACAAAGTCTTTGCAACGTGGAAGCTTCATCAAATTGAAGAAAGCTCTTGAAGTTGGTGATGTCTAGCTTATGGGGGAATATTAGATTATAAGCTAGACATATGGTTATAAGTTAGTTGATATGGTTGATTAGTTATCATACATCCGTGGCAGTTAAGTTAGTTAACTGCCATTAATGAACCGTTTCATGAAAAGGTACCTATTGGAAGGATTGTGTCTGTTCAGTATGTTTAAATAGTTTGTATCTGTATTGTAACATTTGACTTTTGATGTATTTTGTTTTACTGCATGAATAAGAAGTATATATGTTCATGTAATTCTTGATTTACAACATTATCAGTGAGAAGTTGAGGTTAACGTGAGAAGTTGAGTTAACGTGAGAAGCGTGAGAAGTGGTTATCAACTGTTGGATGAAAAGTGGACGCACATTAGGATGAGATGCACTGAGATAAGATGCACCGGATCAATTCCCTTCTAAGCTGCAATTCATGGGAGGGCATTTGATTGAAAGTGATCAACGGTTCAGATCCACTTCTCACACTTCTCACGTTAACCTCAACTTCTCACACGATCCTTCGCCTATGTCTTATTGGTTTTAGTATTAAACATATCTCTTGGTGGCTTGTCTAAGTTTTAACTTTTAAGCATATAGCTATCGGAGTATTACAAATCATCAAAAGAGTGACTCTATAAATGAAATTTAAGAGATTCAACACACACAAAAATGTAAAATAAATTATTGTATATTCAAATTAGAGGCAAAATCAAATATAATTGATTACATATGGGATTTACCATGCACGATGGGTTATTTAGCTAAATGACCTCTTAACAAGTGCTTTTTAAACCATGTCCTTCTAACTAGTTTCTAGGCATTCTTGTGTATGGAAGTGAGATTCATTGCTAGTGGCATTCTCAAACTTGTTAGAAGATCTTGAATTTATCCACACACAAAAAAAACGTCCCTTAACCAAAGGACCTGGCAGGGGGCTAGTAGGTTCCAAAACTAGAAATTTCCTATTGATTTTTGCAGTCAAACATTAAATATTCAGGATGCAAATTGACATAAAACTAACAAACTTCAGAGGAAGTAAAGCTACCATACTAAAATTCCATAAAAAAAATGTAACAAAAACCTACTAGAATTCAAGATTTATAACAATAAATCTCTGTCAAACTCTCAATCTCTAAATAACTACTTTGACCACAAATTCAAAATGTACCAATTATAATCATAATAACAAGAAGCAGAGGAATATACATACCATAAAGCTGATTATACACTACTTTTGTAGCACCAATAGCAGTGATGCATTGAATAAGAGCAGAAATAGTATTCTGAGCTTTCATGAAAACAAGATCAGCTCCAAGTGATTTCAATGACTGCCTTAAATGAATCAAAGATTGTTTCAACCACCATCTTGAAACCCTACCAGGGTAAAATTGTTGTTCTTCTTTAGGACACCATATGAACACAGCAAAAATAGATCCATCTCTTGCAGCTGCAGCTAGGGCTGGATTATCTTCGATCCTTAGATCTCTCCTAAACCAAACAATCGTCTTACAATTGCAACTGTTATCCATCAATTTTACCCTTCAATTTCCACTTCAATTCACATATTATTGAAAACCCTACATAAAGTGTTGACGAACAATCGTTGACGTTGAAGATTCGACACAATCTGATCTCAAGATTCAACCGTTTTTCATGTGAATCGGGAAAACCGAATATCGGGAAAAAGATTAGTGTATTTGTCTGAAGAATCTACGAGAAGGAGGGTGATGATGATGATTCATGGATGGATGTGAGATTGGGATTGATTTCACATGGGTTTGTTTGAGCAAATGGGTAGTGTTGTTTGTCCTATTAAAAATGGGAAAAAAAAGAAAGATAATGAGACGGGTTATTCTAAATATACCGGCATGCACATTTATACACCCCCTCCCATCACAATGTTTTTTTTTATAATTTTTTATTTTAAAGTTATAATTAAATTATTTTATAACTTTTAGTTTTTTATTTTTTATTTTATATTTTCATTATATTAACACATATAATCGTATATTAACAAAAATACGTTAAAAAGACTTTTTAATTTTAACAAGTTACACCATTATAATCGTCTCGTCGATACCTTCGAAATGAGCTCAATATTGAATATTTTTTGATTTAATTATATTATTATATGTTATACGTTTATGTTATTTTTATATTTTTTTATATTATTATTCGTCGATACCTTCTTATTTTTTGATTTAATTATATTACTTCGAAATGAGCTCAATATTAACTAAAATACGTTAAAAAATACTTTTTATTCCAACAAATTCCAACCTTGATTATTCATTTACATCAATATATCCACGCCGGCCCTGGACCATGGCAAATGTGGCTTGGGCCATAGGCATCAGGTCCACTAAGGCATCATAAATTTTTAGGGCCTTTATATATGTAGGTTTGATTTTTGGGGCCAGGACTTTTTTACCGTTTGAATGTTATGATTACAGCCGGTAATCCAAACAAAGGAGCGTGCGATTGAAATCAGAAGCGTGCGAATAAATTGAACTCATACATCCAACTCATCTCTCTCTCCCTCGTTGGTTCGTTGCTGCCCTAAATCAGAAGGCTAAATCGATCGAACTCGTTGCTGCCCTAAATCATAAGTGAGAAGAAGAAGCCGTTGGATTGCTTCTGCCCTAAATCGAATGTGCGATTGATGCTCTAAATGACTAAATCGTTGTATTGCTTCTGCCCTAAATCGATCAATGTTGTTGTTGGACTGCTTCTGCCCTAAATCGACCAGTGTTGCTGTTGGATTGCTTGCTTAAATCAGGTGCTTTCTATCTTTTTTTGAACATCTGAACAATATAGATTGCTTGTTGTTGGATTGCTTGCATACTAGTTTAATGTTTACTTGTTTAGACTCTCAACTCTCTAATTATAATGCTTGTTGATTGACTTTGTATGTAAAACTTCAGTTTTATAATTTTTATTGTTAATTGTTAAAGTTTATTTGATTATTAGTTATTAACTTATTACTTTATTGGGTTTATTTTATATTATGAATTTCCAAGCATAACAGATTACTTAGGTTTATAATTTGATTAACTTAGGTTTACTCAAATGGTCCTGAGCAGTAAGCCTTAATCGATTTGTTATGCTCCTGTGATCTGCCTTTTGCCTTGATGCCTCCTAAATCCATTTGTTGATTATACTTAGATTGGGGTGTATGAGAATGCTATATCTAGTTATTAAAGATTGATGATACTCTATGCTAGGTTTCCGATCACTAGTTGAATATCCAATGCTACCTTTGATTACTGAGTTTGATTTATGTGAGTTTATCCTTATATTACTTTCAACATTTAAATGTGGTTTGAAAAAGTCCTATTGAATTAGACTTTGAAGCCATTACTTGCTTCTTTATGTTTTACTATGGATTTTGACAAAATCACGGATTTACATTCTGATAAGAATGGTACACACATACACACTAAACTTACACTTCTCTGTGTTTTTGTTGGGTCTTCCTTCTTTGGGTGTTTGTTTCTTGGATTTGCCGTAACCATTTTGGTGATTACTTAGTGATATATTGGGGGCATTTTTTTGGCTTTCGCCATGGGCATTGAAAACCTTAGGACCGGCCCTGTCCATGAGTACAAGTACGCTCTATATATTCTTTATACACATCTAATCTATGTTTATATGGGACAATTCATGTACTTGCATCTTGAAGTCGATAACGTGTCCAATGGTGTATGAGTGTGGGCACCCAAACAAGTAGTAGCAAAACTAACAAGTAACAGGTTTTTAGAGCATAATTAAAGCAAACATAAATAAACTAATCACTATCATCAAGAGAAAAAGCACACAGCTACTCGTGCACAATCCAAACATCTTGATGAACCTCATCAATTTGATGATTAACCGCTTCCCAACGCTCCTCTTGCAATCTTTGGAAGGAGTTTTGAGACTGTCGTAGTCCCAAGACCGCAGTAAGAATATCTCTGTTTGAAACCGGTCCTTGAGGAATTGAAGTGGAAGGAGAAGCGACATCCTCGGCAGCATGATCAGAAACAGGATCAGGAATAGAGTCATGACGCCTACGAGATGGACCAGGTTGAGCCCCCATTCTAACTAGGCTTAAGACATCTAGAGGTGTAGGTTCGGAAATGGGCCGATTTATAAAAAGGAGATTTAGATTTCGAAAGAGTTTTTTCAAGAGATACCCAAAAGGTAAACTGCAGTTGTTTTGCTCTACCCCAAGCATACGATGAGCAATGATAAAAACAGCATCAACAGGAACATTTTTATTTTTCATTTTAGACTCTTATCATATAAACATAAATAATGTATATGAACTAAAATGCATTAAAAACATTTCTATTTTTACAAATTATACCATTGTAATCGCTTCGTCAATACCTTCGAAATGAGCCCAATATTGAATATTTTTGGATTTAATTATATTATTAAATATCATAAATATATACGAATTAATGTGTCGTGATTAGTATGAGATTTGTAGAAATTAGTATGGGATTTGATACAAATAATCACTAAATTGTCGTGATTTTCTTTTTGCTATTTCATATCAATTTTTACTTCAAAGTCGAACTCCTTCGACGAATTACAATTCTATCAAATTCCATTATGTCAACGAAACACCCTTAGAATTATCATAAGAGATTTAATTACTTGGGAAAAAAAAGATATCACTTATCAATTGACTTTTGTATTATGAGTTCGAACCTTTTTCAAAATATAAATATGCAAATATTTTAGTATAGTATCTTTAATTATTTATACTTTCTTAATCATGATTATATTATTTCCTCTAATTTTAATTGAACTACATAATATCATTTATCAACAGATGGTTAGTTAATGATATTATCAAAGTCAAATTGTTATGCTTCCCGTCAATTCACTTTAAATTAATCTTTCATAATAGTTCATAAGTTTTCTGGCATGATTTAATTTTTTTAAATTACCTCGTGTAATACACGGTTCGAACCTAGTATAACATATATATATATATATATATATATATCGAATTATGTATGTTAATGTGATATGTTAAAATGTATTTTTTAACATATTTTAGTTAATATATGATTATTATGTTATTGTGATAAGAGTGTAAAACGAAAATTGAAAAAGTAAAAGATGTACCATAAATTAAATAATTAACTATAAGAGTATGAATTTTAAATATAAAAAATATTTTTATGTAGTATATATGATATATAATAAAATAATTAAATCAAAAAATATTCAATATTCGGCTCATTTCGAACGTATCAAAGAGACGATTATAATGGTGTAATTTGTTAAAATTAAAACGTATTCTTTTAACGCATTTTAGCTAATATACGATTATATGTGTTAATATGATGAAGGTGTAAAATGAAAATTAAAAAAGTAAAAGGTATAAAGTAAATTAAATATATAAGTTTAATGGTGTAAAGTGTAAGTATAATATGTTTTGTTTGTTTTGTTAAAGAGGTAGGTGTGGTAGGCTCTCTATTGGAGGGGGTATACCTTTGCAGGGGGTAGGGTTAACACCCTATAATAATTCGAAATCATGTGACGAGATTCATGTTGATCCAGAGCTGAGCAGGTTTCACTGAATGCGTAGATGGGGCCACTATAAACGTACGTTATACATGATGCCATCAAATATATCCTCTGTTTTACTACCTTTTACTCATTACAAGAAAATATAAGGTGACGTTTGGTTCGCATAATCTGATGGAATCTGATGGAATTGGAATGTTGAATTCCATTGATCAGATTCCATTCCTTGTTTGGTTCAATCTTTTTAATGAATGGAATCCTTGAATTCCATCAAATTCCATAGATAAAGGAATTTAAGATTCCTTCACAATACCTTGGGATTTTGATGGAATGAAATCTTGTATTTTCATAATCCCAAATATACCCTTTAACCTAAATATAATTGAATTAATTTAATTTAATTTAATACTTTTATTTTATTTTTTATTTTATTTAATTTAATATTTTTTTGAGTTATACTTTATTTATTATTTTTATATTTTTAAAATATTTAATATTTTAATTAATTATTTATTTTATTTATCCATTTTATTTATTATTTATTTTAATTATGTTATTTATTATTTAAATAATTTTATTTTTTCAAAGTATTTTAGTTTTATAAAAATTAAAATTTTAAAAAAGGGCATTTTGGTCATTTATCAATATTTCATTTCAATTCCAAAGCTACATTATGTGAACCAAACAGACATATTGCAATTCTTTAATAGATTCCATTTCAATGTCTGTCAACCAAACAAGTGGTCAAACCTGACAACATTCCATTCCAATTTCTTCAAAGTCAAATTCTTTTGACAGATTTCATTCCATCCAAACACATTATGCGAATCAAAAGCCACCTAAAATTAATTACAGGGCAAAGTAGCTTAAAAAGGAATGCTAAAGATTTTGTTTCGGTTATTAATTTAGATAATGTATTATAAAAATATTTTTTACTATCCTATTTATGATTTCTCAAGCGTTTAACTAACTAGTTTACATTTGAAAATCCGACGTACTTTGGTTCAATCGTATTTGTGTGAACTCTTTTAGTTGAAATGTTTAAGATCTCATGTATGAGGTATCACAATAAAGGTTTTATAAATATATTACATAAAATAAGAATTAGGTTAAAGTAAGTTGTATCTTTATATGATTTGTCTAAAACTAGTTATTTACCCGTGCAAAACTATGCGGAGACTATTTTCTAAAAATCAGGTTTGAGAAACTAACATTCCTTCAGTGGTGTTCCAAGAAATTTCTTGATTGAACAATTTAACATGCTCCCAGGGGCGTAGCCAGGATTCTAGGTTAGAAGATGATAAACGAAATCAAATTAACTTGTCGATTTAAAGCATTCAAGCAAAATGTTAACGTAATATATATGTGATTTAATGTTTGTTGGTCACAAGTCTCATGCGATTTTGAGAGGAACTCTTAGGTGCGATAATTGTGTAGATAAGAAGACAAAAAAACATGAATATTGTGACTTTTGTTTGCGAACTGTTAGAAGTGAGATAATAAACTTTTATTTTATAATTTTAATCGAAGCTCAAAATATATTTTTATCATCAAAGTAACATTATGTTAACAAATTTACAACCATAACATGCATAACGTCAATATAAATATCAATATTGTATCATATACATGAGTGGAAAATAGATTTCATAACTCTTTAACGAAAAATGACATCATAAAAATCTACAATAGAAAATTAACATTATAGAAAACTTAAATTATATATTTTAAACTTTGTATAGTGATATTAATCTAGAATTAGTTATTTTTATTTTTCATGTAATAAGGTTTTTAAAAACATTTGCAAATGTAAATATAATAAGAATGTTTTTGTTACCAAAAACATGGATATAATAATTTTTATAAAACATCTATAAATATAAATATAGTAAAAATGTTTTTAAGGATAAAAATATAATGGCTTGAACTTTAGGGAGAACTATCAAAAAATAAAAAATAAAAACTACCACTCTCAAGATTCGAACTCTGATCCAATGCATATTTAAAAAATTGACTTTAACCACTAGCCTATATTCTAATATTCCTAATATATATAAAATAAAGCTTCGTCAGTTAAGGGGCTCAACACCAGCGAGTCAGTCCCCCTACTGGTTCATTCCCCACACGAAGAATTATAAATTGAGATCGGTAAGAAGGGGATTCTAAAAGCGTTTTTTAGGCCTTAGCTAGGAGAACTCTTCCGGGCTTATTCTCTTTTCTCGAATGGTGTATATTAGCCCTTCCTCAACCATCCGATCTCTAGGGAGGCCAACTATCCAATTCTTCCTTTCTTTTATAGACCGCATGCTCCATTTATTATGCGGAAGCCACAGATACATTAATCTCATCAAACATAAATAATTCATTTTGCAAATGAAAGGCGCAAACATAATAATCAAGGGATCATATTATATTTGTTAAAGAAACAACACATATAAAGTGGTAAAGACGTCAACTTTTGAGTTAAAAGCATAACACACAATGTATTTATATATGTTGAATATGCAAATAGTGGCGGATCCAAGATTTTTTCTCATGGGGGCACCTTTAAGGTAACTTAAATGCTCGTAAAGTTGTCCGATGTATTTTTAGCCTAAATCCAACGTTTCGAGGGCCTTTTAAAGTTTTTTTGGTTGTTTTAAGAGATTATTAAGTTTTTTTGTCGATTTCAAAAGACTTTTTTGGTTTTTTAGTCGATTTCAAAAGTTAATTTTGGTTTTTTGGTTGATTTCCAGACACTTTTATTGGTTTATGGGGTCCCGGGCAATAAGTTATTGGGGGGGGGGGGGGGGGCATTAAGGTATAAAACTGAAAATCTGATTTTTTACCCTAAAAAGTTCATATTTTTTTCCTTTTCATGGGGCCCTTCCCCCCACTACCAACCATATGTGTTGATCCAAACCCTCAGTGATTTGATAATGACTCTGATAAACACTTAGTGAAAATTGTAAGTAGACAATATGTATTAATGTTTTGCCATCAAAGAAAATATACTAAGTTTGTTTAGTATCGCTGATGAAAAACATGCTTTAATTTATACTTCAGCGAACACTGTACATCAGTGAGCCCTGAGCCTGTTCAGACTCACTGATGATCGCTGAATGTTCATCATGTAGTTGTTTACTTATGATCTCTAAAGACAAGATTCGCGTCAACCAAGTTCGAAGCTGAAATCGAAGACCAAGCTGAAGAACAAGTGACTAAGTCTACTAGTGACCTGATTCGGACCGAAGACAAGACTTGTCCATTCCACGCGAAGTTTCAAGTAGAAGACTTCAGCGAACGCTGAACTTTATCATTCGCTGATAAAGAATCATTCAGCGAGCGCTGATCATGAAGGCTGTTCTACAAGCAACTTTTGTCTTATCTCCTTGCACGCCTCCAAACGATTTTGTCAGAACGGACATCCCTTTTGTCCAGAATCGTACAACCAACTCTGCAACTACACTGTTCATCATGCGACCACTAGGATGTTTGCTGAAGTCAAATGATGCAACCAATCAGAGGTTGTCATGTGTAAAGATATACTGACTTGCATTAAATGCATGTAGTATAAATAGAGAACCCTACTTCATTCGTGAAGTGTCTTGGCTCTTCTCTCGCTGAACCTCTTTGTGCAAGAAAACCATCCTTAGTTTTCTTAACTTCTTTTCTCTCTATTTCTAGTGCAAGAAATCTGTGTGTTCTCATAGTTTGTTTAGATTAGGTTTTTAACTTGATCTTATTCCGTAACAAACTGTAAATTGTTTGATTATATCAATAAACAATTTAGAAAGATAAAAATATGTGTTTGTATTCAACCCCTCCCCCTTCTACAAACTTGTATAACCTTCGAGACCAACATATGCATCCGCCCCTAATATATAAGATAATTATAAAACGTTTCATGTTGACCTTTTTAATCAATATAAATGCTAATATATCAACATAGTAAAGAAAAAGAAAAAGAAAAGGCAAGCTAATAACGTGAAACATCTCAACATCCTATGCGAAATATCACAACAATCTTGAAATAAGCTATAAACATGTATTAGTGTTCAAAATCTCACGAAGACCAAACCACAAACAATAATTCATAAGCTTATGTTTATTTTGAAGAGTTCCAACACCAAAGACAAGCAAGAATCAACAAAAAAAGAACGATGCTCAAACTTGCTTACATGGTTCTTTTCTAACCAAAAGAAAAAGATACAAACTCGCATCCTCTTCGTTGTCCACTCTCGATCGCTGCTTCTACATAGAATCGAGACAACCTCTGAATCATTGTTGCTACGTAGAATTGAAACTCCCCCCAAAACCGTACTCATGGCCTCCATTTTATATCCCATCTCACGACTCTATTCTCTTTGCACAATTTCCTCGTGACTTCTTTTCACTACAAGAAACTGCACTTTTACCGGCGGGCGCCGATAAAAATATTTTTTACCGGCGAGTTAGACAAAAACGGCCGGTATGTAACATCCGGAAAACTTGAATTCTATGTTGGGTTGTGTGTATTTTTTAAAGGCTTTATTAAATATATATATATATATAGTTATGTTTTAATTTAAATTAAAAATCTTATTAATTATTTAATTATATATATATATATATATATATATATATAGAGGGAGCTTCTTCTGCAACCACCACCCAAACATGAAACCGATGAAACCTAATCCATGTCGTCCTTTCCTTTGATCAACGGTTGAATTTTTTTTGCATTTTAATTAATTAAAAATTAAGGAAAGGATAGTTTAGGAATAGATTTTAGGTATTTAAAATTAAAATCTATTAATTAATTTGAATTAATCTAATTATGGTTAGATTATTTCCTTAACTTTCTCTAGATTTACCTCAATCTCTTTTTCTCTCTCTCTCTCTCTCAAATTTCCGGCCTCCATGATGATCCAAACCACCGGCGACAAGCTTTCGTTTTTCCGGCGAAGGTGGAGGAAGTACGGTTATCAACCGCTACCAGCTTTCGTTTTTCCGGCGGGTTTTTGTAATTTATTTAACAAAACAGAAGAACCGTAAGAAGCACATCCACGTGAGCGTCGGTTACGGCGTATCTAAAAACACCGCAAGCATCCGGATGTCGTGGTAACGCCGCAGGAATGCACCACCATCGTATCCTGTTTGTCAAGTATTATCCAGGCTACCTTTCGGTAAGGTTATCGGCGATATGGTATCTTCTACCGATTTCATCTACTGCCATATCGATTCATATTCTGGGTTTCATATCGATTTCATATCGATTCTGGGTTTCATATCGATTCATGATTCTGGGTTTCATATCGATTTTCATCTACTAAAAAACTGTTTATGAAAAACTATTTTTTCTCCTATGAAACGTGAAAATTTCGAAAAAACGGTTTATGAAACTTAAAAAACTTGAAACTTATGAAAAAACTGCTTACGAAAAAACTGTTTATGAAACTTGCAAAAATTATGAAACTCGCCGGAATTTGGGGGAGGTCGCCGGAGTGGGAGGAAGTCGCCGGATTAGAGATCGCCGGAGTGGGAGGAGGTCGCCGGAGAGAGAGAGATGGAGATAATTGAGAAAATTAAGGAAGTTTGTTTGTTGCTAAAATTATGATTATTCCTAAAATTACGAATTTGGAGAAAAAGACCCAAATACCCTTGGTTTCATGGTTTTATAAAAACAATATTGGTTTCATAATAAGGAGACTCTCTCTCTCTCTCTCTCTCTCTATATATATATATATATATATGTCATATGTGTGTATATTAAGTTTTATGGCTTAGGTTTTGTTTTTTTATATTAATTGAAAGATTATTAAATTAATTAGGGAAATTAATTAAAATACCCCAAGTTTGACCATCTCTTACCAAAATACCCAAAATCTCTCCCAGTTTACAAAAATACCCAAAAAACCCGCGATAGGCCCCGCGAAGCCCCCCAACTTTGCCCGCGCTAGGGCTTTTGACCGAAACAGTTTGCCACGTGGGCCTGGGCCCGCGATCGCGGGGCCCATCGCGGGTTTTTTGGGTATTTTTGTAAACTGGGAGAGATTTTGGGTATTTTGATAACACGAAGTTGGACTTAGGGTATTTTAATTAATTTCCCAATTAATTATACGGTTCATGTTTTATTTTATATAAATGGTTAACTATTAAATATATATTAATGGATTAGGTTTATTGGTTAAAAGTTTATTAAATTAATTTCTTAGCTTAATTGAGAAGTGGGCCTATAGATAATTTATATATGTGGACCATATTCATCTGGGCTATAAGAGAACCATTTCCATGTAAAAGATTTGGGGTTGTATCAGTGTAGGTTCCTAAGTGTGAAAAGGAAACCCAGCTGAGGAAAATAGATAAAAATCTCGGTGGGTTGTTTTTCTTAATGGAGTTGGACGACCTAGTTTCTTATTTTTATTTTCTCACACTCTCGTTTCCAAACCTGTTCACTCATCTTTCATTCAACTTGCTGACTTTTATAATCGTTTTCTCCCATCGTCTTCAAGCATTTAAGGACTACCAATAAGGAAGATTTCAAGTCTTCCTTCAAGATCCAACTTCATCTTCTCCAACCTTCCCTTCACCATTTTGACTACATTTTAGGGTTTTCTTACAAATCCATTGCTTGTTTGGTGGTTTTGAAGAACTTTCATAGAAGGATCTCCTTGGAGATCTCAAATCTTCACCTTTGGGAAGCTAGAGCTTGGGTTGGAATCTAGGTTTAACTTAACCTAACAAGGTGAGTTTAAATTGATTTGTGAAAACGTTGTACATGCCAAAATGTTCATTTTAAAGTGTTTTACAAGAAAATATGCATAATCTTATATGGTGGTACGTTTTGAATCATGAACGTGTGCGTCATTGGGTTTTGGGTCATTTCCGACCTTGTGAACATTTTAAAAGTTGTAAACCATTCGGTTTGAGAAAAGATGTAAGTTGGGTATTTTGATGGAGGAACCTTAAGCATTGTTATTTTAAATGATCTATTTTACATTCGTAAATCTTTGGGTATAAATGCACTTGGATGTGTACTTTGGGAAATGACGTGTCTTAAATTAAGAGTTGTGTTGAGTAATTCGAGTCTATGAAGTATCCTTCCCATAAACGTGGGTTATAAGTGTTTTACGGGATTATTTGGTTTTCATGAGTGGTTAATTGGTTTTGGTTAAGCTTATGACTCGGTTTTTGACTTTAATGAGTCTTGAGGACATTTGTCCGGATTTTAACATTTGAATATGGAGCTTTGGTCGTCAGTTGCATTTATTGCATTTTATTTAAAGGGTACATGTTTTGAGTGCGTGTGCCATTCAAGTGGAGTCGTGTACTATTAGATCGTAATGCATTGAATTCATAGGCATATGAGTCGATCATATTTGCATGGTGGAAAGTCTTAGTATTCTCACTTTGGAAAGTATGCCGTCTTGGCATTTGTGTGTTCCGGTGTCGGAGAGAGGAACCTTATTGGGTTGTACTCCGGAATCTTGGGTTTGTGGTGTGATGTTCCAACACTTGTGCACGAGAGTTGAACATCTTGAGTTATCAAGTAAGGAGTTGAGGCTCCAATTCTTGAATGCTAGTAAGTAGGCAATGTGGGTCCTTTGGGGACCTTGAGGTGTAACTTACTAGAGGCTGAACAGGCAATGAGATCGTATATCATTGAGGTGTAGCTGGGCACCACAGGCAATGGGGGATACGGTGGTGCCACCCGTATACGGGGTGGTGGACTTGAGGTGTAGCTTAGCTAGCAGACACTAAAGTCCGGCTCGAGTTGGAGCTTATCAAAGCAGACAATAGAGTCACGATTTGAGGTGTAGTTCAATAACATAATTATGCGACTTATCTTTGTGTTCCGTCACATATAATGGAAGCGGGTCTCCCCCGTCACCGAAATGTGTTATCTGGGTATTCATTTTTATCCATGTTTTCGGTGACGTCTTAAATATATGTGGATCGTTGTCCATGATTTATGAGCTGAGTATTATGCCCCATCCGCGTTTTGGATGTTTTGGGATATGATGTTTTATCTACATTTTAATTATTTAAGGGTTAAACCATTATTCACATTTCCGATGAGTTTTTGGGTTCGAGCTTATATCTTTAAGAAACGATTGATGTTGGTATTTTCATCACCTAAAATGCATGTTATTGGGAAACGGGTTGTTTTCGTGTTTAAAGTAAATCATTTTGGAAATCATGATTAAAGCTGTGTTTCTTTCCTTTTAACGATTTTATATAATCATGATGTAAACTCTTGAACTCACTAGGCGTTAGCCTAACCTTTTTATTTGTCGGCATGTGCAACATGTTCAGGTTGGGAATAGTTCTAGCGACATTGTGAAGAGATGAGTGCTAGTTGTGTGCTCGTGAAGTGATTTTCTTAGTGAAGTCTTCCGCACTTGGGGAATAGCAACTTGATTTTGGGGTTGAGTAACACCCGACATTTTGTAGTCTTGGCGAATGACTTAGGTTTTGATTGTTGAAAATATAATGTTTATATTGAGGTAATTTGAAGAATGGTTTGTAGAAGGAATTTTATTCTTAAGTGGTTATTTTATTGAAAATTTTATTTAGTTGCTCTTTCCAATTTTGAGGGTGTTACACGGTAAAAGTTGACCTTTTTGCCGAAAGAAAATGTTGTCGAAAAAAATAAATTTTTACAGGAGGCTTTCTTCCAAGCCACCGGCAGGGCCGGTCCTAATGTTTCAGATGCTCATTGCGAAGGACGAAAAAGGCCCCATATATTACATATGAAAAACAAAATGATATCAAATTAGTAAAACAAAACCCCCCCCTTGTATACGCATATGAAAACAATATTTTTAATATACCGCAGGTAATTAATAAGCAAAGTTTGCTTTGACTTACAAATTAATGATATAATTAATGTGCTACTACTACTACGGCTACCGGCTACTTGCTACTTCTACTTGCTACTTGCTACTACTACTTCTCCTACTGCTCCTTGCTACTACTACTCCTACTGCCGCTTGCTGCTATTGCCGCTTGCTGCTACTGTCGCCTGCTACTGCGATCGCTTGCTACTTCCGCCGCCTGCCTCTTACTGCTACTACTACTCCTGCTACTAACTCTTAGTAGTGCTACCTTGCTACTGCTATTACCACCTCCTGCTACTAACTCCTACTAACTCCTACTACTACCACCTGCTACTACTACCACCACCTACTATATATATATATATATACATCAAAAACATCAATAGTGTACTCATTATTGAACCCAAAACAACATAAGCTCAAGTTTACAAGTTATTAATGGTATTTTTCTTCACCACAATCAAACCTATCTTCCTAATAAGAAGAAAGGGGCAAGCCAAAACCTAGTCCTAACAAGTTGCTGGCTTTTCATCAGCCCTTGCGCGCTAGCCTTCTTAAACAGAAGAATGGCGATAAAGAGGAAATGATTCAAATTCAAGAAAAAAAGAGTCGAATTGGAAGTCAAGTAAGAAGGAACCGACTCTCACTAATAGCTGCCCATGCACAAGTTATTAATGGTATTTTTCTTCACCACAATCATGTCATGTAAATAGACTAACAAAAATAATTGTATGTAATATCTATGGTCATTGGTTAAAAGGAAAAGCGTTTCGCCTTTTAAAATAAAGGATTCTGGCTCCTAATCTCTTAAAAAGAACAAAAATGATTCATAAAAGCACAAGACATAGGCATTAGCATGCTTATAACATTCTTATAACCAGAGGCATGTTTTTGAGGTTAACATGTCGTGTTGGCTATATATGTAACACCTTAGGCATATCCCACATCGGTCGTGGACAGGAGAGATGCTGGGTATATTAGTAAACCTTGGCCTTACCAGACACAACGCGTTTTGGGGCCACAAGCATGCGGGTTCCTTGGGAACTCTGTGGTTAAGCGTGCTTGGGTGGGAGTAGTACCAAGATGGGTGACCCCCTGGGAAGTCCTCGCCAGGTCGCCAAGAACAAAGCCGTGAGCCAGTGGGGCAAAGCGGACAATATTGTGTCGTGGTAAGCGGGGTGTTACAAATGGTATCAGAGCCACTCCTGTGCCGTTCGGGATGGTGGGGCAAACCTCATCGAGGACGATGAGTCCCTAAGGGGGGGTGTGTGTAACACCTTAGGCATATCCCACATCGGCCGTGGACAGGAGAGATGCTGGGTATATTAGTAAACCTTGGCCTTACCAGACACAACGCGTTTTGGGGCCACAAGCATGCGGGTACCTTGGGAACTCTGTGGTTAAGCGTGCTTGGGTGGGACCGTGGGAGTAGTACCAAGATGGGTGACCCCCTGGGAAGTCCTCGCCAGGTCGCCAAGAACAAAGCCGTGAGCCAGTGGGGCAAAGCGGACAATATTGTGTCGTGGTAAGCGGGGTGTTACAATATAGGAGAATCTTCGTGCATAATGTCGTTGGAACGTCCACAAATAAAGTCATAGGCCATGTTTTTGAGGCAATGTCGTGCGTTATCTGGCCAACACATTCCCTTACATATCTATTTACACATTTTGAGCAAAGGGCAAAAGAGAGATGAACGATTTTTTGATGTATCTAATTAACAAATGATATGTAAATTGGCTAAATTAATTAAGACAATAGTCTTAAATCAAATGACATTATCACCATATTTAGAATGATATTCATAACAACTCAACACAACACAACAATCTACTCTAAACAATAAACAACTAAAACAAATAATCTAAAATCTAAACAATAATCATGAAACAAATAATAAAAAATTAGAAATTTAGAAATTTAGAAACATCTTTAATCTAAAAAAACATAAACATTACTACATTAGTCATTAGAAATTTAAAATTTTGAAATTTACTTGAAAACCGAGGAGTTCACTTAGGAGAGGGCAGCGATTGGCTCAAAACTCAAGAGAAAGTGAGAGTCTAAGAAAGTTTCGTGAGCGGTGATCTAGAGAATTCGAGAGGGCGAGAGTTGAGTTCAATTTTGGAGAAGGAAAAGGTGTAGAGCAGAAAGAAACATATGAGCAAATCGATTTAGGTCACTATCTCACTTCGATTTAGGGCAGACGCAAGCAACAAGAGATCGATTGAGAGAGACAGACGGTAATGAAAGGCCAGAGGATACATGTGAGTACTGTTTGGGACAAATTCCGCAAGTCTCGACCGACGAAAGAAACATGAAGACAGACAAGACATGGCATGCCTTGTATTAAGATAAGGTATTGTCGATCACCTATGATCGAGACCATGATCGCCACTTATAATGATGGTCACAAGATTACCTCGACGAAGAACTAACAACCAGATCGTCCGACGATAATATCGTACAACTATTGTAAGATACCTTACGATCCTTATTAATTAACCCTAGACATGCGTTTTTCTTTGTGTCTATTCAATGCAGGTCATGAGCATCTAAGAGACAACGGTCATAACTGAAGACCATCATCAAGCACATTAAATGACAAAGACCGTTACACACAATACTGAGGCTCATTTATGATGACCAAAGCTATATAAACGAAGTTAAAGCTGATATTTGAGACATAAGATGTTTTCCAGAGCTCTCTTACAGTATTCAAGTGATCAATACATCTTCTCTCGAAGTAGTTCACAATAAAGCATTTTCTCGCACGACACATTGTTTTCACTCACGACGCACGATAGAATCTTACGACTAAGTCTATTTCTATTTCTATTGTAATCTATTGTACTCTCGATATCTGTTACACAAGGACGTCGTCCCTTATTAACGACCATAGTGCACCAACGACTTCTATTGTCGTCCGCGGTTTTTACCCTCGACGGGGTTTTCCGCGTCACCAAAATCTCTTGTCTTATTTATTTTCTATTGTCTGCCGTGTGCTTTATCGAAGGTTCCTATTCTTTAGTTGTTAAAGCTCCACACCGACCTTAAGTATCCTTTCAGTGATTTTTGGTATTAAAAGTTTGGCGCCCATCGTGGGGTCCCATCTAGAGAAAATCTTTGATAAACACACGTCCTACTAACGATCCGCTGGAGTTTTCTGTTTTCAGGAATATGGCAGGAGTAAATCATAACCCCTTCGAACAGATGCATATATAGTTTGATACAACACGAAATCGCATCAACGCATTGGACGAACAGAATTGCAAAGCAATTGAGGAGCTCGCGTTTTGGAGGAATCAGAACGTGAGGAACTCTTTTGGACCGCAAAATGGTCCAAGACCGCTATTCAACGCACCTTTCCATGGAGCAAACCCTCTGGCTCCTCCTTCGCCCAGACCACCTGGTTACTCCATCCCACAACCGCCACCGTATAATGGTTTCCCGACGTATTCATACCCATAATGCCAATGTCATCGGTACCAATGCCAACCAATGCAGGAAATGCCGAGTCTTCCTTTCAGAATGGATTTTACACAACCATTGGGATAACTACTCAGGATTCGGGGTCTGTCCCAGCAAATCCTTTAGTCAATAATGGAGCAGATAATCCAGTCGCACGACGACTTAGGCAGTTGGAAGAGCAGAACGAAAAAATGTTGTCATTACTTTCTAAACTACCTGGTGTCGTGTCGTTGTACTCGTCGACGTCGAGCCTCGGGCAGGATTTCAAGCATCTCCCTTCATCGATGAGATAGCCACGGTCGATGTCCCGAAGAAGTTAAACATCCTCACTTTTACCCCAAAGTACTATGGACTGACTGACCCGACATAACACGTCGCACAATACAAACAATTGATGTGGACGGTGTCGATCCCTCATCAGTACCAGGATGTCTGCATGTGTAACAACTTCGGTGCGACTCTTACGGTTGCTGCGCTCCAATGGTTAATCAACCTTAAACCCAAATCCATTAGCAACTTTTTTGAGCTAGTCAACCAATTTTTCCAACAATTCGCCAAGAGCCGTAAGATGGAAAAACAAACTAGCGACCTGTATTACATCACACAAAAGACCGGAGAATCCTTCTAGAGTTATTTCAATTGCTTCAAATCAGAAATGATCAATATCCGAAACTGCGATATCCGGACCGCGATCGAAGCATATAAACGCGGTCTCGATGACAACTCGGACCTATATACAGACTTAACAAAATATCCTCTAGAAAACTTTGAAGACGTCCGAGCAAGAACCCTTGGCTATATGCGAGTCGAAAACGATGTGGCCTTTCGTCGAAAGCATTCAGGCGACAGAAGATCATTGAGCATCAAGAAGCCCGACTTCAAGACCAAGGTTGTTTCTAAACAGAACCCTCTCGACAGATCTCGAAGGTCAGGTTCGAGAAGAAGAAAAACAATCCGTCGGCCAAATTCCCTCAATATCCTAAGATCTCTTCTTATACACTGAAAGGCACGTCGAAGGATGTGGTCGAAGCTCTTAAGAGCGTACAGTCGACCATTCGATGGCCAAAGAAGAACGATAAGGACGATGACAAGAAGGATAAATCCAAATGGTGTGATTTCCATATTGACCATGGACACACGAACGATGAATGCATAGCTTTGAGAAAGGAGTTGGCCTAGCTAATTCCTAAGAGGCATTTGCAAGAATTATTGGATCCAAAGCCAAACACCCAACCGGTCTCGCCAGAACACGCGAAGGTCGTTAATTGTGTGACTAGAGGATCTGATATTTGTGGGCTAACCTATTATGTAGCCAAGACACATGTAAGCCGACGACTCGACGCATATCCTATCTCAAAGTCATCTAGACCAAACAGGAGTTGGAATCGGAATCCATGCCGATAACGTTCGACCAAGACAAACTCGGTGACTCGTGGCAGAAGCATCACGGCAGACTGATCATATAGCTCACGATCGGAAATTGTTCGACCAAAAGGATCCTAGTTGATAGAGGAAGCTCAACAAACATTATTTTCCTTAGCACGATTAAAGCTATGGGAAATGACAAGACTGAGATCGTAAGTCGCTCGACTGTAGGATTCAATGAAGATGTTACTAACACCATTGGGGAGATTACTCTACCGATATATGCCAAAGGAGTCAACAAGCAGACCAAGTTCAACTTCGTTGACTGCTCGTCAGCTTACAACGTCATCCTGGGATGACCTTGGATCCACGATATGAAAGTCGTACCTTCGACGTACCACCATACGATCAAATTCTCTTCGCCATGGGAATCCAGGAAATCAAAAGCAAGCAGAAGATCGCACGAGATTGTTACAAAATAACGATGAAACCTCGGAAGTAGGGCATCTAGAAATTACAGAGCCATGACATTCCTGAAACCGTCGACGACTAACGTCTGGAGGAAGTCGTCCTCGATCAGGTAACCTGAATGGATCGTCATCGTCGGGTCATCCTTCGACCCTGACGTAAAAAGATCGCTAATTTCTTTTTTATAGGAACATGTTGACAGTTTTCCAGGACGCATGATGACATTGTTGACATAGATCCCAAGATAATCTTACATCATTTAAACATCGATCCATCGCATAAACCCATCAAGCAGAAACGTCGAAAGTTTGCTCCAGACGGAATAAGGTGATAAATGACGAAGTCGACAACTTGCTCAACATCGGCAAGATAAGGGAAGTCAAATATCCCGAATGGTTGGCCAATGTCGTGGTCGTGCAAAAAAATGGGAAGTGGAGGGTCTGCATAGACTTAGATCTCAATAAGGCCTATCTTAAAGATCCGTTTCCTTTACCACACATCGACACCATGGTAGACGCGACAACATGTCATAAACTCTTGACGTTCATGGACGCCTATTATGGCTATATCCAGAATTTAATGCATCCCGACAATCAAGAAAAAACTTTCTTCATGACTGATAAAGGTATTTACTGTTACAAAGTTATGCCTTTTGGTCTTAAAAATACAGGTTCCACGTACCAAAGGCTAGTCAACAGAATGTTCAAAGAAACTTTAGGCTACACTATGGAGGTTCATATAGACGACATGCTCGTCAAATCGAAACTCGCGGAAGACCATATTAATCATCTAAAGAAATCGTTCGACATCCTCAGAGAGTCTAACATGAAGTTAAATCCCACAAAATGTTCGTTCGGAGTAAGCGCCAGAAAATTTCTGGGATACATGATGACACGACGTGGGATCAAAGCTAATCCCGACCAAATCAAGGCGATTGTCAACATCAAGTCTCCTCGAAACCTGAAAGAGGTCCAACGACTCACTGGTCGAGTCGTTGCCTTAAACATGTTTATCTCCCGTTCGTCTGATAAGTGTCATCTATTCTATAATGTCTTGAGAAAGAACAGAGGTTTCAAATGGACGGATGAACATGAGCAAGCACTGCAGAAACTGAAGGAGTACATGGCGTCACCATCCTTGTTGTCTAAACGAGGTCCAACAACTCTATCTAGGTGTCAGTTCTAACGCTGTAAGCGCCGTCTTAGCTCGAGAAGACGACAAGCAGCAACTGTTAATCTATTACGTAAGTAAATCTCAGCTAGACGCATAAACCAAGTACTCATCATGGAAAAGTTACTATTGTCGTTAGTTACGGCAGCTAAGAAGATGTGACATTCTTTTGAATCCCATCCTATAGCTGTCGTAACTAACTTTCCTCTTAAGTTTGTCTTGAGAAAACCCGAGTTGACAGGTCGACTAGAAAAATGGAGCATATACCTCAGCAGTTACGACGTCGACTTCAAACCAAGGATAGCCATCAAATCACATGCTTTAGCGGAATTCGTCGCCGATTTTAGCCTAGAACCGGAAATGAAAACCCTTATTATGGCGACTCTCGACGACACGACATGGAAACTACAATGTGACGAATCTTCCAACTCCAGGGGGCAGGACTGGGTGTCGTCCTCAAATCGCCACATGGGGGCAAGATGGTGTACTCCATACGATGCGACTTCAAAGCTACAAATAACGAGGTCGAGTATGAAGCCCTGATCGCATGAATGGATATGGAGCACGATGTGGGGGCAACAAGACTGGACGTAAAAAGCGATTCCCTCTTAGTCGTGAATCAAATGAATGGAGAATTCACAGCAAAAAACTCCAAGATGACAGTTTACCTCAAGATAGCCAAAGAGAAATCTGAAATGTTCAAACCATTCTCTATTACGCAAATCTCAAGGTTTCAGAACACTCAGGCTGATGCACTAGCCAACCTTGGGTCGGCGCTTAGCAAGTCTACATTCGACGTCGTCCCAATGATCCATCTTATGACTCCATCCATCAAAATTGATGACCGTACCCACGTCGTCGACGAAGGAGATGACTGGTTGAGCGATATCAAGAATTATTTAATACACGACTAGCTCCCTGAAGATAAAATGAAAGCTATAAAAAATCGATTTAAAGCGTCCAGATATACCATGATCAGAGATAAGCTCTATCGACGTTCGTCGACAGGCTTGAACTTACGATGCATTATCGGTAAGAGCCAGGTTCAAAAAATTCTACAAGAAATGCACGACGGAGAATGTGGCAACCATTCAGGCGGTAGTAGTCTAGCTAATCGGATATCCCAACAAGGCTACTATTGGCCTTCCCTACGATAAGAAGCAATAACGTACGTCCAAAGCTGTGACGCTTGTCACAAACACTTAAGTACATCTCACCAACCTTCCGAACCATTACACTCAACATTGATTCCCTGGCCCTTAATGAGGTGGGGAATGGATATTATTGGTAAGTTGCCACCCGCTCCTAGGCAAAAGGTATTTCTATTAGTTCTTACGGATTACTTCTCCAAATGGATAGAAGAAACCGCCTTCTCCCAAGTTCGGGATAAGGAGGTCGCTTTCCTCCAGACTAACATCATTTGCAGATTTAGAATTCCATCCGAGATCATATGTAACAATGGATCTCAGTTTATAAGCGATAGAACTCGGCAGTTTTGCGAAGATTGTAAAATAAAACTTACGACTTCGACGCCTCCTTACCCCCAATCGAATGGACTTGCTGAGTCGAGCAACAAAATGATTATCAATTCAATAAGGAAATGTAACAACCCGGTTCCCAAATATACAACAAACAACATATATTTCATAACATCGTTACATAACCAAAAGATTCATAATATAACAAATAAGGTCCCTTAGTCTTTACATCCGGAATAAGGTATTTCGTTACAAACTTTTTGCTAATTACATACATGATATCTAGTTATAAAATTAGAACAGCAAAACACGTCTTAGTCTTCATAACATCCTTCTTCCAAAAAGCTAAACACATAGTACTCTTCTCATTTGCTCTTACCCGATCCACGACATGGAATACATATTTTTAAAACAAAATGAGGGTTAGACCTAGAGGTCTAAGTGAGTAAATTCCTGTTAGTTTGAAACCATTTGCACAAACACCATATACATATCACAAGTATAAATACCAAATAGGACTCATGCATTGTGTACTTCCCTGTCTCATTTCCATGGCCATATTAGTTGGTTGCAAGCCAACTAATAAATTAACTCCGCTGTACGACAATTACAGCCAACACCGTTGTACGAGTATTACAGCCAACACCACCGGTCCTAAGCCCGGCCAACGTATTCTCATATAGAGTATGCTCATGTAAATACAATATCTCAATATATTATATTTCAAACATAAACATATAATCACACCATCTATCATATTCCCACCCCACACATATATGTATTCCAGTTTAAAAACGTTTTAAAGTAAAACTCACCTGTTTGTTTATCAAAAACTCTTTCCAGTCTTTTCCACAAGATTCAGCTTTCACTCCAAATTCACAGTATCTGAAACAATTAGATACAAGTATCTTTTTACCAAATAGAACACATAAGACTTACTAAAGCTAAAGGCTCTAGACAACTCTATCCTCAAATGTTACCCCCAAACCCGAACTTAAGTCGAGTCCACAGTATATTCAATCCTCATTCTTTCCCTATCCAAGAGTCAACAAAACACAGGCTACTGGATACTCAAAAGTATCTGAATTCTCAAAAATGACCAAACAGCTCAAGTATCCGGACAACACAAAAAAAACAATCCGGACAGCAGATCTTTCCGGACAGCATGACCAATCCGGACAACATAACCTTTCCGGACTACCTAAACAATCCGGACAACATCCGCACACCAAAGCAATCCGGACACTATCCGATATCTCAATTTAACCGGAAACTTAAAGAAAAGGGTACTTACCGGATACAAGATCGTCCGGACACCTGTAAGAATAAACTACCGGACACCATCAACAAAACTACCCGGACACATTCATATTGTATCCGGAAACCTCTGTCGGTTTACCCATTTTTCACCCAGATTCGACTGAAATCATTACTAGACATGAAATCAACTATTCTACACCGATAGGAACCATCTAATAGCAATTACAAACATAAATTACAAAGCAACATACCTAAATTTCACTTCCAAATGCACCAATTTGAATCCCTAGCTTTATATTTCTTCTCTGTCTCTTTGTCTCAAAAACACACACTTACACATACTGAATTTTCTGCTTAATGATAATATCTGAAGCTTAAGAGATATTATCAACCCACTTTTACCATTTAGTCCTTGAACTATTCATTAATGACCAAAATACCTTTAACTTATACATTTACCCAAACTTACCCTAAACATCCAACTTTAAAGTTAACTTTATTTAACGGAAAGGGAATTTAACTAACGAACTTACCCGGGTTATTACAGGAAAAGACTGAGAGCAAGAAAAGGTAAATGGGTCGAGGAACTCCCGACAGTTCTTTGGGCCAATCGTACGACGCCTCGTACGTCCATAGGACAAACTCCTTTTTTGTTGGTTTACGGTTGTAAAGTTGTCTTGTTCATTGAAGTCCAACTACCAACCTCACGACGCACATAAATCGATCACAACTTAGTGGATCTAAGTTACGATCTCGACGCATTAGAGGAGTTAAGAGAATCTACGTTGATCGGAATGGCATCTCAACGACAGACGGTTGAGCGACATTTTAACAAAAATGTCAGAGCCAAAATCTTTCAAGGGGGAGATTACGTCCTATGACGAGTATTCCAGAACGCGCAAGAATATATAAGTTGTCCATCAAATGGGAAGGTCCATATCGAATATCTGAAGTCATAGGAAAGGGTGCCTATAGGCTACAAACCCTCGACGACAAAGATATCCCACGAAGCTGGAATGCAGTACATTTAAAAATGTATTTTTTCTAAAACCATCCTTTTTTCCTACGATTACATCTCACGACGATTACTGACTTAAGCCTCGAAGGGTTGATGTGTCACACGAATGTACGATCACATGATCCAAGACGTTAAGCAACCCCCGGTTCGTACGAACAAAATGACTCGCGATTTAAAAAGTCATTTTAATCATAAGTCTTACGACTCCTGGACTTAGAAAACATTGTTTAAAACGCCTTAGTCGCATGTTTTGTTTTTTTTGATCGTACAATTATTGTAAAATGCCTTGGTCGCATGTTCTGTTGATCCAAACCCTCTCAGTGATTTGGTAATGACCCTTAGAATTACATAGTGAAAATTATAAGTAACATTGTATGTGTAACACCTCAATCTTTGGAAGGTATCGATTTTTTAAGATAAATATGAAAAATAGAATTTTGGATTGAATCCTATATTTTATGGTTTTGTTGGATGGAGAATCCAAATACGAATCCAACGGTCCTTTCCAGAGCGAAAACGGAACTAAAACGAAGAAGTAATAGCCAAAACGGTGTTCGGTACCTCCTCCGCGACTATGACCCGCGACTATGACACGTGTCAATGTCGCTGGTCAATGTAGCGCCATGGAACAGAAGGTGGTACCAACCCCGTGACTGTAACCCACGACTATGCCAAAGGGCATAATCGCCGGGTATTTTCGCACGGGGGCACCTGACCCACAAAACCGGGATTTTTCACCCCTTTTCCCCATTTCACTTCACCCACTTCGTTTTTCTCTCCCAAGAACAGAAAGCCTTCACCCCCAATGTCGATTTTGAGTCTTTTAGACCCCAAGAATCAAGTTTTCAAGTGTTCTTTCTTCATCTATCATGGTTTTGGAAGCTAAAGCAATAACCCTTTCATTTCATCTTCCTCATCAAAGTTTTCTAGGGTTTCATCCAACCTTTTTTCTCCATTTTGAGGATTTAGAGTTTGTGGTTCATTTTGGTAACTCTAAAGGTGTTTGGTTGGTGGATTCAAGTGATGGTTGAGGTAAACTTCTCTTTTCTTCATCTAAGAAATTAGGGTTTGGTATTATTGGAATTTTGATGGTTTATGTTGGGGGAAAGGATTCTAAGTGTTTGGGGATGATTATTTACGGTTGAAAACTTGTGGATCTAGGTTTTGGAAGATTTGGCTTGAAGATCCAAGTTTATTCAAAGAAGCTCAAGTTTGGGGAAAATCCAGATTTAGCCTAAATCTAGCAAGGTGAGTTCAAGTTGATTTGTGAAAACGTTGTACATGCCAAAATGTTCATTTTAAAATGTTTTTAAGTGTTTTACATGAAAATATGCATTGTTGGGTTATTTGAATGATCTTGATTACTTGGAGTATTTTATTTTATAAAACACCAACCTTTGGGATTTTTGGATAACTTAATAAAATAAGCATTAATGAAAGTGTTTTGATATTTAATGCATAATTAAAGGTTATCTAATAAAAATACACTTTTAGTGTTTTGTTGGAAATATGCATAATTTTATCTGGTGGTACGATTTGAAGCATGAACGTATGGGTCATTGAGTTTTGGGTCATTTCCGACCTTGTGAGCATTTTAGAAGTTATAAACCTTTCGGTTTGAGAAAAGATGTAATTTAGGTATTTTGATGGATAAATCTTAAGTATTGGTATTTTAAATGATTTATCTTACGATTGTAAGTCTTTTGATATAAATGCACTTTGATGTATACTTTGGAAAATGACGTGACTTAAATTAAGGATGTATTGAGTAATTCGTGTCTATGGAGCATGTTTCACATAAACGTGGGTTACATACGCCTTAATGCATTATTTGAATTTTATGAGTGATTAATTGGTTTTGGTTGAGCTTATGGCTCGGTTTATGACTTTATTGAGTCGTGAGGACATTTGTCCAGTTTTAATAATGTAATGTGGAGCTTTGGGTGTGAGTCGCATTTACTGCATTTTATTTGGAGAGTACATGTTTTGAGTGTGTGTCATTCAAGTGAAGTCATGTACTTTTAGATTGTAATGCATTGGATCCATAGGCATGTAAGTCAGTCATATTTAACAGTGAGGAGTCTTGATATTCTCACTTTGGGAATTATGCCTGAACTGGCGTTGTTGATGTCTCGTTTCTTTTGTGAAGAGGAACCGTTATGGGTTGTACTCCGGGACTATGAGTTATTTGGTGTCTATCTCTTTGTGCACGGGGAGTGGACTATTGGAACACATGGTTATATGTGGTAGGCCGTTCGGGACCACTAGCGAGTAGGCAATAAAGGACATTGAAGTCCTTGAGGTGTAACTCGTCTAGATTGGATAGGCAATATGGTCCCATAAGTCCTTGAGGTGTAACTCGACGGAGTAGGCGATAAAGGCATGTATATGGTTTGAGGTTGTGATGTCTTTATGGCATGGGTACTAAAACCGGGACTTGAGGTGTAATCCAATAACATCATAGGTGACCCCACTCACGTGTTCTCGTCACCTTGATGGATACGGGTCTTCCCCGTAATCGGAAGGTGTTGTTTGGGTATTTGTTTTATCCATATTTTTGGTGACGTATTATATTTATATGGATTGATTTCCATATTTTATGGGTTGTGTATTATGCCTCATCCGTATTTGGGATGTTTTGAATAATAGAGATTTATTCATGTTTTTATGATTTTGGAAATCAAATATTGGTTCACTTTACAAGTGAGTCTGGGTTGAGTCCGCTTTTGAGAATCGTTTTATATTGGAGCTTTCGTCACGGGATTTGTGTACATTGGAAAATGGGTGGTTTTCATTTAAAGAAATCCTTTTTGGAACTCATGATTTAAATTGCACCTTTCTCGTCTTACGAAGTATATAACCATGATAAAAACTCCTGAACTCACTAGGCGTTAGCCTAACCTTTTTATTTGTCGGCATGTGCAACAGGTTCAGGTTGGGAATAGTTCTAGCGACACTGTAAAGAGATGAGTGCTAGTAGTATGCTCGAGAAGTGATTTGCTTAGTGAAGTCTTCCGCATTTATTTCGGGATTAGCAACTTGTACTTGGGTTAAGTAACACCCGATATGGATTTAGTCTTTGTAATAAGACTTGGGTTATGAATTGTTTGAGGTTAATTATAGAACTTAATTTGAGATAGTTCCGGTATTGGTTTATCAGAAGAAATTCTATTCTTTTTGGATGTATTATTGAAAATTTTAGTTAGTTGCTCTTCCCAAACTTTGAGGGTGTTACAGTATGTATCGGTGGTTCACCATCAATGATATCATACTGAGTCTGTTCAGTATCAATGATGGGTAACCACTACTCTCTATTATTCATTAGTGATAAATGTACAATCAGTGATAGACGAGTCTGTTCAGCTATACTGATGATCAATGATTGTTCAAATGTAATCAATGTTGCTTGTAATCCCTGAAGACAAGTTTTGCGACAAAGAGTTCATTGTTGACATCGAAGACAAAGCTGATGAACAAGTGACAAGTCTACTAATGATCTGCTGTGGATATCAGTGAAACCAAGACAAGTCCACCCACGTGACGTTTACAAAAGAAGACTTCAGCGATAGCTGACTTACATCAGGTCTCACTGATGTAAGATCAACTCAATGATCTTGATCATGAAGCCTGCTCTACAGGAAATGTTTGTCTTATCCTCTTGCACACTTTTGTACGATTTGTCAGAAGGAGATACCTTTGTCCAGAATTGTACAAACCACTCTGCCACTACACTGTTCATCATGCGGCCCAAAGTCTGTTTGCAAAAGTCAGAAGCATACGCCCAACCAAATGTTGACACGTGTAAAGTCCTCCTGACATGCATTAAATGCATGGGGTATAAATAGGATGAATGCACCTTCAGTTTGAAGGTGGTCATTCCTGAATCTCCTTAGTGCCTTAGAAAATTATCCTTAATTTTCTTTCTCCTTTTCTCTCTATTTCTTAGTGCAAGAAATCTTTGTGATTCTCAAGTTTGTTTAGATTAGATCTTGTACTTAGTCTTATTCCGCAACAAACTGTAAAGTGTTTGATTTATCAATAAACAATTTAGAAAACTATAATTCTTGTGTGTTTGTATTCAACCCCCCCTTCTACAAACTAATATTTATATAACCCTTCGGGACCAACAAGTGGTATCAGAGCAAATTGTTTAATTTCCATAAACAAGATCTTGCTTATACTAATCTATTCCTTGCTATTCTTCAAATGGCACAAAACACAAACACTAACTACATTGATAATGGTTCTCTTGCCAAACCTCCTCGATTTAGTAGAGATAACTTTAATCTCTGGAAAAATCGAATGATGCTTATCCTAGAAGGTGTAGATCCCACTATACCTCACTTTGTGGAAAATGGACCCTATATCCCACGTCCTCAATGGTGATGTACCTGCCACTGCTACCACTCCTGCCATTCCAGAAAGGCAACTTGTCAAAGAAGTTTCCCAATGGACTAAAGAAGATAAGAAAAAGGTGGCCATCGATACCAAAGCCAAATCAATCATATCTATGGCTCTGCCTGATGAAGTCTATCATTCTATCATGAACCTCAAAAGCTCCAAAGCCATGTGGGACACAATCTGTGTTCAATATGAAGGTACTGCTGATGTACAAGAGTCTAGAAGAATAAATCTGGTAAGATAGTACGAAAGTTTTATTATGGTAAGAATGAAACTTTATCTGAAGTTCACCAACGTTTTAATTGTTTAATCATTGATTTGAAAACTGTTGGTAAGACCTACTCTAACTCCGAGATCCTGACAAAATTCTTGGAATGTCTTCCTGAAAGTTGGGACAATTATACCATGTGTCTTAAACTATCAAAGGATCTTAAATTCATGACCTTAAGTACTCTTTTTGGCACTATGCTCAATCATGAACAGTCGTGTCAACTTAAGAAGAATCTTGTAAAAGATTCAAAAAGCACACATGTTGCTTTACTCTCTTCAGAGTTAATGCCAACTCAGCGATCTTCTGTCACTATCACTGGCATGGAATCTAACTATGATGATTCATGAGAAACTGATCCTTCAGAACTTGATGAATCTCTAGCACTCATGACAAACTCTTTCAGGAGATTCGCTAGAAAGAGTAACTTTAGAAGAAACAAACCTCTCACTATCACTGACAAGCCTAAATCCTCTCCTATTGGTAAGTCTACTGCCACTTGCTATAATTGTGAAAAGAAAGGTCACTTTGCTAGTGAGTGCAGGTCAAAGAAAGTTTTCAAACCTTTCTCATCCTTCAAGAACTCCTCTACCTCTAAATCCATAGATGACAAATACCTTAAACTCAAAGAGAAATATGAGAAGTTGAAAAACTTCAAAAGAAAAGGTAAAGGTATGATCACTGAAGAACACGATTGGGCTGAATCTGATGAAGAATCAGATTCTGATGAAGAAGATGAGGCCAATCTCTGCCTTATGGCCGAAATCCAAAAAGTAAAGGAAGAACCAACTGAAATTCCCTCTACTTCTACGTCTGAGGTATCAATCTCTCCTTCTCCAGTTATCATTGATGCTGATAAACTTCGTGCTATAGATGTGCTGACAATTGATTTATATGACGCCCTTAATGGCAAGACCAAAGCTGAACAACAAAATCTAGACTTAACTGAACAGCTTAAAAATTGTCATTTAAATATCCAAAAACTTTCTAAAATTGAAGAAACTTTGAAAGATCGGGTCTATGTAAATCAAGTAATCAGCATTGAACGCGAACAAGCTGTCGCTGATCTGAAAGATGAGAAAGCTACTGTTGAAGGATGGTGTAAATCCTCAGCAGAGATCACTGAGATAATCGGTGCTCAGATTCCTGTCGATGAAAGAAGTGGTCTTGGTTATAATGCTAACGCTGAAGAACCAACCAAAGATCGTTCCATGCTTAAGTTTGGAATGTTCGTTTCCTCCATTCCTGACACTTCATCATCTCAGTGTTCTTCTTCTAATAATCCTATCCCTGAGGAAAAATCCTCTTTAAGCCCCAAACTTAAAGATAAAGGAAAAAATGTTTTACAAAAACCTCAGAAGTGTACCAAAGTGCCAAAGCTGGAGAAGTTTACACCTTCAGCTAATCAACCATCTACCTCAAAAGACAAGATCCCTGAACATGTTCAGCGATCAACTCCAAGAATAAAGGTTGATGTCATATGTAAGAAATCTGAAGAACCAAAAGTTCCTCCGATCTCTGATGCCAAAGGCATTCTTGGTACAGGCCCTACTCATTTAAAATTATCAAATGCTTATGCCTATGGTCCTAAAGCTACTTTCAGCTATATGAAATGCTATCACTGCGGACTTACTGATCATATTGCTAGTAAGTGCCCCACAACCACCAAAGCTGAGAAATAAGCTAAGGTGAAGATGAATGCCTCAGATAGGATTATTAGAAGAAGAACACTGAGATGATGAAGTGTCAGGAATGGAGGAAACGAACATTCCAAACTTAAGCATGTAACGATCTTTGGTTGGTTCTTCAGTGTTAGCATTATAACCAAGACCACTTCTTTCATCGACAGGAATCTGAGCACCGATTGGAAAAAACCAAACAAAGGTGAAAAATACCACTAAGGTTAAGAAATTAACCAAAGTGAAGGTTACCACTGACGCTGAATCATCAAATGCTGTGAAGACTGCTGATCCTTCCACTGACAAATGTGGACCCGTTGTAAAGTGGGTACCAATTTCAACTTAATCTTCCTTTTGTTTGCAGGTCTCGAAGGGTATCTGGTATCTTGATAGTAGAATACTTGTGTCCCAAATTTCAAGAATTGGGTCGTAATAAAGGATATAATTGACAACTCGATGCTCTCGACACATGGCGGTAAAAAGAAACCTGCTCACTAAATACAAGGAAGAAAAAGGTTCCCCAGTGACCTTTGGTGGAAATGGAAAAGGGTATACCCGAGGGTTGGTGTACTTTCTAATGGGACAACCACCTTCAGAAGAGTCACTTACGTAGAAGGATTGAAGCACAATCTTCTTAGCATTAATCAGCTATGTGATAAAGACTAGAAAGTTTGCTTTACGAAGGAAGCATGCTTTGTCACTGATAAGAAAGAAAAGATTGCGCTCAGTGGCAATCGGTTGGGAAATGTTTACGTAATAAACATGGACTCAACAATAACTGAGAACATCTGTTTTCTATCCAAAGCCTCTTCAGATGTCAACTGGCTATGGCATAAAAGGATCTCTCATCTGGACTTCGAAACGTAGAATACTCTCTCTTTTAAAGAATTGGTCACTAGCTTGCCTCATCACTCATACGCTAAGGAATCTCTCTGCTCAGTGTGTGAAAAAGGAAAACACACGAAAGCTAGTTTCAAGTCAAAGCAAGTATCTTCAGTGACAAACCCTCTCCAGCTCCTTCATATGAATTTATTTGGCCCTGTCAATATACAATCCATTGTTGGAAAGAAATACACTTTCTCATAGTAGATGAATTCTCTCGCTATACCTGGGTTATGTTTCTCCATGCAAAGAGTGACACCTCAGAATAACTCATCTCATTTGTCAGGAAAATGGAAGTCCTGGACAATATGACTGTTCGCTCAATAAGGATTGATCATGGAACTGAGTTCAAAAATAGTTCTCTTGATAACTTCTTTGAGAGTAAGGTCATTTCTCACGACTTCTCAGTTGTGAGGACACCTCAGCAAAATGGAGTTGCTGAAAGAAGAAACAGAACGATCATTGAAGTTGCTCGATCTATGCTCAACGATTCTCATCTTCCAACTCAATTCTGGGTAGAAGCTGTAAACACTGCCTGTTTCACTCAAAATAGGCCGCTGATCGTCAAAAGATTCAACAAAACTGCCTATGTACGTTTCCATGGAAGAAAGCCATCTATCAGCTTTCTTCATATATTTTGTTGTCAATGCTTCATCTTAAACAACAGGGATTCTCTTGGAAAGTTTGATCCCAAAGCTGACGATGGAATATTTCTAGGTTACTCCTCAGTATCCAAAGCCTTCAGAGTCTTCAAGAAGAGAAGACAAACTGTAGAAGAAACCATTCATGTCACCTTTGATGAATCCCGTTCAGCAAATTCAAGACCTACTAATGAAAACGATGAATTAAATCAGTGGATGTTTTTTTCATTATGGGGAATCAGAAGCTAATCTCAATCTTGACCCTCAGGTCAACAACCCAATCGCTGATGATGATCCAATCATCATTCCTAGCATGCAAACAAGTGAAGCGGAATCCTCCTCTTGGGTATCAGCCGTTCCTATTAACACTTTGCCTCCTTCTGAACTCTCAACTTCTGGAAATCCATCCACTTCTCAGCAATCAGTAAATGAAACTTCATCTAAACCTCAACAACTCTTACCCGATATACCTGAATCTCCTGCTACTGAAGCCTCTTCTTCAGCACCTCTGGAAGTTCGTTTTGAGTCAGAGATTCAAGCTCCTGCTCAGAGATGGACAATCAATCACCCAATCGATGAAATTCTAGGTGATCCAAACGCAGGTGTTCAGACTCGATGAAGTTCAGGTAATATTTGTTTATTTGTAAATTTTATCTCGCTGATTGAACCAAAGAAAACTGATGATGCCCTCAGGGATCCAAACTGGTTCAGTGCTATGCAAGAAGAGATGACTGAATTTGAAAGAAACAAAGTTTGGAATCTTGTTCCCAGGCCATTGATAGGCGGGTTTACACCCCCTAAATCTAACCGCAAGTGTACGGTGTTGAGATCAAGTAATAGTACAAAAGTACGAGTATCGAACACAGGGAACTAGGAACTAAGTATCACAATGACTATAAGATCTATTAACTGAACGGTCACAATTTTGAGTTGTTGGTTTTAAACTATTCAAGTGCAAATAAATCAAGAACAGGACAGTAGACAACTTAAGGACTTCAGATAGAGAAAACAGTTGAGGGTTGGAAATCCTAAGGTTTTTACATATAAACACCTGACTCGAAACGATTACCAGCTATTCCCTTTAAAGAATACCCAATCTCTAAAATCACCGTTGTTCTTTCTCAAGCAACAACGTGTTTTATCTTGAAAACACAAGTTTTATCTCTCGATCTCAACCTATGAAATTCAAAACACATTAAACTCAAGATTTTAACGTGACTAAGGTTTACTTGGTATATCTCTATCCAATTTCTCACCTTAGGCATGCAATTCTAGTTCTAGTTAACACTTAACTCTCTCAAACTTAATTGATAACAAACAAAACAATTGAAAGTTGGCCAAACTCACAAAAGCATTAAAACCCAAATTACATGCTTCATTAAATAGGAAAAACTGATAAAAGTCTCAAATCACGTGTTCATAAGCTTAAACCAAATTCAAACCAACCCCCAACATCTGAAGATTAGTTCATGTTGGTGGTGGATAAAAACATAAGAAAAGGAAGAGAAATAGTGTGTGTAAACATAATGATTGTAAACGTGAAGAATGTACAATGAACTCCCTTCTCTCGGCTCTAATCCGCTTCGCGTGGTAAACTTCTCCTCAATCGATCCTCTATCGTCGCTCAAAAGTCTGTGAAAAACCTCTGAAAATCTCCCCCCAGCAGTCTGTCGTCGTCCGTCGAGAGTGATAACCTAAAATTCGGAAAACGCAAAATATAGCAAACGACCAAAGACTTACGTGGTTTGTCCCGTGGCTTCAAACCACGCAACAAACCGCGTGGTTTCCTGATGTGTCTAGATCAGGTTCTGGGTCATGGTTTGGGCACGGGTCTCGGGCTTGGATCTTAGGCTTCTGTTGGGCTTCGTTTTGGCTCTAATTTGGACTCTTTTCTACTTCTTTTCTCGATGATTGACGTCTTTTAGATTACCTGTACGTTTCATTCGATAAACCATAAAATTCCGCCTCTTTGCTTCAACACAAGCCAATCTCATTGGTTTGTAGACTGAAAATAACGCCAAAAAGTGGCGTTATCAACAACCCCAAACCGAGCGTTGCTTGTCCTCAAGCAAATTAGCGATAAAATAGAATAAAAACATATATCAGTGAAAATAATAACTGCACAACTCTCAATCGGTACCACGTAATGCACTGGTGATTTCCCATACCCGTGAATGCTTATCTCATCCTCGCCTCATCCTTATTTTGTCTGATCTATGGCCTTCCATTGTGAGTTGAACTCGTGACTGCTCCGATTACATTAAGGTCGTACTAGGTCCAAACATACTAGGGAAAATATTTCGCCTCGACCCTACCTCAAAGAATACTCTCATTTCACTCGAACCTGGGTTGTCGCACATGTTGTCATGTATAAGGATGTTATGTACAAGAATACCCGAAAATTACATGACAACTCTAATGAAAGACGCACAAATGTCCAAAAAGTTGATCTCAGAAGGGAATCAAGTAGCAAGACAGGGAATATTGGTAAAGGTGGTCGCATACCCTAATCACATTTTCCAGAAGATCATCCAGGTCTTTACAAGGGTTGTAATGGGGCTAGGGTCATGGCTGAGAAATGAAAGGTAAGCGGATCAAAGATCCTCGGTGTGTCAACCATTAGCAGTTCTGGACTTCTTGACTTCACTTTCTATCACTTGGCCCTCTTTGTCACTACTGGAGTCGCTTTGACTCTCTTATTTAGCTGCTGTAAGTACTATCTAACTAACTATATTTATTTATTATTTATTATTTTTTTTCATTTTGGGGCATCATTGGCCCTCTTTATTTGATTGGGGCTGTATTGGCCCTCTTTTCTAACTTTTGGGTTAAAATGACCCAATTTATTCTCATGACTGTCCTGTACTTTTTCTTTTCTGCTCTATCTCTCACTGTTCATTACCGCCTCTGATTGACACACTTTCGGATAGGGGTTGGCTAAGGCTTTTGGTTCGGGTTTAATGGTGGGTTTGAAATGAATAGGGTGAGTGTTTGGCTGCAAAATGGGTTGTGGATACACACATAAGGGGTCAAAAGGTACGTTAGACAAAAACGGGTTAAAGTGCACACAATGCCTGGAATCATCTCTTAAGGTCCACACGATATGGTCCACTACACCCTTACCCAATATCCCGATGGCCGTCTTTGCTACTCAATGCAATATTATAGTGAGATCACCCTATAATCACGACAAGGAATTCGAAAAAGTGTATACGAATTGAGTGTTTAAGTCCCTCGAAGTGAAATGCGTCATTTAGACTCAAATCTCTCTTTTGGATGGTCTCCACTAATGTCCCTAGTCATGTCTTTTCCCGGTCCTTCCCTAAGGGTCATGTTGCTCTCACAAGATTCTTCCTACACTGGTCGGTCTCAATCATCCAAAACAAAAATTTAGCTACTATGATCTAAACGTTCAGAAGTGCAGGAAATCTACGTGCATAAACATGGGCTCGATTGGGCAACCTCAAACCTTACCCACACATTGTCCCCAATGTGTAAGTGTCGGTGTAGGTGATACACAGGTGTGACATGTATCATTGTGCAGTTATAGCAGTTATCACACAGGAAAGACAAGGTATTAACACGAAACATCAAAGAGCTAGCCTAAAGTTTTTCAAATATGGTCACCCCAAACCTAGGCCGTGGCCTAGGTTTGTCAAATAAGGCCAACCCCAAACCTCGGCAAAACCGAGGTTTGCACCAGAGTAAAAGTGAGTGGTAGATGTTGAAAAGTGAGGCACCCCAAACCTAAGTGAAACTTAGGTTTGTTGCATCTCGTTTAACTAATAAGGAAACAAAGCATCATACAACTCGTTAGCATACAGAGTTAGGACATACCTGTCAGATCGGACGGTGGAGAGTCTCTTGAAAAATTAGAGGGAAAAGTTGGGCGTAACCGGAGAAGATGGAGGGAGATCACAGAAACAAAAGAAATAACAGCTAACAGAGAAAGAAAGCAAAGAAACAACACGACACAACGCAAGAAAAGGAAAAACGCTGCACGAGAAACACCCTAGACGCATCAAGGGAGCCGCACGGTTTGGGCCGCAGCCTGAAACCGCGTGACATCCCGCGTAAGTGTCTGTATCCCAAAAACAACCAGAGCCACCCGTGGCTTGGCACGCGACTTGAAGCCGCGGGCCAGGTCGCGTAAGTCTCTGCTCCACTTTTTTTTTCTTTTTTTTTGTAAATAAAAGAGCTAAAAAACATAAATTAAAAAGAACGCAAACCTCGGTGGGTTGCCTCCCACCCAGCGCCTTGGTTTCGGTCGTGGCTCGACCTTCCTTCTGATCACTCCTTCGGCTTTCCTTGATTACCGGGTTCCTCTTCACTTCTACCTCTTACCCTCTCGAACATCTTGAACATTACTTTTTCGCTGCCGACCCTTAAAGTCATCTCGCCTTCTTCCATGTCAATCAGTGCTTTGCTCGTGGCCAGGAACGGTCTTCCCAATATCAACGGGACCTCTTTATCTTCATCAATATCCTGCACCACGAAGTCCACCAGAAAGTAGAACTTGTCAACTTTAATCAGCACGTCTTCTATCACTCCATATGGATATATTATCGATCTATCGGCGAGTTGGAGTGTCATGTTCGTTGGCTTCACTTCCCCAAGCCAAGTTTCCTGAAAATAGATAGAGGCATTAAATTAATACTCGCTCCTAAATCACATAACACCTTATCAAAACAAAGCTCTCCAATTTGTATAGGTATAGAAAAACTCCCTGGATCTTGAAGCTTCGGGGGAAGCTTGTTCTGAATGATTGCACTGCACTCTTAAGTGAGTGCAATGGTAGCCTGATGTTCAATTGCTCTCTTCTTGGATAAGATGTCCTTCATGAACTTGAGATATGTTGGCATTTGAGCAAGTGCTTCTGCAAATGGTATGTTGATGTGCAACTTCTTGAAGATGTCAAGAAATTTCTTGAATTATTTCTCATCGTTCTGTGCCTTCATTCTATTCGGGAAAGGTAGCGGTGGCACATACGGGTTGACTACCGGCTTTGATGGAGGTGTTACCCTTTTCTCCTTTGGCTCTTCCTGATCAACCATATCACTAGAAATACCATCTTTCAGCTCAACATTTGCCTCCTTGATCATCTCCTTGCCACTTCTCAGATAAATGGCTTTGCACTCTTCCCGGGGTTTCCTTTCGGTTTGACTCGGAAATGTCCCAGGAGCTCGGTTTTATAGGACTTCAGAAATTTGTCCCACTTGCCTTTCAAGGAGCTTAATAGATGTCGTATTCTGATCAGTAGCCACCTTGACTGTGTTAACCGTGCTTGCTAATTCTTCAACTGTGCTATCCATCTTGGTCATGAACTTCATCATCATGTCCTCTAGCCCTGGTTTCTTCTCCCCTGATGGTCCTTCATCAAATCTTCGTTGGTTGTAACCTGGAGGACGGTAAACATTGTTAGAATCAGGAGAGTTAGAAAAGTTGGAATGATTACCTTGTTGTTGTTGACCGGGTTGACTCCATGAAAAATTAGGGTGTTTCTTCCACCCCTCATTATATGTGTTCGAGAAAGGGTCGTTCCTCGGCTGGTTGTTCCGGTTTTGTAAAAACTGAACCTGTTCAGGTTCTTGTGACGCAGGGAACACGTCTGGACTACCTCCCTTCAAATGGTTTATGATAGCAACTAATTGAGCTTTTATCACCTTCATCTCATCATTCTCTTGCACACTCCCAACTCTTCTAACGGCTGATCTTGGAGTAGAAAAACTATGTTCGGCCAGATTATCGATCAACTCGCATGCGTCCACATAAGACTTATCCATTAGGGCTCCACCCGATGCAGTTGTGATCTCGTTTTTGAACTGCGGGTGAAGTCCACTGAAGAACGTTTGGATAATGACCCAACCTTGCAACCCATGATGAGGGAATTTCTTGATCATATCTTTATACCTCTCCCAAGCTTCATACAATGTCTCTTGATCCCATTAAGCAAAATGGGTGATTTCAGCCATAAGTTGGGCGGTTCTGCTTGGTGGGAAGAATTTCTGGAGGAAGGCAGCTTTCAGTTGTGCCCAGGTGGTGATCGAGTCCGGTTGGATACTTTCTGTCCAAGTCTCGACTCTGCCTTTGAGTGAAAAGCTGAACAGCCTCAGCTTAATTGCATCCTCGTTCACCCCATTTATCTTGAACGTATTGCAAATCCGTTCAAATGCCCGGAGATGTGCATGAGGATCTTCTGTTGGGGCTCCTCCATACTGATTCTGTTGTACCATCACGATGGTACTCGATTTGATCTCAAAATAGTTCGCCCCAGTAGTGGGCGGTTGGATGCCTATGCGTGCGGCTGCCACATTCGGATCGGTAAACGACCGCATAGGGCGTCTCTCAGGAGGCGCTTCGTCGCCCATCTCGATCTTCAGATTTCATTTAGCTTTAGATTCTTTTCGTAATTTATGGGCGGTTCTTTCGATCTCTGGATCGATCGGTTCGATTCCTTTCCCTCGTGTTTTCCTTGGCATAAACCAATTAGTACCTGAATCGGAAAGTAATCAAAATTAGCAATCCAGAAACTGAAAGTAATGAAACAAAATAACACAATAAACAAAATAAAAAAAATTGTTCAATGTAATAGCGCTTATAGCTGGTAGTGCTATCAGTTGCAACTAGTTCCCCGGCAATGGCGCCAAAAACTTGATAGGCGGGTTTACACCCCCTAAATCTAACCGCAAGTGTACGGTGTCGAGATCAAGTAATAGTACAAAAGTACGAGTATCGAACACAGGGAACTAGGAGCTAAGTATCACAATGACTATAAGATCTATTAACTGAACGGTCACAATTTTGAGTTGTTGGTTTTAAACTATTCAAGTGCAAATAAATCAAGAACAGGACAGTAGACAACTTAAGGACTTCGGATAGAGAAAACAGTTGAGGGTTGGAAATCCTAAGGTTTTCACATACAAACACCTGACTCGAAACGATTACCAGCTATTCCCTTTAATGAATACCCAATCTCTAAAATCACCGTTGTTCTTTCTCAAGCAACAACGGGTTTTATCTTGAAAACACAAGTTTTATCTCTCGATCTCAACCTATGAAATTCAAAACACATTAAACTCAAGATTTCAACGGGACTAAGGTTTACTTGGTATATCTCTATCCAATTTCTCACCTTAGGCATGCAATTCTAGTTCTAGTTAACAATTAACTCTCTCGAACTTAATTGATAACAAACAAAACAATTGAAAGTTGGCCAAACTCACAAAAGCATTGAAACCTAAATTACATGCTTCATTAAATAGGAAAAACTGATAAAAGTCTCAAATCACGTGTTCATAAGCTTAAACCAAATTCAAACCAACCCCCAACATCTGAAGATTAGTTCATGTTGGTGGTGGATAAAAAACATAAGAAAAGGGAGAGAAATAGTGTGTGTAAACATAATGATTGTAAACGTGAAGAATGTACGATGAACTCCCTTCTTTCGGCTCTAATCCGCTTCGCGTGGTAAACTTCTCCTCAATCGATCCTCTATCGTCGCTCAAAAGTCTGTGAAAAACCTCTGAAAATCACCCCCAGCAGTCTGCCGTCGTCCGTCGAGAGTGATAACCTAAAATCCGGAAAACGCAAAATATAGCAAACGACCAGAGACTTACGTGGTTTGTCCCGTGGCTTCAAACCATGCAACAAACCGCGCGGTTTTCTGATGTGTCCGGATCAGGTTCTGGGTCACGGTTTGGGCACGGGTCTCGGGCTTGGATCTTAGGCTTCTATTGGGCTTTGTTTTGGCTCTAATTTGGACTCTTTTCCGCTTCTTTTCTCGATGATTGCCGTCTTTTAGATTACCTGTACGTTTCATTCGATAAACCATAAAATTCCGCCTCTTTGCTTCAACACAAGCCAATCTCATTGGTTTGTAGACTGAAAATAACGCCAAAAAGTGGCGTTATCAGCCATCTAACAAAACTATGATAGGTACCAAATGGGTATATCGAAATAAGTTAGATGAATTTGGAACTGTAACCCGCAACAAAGCTAGACTAGTTGCTCAGGGATACAGACAAGAGGAATGCATAGACTATGACGAAACCTTTGCCCAAGTGGTAAGACTCGAAGCAATTCGACTTTTCTTTGCCTATGTTATTCACAAAGACTTCAACGTTCACCAAATGGAAGTCAAATCAGCATTCCTTAATGGAAAGTTGAATGAAGAAGTTTATGTTGAACAACCACCAGGATTCGCTGATCCTAAGCATCTAGAATATATCTATAAATTGGATAAGGCCCTCTATGGCTTAAAACAAGCACCTCGTGCATGGTATGACACTTTATCCTCTTTTCTAATCACTGAAAAAATTGAACGTGGTAAGATTGATAACACTTTATTTTTCAGAAAAGTTAAAGGTCATTTTATTCTTGTTCAAATATATGTCGATGATATTATATTTAGTTCTACTAACCCATCTCTGTGTACTCGATTTGCTGAAAGAATGAAATCTGAATATAAGATAAGTATGATGGGAGAACTAACATACTTCCTTGAACTTCAATTCAAGCAAAGCGATAAGGGTACTTTTATCCACCAAGGTAAGTACGTCAAAGATATGCTGAAGAAATCTGATCTTACTCAAAGCTCAACTATGAAAACCCCTATGGCACCTCCACTAACACTTAACAAGGATCCTTCTGGAAAACTGTTAATGTCACGGCCTATAGAGGAATGATCGGCTCTCTTCTCTATCTTAAAATGAGCTGTCCTGATATCATGTATTCCACTTGTCTTTGTGCACGATATCAATCTGAACCCAAAGAATCACATCTGATTGCTGTAAAGCGAATTTTCAGATATCTGAAGGGTACACCCAACCTAGGTCTTTGGTATCCCAAAGACTCAGTGTTCGATCTAACTGCCTATTCAGATAGTGATTTTACAGGTTGCAAACTGGATAGAAAAAACACCACAAGAGGCTGCTCCTGGGTGGAAAGCCGGTGAGCTGGACAAGCAAGAAGCAAAACTCAGTGTCCACTTCTACCGTTGAAGCTGAGTATGTAGCAGCTGGTAGTTGTTGCGCTCAGGTCTTATGGATGAGAAATCATCTATTAGACTATGACCTTCAGTTATCAAAGGTTCATATATGTTGCGACAGCACTAGTGCCATCGCTATAGCAAACAACACAGTGCTACACTCAAAGACAAAACACGTCGAAATCAGATATTATTTTATCAGAGATCATGTGATGAATGGAGATATAGAACTTCATTTTATATCAACTGACTATCAGTTAGATGATCTTTTTACCAAAACTCTTGATGAGACAAGATTCAACTTTCTCATCAGCGAGCTTGGAATGCTGAACCTTGAAGAATGGTTCTTCAGCGGTTGATCATTATATATCAGTAACAAAATTCTATCTCTCTAATTCATCATCTAATCTTTGAATAAATGTCCTCTGATACTAAGGTATGTTTCTCTATCACTGATCACTAAAGTCTTCTTCAGTACGTTGTATTTCAAAAATAAATTCAATCACTGACCTTTATATATCAGTGATCCTTTTGAAATAAAATGAAATCTCATCACTGACATTTCTCCTCTCACTATATAAATTACCCTTGTTTATATTTTTACCTTTTACGCGCTCATAACTCTCCTAAGCAAGAAAAGAATTCTTGTGCACTGTGTTCTTGGATTACTATAACTTAAGACTGTTCTTCGAATCTTCAACAACAAAACAGGTTCTTACTCCTTCCTTACTACATTCTGAAAACAATCAAAAACATGTTTTTATCCTAAATCTTTGTTTTTAAGGATCAAAACACACTTTTTGTTTAAGAAATCACCTTCCTTCGTGATTTTCTAACCAAAACTTTAACAAGTTTTTCAAAAGTTTAAATTTTTTTAAACTTTCTCTTTCTTCTTTAAATACATTTTTCCAGAATCCTTCCTAAGAAGGAAACTGGTAAAACTGTGTTTTCTACTAGTTTTGGCCTTTTTATAAAACTAGAAAATCAACTTTTCATGTTTCTTTCCCCATAAGGAAACTGGTAAAACCCTAAAAATTCTTATTATAAAATCCTTTCCCATCTAAGAAAGTTCCTTCTTCCTTCCATTTTTTGTTATTTTCTCATAAATGGCACCCACTCTAGTGACAATGATCAAATCGAAGAACATGCCTTGTGAAATGAACCAAATCACTTTCAGCTCCAACAATCACCTTGCACTCCTTGAGTTCACTAAGAAGAAACCCTGCCCATATCTCGCTGAGGGAGTGACTTTCCTAAAAAATTCGCCAATCTTCAAGGCAATAACCATTGCTCCACCTGCCCACCGTCATCTCCTACGGCAATTCTGGTACACTACTGAGAGGACCCTCCATACCACCAAATCTGGCAAGAAAGTCGTTGTGATTGCCTTCCAAACTCAACTTGGAGAGGGATTCATCACTGCAAATGGAATCCGTACAGCCTTGGAACTACCCGCTGGTCCTTTCGATCAACCACCCAGCGATGACGAACTCATCATTTTTCTAGACCTGATGAAGTACACTTGGGACATCAAGCCCTGCACCACTGACGAGCCCGAGAAAAAATTACCAAGGTGCTCAAGGAAAAAAATGCCTTCAGAGCTAAACTATATCTTCTCCCACATCATCTCTTGTATGAGTGGAAAGACCTGGTCGGTGGACCCAACCAGTAAATATCAGCTCCAAATGGGGTATGCACCGATCACCGGGCTGAAGATCGATTATGCCCGCATGATCTACGATGACCTTATGGTGAAGGTCGATAAGCCTAAGACGGAAATGAAGGTTCCCTACATGCTCTTTGTGTCAGCGCTCCTCGCCCTCTTCCTCTAGAAAGATTACCCTCAGAAGGGTGACTACAGACTTCCTCAGCTCGGGGACGCATCCTTGATTTTGAGCCGATGGACAATGAAGTACGTCTCTCTAAACTTCAACTTCTTCTCGCTCCTACTTCTTCTCTTCTGGCGACTACCTCATCGGTACAACCTCCCGCTGAAACCCAAGCCACCACCACCAAATCCTCATCGAAGAGAAAACCCTCAGACACCAACCTTGGTTCTTGGAAAACCAAGAAGATTGCTAAGGAGAAACCTCATCCCTCTCAGGTTAAAGAATCAGCTTCTTCACAAGCGACACTTGACGACTTCGTGGTCCACTCCACCACATCTGCACCTACAACAACGGCCACTTCAGTGCCTTCATCTGCTGAAGCTTCACTGGTATCTACCCCAACCTTCTCAGTGCCTCAAAGCACTGAAGAAGCAGTTCTTGGCAACACCAGTGCCGCCCCGGTTCACAACACAGCCTTCTCAATAGTTGCTTCTACTCCTCCTTTCTTCGTCATCACTTCTGCACCAACGACACTCGCTGACGTACATGAACCGCTGCTACAACACCTCATGCAGTAGAACACAATAAGACCTGATGGTCTCCCTCTCGGGAGCACTCAGAGTATGCCCTCCACGTCCGTATCTGACATGGAATACTACGGTGGAAGCAGGGATTTTGACATTTTCTCCCGACCATCAGGTATCCAAACCAATACACTTCCTTCTTCTCAACCCATTCCTAATTTTGAGCTTTCCTTAGCTTAAATTTTTTCTTCTTTTATAGGTCCTAACTTGGGCACGATCGCTGCATCCATCAAGGATGTTAAGGATCAGGTGGATTCTCTCTCGAATGATCTCACCAACACCGTGAACTCTGCCGGAGATTCACTAAAGGACCTGTCCACCTCCCTTAGTGCCAAGGCCGATAATGCCCAATTCTCTGCACTGACAGAGGAAGTGAAGACCCTGCAAAAGGATGTTGTTCACAACTCCTCCTCCCTCCAAACGCTCAGATCTACCGTCTCCTCCCTCAGCACCACTGTGGGATCCTTACAAGGAGCGGTCTCAGACATCGACAATAAACTTTATGGGCTCAGGGGTAAAGTGAGCAACCTTGTTTCCAAGGTTGACTCTTCCAATAATCTTATCTCCAAACTCCTTGACCGCCTGAACGAACCGGTGGCTCCCGCCCCATCCTTCACAGCTGATGATAGGACAAAGCTGGGGATGGCGACTGATTTAATACTGCAATCCACCGCAACAATCCCTGGCCTTGAAGCCAGGGTGAACGTACTTGAGGCAAACCGTGCCTCACCTTCAGCGGCCCCTGGCCTAGAAGACAGGACCGCTGATGTTGTTGCCGCTGCTGAAAATCCTCCCCCCATGATGATGACAAAGAGGGGAGATGAATGCTGAAAAAGACCTCCCTCATGCTGAGGGGGAGGGAAACGCTGAGGAGGGAAACGCTGAAGAAGACCTCTCTCCTTCTGAGGGGGAGAAAGAAAATGAAAAAGAACCAACACCTTCTTCTTCTCCATGGGGTGAAACTATCGACATCCTCTCTGTAGAGGAAGAGGAAGAAGATCAGGTGGAGATCTTGGATGAGGAACCGTCTACCAAACCTGATGGCAACAATGACGATGGTGACGATGAAGAACCTGAATGCTGGTTCAAGCCTACAACCATTAGGGTCCCTGAACCTAAGGGGGTGGTTTTCAAAGAAGCAGGGGAGACGATAAAGAAGTCTCCTGCGAAGAAGAGCTCCAAGGGAATGCAAAAAGAAGTTGCTTCTTCAGAAAACCTGACGATTCTCTTTTCAGCTGAGAATGTTCCAACTTCTCTGGTATGCCTCTCGTTGATTCCATAATCTGCTTCTACCCATCCTCTCCTCAAACATATCCTATTTCTCTATCTTTTCTTCCTTCCATCAAAAGAATCTAACTCTTTGTTCTTTTGATTCAGCTAGTCCTCTCCCCTGTTTAAGGGACCTGCTGAAGAACCTATGCCTCAACAAAAAATAATCCCAGCTTCCATAGCTGATGAACTTCAATAATCCCAGTCTCAGTGCTTGAGACTGATGAACAAGAAGAAGAAGAAGAAGAAGAGCTACTCACACACCCCAACAGACCCTCTCGACCATCTCAACGGTCAGAGGATGAAGAATCCAAAAGAAGAGCAACTATGATCAATCAGCTAGAGAGTCAGCGCTTACGAATCATCCCTCCTTCCGATCTTGACTTCTTGTCCCATGAAGAAATTGAAAAGTCAGTTAGGGCTGAGAAACTTCTTGCTGAGAACCAAAAGGTTTCCTTTAAAGACAAAGAATTTGCCCTTAAGGTTGCTCAGCAGTTAGTCGTTGATAAAAAGCTGAAGCAATTTCCACTCTGGGTTCAGGAGCAACTACTCAAAGAGGTTGGTAAGGAGATTCAAAAGAAGAAAAAGGTCAGTAACTCTGCGTTAAATTGGTGCAGAGAAAGAGTGGACTTCAAATATCATCCCAGTCAAATCGTAAATGTAAATCTGAAGGGAAAAACGGTAAGGGGCATACCGATGGTGGAAGTCTCAGTTATCAGAGAGAATGGGGAAATATGTGTATGCTACATGTCAAAGCTTGATCTTTTTGGGTTTGATGAATGGCTAGAAGTCAGGAGTGCCATTCATAAGTCAAAATCAAAGTACAAACCATATGTTAAAAAATTCATGAATGCTTTGATCAACAGGGTTACTTCTACGATTGACGTGCCTCCTCCTCCAACTCTTCTCCAAAACCGAAGACATGCTCCTGCCAAAAGAAAGCGTGCTTCCTCTTCCTCAGGTCCTGCTATCCAAAATGAAACAGGGATCGAATTCTCTAGAGAAGCAGTGCTCGGACCTCCTCTGACCTATCAACCCTAAACCTATTACTGCCACCTGATGGACCTTTCATCCCTGGTCAAGTGGTCAGTGATCCCTATGAAATAATCTTATTGAACTGGACTGGTGTTATGTGCTTTCAAAGATTTTCAGAACTCCCTCTCTGCTCTATCAACTAACTCATCTATTTGTCCTTTTTCTACTCTCTCCTCACTCTTCTGTCCTTTTTCTTCTCTCTCCTCTCTCCTCTCTCTTCTATCTTTTTGCATAATAAAATTTATAATTATATCTTTTTAATCAATGGACTATGATCACATTACATCATGTTTTGCTGCATCTTTGGCCGCTGCGGATAAGACCGATGCATCTACAGCAGTTGCGGCTATGACTGCTGCATCTATGGTCGTTTTGGTTATGGCAGCTACATCTACGGCCGCTACAGCACTACATGTACGACTGCTTCATTTACGGCCGCTACATCATGTCTAAGCATATGCAATAGCACATGCACATGATAATGCACATGACCCTGCTCATCCCACGGCGGCTCATCCCACGGCAGTCGCCATAAACGGACCAATAGTCGTATCAACGATATTATTCACGTTTTTCTGAACATGCGTCCAAAGCATATGCATGATATCATGGAGTCGCATCTTGAGTGCATCGGCATCCGAATGCATACCTACATGCAAAAAATTGAAAATTACATAAGTGATTGCCATAACTGCGCCTTCAATTTGGCGCAATTTGGTGCCATAATTTGGCGCCAAAACAATACAATACTAAGTCGAATAGCCGATTGACCATGGCAATTACATACAACCAAGTTAATTTTTTGTGGTTATCCAAGTGCCTAGTAAAAGAACTAATGATAGTTCCACGATTGACTTAGAAAAGTGGGTAGGATATTTAGGTTTCATTTACGACATATTCCTTTGCAATCAAGAATTTACATATTCTCTCTCTTATCTTTACACATTCTCTCTCTTCTCTCTTATGTACTTTTTCTTCTCCCTTCTCTTTTTTGTCCATTTTCTTCTCTCACCTCTCTCTTCTGTCCCTTTTCTTCTCTCTCCTATCTCTCCTATCTTTTTTCATAATAAACATTATTATTATAGCTAATATTATCTAGGTTTTTTTTATTTCTCAGCATTAATAATATTATCTAGGTTATTGTAGTTACGTATTAACACTAAATTTTACACTATTTGTTTTTAATATTCATAATAAAAATAAGACAAGTATATATTTATCATTTAAATACATATTTATCTAGTACAGTTAAACATAAATGTGCAATATATATATTTATCTAAATATGATAGATACATGGATATGGAGATGATAATATGTCTCGGTAATTGCAAAGGATCGTCTGTAGAGCACTTTCCAAATTTAATAATTTAATCCTAATATTTTTGTGTTCACAAATTTAGAATTGGGATAATCCTTGAGAGTTTCTCTCTAGATTTCAAAGGTTGTAAAATCGCGATTAATGTACCTTATATTTTTGTTTTATATGATAGATCGATGGTTACGGACGATTATGGGTTATAATCGTTAATGGATAAGAATGAATCAGAATTCAAGGTCTGAAGTCTGACTCCAAATATTCGAACTGTGACTTTCAAAGTCAAAGTTTGAGTCTAAGGAACTAAATCTATAGTCTAGAGTTTCAAAGTCATTCAATCTTACGGACCATATGGATGCAAAATCCAGATCTCTAAGTATGTTTGCCTTATAAAATCACAGTTACACAAAGAGAATGATTGATAATACTAAAATTATCAACGTAGTAGAACATAAACGGGAGAAATGTATAAATACTACTTTATTAGTCCAGAAATAAGTGTCTACTTAAAAGTGTAATATATATACACTAGTGGTCTACCCGTGCGATGCAGCGTGATTCTAAAGCCGAGACCCTCGATCGTACTTCATACTTCATTCCGTTCTTTGTCCCTCTTACTTTCATTCTTATGGTTCTAAGCATGTTTAGAGTTTTATTGAGATTAATCCAACTACTTGTCGGAACAATTATAATAGTTGGTAGAATTTAGGGTCAAAGGCTGTATATTGCTTGAGATAGAATTGTGACTATATTTGGTAGCTTTTACTATGTTCAAAGATCCTCAGTGGCCGTAAACTCCCGTTGCGGCTATGGTCTATCCATCTACGACCGTTGCGGCAATTGCCGTTACGGCCGCTGCCTCACATCTAAACAATTGCAATAGCACATGCACGTGCCATCCTCCAGGTGCTCATCCCCCGGCTGACCCAAATACCCAAAATATCAAACACGCATGGAGCAAATTTTGCACCAAATGGGTGAATAGTGCAAACATGGCATTCCCTATAAACGAATCAATAATATTATTAGCGATATTATTCATGGTTTTCTGATCATGCATCCAAAGCACACACATGATATCATGGAGTCGCATCTCGAGTGCTCCGACATACGAATGCATACCTACATGCAAAAACATTGAAAATTACATAAGTGATTGCCATAATTGCGCCTTCAATTTGGCGCAATTTGGGCTAACGTAAGTATATATATAAAATCATTATTAAAACGATATTGTTAGCGTTATTAATGATAGTTTACATGAAAACATGAAAAATCAATACACCGTTTGTATTATAATTAATCATATATGATACCAATATGAATAAGTTGCGGGTCAAGTCATTTGCTCTTGGAATGACCTAGGTTGTAGGCCAAGTTGTCTATACCTAGGTTCCATATCTAATGTTTTATGTCACGTGATAAAGGTGTTTTTCCATTTGTATAAATTGGTGATCAAGGTGTAGATTCCTTCTTACTTTCTCACCTTAACTCTCCTTTATCTCACACCATTATGTATGTAAGAATTATAAAGTTAGTTCTGAAGGATAGGATTGAACAAATGAAGAAGCACAATAACTTGAACTTGATAACAATAGATTCGCCCATACATAATTAAAAAGAGCATTCACACCATACTTCCAGAAAGATTAGGTGTTTTTCCACTTATATCCATCACATAACTAAACAACTGCTTGTGTTTTCAGCACTAAGCATGTGGGCAACAGAGTTATCACCACCACCATTTTGAATTGGTGGTGTAGTAGTTGTTGTGAGGATACTCATTGCAAGTGTAAGGGGCGAGACTGGTGGCATACGGAAGGAACATAGATAGAATCAAACCGATTCCCAAAATGCCTTTCTAGATATGAGGCCAAGGAGCCATTCCATTGACTCGTACGGATGAGAATTTTACTCCACGAGAAATGCAACAAAAAGTTGTTGAATTTTATCATCATTGATGGAGCTGTAGCAGCAAAGTTGTTGGACTGATAGTTCAAGTTAATCATCATGGTTGTTGCTTGTGATGATGGGTTGTAACCACCGGCTGCCATCGATATTCCGCCGTTAGGAAGGTGGAAGTGTTCTTTTGAGGAATTTAATACCCTCCAACACCACCACCGTTTGCCAAACCACCATCAACGCCACCATCTTGGAAACTAGCTAGATTCTCCCGTGAATGATGAAGTCGTAGTCCTTAGAAGCAAAGCTGTGATAGAAGATCACGTTGATTTGTTTTTAATTACGTTAAATATATTATTTAATTAAATGACACATTTGCCCCATGATTTAAACAAGGGGCTAAATGATACAAACGACGTTAGATATATAAGGACCATGAGTGAACGCCAATTAAAAAGTTAGGGAGCACCACCGTAGATAGCTTACTGGGAACACCACCGTAGATAGCTTACTTTAGGGACCAAATCCAAATTTTTGGACAAACTACATGTTAGGACTAAAAGTCCTATAAAATAGAAAGTAATATAAAGAAAAGAATTGTTTTCTTTATTTGTTTGTAAAAGCCTTTTAAGCTAAATGGGCTTAGATTAGTGTTTGTGGTCCATGGGCTTAGGCTTAAAGCCCTTGGTATATAAAGTTGTTTTTCCAATCTTTAGGTTAGTAGTGGTGAGATTAGCCGTGCGCTTAACAGAGTTTAGAGAGAGAGTTTGTTCATCATTATAATCTTGTAACTCTCTGCATTCAATCACTAAAGGATTAATCGCTTCATATTCATTGTTACTTGATCAATTTGGGATCCACAATTGGTATCAGAGCAGAGGGACAAAGCTATCGATTCAAAGGTATTTTTCTGGTTTTTTCTTGATCATTCAAAGTACGTACTGTGTTCATCTCAATAATTTTTGATTGCTTTGATTTTGGTGTTAAAACCCAAAATTGAGGCTTGATACATTCTTCTCATAGGTTTTCTAAGATCTCTCTGTGTTTTCAAATCGTTTGGTTGAGTAAAAATCACTGATTTTTAAGTTCTTGATTTGTTTGGTTTTTGCTCCCTGTTCGTGAAAATTATCAATTTTTCTTGTCAAAAGTGCTATTTGATTCGTTTTAGTAGTGTTTTCGTGTGTTTTCGGGCTAGTTTTCGTGTTAGTACTAAGTTCTTGCAGATTAATTCTCAGCAAGAGTGCAGAAAGTCATCGAACCGGGTAAGTTTTTCTTGTTTCTGAATTGGTTTCGAAGTCCCGGTACTGATATTTCCCGGTAGTAATAACTCCCGGTGCTGATATCTCTCGGTAGTGTCTACTCCCAATATCTCCCGGTAGTAATAACTCCCGGTGCTGATATCTACCGGTACTTCAACTCCCGGTATTCCATCTCCCGGTATTCCATCTCCCGGTACTCCATCTCCCGGTATTACATCCCCCGGTACCTAACTTAGTCCCGGTATTACCCAGTTGTGGGACTCGGTTTGCCAGTCCCGGTATCACAACTCCCGGTATTTCTCTGTGACTTCCCAGTTGCGGGACTTCTCAATTGCGGGACTTGCTTCTAATACCGGAAGCTGTAAATTTCGATCACACCACAGTAAACTGAACAGGCTTTCAATTCCGGATCAGTAAACCCTGTCTGCTTTTGATCGATATCTTGAATTGTCTCACGATCACTTCTGTCAAGTAACAATGTCTTATCCGACTTACTCTGAGCTCAAAGAGAATGTTTCTCTTTTAGAAGCGCATATCTCTAAGCTAGAAGCCGAGGCTAAGATCAAATATGATGCCATAGGCAGGCTAGCGATTGAAAAGGCTGAGGACAAATGTGTGATAGAAAACTATCAAACTGAGTGCTCGGTCTATTCAGAAAGAGCTAAAATCCTCGAGACCCAAATATCTGAATATTCTCAAAAGTTAGAGAAATCTCAGGAGGAGTATTCTAAAAGCATCTTAGTTCAAGAAAATGTTTTAAAAGAAAATGAAAAGTTGACCACTAAGCTTAAGGAGTTTGAATCCAAACTTTACAAACTTGGTCAATCTGAACAAACCATCCACTTGAACAAGCCTAAGGAGTTCAAATATTACAACTCGCTTTGGGGACTCGGATATGATAATCCGTGCTACCTAAAGAAAGTCTTGTCGAAGGTCCCCACTCTTTATGAATTTGATTTCATAGGCTTAGATAAGATTTATCCGGAGTACAAAATTAAGTGGACTAAGGCATCTCCGGAAGATGAGGAGTTTGAGGATTTTAAAAGACAAACAGCCATACCTCTACCACCAATAGAGGCAAAACCTAAATCTGAAAATCCTACTTCTGAAAATGACACGAAATCGGATGATGCGCCGCCTAGGAAGAACATAAATGTACAAATTCCCTTCGTGTACGAAACGCTTAATGCATCGTATTTAAATAGCAAAATTCCTTATCTCCCCAATAACTATTTTGACATCTGTTCTCTTGCCAAAACGGTTGAGACTCCGCCTCCTGTTCCGGCAACCGCAGATGAAGACTCTAATGATCAAACAGAGTTGAAACGTTATGTTCCACCTCTGATTTTGGAAAACATTATTTTTAAACTGGAAGAGTCAATTGCGAGAGATAAGGTCATTTATGAAACCGAAAGGATTGTACTTTTAGATTCTATTGAAAAGCTCAAACAGACTAAACCCGACACACTACCCGAATCTGAAAGAGAGTCCTATCGAACCGAGATTGATAAGTTGACGTCTCAACTGGCTGTTTTGGCATCTGAAGCCTTAACGCTGAGAATGGCTAAGGGGAATTCTGTGGATACCCCAATGACGCCGGTCACTTCTGAAACAATCTCGTTTGATGATGCTCAGATCTTTTCGGATAGTTCGTCGTGCAAAGCCTTTATGGGAGTGTCTGATGACACCATCACTAAAGATTTGAGCGTTAAGGATAAAGGTAAGGCCATCGAACCCGATTTTGTTCAAAAGGATCTTTTGCAAATTTTTGACAATCCCTTTGCGGATGACTCCTCATCTGACTCTGATGGCGACACTCCACCTGATTCTGCACGAAGATTCTCTGAGTTTATGAACTCCACTCCTTGTCATGACGATGATTTTTCTAAGATTGATGTTGCTCCTAAGCTTGCAAGTCACCTTCAACATCTTGAGAAAATGCCTTCACCGGTTAATTTTAAAAGAGGAGAATGTTCCAACTCCAAATATGTTTCTAAGACCAATTCTTCAAATTCAAAATCTAAAAGACGGTCAAAGAAACGCCCGAAAACCGGTAAGTCTCACAAAAGACAATCTTATTACTCTAGTTCTTCTAACAGTGAGCTTCATGATTCTTCAGATAATCATGTTCTTAGAAAAGTAAAAATGGTTTGGAGAAAGAAATCAACTACAGAAGACAGTGATGGAAACAAGTCTCATAATTCTCCTGTAGTTGATACAAAGTCATTTACTTCCAAGACTGGCTCACGTGCTCATGTTTACCCTACAGCTAAGCTAATCAGTCTAAACCGAGCAAAGATCTGCTACATTTTTTGTGGAAAAAGTGACTTTGTACATCCAAGGTATGTGAACAACTGGTATGGTACCTATAGCATCCCCAATCCTCATATTAAAGTAAAGACATCTAACCACCAAGGATCCATCAAAGCATGGATACCAAAATCTTTTTGATCTGTTTTTGCAGGGATTTCATGTGTGATAATATACTTAATTTTATTTTCACTGCGTTCGAAGGTTGTGCCACATTTGAGGGGGAGCATCAGGTATTTGACATATACATGATTTTTTTGTGAATTCAAAGAACCGTGGCAATTCATCCTGAAAAACTTACTTGAGTTTGTTTTTCTCCGTTTTTAAATTCCAGAATTGCCACGTGTTATATTTTCTTTGATTTAGTTATTTCCATGTCTCACATATTTTGTTGATTTTTCGATGGAAATACACCCGCTTGAATTCCACTTTTGTTCTCATAGTACGTCCTTACTTACTAATGATTCAGTTCTTCTCTGGTAAATTAATTGTGACTTGTTCTTCACAATTAAACTTTCTGATCAATTATTTCATTTGTTGCAAACACTGTGCTTACTGAGTCATCCTAGTCGCGCTTGAACTTGTTCTTTGATCTTCATTCACATTTTATAATGACTTCTGATCAACTCAGATCAGGACTCGTTCTTAAAAGATTGATTTCTAAACATGCCAATTTAGAACTCGTACTTCAATGTGTGCTTAATGTTTTATTGGTTCATTCAAAGAGTGTTAGGAATTACATCGTTTCTATGGTCTATCCAGAACCGGAAGGACCTACCCAAGAAACACATCCTTTTTAGATAACAGTGAGGGGTCTAGATGTATAGACGAGTTTGGAGTGAAAAAAAACGGTGAGGATGTGACAGGACTTAAAAGACATATTGGTCCTTACCAAACCGAGTCAGTTAGCCGGGTAACCACACAATCTATTCATTCTCGTTCTTTGGAGATGAATATTGAAACAGACATGGACCCAGTGTCGACAACTCTTGTCACCCCACCTAGCCACTCAAGCATCTCACAAAAGATGTTTGTTTCATAAATGCACGGAGATTTAGCACATAATCTATCTATTCCTCACTCGGAGGTCTTAGATATTGAAAAAGGAAGACATCAGCTCCGGTCTCCGAACTTCATATCCTATTCACTGTGTCAATTGATTTTTAACTTGAGTCCCAGGTTAAATCAATTTTTGAGCCAAATTGATATAATTTATTTCTTTCACACATGCACGAGTCTTTGTGATTCCCATTGCATATCTTCGTGATATTGCCGGAACAGTTTGAGAGGTAATTTTTAATATTTTACTTCAGTGATAACTGGAAGTCCTATCAGAGATACCCCGATGCCAACTCTGAACATAGGCCACACAATTATTTTAATTGTTGTGATAACAGTTACTATTGGGTTTCTGTGTTAGATGATTACCCTATTTTGGTTACTTACCGTTTTATCTGGTACTTTTGCTACTCATCAATGTTGTCTTTGAAGTTACATGATGCTCAGGATGCTCCTAATCATCATGAGGGGGAGAACTGATACAAATTCAAAGACAAAGATCATCATCATGAGGGGGAAAACGTTATAAAAGTTCAAAGACCCAGATTATCAAGTTGAGGGGGAGTAAGCAAAAGTTGAGGGGGAGTAACTGTTATAACCTGTGCTGAAAATATTACAACATGCATGGTTCTTCTATCCGTTTAACAAAGTGCTGAAGTTTTCAAAGCTAATTCAACTCGTGGTTCAACTCGTGATACTAAGAAGATCAAGAGCATATTTCAAGGGGGAGCATGAAAGATATGACGACAAGCAACACTAAAGTGCTTCAAAGATTCAAGGCGAAGAGAAGATCAAGATCGGAAGAGTTCAAGTTCGTATTTTTTCTTTATATAACTTTAGGGGGAGATTGTTAGGACTAAAAGTCCTATAAAATAGAAAGTAATATAAAGAAAAGAATTGTTTTCTTTATTTGTTTGTAAAAGCCTTTTAAGCTAAATGGGCTTAGATTAGTGTTTGTGGTCCATGGGCTTAGGCTTAAAGCCCTTGGTATATAAAGTTGTTTTTCCAATCTTTAGGTTAGTAGTGGTGAGATTAGCCGTGCGCTTAACAGAGTTTAGAGAGAGAGTTTGTTCATCATTATAATCTTGTAACTCTCTGCATTCAATCACTAAAGGATTAATCGCTTCATATTCATTGTTACTTGATCAATCTGGGATCCACACTACAGGACCACCAATGTAATTCACTCTTTTGTTTTTTTACATGGTGATATAAAAATGAGGTGACCATGTAAGAAAAATGGTTATCTAGGTCATCACGAGGCTTCATAAATGGGTGAGGACGAGAAATCCGAGTTCACCAACGAGAGTTGTGTAATAAACCCCATCTCTGCTTTTTAAAAAAAGAATCATAAATCAGATCTAAAGTTTAAAAAACCCATCTCTGTTTTTTTAAACCCGTCGTTAAGTTTTATAAGCTCATTTGAAGTTTTTTGTTTGTTTTTCCAATCACAAGGAAGAAGACAAGAGCAACTATTTCACAAATATGAAGAGATGTACCTAGTTTAGTTATGGCCGGAGGGAAGAAGAGGAGCAAGTAAGCTAAGTTGAGTGACGATGAGAGGGTTTTTGGTGAGAGGTTTTTGCATGTGAGAGGGTTTTGGGAAGGTAAAAAGTAAAACCATATATTTGGGGATTGCAATTGGTTTTCCCTCCTCTCAATTACATTAAAGATTTTCTATTTTCATTATTTATTGCTTTTCACTTATTTTTTAAATAATTTATGTTAATCTCTTTAACACCCCCTAATTTTTCTCCGACACCAGCCGTCCCAATCAATTGAATCAATTATAAATTATTATTTTATTAAAAGGTGTTACTATATAGACACCTCTCTATACCGATATCCATTAAATAGTCACTAATTTTAATGTTATCATTAAATATTTAGCATAATTACACACATTCTCTATTATCTTTACACATTCTCTCTCCTCTCTCTTTGTCCTTTTTCTTCTCTCTCCCCTCTCTTTTCTATCTTTTTGCATAATAAAAATTATAATTATAGCTAATATTACGTAGGTTTTTTTCAGCATTAATAATATTATCTAGGTTATTGTAGTTACGTATTAACACTAAAATTTATATTTTTACACTATTTTTGAATTTTGGTGTAAAATATAGTGTGACCCATTGGAGATGCTATAATGTGTTCATTTTAAGGGCATGAGCCTGAATCCACCATCCCATCTCTGCTTTAAAAAAAATCATAAATCAGATTTAAAGTTTAAAAAACCCGTCGTTAAGTTTTAAAAGCTCATTAGTTAATTGATCATTTATTTTATAAGGTTGCTTATTATTTTCCTAAGTTTTTTAATCTAGTACCAAAGTTTAAAAACTACTTGTCCATAAAACCTTTGATATGTATCGTCCATCGTTCATCTTCAACCGATTCGGTTGGTTATTCCATTCCCATGAATTCTAAATTTGTATAAATTTCTTGTTATTAACTAAAACAACTTCTACGTTTTGAAGAAAATTACCAGTCATATGAGACTGTCCAATTTATATCTATATTTATGATTTCAAAACCACCATTATTTTTTCATAAATTATTGACTCATTATTTAATATTGAGTGCATGAATCTTAAGTATTATCCTATTTCTAAAACAAGAATAATATCTCAAACTATAACAAACACATGCTTTTGATTTTAAGATTGATGATTTTGAAAATATTTGTTTTAACCGTAAAAACTTTAAAGAAAAATGAAATAGTTGTAACCATTAACGCAAGTTCCCTTATCCCCTCAATCCGTCCATGGCTCCATCCCGCCGTAAAATAAGAAATCAATATTGAGGCTTTAAGGGTTTTACTTGTTGCTGATTATTGATGTGATTTCTGTTTTAATTTATGTTTCTACGATAAACCTTTTTGTGGATTTCTAATCTACTCACTGAATGTGTTCGACGAAATGATTGAAAATGGCAAAATTAGGTTATCCACTCTTCCATCTTCACACTACTTGTTAGATGCATAATTATGCTTGAGTATGAAATTGATGTTGCTTCACCAATTAATTCATAAAAATCTTTCACCAATATTAAAACCTAGTCGACTCACATATGTTATCTCAACTAACCTTTGGTATGGATGTTGTTAAAAATGAAATTGATGGTGTTTTAATCAATGGACTATGATCACATTACATCATGTTTTGCTGCATCTTCGGCTGTCGCATCTACGGCTGCTGAGGATATGACCGCTGCATCTACGGCTGTAGCGGGTATGGCTGCTGCATCTATGACCGCTATGTCCGCATTGGCCACTATGGCCGCTGCATCTACGACCGCTGCATCATGTCTAAGCACATGCACATGCACATGTCTAAGCACATGCACATGTACCTGCTCATCCTGCGGTGACTCCAAAATAGCCAAAATATCAAAGACCCAAGGAGCATATTTCTGCACCATTTTGCTGCATAGTGCCCACATGGCAGTCGCCATAAACGGGCCAATAGTCCTATCAACGATATTATTCATGGTTTTCTGAACATGCGTCCAAAGCATACGCATGATATCATAGAGTCGCATCTCGAGTGCATCGGCATCCGAATGCATACCTACATGCAAAAACATTGAAAATTACATAAGTGATTGCCATAACTGCGCCTTCAATTTGGCGCAATATGGCGCCACAATTTGGACCCCCAATTTGGTGCCAAAACAATACAATACTAAGTCGAATAGACGATTGACCATGGCAATTACATACAACCAAGTTAATTTTTGGTGGTTATCCAACTGCCTAGTAAAAGAACTAATGATAGTTCTACGATTGACATAGAAAAGTGGGTAAGATATTTAGGTTCCATTTACGGCATATTCCTTTGCAATCAAGAATTTATGGTGATATAAAAATGAGGTGACCATGTAAGAAAAATGGTCACCAAGTTGAGAGTTTATATCTACTATGTTGGTTTGATCTTGTAGTTATCCCCAAGTTGAGAGTTATCCTATTAATATAAATAGTTTTTAGATCTGATCAATCGTTAGATTAAATTTCTTCAAAATTGGGAGAGAGGTTCTTCATATGGAGAATCAGAAATCGGGTTCTAGGTTGGTTCGAGTTTGAAGTTTTGGTCAAGAATTTAAGGTATCTCACAACCGTAATTTATGTAATAATCTCATATTGTTTTGAAGAATTAAATTTTAGATCGGTTGGTCAACTTTCATTGTGTTTTTTTAAGGCTCAAAAATTGTGTTTTCAAGACCATTAGTGAAAGTCTTACTAAAATTTGAAGTTACTTAAAAGGAATTATTTCGCTTTACATTCTTGATAAAATTGACTTATTGTGTAGAAAACAAATCATGCAAATAATTGTTGTGTTAAGAGAAACCAAAACCCAGATTTCTTTAGGCAGTTTAGGAACTATATATAGGTAAAAGAAAAGGCTAAAAGTAAATATATATATATATATATATATACTATATTATAAAGCATTTATGAAAAACTCTTAAAAACAACCCTTAAAGCTTCATGTACCACTATTTAATGCTAATTATTTAAAATCTCTTAAAAACAAATAATGAAACTTTATGTACTATTTTTAATACTAATTACTTGATTAATACTTATATCTAACAACCTTCAAATCCTTAAATCGTGGACTCTTATTAATTAATCCTTATCTCTAACCACTTTCAAATCCTCAAATCATGAACTCCTTAAAAACGTCATTTTTAAACAAATTTATAAAAAAAACATGACCGTTTTCTTAAAACCACACATTAAAATAAATTAGAACATCAAAATCGAGATATATCGCGCTGCATTGCGCGAGTAGACTTCTAGTATATATATATATATATATATATATATATATATATATATATATATATATATATATATATATATATATATATATATATATGTATCAAAACCCACCTGTACGGGTACTATAAGCATGCCAGTGTGGCGTCAGTGGTGTGACATTATCCGTGGCGGTGTGATTAGTCCATGGCGTCTCCTTCCGATTTTGGTGTGCTCTGATGAGATCTGGGTGGTATGACGGTGATTTTATTCAGGAGGCGTATGAGTCGGCCCTATGACTATTGGAGCTTTGTTACCGGTGTGCGATGTAGTGCCATACATGCCACTGATTTTGGATACACTTAGAGTCGCGAATCCAGTGTATTATAATGTTTTTGGATATCCTGTGTTATGTTTTTGCTCCGTGTAGGAAACTCGGTATGTGCAATGTAACAACCGAGTTTTTCTGATATGTATTGGAAGTTTAGTGGCTAATGTCTAAGAATTTAAAGTTAAGTTAAGGGGCCTTTGTGCAATTTATGAAGAGTATATATTGGTTCAAATCCCTAGGGTTAACTAATTCTCTCATTTGGCTTTGGTGTTTGGCGGCTGGAAGAAGAGAAAAGAGGGAAAGAAGGAGCAAATTGGGAGGAGTCTTAATTAAGGAAGAGATCAGTGCAGGTAATCATCTAAAACGTTTTTCCCTGATTACTTCATGTTCCTTCTCTCTTTTGTCTAAGAAACGAGGGCGAAAACATAAGGGTTGTTGTGTTCTTCACCTAAACACCATTAAAAGAGTATTTTGGGTTTTTGGTTGTATTATTTCGATTTTATAGATAAAAAGTGGATTAAATGGATGTTTTATGTTTGGGGAATGAAACCAGATGATTGTCTAATCAAACCTTTGACAGAAAATCGGATTCTAATCATTTTTAGGAAGTGGGTTTTTCCCCAGTCCGTAGTTACCGGACGTCGCCCCGTCCGGACAGTAGTGTCCGGACAGTGGGGGTTTCCGGATAGTGCTCATAGGTGTTCGGGTGTCGCTGGTTTCCGGGTAAATTTCGATCAATTCCGGTCTCCGGATGAGACGTCCGGAAAGTAGTATGTCCGAAAAGTAATTGTGTCCGGATGATAGTATGACCGGAAAGTGTTTGCATCCGGAAAGTAGTATGTCCGGATAGTGGTGTGTCCGGAAAGTACATGTGTCCGAAAAGTGCTGTAACCGGACAGTTGGGTCGAACCGATTAAGCTGATGCGCATCTAATGTCCTTAGGGGTCCGATTGGATTAGCTTGGTGATATATTAAGAGTGCGTTCAACACTAACCTAAGGTGAGTTCCCTAAACCCTTTTTACGACGCAAGATGTTACATGTTTTCGACTGATTATGGTTCATTATGAGCATGAAATGTGTACCAACTGATATGCATGTTTCCCACGAAAATTCATATTTTATTTAATGAATATTTAGCATGATGTGATGAGTATTATGGTTTACAAAGATTCCAAGTTGCATGATTTATGATATGTACGTATATGCTACGTGGAGTCGGTCTGCACCGGGGGATCAAAGTGCCTCGGGATCCGATGATCCATTGGACATGTGTGACGAGCCGACAGGTTGGAATTCGTTTCCCTCCTGTTCGGATAGAGGGGAGTCTGCTTGGGCCCCGATCGCGGTTAGTTTATGTGATCCTCAACACGGTGCAGTACCATGATTGATGTTATAAGAAGAATGATGATGAGTTTTATAAATGACTTTACACTGTTTATAAATGTTGTTTTCGGAGAGAATTTACTAGACCTTTTGGTCTAACCCTCGCTTTTCAAAACTAAACCATTTTCAGGTAAGCAAATAGTAGGAGGCTCAGGTAAGTGAGCAAGAGCAAGGTAGAGTACAGATGCAGTTAGAGACAGTGCCAGTGCCACTTTTAGTAATAGTTGTTCTCAGTTGTGTATAGGTTGTTTCCGCCAACCTAAGTTTTTGAGATTTATGTAATGAAATTTTGGGACCCAGTTTTGTAATGTTTATGATGTAATGCTACGAATGTCCTACTGTGTTTTTGGGATGTTACATGCAACCAACCCCTCGTTGCTTCAGCCAAAAATTCGTTGATTACTCTGGAGTTGGGTGGTGTTTCCGTATTGGGAAACTTTGAAACTTCATTTCCAATCTCATTTGAATTTGATCTTTGTAACTATATTATGCCTTGTTTATTTTTTAATCATAATCCGGGCACTTGGTTCACGCTGTGTTTTTCTTCCGACACGTATCTAGCTAGGGGGCAATCAAGGGTTTTGTGAAGAGAGGCCTCCTGCTTTTAAGTACCTCTATTTATTTCTTTGAAGTTAATTAATAATTTTAGAAGTCAATTTTCGCTTGAGGTTTGACATTTTATCTTTGGAGACCTTGATTTAAATTTAGTGTTGGAACTACATTGTGTGATTTAGTTTTGAACTTATTATCGATTCAATATGTTATTTAGAGATCTCGTTTCCGCTACAGATTTGGGGTGTTACACATACAAACGGTGTTAGATATATAAGGACCATGAGTGAAAGCCAATTAAAAAGTTACTTGGGTCATCACAAGGCTCCGTAAAAGGATAAGAATGAGAAGTCTAATGATGAGTAATAGAAATCTGATGAGAACTAGAAGGCCAACCACCGGGAGCTGTGCAATAAAACGCAAACAGTGCTACAATGAATGATAGTACTACTAGAGCACGCCCGATAGAAATCGTTTTGCGACTCCCGTGAAACAAGAAAAAAATATGATATCTTTAAGACCATCTTTAATGGGGTCACTAAATCTTGCACTAAATACTAAATTTGGTGTAAATGATACTATTTACATCTCCAATGGGGTCTTTATTTTCCACACTAAATTTGGTGTAATGAATAATATTACAATATATTTGGTGTAACACTATTCATTTACTCTAGTTTTTACACTAGTTTTTACATCACTTTTAAAAATATTGTTATCCATCGGAGAAGATTTATTATTAACACTAAAATTTACACTACTTTTTACACTATTTTTGAATTTTGGTGTAAAATATACGGGAAATTGCATGAAAAAGTAACGTACTTTAGTCTAATTCCTATTTTGGGTAACCAACTTTCAAAACTTTCATTTTGGTGCCTAAGATGTAATATCTCAATCATTTAAGTACTTGGGTAACAAATGATGTGGCATATTACCAATTATAATTACGGCTGTCAACGGGTAAGGGTAAACTCTTACCCATTATGTTTTGACCTGTTGGATAAAGGTATCGGTAAAGAAAATTTTATCCATTTATCCACTTATCCATTACCCGTTTATCCGAAATTTTAATTAGTGGGTAGGGTAAGGATAAATAGTTATCCATTACCCGATACCCGTTACAAAATAAATACAAATATATTATGTATTTATAATTATATAAACGTAAGTATTGATATACATATAAAGTTAAATATTAATATTCTTTTAATGATGTTATCATATAAGTGTATATTGATGTGTAATTTAATTTAATTTTTATATTTATCAAGTAAAATAGTTCATGATGATTAAATAAGAAACAAGACGAGGTTGGAAAAAAATTCAACGAAAAGTGTTGTTTTACAATTTTATATTGTTTTTAAAACATTATACTATGACTATATCTAGAGTAATGTTAAAATATTTACTATAACAAATTACATATAAAATAATTGTTATATTTACTATAACTATAAAAAAAACTGTCAGCTAAGGGATAACAACTATCAACAACCATTTTGTGTTGATAAACATTTAGGAAAAATAAAAATCCTTCTATATGTATATATCAGTTAATGTTTCCATTTGATTAATCAACATCACTAATTACATTCGATCCATGATAATGGGAAATATGAGTCAAAATCCTCAGAATCAAGTTGAACAACAGTTTTTCTGTGAGGTTTGCCTTGAACCACAAGTAACCTACAATCTTCCACTTGCACACGATACACAGTAACACAGATAGTGGTAAGTGTCTAGCAACACGTCACCGCCCCCAAGGCTATGTAAATGTGCTTTTGTCTTCGAGCAGTTTTGATTGATTCAATCAATCACATAGTAGAATCATTCATTATCCTTTTGCCTCACAATATTTGTTTTGAACTTAAGGCATAGATTTATCTCATCTTTTGTAGTTCAATGATTATGTTTCTCGATCCCAACATATTTGATTATACAAGTGCCATTAGTCCAACTAATCCACTTGTTCATGCATGTAAATCAAACTATGTCATCGAGGGGCCCATAAATATTTCTCTCATCTTGAGAGGAGCAAATCCCATGTTGCATATGCACGACTAACTACACAATTCGTGTTATACCTAACATAGCCCTTATGGCTACTCGGTTAAAGGTAACGTTAGACTATATCAAAGTATAACAATCGTTGTGCATTAGGTCCCAATGCATATCTCAGGTCTGAGGATAAAAGAGTGTTTTACTATTTCAAGACTCACCTTATGACGCCAATCTATGAGGTGATCCTGACCGTGGGTCTTGTCCAACATTTTGTGCACCGACAAACGCATGTGACTCTGGTTGCACCTAGTGCACTTCCAACTTGGACTATGACCAGACTTCACAATGATCTTGATTTATTACCAGTCCCCTGGTAATAATCGATCAAGGACGGTTCTAAACAATATGAACATCATATTTGTTAGGATACTTAAACATGCTAATAAAGAACACAATAATGTTTAATGTATATACTCATACCCAATATGCCATATCACATGGTAAAACATAACTGTTTAATGTTCCAAATTTTAAAGTTTACTAAAATTCTTAATTAGAAAGAAATAAACCTATGGAACTATCATGAACATCATGATTGTTCTAACACATAGGATTCATAAGTAAATGTGCATTTAAGCTCTCACAGCTTATATTACCTCCATTATATATATATATATATATATAGAGTCCCACTAATATGTAAACTATGAAAAAAGTATAAACTATGTAAACTAATCTAGACCATTGATCATTGAAATCAATGGTGAAGATTTGGGCGGTGGCAAACTCGTAATATTCTATGAAAGCGGTGGCATACAGGGGAAATGGAAAGTATGAAAAGGGGCAAAATTGGAAGATGGCGACGGAAAGAGCATCAATTGAAAAAGGAAACCGTGAAATTAGGGATAACTCCCTAATCCACGTTCAAGATATACGAAACAAGAGTCAAAGATGGAATCAAAGAATCAGTGAAAATCTTTTTGATATTGAATCAAAGATTCCGTTAAATCGTCCATATATTTTCATGATACAGTAAAAAATCGAAAGCGTTTAGGAGACAATGGAAGAAGAACCAAGGCGAAATCGAGGTTAGGGTTCTTGTATAACTATGAAATAAGGAGATTTGTGATGCACATTAATAAAATTGATGGTTTGTGTATGCAGCAAGGAGGAAGAGTGACAGAATAAAGGTGAAAACATCGTTTTCTAAATTCAAGAACACACGAGATAATCCCGTTGAAATTGACATGGAAATCGTTCCTGTAAGTGAGACGAACGAACAAGGTATGAAATTTCTAGTAACATTGGGTTTATGGTCTGTTGAATGTAAAGTATGGTGTGTGATTCATTTAAAATGTACTAGAATATGTGAACTGAAGGTATGAAATGTTAGATGATAAAACAGTTTAAATTACACCAAGTATGAAAACAGTTGTATTAGGGTTTACGAAGTCTTGGATTCTTAATGAATATGTTTCAAGTTTTCCAAGGGGTTTATGGGGAGATTATATGAAACCAACAGAACAAGGATATAAAATTAAGGGGTTATGAAATTTAGTTTAAAACATTGTTACACTTTAGATTACATTGTTACATTGAAGATTAAATGGCGTATTAAATTTGTTACACAGGTTGTTGAAATAGGAATTATGAAATTTTGAGTTGTGATAGAATGTGTATGTTGATGTAACAAAAAAAAATATATGAAAACTTAGGTATGTGAAAAAGTGGTTATAAAAAAACATATATGAAAACTTAGGTATGTGTATGTTTAAACCAACGGGTTGATTTAAATTATTGGTTTAATGTTTGAATATCGTATGAATATTTGATTTTAACTTTGTGGTAAAATAAAATAAGATGTTTGGGTTTTAATTTGTGTACACGCCTTGTGAAAAGTTGAAACCACAACACCTATCATAAGAAACAACCCAGAGATTATTGACATCCCAAGTCGCGGACGTACGATGTCTAGTAAGTCCAGAAAGAGAGGTATGAAACTTTGAAACCACATTACTTTTAATGATTCTTAATATTTCATTCAACGGTATTTCTTTAGAGATAAAATGACATTTTTTGTTATTACCATGTTAAAAACTGCAGATCGTAAACAACATGATGAAAAAGAACCTGCAAGCATTATTGAAGTGCCAAGTAATGTTCACACGCGACAAAAACCGAAATGAATGAATATTACTATTGTACAATATGGATCAAGCGGTACTCTAGTTAGATTAACTTGGCAGATTTGTCATTTTATCAGGTCACACAGGAACCCAATTATGTCTTACTTATACGACGATGACTTCTGCATACCCCGTGTGAAACTGACAAAAGAAGGTACGTATGACAAACTTACAAGAAATAATGCAACTGTATGAAAACAGTATATGAAAACAGTATATGAAAACAGCATATGAAAACAGTATATGAAAACAGTATATGAAAACAGCATATGAAAACAGTATATAAAAACAGTATATGAAAATCAAAAACACTAAACATATGAAAACCACATACGCAATATACATGTAACTAAATTTATACAACAGAATAACAAACGATGGGAAATTTGCCAACAAACACCCAGGAAACTAACAACAACAAAACAAATACACGTTTATAAAACATAAGAAAAAAGTAGAACAGTACGGTTTTTGATCGGTGTAACATCGAATGCATCTTGGCAATCCAATAAACGAGGCTCTTCGATTACATCTTCATCACACTCGACATCTGATGCAAGTGAAATAACGAAATCTGCAAGAACATCTTCACACATCATCTTATCGTTCATATTTTGTTGATCATTGTTTCCTTCGTCCGGAACTTTAGTCATGATTGCAAGTATGTATGCAGAACTAAGAAATTTCTATGAAAAGAATACAGTTTATGTTTGTGCAGATTCAATTGATTTTGAAACCGGATTACAATAATATATTACGGTTATCTTGCTTTTTAGTAAAAAAAATATTAATAACTAATTAACATGATCAATTCCTAATTTAATTGAAACAATAAATATCCTAATCCGTTCCTAATTTGATTGAAACTGCCGAAAATACAGATTTGGTGAATGGACGAAACTGCCCTTAAATGGTTATTGATCTTGATGAAGAATGAATGGCTAAGATTAGTTTACATAGTTTACATGGATTTAATAGTTTACATTTTATTGTCCCTCTATATATATATATATATATATATATATATATATATATATATATATATATATATATATATATATATTTTACTACCATTTTAGTCATCATGGTTAGTTTGGAAACTAGCATCTGTGTATCCCAAGACACACGGATCTCTTTCCTAACCATTGTGCAGTAAGAACATATCTTTAGTTTTTATCAGATACTTCAGATTGTATTCACTGCTATAAAGTGAGCATCACTTGAGTCTGACTAAAAACTACTCGTCATGTTTAAGGCATACGAGATGTCTGGTCTCTTAGTACATAAACATGGTGTACATGTTTGAACCAATTGCCGAAGCATGGGAACACCCTCTATTCGGTTCATGTACTATTGACAAACCTCCTTTCTTATAACCCCTCCATCTTGAAGTGTTTTAAGACTTTGTCAATGTATGTATTTTTTGTTTAATCTAATTAAGCATTTTGATCTATAACAATAGATCTTTACACCAAGGAATTGTCTCTTAGAACCTTTATCATGAAATACTTTCTTAGTACCTTAAATGTGTGGCGCTTAGTTTACATTTTGCAAAAGGTTTAATTTTAGAAAACATTCTAATTACTTTTAAAACATTTTGATTTTAAAACCTCGTTCTTAAAATCTTGTTTTAAAAGTTCATCCAATTAAATCGGTTGATTTTGATAAACATATCAATTTAAAAATATCATATTTTCTTTACCGATTTAAATTTATTTTGCGTTTGATTTTATTTAAAACGCTTGCAACTATTATAACAATAATAAAGCAATAAAATAAATAAAATGCAAACACAAAAAAAACAACCAAAACAAACAGATAATACACGGTTTTGCCCCTAATGTGGTGTTGTGAGTCAACACAACAACCACGGTCTTTCAAAGGATGTCTTCAAGCTCCCATTGGCCTCGCCATCTTGGTGAACACCTGGGACTCCGTCTCGACTTCTTGAATCTCCGTCTTCGGGTTTGATTTACAATTTAAAATAGAAATACAACATGTCCTATTCTATTTTACAATTGAACCTATATAGGAAATTTAAAACAAAATTACATCCAATGCAATTTATACATTTTGATTTTCCAAACAAAATAAAATCAACCACGGGTCTTTCGGGGCAAACCGTATACTATCTAACATTATTTTAAACATAAAATAAATGCAATTTGGCCAATATTTAGATAGCCATAATTAAAATAGCCAATTAATCAGAATAAAATATCATATGGCAAATTAAAATTAATCAATATATTCTTGTAGGTTAACAAACCTATTTCAAAAAAAATTGATCCATCAAAACCGAGCCCTGGCCATTCTACGGCCCAGCCGTCTAGGGCACAAGCCTAAAACAAGAAGCTAGGGTAACAACCCAAAATCGTGATTCAAAGAACAATGAAATCCACAAACCTTTTGACCTAAAAGAACACTTGGGCCTACTAGCCCGGGCCCAACTCCTAAAATAGGGCATCGACCCAAAACATAAAATAATGGATTTAAACATTTGGTCCGACTTTTGACTCGATTAGAAAAACGGAGTTCCCGTTTCATTATTGCTTTAAACATACAATAATACTATCCGATTAAATAACATATTTAAAAGAACCAACTAATAGAAGCGATTAACATTTAGCAAAACGAATCGATTAAATCCGATTAAATCCAATAAAACGGTTGATTGTATTTCACCCAATTACCAAAACAAACAAAATCGGGTTTAAAACTCATACTTAGCTTTACAACTTGTTTTATTAGAAAAATTATGGCCTAACAGAATTTAGGGCAAAACAACCCAAAAGAGGTTCATGGCAGCTATTAACGGCAGAAGCAAGAGTCTGCCGGCAGCCTTGGCGAAGCCACAAAATCAAGTGAACAACGACACTCCGTGGACCACAAGAAGTACCAGCTTGGTGCCGGTCCTGACAACCTGTCGTCCGCTTTGACCTTGGTCTAGCAGTAATCTCTACTAAACAAAACCCTTAGGGTAACTAGCCACGAGAGAGGAACACAAGTAGTAGAAAACCGATGACAGGTCGGCGACATCAAGAGGGACAACCGAAAGATAAACAGTCGACCAAAAGCCAAGATTGCCGAACGATTATAAGATTGAAACCATTAAAAAACGACGAAGATTAATTAGGTCCAAAAACCCCATTAGGTGACCTTTGTTGATCTGAATACAGATTACCCTCATCGGTGGATACTCGGTCGTCTGCTTAGACAACAGCCTTACGTTGCCCCGGTGACAAAAAAAACCGACTGTAGATGTAGGGAGGAAGAAACCAATCGAAAAAGAGTGAAACCCTTATTACCATGAATCACCAAAGGTGAAAGACACGACAGCAACAACCCATAGTTGTGACTGGTGGCGATGACGGCTGAGTCTATAAATAGGAGCGGCGAGTTGGATGAGAAATAGGGTTTTGAAACCCTTTCATTTCAGCAAACAATCACGGTGCTTGGATTCCATTTTTTTTATTAAAGGTAACGACGACAAATAGGGTTTTCAAAACCCTTTTAGCCGGCGATGGAATTTAGAGTTTTAAACCTTTTGTGTAAAACAAGAAACTAAGGGGGCGTTTGGTTCACGGATTCTGATGGAATCTGATGGAATTGGAATGTCGAATTCCATTGACCGAATTCCATTCCAATGTTTGGTTTATTCTTTTCGACGGAAAGTAATGTCCAATTCCATCAGATTCCATAAATAAGTGAATTTGACATTCCTTAGCAATCTTGAAGGATTTTGATGGAATTGGAATTGATGGAATGTTGTATTTTCATAATTCCAAATATACCCTTTAACTTAAATATAACATAATTTAATTTAATACTTTAGGTTTTTATTTTATATTTTATATAATATAATTTAATACATTTTTTATTTTCTCAAAATATATTTTATTTTTTCAAAATATAATTTTGTTTGTTTAGCAATATATTTTATCTGGGTTGTGTATATTATATTTTTTGCGCATTAAAGTATTTAAAAATTATTTTATTAATGTATTTTTAGTGAAAAAATAATATATTTAATGATTATTTTTTAAAGAATTTTTTGTTTTAAAAAATTAAAACTTATCAAAAAGGGTATTTTGGTCATTTATAATAAATTCATTCCAATTCCAAAGCTACATTCTGAGAACCAAACAGACAAATTCCAATTTCTTTAACAAATTGCATTCCAATTCTGTCAACCAAACAGGTGGTCAAACCTGACAACATTCCATTCCAATTCCTTCAAAGTCAAATTCCTTTGACAGATTCTATTCCATCCAAAAACATTCTGCGAACCAAACGCCACCTAACGGTTTCCCTTTTGGAGGTAAAGGAAAACAAAACATTTCTTTTAAATCGTAACAAAATACGATTAAAACATATAGATGGATTTACTTTACTGTATTTGCATCATGCATATACGTATTCTGATTAATTTAATTTTGCAATATAATAATTTTATTCCCATTTTAAATAAATGCAATCAAAGTGGCTCTGATACCACTATTGGGTTTTGATGCGATTCGTAACCATTAAACGCAGCGGAAAATAAATAACATTGGTTACGAAATATTTAGAAAACTTTTCTAAAATACAAAACCCAATCGGATCCATTGATGCATTTAATTAATTTAAAACATACCACACCATAGGGTGTTTAGAGTTGTACCTTTTTGGGATCTGTTGTGGTTGAACGATCGGGGCACTAAGAAATCAACGCATATTTCCTCTAACGATATCCACACACGAACACGCGAATTCCACCGAGTGCTAGCCCAAAAAGAACCCCAAATTCTAAATATGTGTATGTGTATAATTCGGATTCAGAGAATCGAATTGGTCAACTGAAAACAATTGACCTGACATCCTATTTATATAGACAGTAAATAGGATTAATGTCTGTCTGTAATTATTTGAATTCAAATCATTTGAATTTGAATAATTATGTGGATAATTACCTGAATAATTATATTTATCTAAATAATAATTATTCATATTTACAGATAAAACCCTGTAATTATCATAATTACCTTTTACACATATTATTTAATCATTCTTTCAAGAATAACTATTTAACTGTCAAACATGACTTTAACGGGTTTCTTTCTAATGGAAGCAAAAGTGTTCTTTGTGTGCGACCCTTTTGGTTTACATACTCATTGGTAGCATTTCTGTGTGACACGTGTCGTGGGCATATAGTAACCTACAAGGACAAATTCCGCAAGTCTCGACCGATGAAAGAAACATGAAGACAGACAAGACACGACATGTCTTGTATTAAGATAAGGTCCTGTCGATCACCTATGATCGAGACCATGATCACCACTTATAATGATGGTCGCAAGATTACCTCGACGGAGAACTAACGACCAGATCGTCCGACGATAATAGCGTACGACTGTCGTAAGATACCTTACAATACTTATTAATTAACCCTCGACAAGCGTTTTTCTTTGTGTCTATTGAATGCAGGTCACGGGCATTTAAGGAACAACAGTCAGCTGAAGACCATCATCAAGCACATTAGATGACAAGGACCGTTACACACCATTATGAGGCTCATTTATGACGACCAAAGCTATATAAACGAAGTTCAAGCTGATATTTGAGACACAAGCCGTTTTCCAGAGCTCTCTTACAGTATTCAAGTGATCAATACATCTTCTCTCGAAGCAATTCACAATAAAGCATTTTCTCGCACGGCACATTGTTTTCACTCACGACGCACGATAGAATCTTACGACTAAGTCTATTTCTATTTCTATTGTAATCTATTGTACTCTCGATATATGTTACACAAGGACGTCGTCCCTTATTGACGACCATAGTGCACCGACGACTTCTATTGTCGTCCGCGGTTTTTACCCTCTACGGGGTTTTCTACGTCACCAAAATCTCTTGTCTTATTTATTTTTCTGTTGTCTGTCGTGTGCTTTGTTGATCCAAACCCTCAATGATTTGATAATGACCCTCTCTTATATACTTAGTGAAAATTGTAAGTAAACAATATGTATCAGAGTTTCACTATCGCTGATAAGTACTAAGATCTTACAGTACCGCTGATAGGAACTCTCACCCTATAGATTAAACATTCAGCGAACACTGTTCACCATAATACTCTGAGTCTGTTCAGTCTTTATGGTGATCGCTTATAAGTTAGTTGTTTACTTATGATCCCTGAAGACAAGTTTTACGTCAACATAGGTTCTACGCTGAAGTCGAAGATCAAGCTCAAGAACCAGCGACAAGTCTCCTAATGAACTGATGCGGATCAACAAAGACTCAGATTTGTCCACTCAACGTGAAGTATCAAGTACAAGACTTCAGCTATCGCTGAACTCTATCATTCGTTGATATAGAATGATAGATCGCTGAATCAACGAAAAGCTGATCATGAAGTCCTCCGTACAAAGTACTTTTGTCTTAACCACCCTTCCACGTCTCCGTACGATATGTCAAAAAAAGAGCCTCCTTATTGTCTGAAATCGTACAACCACTCTGATACTACACTGTTCAAACATGCGGCTACTAAGGTTGTCAACAAAGGTCAATGACGTACAACCAATGAGCTGCTGCCACGTGTAAAGTGTAAACTGCCTTGCATTAAATGCATGCAGTATATAAGAAGAAGAACTCACTTCATTTTGAAGAAACTTGCTAACTCTGGACAAGTTCATCCTTCTTATCTTGAGACAGGTTATTATTAGTAATTTCCTTCTCTTTCTTAGTGCAAGAAAGTTAGTGTTCCAAATTGTTTAGATTTAGGTTTATCCTTAATCTTGTTTCCGCAACAAGCTGTAAATTGTTAATGATTTATCAATAAACAATTTAGAAAAGTAAAATCTTAGTGTTTGTATTCATCCCCCCCCCCCCCCCCCTTCTACAAACTTGTATAGCCCTTCGGGACCAACATGCTTTATCAAAGGTTCCTATTCTTTAGTTGTTAAAGCTCCACACCAACCTTAAGTTATCCTGTGGGTGATTTTTTGGCAATAACAAGTACCGATTACGCGAGTCAATCGTGAAAGATGCAACAACCAACTCACAACGTGCTCTGTGAGATCGATCGATCAATCGATTGAAGGCACACCGCAGACGACATACACTAAGAACGAGCAAACATTTAGTTTTTTTGGGCTAACTGAACCTACCCAACTTGATATGGTGCTGGGCCTCTGATGCCCTGTAGGCCTTGCTTCCCATGGCCACAACCATGGGCTAGGGCCAGCCTTGGCCACTGGTAAAAGTTACCTTTGCCGATGAATTTCTTAAACCCGCCGAACAAAAGTATTTTAGTATAACTAATAAAAAAAATTACTTAACCTTTTGCCGACGGACTTTCCAAACACACCGCCAAAAGTATTTTTATATTATTAATAAAATAATTCGGTTACGTTTCTGTCGGTGGACTTTCAAAATGTGTCAATTGTATTTTAATTTCATTAATATTTTTATTTGTATTTTAGCGTTGGACTTCCCAAACTCTTCAGCATAACTATTTTTAAAATTATAATGATTTTTAAGCAACATTTTTTCAGTGAACTTGATTCAATGATACAACCTAATCTAAACCAATATTACAAATAACCCAACTCAATACAAGTTGTTATTGGTCAATACGACCGATTACACCAATATGAGGCATTACTAAACATGACAACCAACAAAGCCGAATATGAAATATTACCACCCAATAAAACCTACCTAACCCAAAACGAATCAATTATAATTCAACATAATCTAATATGTCACTATATGAGTCATCATGACATACTACTGTAGCACATCAAGGGCTTTATTAAGAGTCACTGAAGCATATGATAACCAACATAACTCATCAATAGTCAATTAGTCTGATATGATCCATGAAGTCCCAATATAGTTCGATAAGAGCCACCGTAAGCCATCAAGGCCCAATATATTTCATTAAGAGCACTAAATTCCATGAATGCTCAACATAGTTTGTAACAACCCAAAACTAAAACAGGACATGCATAACATTACAAAACTGGGTCCTAAAATTTCTTTACATCAGTCTCAATACTTAGGTTGGCGGAAACAACCTATACACAACTGAGAACATACTAGCTTCTATAAATGGCATAGACACTGTCTCTATCTGCATCTGTACTCTATCCTGCTCTTGCTCACTTACCTAAGCCTCCTACTATTTGCTTACCTGGAAATGGTTTAGTTTTGAAAAGCGAGGGTTAGACCAAAAGGTCTAGTGAATTCCCTCCGTAAACAGCGTATATCAACAGTATAAAAATCATTTTATAAAGCTCATCAACATTCTCCACATAAGCATCAATCATGGTACTGCACAGTGTTTAAGGATCACATAAGCTAACTGCGATCGGGGCCCAAGCAGACTTCCCTCTCGCCTCATACCGGGGCCTAAGCAGACTCCCCTCTATTCGAGTAGGAAGGAAACGAATTCCCTCCTACAAGCTCGTCACATATGCCCAAGGGATCATCGGATCCCGAGGTACTCTGATCCCACTGTGCAGACCGACTCCACATAACATACACATAGCTCATCATAAATCATGAAACGTGAAATCTTTATAAATCATTTCGTGTTGCAAATCAGTCCTTTAATTAAAACATACTTTTCATGAGAAAGCATACGTAACAGTTGGTAAACAATTTGTGCTCATAAGTTAACCATAATCAGTAAAAACATTTTAACTTTCATTCCACGTAAAAAAGGTTAAGGTAACTCACATGTTCTTCTCGTTTCACGACCTCTTACTTAGGCTTCCGATCTCTAGATGGAACACCTATAATTTTATTTAAACGCACGTCATAAATCTTTAACTTATTACTCAAGCTTGCTCCCGAAGTTAACCCAAAATTGTCTAAGTTCGATAAGTTACACTTCTCGGTCCAAAAATTTAAATCCTGAAATCTGTTTACCGGCCCAAGTGAATTTATCCTGGATTCCCTTAATTAACACCGGGCTTAGGGCTCAATAGAGAATAAATCCGGATTCTATGTAAGACCCACTCACTTCCAGGCCCTTTTAAAAACCTTACCGGACTCCCACTCAACACCGGGTCCATTAAATTGGACTCCGGATTCCAAATGGCACACGGTACCGGAACTGTTGAAAAGTTCGGCCCATTCCGGATATTGGGATAGATTCCGGATCCTAAGTGATCATTCCGGATCCATCTTTTGGGCAATACATTTCCGGAACCACTTGCGCCCCATTCCAGATCCTCTTTTGGATTCCGGATCCAAAGCCTAACAACCAATTCCGGTCTCGATAAATCAGGCCAAAATCCGTACCATACCGGAATTCTTATGAGTTTCGGATCCTACCTATCATTTACATTCCGGGCTTTGGCCCCAATTAAATTAAATTCCGGACTTGGTTCCGGATCCACTACACTCACACACATTCCGGATCATCCCGGTTCCGGTATTGCTCATTTCCGGAAGTCCCTTATGGGATCCGGTAATACTCAACTTCCGGAATCTGCGATTGTCGAACCCCAGAACCAAAGTTCTTCCTAATTAGCCCAGACACTAAGAATTTTAACATTACATCCTTTCTCATAAACTGATGTGTGCTAATCTTTAACCTCAAAACCCATACAAACATTTAATTTCATCATTTAACAGCCCAATTTAGAGTAAAAACCCCAATGTTGTTCTCACTATAATAACACAGCTCAAACATGAAGATAAACCAATTATTTGATTACTCAGTTATCTACTATGCAGGAATTAACATAGAGGAATTTATTACTTACCAAATTAGAGTCTCTCCAAACGAAATCGCTGCCAAACGCTCTTCCTATTTCTTCCTAGTTTCTCTTCTCACCCGCCAAATCAAGAGAATACTGAATCAATCAATGATAACCTAGGGATCTGTATCCTTTTATATCTTTCACAAATTGCAAAAAGGACCCTCTTTATAACTTTTCTTAATTTAACTTTGGCCACCAAACTTTCAAGTCTTAGCTAGAAACCCGGTTGTTACAACACTCCCCCCTTAAAAGAATTCTGTCCCCGTAATTCCTTATTGGAAAAGATGCGGGTATCTCATCTTCATTTCCGATTCCAACTCCCAAGTCGCCTCTGGACCTTTGTGATACTTACACTGAACCTTTACTAGTCGGACTTCTTTGTTTCTCGCCTTGTGAACCTTACCGTTCACGATTTCTATCGGTTCTTCTCCGTATGTCAATCTTTCATCAATACTGATGTCCTCCAAGGGACAGCCACAACGGCTTCTGCCATGCACTTCTTTAAGTTCGAGACATGAGATGTCGGATGAACTCCTCTCAACTCTTCCGGCAAGCCTAACTCGTAGGCTACCGTCCCAACTCGTTCAATAATAACGAAAGTCAACTCCTACCGCCTATATTCCTTGCAAGGTCGTCATCATCGCAACTTCCAACATTTGCTCTTCAAAATATAGACGCACATCACACTATAAATTCTTCCAAAGTCTCATCCGGCACCCCAAGTTCGTACACTATCTATCCAACCTTCAAAACTTCGACGGATCTTCAAAACATAATCCACCTCACTTTTCTCCAGGGCAAATCGGCTACAGTTCATCAACCATTTCATACGTTCTCACCACTTCATCACTCCACACTTACACGTAACTGGAAGCAGGAAACCCCCGTAACCCCTCAATGAAGTGTTCACCTATCTGAATTGACTTATCCTGAAAACACATCAATTCTTCACTGCTTGCCACAAACGTCCAGTCATATAAAACCTAACTTCGGTTACCCTCACTCAACAAGGAGGAGTAATCATAATCACACGAAACCATTCCCAATAGCTTATCACTGAACGACCAATTCGTCTGAACATTTCTCACAACGTCACTAACTCAACTCATTCAACTGCCTTACCCACTTCTTTCCTGCACAAAACATACACAAATCCTCTTTCTCAATACTCTTTTCAGAAGTTTGCACACTTATCGATAGCAATTTACACACACTATTCCACCTTTCGGTGTTACTGTCAAGCTTACTACTTCCAACCTACTCACTTATTCCGACATACGATCTTTACCTCCTCACGTTAGCATAGAGCACCGCCCCCAACCATTACTTGCCCCTCTCCTCCGACCTTTCCACATGCTGAAACCACTTTCTCATTACTATACATAACCAAACGGATGCACTAAAATTCTAACTTAAGGCATTCAACCAAGTCATCTTGAAACGACTCCAGCGTTCGAAGTTACCACACATTCTTTGGTCTCCAACTATTACTTTCTCGGATAATTCCTTCACACATAAGAAACAATTCACATTCTTTAAAGACTTCACATCTACTATGCCACATTTTTGACTAACCCAAACATCATCTTCTTTAAACTTCCAATGATTCCAAAAATATACTTACTTAACGACTCACACAACCAAAACACTTGGTTTCTCATTTAGGTAACCGCCCACTGCTGCTCCGACATTCTATTTCGATAATAGCCATAACACAAAGCCAACTTACAAACCTCGTGCCCCAACAACTTGATTAACAAATCTGTTAGGACCATAAATGTCCTACATAATAGAAAGTTATATAAAGAATTATAGAACTTCATTATAGAGCTTAATTAGTTTATTTAATCTTTTTGTAAAAGCCATTATTATTAAATGGGCTTAGTTTAGGCTTAATGGGCCATGAGCCTTAGGTTTCAAGCCTAAGTATATATAGTTTAGTTAACCTAGAATTAGGTTAATCGTTCCTTTACTTTGAATTGTAATATTCTCTAAACGATACTTTGAATGGATACAAGAGGGATGACAAGTTGAAATCATCAATTGTTCTTGTTATTTCTTATTGATTATATTGTTACCTGTCAATCTGGGATTTACACGTGGTATCAGAGCCGAATCGGTGATTTGAAGAAATAGAAAAAATCGAACGAAAGAAAGAAAAAAAAGCATAAAATTCGTATTGAATTTTCTGGAAATCGCAGCGAGCCGTTTTGCCTATTCCCGGAGTTTGAACCGTCGGATCGTCACGATTTTTGGACAGTAACTTTACGACACTCTGTTCAACATTCTGAACGGTGGGATTAATCGTTTGAGGTCCATAAGGCATCTGTTTTAATTTCGACATACTGCAGTTTTCTTTGAACGACTTCAAGCAACCCTAATTGAATTCCATCGATTTTTGACATCACAGCCGTGGTTACCGGAAGATCCTTAAATTTTTCCGGGTAGATTGCTATTTCTCGTCAGTTACCGGGTAAGTCTTCTGATTTCATTCATTTACCGGATAAAATACACTTTCCGGATAAATGAATTTTTTTTGGGTTACCGGATGAAACTAATTTTTTTTGTTACCGGATGAAACTAATTTTTTCAAGGTTACCGGAAGAACAATTTTAACTTTCCGGGTGAACCTCAATTCGCGCATGACATTGTTGACTTTTGCTTTTGCTACTTGAATTTCATTTAATTCTCATTGGATGCCATTATTGATTTCATACGAGATTACATCCATCAAGCCTACATATCATTTTAGTTGCATCACTTGCATGCACATACATACATACATACATCGCATGCATATTTTTTTTGTTGACTGCATTTTTTGTTAAGTTCTTCATCATTACATAATATATACATATCGCATAATTTTTTTTCAGTTGTGTCCGGTAACTCCATTTGTCCGGAAATTGCTTTATCAACCTTCGTCCGGTAAGTTCTTTTTCACCCGGTAAGTCACGAACAATTCCATCCGGTAAGTTGTGTTTTGTGGGAAAATTCTTTATCCAGAATCGACCATCACCCGGTAAACACTCAATCACCCGGTAAGTTTGGTTGGTAAGTTCTCGTCGGTACCCGAGTTACCGCACGTCTCGTCCCCCGATAATTTAATTGTCCGGCAAGTTGCGAACTTCTCAACAAACGGTTTTTGAATTATTTTGTGACGTTTGAGATTATTTGCGACGATTTGCAATTATTAGCGACTATTATCATTTTATGTGATTTTAGTTGACGTCTTTGATCTAACTTGGTTTGTTCTTTTGCATATTTCAGTCTCGAAGATTGATTTCGTTCGTTCGAATTCGATAATTTTTTTTATTTTTTGGAAACGAATTTAGTTCTAAAATTGGTTTCTCAAATTTAAAATTTTGATTTTCTTCTGCAATTTTGATTCTTCAAAGTAACACCGATTAACGATCAAATCTTTTAGGTAACAATGAATTATTTTAATTCAGAAGACATGCGTTATTTTCTTTGGTATCTACCTTGTGATACACGAGACAAAATTATCGATTTACAAAGGAAGTTTCAAGAGGCTGATAGAAAGTCGAAAGATTTTGAAGCTAACAATGTTTGGTTAAGAAATAACCATGCTGAATTGACAAAGAAATTCACTGAGCTTCAAAACCAAGTGACAAAGGACAAAGAAGAGTTTGAGTTGAAGGAGAGTTTATTAGAAACTGAAAATATTGAGTTGAAAAAGAAGCTATCTGATTTATCATCACGAGATGATATCAAGGAGACTGAGAAAGACCAAGCAAGACTATATGAAAAGAATATCAAGCGATCAGATGATTTGTGCAGCAAGTACATCAAAGAACTGAAGGAACTGAAATCTCAAATCTGGAATAGTTCTGAGAAGCTGGCTAAAGCAGAAGAAAAGGCAACTGTAACAACCCAATTCTCAAAATATACAAATAACATATTTCATATCATCATTTCACCACAAAAATACATTATAATTCAAGTTCGGTCCCATAGTCTTACTAAACATAATAAGTAATTCAATACAAACTTTTTCACTAATTAATTTACATTATGACTAACAACGAAGCCATAAGTACAAAAACACTTCATGATCTTCATAACAAAAGTCTTCACAAAAGCTATCCATCCATTACTCTATTCAAATGCTCTTACCCGATCCATCACCTAGAATACATATTTTTAAAACAAAATGAGGGTTAGACCTAGTGGTCCAAGTGAGAAAATCCCTGTCAGTTTGAAATCATTTATATAAACTTCATTTACATAAATTACATTCATATGACACAATCACATATATCAATTTGAACTCACTCTTCATTTACTTTCTCTTCTCATTCCCATGGCCATATTAGTTGGTTGCAAGCCAACTAATAAATTATCTCCACCGTACAACTTCTACGGCCAACACCACCGTACAACTACTACGGCCAACATCACCGGTCCTAAGCCCGACCAATATGCTATCGTATAATACTTATGCAAATATAATATAATCTTCACATATTATATTCCCAACATAAGCATATAAACACATCATTTATCACATATTCTATACACACATATATGTATTCCAGTTTAAAAACATTTTCGAGTAAAACTCACCTTAACCTTAGCACAACGATACACGCTCCGGGACACACTTTAGCTCAACCCGAACACCTGAATTGGCGCCATAAGAATGATGTTAAACCATCTAATTATGTCCCAAATCCATTCCTAATAAGCCCCAAAAACAACCCTTAGGTGATACCACAAACATATCCTCAAACCGTACACAAAACGAAACCCGAAAACGCGAAACAGTGCCCGACGCTACTGCCCGCGCTAGATAACTCGCGCCAAAAGGGGCGCGGAGCACTGGACCAGAGGACAGCGCTACTTCCCGCGCTAGTTAACTAGCACCAAACTAGCGCGGAGAACCTGCACTTCCATTCAGCCGAAAATGGCCCTTTCTCAAACCCAAATCATCCCAAAACGATTTTTAAGTCTCCAAAATGAAATTATGGATGTCCTAAACCTTTCCCCACAATTACCAATCATCAAAGTACCATTAATCTAGTGAAACTCATTCAATGATTCATGATTCAAACCCAAAATTATCATATCTTTCTAAAACTACCAAAACCTACTTCAAAATTCATATAAAACCTAATACACCTAGAAGAGAAGATTGTATGGAATTGTTACCTTGTATTCTTCAGTTGTTTAGCAAAAACCCAGCAGCAAATCTATAGCTTTCTTCTTTTTAATTTTCAATCTTTTCTCTTTGTTGCCGTGAACAATAAACACACACACACACACACACACTTAGGACTTTGCTGATAGTGTTTAAAATGAGACACCTCATTGCCTAAAGGAAAAAGAGACGGTTTGGGGTAAAAATATCTTCACCCTTACCAAACAAACCTTAAACTTATCTTGGTTGACAAAACATACCCTTATACTACTATATTAAAATTAAAACTTACTCCTTAACTTCTAACCCCATAAAATACTTTTAACCAACTTAAACTTATAAATTTTTTCCAAATTCATCTTAACTAAAATAATACTATAAAATAAATAAATAAAATACCTGGTTATTACAACATCTCCCCCTTAAAAGAATTCCGTCCCGGAATTCAGTTAAGCGAAAAGATGGGGGTATTTGGTTCTAATTTCTGACTCTGATTCCCATGTAGCATCCTGACCTCTGTGATGTCGCCACTGTACTTTTACTTGTCTGATCTCCTTATTCTGCAGAACCTTGACTTTACGGTCAACAATAGCTTCAGTTCCTCTACATAATTCAGCTTTTCATCAACTTGTATATCTGGTAGAGACACTGCCTGATCTGATGTAACCAAACACTTCCGAAAATTCGATACATGAAACGAGTTGTGAATCCTGCTTAACTCTAGCAGAAGATCCAATCTGTAGGCTACTTCACCAATCCTTTCTATGATTGCAAATGGCCCAATATACCTCGGGCTAAGTTTACCTTGCTTTCCAAATCGAATGACTCCTTTCCAAGGTGAGACTTTTAACATTACAAAATCTCCAACTTGGAACTCTAACGGTTTCCGGCGTCGGTCGGCGTAACTTTTCTGTCTGTCTTGAGCCACTTTCAAACGTTCTCGAATCTGAGTAACCTTATCCGCGGTTAACTGAACTATATATGGCCCCGCTAACTGTTTCTCTCCCACTTCATTCCAACACAGAGGCGTTCAACATTTTCTACCATACAATACTTCAAACGGTGCCGCTTGAATGCTGGAATGATAACTGTTGTTGTAGGCAAATTCGATCAACGATAAATGCTTATCCCACGATCCCCCAAAGTCAACAATGCAAGCCCGGAGCATATCTTCTAATGTCTGAATCGTTCGTTCACTCTGACCGTCAGTTTGAGGATGATAAGCTGTACTTAACTTTATCCGCGTCCCCATCTCCTTTTGAAAACTTCTCCAGAACTTTGAAGTAAAACGACTATCCCGATCTGAAATAATCGAGATCGGAACTCCATGTCGAGTTACTATTTTGTTGATGTACAATTTAGCTAAACGTTCCAATGAATCAGTTTCCTTTATTGGTAAAAAGTGAGCAGATTTCGTCAATCTATCAACAATCACCCAAATAGAATCGAATCCCTTCGGAGTCCTTGGTAGCTTTGTGATGAAATCTGTAGTAATCTGATCCCATTTCCACATCGGTATTTCCAATCTTTGCAACTGACCAAACGGTTTTTGATGTTCAATTTTTACCTTTTTACAAGTAGTACATTCTTCCACATGTTGAGCAATGCTTCTTTTTATTCCCGGCCACCAATAGAACTGTTTCAGATATCTATACATCTTATTCGTGCCTGGATGAATAGAGAAATGAGATTGATGATCTTCTTGTAATACACGGTCACGTAATCCACCCAAACGAGGAACCCAAATTCTGTTTCCCAGACACAACAACCCATGATCATCTTTCACAAGCAATGCTGATATCCCCACTAACCGTCCTGACTTCAAATGTTCTTCCTGATAGGCTTCTATTTGACACTTCAGCAGTTCGTCAAAGATGTTAGGCAAGAGTTCAGCCCTTAGTGAAATAGCTTTTATTGTTCCACTCCTTTCTTGACGACTCAGTGCATCAGTTACCACATTCGCCTTTCCCGGATGATAAAGAATTTCACAGTCGTAATCATTCACCAGTTCTAGCCATCTACTTTGTCTCATATTTAATTCCTTCTGATCGAAGAGATGTTGGAGACTCTTATGATCGGTATAAATTTGACATTTGGAACCGTAAAGATAATGTCTCCAAATCTTCAATGCGAAAACAACTGCTGCTAGTTCCATGTCGTGCGTAGGATACTGTCTTTCATGATCTTTCAATTGACGAGAAGCATAAGCAATAACTTTCCTACGCTGCATAAGTACACATCCCAATCCCAGTTTAGAAGCATCACTGTAAACAACAAAGTCTTCAGAACTTTCAGGTAGTGACAAAATCGGCGCGCTGCACAGTTTCTCTTTCAATATCCGGAATGCTTCATCCTGTTCGGCTTTCCATTCAAACTTCAGATTCTTTCGAGTCAGCTTAGTCAAAGGCGTGGCAATACGAGAGAAGTCTTTTATAAACTTTCGATAGTAGCCGGCTAAACCCAGAAAACTTCTTACTTCCGTTGCTGTCTTCGGCGGTTCCCACTTTTCAACTGCTTCCACTTTCATCGGATCAACTTGTATACCTTCTTCGGAAACTACATGCCCCAGAAACTGAACTTCTCGTAGCCAGAATTCACATTTCGAAAATTTAGCATACAGATTTTCTTTCTTCAATAACTCCAGAATCAAACGAAGATGTTGCGCGTGCTCTTCTTTGGACCGAGAATAGATAAGTATATCATCGATAAATACAATAACAAATTGATCGAGATACGACTTACATACTCGATTCATTAAATCCATAAAGGCAGCTGGAGCATTCGTCAAACCGAACAGCATTACTAAGAATTCATAATGGCCATACCTTGTTCGAAAAGCAGTCTTCAGAACATCTTCTTCTTTAACCTTCAACTGATGATAACCAGATCTTAGATCAATCTTGGAGAAATAACAGGCTCCAACCAATTGATCGAAGAGGTCATCAATTCTGGGAAGCGGATACTTGTTCTTGATCGTGCGCTTATTCAGTTCCCGGTAGTCGATACACATTCTCATCGAACCATCCTTCTTTTTCACAAACAAAACTGGCGCTCCCCACGGCGAAGAACTAGGTCTGATGAAGCCTTTGTCGGATAGGTCTTGTAGTTGTACCATCATTTCTTTCATCTCTGGAGGTGCCAGACGATACGGTGCTCGAGCAACAGAAGCAGCTACATGAGTCAGATCTATACCAAACTCTACTTGTCTAACGGGCGGAAGACTATTCAAGTCCTCAGGGAAGACTTCAGGAAATTCACTAACAATCGGAATATCTTCCAACTTATTCTTTTCTGGCTTAATATCTATCACATAAGCTAAGTAACTCTGGCAACCCTTATTCACACACTTACGGGCTTTTATCATAGATATAAGGCAAGACTGATGATTTCTACGATCACCATAAATCACTACCGACCCCTTTTTAGGTAAGACAACATTAATTATTTTCTTATCACATACTATGTTAGCCTGATTTTCAGCTAACCAATCCATCCCCACTACCACATCAAATTCGATCAAAGCTATAGGAAATAGTTGTATCGATACTCCACACCCTTCTATATTTATTACACAGCTATCAAATACTTCTTTAACCGACACTTGGTTATCATTTGCAGTATCTACCAGTAAGGCATGTTCTAACACTTTAGGCTTCAAACACAGATAAGCAGCAAATGCAGGAGATACAAAAGATCGGTTTACACCGAAGTCAAATAACACTTTAGCACGTGTATAGTTTATGAAAAATGTACCTGTAACCACATCCGGAGTTTCCTCCGCTTCTTTTTGCTGTCATCTGGAATGTACGACCCCTCGTTCTTGGTGGCTCTAGTCTCGGTACTACTGGTCTGCCAACCGCTGGTTTCCCTGATGTACCCCCTACTGTATTCTTCCCCTCGGACAATTCGACTGTAGATGATCCAGAGAATTACATGAAAAACAAAATCGCGTTACTCTACAATCTTTAGAAACATGCCCGGTCTTTCCACATTTATAACAAACCCGCGAATCAACTTGGCAACTTCCTTGATGGATACGGTGGTACTTCGGACACGGTCTTTCCGCTGGTCGGAAAGGCGGGCGATTATCGAATCTTGGAAACCTGGACTTTTTCGGATCATACTGAGGTCCTTCCCATTTCCTCTTTCCTATACTCTTATCACCGGCATCCCTCTTATTATCCCGCTCCACATTTTCCGCGGCATTTACTGCGGCTGAGAAGGTATCAGGTCTCGCTGCAGTCGCTAACTTTCGAATTTCCGAATTCAGTCCGAATATGAACCTTTCCATCTTCATTTTCTCCGTGGCAACATAATACTCTCCAAAACGCGACTTCTCTAGGAAACGGGCAATATAGTCTCTGACTGATAAATTCCCTTGTTGTAGGCTCAAGAATTCCTCCTCCAATTGTCTGACTGCTGCTTGAGGACAAAACTGTTCTTTGAATGCCCTTGAGAATTCGCCCCAAGTAAAGGTTGAGTATACCTCATATCCCTTAGAGTCAATAAGGGCCTCCCACCAATATAAAGCATCTGCCTTCAACATTGCAGTTCCGTATAACACCTTATCCTCTTCCGCACATTTACTGGTTTTAAATACATCTTCAATTTCCTTCAGCCACCGCATCGCCTTCACTGGATCTCTATCCCCTCCATAAGTTGGTGGTTTACAGCTTAAAAACATCTTATAGTCACACCTTCTTGGTACTGATACGACAGTAGGTGTGATAGGCATCTCGTCTTCCAAGTTAGGGTTTGGTCTTTCCGCTTCAGTATTATGCGTTTGGTTAAACATGGCGTGAATATTGGCTTGTAATCTTCCCATCTCAACAGCCAAGTCGTTTCTTGTAACAAACTCTGTGCCTCGCCCCTGCACTCTGCCTCCACTCCTGCCCCTGCCTCTTTCTCCCCCTCTTCCCCCAGTTCCGACTGGGGGATTTGTTCTATTAGAGTTGCTTCTTCCTCCCCGATTTGTTTGTCTAGTACCGCTGGCCATTCTGTAGATTCAAACAATGTTATTATACACATAAGCACATACCCCATATAATAAGGTATTCCAGTTCAAACATAAACCTGTAAAATCACAATTACACTGTCCAGGTGTAAATCTGAAATTACCTTACATGATGTTCCTTCTACCTTTTTATATTTAACATCCCAAGGTTCTACAATAATAGGGACATCCTACTTCACATGCAGTTTAAGTCTAGGTACAGATACTAATACCTAAATCCCTTAAACTAGGGCTCTGATACCATCTGTAACAACCCAATTCTCAAAATATACAAATAACATATTTCATATCATCATTTAACCACAAAAATACATTATAATTCAAGTTCGGTGCCATAGTCTTACTAAACATAATAAGTAATTCAGTACAAACTTTTTCACTAATTAATTTACATTATGACTAACAACGAAGCCATAAGTACAAAAACACTTCATGATCTTCATAACAAAAGTCTTCACAAAAGCTATCCATCCATTACTCTATTCAATTGCTCTTACCCGATCCATCACCTGGAATACATATTTTTAAAACAAAATGAGGGTTAGACCTAGTGGTCTAAGTGAGAAAATCCCTGTCAGTTTGAAATCATTTATATAAACTTCATTTACATAAATTACATTCATATGACATAATCACATATATCAATTTGAACTCACTCTTCATTTACTTTCTCTTCTCATTCCCATGGCCATATTAGTTGGTTGCAAGCCAACTAATAAATTATCTCCACCGTACAACTTCTACGGCCAACACCACCGTACAACTACTACGGCCAACACCACCGTACAACTACTACGGCCAACATCACCGGTCCTAAGCCCGACCAATATGCTCTCGTATAATACTTATGAAAATATAATATAATCTTCACATATTATATTCCCAACATAAGCATATAAACACATCATTTATCACATATTCTATACACACATATATGTATTCCAGTTTAAAAACATTTTCGAGTAAAACTCACCTTAACCTTAGCACAACGATACACGCTCCGGGACACACTTTAGCTCAACCCGAACACCTGAATTGGCGCCATAAGAATGATGTTAAACCATCTAATTATGTCCCAAATCCATTCCTAATAAGCCCCAAAAACAACCCTTAGGTGATACCACAAACATATCCTCAAACCGTACACAAAACGAAACCCGAAAACGCGAAACAGTGCCCGACGCTATTGCCCGTGCTAGATAACTCGCGCCAAAAGGGGCGCGGAGCACTGGACCAGAGGACGGCGCTACTTCCCGCGCTAGTTAACTAGCACCAAACTAGCGCGGAGAACCTGCACTTCCATTCAGCCGAAAATGGCCCTTTCTCAAACCCAATTCATCCCAAAACGATTTTAAGCGTCCAAAATGAAATTATGGATGTCCTAAACCTTTCCCCACAATTACCAATCATCAAAGTACCATTAATCTAGTGAAACTCATTCAATGATTCATGATTCATGATTCAAACCCAAAATTATCATATCTTTCTAAAACTACCAAAACCCACTTCAAAATTCATATAAAACCTAATACACCTAGAAGAGAAGATTGTATGGAATTGTTACCTTGATTTCTTCAGTTGTTTAGCAAAAACCCAGCAGCAAATCTATAGCTTTCTTCTTTTTAATTTTCTCTCTTTTCTATTTGTTGTCGTGAACAATAAACACACACACAGACTTAGGACTTTGCTGATAGTGTTTAAAATGAGACACCTCATTGCCTAAAGGAAAAAGAGACGGGCTGGGGTAAAAATATCTTCACCCTTACCAAACAAACCTTAAACTTATCTTGGTTGACAAAACATACCCTTATACTACTATATTAAAATTAAAACTTACTCCTTAACTTCTAACCCCATAAAATACTTTTAACCAACTTAAACTTATAAATTTTTTCCAAATTCATCTTAACTAAAATAATACTATAAAATAAATAAATAAAATACCTGGTTATTATAGCAACGATCTTAGAAACTGAGAATACTGAGCTGAAAAGGAAGATCTCTGATTTGCCATCACAAGACGAGATAAAGGCACTTGAAGAGAAAGGTAAATTCCTGAACTGTGAAAACCTTGAGTTTAAAATTAAACTAACTACTTTTGAAAAGGTTTTTGAAAAGGAGAAAGAAAGTTTTGCAAAGGAAAGACAATTGCTTATACAAAAGCAATCTGGTTTTTCAACCAAATCTCTTGAAGGGAAGAAGAGTCTTGAGCTTATGTGTTTAAAACTTTCAAAACAGATCTCCGACTTTGAAAAGGTTTTGATTTTAGAAAGAGAGAAGGTTGAAATTGAACGCAAATCTTTTACTAAAAAGAATGGAGAACTTTGTTTGAAAATAACTGACTTGGAGAAAGAATTAGACGTTCTAATCAAAGAGTATGAGAAGAAGAAAGTTGAAGGTTTTTAAGACAAAAAGTTTGAAAGATGATTTTGCATTCGAAAGAAAGATTTTTCAGACTGCGATTTCTAAACTTACACAGAGATTATCTGGATTAGCAACCGAGATTTTGAAGGAACAAATGGTTAAATCTGATTTACAAAAGAAATTTGATTTAATTCTCGAAGAACGAAATGCCTTATCCGTTAAAGTCAAGAAACTTGAAGAAAGCAAGATCAAAGGTGTTCAACCTTCTTATGCTTCAAGTTCAATTCCTACAAATTGTTCTTCAAAGAATTTTGTCAAATCAAATGATTTTTCAAAAGATCAGATTCGACCTTCCAATATTTTCTATAATTCTCGTGTTGATAAGAAAGTTAATCAATTTTTCAAGAAAGTAAACATTGTTTGGAGAGTTAAAGGATCCGCTCTTACTCCAAAGTCATCCGTCTCTATTAAGAGTGACAAGAACAACAAAGCTTTCCACGCTAAAGCTTTTGTGAAAACTGATCGAGTTTACTCTGTTAATAAGCTGATCAGCTTATCTGCACAGAAGTTGTGTTGTTCTTATTGTGGAACAAGTGAGTTTGTGAATAAAGACCGTGCTAAGTATTGGTATGGTACTTATAGTATCCCTGGTCCTCATAGGGCATTTAACCAACAAGGATCCATCAAAAGATGGATACCAAAATCCTACTAATATGTTTTGCAGGAATGTCATGTGCATTTAAATTTGAAGATTTTTTCACATGACGAACATTCAAAGGTTATGCCAATTTTGAGGGGGAGTACTATCTTATAAAAGGTAAGTTAACTTTAACTGAAATCAAAGACCGTGGCAATTCATTCTGGATAACTTACTTGTGTTTGTTATTCTCCATTTTTAAATTCCATGATTGCCACGTGTCAGTTCATTGACTTAGTTATTTCCATGTCTCACATATTCGTTGATTTTTCGATGGAAATACACTCGTTTGAATTCCAAGTTGTTTTCCAAGTTCACTATCTCATATTAATGATTCAATTCTTTTCTGATATATTAACTGTGACTTGTTCTTCGCAATTAAACTTTCTGATCATTGTTTCATTTTTGAACATATAGTGCTTACTGAGTCCTTCTATTTTGCGCTTGTTCCTGCTTCTTGAAATTCTGTTATTTCAACTTTGACATCTGATTATCTCAGATCAGAACTCGGACTTAATTTTTATGACTTCTGATCATCTCAAATCAGGACTCGTTCTTAAATATTATGACTTCTGAATAATTCACTTCAGAACTCGTTTTTAAATGTTATGACTTCTGATCAACTCAGATCAGGACTCACTCTTAAATACTTTGACTTCTAAACATTTCAGTTTAGAACTCGTACTTCACTGTTTAGTTAACTGATTTACTCGATGCATGAAAGGAGTGTTAGGAATTACATCGTTTCTATGGTCAATCCAGAACCGGAAGGACCTACCCAAGAAACACATCCCTTATAGACATCAGTGAGGGGTCTAGATTGATAGATGAGTTCGGAGTGAAAAGAAATTGGTGAGGCTGTGACAGGACTTAAAAGAATTATTGGTCCTTACCAAACCGAGTTAGTTATCCGGGTAACCACACAATCTATTCATTCTCGTTCTTTGGAGATGAATATTGAAACAGACATGGACCCAGTGTCGATAACTCGTGTCACCCCACCTAGCCACTCAAGTATCTCACAACAGATGCTTGTTTCAGTTATTCACGGAGATTTAGCACATAATCTTTCTATTCCCCACTTGGAGGTATTAGATATTGAAAAAGGAAGACATCAGCTTCGGTCTCCGAACTTCATATCCTAATCACTAAGTCTATTGATTCTAACTTGCGTCCCAGGTTAAATCAATTTTTGAGCCTAATAGATAAAATTTATTTCTTTCACACATGCACGAGTCTTTGTGATTCCCATTGCATATCTTCGTGATATTGCCGGAACAGTTTGAGAAGTAATTTTTAAAAAATTTACTTCAGTGATAACTGGAAGTCCTATCAGAGATACCCCATTGCCAACTCTGAATATAGGCCACACAATTTTTAAATTGTTGTGATAACAGTTACTATGTGTTTCTGTGTTAGATTTTTACCCCATGTTGGTTACTAAGATGTTTTATCTGGATTTTTTGCTACTCGTTACTATTGTCTTTGAACATACATGATGCTCCAGATGCTCCTACTCATCATGAGGGGGAGAAAGGGTACAGATTCAAAGACACCGAATATCAAGTTGAGGGGGAGTTAGCAAAAGTTGAGGGGGAGTAACCGTTGTTTGATCAGTTCTGAGATTTTATCAAAGTTCAAAGCGCCTACAGGTTGACAAGTTCTTCTTATCCTTTGTCAAGTGGTGTTCGCTACAAGTTATTAGTTTCTCCTTCAAGCGTTTGACAAGTTCTGAAGTTTTTCAAAGCCAGTTCAACTCGCGGTACAAAGACAGATTCTTGGTTTTAAACTGAAGTTGCACTGTGGAATGTCACGAAACTCGCACATCATCATTCTTGTGTGCTTATCCGATGTGTTGAGTTTCTACAGTTAAAAGATGCATTTCGTGCACTCAGTCGAGGTTATTGTTCACTGAATCTGGTGATTAAGTTGAAGATCGGAAGATAAGAGCTTTATTCAAGGAGGAGCACTGAAAAGACATGAAGACAAGCAACATCATTGCATTTCAAAGAGTCTAAAGGAAGAGAAGTTCAAGACCTGAAGGTTTCAAGCCCGTTTTTTCTTTATATAACTTTAGGGGGAGATTGTTAGGACCATAAATGTCCTACATAATAGAAAGTTATATAAAGAATTATAGAACTTCATTATAGAGCTTAATTATTTTATTTAATCTTTTTGTAAAAGCCATTATTATTAAATAGGCTTAGTTTAGGCTTAATGGGCCATGGGCCTTATGTTTCAAGCCTAAGTATAAATAGTTTAGTTAACCTAGAATTAGGTTAATCGTTCCTTTACTTTGAATTGTAATATTCTCTGAACGATACTTTGAATGGATACGAGAGGGATGACAAGTTGAAATCATCAATTGTTCTTGTTATTTCTTATTGATTATATTGTTACCTGTCAATCTGGGATTTACAAAATCATACACCTCATCCGTAATCCTCGAAAAGCTTCCACCTGATGCTTCCCCTATCTTACATCACATTACTACAACACTGACTGGCACATTTATCTTGGCAATTGATTCCATTACTCACCCGTACATTCTCCATTCATAACATCACACTGCAGACCAGGTCTCTCGAGGTCATTCGTATACAATTCGAACTTGCCTTCATATTCATCCGCATAAATAACCGAGTTTATCTCGCTACTTTGTCTTTTACCCATTCTAAATCAACAACTCACGAGTTCCCGACTAACTCAAACATATTTGATTCTTGCTAGTTCTTTGCCATTCCAAACCATTACATAGACAGGGCACAATTCCTCACAGATCGATATAGTCTAAACACTCACTTCGTTTGTGCTAAATACCTCATCCTTTTACTAACCGCCCAAACCTCGCATGTAAAACTCTCATCCACTTAGCAAATTTTCACATTTCTAACGCTCACTCAAGGCGTTCCATCGTCATGTATACATTTCTCCTGAACGATCCCCTACATTTACCCACACCGTGGTATTTCTCTCCGCCTCTAACCTCTTGACAACGCCTTCAGCTCTAGACATGTTAAATAGCTGTCGACTTTCATATTTGTAGCCGACCTGTTGATGCTTTCCTAACTTTTCCGTCATCAAAGGTTCCTAACAGAACCTAGTTCTTCCATCATATCATGATCATCTACTCATCCCGTCGTTCTCATTTCAAACTTACTCGTGCAACGTCAACATTGCAAGAACACCTTAAAATTCTTATTCGACGTCGATGAAATTTCATTTCTGCCTCACCACACTACTCATAGCGAGTTGCTAATACCAACACCTTTCCACTCTCAGAGTTTTTCGTTAGCTTAAAATGTATCACTCTACGGCCTAGTGAGTTCATAGCCTTCATGCATGACAACGTGATAAATAAATCATTTTGCACATTTTATCATTTAAAAAAAAATAAACAACACTTGGAACCAACTTGGGTACACATGACCTCACATTCTCATGACTCCAATGCCGTGCACAACGATCTCGAGAATCGTTCGCTTGCACCCTTTTAGTAAAACTCAATCTTACTCTACCAAAACAACGTGGTTACGACAGTAACATATGGAATAAAAATCTTCCATACGACAAAATTCTGAAAGAAATTACCGACACAAAATAAACTAGTCGGCTCTCACACCCATTTATATGACTTCAATCATGTCAATACTCATTTTGGTTACAATAGTTTTGCTGGCAAACCTTTTCTTGACTTTTTGCAACAATTGAACTTATCATGAAAAGAGTGGAGTACTTTGCAATTCGTTAAGCTCAAAATTTCATTGTGCGACGTACATGAAATCGCCTTTTCTTTAAACATACGCTTGTACACGCTGACTCATTTTCGATCCAAATTGATATTTACACATTTACCTTAAATCGTGAAAATTTCTTGTTACATATAAGAATGCCATGCATGAAACTCTACTTGCAATTGAAGGCTACTCACTCTAACAAGGTCAACCGCTTTACTCACGCAACTTATCATTGACAGTCTTCCTTCGACCAGTGGTCGCCCTCTCGGCCTTGCAACAACTTGTAGTACATACGTTCCACGGCCCACTTACCCAATCATTTCGTACTAATTCCGTCTTGGTCAAATTATCTCACAATCTACCTCTACACGTTTTCAATCCGTCATTGAAAGCTCGACTAAAGAGTCAGGGCTCTAATCCTCTGCTCGCTCTTGAATTGACATTTTTAAGATCTCGACACTGTCCTTCCCTACCATCCGAACTGATATATCCCACGATTTCTAGAACTGGGACTCTCCTGAAACAAGAGTCTTACTCAAAATCAATCATTCATTCTCTTCGAACCCACGAAGATCTACCTCTAGACGATTCATAATATTCTAAACAACATTTCTTCTCTACGATGTATACATTCATCACATCATAAATGATCTCTCATGGTACTTCCCCAACAAGGGGTCTCAGTCTACCCCTCAGGGGTCTTGCTGACATTTTAGATTACTAGAACACGACATATAAACTAGCTTCAGATTATAACTTTGGAATAATAAGGCAGGTTAAGTACATGCATGTACCTATAAGTTCGCAATTACACTAGCCAGTTGTAATCCCAAACTTACCTTACATGACTGTCCTCGGTACCCTATTAGTCCTATCTCTACAATAGTTCCCTCCTAACGCATTTTCTAATTCTCAGTTGTGATTTCTACTCCCAAAGTTTAAGTTTAGGCCCGTCCGGTCACCTAAATCCCTTAAACTATGGCCTTGATGGAGATGAATATTGAAACATACATGGACCCAGTGTAGATAACTCGTGTCACCCCACCCACCCACTCAAGTATCTCACAACAGATGCTTGTTTCATATATTCACGGAGATTAGCACATAATCTATCTATTCCTCACTCGGAGGTCTTAGATATTTGAAAAGGAAGACATCAGCTCCGGTCTCCGAACTTCACATTCTAATCACTGTGTCAATTGATTTTCACTTGCGTCCCAAGTTAAATCAATTTTTGAGCCAAACTGATAAAATCTATTTCCATCACACATGCACGAGTCTTTGTGATTCCACTCGCATATCTTTGTGATATTGTCGGAACAGTTTGAGAAGAAAATTTTAATATATTACTTCAGTGATAACTGGAAGTCCTATCAGAGATACCCCATTGCCAACTCTAAACATAGGCCACACAATTATTTTAATTGTTGTGATAACAGTTACTTTTGTGTTTCTGTGTTAGTTGATTACCCCATTCTGGTTACTTAATGTTTTTATCTGGATTTTTTTTGCTACTCATCACTATTGTCTTTGAACATACATGATGCTCCGGATGCTCCCACTCATCATGAGGGGGAGAAAGGGTACATATTCAAAGACACCGAATATCAAGTTGAGGGGGAGTTAGCAAAAGCCGAGGGGGAGTAAATCCAAGGGAGTAAAGAAGTCCCCATGCAAATGCCAAGGGGGAGTAACAGTTCAGTTATTTGATCTGTTCCGAGATCCAAAGAGTTTCAAAATGCATATAGGTGATCAAAGTGATTACAAGTAATAAATTCTTCTCATTCCTTATCAAGTGGTGTTCGCTTCAAATTATTGCCTCCATCGAGCATACTGGTTCTACAAGTTCTTAAAGTTGAAGATTTGAAGACTAAGAGCTTTATTCAAGGGGGAGCGGTAAAAGACATGAAGACAAGCGACGCCGAAGTGTTTCAATGATTCAAAAAAAAGAGAAGATCAAGACTTGAAGGTTTCAAGACCAATTTTTATTTATATATCTTTAGGGGGAGATTGTTCAGACCATAAATGTCCTACATATTAGAAAGATATATAAATAATTATATAGTGCTTAATTAGATTAATTAATTATTGTAAAAGCCTTAATTGTGTTAATTGGGCTTAGTTTAGGTCTAATGGGCGTGGGCCTTGTTTGTCTAAAGGCCTAAGTATATAAGGTTTAGTTAACCTTAGAATTAGGTTAGCAATTGAAAGCAATTGATTAGCATTCCTAGAGATTCATTAGAGAGATTATTGTTTTAGAAATCGTTCTTTACTTTGATTGTAATATTCTTTGAACGATACATTGAATGAATACGAGAGGGATGACAAGTTGAAATCATCAATTGTTCATGTTATTGCTCATTGATTTTATTGTTACCTGTCAATCTGGGACTCACACTAGGGATGCCTGTGAAGAGGCAAGCCCTGAAGTTGTTGTTGTTGATAAAGACTGAGGTTTCTCTTTAGTTGATCTCTTGGTCTTTTTGGAGTGACCAAGAGTGGATGAACAGTGTTTCCTCTTGGAAGAGGTAGTGGTTGTGGCAGCTTGGGAGGCCACGGGGGTGGAACCATAGGCATCGCTGCAGAACTAGAAGAGGTGGAGGATAGAAATTATATGAGTTTAGAAAAACTTACCTCACCAGCTGTTTGCTCTACATCGAGGATGCGAACCCCAAGCTTGGGCAGCTGATAGTCACCCTCGGCGGGTAAAACTCTTGAAGGAATTGTTGAAGAATCATTGAGATAAAGCGGACATATGGAACCTTGACTTCCCTATCAGGCTTCTCCACTTTGACCATGAGGTCATCGAAGATCATCCTGGCACAGTCCACGTTTCTGCCAGTGATGACTGAGTAACCAAGTTGCAGAGTGCCCCGCCTAGCTTGGTCCATTGACCAAGTCTTGCCACACCCATACTCTGAATGAAGTGGGAAAACAAGTAGTTGAGTTCAGAAGGCATTCTTGCCTTAAGGATTTTGGTCAACTTCTTCTCAGGGAGTTTGTGCTTTGTCTCCCATTCATAGTCCAATAAGTCAAGAAATCTAATCAGCTCTTCATCGGATGGAACGTTAGCGTAAGTCTTGCTGACAGGGAGCTTGAGGCAAGTACGGATGCCAGAGGGAGTGTTGCTTCCCTTACCATGTTCGGTCTGAAAGGCAATGACCGTTACTTTCATTTTTTTGAAGGGTATCCGAGGACATTGCCCCGACTAATCCCGGTAAGGTGAGGCAATTGCCCCAGCTGCTAAAGCGTGTAGCCCTGAGTTTATCCCCAGTGGCCACAAGTTGGAAGCGCCTGGATTAGATCTTGGGGTAGATGAGTTACTAGCCACATCTCCCACAAGCCTTAACCAGTACGCCACAAGCCTTGTGGTTCCGTTACTTTCTTCCCTGATTGAAGAATCTTATCACCCCTTTCAGTAGTATACGAGAACTACTGGAGTAAATTTTTGTGACCTGAGGTAGACAGATAAAGCGTAGGAGATGGGGCAGTTTTCAAGGAAGTTGGATGCTTCCACAAGGTGTGGTGATGGTATGGACTTGGGAAATGGTGTTAGTAGTGCTCGGTGATTGTTGGAGATGAACTGAACTGCTGAAAGTTCAAATTTTACGTTCCTCGACTTTATGAAAGTAGTAGTAGCTAGGGATGCCATTTCTGTTTGTTAGAACAAAAAGAAGAAAATGGAAAGTTTCTTAGAATGGAAGTTTTAAGAAGGAAATTCTAAGAATAAGAAAATGAAGTTTTAACTAGTTTCCTTTTTGGGAAAGAAATGGTGAAAAGTTGTTTTTCCAGTTTCAAGTGAGATGAAAAAGGTAAAACAATATATTTTACCAGTTTCCTTTTTGGGAAAATAAACTGGTAACTTACATTAAAGAGGAGAGAGAAGAGTTTTAAAGTAAAGTGTAAACTGTTAGGGTCAATTTATGTTGAATAGAAGTTCAAGGGGCTGAATTGTATTTGTTTAATTTGAGCCTAGTTAGTGAACGGGCCGTGGGCTTGTTAACCACGGGCCCGCCATATATAATGTTTTGTTTTAGCCATTGTTTAGACAAGTTGTTCATTTTGCTTTCCTAAACTCATTGTAAACTCTCTCAATATTGAAGGCTAATTGGATGACCAGTTGAAATCATAACCTGTGTTATTCATCTATTGATTTCACATTGTTCGTTGCACGGATCTGAGACTCACAATTGGTATCAGAGCAGACGGACAAATCGATTCAAAGTTCTCTATTCGAATTCTGGTAAGTTTTTCTTTCATAAGGCTGTGTTCTTCATCGAAAATCCATCTTTTGATTCGGCTGAAATTGAATGTTTTCGTTTATTGCAGTCTGTTAGTATTACACTTATTAGTGATTCTGCACGTTTTCGCAATTTAATTCGATCATCTGAGTGATTTTTAAGCAATTTAAAGTTCAAAGGTTTTGGTTGTGTTCTTGAGAAAAATCGAATTTTTAACCATCAAAACTTGTTGTTTTGCTTCAAAATCGATTTGGGTAGTGTTATTTTTGTGTTTGGTCGAGTTCCTAATCTTTCGGGAATGATTTTGAGCAACCCTAGTTGATTCTCAATCGAATTGGAAACTCCAGCCGTTGTTTCCGGATAACAGCCGCACTTTCCGGATACCAGCCGTACTTTCCGGACAATCGCTTTCAATCTCTCCGGATACCTCAGCTTTCCGGGTAAGTTATCTAAATTCCAATCTTTCCGGGTACAATTGTTCCGGAAACCCAAAGTTTCCGGTAAAATACTTTATCCGGACAACTCAACGTTTCCGGTAACCTATTTTATCCGGACAACTCGGAGTTTCCGGTCAAGTTGATTTTTTTCGGACTCCAGTCATCCGGTAAGTACCTCATCCGGAAAGTATATCATCCGGAAACTTATTTTATCCGGTAAGTTCTTGTTTTACTATCTTCATCCGGAAACTATTGTCTTCCGGTAACCTATAGTTATCCGGAAACCTTAGTTTGTCCGGACACTCTCACTTATCCGGACACTTCTGTGTTTTTGAACTGTCTTTCACTCAAACTGATCCGGACACTTCCAGATCAGTCATCACATCCGGATTCCTATCCGGTACGTTCATTTCTGTTGAAGTCTTACCTGTTCCTAGTACAACTCAATCGTAGAACCTGCGTTAGGATACCACTCGTAGTGCCTTGCGTTAAGTTATCACTTTGAATCGAACCAATCGTCTGACGATCACTCCAGTGCAACATAAGATGTCTTATTCACCTCAGTCAAAGGCAAAGACAAGTCAGGTATGTGAATCTAACCAACAATATTTCCTTAATCAAATGCAATCACTTACTGAACGGGTAGATTCCTTCATTGCCACCTCTGCTGAACAACTGCTTGAGATCAGATCTCTATCTGAAAAGCTAGATGTTCAAAAGAGAATAACTGAGAAATATAAGTCTGAAAATGCTATTTTAAAGGAAAAATGCAAAAATCTTTCAATAGCACCTAAGGACTTAAGGGCCAAAATATCTGAACTTCAGTCACAGTTTGATCAGTGTGTGAATGAGAAAGCAGAAATTGTTTACCAATGTTCTGCTCTTCAAATTCAGCACAAGGAGTTTGTCGCTAAAATACTTGATATTGAAACCAATCTCCATAAAAGAGGTCAAACTGATCAGACCATCCATATGAATAAACCAAAGGAGTTCACTTATTTCAACAAGGAATGGGGAATCGGATACGATAACCCACACTATTTGAAAAAGGGCATTTCCAAAAGACCCACACTGTATGATTTTGGGTGTCTTGGAATAGCCAAAACGTATCCGGAATATGCAATAAAGTGGACTGGTCCTCTTGAACCTGAAAAGGAAGAGGAAACTGAGAAATATAAGCACGCACACACTTCTAAAATACAACTTCCGTTTTGTTATGAACCTTTGAATTACTCTTATCAAAAGAACAAAAAGTACCTCTCGAATGACTACTTCGATTGCTATAAGGTTGTAACGCCCAAGGATTCCTCTAAGAAGGATGAGGTCCAAACAACCGAAACCAAGACTGAGACGGATGAGTTCAAGCTCTATGTTCCCCCTCTCATCTTGGAAGCAAAGATAGTCGATTTGGAGGAGTCACTTGAGAAAGAAAGGTCGATTTTTCAAAAGGAAAAGCAAGCGCTAATCAAGGAACTTGAGAATCTAAAATCGGCCAAAACCGAAACTGTGTCTGATGAAGGACAGGAAATCCTTCGGTGTGAAATCTCTAAGCTCACATCAAAACTGGCTTCCTTGGCAACAAATGCGATGAAGGAGCATACGAAAAATGGTCAACTACAAGAGCAGATTGCCCAACTCCATTCTGAAAAGCAGATTTGACCAGAAATATCCACAAGCTCATCTGACACGTCTTCGTGTAAAGCTTTCATTAGCAAAATCTTTTCGACACAAGACGGTCTAGAATCTCAAGATAAGAGTGTTTCAAGGAATTTAAACTCTGATTTTTTCATAGCTTCCGCACCAAATTCCCCGAAACACACGAGCACAAAGTGTTCCTCACCTTCCTCGACCGATCCAAGTCCTATAATTCCGGATGTAAATTTTTCAGAATTTATGAACTCCGAAGGCAATTCTGATGAAGAGTTTGAGTCGTTCCACTTCGATAAACCTCTTCCAAATCATGCTGATTTTCTGTCGCCAGTCGTAAATCGACCGGTCAACTTTCTAAAGGGTGGTTGTTCTAAAGCAAAGACCCCGACGGTGATTAAGATTTCTAAATCTAAACCTGTTTCTCAAAAACAATCACAGCCAAGGCAAAAGACCGAGCGATTGCCTACCAAAGATAATACTTCCTCAAAAGCCACTGACCATACTGTCTATGTTGGTTCAGATAAAAATGGTTGCGCTAAAAAGGATAACCAAAAGTGGCTAGGCAAGGAATCTATCGAGGATGCTGCATCAAAGTCTTTAAATACTGTGTTTTACCCTAGAATGAACAAAAACGAATGTGCTTGGAATCATAGGAATGATTTTGTCAAAAAGGATGTTAATTTTCCGATGAAAATTTATTCCATTAAGCAATTGATTCAATTGTCGCATGATTGTTTGTGTTGTTCTAGTTGTGGTTGGAATGACTTTGATGATATTAATAATAATGATTGGTTTGGGTCATATCACATATATAATCATACACCAAAACGCAAACCCTGTAAAAACAAAAAGAAACACCATACTCAACGGGGTTCCCAATCAGAGGTTAAACCACAACAGGAGAGAAAACCCATTCCAAAACGGGTTTCTCCAACTGGGGTTAAACCGGCACCAAAAAGGCAACCTGCTACAAAACCAGTTCCTCCAAAAGGTGTGAAACCTACACCTAAGAGGCAACCTGCGTCAAAGCACGTTCCTACCAAGGGTGTCAAACCTAACCCTCCGGGACCCAGGCAAATATGGGTACCGAAGGTCCGCTAAATTTGTTTTACAGGATGGTCATGTGTGGTACTTCGACTCTGGATGCTCCACACACATGACCGGAAGGAGGGATCTTCTCACGAACTATAAGGAACAATATGCTGGAGACGTGAGATTTAGGAACAAAGACTAAGCACATAGACGTTCGGTACCATTTCATTAAGGATCACGGTGAAAGAGGTACGGTCGAACTATACTTTGTAAATACTGAGCATCAGTTAGCAGACCTGTTTACAAAACCCTTGGAAGAAAAACGTTTTAATACTCTAGTTTCCAAGTTAGGTATGCTAAATCTGAAGACTTAATCTGTTTGTGTGCCCGATACAAGTTCCATACATCTATGAGAAACTGTCTACTCATCATCCGGTGTTCACACTCCCGATGGTTGAGCATACACTTTCTCGCACTTGTATTCTACTTGTCTCAGTTACACAGTTAGGTCGAGTCTCTGTATTTATTAGGTAGATTTCGTTTGTTTCCTTTCTTTCCACGTGTAATCCTTTCTTTCACACTGTTGTCTAATTCATTTGCTTTTATCTGTGCTTTCACGAGTGTTCATGTGTTCAGGGGGAGCACGACTCGATATCAGGTAAGTTTACTCTACTGTTGAGGGGGAGCGTCACACATAATTTTTTAATTATGAAAAGTATTTTTTTTGTGTGGTTACTCCCGTGTGCATTTCACACTACGCGCACATTCTGAGGGGAAGCATATCATCTCATGTTCATAATTTGAGGGGGAGCGACACAAGTTTTTCTTTAAATGTCTAAAAGTTTTTGTTGTGTGTCGGACTCTCCACTGCATAATTTTGCACTATCCGAGGGGGAGCAATGTTATCCCCATGCTCAGTTTGAGGGGGAGCGAGAGACGATTCTTTCAAAATCCGTATTGTCATTTTTTTAAAAATTTGAAAGAACAGGGAAATTTATGTGATAATTCCATAGTGTCCGGACAGATATCCGGAAACCCTGTCTATCCAGATAGGTTTCCGGACCGGATCCGTATCCGGATAGGATTCCGAATGACCCACCCGGACTTTGGCCTTCATATAAAAGGTTCTGGACACCCTTTTTCCTTCACTTCTCCAGAAACCTCGAAGAAAAACTCTAAACCTCTCGCATTCTCTCTCTCGTCTGGACTCTCTCACAAACCTCGATTATCACTCGTATTTTGCTCCAAAATCAGGTATGTTTCTCACATCCTCATCTAGATCATTATTCGTCTGATTTCATGCACTTCACACAGTTAATCGACCACCTATTTGGTCGATTCTCAAGTATCCGTACCCTAGTTTCGAGTCAAATGTCGCTCGACCCTTTTCAGGGTATTTTTGACCGATTTGCCATTACCCGTATGCACATATTTGCACATTATACATGTTTTAGTGCTTGCGTAACTTTCTGCTAGTATATTTGGGTGAATTGGTTCAATCCGCAAGTCGTCCGGACACATTCTTCGTGTCCGGAATCCCTCATATGTATGTCGATTTATCCGGAAACAATCAACATCCGGAAAACCTAGTTGTCCGGAAACCTAACGGTTTCCGGTAAGTTCAACTACCGGAAAGTTGAGGTGTCCGGACACATATTATATCTAGAAACCATTTTGTCCGGAATCCTAACTTTGTCCGAAAACCATCTTCCCTTCCGGAAACAGTTGCTGTCCGGACACCTTTTGTCCGGATACGTGTCCGGAAAGTCTTGTGTTCCATTGACTTGTCCGGAAACCCCTGTGTTCGTCTGTTCAGTACCTGTTTTCTCACTGCCAGTCCTCAATCTGTCTCAGATTGAGCCATTTACTGCAAATGTACGCGCCAGAACTTGTTTATCCGTCTTGCTTACTAACTTTGGTTATTTTACAGATATTCCATGGCGGATCAACAACAACAACAACATCCAGAAGAGCAAATTCCTCCTCAAGAGGAATTTATCGATGAAGCAGCCGATAACGCTTTGGTCGCCCCTGACCATGGCATTGAGATGGAGGCCAACAACCATCATTTGGACGCCAATGAGTTCCGACCATAGCCACAACACCATGTGGTCGTGGACTTATTACTTGGTCAACCTCTCCGTGAGGCCCTCACCGCCACAGCCGACGTCCCAGTGCTATATGTGTATCAAACGTGGCTATCTGCCCAAGTCATTACGGCTGCAAATTCACAGACCATCACGGCGCGGATCGACAACCACCCCTTCACGCTCACACCTGAGTCCTTCCGGTGTCTACTGTCACTACCCGATGCCACAGCCGACAGACATCAACGCTACGACCCCGTGGTCAATGACACGACTCTATGTGCTTAAGTACGCGCACTCGGTTACAACCACGCTCTCGATCGACCTTCGGCGTTCAACCGCAAATATCTAGCGCCCATCTAGTACATGCTGTTCACCATAGTGAACAGGTGTCTCTCATCCAGATGGAAGGGCATAGACCAGTGCACCGGCGACTTCCTTCGTCTATTCCATGCCGTGTGCTACAACAGACACGTTGACTTCCCAATAATAATCTGGCGAGAACTGGTGCAAGCTATTCGACAAATTGGTGGGTCGAAGCAAAAGAAGTTCCTCTCATACCCTCGTTTCCTATCCTTGGCTATGCGACAACACATGGACACGAATCCAGCAATACCGCGAAGACTTAACCATCCGGTATGTCCTCCTTTTCACTTACAATACATGGTGATTCGAAACCCGTCCAACGCCATAGCCAAGCCCTTACCTGAAGCCCTACTGGCACACATGGACCCCACTACACCGAGTGTAGTAGAATATAGGCGAGAGTTAGGGAATCCCATGGTCCAGCCAGCGCCGGAGGGACCTCCCCAGGGACATAGAACCGAGGGACGTGAGGGTCCTAGGACAAGAGGATGAAAGGGCCCGAGCAGCAGGGGCTCTCGGGCGGGGTGTGCTGAGAATACGTGGGAGGGGAACAAGCGTGGGCGGTGCAGTGGATACGCGAACTAGTACTTCCCAAACCGAACCAAGCCAACAACCCATTCCCACCACCCGACCGACGGGCGAAGGAGGTACATCGTCAAGACCAATGCTTCACCATGATCCGGAGCCCTACATATCTGATCCTCCTTCGCCCACCCGACAAGTTGAAGACGTGGAATTTGACTCCACAGAATCCGATACGGATCGTGCCATACGCGCATCCTTGATACCTCCCCGTATCGGACCAAACCCAGATTTGACCAAAGGTATCCCATACGACTCACCCACAAACCCTCTACTCCCAATCATTCCTACTTCCCAACCTACTACGGGAGATACAAGGAGACTTGAGGGAGATTTAGTTGAAAATTTAGAACATGTGAGAAGGAGGGAATTACGGTCGAAAGCGAACCAAGAATGATTAAGCCGTAAAGATAAAGAGGCTTCTGAGCAACCCCAAACCAGCGTCATCCAGGTTGCCACATCTGCTATCCCGTCTCATCCGTTGGGACGGGGTATTAAAGAAGCCGCCGTGGACCTAGCGGTGTAAGTGCACAACCCCCCAGCCACTTATCCGTCTCTCAAAAGACGGGTGTTTCAATTTCTCACGGGGATTTAGCACAACTTCTACCGATCTCTCACTCAGAGAGTACTGGTATTGAAACAAGAGGCCAGCCTCCCCCGGTCTCGCCTTCTTTCAAAGGACCATCGAGTCTAGAGCCACTTGTCATAGAACATTCTTCGGCTAGGACACAAGATGAGATTCCACATATCGAGGCTCTTCGTGACCCGATCGGAACTTCCGTAGGATCTCCGCCTTTAAGCGGAATCCGAGGATTGGAAGGAAATCCTACCACGGCTACATCATCGCCAACCGTGAACGTAGGTGGCTCTTCCTCTAAGGTAGATGCCTCAACGGGTAATCTAAGTGATCCCGGTGTTACTTTGCTCGACTTTGTGTCACAAGGGTCCCTGGACAACACCCTCAATGCTGTCCGCGAGGCAATAGAGCAGCGCCTCACCGTCGAGCTTGATAAACTGAAAAGCCTGATCAAAGGTAAGGAGAAAATAGTCGAAGCTGAAACCGCACCAATACCTCCACCGGCTCCCGCTCAGCCTACTTACTCGGTGGACACCCTGAAGACTATGCTTCAACCTGAGCGGCTCCAGCAATCCAAAACCGATGCCTCTACCGAAGCAAACCTGATCTCAGTTCTCCGATCCCAGGTATCTGCTCCTTCATCATCTGTTACATCACGATTGGACCAGCTTGACACAACTCTTAAGGACGTACAACAAGCGCTCAAAACGCTGTCCGATAGAGTCGCCTCACTCGAAGACACTTGCAATAGTCAAGCTGGCGGACTCAAGCGACGGCACGATGACCAGGATGATCGTGATCACCTTGAGGGGGACAACAAGAGACTACACTTATCCGAGTCTAATTCCAATCATCCCTGAAACTACTGTGGTTCAACCGGAACCGTCAACTGCGGCAACTACAACTGCAGAACAACCTGAAGCCGAGTTGAGTTTAGCCGAGATGGTACAGGATATGGACATCTCCGATGACGAAGACCCGATGGTTGAAAAGCCTGATGGAACAACACATGAATTGGTCAACTTTGATACATCAGATGGGTCTACACTCAATCTCATTGATCCAAACACACAGACCGACCCGGAGACCGAAGATGCATGGTATGAAAAAGCCGCCAGTGCCGTAAATCTCCAGGTAAATCTGGTCTTCCCAACTGATGAAGACGATAATGTTGACTACGACCAATTTTTGCTGCAAAATTTGTATGGTACTCCCGTTCACTCAGCTCAAGCCGCCGAAACTTCTGCAAGACCCGAATCTACAACTGCTGATATTCCGACAACTCCTCAACAACAACCGATAGCTTCTGATCTTCCTCCTCTTCTCCAGCAACAAATCCGTTGGGAGAAGATCACAATATTCATTCCTCACCTGGAGGAATCCCTGAAAAGGCTGTTCGTTCACAAGCTACGCACCATCGAGCCTACCTTTTGCCTTGGTATTTACAGCTCCAACCCGGAATACCATAGCCAATACGTAAACGCAATGAAGCGGTGTCTACCAGTTAGCCAAGTCCGAACCAAGCATAAGATCACCGAAGTGCTGAATATCCAAACACGCAGTATTCTGAAAGTTTTGTTTCCTATCTTCACCGTCCGACGAGAAGACGGAAATGAATGGCGATTCTCTGAAGCCGACTTCCAGTACCTCCGACCGTTCGACTTCTATGCTATACTGAAAGACCTTCGTACCATAACTATCCGACCGCTTCATGTAACCAAAGCGCTCGAAGCTGTTCGTCGATTCCTAGTCCGTACCATCATGATGTCCTATCTCATGTACTTCCAAATGGCAATCGAGAACAGAGCTAAGAAGGTAAACCTGATAAAGCCGAATCTGAAAGCGCCCGAACTGAAGATGTATCCCGAGAACGCACTGCTTATGGAACCATAATTTGGGATAGTCTACATCAACGATCAGAATGAAAAGAGATTTCTTCGCTTCAGTCAGGTAGACAGATTCTGCGACGGCACCCTATTCAAAGTTCAAGATGCTCTTCGAAAAATCATCTATTTCGAATATGAAAATCAAAGGTTCTCGTATGTCCCAATCCGAATGAAACTACTGCTCGAAAAGCCTTAGAAGTGGTTGAAGAACGCATCGACTATCGCCGTGCCATCCGATTGTTCGAGGTACACTTTGCGCTCCGAAAAAGATACGTTGATAACTGGCGCGAACTCGAACTTCGATTCAAAGGGGGAGATTGTTAGGGTCAATTTATGTTGAATAGAAGTTCAAGGGGTTGAATTGTATTTGTTTAATTTGAGCCTAGTTAGTGAACGGGTCGTGGGCTTGTTAACCACGGGCCCGCCATATATAATGTTTTGTTTTAGCCATTGTTTAGGCAGTTGTTCATTTTGCTTTCCTAAACTCATTGTAAACTCTCTCAATATTGAAAGCTAATTGGATGACCAGTTGAAATCATAACCTGTGTTATTCATTTATTGATTTCACATTGTTCGTTGCACGGATCTGAGACTCACATAAACCTTAAAAACCATTGTAGGGTTTTTGAAGAAAATCATGAAAAAGATGATTTTTAGAAAGAAAAATAGGGTTTTGATCTTATTAAGCAAAGATTTAGGATCAACAAGTTTATTTGTTTATAATGTGCATGAATTTGAGATGAAGAAAAACCTGGAGGATTGATGGTTTTGGTGTTCGAGTTCTTAAATTCGTTGAATGCCAGAGTATTCTTGCCTTGAGAGAGTTTGTGCACGTAAAGAGTGAAAAATAAACAAGTGTGGTTTATATAGGACAGAGAGAGAGGAGAGAGAAAATAATGATGAGCAAGAAAAGGTTTAATCATGACACGGACGCGTCTCACGAAGTTGATTGGTCAAGAAGTGTAACGGACGAACGTGTGTCAGAGAAATGCATGCCATGGGCTATCATCAAGAATGATGTCACACAAAAGAGTGTCTTTTCATTTTTTACAACATATCAATGATAGAAAATGTTAGTGATAGGATTTTGTGTTTTTAGAAGAATCACTGATAGAAATGTCAGTGATGAGTTTTTATTTTTCAAAAAGAATCACCGATAGAAATGTCAGTGATTAGTTTTTGTTTTGAAAAACAACTCGCTAAAGAGAACTTCAATGATTTTAGATAGAAGAACATACCTGTGTATCAAAGAACATTTACTCAGAGATAAGGATATGAATATCATATATAAGATATTAATCACTTATATAATACTTAACCACTGAAGAGTTATTCTTCAAGGTTTAGCATTCCAACCTCACTGATGAGAAAGTTGAATCTTGTCTCATCAAGAAGTTTTGTAAAGATATCAGTGAGTTGATAGTTAGTGGGAATGAAATGAAGTTCTATATCTTCATTCATCACATGATCTCTAATAAAATGATATATGATTTCAATGTGTTTAGTCTTTGAGTGTAGCACAAGGTTATTTGCTATAGCGATGGCACTAGTGTTGTCGCAATAGATCGGAATCTTTGATAGCTGAAGGTCATAGTCTAAGAGCTGATTTCTTATCCACAAGACCTGAGCACAACAACTACCGGCAGCTGCATACTCAGCTTCAACGATTGAGGTGGACACTGAGTTTTGATTTTTACTTGTCCAACTCACCAGCTTTCCGCCTAGGAGCTGACAGCCTACTGTGGTGTTTTTTCTATCCAGTTTGCAACCTGCAAAATCACTATCTGAATAGGCAGTTAGATCGAACCTTGAGTCTTTGGGATACCAAAGACCTAAGTTGGGTGTACACTTTAGATATCTGAATATTCGCTTGACAACGGTCAGATGTGATTCTTTGGGTTCAGATTGATATCGTTCACAAAGGCAAGTAGAATACATGATATCAGGTCGACTTGCTGTGAGAGACAAAAGAGAGCCGATCATTCCTCTATAGGCAGCAGAGGTGCCATAGGATATTTCATTGCTGAGCTTTGAGTGAGATCAATTGTTTTTAGTATATCTTTAAGGTACTTACCTCGGTGAATAAATGTATCATTATCGTTATGCTTGATCTGAAGCCCAAGGAAGTATGTTAGTTCATCCATCATACTCATCTTATATTCTTTCTTCATGCGTTCAGCGAATCGAGTACACAGAGATGGGTTAGTGGATCCAATATAATGCCATTGACATATATTTGAACAAGAATAATATGACCATTAACCTTTCTGAAAAACAAAGTGTTATCAAGTTGTCCACGTTCAAATTTTTCAGCAATAAGGTAAGAGGATAAAGTATCATACCATGCACGAGGTGCTTGTTTTAAACCATAAAGGGCCTTATCCAGTTTATAAACATATTCTGGATTCTTAGGGGCAGTGAACCCTTGAGGTTGTTCAACAAAAACTTCTTCATTCAACTTTCAATTTAGGAATGCTGACTTAACATCCATTTGGTGAACCTTGAAGTCTTTATGAACTGCATAAGATAAGAAAAGTCGAATTGCTTCGAGTTTAGCTACAAGGGTAAATGTTTCATCATAGCTTATGCCTTCCTCTTGTCTGTATCCCTGAGAAACTAATCTAGCTTTGTTTCGGGTTACAGTTCCAAATTCATCTAACTTATTTCTATATACCATTTGGTACCTATAACAGTTTTGTCAGATGGTCTGGGGACGAGATTCCAAACTTTGTTTCTTTCAACTCAGTCATCTCTTTTTGCATATCGCTGACCTGGTTTGGATCTACGAGGGAATCATCGGTCCTTTTAGGTTCAATCAGCGAAACGAAATTTACAAAGAGACATATATTATATGAACTTCGTCGAGTTTGAACACCTGTGTTTGGATCACCTAGGATTTGTTTTATTGGATGATTCACTATCCATCTCTGAGCTGGAGTGAAATTCTGGCTCTGAGTGGACTTCGGGGAGGTATTGAAGAAGAGGCTTCAGCAACGGTGTTGTCAGATATATCAGGAATTTCTGACATATCAGGCATGCGAGGAAAAAATTGTTGAGGTTCAGATTGTATTTAATTTACTGACTGTTGAGGAAAACTGGATGGATTTTCAGAGATTAAGGGTTTAGATGGAGGCAAAGTGTTTAAGGGAACAACTGATACCCAAGAGGACGATTCAATTCACTTGTCTGCATGTTGGGAATGATGAGAGGATCATCATCAGCGATTGGGTTGTTGACCCGAGGATCAGGATTGAAATAAGCTTCTGGTTCCTCATAATGAGAAAACATCCACTGATTCAATTATTCGTTATCAGCAGTGGGTTTAGAATTTGCTGAATGAGATTCATCAAAGGTGACATGAATGGTTTCTTCAACAGTTTGTCTTCTTTTGTTGAATACTCTTAAAGGCTTTGGACGCATAGGAGTATCCAAGAAATATTCCATCGTTAGCTTTGGGATCGAATTTTCCAAGGTTATCTCTGTTGTTCAAGATGTAGCACTGACAACCAAAAATATGAAGAAATATGATAGATGGATTTCTCCCATGGAATAGTCTTTAGGCAGTTTTGTTGAATCTTTTGACAATCAGCGACCTATTCTGAGTGAAAAAGGCAGTGTTGACAGCTTCTGAGTTGGAAGGAAAGAATCATTGAGCATAAATCGAGCAGTTTCGATGATCGTTATGTTTCTTCTTTCAGCGACTCCGTTTTGCTGTGGTGTTCTCACCGCTAAGAAATTGTGAGAAATTCCCTTACTTTCAAAGAAGTTATCAAGAGAACTTTTTTTGAATTCAGTTCCATGATCACTCCATATTGAGCGAACCGTCATACTGTTCAGAACTTCCATTTTTCTTACGAATGAAATGATTACATCTGGAGTGTCACTCTTGGATCGGAGAAACATCACCCAGATATAGCGAGAGAATTCATCCAGTATGACAAGAGTGTATTTCTTTCCAACGATGGATTGTATGTTGACAAGGCCAAATAAATCCATACGGAGGAGTTAAAGAGGAGTTGTCACTAATGATACTTGCTTGCATTTGAAACTGTTGGTGCTTATTTTGTTAGTTGTATCCAAGTAAAAGGACTCAAAATGTAAATTACTAGTCTAAGTATAAATAGCTTAGATTAGTTCATTTTGTCATAACTTTGCACTTTTAGACTTCAAGGCATTCATACCTTCTCTCTACATTTGTGTAATTCATACTTTGAAGATTAATGAGAGATGACGTGATTTCTGCTTGAATTCATCGTTGTTTGCTTGTTTCTGGGATCACAAGTGGTACCAGAGCAAGCAGATTCAGCAAATTTGAAGAAAATGTTTGAGAACAAGGGCATTTTTTTGGTATTTTCGGACTAGAGATCGATTTGGGGATGTTAGGATGTTTTGAGTGAGGATATTAGTACAGCAGTGTTCGATTTGATTATTTGGATAAATTCATACAAGAAACAGGATCTAAAAATCATGATTTACAGGAAATTGATGTATTAGGAGTTCTGGATGATATCATTCCCATAGTTGAAAAGACCGGTGGAAGTGATAACAGAACGGAAGAGTCTGAATGGTTGACGACTTGATACAGGATATCATATATGTGGACTCTGAGGATGAACCCGAAGTAACTGTGGTAAAGATAAAGGAGGAATTAGACGATGTATTTGATGGTGTTCATGCTCAACCTGCTTATGATTCTGAAGATGAAAACAATGATGCTCAACCTGATCCTGTGATAGATGTTCCTGTTATACCTGATCTTCCCGAAGGTAAAATTAAAGATCCAGTTTCTGAAGCTGAAATGCGACACTTTCAGATGTTGATAGACAGAGAAGCTTTGATTGAAAGAGGATGTCACCGAATAAGAGTCATTACTCCGTTCCAAGAAGACATTCGGAGTGACTTATTTGTGAAACAGATTCAGCCGATAGACAAGATAAAGTTGTATTCAACTGAGAAGTTCCCAAGTCTGCACCAGATTGAATACTTGCATATGATGAGCAACAGAGATAGAGAGCTTAAATTTGTGAGAACCGATAAAGAGATAGTAAAGATTGCGAAGAAAGAATCAGAGAAAATTCTGAACGTCTTTTATCCAAGATTCACGGTATACAGAACAGATGGAAAAGAGTGGTCATTCAGCAAGGCCGACTTAAAATCCTTGACTTGTGAGGATTTCTTCAGGTTGTACGACATACTTGCAAGACTTCCGAACAAAGACATTACATGGTCTGAGGCATACCAAGCAGTAAAAAGGTTCATGAAGAACATGATCAAGCTTGCATACTTGACTGATTTTCTAATGGCGTTAGAGGGAAATCAGATCAGAGTTAATACCAGAAGGTGTGAGTTCCAGATCAGTGCAACAATCAATAGAACTCAATAGATGTAGAACAAGACAGTATGATTTCCAATGGTCATCCAATTTACTTTCAATATGAGAGAGAATTACAATAAGTGCATGAAAGTGAAAATAGACAACCAGCTTATTTTTCTAATCTAATGAACATTTTATATGCTGGGCCCATGGCATGGAAGCCCACGGCCCGTTACACTATTAAGGCACAAATTACAAGATTAACATAATAGCCCTTGAACTTCTATTCAACCAAATTTGACCCTAACAATCTCCCCCTTTGAATTGATGTTCGAGTTCGCGCCAATTCTCGACATATCTTTTTCGGAGCGCAAAGTGGACCTCGAACATTCATATGGCTCGGCGCTAGTCGATGCGTTCTTCAATCACTTCTAAAGCATTTAGTGCAGTTATCTCATTAGAGTTAGGAACATACGAAACCTTTTGATTTTCGGATTCGTAAGTGATAGTGTTACGAAGAGCATCTTTGACTTTGAGGAGCGTACCATCGCAGAAATCGACCTGACTGAAGCGAAGAAACCTCTTTTCTTTCTGATCGTTGATGTAGACTATCCCAAATTCCGGTTTTAGAAGCAGTGCATTCTCGGGATACATCTTTAGTTCGGGTGCTTTCAGATTCGGTTTCAGCAGGTTTACCTTCTTAGCTCTGTTCTCGATTGCCATTTGGAAGTCTGTGAGATAGGACATCATAATTGTCCGAATTAGGAATCGACGAACAGCTTCGAGCGCTTTGGTTACATGCAGCGGTCGGATGGTTCTGGTTCGAATGTCTTTTAATATAGCTTGGAAGTCGAACGGTATAAGGTTCTTGAAGTCAGCTTCGGAAAATCTCCATTCATTTCTGTCTTCTCGTCGGACGGTGAATACAGGAAACATAACTTTAAGAATTCGACCTGTTTGGACATTGAGCACTTCGGTGATCTTGTGCTTCGTTCGAACTTGGCTAACTGGCAGACACCGCTTCATTGCGTTTAAGTACTGGCTTTGGTATTCCGGTTCGGAGCTGGAAATCCCAAGGCAAAATGAAGGCTCGATAGTGCGTAACCTGTGAACATACAGCTTCTTCAGAGATTCCTCCAGATGAGGAATGAGGATCATGATCTTCTCCCATCGGATTTGTTGCTGTTGAGGAGGAGGATGATCTGAAGCTGTTGGTTGTTGAGGAGATGTCGGAATTGCAGTAGTTGAAGTCTTGGGTATCGTAGAAGTTTCGGCGGCCTGAGCTGTGTGAACGGGCGTAACATATATGTTTTGCAGCAGAAACTGGTCGTAGTCAACATTGTCGTCTTCATCAGTCGTAAAGATCAGGTTTACTTGAAGATTTATAGCAGTGGCGGCTTTTTCGTACCATGCATTTTCGGTCTCTGGGTCGATCTCTGTATCTGGATCAATTATATCAATTGCGGGTCTAACTGATGCATCATATGTGACCAATTCATGTGTTGTTCCCTCAGGTTTTTCAACCGTCGGGTCTTCATCGTCAGAGATGTCCATATCTATGACCATCTCGGCTAAGCTCAACTGGGCTTCGGGTTCGTCTTTGGTTGTAGTTGCCACCGTTGAGGGTTCCGGTTGAACCACAGTAGTTTCAGTGAGGATCGGGGCGGTCTCGGCTAATCGTAGTCTTTTATTCTCCCCCTCACGGTGATCAGGATCATCCTGATCATCGTGTCTTCGCTTTAGACCGCCAGCTTGACTCTTGCAAGTTTTTTCCATAGAGGCGACTCTCTCGGTCAAGGTGGTTAGGGCTTGCTGAACATCCTTGAGAGTCGTGTCAAGCTGATCCATTCTTGTGTTGATGGATGACGAAGGAGCAGATACCTGGGATCGTAGAACAGAGATCAGGTCTGCTTCGGTAGAGGCGTCGGTGTCGGTGTATTGGAGCAGCTGAGCGAGGAGCATAGTCTTTAAGGTTTCCACCGAGTATTTTGGCTGAACGGGAGCTGGTGGAGGTGTTGGTGCGGTTTCTGCTTCGAATACTTTCTCCTTTCCTTTGATCAAGCTTTTCAGTTTATCGAGCTCGTTGGTGAATCGCTGCTCTATGGCCTCACGGACAGCCTTTAGGGCGCTGTCCAGATATCCCTTTGACACAAAGTCGGGTAAAATAACTTCGGGGTCACTTAGAGCACCTGTTGAGGCATCTACCATAGAGGTAGAGCCACCTACGTTCACGGTTGGCAAAAGTGTAGCCGTGGTAGGATTTCCTTCCGATCCTCGCGTTCCGCTTAAAGGCAGAGACACTACGGAAGTTCCAATCGGGTCACGAAGAGCACCGATTTGTAAAATCTCATCTTGTGTCCTAGCCGAAGAATTAACAATTTCAAGTGGCCTTAGACTCGATGGTGCTTTGAAAGAAGGCGAGACCGGGGGAGACTGGTCTCTTGTTTCAATACCCATACTCTCCATGTGAGTGATCGATAGAAGTTGTGCTATGTCCCCGTGCAAAGTGTGTATCCCTTTCTCATATATCTCATTGTTATCATGACTTCTGTGGGGTTCCTTTTTAACCAAAACGTTTTGTAAAGGCATTGGAGAGGATCAAATAGGATTTTTAGTTAAGAGTTTTTACTCGCAGAGGTTTTGTGGCTCTGTTGGAACTTGCAGAAGCTCTGGGAGGGCCAACAGAAGCTCTATGAGGGAAAAAATCTCATAATGAAAATTCTATTAACTTTTCTGATCATCCAATTTTTGATCTGTTTTAAGAGATATTTTTCGGACATATTTGAAAGTTGGTGTCCGAAAAAATTGTTATGGAAAAAGTTTTGTTCGAGAAGGTCATGGTGAGTCTGTTTGGTTTCCGAGATAACATTCCAAAAGATCGATAGAGATTAAAGTTGCGATCTCAGAGCATATTTCTGGCAGAGCTTCTGTTGAGCTCAGCAGAAGATCTATGACCTTAAATTTCTCATAACTCAAATTTTATGAAACTTTTTGATCTTTTGATTTTTGAAATGTTATCCATAGTATATTTAGGACATATTTGACAATTTGTGTCCTAGAAAACTGTTTTCAAAAACCTTTTGTGCGAGAGACATACCTTTTGGTTCTTCTTTTCTTGGCAGCGATGTCTGACTTCTGTCGATATAGATTCATTGACATTCTTCTTTGGCTTTCCCTTGAAAGTTTTACCTCTGTTGATCATTTCAGGATCCCTTTTTGCTCCCCCTTGATCTAATCACCTCTGTAGATCAGGAATTTTCCTTTTGCTCCCCCTTGACCTATGCTTGGATCAAAGAATGATAAGTTTTGCATAGAACATAGGTCATATTTTCCAGAGGTTCTGTAGGGGTTGTCAGAGGTTCTGAGTAGACTTACAGAAGCTCTGTGATTTTAAGAACTATTTAAGATTGAGAACTTACATACATAAATAAATTAATTAAAGCAAAAATAATTAGAAATATATACATATTTACAGAAGATAAAGCTATACTTACAGAGGATTTTTACGTCATATTGATCATTCCTAAGTTACCCACCAAGAAATTGAATCTTTTCTCGTCTAAAGCTTTGGTGAATAAGTCCGCGAGTTGGTATTCTGTGAACACGAAATGCATCTCGATTGTACCGTATTCAACATGTTGTTTCAAGAAATGGTACCTTATATCGATATGCTTGGTTTTTGAGTGTTGCACAGGATTGGCAGAGATAGCAATGGCACTCTTGGAATCACAGAAGATAGGTATTTTGAATAGGATGTAGCCGTAGTCTTTTAGCTGAGTCTTCATCCATAGAACCTGAGAACAACAACTAGCAGCAGCAACGTATTCAGCTTCTGCAGTGGATGTTGAGACACAATTTTGCTTTTTGGAGGTCCAACTGACTAGTTTACCACCTAGGAATTGACAACTCCCAGAGGTACTCTTTCTGTCGAGCATGCATCCTCCATAGTCTGAATCTGTATAAGCTTTAAGACTAAAACCAGAGTTCTGTGGATACCAGAGACCGAGATTTTTGGTCCCCTTTAGATATCTAAAGATTCTTTTCACAGCATCATAGTGTGATTTCTTTGGATTAGCTTGATAACGTGCACAAAGACATGTGGCATGCATAATGTCAGGTCTGCTTGCAGTTAAGTATAACATAGATCTAATCATGCCTCTGTAGAGAGTGCATTCTATAGAGATGCCATCTGGATCTAAGGATAACTTATTTCCAGTGGCCATTGGAGTTTTCATTGCAGAGGTATCAGAGAGGCTATACTTGAAAAGAATGTCAGAGACATATTTGGCCTGATTTATAAAAATTCCCTCTGATGTTTGTTTGACTTGGAGTCCGAGGAAGAATGTTAGTTCTCCCATCATACTCATTTCAAACTCACTCTGCATGAGTTTTTCAAAACTTTTGCACTCTTCTGTGTTAAAAGACCCAAAAATTATGTCGTCCACATAGATTTGTAGAAGCATTATTTCACTGTTTTTACGTTTATAGAATAAGGTAGTATCTGTTGTACCTCTGTCGTAGCCATTTACTAGAAGAAAGGTAGAAAGTCGTTCGTACCATGCTCTTGGAGCCTGTTTCAGTCCGTACAGAGCCTTTTCAAGGTAGTATGCATGCCTTGGGAACTTTGAGCTTTCAAACCCTGGTGGCTGATTTACGTAAACCTCTTCTTGGATTTCACCGTTGAGAAAAGATGATTTTATGTCCATTTGATAGACTTTAAAACCTCTGTGAGCTGCGAAGGCTAAGAATATTCTTATTGCTTCGAGCCGTGCGACAGGAGAAAAAGTCTCATCGTAATATATGCCTTCTTCTTGTCTATAACCCTTAGCCACCAATCGTGCTTTGTTTCTGATGACCACTCCATCTTCATCCTTCTTATTTCTGTAGACCCACTTAGTCCCAATGGCCTGTTTCCCTCGTGGCAGAGGTACTAAAGTCCATACTCTGTTACGCTCAAACTGCAGAAGTTCTTCTTGCATGGCGTCTACCCAGTTTGGGTCATCTAGTGCTTCAGAAATCTTCTTTGGTTCTATCACACTAATAAACGTTGTAAAGAAACAAAAATTAGCAGTGGCAGACCTGGTTTTTACTGAGTCAGAAGGTTCTCCGATTATTTTGCTTGGAGGATGGCTTTTTGTCTACTGAGTGGTGCGAGGAAGATGGTCATCAATGTCATCGAACCTTTCTTCAGAAGCTTCTTGTGGATCTTCTTCTTGTATAGCCTCTGTCGTTCTTCTTACCTTGGTAGAAGATTCTACCATTTGTGGAATGATTGGTATGAGTGGTGGTGGAGTTTGTTCCTCTGAGGACGTATAGTCTTGGTCCTCAATTACCTCTGTAATTGGTTCTTCTGTGGATTGTGGAGTTTGTTTTTCAGCAGCTTCTGTGGTCGTTTTTCTTGATGTTTCATCTTCTGCCTTTTCTTCTTCGGCATTTGCATCTGTAGTGTTTATAGAAGAAGATGAAGCATTATTTGGACCAGTTAGAGTCATACCTGTAGGATTTTGTCCAACAGAGGATGGTTCTTTAGAAACTCTGATGGTTCCAACAGAAGGATCAATGTCATCGTGGAACATCTCTAAAAATAGAAGATTCAAGTCTTCTTTCGTTTGCGAGATGCCAGAGGTTTCTCTTTTAAGTTCGAGTTCTGAACGGATTTGCTCAGAAGTCATTTGGAAAGAATCATCAAAAGAAACATTGATACTTTCTACGATTTTGCGAGATCTTGTAAGGTATACTCTGTAGGCTTTGGAAGTGGCAGAGTATCCAATGAATTTTCCTTCGTCAGCTTTTACTTCAAACTTTCCTCTTGAATCTCTGTCGTTTAAAACAAAGCATTTACATCCAAACACATGGAAAAACTTGATGTTTGGCCGCCTTTTGTTGATCAGTTCGTAAGGAGTCTTGATGTGTCTTTTCACAATGGTTGACCGATTTTGTGTGTAACAAGCGGTAGAAATTGCTTCTGCCCAAAAGTTCATCGGTAATCCGTATGCTGATAGCATAGTTCTTGCGGCCTCCACGAGCGTTCGAATCTTCCTTTCGACTACGCCATTCTGCTGTGGAGTGCGTGCGGCAGAGAAGTTATGTTATATTCCTTCTGTAGAAAGATATGCTTCAATGACAGAGTTTTTAAATTCTGTGCCATTGTCACTTCTTAACTTCTGTATTCTACATTCATAAAGAACTTGGATTCTTTTCATTAGATTAATCAAGATGATTGGAACATCCGATTTCTTTCGAACAAATTCAACCCATGTGAAGCGCGAATACTCATCAATTAAGACAAGTATATATTTCTTGCCACCTAGGCTCTGTATGGCAATAGGACCGCAGAGGTCGACATGAAGCATGTACAGAGGCCTAGTGCACGACACATCTGTTTTGCCTCTGTGGGAAGCTCTTCTGAGTTTTCCCATCTCACAGGCAGAACACAAGTGATCCTTATTAAATTTAACATTAGGCAAACCTTTAACTAGATCAAGTTTGACCAATTTATCCAAGGTGTGAAAGTTCAAGTGACAGAACCTGTTATGCCATAACCAGGCTTCTTTTCTTTCGCAAGCTACAAGGCAAACTTTGTCCTTGGTTGTTGAACAAAAGTTCATTAGATACAGATCACCTTTTCTTTTGGCTCGCAGAAGTTCCATTCCTGTGTCTTCACTTTGCAGAGAGCAGAAAGTCCTTTTGAACAAGACATCAAATCCTGTATCACAGAGTTGACTTACACTGAGTAGGTTGTGTTTAAGGCCATTCACATATGCAACTTTGTATACAGAGACGTTTTCCTTCTGTATGACTCCATAGCCTTTGATGTGTCCCTTCTTGTTGTCTCCAAAAGTTACAGATCCACCATCGTGTGTTTCTTTGTACGTGGATAGTAAACTTCTGTCGCTAGTCATGTGCCTTGAGCATCCGGAGTCAAGATACCAAATTGGCACATACCGCTTCTGTAAGACAATCACAGAGACTTAGGTACCCATATCCATATGGGTCCAATATTGTTAGAATTTTTCAAGTTTGCCTTAGCATTCTTGAAATACATTTTATCTTTTGTAGAAAGATCAGATTGTATCTCTCTAGGTTTTGACTTTGGAGTTTGAATTTTAGTGGAGAGTAAGCAATCTGGACTTGAGAAGTGATTTTTCAATCTGAACATAAGATCAAAACAATGACATTATTTAATATGAGACGTGATTTGTTTGAACTTTTCATTGAATTCATTGAACTGAGTCACAGAGGCATTACATTCGTTCTTAACATTAGATTTCCTATTACAAGAAGATCTATGAATACTAGAATGTTTTTTGCAAAAATCTTGTTTAGGTCCTGCCTTCTGTGAGTCTCTTCTGTGGTGAACGTCTGTCTTCACTGTCATAGAGGAAAGATATTTGTTAGCTTCAGGCCTTAAAGGTTTTGAAAATTTTGAGCTTTTAGGATTTTCAGAGGCCTTTTTTCAAATTATCAAGCTCTGTAGAGGTTTTGACTTGTATACACATTTTTAGAAAATCTGGACAGATAGGTATCTCTGTGATTTTCTCTTTTGGAGAAATTGTTCTGTTAATAACCTCAGAGGAGAATTTAACATCCTCTGTGTCACAGTGAATTATCCCTGATTTAGAATCAGTCTCTGAGTCGTCAGAGGATGAATCGTCCTCATATACAGAGGTTGAGTCATTTCTTTCGACAGAGGCTGGATTTTCTGAGCATGTATCGTACGAATTTTCTTCCTCTGTAGAAAAACTTTCATAGATGGCAGAGGTTTCAGATGAGATCTCTTCAGCGAGAATTTGATCTATAGAAGATGTACAGAGATTTTCTAAAACATTTGATTTCAAAACTTCCAAAATTTCTTTTTCAATTGATCTTTTAAGATTTTCTTCTGAAAAGATGGGTTTAAACTCAGGAGCTTTTGCAAATAATTTCTTTTTGACATCTATCATACAGACAAAATCGACCTGTGTTTGAGTCTCTGGTTTACCAAACTTAAAGATACCAATCTGATCTTGTGTTTTCAGATATTTCTTTGGTTTGATTCCTCTATTGACAGAGGTTGAAGATGATGAATCTGTGTTTTCAAACCACACATTGATCATCTTCGTATGTTTCCTCAAGTGAGGTTCTTCAGAGATTTTAACCCTTTTACTTACAAAGAGTAAGTTTGGAAAAATTGGTTTATTTGTTTTTCCTACCATAAACAGAGAAGACAGAGGTTTAAGTCTTTTGCCTTCAACACCTAGAGTAATACCTTCTGTGCATCTTTATAGTTTTTAAGTAAAACCTCTCTTCTGAGTAGATCTTGCCAAAGTACCTCTCTCTCTTTTTGAAAGTATTCTTTGAGAGCTCTTATGACAGTTGTTTCACTCCTAGAAACTGAAAGCTCTTTAGTTTTGACTTTTAAAGCAGAGGTTAATTCAGAAATTTGCCTTTTTAAAGGATCTACATTTTTGCTCCAATATTTTTCTACTCTTTCCTTTTCTTCAAAATTTTTGGCTTTTTCTTGAGTGAGAAGCCTTACTTCTCTCTCATTAAAGGTGAGTCTTTTTTGAATACTTTCATTTATCTCTTTGAGTTCAATCAGTTCAATGTTAAGTCTAACTGAATCATTTTCTACATATTTAATACAAGAGGTAGAGTTTGAAATGGATACCTCATTGTCAGTGCCCGAGTCGACTTCTGCCATGCCACAGAACAGGGCATTGGTGGTGAATTCATCATCAGAGGTAGAGTCTGACTCGAAGTCCTCCTTATTTGCTTCAGAATGCCCTTTGTTCGCCATTAGGGATTTTTGTGCATAATATTCAGCCTTCTTTTTGTAAAAAGCTGAGTCCTTCTGTGGGCGATTTTGTCTACTTCTGCAATCTTTTGCGAAATGGCCTGGCTTGCCGCAGTTGAAGCAACCTTGGGAGGTGTTTCCAGTTCGATCGTCGGACTTCTGTTGGTCTCCACCTTTCTATGTTCGGCATTCGTTTGCATAATGACCAGGCTTACCACATTTGTAGCATTCTTGTGTGTGGCCTACCTTGTCATCTGACCTCTGTCGGTCATTTCCTCTGTAGTTTCTGTCGCTCGACCTCTGTCGGTCACTTGATTCTTCTCTTCTTTCATCATCTCTTCTATCTCTCTGGTTGTCTCTGCTATATCTGTCATTTCCAAAATTTCTTTGGTTACCTCTGAATTCTCTTGTCAATAGAGCCAATGATTTAGCTAATGACGCAAGAGTTATTTATTCCTCTATCAGCTCGTCTTCTTCGCTACCAACCATCACTATCTTCTTCTTCTCCTTCTTCTTCTCCTCTGTTGCTCTCTCATTTCTTGGTCTCTCTGTAGCCTCTGTTGATTTACTAACCAATGTGTATGGTGCAATGGCTATTATTTTAGCCTGTGCTATTTGAGGCTCTTGTGCAGCTAGTGTTCCATAGAGACCAGAGAGTGTCCATGAGTCTAGATCTTGGTTTGTTTGTAAAGACATAGACAGTTGAAGCCACTCATCATTCAGACTCTTTAGAAACATGACGTTATTTTCTTCCGAGGTTCTGTGAATGCCAGACTTTCTACATTTGTTTATGAGAGAGTTGAACCTATCGTACGTTGTTTGCAGAGATTCTGTTGCAGAGGCTCTGAATGCATGATATTCATTTATGTACTGTGCCCTTCGGTTCTTCTGTGTTTTAGCACCCCCTTCCAACTGTCTTTCTAATTCTTTCCAAAGATCGTGCGCAGTTTCGCATGCATCTAAGGATTGAAAAAGCTCGTTGGAGATAGCCATTATCAGGATTCTTTTTGTTTTCTGTGCAACTTCATCTTCTGCCTTATCTTCATTTGACCATTCTTCTTTTGGTTTTGGTTTTTTATGTTCAGGGATTTCTGGAGATTCAGCAGTAGCTGGTACTCGTGGTACTGCTATCATGGGAACAGGAGGAAGGTTGTAAAGATATTGTACTAGATTTTTTTCAGTACCCTCAAAGAAATGAACCATTCTTATCTTCCATTGAGGATACTCATCTCGTAGGAGAGTAGGAGGCTTGGTGAGTGAACCAGCAGTAAAGAAGTTATTTGTATTTGTCATTTTTAAGGTTCTAAAAAGATAGTATGATTTAAAGAGTATGAGTCTGAAGATATGGAAAGTTTTCTGGGTTTGAACAGTTCCCAGAGTACACTTTAATGGAGTTTTAACCTAGAGATGAGGAATAGGAAAAAAATGATTTCTATCACTAATTTTGTAAAAACGAGGATCACTTGATATTGATAATCAAGCTTTGCTCTGATACCAATTGTTGGTTCCCGTTTTGCTTATACAAGATTGTCAGATCTATTAGTTCGAATTTATGTTTGATGCGGAAGCGTATTTGAATAACTAACAGATATGATTGATAGATTTAGAACATAATATAAATAAACAGTGAACAGGAAATAATATCTCAAAGTTTACTGAATATATATATTAATAACAGATTCAAGAACAGTGAGTAAGCAAAGCTTTTAAAACAGATATGACTCTCAAAGTGTTTAAAGCTATGTGTTCTTGTGATGTTTTTCTCTCTTGAATTCGTGTTTCGATTGTTCGATTGATCGATCGATGGATAGGAAGAACTCAACATGAGTCTTCCTTATATACTACTCTAAGGGGACCATAAAGCATATGCTACTATTCACAAAGGACGGAATGAATAGTTGGACGGATGGCATGAACAGTTGGACGTGCTGTATTGCATTTAATGCAGCAGACGTCTATTATGTACTAAGCCCTATTGAATCCAACCAGAGTTTGACACGTTGCAGTTGGACAGGGCATGCTACCATGCAAGTTGATGAACAGGTCCTGTAACAGTAGCAAGATTTTATAAATATCTTTTAAGTCTTTGTTGAAGACCGCAGAGGCTCTGTGAAGTGCCACAGAGGTTCTGCGGTTTGGTCTTTAGAAGAGCAGTCTTCACCGGATTCCGAGTCTTTGGTCTTCTTTGCGCGTATGACAGAGCTTCTGTAGGGCGCCTCTTTAGCTTCTGTAGCTTCTTGACCTTGATCTCTCGGTAAGTTTGGCAGAGCCTCTGTAAGAGGTTTTCTTCACTTAGCCTATTTTTCACTACTTCTAAATACTTCTATGATTAGGAAGATTGAAGCTAACAGATTTCATGGTTGATAATGTCCTGGACGGGATGAGCTTGTTCCCTCACTTGGACAAGTTTTCAGCTCCCCTCTTTCAGGGAGCGTTTCAACGGGGTCTCCGTCGAAAGTGCGGGGTATTATGTTGCCGGACTGGCGTTTATGGTAAGTCTCTCTTCCAAGACTAGTTTTACGTTGTCGTTGTCGTTGTTGTTGTCGTTGTCGTTGTCGTGTATTTTACTGACATGCTTTTATGTTTTTCAGACGTTTCAGTCTTCTTTGGCCCTGCATGCCGAGACGACGAAGATCGAAGGTCTTGTGTCTTCTGCTCTTAAGAGAGAAGACGCGGCATTGGAGAGGGAGAAGTCCACTCTGGCGCGTGCCGAGGACATGTCGGTTCGACTCGACGATGCTCTGAACAAGTTGGAAGCTGTCGGACATGCTAAGGACGAGGTGAACTCTCGTCTGAAGCAATCCCTGTCTTTGATTGCCGACCAGAGGGAAGAACTGGACAGGACGAAGGTGTCCTTAACCATGAAGGAGAAAGAGGTCGAGGAGTCCAAGTCCAAGGTGGCGGACCTGGAGAAGGAGGTGAGGGAGCTTAAGGAAAAGGCTGCGTCGACCTTTGCCTTAGCTCGATTGACCGTGCGTGCTACTATGATGAGGCAACACCTGTCAGGGAAGAATCCCCTCGCGTCTGCGACTGAGGAGCTAGCCTTCTTTTTGGCCAAAGTTGGGTCTGATAGAGATTTCGACTCCGACGATGAGAAGGAGGCCGAGGAAGAAGAGGCGGACGAGGGTTTCCAGGGTGAAGCCTCGGGCAAAGATGCGAGTGTCGATCCTCCTTTGCCTTAGAGAATTTTTTATCTTTTGTTTCGTTTTCGAATGCTCGACCGTTGGTGGTCGAGTTACTTAGATGTAATCGTATATTTCGTGAATGAAATTTACCCTTTTGTTGCACTCGTGTATTATTTTGATTTACACATGTCGTAGATAGATATAATACCAACTATGAAACTCACTAAGTATGGAACAAACAAGGAATCGTGCGACTTAGGCATCCATTGCAATTACAACGATTGACAAATCATAAGACTTTCGTGTCTTCAGATCGTGTTGGCAAACATAAGCATATACGACCAAAGCATTCATTCAGAATATGAAACTTTTCTATGTTAAGAAACTTAGATTGAGGGGTCATTAGACCTTTCGATCGTACAATAAGATCGTACGATGAAATTTTAATCATGTGTTCCTGTGATAGAAGAATGTTTTCCAAGTTAAGAAACTTAGATCATGGGATCGCTAGACCTAGTGATCGTACAACTAGATTGTGCGACTAAACTCGAATCGTGTGCCCCTGTGATAGAATAGTCAAGTTATAGACTTGAACACTTATGTCGTGCAACCTTGCGAGATTAAAGTCATGTAGTAGACTTAGCAATCTTATATCGTGCGATCTGCGATAAAACAATGTCAGAGGTTGGTCGTTGGCTAGCCAACGACCCTCCGATGCTTAAGTCAGTAATCATCGTGGTAAAAAATCATACGAAAGATAGAAAAGGACTTAGAAGACGTGTTGCATTACATCTACGTGGGATACCTCGATTGTCGAGGGTTTGAAGTCGATATACATCTTTATCCATGACTTTTCTGCGGCTTCAGGGTGGTCTTATAGCAATCACGGGCGACTTTCGGCTCACTTTTGATCTCCTGAACTCCCCACGACATAGGGAACTTCATGGTCTGGTGGTACGTCGAGGGAACTACTTTCATTTAATGGATCCACGGTCGGCCTAAGATGATGTTATAGGCCGATGAGCAATCGATAACGCTGAACTTGGTCTGCTTGTTGATTCCTCCAGCATAGACAGGCAAGGTGATCTCTCCAAAGGTACTCGTCGCTTCCCCATTGAAACCGACCAAGGTTGTCGAACGTCGGGTGATTTCCGACCGATCGATTCCCATGGCCTTGATGGTCTCAAGGAAGATGACGTTCGCTGAACTGCCTCCATCGACCAAGACTCGCTGGGTTAAACAATTACCAATCGTGAGTTAGATGATCAACCCGTCATGATGCTTCTGATACAAGTCACCGAGGTCGTCTTGGTCGAATGTGATTTTCATAGCTTCTAACTCCAGATCTCCTTTTGGTCTTGATGAGCGTGGGATAGGCCGATTGTCAGGTGCCTGGCTGGCGTGACCTTTGGCTGCGGAATATGTCAGACCGCACACGTCGGAACCACCAGTGATGTAATTGACGACCTTTGCATATTTAGGGGTTGGCGGTCGAGCGTCGTTAACCGGAGTAACGACGTCATCAATGATATCCTTGAGGTTGCCCTTCGGGACGTGATATCCTAGCTTCTTTTTGAGAGCTATGCAATCATCGGTCGCATGACCATGGTCGACATGGAAGTCGCACCATTTTGATTTATCTTTCTTATCGTCGCTTTGGTCGGACTTCTTCGGCCATCGGATGGTCGCCTGGACGGTGTTCAGAGCCTCGACCAAGTCTTTAGTGGTCCCTTTGAATCCGTAGGAGGATATCTTAGGGGTACTGAGAGAATTTGGTCGCGGTCTTGAATTCCGCTTTTGTCTTGAATCGGACGTTCGAGATTTGGCGCGCGGGCTCTGCCTTGGATATTGCCTTTGTTTTGAACTCTGGCTTCCTTACACTCAATGACCTTTTGTCATCAGTGTGCTTATGACGAAAGGCAGCATCGTCCTCTACCCACATATACGCTAGGGTCCGAGCTCGGACGTCTTCGAAATTTTCCGGGGGATATTTGGTTAGATCGGTGTATAAACCCGAACTGTCGTCTAGACCACGTTTGTAAGCTTCGATCGCGGTCTTAACGTCACAGTTGCGGACACTTATCATCTATGCGTTGAATCTATTGAAATAACTTCGGATCGACTCTCCAGCTTTTTGCACGACATAGTACAAATCGCTGGTCTGCTTCTCTATCTTGTGACTACTGGCGAATTGCTGGGAGAACTGGTTGACCAACTCGGCGAACGACCCGGTGGATTTGGGTTTGAGGTTGATCAACCATTGGAGGGCAGGACTTGTGAGGGTCGCCCCAAAGCTCTTGCACATACATACTTCTTGATACATGTGCGGGATCGAGACCGTCCACATGAGCTGTTTATACTGCGCGAAGGGACCAGGATTCTGATTCTGACCGAACGACCCTGGACCAGGATTCTGAACGGACCAGGATTCTGATTATGACCAAACGACCCTGGCTGATGATTCTGCATGAAGGGACCAGGCTGCTGATTCTGACCGAACGACCCTGGAGTAGGATTCTGAACGAATGGACCTGATCCCGGGTTCTGGATGAACAGAGCGGATCCTGGATTCTGACCGAACGACCCTAGACCAGGATTCTGAACGAATGGACCTGATTCCGGGTTCTGGATGAACGGAGCGGATCTTGGATTATGACCGAACGACCCTGGACCAGGATTCTGAACGAATGGTTGTTTGGGCAAAATTTTACCAGTCTCGACCACGACCAGAAAAGGTAAGACACATGTTATGAACTATATTATGTATTAAGATAAGGTCCCGACAAAGACCCAAAAAACCTCTGTCGTCCCTCCTAAAAGGTAAGTCGAGAGTTCCTCACAACACTCGACCTCGACGTCGCCTACTTCACACGACCGTCGCGTAGAATCATGTGACCTCGGCCGACTAACGCGTTATACAACTGTTATATTTGTTCAGTGATTAATGCAGGAGTCAAAGTCATTAATGGACAACGGCTATAACCGACGAAATCAGTTATGAGCATCTAATCCCATATTGAAGACGACGAACGTTACAACAATCATCAAAGATCTTAATGATTCAATTAAAATCATCCGAAGACTATAAATCCCAAGTTCAATCCTCAGTTTCAGGACATCGAATAATACAGGAAGTGAGATAGAAAACTGAACGATCGAACATCGAACAACAGAAGCAAACGCAAACACTCGAAGAATATTCATTCGAAGCAAAGGGATCATTCATAGAAGATCGCTCTCGACGCAAGACTTTCACTCTCGACCAACAGTTTACACATTGTTTTCACACACGACGTACACTGTTTTTACATTTCAAACACTTGTACTTTACATTTCGAAGTCTTTCCCTTCATTTGTATTGTAATCTCTGTACGATCGACACCCGGAACACCAAGGACATCGCCCCTGATTGGCGACCATAGTGCAGCGACGACATCCATTGTCGTCCGCAGGTTTTTTCCTCGTTGAGGTTTTTCCTGCGTCATCAAATCCTCTGTCTCATTTACATTATTGTTTTTGTCGCACGCCTTTGTCGAACGATTCCTTTCTTTAGTTGTTAAAGTCCACATCGACCTTAAGTTGTCCCTTTGGTGCAATTTTTGGCGTTAACAGTTTGGCGCCATCCGTGGGACCTCATCTAGAGAAAATCTTCGACAAATGTGCGTTTTACTAACGGTTCCTTGGAGTTTTCTTTATTCTTTGTTTCAGGAAAATGGCAACCCCTGGAAATCAGCAGCATGTCATTGCCCATATGTACCAGGAGCTTGAAGTCGCTCGAAATCAAATCAACACCATGGCGGAGAAAAGCCGTAGAGCAGCTGAGGAGATCGCACGACTAAGGAATCCCTTTGGACCTCAAAATGGTCCTAGGCCATTCGCGCATAATCCAAGTCCAGGATTAGGTCCGTTCGCTCAGAATCAGCATCCAGGTCCGTTCATGCAGAACCAGCAGCCGAGACTGTTAATGCCAAAAATCGCACCAAAGGGACAACTTAAGGTCGATGTGGACTTAAACAACTAAAGAAAGAATCTTTCGACGAGACGTGCGACGATAAATAAAATAAAGAAACAAGGGATTTGATGACGCAGGAAAAACCTCAATTAAGGAAAAAACCTGCGGACGACAGGGGGTGTCGTCGCTGCACTATGGTCGCCAATCAGGGGCGATGTCCTTGGATACTGGTTTCGATCGTATAGTGATTACAATACAAATGAAGAAAATGCTTCGAAATGTAAAGTACAAGTGTTTGAATGTAAAAATAGGTGTTTGTCGTGTACGAAACAAAGTGTGAACTGCTGGTCGAGGGCTGTTGTCGTGCGTCGAGAGCGATACTTAGAATAATGGTTCTTCACTTAAGGTGTTCTTGAATATTGCTTCGGTTGTTAATCGCCGGATATTCGATGTCTTGAAATGTTGATTGAGCTTGATATTTATAGTCTTCGTGTCCTTAGCTTCATCCATGAATGCTCCTTTAATGGCCTTAACGGTTGGAAACGGTCGTCGGAGTAATGATCTTCGTCCGTTACGGTCGCCGGCTGTTTAATGATTGCGTCGGTTATAGTCGTTGCTCCTTAATGACTTTGACTCCTGCATTAAACACTTAACAAACAGTTATGGTTAATGTTAGCTTTGGTCGAGGTCGCACGTCCTTATATAATAGTCGTGCGTATCGGGCGACACTATGGTCGAGCATCGTAAGGAACTCTCGACTTACCTTTTATGAGGGGCGATGATGGTGTTCCAGGTATTTGTCGAGACCTTATCTTAATACAAGATATAGTCCTTAATCATACATCTTACCTGTTCTGGTCGCGGTCGAGCGACGTGATTTTTTGCCCAAACAGTTTGCCCCCAAAATTTGAAAATTGAATGTCAAATTTAAGTTTTAAATTTTGCTTGTCGAACGCTAAGGCTCGTGACCTAGGTTGAGGGACTTACCTGGTTGTCGTGGAACTAGACCGGTTCACTTTTAACTGAACGAGAAGTTGAAAAGTTGTGACGTCATACTAACGCACGATGATGCTTACCAGCTGTCGAAGACAAGTGTCGAAGATCCGGGCGGATATACGAAAGGACATGGACGCGTGTTGATCATTAAGGAATTCGGTTTGTTCGTATAAGTAAAAGATATGACGAATCCTTCCTTGTTTCGCCTTTGAAGGGTTTGTGCTGTGATTTCCTTGCCATTCTTCTTCGGATCCTTTCCAAACTTGTGAAATTATTTGATTTGATTAGGTTCTCCGGGGTCTAGCGCGCCTATAAGTAAGGTACAATTTCTTTGACTCCTGTAAATTTTGTGTTTAGAAATGTCGAGGGATCCTGAGAGTGTTATTCAAGAGCAATCAGACCTCCGTGACTTTAGAAAGTTAGCAAAAATTCCTGCGTGGATAGAATTGATTCGTCCAGGCCAGATCCGCTCAAATGAATGTCCTGAGGGGTACATCGTGATCTACGAATACCTTTTTAAGATAGGCTTTGAATGGCCGTATTCGCCTCTAGCCAAAGCTTTTATGCTGGAGTTCGATTTAGCACCAGGCCAATTAATGCCCCAATCCTGGCAAGTTATTCAAGTGATTGAGCATTTGTCGAGAGGATGGGGGAATCCTATGGGTTTACGTGATCTTCTCTTGGCTTATCAGGCCAAGAAGGATAGTTGTCATCGCTGTAGCTTACACTCTAGGCTCAAGGGTGATAGTGTTCTGGTTTTAGGGACAGCTGTGAATGACCGTGGGTGGAAGACTCGATATGTATTCGTGCGTAAGTTGTCTCTTGACTCCGAGAGTGAGTGGATTAGGACGGGCTGGAATATGTCGGGTGAGTCTTGTTATTTCATTTTTCGTATGCTATATACGGTATGATTATTAACTTGTTTTCTGTATATTGACAGCCGTAAGATTCGAGGTCGTGAAGCCAGACGCTAACTCTCAAGCGAAGATCAATTCGTTTTTAGAATTTAGCGTCGCCAAAAGGTCTTTCGTCGTGCGACACTCGGCGGAAGACGACGATTTAGAATCTTCAGGAGAGAACCTGGGGGAGAAGTGTGAAGAGAAAGGAAGAGAAGAGGAGGAAGACAAGTCGAGAGGAAGGAGAGGGATGACGGGTAAGTTTACTTTCCTTTTCTTCCTATGTTACCTCGAGTCTTTTTCTTTTGCGTGCTTTATGATGTTCCTTTTTTCCAGGAGAGTCTCAACCTAAAGTGTTGAATGTTTCTGCTAAGAGAGCAGCTGAGCTGGAGCGTGCTCGTCAGGGTAGAGAGAAGAGGCTAAAAGCCATGTCTGCTGGCCCTGAAATTCCGAAGAAGACGAGGACGACGACTCCGAGGGAGTCGTCGGCAGGGGTTAATGACTCGTCGAGAGTCGTTACACCCGAAGAGGCAGGGGTCGCATCTCCTAAGAAGGTGATTGCAGCGACACCCATCAATTATGTGCCTCCGACAAAAACGGTGAAGTCCCCGTCTGCCGCGTCGAATCCTTTGTTAGCCGACAAGGGCAAGGAACACTCGACGGGAGGGGAGAAGGTCACGACGGTCAACTTTACGCTGCCTTCGGACTTTATGACAGGTAATGTCCTCGACGGGACGAACCTGTTCCCTCACCTGGATAAATTCCTGCTTCCATCTTTCAGGGAGCGTTTTGAGGGGTTTCCTATCGAGGAGACGGGTGCCCATGTAGCCGGCTTGGTGTTCATGGTAAGTCTTTCTTTCAAGACTTAGTTTGTCTAGGCCCAAACTTCGTTGTCGTTCTCGTTGTCCTCTGATGATGTCTGTCTTTTATGATTTCGCAGGCACTTCAAGCTTCCTTGGCCTTGCGAAGTGGAATGGCGAAGGTGAAAGATCTCTTGTCAGCTGCACGCGAAAGGGAGAATGCAACATTGGACCGAGCAAACGATTCTACTGGTCGCACGGAGGATCTATCGAAGCGTCTTGTTGACGTTTTAAAACATATGGAGATCGTTAATCATGCGAAGGAGGATCTTAGCCATCGCTTGACGCAATCCTTGTCCATGACTGCCGAGCAAAGGGAGGAGATGGAAAAGATTAAGGAATCCTTGGCTGCTGTTTTGAAAGAGGCTGAGGATTATAAGTCCAAGGTGGAAAGTTTGGAGAAAGAAGTGCGGGCTGCTAAAGACGAGGGTAAGTCTGTTTTTGCCATAGCTCGTTTGACTTCTCGGGCTGCTATCATGCGACGGCATTTGCTGGGAAAAGATCCTCTTGCCTCTGCAAATGAGGAACTGAACATTTATTTGAATGGCGTCGGGACCGAGAGGGATCTTGACTCAGATGATGAGAAGGACGTCGAGGAAGAGATGGTAGGTGAAGGTCCTCAAGATGAGACTTCAGGCAAGGATGCAGCGGATGCTCCTTCTTTAGTTTAAGAATTTTCTCTTTCTTTTTTGTTTTACTGCTCGACCGTTGGTGGTCGAGCGCATTTTTGACAATTTTTCTGATGAATGCACTTTTTTGGTTTGAACTTTTTTGGTAAACAACTATCGCATCGATTGAACATAAGATACATAGAAATCATGCGACCAAGGCACTTATAAAATATGAGAACATACGATCAAAGCATCCATACAGGGTATAAGAAAGAAAAAATAAGGCATTCGTTTAGAATGTATGCTAATCAAACACCAATACATGCGACTAAGGTATTTATTCAAAACGCGAAGTTTTTCTAAGTTAAGAAGCTCAGGCTGCGAAGCCGTCTATGCGATCGTGCGACCAAGTCGTTCGACTAGCTATAAGGTGTGATCAAGTCATGGACCTGACTGTCTATGTCGTGCGATCCTGCGATAAAACGATGTCGAGGGTTGGTCGTTGGCTCACCAATGACCCTCCGATGCTTAAGTCAGTAGCTGTTTGTGAGAAAAATTTGTATGGAAAAGAGTTAGAAATCATACCTTTCTCCTTCATGGGGTACTGCCCCCCAGTCATTTATTATCCTATTCTTTTTGGAAAGAAAGATAGGTTTTAAATGACAGGACGACACGACGATCCGATGAGATACTGTCTGTGATTGATCATGTCGTCGTACGACAGGGCACCATAGCGACGTTTCGACTCATTCTCAATCTTCAGGGTTCCCAAGGGCGTAGGGGATTTTAATTGACAACTTTTGCATGCTCGAGAGTCGACGGTCGATGGCTGTTAATAACGACATTATCAATAATATCTTTGAGATTGCCTTGTGGAACATGATATGCCAATTCCTTCTTGAGTGCGACACAATCATCTGTCGCATGACCATGGTCGACGTGGAAGTCGCACCACATTGATTTATCCTTCTTAGCATCGTCCAAGTCAGACTTCTTCGGCCACCGGATGGTTGCATGGGTGGTCTTCAGAGCTTCGACTAAGTCTTTAGCTGACCCTTTGAACCCATAAGAGGAGATCTTGGGGCACACGGGGAATTTAGTCGCGGTTTTAGCTTCTGCCTTCGTCTTGAAATGAACGTTTGAAATCTGACGCGCTGGCTCTATTCTGGATATGGCTTTCGGCTTGAATTCTGGCTTCTTGACACCTAACGGCTTCTTGTCGTCAGTGTGTTTGCGACGAAAGGCTGCGACATCTTCGACCCTCATATATGCTAAGGTTCGAGCTCGGACGTCTTCGAAAGTCTCTGGGGATACTTGGTCAGATCGTTATATAGACCTGAACTATCGTCTAGACCACGCTTATAAGCTTCGATCGCAGTTTTGATGTCACAATTGCGGATACTGATCATTTCGGCATTGAATCTATTGAAATAACTTCGAATAGATTCATTGGTCTTCTGCACGACATAGTACAGATCACTAGTCTGCTTTTCCATCTTACGACTGCTGGCAAATTGCCGGAAGAATTGGTTGACCAATTCGGCGAACGACCCGATAGATTTGGGTTTGAGATTGATCAACCACTAGAGAGCTGGACCAGTGAGAGTCGCCCCGAAACTCTTGCACATGCATACTTCCTGGTACATGTGTGGAATCGAGATTGTCCACCTGAGCTGCTTATACTGCGCGATATGCTCGGTTGGATCGGTCACACCCGAATACTTGGGAGTGAAGGCAGGAATGTTGTACTTCTTTGGGACCTCGACGGTGGTGATCTAGTCGATGAAGGGCGACGCCTGATACCCCGAGCGAGGCTCGACGTCGACAGGCATGGCTGCCCCAGGCAACTTGGCGAGCAAGGACAGGACGCGCTCATTTTGGTCTTCTAACATCTTCAAACGTTGGGCGACGGGATCGTTAAGATCAGGATTTGCCCCTGTCGAGGGATTGGTCCCTGGACTAGTGCCATTACCATGCGACGAACCATTGGTGTCCCCGTTGAACGGGACAAAATATGGCTGCGACCCATAATGGAATTGCTGCGGTCCATTCTGAAACAACTGGGCGCCACCTTGCAATGGTTGGATCCATTGTTCAAGGGTGGTGGTCGGATTTGCTGAGGGGGAATCTGCCCAGACTGGGGATTCGGAATGAACGGACTCGGCTGCTGATTTTGTATGAATGGACCTGGATGCTGATTCTGTGCGGACGGGCCTGGTCCCGGACCTGGATTCTGGATGAATGGTCTAGGACCATTCTGGGGTCCAAAAGGATTACTTAGCCGTGCGATCTCTTCAGCTGCTCTGCGATTCTGCTCTGCCATTGCATTAAGTTGATTCCTGGCAACCTCGAGCTCCTGATACATCTGAGCGATGGCTTGCTGCGGATTTCCAGGGGCTGCCATTTTCCTGCAATAGAAAATAGAAGAAACTCCAAGAAACTATTAGTAGAATGCACGTTCGTCGAGGATTTTCTCTAGATGTAGTCCCACGGATGGCGCCAAACTGTTAATGCCAAAAATCGCACCAAAGGGACAACTTAAGGTCGATGTGGACTTAAACAACTAAAGAAAGAATCTATCAACGAGACGTGCGGCGATAAATAAAATAAAGAAACAAGGGATTTGATGACGCAGGAAAAACCTCAATCGAGGAAAAAACCTGCGGACGACAGGGGGTGTCGTCGCTGCACTATGGTTGCCAATCAGGGGCGATGTCCTTGGATACTGTTAGCTTCAATCTTCCTAATCATAGAAGTATTTAGAAGTAGTGAAAAATAGGCTAAGTAAATAAAGCCTCTTACAGAGGCTCTGCCGAACTTACCGAGAGATCAAGGTCAAGAAGCTACAGAAGCTAAAGAGGCGTCCTACAGAAGCTCTGTCATACGCACAAAGAAGACCAAAGACTCGAAATCCGGTGGAGACTGCTCTACAAAGGACCAGACCGCAGAACCTCTGTAACACTTTACAGAGCCTCTGTGGTCTTCTCTAAAAGACCTGAAGATATTTATAATATCTTGCTACTGTTACTGGACCTGTTCATCAACTTGCATGGTAGCATGCCCTGTCCATCTTCAACGTGTCAAACTCTGATTGGATTCAATAGGGCTTAGTACATAATAGACGTCTGCTGCATTAAATGCAATACAGCACATCCAACTGTTCATGCCATCCGTTCCACTATTCATACCGTCCGTTCTGATAGTAGCTTATGCTTTATGGTCCCCTAAAAGTAGTATATAAGGATGACTCATGTTGAGTTCTTCCTAATCGAGAATTAAGAGATAAAAACATCAAGAACATATAGCTTATATACTTTGAGAGTCATATCTGTTTTAAAGCTTTGCTTACTCACTGTTCTTAAATCTGTTCTTGATATATATATATATATATATATATTCAGTAAACTTTGAGATATTATTTCCTGTTCACTGTTTATTTAATTTGTGTTCTAAATCTATCAATCATATTTGTTAGTTCTTCAAATACGCTTCCGCATCAAACATAAACTTGAACTAATAGATCTGATAATCTTGTTTAAAACAAAACCGGGAACCAACAATTGGTATCAGAGCCTACCTTGATTTTCAATATCAAGTGATCCTCTTTGTTACAAGATTGGTGATAGACATCATTCCTTTTTAACCTATTCCTCATTTCTAGGTTAAAACTCCATTAAAGTGTACTCTGTGAACTGTTTAAACCCAGAAAACTTTCCAGATCATCAGACTCAATACTCTTTAATCATACTATCTTTTCAGAACCTTTACAATGACAAATACAAATAACTTCTTTACTGCTGGTTCACTCACCAAGCCTCCTACTCTTCTTCGAGATGAGTATCCTCAATGGAAAATAAGAATGGTCCATTTCTTTGAGGGTACTGAAAAAAATCTAGTACAATATCTTTACAACCTTCCCCCTGTTCCCATGATAGTAGTACCCCGAGTACCAGCTACTGCTGAATCTCCTGAAATCCCTGAACATCAAAAACCGAAGCCAGAAGAAGAATGGTCAAATGAAGACAAGGCAGAAGATGAAGTTGCACATAAAACAAAAAGAATATTGATAATGGCTATCCCCAAAGAACTTTTTCAATCCTTAGATGCATGCGAAACTGCGCACGATCTTTGGAAAGAATTAGAAAGACAGTTGGAAGGGGGTGCTAAAACACAGAAGAACCGAAGGGCACAGTACATAAATGAATATCATGCATTCAGAGCCTCTGCAACAGAATCTCTGCAAACGACGTACGACAGGTTCAACTCTCTCATAAACAAATGTAGAAAGTCTGGCATTCACAGAACCTCAGAAGAAAATAATGTCATGTTTCTAAAAAGCCTGAATGATGAATGGCTCCAGCTGTCTATGTCCTTACAAACAAACCAAGATCTAGACTCCTGGACTCTCTCTGATCTCTATGGAACACTAGCCGCACAAGAACCTCAAATAGCACAGGCTAAAACACTAACCATTGCACCATATGCATTGGTTAGTAAATCTACAGAGGCTATAGAGAGACCAAGAAATGAGAAAGCAACAGAGGAGAAGAAAAAGGAAAAGAAGAAGATAGTGATGATTGATAGCGAAGAAGACGAGCTGATAGAAGAAGAGATAACTCTTGCGTCATTAGCTAAATCCTTAGCTCTGTTGACAAGAGAGTTCAGAGGAAACCAAAGAGGTTCAAGGAATGATCGATATGGCAGAAACAACCAAGGTGACAGTAGAGATAACGGAAGAAGAGAAGTGACCGACAGAGGTCAAGCGACAGATACTACAGAAGTAGTGACCAACAGAGGACAGATGACAAGATGAGCCACATACAACAAGAATGCTACAAATGTGGCAAGCCTGGTCATTACGCAAACGAATGCCGATCGGAGAAAGGTGGAGACCGACAAAAATCCGACGATCGTGCTGGAAACACTTCTCAAGGCTGTTTCAACTGCGGGAAGCCAGGTCATTTCGCTAATGAGTGCAGAAGCAGATCAAATCGCCCACAGAAGGACTCAACTTTTTACAAAAAGAAGACTGAGTATTATGCACAAAAATCCCTAATGGCGAACAAAGGGCATTCTGAGGCGAACAAAGAGGACTTCGAGTCAGACTCTACCTCTGACGAAGAATACACAACCAATGCCCTATTCTGTGGCATGGCAGAAGTCGACTCCGGCACTAACACTGAGGTATCCACTTCAAACTCTACCTCTTGTACTAATTCTGTAGATGATAATTCACTTAAACTAATTGAAATGATTGAACTAAAAAAATTAAATGTAGGCATTCAGAAAAGACTCACCTTTAATGAGAGAGAAGTACGGCTTCTCACTCAAGAAAAGCCAAAAATTTTGAAGAAAAAGTGAGAATAGAAAAGAATTGGAACAAAAATCTAGATCCTTTAAAAAAAACAAATTTCTGAATTATCCTCGGAGTTAAAAATCAAAACAAAAGAACTTTCAGTTTCCAGGAGTGAAACTACTGACATAAGAGCTCTCAAGGAATACTTTCAAAGAGAGAGAGCGGTACTTTGGCAAGATCTACTCAGAAGAGAAGTTTTACTCAAAAACTATAAAGATGCACAGAAGGTTTATGAAAAAGTAAACTCACAAATAGGAAGACGAGGTATAGGGTACGATGATATTACCCTAGGTGTTGAAGGCAAAAGAATTAAACCTCTGTCTTCTCTGTTTGTGTTGGGAAAAACAGACAAACCAGATTTTCCAAACTTACTCTCTGTTAGTAAAAGGGCTAAAATCTCTGTGGAACCTCACTTAAGGAAACATACGAAGATGATCAATGTGTGGTTTGAAAACACAGATTCTCATCTTCAACCTCTGTCAATAGAGGAATCAAACCAAAGAAATATCTGAAAACGCAAGATCAGATTGGTATCTTTAAGTTTGGTAAACCAGAGACTCAAACGCAGGTTGCTTTTGTCTGTATGATAAATGTTGAAAAGAAATTATCAGCAGAAGCTCCTGAATTTACACCCACTTTTTCAGAAGAAAAACTTAAAGAAACAATTGAAAAGGAAATTTTGGAAGTATGGAAAACAAACGTTGTAGAAAACTTTTGTACATCTTCTGTAGATAAAATTCTCGTTGAAGAGATTTTATCAGAAACCTCTGGCATCTATGAAAATTATTTTACAGAGGAAGAAAGCTCGTATGATACATGCTCGGAAACTCCATCCTCTGTCGAAAGAGATGAATCAACCTCTGTATATAAGGACGATTCATCTTCTGACGACTCAGTGACTGATGTTACGTCAGGGATAGTTCACTATGGAATAGAGGATGTTTAATTCTCCTCTGAAGTTCTTAACAGAACTATTTCTCCAAAAGAGAAAATCACAGAGATACCTATCTGCCCAGATTTTCTGAACATGTATTTACAAGTCAAAACCTCTGCTGAGCTTGATAGGTTAAAGAAGACCTCTGTAGATCCTAAAAGTTCAAAATTTTCAAAACCTTTAAGGCAAATTAACGAAAATCCCACTTGGCAAGAAAAGGGAACATGGCCTAAAGTTAACAAATCTTTTTCCTCTGTGACAGTGAAGAAAGATGTTCACCACAGAAGAGACTCACAGAAGGCAAGAACTAAACAAAGCTTTTGCAATCAACATTTAAGTACTCATAGATCTTCTTGTAATAAGAAATCTAATGTTAAGAATGAATGTAATGCCTCTGTGGCTCAGTTCAATAAATTCAATGAAAAGTTCAAGCAAATCACGTCTCATATTCAATACCGTCATTGCTTTGATCTTATGTTCAAATTGAATAATCACTTCTCAAGTCCAGATTGCTTTCTCTCCACTAAAATTCAAACTCCAAAGTCAGAACCTAGAAAGAAACAATCTGATTCTTCTACAAAAGATAAAATGTATTTCAAGAATGCTAAGGCAAACTTGAAAAATTCTAACAATATTGGACCCATGTGGATATGGGTACCTAAGTCTCTATGATTATTTTACAGAAGCAGTTTGTGCCAATTTGGTATCTTGACTCCGGATGCTCAAGGCACATGACTGGCGACAGAAGTTTACTATCCACGTACAAAGAAACACACGATGGTGGATCTGTAACTTTTGGAGACAACAAGAAGGGACACATCAAAGGCTATGGAGTTATACAGAAGGAAAACGTCTCTGTATACAAAGTTGCATATGTGAATGGCCTTAAACACAACCTACTCAGTGTAAGTCAACTCTGTGATACAGGATTTGATGTCTTATTCAAAAGAACTTTATGCTCTCTGCAAAGTGAAGACACAGGAATGGAACTTCTGCGAGCCGAAAGAAGAGGTGATCTGTATCTAATGAATTTTAGTTCCAAGAACAAGGACAAAGTTTGCCTTGTAGCCTGCAAAAAGTGAGGAAGCCTGGTTATGGCATAACAGGTTCTGTCACTTGAACTTTCACACCTTGGATAAACTGGTCAAACTTGATCTAGTTAAAGGGTTGCCTAATGTTAAATTTAATAAAGATCACTTGTGTTCTTCCTGTGAAATGGGAAAACTCAGAAGAGCTTCCCACAGAGGCAAAACAGATGTGTCTTGCACTAGACCTCTGTACATGCTTCATGTTGACCTCTGCTGTCCCATTGCCATACAGAGCCTAGGTGGCAAGAAATACATACTTGTCTTAATTGATGAGTATTCGCGTTTCACATGGGTTGAATTTGTTCGAAAGAAATCAGATGTTCCATTCATCTGGATAAATCTAATGAAAAGAATCCAAGTTCTTTATGAATGCAGAATACATAAGTTAAGAAGTGACAATGGCACATAATTCAAAAACTCTGTCATTGAAGCCTATCTTTCTACAGAAGGAATATCACAGAACTTCTCTGCCGCATGCACTCCACAGCAAAACGGCGTAGTCGAAAGAAAGAATCGAACGCTTGTGGAGGCCGCAAGAGCTATGCTATCAGCATGCGGATTACCGATGAACTTTTGGGCAGAAGCGATTTCTACTGCTTGTTATAAACATAATCGTTCAACCATTGTGAAAAGACACCTCAAGACTCCTGACGAATTAATCAACAAAAGGCGGCCAAACATCAAATTTTTCCATGTATTCAGATGTAAATGCTTTGTTTTAAACGACAGAGATTGCAGAGGAAAGTTTGGGGTAAAAGATGACGAAGGCAAATTCATTGGATACTCTGCCACCTCCAAAGCCTACAGAACATTCCTTACAAGGTCTCGCAAAATTGTAGAAAACATCAATGTTTCTTTTGATGATTCATTCCAGAAGACTTCTGAACAAATCAGTTCAGAACTCGGACTTAAAGGGGAATCCTCTGACATCTCACAAGCAAAAGAAGACTTAAATCTTCTATTTTTTGAGATGTTCCACGATGACATTGATCCCTCTGTTGGAACCATCAGAGCTTCTGAAGAACCATCTTCCATCGGTCAAAATCCAACAGGTATGACTCTAACTGGACCAAATAATGCTTCATCTTCTTCTGTAAATACTACAGATGCAAATGCCGAGGTAGAGATCGCAGAAGATGAAACCACAAGGAAAACGACCACAGAAGCTGCTGAAAATCAAACTTCACAATCCACAGAGGAACCAATTACAGAGGACCTAGATGACCAAGTCTATACGTCCTCAGAGGAACAAACTCCACCACCTTTCATACCAATCATTCCACAAGCTGTAGGATCAACTACAATGGCACGCACTACTACAGAGGCTATACAAGAAGAAGAACAACAACAAGAAGCCTCTGAAGAAAGATTCGATGACATTGGTGACCACCTTCCACGCACAACTAAGTGGACAAAAAGCCATCCTCCAAGCCAAATAATCGGCGAACCTTCTGACACGATAAAAACCAGGTCTGCCACTGCTAATTTTTGTTTCTTTAAAATTTTTATTAGTGTGATAGAACCAAAGAAGATTTCTGAAGCCCTAGATGACCCAAACTGGGTAGACGCCATGCAAGAAGAGCTTCTGCAGTTTGAGCGTAACAGAGTATGGACTTTAGTACCTCTGCCACGAGGGAAACAGGCCATTGGGACTAAATGGGTCTACAGAAATAAGAAGGATGAAGATGGAGTGGTCATCAGAAACAAAGCACGATTAGTGGCCAAGGGATATAGACAAGAAGAAGGCATAGACTATGATGAAACTTTTGCCCCTGTCGCACGACTCGAAGCAATAAGAATATTCTTAGCCTTCGCAGCCCACAGAGGATTTAAAGTTTATCAGATGGACGTAAAATCAGCTTTTCTCAACGGTGAAATCCAAGAAGTGGTTTACGTAAATCAGCCACCAGGGTTTGAAAGCTCAAAGTTCCCAAGGCATGTATACTACCTTGAAAAGGCTCTGTACGGACTGAAACAGGCTCCAAGAGCATGGTACGAACGACTTTCTACTTTTCTTCTAGTCAATGGCTACGACAGAGATACAACAGATACTACCTTATTCTATAAACGTAAAAACTGTGAAATAATGCTTGTACAAATCTATGTGGACGACATAATTTTTGGGTCTACTAATACAGAGGAGTGCAAAAGTTTTGAAAAACTCATGCAGAGTGAGTTTGAAATGAGTATGATGGGAGAATTAACATTCTTCCTCGGACTCCAAGTCAAACAATCATCAGAAGGAATTTTTATAAATCAGGCCAAATATGTCTCTGACATTCTTTGCAAATATAGCCTTTCTGATGCCTCTGCAATAAAAACTCCAATGGCCACTGGAAATAAGTTATCCTTAGATCCAGATGGCATCTCTGTAGAATGCACTCTCTACAGAGGCATGATTGGATCTCTGTTATACTTAACTGCAAGCAGATCTGACATTATGCATGCCACATGTCTTTGTGCACGTTATCAAGCTAATCCTAAAAAATCACATTATGATGCTGTTAAGAGAATCTTTAGATACTTAAAGGGGACCAAAAATCTTGGTCTCTGGTATCCACAGAACTCTGGCTTTTGTCTTAAAGCTTATACAGATTCAGACTATGGAGGATGCATGCTCGACAGAAAGAGTACCTCTGGGAGTTGTCAATTCCTAGGTGGTAAGCTAGTCAGTTGGACCTCCAAAAAGCAGAACTGTGTATCAACATCTACGGCAGAAGCTGAATACGTTGCTGCTGCTAGTTGTTGTTCTCAGGTTCTGTGGATGAAGACTCAGCTAAAAGACTACGGCCACATTCTATTCAAAATACCCATCTTCTGTGATTCCAAAATTGCCATTGCCATCTCTGCCAATCCTGTACAACATTCCTAAACCAAGCATATCGATATAAGATACCACTTCTTGAAACATCATGTTGAACACGGTACAATCGAGATGCATTTCGTGCCCACAAAATATCAACTCGCGGACTTATTCACCAAAGCATTAGACGAGAAAAGATTCAATTTCTTGGTGGGTAAGTTAGGAAGTATATATTTTTACTACTTTATTTTAATGCTTTGATTGATTTCTTTCTGTGTGTAAATTCTCAATTTTAAATAATTCTTGATATCACAGAGCTTCTGTGGGTCTGCTCAGAACCTCTGACGACCCCCACAGAACCTCTGTAAAAACATGACCTATGTTCTATGCAAAACTTATCATTATTTTTTAACCAAGCATAGGTCAATGGGGAGCAAAAGGAAATTACTTGATCTACAGAGGTGATTAGATCAAGGGGGAGCAAACGGGACCTTCAAATAATCTACAGAGGTTAATTTTTCAAGGGGGAACCAAAGAAGAGTGTCGATGAATCTATATCGACAGAAGTCAGACATCACTGCCGAGAAAAGAAGAACCAAAAAGGTATGTCTCTCGTACAAAAGGTTTTTGAAAACAGTTTTCTAGGACAAAAATTGTCAAATATGTCCTAAATATACTATGAATAACATGCCAAAAATCAAAAGATCAAAAAGTGTCATAAAATTCAAGTTATGAGAAATTTGAGGTCATAGAGCCTCTGTTGAGCTCAACAGAGGCTCTGCAAGAAATATGCTCTGTGATCGCAAATTTAACCTCTATCGATCTTTTGGAATGTTATCTCGGAAACCGAATACACACACCATGACCTTCACGAACAAAACTTTTTCCATAACAGTTTTTTTTGGACACCAACTTTCAAATATGTCCGAAAAACGTTTCTGAGTACAATTCAAAACTTGGATGATCAAAATCGTTGATAGATTTTTAGTTATAAGAAATTTTCTGTCATAGAGCTTATGCTGGCCCTGACAGATCTTCTGCAAGCTCCTACAGAGCCTCAAAACCTCTGAACGAAATTTCTTCACTAAAATCCTATTAATGTAGTAGCCTTTACAAATGTTTTGGTTAAAGAAGAACCTACAGAGTCATGATAACAATAAGATATATGAGGCAATGAACATCAAGTTTTTCAAAATTACAGAAGCTTCTGTAAACCACAGAGGTTCTGTCAATATGCAACTTGGACATTTCTGTAAAAATAACGGTTACTTTTAACTGAGAGTGAATTTCATGTCTAAGAACAATCCCACGCGCCTAGCATTAATGGGCCGCGCACGACGTCTTGTCATCCTCTGACATGGCCTACGTGTCTCTTTTTCATTGGGCGTACATGGAACGTTTTCTATGGAAAGTTGAACCCTCCGTTCTAACTCGAGTACGGATTCCAAATATCTATCCATTGCCATATATTTTCACTCTTCCAAATTCTTCCATTTTACACTCATATAAAACCCAAGCTTACCTTCTCATAAAACCTTTACGAACTCTCATTCTTCTCCGGCGAAACCCTGCAAACGCTTGCCAGAATCCTATTCTTCTTACCAAATGGCTTCATCTTCTCAAGCTATCTCCCCTGCACACTCTCCGGTGAACTCACCAGAACACTCACCTGCTCATTCTGAACATTCAGAAAACCCCCATCTCGCCAAAAATATTGAACAAGAAGATTCCGGCGACACAGCAGACTTTGCTCCGACCACACATCTTCAAAACTTTATAGCAAAGGATCATTTCGAAAAGGTACTGCCAATCAAATCCAACAATTGCTATTTGGTCCCCTCACCCACTGCTTTCGGCGAAATCCATGCCATTCTTCTGCACATAATGGAAAATCATATACTCTTCCCTCTACTTTCAAGAACCCCAAAGAAAATACCTGTTAGGTATTTGAACCAATTTTGGCAGAGCTGCAGATATGATAAAGATGATTCTTTGATCAAAGGGTACATCTCAAAGTCGGACAACTCAGAGCATCTGGAACTCAAATTTAATAGAACAATGTTCTCTCTGGAGTTCAATTTACCAACTAGAGGTCTTCTGGGATTGAAAAAATATGCGGAACAACCTACAGACGCCGAGCTCTGTCGTTTTGTAGAAATGCTGGGGTACAACACCCACCTGAGGAAAAGAAATGACTTCCGCAGAGGCAGATTACCACCTCTGTGGAACACCTTGTTTTCGATCCTCAACAGATGCCTGACAGGGAAGATAGGCAGCATTGATCAAAGCTCGCATAAGATCTTAACCATCATGTATGGGGTCTACTACGATCTCCCACTCGATTACTCGACCATCATGCTGCAGGAGATCATCAATACAATCGACAGAACGAACAACACCCTAAAGGCTAAAGAGACTGATCCCACATATCTACCGCCTCTGCAATTCCAAAGAATCTTGGGTGTTCTGTTCGAACCTCTGCTAATGATGCAGAAATGGCCAATGGAAGGACCAATTCCCAAACAATTCCCGATGAACAAGAACATCCCCACCGATCATACAGAAGGCTACAACCACTGTAGACCTCTTTCAAAAAGGCTTCTGAAATATGCAACGAACAAAACCCTTAAGCAAGAGTATATACGCGATCACAGGACTCCAGAACCGAGCCCTGTGACACCCCCGCGTTTAGGTGTCCCCTTAGGAACAATAGTTGTAGAACCCCTCTCTACAAAATCGAAGAAGAAGAAACTGGCAAAACATTTGGAAATCCAACGAAGTTTTATGGCCAAACGTGACGAGCTCATGGGAAAGAGATCTTCTTCTAAAACCTCTGCCTCTACCCCAAAAACAAAGAAGAGGAAAACTGAAGAAGGCACCTCTACAAACATTGCAGAAGATCAACCTTCACCTCCTCGTGCCACAGAAGTTGGCTCCTCTGCTCCTCCCTCTTCTCCAAAACAGAAGAAGAAAAGAAAATCGAAAACCACAGAGGAAGGGGCACCAAAACCAAAGAGGAGGAAGACTAAAAAGAAGCTTGATAAATTGGTTACCATCGCAGAAGAGGCAGTTGCAGAAGTGGTTGAAGAAGAGGTCGCAGGAACCCGGGTCGAAGATACTGCAGAAGTCGAAGTTGCAGAAGAGGGATATCAATCACCTTATGAATCCCCAGATCGATTCGCTCATCAAGGCAGCTTGAATGATTTTCTTCAACACCCTGAAATTGCCAACACCCTAAATACAACTGGGTGGACGACACAACCACTTGACCACCACACCTCAGAAGAACAAGACTTCTCTATCTCTGGAATTGACACCAATCTGCAAGAAGATGATCAAACCCCCAGATATCAATCATCTGAAACCCCTAACATTCTACAGAACCCCTTCATCCAACAGGGACTGGACGTCCACAGAAGGAGTCCAAACCAGGCCTCAGAAGCTGAGTGGAATAGAGAAGAGGTTACAGAGGTTTTAGAAAGAATAGGAGGAGAAGAAAAAGAAAAAGAAAAAGGTATCGAAGGTATAGAGGTCTCAGAGGTAGATACTGATGAAGAAGAAGCTGACCAAATCCGAAAAGGTCTATATCATCCACATGTCATGCAATTATACGGCTCTCATCCAATGTACGACTTCTTAGTCACAGAGGAAGAAACAAGAAAAGATGCCGAAGTTGCAGAAGGCACACATCCCTCACCCCCTCCCAGTGCAACCCACACATCTAACTCCGCAGGTCTAGCTGCAGAAGGAGTTATTGAAAAAGAGTAGCACAGCTCGATCCAAACCCAACCCATCCAGCCAGAGGTCACTCTTTCGACTTCTGCGCCCACAGAAACCGCGGAATCCATTCCTAGGGAGTCTCCTCAGAGAGACTCACCTATAGTTCGTGATCAATCGCCCCAGATCACATCAGAACACCCTATAGAGGAATTCGTTTCCTCTGCCACGCACAAATTAGGGCCAACACTTCTTTCAGAGAGAAGTAGTGAGCGCATAGACGAAGAGACTCTAGACAAGTCTCCAAGTCAACAGAAGAACATTCTGATACCCACCTCTGGAGTGGATTTGGACACTGTTCTTCCCAGAACTTCTGTAGAGACTGAAACTCTTGTTTCTTCTCAAAGATCAGATGGAAATCCTTCCACCCCCATCGTACAAACAAGGGTGAACGAATGTGTCCCAGGAGCAGGGACTCACTCTGGAGACGAATGTGTTCCTCCAGAGGTTACAACAGGGACACAAGTATCAAGGGATGAGTTCAAAACCCTTGTCACCTCTGTGAACCAAACCATAAAAGAGTTGCAAAGCTCTTTCACATCTTTTGCAGAGACAACATCAACAGCTTTACAAAATCTGAACACCAAAATGGACAATCTGTCCACAGAGGTGAAATCAGCCATAACAGAGATGAAGTCTTCTGCTCAAACAACTGCCACAACTACAGCCACTTCTGCTGCTAAAGATTTTGGAATAGCTGCAACATCTGCATTCAAGGAATCAGTCAAGCATTTCCTTGAACAAATGAACAAGCAATCCAACAAATCACAGAGCCTCACACCTACAGATCTACAGAAGGCTCTGCAAAACGTTCAAGCAGAAGCAATGCGCAACACAATACTGATGTAGCCAAAAGACTACATGACCAGAGCACAGCTAACAGAGCTCGGGCAAAATGTGATAAACCAGGTCACAGAAGTCATCGTCTTCTTCACTTCTGCAAATGCCAACTACGTGAAAGAATTCAGACAAAGTGTCGGCAAAATGCGCTTCAACACAGAAGCAGAGCTTGCAACTCTAATCGTCCTCTGTGATGATGTATGTACGAAGTTGATGGCCGCAGGAGCAGAACTACCAAAGAAACCCAAAGCTTCCTGCAGTGCAGAGGGTAGTTCTGATAAGAGTCAGGATGACTCTGATGATGACCATCCTGGTCCATCAGATCATCCTGAGGGGGAGAATATAAGGGAGAAAGCTACGACCAGAGGACTACATTCTCCACCAATCGCAGCAGAACCAATCAGCCAAGCCCCTCCACAACAAACCAAAGATCAACAAACTCAATAGACCACAGAGACAACACCCATCTCTGTGGAATCAATCGCTGAAGAAACCCATGTACCAGAAACTCAAAAGACCACAGAGGCAACACCCACCTCTGTGGAATTCCCTACAATGTTTGGAGTAGATGTTCAAAATCTGTCATCCTCCACAGAAGAAGATCTTCCCTCCCAAACTACAAAACCAACAGAAAAACCCCAATCCATCCCAAGAAGAAAGTCTATTGCCCACAAACCAAAAAGAACAACGACCTCTGCTTCTTCTGTTCTAAGGAATATGCACAAAACAATGACTGAACGAATGGCGCAGAGAGAAGAAGAAAGGCACAGGTTCACATTAGCTTTCAAAATGGCAAGAAGATTTGATATCCAACCTTCACCAACAGAAACCAAGCTCACAGAAGAAGTCACCAAAGAACCTCCAACAGAGGTTACAGAGCAAATCAAGCCAACAGAACCAACGCCATAAAAGTCCTCTCAAACACAAGTGTCAAAACCTACACAGGCAACTCCCATCATTCCAACAGAAGCACCAACAACCAAACCTACAGAAGAAACAGGTTCTGCACCTCCAAAAGCCAAAGACAAGGGAAAGGCAAAAATAACAGAAGAGCCCAAGAAAAAGAAATCAGTGCCCAATCCTACAGAAAAACTGATGAAGAGCTCCTTTGATGCTTTTCAAACTCCAAAGCCTGAAGAAGAGGACTAGGCATATGGATTAAAGCCCCTGTCAGACATTCCACTTACTGGCAGAGCTGCAAAAGTTGTTCAACAGATGGAGAGTCTCAGAAGACAAGTACCACCACATGGTCCAACATATGAAGAAATGGAAGAAGTGGTGTACAAATATCTCTACAAACAACCCTTTCAGAACCTCCATCCAACAGACCAAATCACAAATCCGAACATCAGAGAAGAATTTGAGAACATCTTCAGCAGAACAAAGCCAAGAACCAAAGCAGAAGTCTTCTCAATTTATAAAATAAAAAAGGTAATCTTCTGCAGGTTCTCCTTCACAAGAACCTATCCAAGAGTCAGGTACAATCTTTACAGAGTCAAAAGGGTAAATAATTCAGAAACCACCTTCGCTGATGCTGACATAAGGAATCTGAATCCCTATGATCTACCTGAACTTCTGCAATGGACGAAGGACAACTACAACACAGAGCCAAACACCAGAGCCTATCAAGTGTTGAGAAAAGCAATGAGGGAAAGGCTTCTAATCTACAGTCTGACAGACTTTCAGCTGGGAAAGGATCTTGATCTTAAACATATGAATCTATGACCACCAGAGGATCGCTGCCCACCTGACACCGTGCCCAACTCAATCATTACAGAACCAAGATTCGGGTTGGTATTTCAAAACCCACAAGGTGAATGTCAAACTTTTTGTGAGCATGGACTGTCAGAAGTACGCAACTAGTACTCTGAACAAGTTCAGAGCAAACCTTGTAAAATACAGAGATACCGAGCAAATGGATAGAGACGCTGCAGATACCCTCATCAGAGAGATTGATGCTACAATACGCTTAAGAGAACTCTGCATCAGTTTCTACAAAGTGATCAGAGAAGTCGGAAGAGACAATAGAAGCTTCAACGATTTCAAAGACGCCAAAATCTGATCCTCAAACAACCAATCTCTGCAAACCATGTTAAAGCTTATCTTTCATTGTACTCAAATATAAAATGCCTCTGGCATATCTCTGAATGAAAGAACTTTCGAGGTATTGTTTAACCTCTGTCTTATCTAACTTAGCCTAAAAATACTTAAATGTCAAATTTTTATTTTTCACTACTTAGGGGGAGATTGTTAGCTTCAATCTTCCTAATCATAGAAGTATTTAGAAGTAGTGAAAAATAGGCTAAGTAAAGAATGCCTCTTACAGAGGCTCTGCCGAACTTACCGAGAGATCAAGGTCAAGAAGCTACAGAAGCTAAAGAGGCGTCCTACAGAAGCTCTGTCATACGCACAATGAAGACCAAAGACTCGGAATCCGGTGGAGACTGCTCTACAAAGGACCACACCGCAGAACCTCTGTAAAACTTTATAGAGGCTCTGTGGTCCTCTCTAAAAGACCTGAAGATATTTATAATATCTTGCTACTGTTACTGGACCTGTTCATCAACTTGCATGGTAGCATGCCCTGTCCATCTTCAACGTGTAAAACTCTGATTGGATTCAATAAGGCTTAGTACATAATAGACGTCTGCTGCATTAAATGCAATACAGTACGCCCAACTGTTCATTCCATCCGTTCCACTATTCATACCGTCCGTTCTGAATAGTAGCTTATGCTTTATGGTCCCCTTAGAGTAGTATATAAGGATGACTCATGTTGAGTTCTTCCTAATCGAGAATTAAGAGATAAAAACATCAAGAACATATAGCTTATATACTTTGAGAGTCATATCTGTTTTAAAGCTTTGCTTACTCATTGTTCTTAAATCTGTTCTTGATATATATATATATTCAGTAAACTTTGAGATAATATTTCCTGTTCACTGTTTATTTATTTTGTGTTCTAAATCTATCAATCATATTTGTTAGTTCTTCAAATACGCTTCCGCATCAAACATAAACTTGAACTAATAGATCTGATAATCTTGTTTAAAACAAAACCGGGAACCAACAGATACTGGTGTCGATCGTACAGTGATTACAATACAAATGAAGAAAATGCTTCGAAATGTAAAGTACAAGTGTTTGAATGTAAAAATAGGTGTTTGTCGTGTACGAAACAAAGTGTGAACTGCTGGTCGAGGGCTGTTGTCGTGCGTCGAGAGCGATACTTAGAATAATGGTTCTTCACTTCAGGTGTTCTTGAATATTGCTTCGTTTGTTAATCGCCGGATATTCGATGTCTTGAAATGTTGATTGAGCTTGATATTTATAGTCTTCATGTCCTTAGCTTCATCCATGAATGCTCCTTTAATGGCCTTAACGGTTGGAAACGGTCGCCGGAGTAATGATCTTCTTCTGTTACGGTCGCCGACAGTTTAATGATTGCGTCGGTTATAGTCGTTGCTCTTTAATGACTTTGACTCCTGAATTAAACACTTAACAAACGGTTATGGTTAATGTTAGCTTTGGTTGAGGTCGCACGTCCTTATATAATACTCGTGCGGATCGGGCGACGCTATGGTCGAGCGTCGTAAGGAACTCTCGACTTATCTTTTATGAGGGACGACGATGGTGTTCTAGGTCTTTGTCGAGACCTTATCTTAATACAAGATATAGTCTTTAATCATACGTCTTACCTGTTCTGGTTGCGGTCGAGCGACGTGGTTTTTTGCCCAAACAGGGACCGTTCAATCCAAATCCCCAGTTCGGGACGGTTCCTCCTCAGCACATAAGGCCACCACCCATGCAGAATGGATCGCAGCCATTTCAGAATGGATCGCATCCGTTTCAGAATGGGTCGCAGCCGTTTCAAAATGGATCGCAGCCATTTCCGAATGGGTCGTGTTAATGCCAAAAATCGCACCAAAGGGACAACTTAAGGTCGATGTGGACTTTAACAACTAAAGAAATGAATCGTTCGACAAAGGCGTGCGATAAAGACAAAAATGTAAATGAGACAGAGGATTTGATGACGCAGGAAAAACCTCAACGAGGAAAAAACCTGCGGACGACAATGGATGTCGTCGCTGCACTATGGTTGCCAATCAGAGGCGATGTCTTTGGTGTTCCGGGTGTCGATCTTACAGAGATTACAATACAAATGAAGGGAAAGACTTCGAAATGTAAAGTACAAGTGTTTGAAATGTAAAAATAATGTGCGTCGTGTGTGAAAACAATATGTGAACTGTTGGTCGAGAGTGAATGTCGTGCGTCGAAAGCGATCTTCTATGAATGATCTCTTTACTTCGAATGAATATTCTTCGAGTGTTTGCGTTTGCTTCTGTTGTTCGATGCTCTTGTTCTATCTCTCTCCCTGTGTTATTCGATGTCCTGAAACTAAGGATTGTACTTGGGATTTATAGTCTTCGGATGATGTTAATTGAATCATTAAGGTCTTTGATGATTGTTGTAACGGTCGTCAGTTGTAACTCTTCATAATTGCACTTTGTCGGTTATGACCGTTGCCCATTAATGACTTTGACTCCTGCATTAATCACTGAACAAATATAACAGTCGTATAACGCGTTAGTCAAGGTCGTACGGTTTTGTGCGACGGTCGTGAGGAACGGGCGACGTCGAGGTCGAGTGTTGTGAGGAACTCTCGACTTACCTGTTAGGAGGGACGACGGAGGTTTTTTGGGTCTTTGTAGGGACCTTAACTTAATACAAGATATAACTCATAACATGTGTAAGCCTTTTCTGGTCGTGGTCGAGACTGGTGAAATTTTGCCCAAACAGTTTGCCTCCAAAATTTGAAAGTAGGATGGCAAATTCGAATTTTAAATTTTGCTTGTCGGGTGTTCAGGGTCTTGTGTTGAAAAATACCTTGGTTGTTTTGGAACTGAATCGGTTCAATTCAAACTAAAGAGGGAAATTGAAGAGAGGATAAAGCCATGACGTCATGCCGACGCACGATGGTGCTTACCAGCTGTCGATGACAGGTGTCGATGATCCGTGTGGTCATACGAAGGGACGAGGGCACGTGGCGATCATCAAAGGGTTGACCTGATACGATCGAGTACATAAATAGGGATCATAATGGATCATTTCCTCTTATATCCTCTTGAAAAATTTCTTAGTGCGGAATTTTTCTTTGATCCCTTGCTGTTCTTTTGCTCAATACTTTTCGAAGTTTTTTGAGTGTCCATACGAGGTATAGTTTCTCGATTTCTCTCAAGCCTTCAAGGATTGGAGACTCTTTGAGAACGATTATGTCCGAGTCGGTGAAGACTTTGATTGCGATAGACGCGACGTTCGTGGATCTTGCGCATCTGGCGACGATGTCCTCTGTATCCACGTCGACCCTTTCGTCAGCCGTCGGGGGCAAGGGTATAAGGACGGGAGAGGGTGAGGAGGAAGTCATGACGATCAACTTTACGTTGTCGTCGATCCTCTTGACTGACTGTGTCCTTGACGGGACGAAGTCATTTCCGCATCTGGGGAAATATCAGCTCTTATCTTTCAAGGAGCGTTTTCAAAAGATCTCCATCGAAGAGACGGGATCGTGTTTAGCTGGACTAGCGTTCTTTGTGAGTTTTTATTTCGAAACTCATGTTCCGAATATTTCCATCGAATGTTTGTTTAACATACCCCTTTTGTATTTTACAGATGTTTCAATCTTCTTTTGTTAGATACACGAAGATAAAGGAGATGTTGGACTGGAAGTCGACCGTCGAGAAGATCATATTCCTTCCTCTAACCTTAACATTAATCTTAAGAGCCGCATTCTGAAAATGTCGCGGCGTAGGGCGTCAGATAACGCCTAACATACTCGTTTGATCCTTGCATTAGCTTCTTAGCGTGTTTTCGGGTACGACGAGGTCTCGAAGGTCGAGACTGAGCATACGATCGACGCTCTTCTCTAGATTTAGGAGATGCTATGTTTTTTAACTTTGTATACTCGACCGTCGGTCGTTCCTATGTAATCGTTCGTTTCGTAAATGAATTTCATCCTTTTGTCGAATTTTTATTTCGATTTACATATGTCATAGATAGATGTAATATCAACCGTATAACCTTGTTAAGTATAGAACGAGCGAAGAATCGTGCGACTTAGGCATTCATAGCAATATAACGATTGAAATATCATACATTTGACTTGTATTGATAGGCTCAATTATTGACGTGTTAGAACGTACAAAATTTTTCTGAATCCAGAAACTCAGATCGAGAGGTCGCTCAAACCTTATGATCGTATAACCAAATTTCATGATGAAATTTGAATGTGCCCCTGTGATAAAACAATTAAGTTGCATGAGAGGAAGGTGATTTTAGAAAAAACACTTTTTCAAGTGCGTCGCATTCCAACTGCGTGGGATTTCTTGATTGTCGAGAGTCTGGAGTCGATAGGCTCCTTTACCAACGACTTCGGAGATGCGATAAGGACCTTACCATTTAATAAAAAGCTTGCCGGTATTGAGTTCATGAGTGTTTTGGAACACTCGACGGAGGACGTAATCGCCTTCTTGAAAGACTTTGACTTTGACGTGTTTATTGAAATGTCGCTCGACTGCATGCTTCGGCGATGCCATTTTGATCAAGGCTGATTCCCTAAGCTCCTCGAGGGCGTCGATATCATAATTTAAATCAATCATGTTGTGGTCGACGGAAGTATGCCTCGAAGTTGGGAGCTGGACTTCGATTGGCAGGACTGCTTCGCAACCGTAGACGAGAGAGAAAGGGGTTTGTCCTGTGGACGTGCGCGGTGTCGTACGATTTGCCCATAGGACTGAAGGGAGTTCTTCGACCCATCTTCCTTTTGCAGCTTTTAACCTTTTCTTGATCGAAACTATAATGGTCTTATTACTTGATTCAGCAAGTCCGTTCGCCTGAGGGTATCTGGGAGTCGAGGTTGTTAACTTGATACTCCTGTCTTCGCAAAATTGTTGGGTCCTGTCGCTTATGAATTGGGATCCGTTGTCACAGACGATTTCGGATGGAATCCCAAATCTGCATATGATGTTAGTCTGGATAAAAGAGATGACTTCCTTGTCCCTGATTTGGGAAAAAGCAGCCGCCTCAACCCACTTGGAAAAATAATCGGTGAGTACAAGGAGGAATACCTTTTGCCCCGGGGCCGGGGGTAGCTTGCCGACAATATCCATTCCCCACCTCATGAAGGGCCATGGGATAAGTGTCGAGTGCAAAGGTTCAGAGGGTTTATGTGACATACCTGCATGTCGCTGACAAGGGTCACAGTTCTGGACGTACTTGACGGCGTCTTGTCGCAATGTTGGCCAAAAATACCCTTGTCGAGAGATACGATTAGCCAAACTGCGACCACCGGAATGATTGCCACATTCGCCGTCGTGCATCTCGTGAAGGATTTTTTGGACCAGACTCTTGCTAATGACGCATCTTAGGTTTAATCCTGTCGATGATCGTCGATAGAGCTTATCTCCAATTATGGTGTATTTAGATGCTTTGAATCTGATCTTCCGGGCTTCCATCTTGTCTTCTGGGAGTTGGTCGTGCATAAGGAAATTTCGGATGTCGCACGACCAATCATCTTTTTCGTCCTCGATCTGGACGACATCGATGTTTTCGATAGACGATGTCGCCAGATGGATCATGGGAATAATGTCGAATATGGGTTCGACTAAAGCAGACCCGAGATTTGCTAAAGCGTCGGCTTGAGTATTCTGGTCTCTCGGGATTTGTTCGATAGAAAAAGATTTAAATTTTTCGGATTTCTCTTTTGCTACCTTCAGGTATGATGTCATTTTTGAATCTTTGGCCGCGAATTCTCCATTGATCTGGTTCACTACCAGGAGAGAGTCGTTTTTGACATGTAACGCAGTTGCCCTCGAGTCGTAGGCCATATTCATTCCTATGATCAGGGCTTCGTATTCAGCTTCATTGATGGTAGTCTTGAAATCGCATCGAACTGAGTATACCATCTTGCCCCCCTGTGGCGACTTTAAGACGACGCCTAGTCCTGAGCCTCTAATGTTGGATGACCCATCGACGTGTAAGATCCAGGGCAAGTCGTCGTGAGTCGCCACAGTCGATACCTCGAGCTCTGCTTCTTTCTCCAATTCAGGGATGAAGTCAGCAATGAAGTCGGCCAAGGCTTGCGACTTGATCGGGGTCCTGGGCTTGAAATCAATGTCGTAGCTGCTGAGATATATGCTCCATTTTGCTAAGCGACCTGTCAACTCAGGTTTTCTTTAGACAGACTTAAGAGGGAAGTTAGTTACGACAGTAATTTGATGCGACTCAAAATAATGTCGCAGTTTTTTAGCAGCTGTGACTAGAGACAAGAGCAATTTTTCCATAGAGGAATACATGGTTTCTGCGTCCAGAAGAGATTTACTTACATAATAGATTGGCAGTTGCTGTTTTTCATCTTCTCGTGCTAGGACAGCACTTACCGCGTTTGGGCTAACAGCCAGATATAGTTGCAAGATTTCATGATCGCGAGGTTTCAACAACAAGGGAGGCGACGTCATGTATTCTTTGAGCTTTTACAATGCTTGTTCATGATCGTCGATCCAGTCGAAGCCTCTGTTTTCCTGAGGACGTTGTAAAATAGGTGACATTTATCTGAAGATCGGGAGATGAACCTGTTTAGAGCTGCTATCCGACTGGTGAGCCTTTGGACTTCTTTGAAATTTCGAGGAGATTTGATCTCGACAATGGCTTTGATCTGGTCGGGATTGGCTTCGATGCCTCGGCGAGTGACCATATATCCTAGAAATTTCCCAGCACTAACGCCAAAGGAACATTTTGTCGGGTTGAGCTTCATGCTATACTTTCTAAGGATATCAAACGATTGCCTCAGATGCTCGACGTGGTCGATCGCTTGTTTTGACTTGACCAGCATGTCTTCGATATACACCTCAATCGTTTCGTCGAGATGGTCTTTGAACATTTTATTCACTAGACGCTGGTAGGTAGAACCTGCATTTTTTAGTCCGAAAGGCATAACTTTATAACAGTAAATACCTCGGTCCGTCATAAATGCGGTTTTTTCTTGGTCCTCGACGTGCATTAAGATTTGATTATATCCGGAATAGGCATCCATGAACGTTAGTAGTTCGTGCCCCGCTGTCGCGTCGACCAATGCGTCGATATGAGGTAATGGAAAAGGATCTTTTGGACAGGCTTTATTGAGGTCTGTGAAGTCGATACAGACCCTCCACTTTCCATTCTTCTTTGCTACAACCACGACGTTAGTAAGCCAATCGGGATATTTTACCTCTCGAATCTTTTTCTTGATAAGGTTGTCGACTTCGTCATTTATCACCTTATTCCTTTCAGGAGCAAATTTCCGTCGCTTCTGCTTGATAGGTTTGAACGATGGGTCGACGTTGAGCTTGTGAGAGATGACGTCAGGATCTATGCCGACCATATCTTCATGCGACCAGGCGAAACAATCAGCATGTTTGTTTGGGCAAAAAATCACGTCGCTCGACCGCGACCATAACAGGTAAGACGTATGATTAGGGACTATATCTTGTATTAAGATAAGGTCTCGACAAAGACCTGAACACCAACGTCGTCCCTCATAAAAGGTAAGTCGAGAGTTCCTTACGACGCTCGACCATAGCGTCGCCCGATCCGCACGACTATTATATAAGGACGTGCGACTTCGACCAAAGCTAACGTTAACCATGACCGTTTATTAAGTGTTTAATGCAGGAGTAAAAGTCATTAAGGAGCAAGGACTATAACCGACACAATCATTAAACAGCCGACGACCGTAACGGACGAAGATCATTACTCCGGCGACCATTTCCAACCGTTAAGGCCATTAAAGGAGCATTCATGGATGAAGCTAAGGGCGCGAAGACTATAAATATCAAGCTCAATCAACATTTCAACACATCAAATATCCGGCGATTAACAACCGAAGCAATATTCAAGGACACTTGAAGTGAAGAACCATTATTCTAAGTATCGCTCTCGACGCACGACAACAACCCTCGACCAGCAGTTCACACTTTGTTTCGTACACGACAAACACCTGTTTTTACGTTCAAACACTTGTACTTTACATTTTGAAGCATTTTCTTCATTTGTATTGTAATCACTGTACGATCGACACCAGTATCCTAGGACATCGCCCCTGATTGGCGACCATAGTATAGCGACGACACCCACTGTCGTCCGCAGGTTTTTTCCTCGTTTGAGGTTTTTCCTGCGTCATCAAATCCCTTGTTTCTTTATTTTATTTATCGTCGCACGTCTCGTCGAAAGATTCTTTCTTTAGTTGTTTAAGTCCACATCGACCTTAAGTTGTCCCTTTGGTGCGATTTTTGGCATTAACAGTTTGGCGCCATCCGTGGGACTGCATCTAGAGAAAATCCTCGACGAACGTGTATTCTACTAATAGTTTCTTGGAGTTTCTTCTATTTTCTGTTGCAGGAAAATGGAAGCCCCTGGAAATCCGCAGCAAGCCGTCGCTCAGATGTATCAGGAGCTCGAGGTTGCCAGGAATCAACTCAATGCAATGGCAGAGCAGAATCGCAGAGCAGCTGAAGAGATCGTGCGGCTAAGGAATCCTTTTGGACCCCAGAATGGTCCTAGACCATTCATCCAGAATCCAGGTCCGGGACCAGGCCCGTCCGCGCAGAATCAGCATCCAGGTCCATTCATGCAGAATCAGCAGTCGGGTCCGTTCATTCCGAATCCCCAGTCTGGGCAGATTCCCCCTCAGCACATCCGACAACCACCCTTGAACAATGGATCCCAACCATTGCAAGGTGGCTCCTAGCCATTTCAGAATGAATCCCAGTCGTTTTCCCAGCCGTTCCAAAGTGGTCCGCAACTTTTCCAGCAAGGATCGCAACCTTTCCAGCAAGGATCGCAATCTTTCCAGCAGAGATCGCAGCCATTTCAGCATGGGCCGCAATCGTTTCAGAATGGACCGCAGCAATTCCACTATGGGTCGCAGCCATATTTTGTTCCGTTCAACGGGGACACCAATGGTTCGTCGCATGGTAATGGCACTAGTCCAGGGACCAATCCCTCGACATGGGCAAATCCTGATCTTAACGATCCTGTCGCCCAGCGTTTGGAGATGTTAGAAGACCAAAATGAGCGCGTCCTCTCCTTGCTCGCCAAGTTGCCTGGGGCAGCCGTGCCTGTCGACGTCGAGCATTGCTCGGGGTATCAGGCGTCGCCCTTCATCGACGAGATCGCCACCGTCAAGGTCCCAAAGAAGTATAACATTCCTGCCTTCACTCCCAAGTATTCGGGTGTGACCGATCCAACCGAGCATGTCGCGCAGTATAAGCAGCTCATGTAGACGATCTCGATTCCACACATGTACCAGGAAGTATGCATGTGCAAGAGTTTCGGGGCGACTCTCACTGGTCCAGCTCTCCAGTGGTTGATCAATCTCAAACCCAAATCTATCGGGTCGTTCGTCGAATTTGTCAACCAATTCTCCCGGCAATTCGCCAGCAGTCGTAAGATGGAAAAGCAGACTAGTGATCTGTACTATGTCGTGCAGAAGACCAATGAGTCTATTCGAAGTTATTTCAATAGATTCAATGCCGAAATGATCAGTATCTGCAATTGTGACATCAAAACTGCGATCGAAGCTTATAAGCGTGGTCTAGACGATAGTTCAGGTCTATATATCGATCTGACTAAGTATCCCCCAGAGACTTTCGAAGACATCCGAGCTCGAACCTTAGCATATATGAGGGTCGAAGACGACGCAGCCTTTCGTCGCAAACACACTGACGACAAGAAGCCCTTAGGTGTCAAGAAGCTAGAATTCAAGCCGACAGCCATATCCAGAATAGAGCCAGCGCGTCAGATTTCAAACGTTCGATTCAGGACGAAGGCAGAAGCTAAAACCGTGACTAAATTCCCCGTGTACCCCAAGATCTCCTCTTATGGGTTCAAAGGGTCAGCTAAAGACTTAGTCGAAGCTCTGAAGACCACCCAAGCAACCATCCGGTGGCCGAAGAAGTCTGACTTGGACGATGCTAAGAAGGATAAATCAAAGTGGTGCGACTTTCACGTCGACCATGGTCATGCGACAGATGATTGTATCGCACTCAAGAAGGAATTGGCATATCATGTTCCACAAGGTAATCTCAAATATATTATTGATAATGTCGTTATTAACAACCATCGACCGTCGACTCCCGAGCATGCAAAAGTTGTCAATTAAAATCCCCTACGCCATTGGGAATCCTGAAGATCGAGAATGAGTCGAAACGTCGCTATGGTGCCCTGTCGTACGACGACATGATCAATCACAGATAGTATCTCATCGGATCGTCGTGTCGTCCTGTCATTTAAAACCTATCTTTCTTTCCAAACAGAATAGGATAATAAATGACAGGGGGGCAATACCCCATGAAGGAGAAAGGTATGATTTCTAACTCTTTTCCATACAAATTTTTCTCACAAACAGCTACTGACTTAAGCATCGGAGGGTCGTTGGTGAGCCAACGACCAACCCTCGACATCGTTTTATCGCAGGATCGCACGACATAGACGATCAGGTCCATGACTTGATCACACCTTACAGCTAATCGAACTACTTAATCGCATAATCGCATAGACGGCTTCGCAGCCTGAGCTTCTTAACTTGGAAAAACTTCGCGTTTTGAATAAATACCTTAGTCGCATGTATTGGTGTTTGATTAGCATACATTCTAAACGAATGCCTTATTTTTTCTTTCTTATACCCTGTATGGATGCTTTGATCGTATGTTCTCATATTTTATAAGTGCCTTGGTTACATGATTTCTATGTATCTTATGTTCAATCGATGCGATAGTTGTTTACCAATAAAGTTCAAACCAAAAAAGTGCATTCATCAGAAAAATTGTCAAAAACGCACTCGACCACTAACGGTCGAGCAGTAAAACAAAAAAGAAAGAGAAAATTCTTAAACTAAAGAAGGAGCATCCGCTGCATCCTTGCCTGAAGTCTCATCTTGAGGACCTTCGCCTACCATCTCTTCCTCGACGTCCTTCTCATCATCTGAGTCCAGATCCCGCTCGGTCCCGACGCCATTCAAATAAATGTCCAGTTCCTCCTTTGCAGAAGCAAGAGGATCTTTTCCCAGCAAATGCCGCCGGATGATAGCAGCCCGAGCAGTCAAACGAGCTATGGCAAAAACAGACTTACCCTCGTCTTTAGCAGCCCGCACTTCTTTCTCCAAACTCTCCACCTTGGACTTATAATCCTCAGCCTCTTTCGAAACAGCAGCCAAGGATTCCTTAATCTTTTCCATCTCCTCCCTTTGCTCGGCAGTCATGGACAAGGATTGCGTCAAGCGATGGCTAAGATCCTCCTTTGCATGATTAACGATCTCCATATGTTTTTAAGCATCAGCAAGACACTTCGATAGATCCTTCGTGCGACCAGTAGCATCGTTTGCTCGATCCAATGTTGCATTCTCCCTTTCGCGTGCCGCTGACAAGAGATCTTTCACCTTCGCCGTTCCACTTCGCAAGGCCAAGGAAGCTTGAAGTGCCTGCGAAATCATAAAAGACAGACATCACCAGTGGACAACGACAACGACAACGAAGTTTGGGCCTAGACAAACTAAGTCTTGAAAGAAAGACTTACCATGAACACCAAGCCGGCTACATGGGCACCCGTCTCCTCGATAGGAAACCCCTCAAAACGCTCCCTGAAAGATGGAAGCAGGAATTTATCTAGGTGAGGGAACAGGTTCGTCCCGTCTAGGACATTTCCTGTCATAAAGTTCGACGGCAGCGTAAAGTTGACCGTCGTGACCTTCTCCCCTCCCGTCGAGTGTTCCTTGCCCTTGTCGGCTGACAAAGGATTCGACGCGACAGACGGGGACTTCACCGTTTTCGCCGGAGGCGCAGAATTAATGGGTGTCGCGACAATCACCTTCTTAGGTGATCCGACCCCTACCTTCTCGGGTGAAGCGACTCTCGACGAGTCATTAACCCCTGCAAACGACTCCCTCGAGATCGTCGCCCTCGTCTTCTTCAAGACTCCAGAACCAGCAGACATAGCCTGTAATCTCTTCTCCCTGCCTTGACGAGCAAGCTCCAATTTAGCAGCTCTTTTTGCAGAAACACTCGACACTTTGGGTCGTGACTCTCCTAGAAATCGCAGAGGAAAAGAATGTTATGAACATACAAGGGAAAAAGACTCGAAGGAACACAAAAAGTCAAAGAAAGTAAGCTTACCCATCATCCCTTTCTTTCCTCTTGACTTCCTTTCTTCTTCTTCCTTTTCTTTCTCTTCACACTTCTCCCCCTGATTCTCTCCTGAAAACTCTAAATCGTCGTTATCTACCAAGTGTCGCACGATGAAAGATCTTTCGGCAACACTAAATTCTAAAAACAAATTGATCTTCGCTTGAGAATTAGTGTCTGGTTTCACGTCCTCAAATCTTACGGCTGTCAATATACAGAAAACAAGTTAATAATCATACCGTATATAGCATACGAAAAATGAAATAACAAGACTCACCCGACATATTCCAGCCCGTCCTAATCCACTCACTCTCGGAGTCAAGAGACAACTTACGCACGAATACAGTCTTCCACCCTCGGTCATTCACAGTTGTCCCTAAAACTAGAACACTATCACCCTTGAGCCTAGAGTGTAAGCTACAGCGATGACAACTATCCTTCTTGGCCTGATAAGCCAAGAGAAGATCACGTACACCCATAGGATTCCCCCATCCTCTCGACAAACGCTCAATCACTTGAATAACTCGCCAGAATTAGGGCATTAATTGGCCTGGTGCTAAATCGAACTCCAGCATAAAAGCTTTGGCTAGAGGCGAATACGGCCATTCAAAGCCTATCTTAAAAGGGTATTCATAGATCACGATGTACCCCTCAGGACATTCATTTGAGCGGATCTGACCTGGACGAATCAATTCGATCCACGCAGGAATTTTTGCTAACTTTCTAAAGTCACGGAGGTCTGATAGCTCTTGAATAACACTCTCAGGATCCCCCGATAGTCCTAAACACAAAATTTACAGGAGTCAAAGAAATCGTACCTTACTTATAGGCGCGCTAGACCCCGGAGAACCTAATCAAATCAAAGAATTTCACAAGTTTGGAAAGGATCCGGCGAAGAATGGCAAGGAAATCACAGCACAAACCCTTCAAAGGCGAAACAAGGAAGGATTCGTCATATCTTTTACTTATACGAACAAACCAAATTCCTTGATGATTAACACGCGTCCATGTCCTTTCGTATACCTATCCGAATCTTCGACACCTGTCTTCGACAGCTGGTAAGCATCATCGTGCGTCAGTGTGACGTCACAACTTTTCAACTTCTCGTTCAGTTAAAGGCGAACCGGTCTAGTTGCACGACAACCAGGCAAGTCCCTCAACCCAGGTCACAAGTCTAAGCGTTCGAGAAGCAAAAATTAAAACTTAAATTTGACATTCAATTTTCAAATTTTGGGGGCAAACTGTTTGGGCAAAAAATCACGTCGCTCGACCACGACCAGAACAGGTAAGACGTATGATTAGAGACTATATCTTGTATTAAGATAAGGTCTCGACAAAGACCTAGAACACCATCGTCCTCCCTCATAAAAGGTAAGTCGAGAGTTCCTTACGACGCTTGACCATAGCGTCGCCCGATCCGCATGACTATTATATAAGGACGTGCGACTTCGACCAAAGCTAACGTTAACCATGACCGTTTATTAAGTGTTTAATGCAGGAGTAAAAGTCATTACGGAGCAACGACTATAACCGACGCAATCATTAAACAGCCGGCGACCGTAACGGACGAAGATCATTACTCCGACGACCGTTTCCAACCGTTAAGGCCATTAAAGGAGCATTCATGGATGAAGCTAAGGGCGCGAAGACTATAAATATCAAGCTCAATCAACCTTTCAACACATCAAATATCCGGCGATTAACAACCGAATCAATATTCAAGGACACCTGAAGTGAAGAACCATTATTCTAAGTATCGCTCTCGACGCACGACAACAGCCCTCGACCAGCAGTTCACACTTTGTTTCGTACACGACAAACACCTGTTTTTACGTTCAAACACTTGTACTTTACATTTCGAAGCATTTTCTTCATTTGTATTGTAATCACTGTACGATCAACACCAGTATCCAAGGATATCGCCCCTGATTGGCGACCATAGTATAGCGACGACACCCACTGTCGTCCGCAGGTTTTTTCCTCGTTTGAGGTTTTTCCTGCGTCATCAAATCCCTTGTTTCTTTATTTTATTTATCGTCGCACGTCTCGTCGAAAGATTCTTTCTTTAGTTGTTTAAGTCCACATCGACCTTAAGTTGTCCCTTTGGTGCGATTTTTGGCATTAACAATGTTCCTGCAAAAAAGATATTAACTTTTCCCTGAGGCAAGGATTGAGGGACGACCCGATTAAGACTTTTTGGTCAGGCTTGCTTGAATCTAGAATGACTTCCTCCAGGCGATAATCGTTGACCGCTTTAAGTGCATCCTGTGCATTTTCGAGTCCTTCATGTGCTGGGTCAGCGGATTGTTCGTTATTCGCCATTTTCGTGAAACAGAGAACATAAGAAACTCCAAGAAAATGTAAGTAGGACGCACGTTTGTCGAAGATTTTCTCTAGATGGGGTCCCACGGATGGCGCCAAACTGTTAATGCCAAAAATCGCACCAAAGGGACAACTTAAGGTCGATGTGGACTTTAACAACTAAAGAAAGGAATCGTTCGACAAAGGCGTGCGACAAAGACAAAAATGTAAATGAGACAGAGGATTTGATGATGCAGGAAAAACCTCAACGAGGAAAAAAGCTGCGGACGACAATGGATGTCGTCGCTGCACTATGGTCGCCAATCAGGGGCGATGTCCTTGGTGTTCCGGGTGTCGATCGTACAGAGATTACAATACAAATGAATGGAAAGACTTCGAAATGTAAAGTACAAGTGTTTGAAATGTAAAAACAATGTGCGTCGTGTGTGAAAACAATATGTGAACTGTTGGTCGAGAGTGAATGTCGTGCGTCGAGAGCGATCTTCTATGAATGATCTCTTTACTTCGAATGAATATTCTTCGAGTGTTTGCGTTTGCTTCTGTTGTTCGATGCTCTTGTTCTATCTCTCTCCCTGTGTTATTCGATGTCCTGAAACTAAGGATTGAACTTGGGATTTATAGTCTTCGGATGATGTTAATTGAATCATTAAGGTCTTTGATGATTGTTGTAACGGTCGTCAGTTGTAACTCTTCATAATTGCTCTTTGTCGGTTATGACCGTTGCCCATTAATGACTTTGACTACTGCATTAATCACTGAACAAATATAACAGTCGTATAACGCGTTAGTCAAGGTCGTATGGTTTTGTGCGACGGTCGTGCGGAATGGGCGACGTCGAGGTCGAGTGTCGTGAGAAACTCTCGACTTACCTGTTAGGAGGGACGACGGAGGTTTTTTGGGTCTTTGTAGGGACCTTATCTTAATACAAGATATAGCTCATAACATGTGTTAATGCCAAAAATCGTACCAAAGGGACAACTTAAGGTCGATGTGGACATTTAACAACTAAAGAAACGTATCTCAAGCCAAATAACACAATTGCGAGGAAAAAGTAAATAAGACGAGAGATTTGGTGATGCGGAAAACCCCAAAACGATGGGAAAAAACCGCAGTCGACTTTGCTAGAGTCGACAGTGCACTATGGTCGCCAATCAGGGGCGATAATCCTTGTGTTACAGGTGATTTATGTACAATAAGTTACAAATGAAGTAAAAATACACTTAGTCTTGTGTAAAAAGTGTGCGTCGTGTGTTTAAACGTGCGAAACAAACTGCTGTCGTGCGACTTGAACTGTTGTCATGCGGTTTGAACTGTTATCGTGCGGTACTTGCGTTAGCGACGTGTGCTCGAATGCGAGGGAGAAAATGAGAATGCAGTTGTATAGCTCGATCTATTCGTCCCCCTCTCGAGGTTGGAGCGTGCCTTTATATTGGTTCCGCCGGTCATAAGTGAGTTTTAATTGTTGGTCTTGTAACCGCTGTCGACATTAAATGCACTTTGATGATTGTCTTTGTAACCGCTGTCGAGTCTTTAATGTCATTAAGAGCTCGAACGTTATTGACCGTTGTGCCATAAATGCCTGTAGACCTGCATTAATTAACAAAAGAAACGACTGTCGACCGTTGATAGTTAGTGTAACCGTAAGACCATCTTAAGTTCAGGACGTCGGTCTTATGGAGCATACGACCATTGTCGAAATACAAGACCATGTATATGACTGTAAAGGTCTTGTAAGACCTTATCTTAGTATAGGAATGGTCTTATAAAAATGTCGTGAGACTAGGATAAAAATGTCGCAGGACTAGGTCGTAAGACCAAGATGATGATGTTGTAGGACCAGAGCGATATAAGACCGACGACAGGAGACTATCGACGTAAGACCGACGAGTCGTAACGGGCGACACGTAACTGGTGACGTAAGGCTAGCGACGTGCGACGTGCGACATGTGATGTGCGACACGTGACGTGCGATCATTAGATGTAAGATGACTATTGACCCAATATGTCTTTTAATAACTAATTATCGTGGTTATTAACGTATGTCGGGGATATGACAATAGTGGGTATTATTCTTGTCGGTCGGGGGTATGACTGTCGTAGATTAGGGTAATCAATGTCCATGGGTCATGTCGAGGGAATTTCCCAAGTCGGTCGAGGGTGTGATTTTTTACCCAAACAATTAGCCCCCCGTGATTTGAATTTCAAAGCCATTTGAATTTCAGATCTCGTACCAAAGTAAAATGTTTTTATACGGAGAAGTATCACTTTTGCTAAAAAATCGACTTGGTTAGCTAAAATCGTGAGTCCAGTCGATGGTGTGTAAGTAAGTTGTGACGATCGAATGATGACTTTTAATGCGCAAGATACTTGCGGTGTTCATCTGACGGTCGTAAGACGATCTTAAAACGTAAGGAACCGACGTTGATCGTAAGACGATCTTTATCAAAATGAGACGTATGGGTCGGGAGTCAATCGTAAGACGATTGATCCGAAATAAAGCTTGGCGGCGATCATAAAATGATCGAACCAAGATAAAATTTAAGGATCTTGTGATACAGTCGTTAAAGACTTATGTTCTAGCGTTCCGAGCCGATACAGTCGTTATAGATTTGTGATCTGGCGTTTAGAGCCGATACAGTCGTTATAAACTTGTGATCTGGCGTTCGAGCCGATACGGTCGTTATAGACTTGTGACCTGGCGTTCGAGCCGATACGGTCGCTAGAGACCTTCGATCCGGTATGTTCGTTAGAGACCTATGATTTGGCGTTCGAGCCGATACGGTCGCTAGAGACCTTCGATCTGGCGTTCGAGCCGATATGGTCGTTAGAGACCTATGATCTGGCATTCATAGCCGATACGGTCGTTAGAGACCTTTGATCTGGCGTTCGAGCCGGTATGGTCGTTAGAGACCTATGATCTGGCGTTCGAGCCGATACGGTCGTTAAAGACCTTTGATCTGGCGTTCCGAGCCGATACGGTCGTTAGAGACCTATGTTACGTTGTGTAAGTTTTGCTTTAGCGATAATCGGTAAAAAAATTACCTTTCTATTGAACCTGAGTATTATGTCGACTCATACATGTCATGGACAAATGTAATGTCAACTGTAAAAATTCATTAAGTACAAAAATGAATAAGAAGTCGTGCGACTTGGGCATCTATTGTAATACAACGATTATAACGTAAGTCATAAGACTTTTTGAATCGTATAAGCAAACATAAGTGCATGCGATCAAAGCATTCATTTAGAAAATGAAATTTTTCTAAGTTAAAGAGCTTAGCTTGTGGGGTCGCTAGACCTTACGATCGTGAGATTTGATCATACGATGAACTTGAATCATGTGTTCCTGTAGTTATACAATCGAGTCGTCTAATAAAACTGATTGTTTATACCGTACGATTTTACTGAAGTCGTATGATAGACTTAGTAACTTATGTCGTGCGATCCTGCGATAAAGCAATGTCAGCCAACGACCCTCCGATGCTTAAGTCAGTAATCGTCGTGATGAATAAAAAATCGTATGAAAGAAGGAAAAGGATTTAGAAGAAACACCTTTTCAGATGCGTTGCATTCCAGCTGCGTGGGATATTTCGACCGTCGAGGGTTTGGAGCTGATAGGCACCTTTACCCATGACTTCTGAGATTAGATAAGGACCTTCCCACTTGGTGGAAATTTTACCTGCATTAAGCTCTTAAGTGCTTTGGAACACTCGACGGAGGATGTAGTCGCCTTCTTGAAAGACTCTTGCTTGTGATTATACGGTTAATCTTGCGACTTGCCTTTATTGGCAACCCTGAGTTTAAAATGTGTGAGTCGCACTTATTGGCGACTTTTGCGTTTTGACATGCGTCTTACCATGACTGGTGATTGTGAGATTCAATGTACAAGTCGTATTTATTGACGACATATGCCATGACTAGCGATGAGATTTCAATATGCGAGTCTCTTTTATTGGCGACCGAGGATTTTTACCTGTGTTTGTCGTGACGGGCGATAACAAAAAATGTGGCTCGTCTTTTATTGACGACTATAAATCGCAACCTGCGTTTTCCATCACTGGCGATCATGAGAAAAAATGCGAGTCGTCTTTTATTGACGACTATAATTTGCAACCTGTGCTTTTTTAAGTCGTAGAGACTTTGTTTTCTCACGATGTAAATCGTAAGACCTGTGTTCATATGATCTTACGAGCCTGTAATGTAAAATCGGGGGTGGTCGTTGGTTTTGACCAATGATCTTTTGATGCTTGAATCAACGATCATATATTAGATCAAAATAATTAACGAGGAGAATATACTTAGAGTATATATATATATAGAGTTGTTCTAAATGGGAAGTCACAGTTACCGTAACATGGAGTCGATAAGCGCCTTTTTTCCGAGGACTTTTGAAATCGAATGTGGTATTTTTTTCCAGTTTGTGAAGCGTGTTCCGAGCCCCCGAGTCCTTTGGATGATGCGATACTTTGACGGAGCATTTTTTTATCAAGCCTTGAATCTGGCTTTGAGCCGCATTCAATTTCGATTGAAGTTGAATCAGGGGATCTTGATAGTTTGCCATGTGCCTGAAAGACTTTACAAGATCGTTAGAGCGGTGTGTGTTGGCTTGAGATTTTCTCTAGATGGGGTCCCACGGATGGCGCCAAACTGTTAATGCCAAAAATCGCCCCAAAGGGACAACTTAAGGTCGATGTGGACATTTAACAACTAAAGAAACGTATCTCAAGCCAAATAACACAATTGCGAGGAAAAAGTAAATAAGACGAGAGATTTGGTGACGCGGAAAACCCCAAAATGAGGGAAAAAACCGCGATCGACTTTGCTAGAGTCGACAGTGCACTATGGTCGCCAATCAGGGGCGATAATCCTTGTGTTACAGGTGATTTATGTACAATAAGTTACAAATGAAGTAAAAATACACTTAGTCTTGTGTAAAAAGTGTGTGTCGTGTGTTTAAACGTGCGAAACAAACTGCTGTCGTGCGACTTGAACTGTTGTCATGCGGTTTGAACTGTTGTCGTGCGGTACTTGCGTTAGCGATGTGTGCTCGAATGCGAGGGAGAAAATGAGAATGCAGTTGTATAGCTTGATCTATTCGTCCCCCTCTCGAGGTTGGAGCGTGCCTTTATATAGGTTCCGCCGGTAATTAGTGAGCTTTAATGGTTGGTCTTGTAACCGCTGTCGACATTAAATGCACTTTGATTATTGTCTTTGTAACCGCTGTCGAGTCTTTAATGTCATTAAGAGCTCGACCGTTATTGACCGTTGTGCCATAAATGCCTGTAGACCTGCATTAATGAACAAAAGAAACGGCTGTCGACCGTTGATAGTTAGTGTAACCGTAAGACCATCTTAAGTTCAGGACGTCGGTCTTATGGAGCATACGACCGTTGTCGAAATACAAGACCATGTATATGACTGTAAATGTCTTGTAAGACCTTATCTTAGTATAGGAATGGTCTTATAAAAATGTCGTGAGACTAGGATAAAAATGTCGCAGGACTAGGTCGTAAGACCAAGATGATGATGACGTAGGACAGAGCGATATAAGACCGACGACACGAGAATGTCGACGTAAGACCGGCGAGTCGTAACGGGCGACACGTAACTGGCAACGTAAGGCTAGCGACGTGCGACGTGCGACATGTGATGTGCGACACGTGACGTGCGATCATTAGATGTAAGATGACTATTGACCCAATATGTCTTTTAATAACTAATTATCGTGGTTATTAACGTATGTCGGGGATATGACAATAATAGGTATTATTCTTGTCGGTCGGGGGTATGACTGTTGTAGATTAGGGTAATCAATGTCCATGGGTCATGTCGAGGGAATTTCCCAAGTCGGTCGAGGGTGTGATTTTTTACCCAAACAACATGTGTCTTACCTTTTCTGGTCGTGGTCGAGACTGGTGAAATTTTGCCCAAACAGGTCGCAGCCGTATTTTGTTCCTTTCAATGGAGACGCCAATGGCTCGTCACATGGCAATGGCACAAGTTCAGGAATCAATCCGCAAGCAGGGGCAAATCTCGACCCCAATGACCCCGTCGCCCAGCGATTGAAAATGCTAGAAGATCAGAACGAGCGCGTCCTATCTTTGCTCGCCAAGCTACCTGGGGCAGCCGTGCCCGTTGATGTCGAACCTCGATCAGGATTTTAGGCGTCACCCTTCATCGATGAGATCGTGACTGTCGAGGTCCCGAAGAAGTACAACGTCCCCGCCTTTACGCCCAAGTATTCGGGAGTGACCGATCCAACAGAGCACGTCGCGCAGTATAAGCAGCTCATGTGGACGATCTCGATCCCACACATGTATCAGGAGGTCTGTATGTGCAAAAGCTTCGGTGCGACTCTCACCGGTCCTGCTCTCCAATGGTTGATCAATCTCAAACCCAAGTCCATCGGGTCGTTCACTGAATTGGTCAACCAATTCTCCCAGCAATTCGCCAGCAGTCGCAAGATGGAGAAGCAGACCAGTGACCTGTATTACGTCGTGCAGAAGACCAGCGAGTCTATCCACAGTTATTTCAATCGATTCAATGCGGAGATGATCAGCATTTGCAATTGTGACGTCAAGACTGCAATTGAAGCTTATAAGCGTGGTCTGGACGACAGCTCAGGGTTATACACTGACCTGACCAAGTATCCTCCGGAGAATTTCGAAGACGTCCGAGCTCGAACCCTAGCATACATGAGAGTAGAGGACGATGATGCCTTTCGTCGTAAGCATACCGACGACAAAAGTTCGTTAGGTGTGAAAAAGCCCGAGTTCAAGACAAAAGCAATTTCCAAAATAGATCCCGCACGCCAGATCTCGAACGTCCGATTCAAGACGAAAGCGGAGGATAACACTGCGACCAAATTTCCTCAGTACCCCAAGATATCCTCTTATGGATTCAAAGGATCCACTAAAGATTTGGTCGAAGCTCTGAAGACCGCCCAGGCGACTATTCGATGGCCAAAGAAGTCCGATCAGGACGACGCTAAGAAAGATAAATCTAAATGGTGCGACTTTCATGTCGACCATGGTCACGCGACAGATGATTGCATAGCTCTCAAAAAGGAGCTGGCATATCACGTCCCGAAGGGCAATTTAAAAGACATCATCGACGACGTCGTTACCCCAGCTAACGACGTTCGACCGTCAACCCCCGAGCATGCGAAAGTCGTCAATTGTATCACCGGTGGTTCCGACGTATGTGATCTGACGTACTCCGCGGCCAAACGTCACGCCAGTCAAGCACCCGACGATCGGCCTGTCCCGCGTTCATCAAGGCCTAAAGAAGATCTGGAGTTGGAAGCTATGAAGATCGTATTCGACCAAGACGACCTCGGCGACTCGTACCAGAAACATCATGACAGGTTGATCATTCAACTTACGGTTGGTAATTGTTTAACTCGACGAGTCTTGATCGATGGGGGCAGTTCAGCGAACGTCATCTTCTTTGACACCATCAAGGCCATGGGAATCGATCGTTCGGAAATCACCCGACGTTAGACAACTTTGGTCGGTTTCAATGGAGAAGCGACGAGCACCTATGGAGATATCATCTTGCTAGTCTATACCGGAGGAATCAACAAGCAGACCAAGTTCAACATCATCGACTGTGCGTCGGCCTATAACATCATCTTAGGCCGACCATGGATCCATGAGATGAAGGCCGTTCCCTCGACGTATCATCAGACTCTGAAGTTCCCTACGTCGTGGGGAATCCAGGAGATAAAAAGTGAGCCGAAAGTTGCTCGTGATTGCTATAAAACCACTCTGAAGCCGCGAAAATAGACCTTCTATTGTGGCGACTCACGACGACATTTAGTGTATCGTCTTAGAATCGCCACAAGGGGGCAAGATGGTAGCAATAATCAAGACGTCCCACGTAGCTGGGCACGACGCGTCAGAAAAGGTACGTCTTCTAAACCCTTTTCTATTTTTTCATACGATTTTTTAACAACGATGGTTACTGACTTAAGCATCGGAGGGTCGTTAGTTAGCCAACGACCAACCTCTGACATTGTTTATTCCGCAGAATCGCACGACAATAATCAAACGACTCTAGTTTTGCAAGGTCGCATGACATAAACGATCAGGTCTATGACTTGATCATCCTTCTACAGGGGCACACGATTCGAATTAATCGCACGACTTAGTCGTACGATCGCGAGGTCAGGTCTATGACTTGATCATCCTTCTACAGAGGCACATGATTCGAATTAATCGCACGACTTAGTCGTACGATCGCGAGGTCTAGCAATCTCATGATCTAAGTTTCTTATGTATGCTTTAGTCGCATGTGCTTATGTTTATATATACGATTTAAAAGTCTTATGGCTTACATTCCAGTTATTGTGTTACAATAGATGCCTAAGCCGCATGATTCCTTGTATTTTATGAATTTGACAGTCGATGTGATATTTTATAAAACGCAAGTTCAAAAGAAGCCCGAATTTCATTCATCGAATAAACTGTCATTTACAAAAAGCTCGACCACCAACAATCGAGCAACAAAGAAACAGAAATAAACGAAGATATATTTCTAAACTTGAGGAGGAGCATCAGTCGCATCCTTGCCTGAGGTCCCGCCCTGAAGACCTCCGTCCACCAACTCCTCCTCGATCTCCTTCTCATCATCCGAATCAAGGTCTCTCACCGACCCGACGCCCTTCAAGTAAATGTCGAGCTCTTCCGACGCCGAAGCAAGAGGGTCCTTCCCCGCTAGATGTCGCCTCATAATCGCTGCCATAGCAGTCAGACGAGCTATGGCAAAAACAGACCTACCCTCGTCCTTAGAAGCTTGTACATCTTTCTCCAGACCCTCTACCTTGGATTTGGAATCCTCAGCTTCCTTTGTAGCTGCAGCCAAAGATTCTTTAATCCTCTCTATCACCTCCCTCTGGTCGGCAATCACGGATAAGGACTGCGCTAGGCGATGACTGACATCATCCTTCGCACGACCGACGACCTCTAAATGTTTTCGGGCGTCATCCAGACGTTTTTAACAGAGCCTCTGCGGCGACTTTTGCCCTATCCGACGCCGCATTCTCCCTCTTGTGCGCAGCAGACATTAGATCCTTTATCTTCATTGTCTCACCCCGCAAAGCTAGGGAAGCCTGGAATGCCTACAAAATCATAAAACAAATATTGTAAATAAACATACGACAACGAACAACGACACCGACAAACGAACCAAGTCTTGAAAGAAAGACTTACCATGAAAGCCAGCCCAGCGACATGAGCTCCCGTCTCCTCGATAAGAAATCCTACAAAACGCTCCCTGAAAGAAGGGAGCAGATATTTCCCCAGGTGAGGAAATAGGTTCGTCCCGTCCAGGACACTGCTGGCCATAAAGTCTGACGGCAATGTAAAATTAACCGTCGTGACCTTAGCCCCTCCCGTCGGCTGATCCTTGCCCTTGCCGGCCGACAAAGGATCCGACGTGGCTGACGGGGACTTCGCTGTTTCCGCCGGAGGCGCAGAATTAATAGGCGTCGCAGCGATCGCATCAGAAGTCGACTTCTTGGGCGATGCGACCTTCGCCTTCTCAGGCGTAACGACTCTAGACGAGTCATGAACTCCTGAAGACGGTTCCCTCAGAATCGTCATCCGTGTCTTATTCGGAACATCTGGACCAGTAGACATAAGCTTCTGCCTCTGCTCCTTGCCCTTACGAGCAAGCTCGAGCTCAGCTGCTCTTTTAGCAGAGACACGCGGCATCCGTGGTTGAGACTCCTCTGGAAACCACAGAAGAATAAAAATTATGAAAATCAAGGGAAGAAGAATCGAATTAACACAGAAAGAAATAAGAAGGTACGCTTACCAGTCATCTCTCTTTCTTCTTTCGACTTCCCTTCTTCCTCACGTGTCTCCCCCTGATTTTCTCCTAAGTATACTAAATCCTCGTCGTCGTCCACTGTAAGTCCCATAATTGAAGCAACAATCAAGAATACTCCATAAATGTAGAATAGAGATAGGAAAGTAGATCATATTATTGAAGATCTCTACTCATATGATTTACAATACAATGGAGGGAGAATTGAAAGTATACGACTCTCTCAAAGTATACTGATCTCTCAAATAACTCTCAAATTCTCAAATGACAATGTAAGCCCAAGACACTTATTTATAGTGTCTAAAATACAAGACATGGGCCCAAGCCCATTTAACTCCCATTAAACTCCCAAAGCCCAAAAGACTAATAAAGCTAAGTACAATACATTTGACTTTCATTGACTATACATGGACTTTATAAAACTTTCTATATAATTGGGGCTTTCTAGACCCAACAATCTCCCCCTAAAGTTTTATAAAGAAAGCATCTTCAAATGATCTCCCCCTTTTTTTTTATTGAATGATCTCTATTCATATGATTTACAATACAATGGAGGGAGAATTGAAAGTATACGACTCTCTCAAAGTATACTGATCTCTCAAATAACTCTCAAAGTCTCAAATGACAATGTAAGCCCAAGACACCTATTTATAGTGTCCAAAGTACAAGACATGGGCCCAAGCCCATTTAACTCCCATTAAACTCCCAAAGCCCAAAAGACTAATAAAACTAATTACAATACATTTGACTTTTGTTGACTTTACATGGACTTTATAAAACTTTCTATATAATTGGGGCTTTCTAGACCCAACAATCTCCCCCTAAAGTTTTATAAAGAAAGCATCTTCAAATGATTTTTTTTTTTAATTACAATACATTTGACTTTCATTGACTTTACATGGACTTTATAAAACTCTCTATATAATTGGGGCTTTCTAGACCCAACATCCACCAATTGTCGTACGACAAACGACCGTTCCCCAGTGTTGAACTCTAAGAACGCGTCGATCTTTGCTTGAGAATTAGCGTAAGGCTTCACGTCCTCGAACTTTATGGCTGTCGACATATAAACAAACAAGTTAAAAACCAAAAAACGCAGACGACAGACAATAAAAAAGTACAAAGCTCACCCGATGTATTCCAGCTGGCCCTAATCCAATCACTCTCAGAGTCAAGGGTCGACTTACGCACGAATACGTACCGAGTCTTCCACCCGCGATCGTTCACAGCGGTCCTAAGGACCAGAACCCGATCACCTTTTAGTCTAGAGTATAAACTGCAGCGATGACTCCCATCCTTCTTGGCTTGATAAGCCAAAAGGAGGTCACGTACATTCATGGGAGATTCCCAATTCTTAGTGACATGCTCGATCACTTGTACAACTCGCCAAAACTAGGGCATTAGCTGACCCGGTGCTAAGTCAAATTCTAGCATAAAAGCCTTAACTAGAGGTGAGTAGGGCCATTCAAAGCCAATCTTAAAGGGATATTCGTATATCACAATATAACCCTCGGGAGATTCGTTCGATCGAATCTGACTTGCGCAAATTAATTCGACCCACGCAAGGATTTTAGCTAACCTCCTAAAGTCATCAAGATCCGACTGTTCTTGAATATTGCTCTCAGGGTCCATCGATACCTCTAAAAACAGATTGGAGAAGTCGAAAAAATTGTACCTTATATATAAGCGCTCTAAGACCTCGAAAATCCTAACTGAGTCGCAGTTTCTCACAGGATTAGTAATGATCGGGCAAAGAACAACAAGAAGATCGAGAGGAAATCTTCGCTTGAGACTCTTTGAAATCGTAAAACAGAATAGACCCATTGAGGTCTCTATTTATGCAAACGATCGAATCCCTTGATGATTGCCACGCGTCCTCGTCTTTTCGTATAGCCACATGGATCGTCGACACCTGTCAAAGACAGCTGGTAAGCACAATCGTGCGTCAGTATGACGTCACGACCTCGTTTTCTCTTCGACTTCTCGTTCAGTTAGAATTGAACCAATCCGGTTCTGAGACAACCAAGGTATTTTTCAACACAAAACCCTGAACACCCGACAAGCAAAATTTAAAATTCGAATTTGCCATCCTACTTTCAAATTTTGGGGGCAAACTGTTTGGGCAAAATTTCACCAGTCTCGACCACGACCAGAAAAGGTAAGACACATGTTATGAACTATATCTTGTATTAAGATAAGGTCCCGACAAAGACCCAAAAAACCTCCGTCGTCCCTCCTAAAAGGTAAGTCGAGAGTTCCTCACAACACTCGACCTCGACGTCGCATACTTCGCACGACCGTCGCGTAGAATCATGTGACCTCGGCCGACTAACGCGTTATACAACTGTTATATTTGTTCAGTGATTAATGCAGGAGTCAAAGTCATTAATGGAGAACGGCTATAACCGACGAAATCAGTTATGAGCATCTAATCCCACATTGAAGACGACGACCGTTACAACAATCATCAAAGATCTTAATGATTCAATTAAAATCATCCGAAGACTATAAATCCCAAGTTCAATCCTCAGTTTCAGGACATCGAATAATACAGGAAGAGAGATAGAACACTGAACGATCGAACATCGAACAACAGAAGCAAACGCAAACACTCGAAGAATATTCATTCGAAGCAAAGGGATCATTCATAGAAGTTCGCTCTCGACGCAAGACTTTCACTCTCGACCAACAGTTTACACATTGTTTTCACACACGACGTACATTGTTTTTACATTTCAAACACTTGTACTTTACATTTCGAAGTCTTTCCCTTCATTTGTATTGTAATCTCTGTACGATCGACACCAGGAACACCAAGGACATCGCCCCTGATTGGCGACCATAGTGCAGCGACGACATCCATTGTCGTCCGCAGGTTTTTTCCTTGTTGAGATTTTTCCTGCGTCATCAAATCCACTGTCTCATTTACATTTTTGTCTTTGTCGCACGCCTTTGTCGAACGATTCCTTTCTTTAGTTGTTAAAGTCCACATCGACCTTAAGTTGTACCTTTGGTGCGATTTTTGGCATTAACAATGGTCTAGGACCATTCTGCGGTCCGAACGATCCATTCGGATTTTGAATTCTCAGCCGCGCGATTTCCTCAGCTGCCCTTTGACTTTGACCAGCAAGGACGTTGATTTGATTTCGCGTTGCTTCCAGTTCCTGATACATCTGGGCAATGAGCTGCTCTGGATTTCCATTACCTGCCATCTTCCTGAAAAAGAAAACAAAGTAAAACTCTAAGAAAACGTTAGTAAGACGCACGTTTGTCGAAGATTTTCTCTAGATGGGGTCCCACGGATGGCGCCAAACTGTTAATGCCAAAAGTCGTCCAGAAGGATAACTTAAGGTTGATTATGGAGCTTAACAACTAAAGAATAGGAATCTTTCGACAAAGCGTACGACAAAGGCAAAAAATGTAAATGAGACATAGATTTTGGTGACGCGGGAAAAACCTCAACGAGGAAAAAACCCGCGGACGACTACGGAGGTCGTCGTTGCACTATGGTCGCCAAACAGGAGCGATATCCTTATGTTTTGGGTGTCAATCGTACAGAGATTACAATACAAATGAAAGAAAGACTTTAAATGTAAAGTAACAAGTGTTTTGTGCATGGAAAACAAGTGTGTCGTGTGCAAAAAACTATGCGTCGAGCGTGAAGACTAGGCGTCGTGCGTATAGGTCGTTCGTCGTGAACGAACTGTCGAGAGAGAATTCTTTGTTTCGAGTGTTCTTTGAGAGTGCGGTTGTGATTGTTAGCTTTAATTAGCCCCTAATTAAATATATGTTTTATAAAGAAATAGTGTCAAGGACTTATTTGTATTTGTTGAGTGTCAAGGGCTAAAGTTGTAAATAACCAATTGTTATATTGGTTATAAAGTCTTGTCTTAGAGAATTTTAGGTTAAGCCTCTATTTTTCTCCTTGCCTCTATTTTTCATCAGTCATACGTATAGAGAGAGAGAGAGAGCTTCATGTAAGAGAGAGTTGTTCTTCATTTCCTATATTGTAAACTTTTCTCTTTATCAATCAATATAAAGATTATTGCTATTATTATTGTTACTTGTTATATCTGGGCTCCAACAATTGGTATCAGAGCCAAACAGATTCGAATTTGTGCTTCAATCCACTGATTTTATCAATTTTTGAGAGATTATTGTGTTTTTGTGCAAAGTTGAGAGTTCTTCAAGTTCTTCATCTTTTTGGTTGGTTTTGGCCATTAGAGTTCTTCTACTGGTTTAGAATCGATCAAGGGTTGTTAGTAGATAATACCCGAGTGTTTTATTCCGCAAAATCACTAGGTTTGTAGCTCAGTTTGTTCATTTACTCAATTTTCGGAGTTTTAAGCTTTTATTTTTCTGCACTCTGTTTTGCTTCGGAAAACCACTTTCTGTTGGTTTTTGGACAAAACACCAAGCATTAAAGTTTCTCAGAATAGTGTCACGAACCTGTGTACTAAATTTTAGCTCAATCCGGTCATTTTTGAAAAACAATTGACTCAAGAACATTTGAATATAACTTTTATTTACTGCACACGTTTTTGCTGCGAAACACCATTTTCTGTTGGTTTTTGGACAAAACTCGAAGAATTAAAGTTGTCCATAATATCCTCGTGCACCTACCTACCAAATTTCAGCTCAATCCGACAAGATTTGGGCTGAGACAGGTTAGTGCATTAAGACAAAAGACTGTGTAACAATTAATTCTTCTTCGAACAAAGTATCTGTTAACGATCTTTCAAGTAACAATATGTCAAGACTAAGATTTAGTGCTGATGCTGATGCTCATTATTATTCTAAACTTAGTACTAATTTTCGCAAAATTATTCCTAATCTTGAGAAAGAACTAGAAGAAAGGAACAAGAGCATTCTTATTGATTCAGGTAAGATTGCTGAACTTGAAAAGTCAGGTAAACTCCTATCCTCTGAAATCATCGAGCTTAATAGAAATTTATCTGAGTCTAAAAAAGAGAAGAAACGACTTGAACTTAAATGTTTAAGTTTTTCTAAACTGATTTCTGATTTTGAAAAACTTGTGATTTGTGAAAGAGAGAAGATTGAAAATGAGAAAACTACTTTTGAAACAAAATCTATGGAGCTTTCTTGCAAAATCTCAAAATCACAGAAAACTCTTGAAAAAGAGAGGAACGAGTCTGATTTTGAAAGAAAAGAATCTGAACAGTTGAAGGTCAAAGGTTTCAAGAATTAAGTCAAAAAGAGGATTTTGAAAGAGAGAGATTGTATCTTAAATCTGAAGTGAAGAGACTGACAACAAGGTTCATTGACTTATCTGCTGAGATTAGGAAAGAGCGGAAGTTGAAATCTGATTTACTATCACAGTTTGATCTGTGCAACAAAGAACGGAATGCTTTGGTTTTCAAAATAAATTCTGAAAGTTCTGTTAAAACAAAAGAGTTCATTAAGCCAAACAAGTTTTCAACAAATCAGATTTCTACTTCTCATTCTTTCTATGATCGTAAGATAGATCGATCAGTTAATCAAGGTTTTAAAATAGTGAAAATGGTTTGGATTGTCAAAGGCTCTTCACTTGTTCAAAATGTTCAAAAGCCATTCATTTCTGTTGAGTATGACAAGATCAACAAAGCATTTCATGCAAATTCTAACAAAATAGGACCCATTTGGAAATGGGTACCAAAAATTGTTTGATCTGTCTTGCAGGTACAATGGACTCCTTAATACATCTGTTAAGGACTCAGGCTTCAAAGTTCAATATGGACTCTTAAACACTCAGTTTAAGACTCATCCGTCAAAGGCAATTGATTTCGGTGTACAACAATCAAGTACAATGACAGCATGCTGGCAGATTTGCGATGCTGTAGTAAATTGATCATATCTCACTGATTAAGACACCGATTGATGCGATTCAAAAGGCCCTGGATTCATAAGACACAGATGAACAATTCTCGTGTTTTGAGAATTCAGAGATTCGAAATTTATAAGGGTCATATGCATCGTTGAAGTAGACATCAGTGTGCTGATGGAAAGCTGATGGACAGATCTGCGCAACTGTGGTAAATCAACCATATCTTTGTCGTACGAGCTCGAAAAGAGGTGATTCAAGATGATCTGAACAGGTAACAAACAAATTCAAATTGTTTGTGTTTTGAGTTTTTGCAAACTCCAGAGGTAAAATGGTCTAAATCAGTGTCAAAGCAAGTGTAACACTTCTGTTAAGCTTCTGCCGAGCGACGACCAAACCTCTGTCGGACGCGACCAAACCTCTGTCGCACGCGACCAAACCTCTGCCGTACGGGACCCAACCTCTGTCGAGCAACTAACAACCTCTGTCGAGCCGCGACCAAACCTCTGCCGAGCCTTTGTCAAGCGTTTGTCAAGCCGCGATCATTCTTTGTCGACCACTCAGACCAACTTCTAGCGACAACATAAGCTCTGGCTCAGATTTTTGCGACCACCCTCGGTGGTACTGTTCACCACAGAGCCTCTGTGAAACCCGACAGAGCCTCTGTGGACTGAACCTCTGTGACCGAACTTCATAGCCCATAGCGCAACGTCTTAGTTCTTGTTGTCAGATTTGCGCACCTGTCGTATTTTCAACATAACTCCTTCCTCGAAGCTCCAAATTTGATGAGTCCAGATGCGTTGGATTCCTAAGACACAGATGAACAATTCTCGTGTTTTGAGATTGGTCTGAATCGGTGTTCTTCTTGGTCAGAACCTCTGCTAAAGTCAGTATACATCTGCTGGACAGAAAGTTGTGTTTCACTAAAATCATCATCAGAGATCCGTCGGCACTGCGATCAACCTCTGCCGCAAAACCTCTGCCGCCAAACCTCTGCCGACCAACCTCTGTGGTACTATTCACCACAGAGCCTCTGTGAAATCCGACAGAGCCTCTGTGGACTGAACCTCTGCGACTCAACCTCAGCCCGATTTTTGTTTACTTGTTGTCAGCTTTGCGCTTCTTCAGAAACATGCGCATAACTTTTGACTCAGTGCTCCAAATTACACGAGTCCAGTTGCATTGGAAAGATAATTCACAGACGCACGACTTTGATGTTTTGCGTTTTCTCAAATTATGTGTGCTGATATGCCGAAAACAGCTTCAAAGTCTGCTGTAAGGTGCTGGACCGAAAGCATTGCATTTAATTCATGCTCCTTCCGCTTTCAAGAACGGTGTTCTCTCGATGCTTCTACACACAGCAGTGTAGAACCAGTACCTCATCAGAATAGTTGTTTCTACATAATTCAGTGTAGGACCAGTACTTCAGATATGTTCAAATCAGAGTTTTGGCTGGTAATTTCTAAACTCTGATCCCCCGCACCTTGTATTTTTTTTAAGTGAATTATTTGTGTTGTTGGATATTCCTAACAAATGTGGAATCATCAAAGATGATTACCAACACTTTTTGATTCTTATAGGATATCTGATTTCAAATTGAGCTTTAATGAAATTTACTGCTCAATTTGAGGGGGAGAAAACAAATCAGATCTGACCATGTTCGTGTAAAGGTAAAATTTCTAAACCTTTAAAGTCATCATCATTTTTAGAGAAAGGCCATCTTTAGAATGATAAAACCTCTTTCAAATGGTCAAACCACTTCTAGATGCTAAAATGTTTTTTTTAATGTAGAAGTTGGATTTTAAATACTTTTCTGAGACTAAAAATAGTCAGTGTGTGGAACAATACAATCTTTAGGACAACAATTTCATGGGATCAATGTATGAGCTTAATAGTACTTCTATGGATCACTTAAACCTGTGTTTCCTACCTAAGAAGTAAACCTTGAGTGTTTGAGAGGTGAAGGGTCTACATCAAAGAGTGGAGGAGATAACTCATCTGAGTTTTTCTCATTGTGCTTAAGAGGTAAAAATTGAAAAGAGAGTTTGTTTAGATGTGAGCTACATGATAAAAAGAAAGAGGGTGTGAGAATAGAGTCAAAAGAAATATACAACTCTGCACTATCTTTTTCTGAGTCGGGCAAGCCACATTACTGATTTATCACGACTCTTTGGTGATTATCATTGAAACAAGCAATTAGCCCATGCCAACTCTTGAATTAACCCCACTAGCTACTTATTTCCTTCTCAACAGGGAAATACTTCACTTTTCCACGGGGAAGCAGCATATATGCTATCAGATCTTTATTTGGAAGGTTGGATATTGAAAAGAAGGAAATTTGCCTCACCTTCACACTTCACTCATGCACATTGAGTCTGTGGATACCTGTTTTGTCCAAACAGTTTACACACTTTTGAGCTTAATAGATAACATTCTATTTTCTTCCACACAATATCACGAATCTTTGTGATTCCACATGCATATCTATGTGATATTGCCAGAACAGTTTGAGAAGTTTAATTTTTATAATTTTACTTCTATGATAACTGGAAGTCCTATCAGAGCTTCATATTTGTCAACTCTGAACATAGGCCACACAATTATTTTAATTATTGTGAAAACAGTTGCTATGTGCTTTTGTGTTAGATGATTACCCCTGGTTACTTATTCTTTAATGCAGATTCTCATGAGCCGAATGTGTTCGCTACTCTTCATCTCCTAGTTGTTTATCTACCATCAGTTATTACTCAAACTGGTTATACAAGCTTCCGCACATCAAATCGTTCTCTGATTGTTTGAGTTTAATCTATGGGAGATAACTGGGATCTGAAAAGTAAAGCAACATTCAAGGGGGAGTAGGCAACGATCAAGGGGGAGTTAAAAAATGAACTAAAGCAACTGACATTGTGGAAGATCAGGAAAAGAAGACTCACAAGACTTGAAGATTGACACACCAACGCCTCTAAAGAAAGCAATGGGAAGACTACAAGATGATGCTTTCTTTATAAAACATTAGGGGGAGATTGTTAGCTTTAATTAGCCCCTAATTAAATAAATGTTTTATAAAGAAATAGTGTCAAGGACTTATTTGTATTTGTTGAGTGTCAAGGGCTAAAGTTGTAAATAACCAATTGTTATATTGGTTATAAAGTCTTGTCTTAGAGAATTTTAGGTTAAGCCTCTATTTTTCTCCTTGCCTCTATTTTTCATCAGTCATACGTATAGAGAGAGAGAGAGCTTCATGTAAGAGAGAGTTGTTGTTAGGGTAGAATTTATGTTGATTTTAAGTTCAAGGGTTTGAATTGTAATTGTTTAAAGTTAGTCCATAGTGAACGGGCCATGGGCTTGTTAACCACGGGCCCGAGGTATATAATGTTGTATTAGCCTAGAAAAATAGGTTAATCATCCTTTTAGCTTTCTAAACTCATTGTAATATTCTCTCTGAAAGCATAATACAGGGATGACCAGTTGAAATCATTCTCTTTCATTGTTTGATATTTTCGATTTCATTATTGTTGCACGGATCTGGATTCTACAATTGGTATCAGAGCAGGTCACGGGTTCGAATCCCATGGAGTGCATTTAAAAATGCCAAAGGCATGTTGTACAGCCATTGACTTCTAGCGAAGCTCTCGTTAGTGCTGGCAGATGCTGGGGGGAGGATTGTTGGGTCATTGACTAGCATCTTCCTAAATCGAAACGTGGCGCTGGCTGCTACGCTATATGGAAATAAGTTGCGCCTTCTCCACCAGCAATTGCTTTTGGCGTAGTGGTAAGCGCTTGGATCCTAACATGTGGTATCAGAGCAGACAGACGGATTCGATTCAAAGTCTAATTCATTGATTTCTGGTTAGTTTGACTTTTCCACGTCTGACTTTTCTTGATTTTTCAAATCTGTGATTCTGCGTAAATTGTTCAACTTTGCTTGTTGGGTTGTGTTAGCATCATAATTATAAGTAATTCTGCAAACTTTCACACCCTAATTCGTTCGTTTGGTTGGTCAATTTAGCAAAATAAGTTCAAAAGTTTTTGATAGTGTTCTTAATCAAAAATCGAATTTTTATCATCAAAACGTGTTCTTGTTGCTCCAAAATCGATTGGATTAGTGTTGTTTTGTGCTTGGTATTGTTTCTAACCTTTCAGGAACACATTAGAGTAACCCCAGTTGAGTTTTCAATCGATTTTAGCAAAACAGCCGCGGTGTCCGGATAAAACAGCCGCGTTTTCCGGACAGATCAAGGTGTCCGGACGTTTGTGGTTCCATCCGGACTAGTTCAATTCTTCCGGACAAGTCCATCATCCGGGTAAGTCAGTCATCCGGGTAAGTTCTCCTTTAATCTCAATCTTTCCGGGTAATTTTGTTCCGGATAATTCAAAGTATCCGGAATTCATTTTATCCGGAAATCCTCGTTTACCCGGAATCTTCGTAGTATCCGGACACCTCAAAGTTTCCGGAAACTTCAAAGTACCCGGAAATCTCATACTTTCCGGAATCTATTGCATCCGGTAAACTTTGTTTATCCTGTTGATTCTATCCGGTATCTTTAGTCCATCCGGTAACCTTGGTTATCCGGACAACTCAAGTTATCCGGACTCTCTTACCTATCCGGACAACTCTGCAATTTTGAACTGTTTTTCATAATTCTGGTCCGGACATTTCCAGATCAGATCACTTATTTGGATTTCTTTCCAGTAAGCTAAGTTATTGTCTGACCACTCATAGAACATGCGTTAGGACTCCACTCTTAGTGCCTTGCGTTAGGTTTTACACTTTGAATCAATCTACACGTCTGACGATCACTCCGTTGCAACCGAAGATGTCTACTTCTCGTGATGCTCTCGCAATTGGCACGGACACCAAGCCACCATGTCTCAAACCGAACGAGTACAGCCAATGGCGAGATAGGTTTATGATCTTCATAGAGTCCAAGGACAACTATGAGTACATCAAGGGAGCCCTGGATAATGGCCCGATTGACGCACCGATGAAGGTAATAGCTTCAACTGCAACTACAGAAGCTCGACGTGAGAAGAAAACTCTTGCTGAGATGACAGAATTTGAAAGAGGCATGACTGAAGGAGAAAAACATGCAAAGAGATATCTTATACAAGCCCTTCCTAATTCTATCTACACTGCCATAGACAGCTACAAAGACACGGCTAAGGGCATGTGGGACCAAGTAGCCAAAATGATGCGAGGGAGTGTTGTAGGAAATCAGCTGAAGATAAATAGTGCGATAACCAAGTTCGATGGGTTCAAGCAGCGTAACGGTGAATCCCTTACCCAGACCTATGAACGTTTTTGTCTACTTCTCAATGAACTGAACAAGAATAAAATTGTTCGTTCCAATACTGAGAACGCACTAAAGTTCCTCAACAACTTTCTACCTGAATGGAAAGTGTATGCTTCTCATGTCAAACACAACAACTTGATAGAGAACATCAGCATCAATGAACTATATGAGACACTTCTCCAAGATGAAGATGAAGTAAATGAGCTTTTGGGAGAGAAGAAGAGTGAGCCAAAACAATCTGCGGATCCTATTGCCCTCATGACTTCCAAAATGGGGAAATCTTCAAGCAGCCAATCCAGACGTGGTCCACAGCATAGTTCTTCTGAGTCAGAATCTGAGGACGAGAAAGACGGTGACGATGATGATGATGAAGCATCGGAATTAATGAAAGCTATTGCCCTTCTGACTAAATCCTTTCAACAACAAAAGTTCTACAAGAAGCCGTCCTCCAATAGTCAACGCTTCTCCACCGCCTCCAATAAGCGTCACGACTATAAGGATCGGTATGAAGGAAAGAAGAACGTAGAAGAGCAAGATAGATCTGAGAAGAAGGAGAAGACAGAGAAAAGTGACCGCAAGAAGAGAGATGAACCTGTGAAATGCTACAACTGCGGGAAACTCGGTCACTTCGCTAAAGACTGCCGTCAACCCACAGTGAAGAACTCTCACTATTATGAGGCCAAACTTGCACTGGCCAGACAGAAAGAGGCTGGAGAGGTAATGTTCGCTGAAAATGAGTATTGGCTAGGGAAATCTGATGATGAGGACGATTATGAAGGTGCTGATGCTTTCATGGGATATCAATCGTCTACTGATGAAGACAAGACAAAAACAAATCAGGTATGTGACTCTTGCCTACAAAACTTCATACTTCAATTGCAAACCATCACTGAAAAGGCAAACTCCCTCATGGCCACGAATGCAGAACAAAAGCTTGAAATTAGTTCAATAACTGAAAAGCTTAATTTTCAAATGAAATTAACTGAGAAATATAAGTCTGAAAATGCTAATCTAAAAGATAAATGCAAAAATCTTTCATTAGCACCTAAAGACTTAAGGGCCAGATTATCTGATCTTCAACGTCTGTTTGATCAGTGCTTGAATGAGAAAGAAGACATTACTTATCAATGCTCTTCTCTTCAAATTCAACACAAGGAGTACGTGGCTAAAATTCTAGATCTAGAAACCAAACTCCACAAACGGGGTCAAACTGATCAAACCATTTTTTTGAACAAACCCAAAGAGTTAACGTATTTTAACAAAGAATGCGGAATCGGATATGATAACCCACATTATTTAAAAAAGGAAGATGGCATACACCCACCTTGTATGATTTTGCTTGTTTTGGGTTAGATAAAAAGTATCCAGAGTACGCAATTCAATGGACTGGTCCTCTTGAACCAGAAAAGGAGGAGGAAACCGAGGAACATAAACGCACACACAAACGAGGAATTCAACTTCCATTTTGTTATGAACCATTAAACTACTCGTATCAAAAGAACAAAAAGTACCTTTCCAATGACTACTTCGACCCCTACAAGGTAGCTACACCCACGGATTCCTCCAAGAAGGATGAGGAAGTAGCACCTGCAACCAAGACTAAGACGGATGAGTTCAAACTCTATGTTCCCCCTCTCATCTTGGAAGCAAAGATAGTCGAGTTGGAGGAGTCACTCGAAAAGGAAAGGTCAGTTTTTCAAAATGAGAAGAAAGACTTAATTAAGGATCTTGAGAAACTCAAATCTGAGAAAACCGATGGTGTGTCAAGTGAGGAAAAGGAAAATTTTCAGTGGGAAATCAATACGCTCTCATCGAAACTGTCTGAAATGACAAGAGAAACGATGAAAGAGCACATGAGAAACTGTCAACTACAAGAACAGATTAACCTTCTCCAAGCTCAAAAGAAGAATTCCCCTGATTTTTCTTCTGACCTATCTGACACATCCTCGTGTAAAGCTTTCATTGGAAATATCTCTAATCAAGAAAGTAACGTCTCTCAAGACGCATGTGCTCAAAGGAATTTAAACTCTGATTTTTCAAACGCTTCCGCACCAAGTTCCCCTAAGCACACAAACACAAAGTGTTCCTCGCCTTCCCCACCTGCTTTCGTTCCTGATACTCACATGATAGATTTCTCAACATACATGAACTCCGAAGGTAACTGTTATGAAGAGTTTGATTTTTTTCCCTTTGACAAACCTCTTCCGAGTCACATCGATTTTCTATCCCCTGTGACTGATGATCCGGTTACTTCTTTAAAGGATAGCAGTTCTCAAACAAAGGCCTCAGCAGTGATCAAGATTTCTCAGTCTAAACCAAAATCGAAACCCATTTCCAAAAGGCAATCACAGCCAAGGCAAACAACTGGACCATTAACTGCCAGCCCTACTTGTCCTCCAAGTCAACCTGATTTTTTGTCTCCAGTGGTTAATCGTCCGGTCAACTTTCTAAAGGGCGAATGTTCACAGTCAAAGACTCCGGCTGTGAACAAGATTCTTAAAAATGCTTCAAATGTTCAAAAACAATCACAGCCGAAGCAAAAGACCGAACAATCGACCACTAAGACACCTGTTTCCTCAAAAGTCACTGATCATTCTGTCCCTGCCGTTTCAGATAAACATGGTCGAGCTAATAAAGAAAAACCAAAGTGGCTAACGAGGGATTCTGTCAGGAAGGATGCGTCAAAGTCTTCCCCACCTGTTTTCATTTCTAGAATAGACAAAGACAATAATGCTTGGAATAATTGGAACCATTTTGATGTTTCTTTTCCTGTTAAAGTTAACTCTCTTCATCAATTGATTCAGTTATCGCATGATTGTTTATGTTGTTCTAATTGTGGTTGGAATGATTTTGATGACATTCATAATAATGCTTGGTATGCGCCTTACTTTGTCGAAAACCTATTCCATAAGCGCAAACCCCAAAATAAAAGGCAACAACATCATTTAAAACGGGGTTTCAATCAAACGGTTAATCCACAGCGGGAGACCCGACCTATTCCTACACGGGCTGCTCCTACTGAGGTTAAACCGGCACGCAGGTGGAAATCTGCCCAACAATCTGTTCCTCCAAAAGGTGTACATTCTGCACCCAAGAGGAAACAAGTGCCAAAACCAGTTCCCTCCAACGGTGTGAAATCTGCACCTAAAGGGAAGGCTGTGTCAAAGCAAATTTCCCCAGGCAGTGCCAACTCTAACCCCCAAGGACCCAAACAAATTTGGGTACCTAAACGTCCCTAATCTTGTTTTGCAGAACGGTCATGTGTGGTACTTAGACTCTGGATGCTCCAAGCACATGACCGGAAGAAGGGAGCTTCTCACGAATTACAAGGAAGAATACTGCGGAGACGTGAGATTTAGAAAGAACGAGAAGTCGCCGATCGTGGGCTACGGCGACATCGTACAAGACAAGATAACAAGCAAGAAGGTATCCCACGTTGCAGGATTAGGACACAACCTCTTCAGCATCGGTCAATTCTGCGACAAGGATCTCGAGGTCAGCTTTAAAGCCACACGGTGTCGAATCCTCAACAACAACGGAGACGAGCTACTAGTTGGGACTCGAAAGACCAATCTCTACACCATCGACCTCGCCGCAATCAAAACCGACAAACCTGCCTGCCTCTTGTCCAAAGCAGATTCTGACCAAGTTTGGCTCTGGCATAGACGTCTTTCGCACCTCAACTTCAGAAGTATCAATCAACTGGTGCTAGGCAAACATGTCAGAGGCGTGCCACAACTTCCGTTCGTGAAAGACCGTTTCTGTGGAGCATGCGAAAAGGGAAAGATGACGCGTGCATCACATCCGCCGAAGGCAACTCCGAGCACGACCCGGACCCTCGAACTCATTCATATGGATTTGTGTGGTCCAATGCGTGTTCCGAGCATCAACAAACGCAAATACGTGCTCGTGATGGTGGACGACTACTCACGCTACACTTGGGTGATGTTCTTACGCTCGAAGGACGAAACTCCGGAGCTCATCATTGATCACCTGAAGACTGTCCAACAGAACAAGCTTCAACACGTTCAGTCCATCAGAACTGATAACGGGACGGAGTTCAAGAATCAGAAGGTGGATGACTATCTGCGATCAGTGGGCATCACACACACTTTCTCTGCTGCACGCACTCCTCAACAAAACGGAGTGGTGGAAAGACGAAACCGTACCCTAGTTGAAGTTGCACGAACAATGCTATCCCAGGAAAATCTACCGCTATATCTATGGGCTGAGGCGGTATCTACGGCTTGCTACACGCAAAACCGCTCTATCCTTCTCAAGCGGTTCAACAAGACACCGTACGAGATCATGAATAATCACGTTCCAACCGTTGGCTACTTCCATGCATTTGGATGCACTTGCTATGTACTAAACGACAAGGATGATCTCGGGAAATTCAGCCCCAAAGCGGACGAAGGAGTTTTTATTGGATACTCCATGCAGGCTAAGGCGTATCGCGTTTACAACAAACGGACCAAAACCGTTGTTGAAAGCATAAACGTGACATTCGACGAAGCCGCAGATTTGGCTTCTGAACACCTCAGTTCAGAACCCGGTTTAACTGGCGTGTTAGCTTCCGGACCTCCAAGTTCGGGATCTACACAAGCATTAGTAAATCTGAATCATGCATCTTCATCAAATGATAATCTTTCTGATTTAGATTTATTATTTGGATTCTTTTTTGATGACACTGCTCACTGTTCCACATCTGTCTCAGCGCACCCGCGACTTGAAGCTGCTCGCAATGCGGATTTGGACGACTTAACTGGTCTGCCACCGTCTACGAGTACGCCGTCAACATCTGTGGAGACAGCTCAACCATCCCCATCTGCTACAAGTACACCTGGCAATGTAACCCCCTGGAGGAACCTATGCTCTCAGAGATCGCTCCTAATGATTCGTCTTCTGCTACAACCGATGTTCAACCTCTGAACTCCACGGAACCAGAGGATGTTCAACCATCGACGAATCCTCCCCCACTTCCTCCAAGAAACACGACTGCTACACTTGAACAAGTTCAAGATCTTCCATCTGGTGCATATGTGGATCCGGACGCCTCTCACTCTACTCAATAGCCGCTTCCGCACACCACCAAATGGACAAAGGCACATCCCCTGCATCAGATCATCGGTGATCCTTCCACTCCTGTACGTACACGATGCGCTTCTGCCAACTTCTGCCTATTTTCTGGATTCTTAAGCAAGATCGAGCCGACGAACGTTCGCGAAGCACTCGAAGATCCAGAATGGATCATAGCCATGCAAGAGGAGCTGAATCAATTCGAAGCTCTAAAAGTATGGCGATTGGTTCCACGTCCTACGCACAAGACGGTAATCGGCACCAAATGGATTTATAAGAATAAGAAGGACGAAGACGGCATCGTTGTTCGCAACAAGGCGCGACTCGTGGCCAAAGGATACCGACAACAAGAGGGGATCGACTATGATGAGACCTATGCTCCGGTCGCTCGCATTGAAGCAATCCGTATGTTTCTCGCTTATGCAGCGCACAAGAACTTCACAGTCTTCCAGATGGATGTGAAGACAGCCTTTCTTTACGGTGATCTCCAAGAAGAAGTTTACGTGTCGCAACCCGACGGATTTGTGGATGACTCAAAACCTGATCATGTCTACATCTTGGACAAGGCACTATACGGTCTAAAGCAGGCCCCGCGAGCATGGTACAACACCCTATCAAAGTTCCTGTTAGAATCCAAATTTACACGAGGTACTATTGATTCTACTCTATTTATAAGGAACGAAAAGGGTCACATAATTCTAGTCCAGGTATATGTCGATGACATCATTTTTGGTTCTACTAATCCATTATATGCAAAGAACTTTGCCAAACTCATGGGAAATTTTTTTAAAATGAGTATGCTGTGTGAGATGAATTTTTTCCTTGGTCTTCAAGTTAAGCAACTGTCGACCGGAATCTTCATTAACCAGTCCAAATACATTAGGGATATTCTTCGGAAATTCCAATTGGACCAGTCCTCACCAATGAAAACTCCCATGGCAACCAATACAAAGCTTGACACCGATCCTAACGGAAAGGCTGTCAACGCTAAATTGTATCGGGGAATGATCGGTTCTTTAATGTACCTAACTGCCAGTAGACCAGACATCATGTTCTCGACATTTTTCTGCGCCCGTTATCAGTCCAACCCTAAAGAGTCTCATTACAATGCTGTTAAACGTATTTTTCATTATTTACGTGGTACTGCTGATCTTGGCCTTTGGTACCCGAAAGAGACTGGTTTTGGACTTTCCGCTTACTCAGATGCGGATCACGCGGGATGCATGTTGGACCGCAAGAGCACCTCGGGACACATTCAGTTCTTGGGAGACAGCCTGGTAAGCTGGGCATCAAAGAAACAACAGTGCGTGTCAACGTCAACTGCCGAGGCGGAGTATGTGGCCGCCGCAAGCTGCTGTTCCCAAGTAATCTGGATGCGGACACAACTCAAAGACTACGGATTCACCTATGTCAAAGTCCTGATCTACTGTGACTCAAAGAGCGCAATTGCCATATCCAGCAATCCGGTCCAACATACCAAGACGAAGCACATCGACGTTCGGTATCATTTCATTAAGGATCACGTCGAAAGAGGTACAGTCGAGCTCTACTTCGTCAATACAGAACATCAGTTAGCAGACCTCTTTACCAAAGCCTTAGACGAAAAACGCTTTAATACTCTGATGTTCAAGCTCGGTATGCTAAATCTGAAGACTTAATCCGACTGTGTACCTTTACAAGTTCCATACCTCTACGAGTAACTGTCCACTCATCATCCGGAGTTAACACTCTTGATGATTGAGCATACACTTCCTCGCACTGGTATTCTACTTGTCTCGGTAACTTAGTTAGATTTAGTCTCTGTATTTTTTAGGTAGATTTCGTCTGTTTCTCTGGTTAACTCTTTCTTCGTGTGTCTCTTTTACTTCATACCATCGTTTGTTTTGATTACTTCATTATCTCTGTGCTTTCATCATTTGCCATTGTGTTCAGGGGGAGCACACTGCGACATCAGGTAAGTTTACTCATACTTTGAGGGGAGCGTCACACACATTTTTTTCTTACGTACCAAAAGTTTTTGTGTGTGTGGGCACTCCTAATTGGTCATCACTTGAGGGGGAGCGACAACGGTATTCTCTCAAAAGCTTAAAGCTTTTTGTGTCGGACCCCTCCAATGCACTGCACCCTAACGATTCCCATGCTCAGTTTGAGGGGGAGCGAGAGAAAGGTGGTACGTGCGAAATATGTGTTTTAATCGCAGTGGGTTGCAAACTGTCCACAGTGGGAAGTGCAAGTGTACACTGTCCACTATGATCGTCACAGCAAGTAATAGTTGGTAAAATACCAGAATCGAATCCACAGAGACTGGACAATCAAGACAATACGGTTCTCATGAGCTCCTTTTACAAGTTTCAACTAGAGAGGAAAATAATACTTTGGTTTGGTTTGGTGAAATGGCTATTTTAACGATTTTACTAAGATTAAAAAGGAGGAATGTAGGTTAGATTTTCCCTAGATTTTATACCAAATACTCGGTCCTAAAAATGATCCTTATATTCGAGGTGGGCATTTTCGCTAGAAAAGCCCGGTTACAAAATACTCACACCGTTAGATAAAAATCCCATACTCTTAGTACTTGTTGTTTTGTCAATGGTAATCTCTAAATGGACCTTTCCAGGCCTCGATGGAATGTGTAGAGACAAATACTCTAAGTGTTTTTAATACACAAATTAGCTTGCCTACTACTCCAGTGGGCAGAGATTAGCTCACTATGCCGACCTCACTTTCGTAAGTGTCATAAGAATTCTTTCAAATCCCTAGCATCATTCAAGCTCGTGTCACTGCATTCTACTTATTTCTAAGTTAAGAACTAGACTTTAGATCCTTGCAAGTGATCGGCTTGTTCGCATCCTTGGGTAAATATCGAGAATGAATGACCAAAACAACAAATATTCTAAGTATAAAGATTACTCAAGCATTTTTAATAAAATCCAGGTACTTCTCTTTCCTACATCCCAAAGGATGTTTAGCCTAGCATTTCCGAAGTAAAGAAAATAAAAGATGAAGATTTGCACATAATAAAACTGAAAGTGACTTGAATTAACTGCTCACAGTGGGGAACGAGAAGTCGTCCCTGCACTGTGTAATACGAACTACAATTTAAACTAAGAAAGTAAATTACTGAAAATTAAAGGTAGTTACTGCAGTAAATAAAAGACTAAAGCTAATGTGGTAGTTGAGAGAATTTAAGACTAAAAGTATTCAAGGATGATCACCAAGCATGCATTTAATGGCACCGAAGTGCTCCTTTATATACTAGGAGAAGGAGTTGGGTATTACACAAAAGAGGTGGGTCTTCCAATGGGTAAATATTGCTGAGTTGTGGCAGAATTCAGCTCCTTGTGCAATTCTTTTATCCAATGGTCCCTTCTCCAAGTCAATCTCCAAGTACAAAGAGGTGTTCTTGATGCTATCTTCAAGAGAACTACCTTGTACTTCTCCAGCCATTTCTCTGCCATATGAACCTTCCTCCTCCAGAAAATTAGATCCCAACTAATAGTTTCTTTTTTATCAGTTCGAAGAGTGGGGACCCGGAGTGGGCACAACAGTGGTCACTGCAGGATAAAACGTGAAAAACACCCAAATTCCACCAAATAATTCATTAAAAACTATGGTTCACTCCTTTTGCTCATTTTCGAGAATTATAACAAGAATGGGGGTTTTTAGAAGTGAAATGGCTAAAATTGACAAAAATAAAGTGGAAAATAAATGGAAATAATAACTCTAAAAATAGAGTTATCACAACCTCAAACTTAAATCATTACTTGTCCCCAAGTAATAAAAATAAAGAAATAAAATGAAAAACAATGCATAAAGATCTTTGAGGGACTTACATACTTCTTGACTTGAATGAGCGTTTGATTTCCTTCCTCCGATACTTCCTTCGGTCCGAAACTTAACAACTTCACTTTTGTATTTGACGAAATCTTTCCCTTGTTTACCATTAATCAATAGGGCTTTCTTGGGTTTTATGGGTTTATGGCTTTGAATATTTTCCCAAGGGTTTTTGGCAAGTACTTTCAAACATAGACCGAAAATCTCGCTTGGAGATTTTTATTTCAAGAAGTGGGTGTTTTGGAATTTTCATTAGTATGTACGCACACTTTCAGGCTTTATTTTGGGTATGGCTATTTTTGTGAGAGTGGGTATTCTGATGGTCCAGAATAGGCACACCATCTTTTTCTGGGAGTGAGCACTTTGATGGTCCAGAAAAGGCACACCATCAATTTTGTTAGTGACACTCCGTTTTTCTTCTGTTTTTGTATTTTTGTATTTTTTTTTTTTGGGAGGGGGTATAGCTTACCCACCTCAAACTTGGACTTCACAGTGTCCCCACTGTGGGCAACTGGAAGTCACTCTGGAAATCCCCACCTCAAACTTAAGATCTCACAGTGTCCCCACTGTGACATAGAAATATGGACTGAAGGAGGTGGTTGTGGGTACAAAAAGGGTCGTGTTTAGATGCGAAAAATGGCCTAAATCATTCCACGGGACAAGTTGAGATTTGTACTTACAAAAGTGACCTTTTTAAGTCGGAAGCCGAAGGTTGTACCTTGAAATGGAAACGAGGTCAAACAAGCATTCAAACAATCAATACGTTAGTACCCAAAAGTACCTACCTACCGGTAGGATTTGTATGCATCGATAATAAAAAGTAAAAACAGCAAATAGTGTCAATGCCTAGCCATAGGCACAAAAAGATCAAACAGACACAAAATAAAATTGTTTTGGTGAGCAAACGAGCGAAACCATTGTTTTAAAACAAACCATTCACGGAGTAGGGGTGGGTTGCGGTGAACTTTCGGCGTCTTCTTCGTCAAACTCTTCATCACTTGCAAATGTCGGGCAAATGTCCTCGGGGAATTTGGGGAGCAGTTCGGCCAACTGTGGGTTTGCCTCAGCCATGATCTGGTTCATCACCTCATCTTTATCCCTTTTCTTCTTCCTCCTTGCGAACCCTTTCTTCTTCTTCTTGTCGTCTCCGCTCGACCTCTTCCTTTCGTTTTCTAATGGCCTCCATTTTTTCTTTGAACTCTTCTGCCAACCGCCTCTCTTCTTCCTCGGCTAAAAGTGCTTCGGTCTCAAATTGGGCAACACTGGTGTTAGTGATTTGAGAGGATGACATCGCCCTTGGGCTTTCAAGCTGTGAAGAACCCTCGTCCGGTGCGCCGGATTTTACAGTGTTATCGCCGGAGACCGGCGGCGGTTCGTTGAGGTCTCCGGTGACAGTTTCCGGTGGTTGTCCTTCGATGATCCTTCGACGTACGGCCGCACGTGTGGTTGCATCAGGGTTGGTGTTTAGCCTCTTGCTTCTTGCCATTTTTAGGGTTTATGGAAGGGTTTTTCGTTGAGTGGGTTTTTCGTAGAGAGAGAAATGAAGAAGAAAAAAGTTGCTGGGTAAATTTGGGAGCCAAGGTGGTTTTTGGGAGGTTAAGGTGGTTTTTGGATTTTTGGAAATGTGTTTAGTTGTTTTTCAAACCAAAATGGGGAAAACCGTCGGATGGAGAGAGAAGACAATGAAAGCTTTTTCTTGGAACAAAGCAAAAAGGGACACATGGCAGCCAAGGGTGACACTAGGTGTAAGAAAAAGGTGATGTGTGTCAGCCTTGGGCCACCCAAAATGGTCCTTTCATTCGCCAGATGGGGAGTGGGGAGCGCAGGGACATGCATTTTCCCCACTGCGAAGCCTTTTCCTTGATTTTCTTCAAAAAGTGGCACGCTCTTCTACACACATTAAAACAACTACCCAACAGAAATTAAAAAGACCAGAAATACTAAAAACGTAGCAAATAACTGAAATAAAAATATTTACAAGTGGTCCCGATGTTTCTTAATCAAGGTGGGGTAGAGAGTGGGTAGGGATGTGGGCACTCTCGTTCAGAAAATGCTTCACCCTTTGCCCATTGACTTTGAACGTTTGCCCAGATTGTGGGGACTTCAGCTCCACTGTTCCAAAAGGACTTACCTTGACAATGGTATATGGTCCCGTCCAACGAGATTTCAGTTTACCTGGAAAAAGTTTAAGACGAGAATTGAACAATAATACCTGTTGTCCCTCCATGAACTCCCTATGGTTAATTCGACGATCATGCCACATCTTGGTCTTCTCCTTATATAACTTTGCGTTTTCATAAGAGTGATAACGCAACTCTTCTAACTCATGCAACTGTAGAGTCCTTTTGATTCCCGCAGCACCTTCACTCATGTTAAGCTCTTTAAGGGCCCAAAATGCCTTGTGCTCCAATTCAATCGGTAGATGGCAAGCTTTGCCAAAAACTAACTTAAAAGGAGACATTCCCAAAGGAGTTTTATAGGCCGTTCGGTAGGCCCAAAGAGCATCATCGATTTTGGTTGACCAATCTTTTCGATGCGGTTTAACAACTTTTTCTAAAATTCCTTTGATCTCACGGTTTGAAAGCTCGGCCAAACTGTTGGTTTGCGGGTGGTATGCGGTGGCCACTCTATGATGTATGTCATATTTTGCAAGAACCGAGGCCATGACTTTGTTTATAAAATGGGTGCCTTCGTCACTAATCAATGCCCGTGGTGTTCCAAATCTAGTGAAAATATTTTTATGCAAAACTTTTACCACGGTGTTGGCATCATTAGAGTGACATGCGACGGCTTCTACCCATTTCGAAACATAGTCTACCGCAACCAAGATATAAAAATTATTATTGGAATTTGGAAAGGGTCCCATGAAATCGATCCCCCAAACATCAAAAAGTTCTACCTCTAGAATGTTATTAAGAGGCATCTCATTTCTTTGCGACATATTCCCGGTGCGTTGGCATTGCTCACAATTTTTTACACACTCGTAAGAGTCTTTAAACACAGTGGGCCAAAAGAACCCGCTTTGCAAAATTTTTGCAGCAGTGCGGTTTCCACCAAAGTGGCCACCGTAGTGGGATGCATGACAACCATGGAGTAATTGATGTTGCTCACTCCCGTGGACACATCGCCTCAATATTTGGTCCGTCCCTATCTTGTATAAGAAAGGATCGTCCCAAACATATTGACGAGTGTCATGTAAAAACTTCTTAAATGGTTGTCCATTCATCCCGTGGGGCTTAAGTCCACTTGCTAAAAAGTTCGCAATATCAGCATACCATGGAATATTATTTTCATGATGTTGAGCGGATAACAATTGCTCATCGGGAAAAGTTTCTTTTACCGGAGTGGGATCAGGAGTGGGATCAGCAGTGCCCACTGTCTTCTCGAGTCTGGACAAATGGTCGGCTACTTGATTGCTTGTTCCTTTTATGTCGACGATTTCAAGGTCAAATTCTTGTAGCAATAAAACCCATCTAATTAACCGAGGCTTAGAATCAGCCTTAGTAATTAAATATTTTATTGCTGCATGATCAGTGTGCACTATGACCTTCGTCCCTATCAAGTATGACCTGAAACGATCAAAAGCAAACACCACCGCAAGTAATTCTTTTTCAGTTACAGTGTAATTAATCTGAGCTTCAATTAGCGTTTTACTTGCATAATAAATGGGGTGAAAAACTTTGTTCTTTTTCTGTCCGAGAACAGCCCCCACAGCCCAATCGCTGGCATCACACATCACTTCAAATGGGAGTAACCAGTCAGGAGTGGTCACTATGGGTGTTGTGACTAAAGCTTCCTTGGTTTTTTCAAAAGCTTCTCGGCATTCTTGGGTAAAAATGAAGTCTTTTTCATGTTGTAACAGGTTACATAAGGGTTTTGTAATTTTTGAAAAATCTTTGATGAACCTCCTATAAAAACCTGCGTGACCCAAAAAACTGCGAATACCTTTCACCGTTGTGGGTTCGGGAAGTTGTGCCACTACCTCAAGCTTGGCTTTATCGACTTCCAACCCTCTTTTTGAGACAAGGTGTCCTAAAACAATACCCTCTTCGACCATAAAATGACATTTTTCCCAATTTAAGACTAGGTCGTGGTTCTCACATCTCACTAGGCTCTTCTCTAAATTTCCCAAACAATTGTCAAATGATGTCCCTATCACAGAAAAATCGTCCATAAAAACTTCTATGGTATCTTCTATCATGTCGGAGAAAATGGCCATCATACAACGTTAGAAAGTGGCTGGGGCATTACAAAGACCGAATGGCATCCTCCGGAACGCAAAGGTACCGTAGGGACAAGTAAAGGTGGTCTTTTCTTAGTCCTCGAGAGCTATGTGGATTTGGTTGTATCCGGAGTATCCATCTAGAAAACAATAAAATTCCTTTCCCGCTAACCTATCAAGCATTTGGTCAATGAAAGGTAAGGGGAAATGGTCTTTCTTGGTGGCCAAATTGAGTTGTCTATAATCCATGCATATTCTCCATCCCGTGACAGTCCTAGTAGGAATGAGCTCGTTTTTTTCGTTTTTTACTACGGTCGTCCCTCCCTTTTTAGGGACACATTGGACGGGGCTCACCCAACTACTACTAGCAATGGGATAGATAATACCGGCATCTAACCACTTCAAGACATCTTTCTTAACTACCTCCTTCATGATGGGGTTCAACCTTCTTTGGGGTTGGACTTTCCCCGGGTGGTCACTCTCCAAGTTAATCTTATGTTGACATAAAGAGGGGCTAATTCCTCGAATGTCTGCTATGGTCCAACCAATTGCTCCCTTATGCTTCATCAACAAATCAATCAGAAGTTGTTCTTGTTTCTCACTAAGTTTGGAAGAGATAATAACGGGAAGTTTATTATCCTTAGCGAGATAAGCATATTTTAAATGGGAGGGCAATGGTTTAAGATCTAACTCGGGAGGTTGTTCTATTGAAGGAGGTTGAACATTTCTATCCTTAAAATCCAAAGATTCAAAGGCTGCTGCTACTTCGTTACACTCATCCTCAAAAGTGTCATCACTCTCTGATTCAGAGTGCTCACTGTCATTCCCCACTGTGGGCAGTGTGTTAAGACTGTGGGTTCCATAAATCGAACTTAAGGCAAAACAATCTTCGGTGTCTATATATTTAAGAGATTTAAAAACATTGAAAGTTACTTCTTGGTCATTGACTCGCATCGTGAGTTCTCCTTTGTGCACATCAATCAAAGTACGTCCGGTTGCAAGAAACGGACGCCCTAAGATGATTGGGATTTCTTTATCGGCCTCATAATCTAGAACTAGAAAATCGGCGGGGAAGATAAATTTATCCACTTGGACCAAGACGTCTTCTATTTTTCCTTTTGGGTAGGCAATGGACCGGTCGGCTAGTTGTAGAGTCACGGTTGTGGGTCTAGCCTCTCCAATACCTAATATGTTAAAAATGGACAGCGGCATCAAATTGACACTAGCTCCTAGATCACAGAGTGCTTGACCTACTTCTTGTCCTCCTATTGTGCATGGAATGGTGAAACTACCCGGGTCTTTCAACTTAGGTGGAATCTTGCTAGTAAGGAGGGCACTACATTCTTCGGTCAAAGCTACAGTCTCAAACTCACCCAACTTTCTCCTTTTGTTCAAAATATACTTTAAAAATTTAACATAGCTTGGCATTTGCTCGAGAGCTTCTACCAAGGGTATGTTAATGTGAAGTTGTTTAAAAATGTCTAAGAATTGTTTAAATTGAACATCGACATTTTTCGGCTTCATTCTTTCAGGAAAAGGAATACTTCGTGGGTCGATTTGAGTTTGCTGTGGTATTGGCTTTTGAATAGTAGGCTTTGGGACAGGTCCAAGAGTGGGAAGGTCAGGGATGTCGGTCCTCACTGTGGGGATCACAGTGACTTGAGGAGTGCCCACTGTGGGTTTTTTAGGCGAATCATCAGATTCACAAATGATATTTTTCAGATCCTTTCCACTCCTTAGAGTTATGGACTTGACATGTTCTGGTCCTTTTCCTATCACCCTAGCTTGCTCGGTATCACTCGGTAACGTTCCTGGTGGTCTATTCTTAATTTCAACGGCTAGTTGTCCTACTTGAGTCTCTATGTTCCTAATGGCTGCTTGGGTTTGATTCATAAAACCTTTGAGAATTGACTCGATCGATTGTTGAACCTCAGCTGGTTGATTGGGTTGTGGTTGGTATGGTTGTGGGGACTGCCCACTGTGATGTGGGGACTGCCCACTGCGATGTTGCTGAAATCCAGGGGGATTGTATGGTCTTTGATGGATATGACTCGGCCCTTGGGGTTGGAGTCCTTGATTACCAGACCAAGAGAAATTCGGATGATTTCTCCAACCTGGATTATAAGTCTGCGAATAAGGGTTGTTCATCGGGTTGGTCCCTATAACATTAACAGATTCGGGATTTGCTGGGCAAAAATCAAAAACATGCTCCTCTCCACAGAGGGAACAGTTTTCAGGGAGATGTGTTGTGGAATTGACTTGGCCTCGATTTTGATTTAAAACGATTTTTGTCAAGGCCACTAATTGTGCATTCTTGGTTTTGAGTGCTTCGGAATCGATGATGTTGGTTTTTGGCATGGGTGCTCTTGGATTTGACCATTCGGTATTGTTGTTGGACACTTTTTCTAAGATTTGATATCCTTCGTTGTAGGTCATACTCGTAAATGTTCCACCGGCTGTTGCATCTAAGATGATTTTGGCTGCATTGGAAAGACCATTGTAAAAGGTCTCCAATTGGATGCAATGTGGGATGCCATGATGTGGGCACTTTCGAAGTAAATCTTTAAATCGTTCCCATGCATCCGAAACAGCCTCATCTTCCTCTTGCCTAAACAAAATGATATCATTTCGAAACCTAACATTCCTTGTTGGAGGAAAGTATTTTTGCAAAAATCTATCGGCAAGCTCTTGCCAAGTGGTTATCGAGTGAGGTGCATGTGCGTTCAGCCAATACTTCGCCTTGTCCCTTAATGAAAAAGGGAACAGCCTTAGTCTTAATGCCTCATCACTAACACCTTGCAACTGAAAGGAATCTATCATTTCTATAAAAGATTTTAAGTGCGAGTGCGGATCCTCAGATGGCGATCCTCCAAATTGACCCATGGCTTGGATCATTTGAAACATCACTGGTTTGAGTTCAAAATGCGTTGCAACAATATTGGGTCTCAAAATTCCGGAGCTTAAATCACCAACTCCGGAAGTAGCATAGTCCCGTATTTTTCGATCTTTGCTATCGGCAATCGTGATTGTGGTCTCCACTACAGGTGGCGGTATTGCAGCCATGTTCACAGTGGGGATCACAGGGGGTTGTCGATTTCTGTTTTTGCATCTTCTTCGAAAAGTTTTCTCTATTTCAAGATCGATTGGTAACAAAGGTTCGTGTTGTTGCCTTGGCATGCAACACGAAAAGCTTAGAAAAACGAGTTACTCGGGCTCGAACAAAAACTAATGTCTTGAGATTTAAAATCACGCCAGTCCCCGGCAACGGCGCCAAAAACTTGGTACATGCGAAATATGTGTTTTAATCGCAGTGGGTTGCAAACTGTCCACAGTGGGAAGTGCAAGTGTACACTGTCCACTATGATCGTCACAGCAAGTAATAGTTGGTAAAATACCAGAATCGAATCTACAGAGACTGGACAATCAAGACAATACGGTTCTCATGAGCTCCTTTTACAAGTTTCAACTAGAGAGGAAAATAATACTTTGGTTTGGTTTGGTGAAATGGCTATTTTAACGATTTTACTAAGATTAAAAAGGAGGAATGTAGGTTAGATTTTCCCTAGATTTTATACCAAATACTCGGTCCTAAAAATGATCCTTATATTCGAGGTGGGCATTTTCGCTAGAAAAGCCCGGTTACAAAATACTCACACCGTTAGATAAAAATCCCATACTCTTAGTACTTGTTGTTTTGTCAATGGTAATCTCTAAATGGACCTTTTCAGGCCTCGATGGAATGTGTAGAGACAAATACTCTAAGTGTTTTTAATACACAAATTAGCTTGCCTACTACTCCAGTGGGCAGAGATTAGCTCACTATGCCGACCTCACTTTCATAAGTGTCATAAGAATTCTTTCGAATCCCCTAGCATCATTCAGGCTCGTGTCACTGCGTTCTACTTATTTCTAAGTTAAGAACTAGACTTTAGATCCTTGCAAGTGATCGGCTTGTTCGCATCCTTGGGTAAATATCGAGAATGAATGACCAAAACAACAAATATTCTAAGTATAAAGATTACTCAAGCATTTTTAATAAAATCCAGGTACTTCTCTTTCCTACATCCCAAAGGATGTTTAGCCTAGCATTTCCGATGTAAAGAAAACAAAAGATGAAGATTTGCACATAATAAAACTGAAAGTGACTTGAATTAACTGCTCACAGTGGGGAACGAGAAGTCGTCCCTGCACTGTGTAATACGAACTACAATTTAAACTAAGAAAGTAAATTACTGAAAATTAAAGGTAGTTACTGCAGTAAATAAAAGACTAAAGCTAATGTGGTAGTTGAGAGAATTTAAGACTAAAAGTATTCAAGGATGATCACCAAGCATGCATTTAATGGCACCGAAGTGCTCCTTTATATACTAGGAGAAGGAGTTGGGTATTACACAAAAGAGGTGGGTCTTCCAATGGGTAAAGACTGCTGAGTTGTGGCAGAATTCAGCTCCTTGTGCAATTCTTTTATCCAATGGTCCCTTCTCCAAGTCAATCTCCAAGTACAAAGAGGTGTACTTGATGTTATCTTCAATGAGAACTACCTTGTACTTCTCCAGCCATTTCTCTGCCATATGAACCTTCCTCCTCCAGAAAATTAGATCCCAACTAATAGTTTCTTTTTGATCAGTTCGAATAGTGGGGACCCGGAGTGGGCACAACAGTGGTCACTACAGGATAAAACGTGAAAAACACCCAAATTCCACCAAATAATTCATTAAAAACTATGGTTCACTCCTTTTGCTCATTTTCGAGAATTATAACAAGAATGGGGGTTTTTAGAAGTGAAATGGCTAAAATTGACAAAAATAAAGTGGAAAATAAATGGAAATAATAACTCTAAAAATAGAGTTATCAAAAGGTCTCTTAAAAAGTTCCGTTTTCTGAAAATCACGAAAAAGGACTCACCATAGTTATCCGGACAGTATCCGGACTCTCCTGTTATCCGGACAGTATCCGGGTCGGGTGTATCCGGGTCGGACATGAACCCGGACAACACCCGGGCTATAAAAGTCACCCGGGCCCCTTATTTTTCCCCATCCGGACTTCTTGACCTAAACCCTAAACCCCACGCTCTCTCTCTCTCTCGCTCAGACAACTCACGAACTCCCGATCTGCACTCGTTTTCACTATCAACTTCAGGTATGATGCTCGACTCTCTTTCTCGAACACGGTCAATCGAATTTTGTTCACATTGCATTACCTACAGACCCTGATTTGGTCGATTTACCTTTAACCCGAAACCCAGTTTCGGGTTCACAAGATTTGTGGTTTGTCAGTCGTAATATTGATAGGAAATACTATCCTTGTAGTCTAGAATGATACTTGTCACTTCTAGCTGCACTCACACTAGCATTGAATCACAGTCTGCTCAATTAGTCGCTAAAGGGGTTCGTCCGGACACATTCATCGTGTCCGGACACATTCATCGTGTCCGGACACATTCAAGCCTATGACATTTCATCCGGACATACTCAACTCCCGGAAACCTAGTTGTCCGGAAACCTTAGGGTTTCCGGTAAGTTCAACTCCCGGGTAGTTTTGAGGGTCCGGACACAATCCTATCCGGTAAACTAGCGTATCGGGGGACCTCTGTCCGGATAATCCTTTTTATCCGGACACTTGCATATGTTAATCCGGACAACCCTGTTATCCGGAAACTTTGAGCTGTCCGGACACCCTGCATATGTTTATCCGGATTCCTCTGCTGTTGTGTCCATTCTGTACCTGTTTTCTCCCTAGCAGTCCTCAATCTATCTCAGATTGAGCCATTCAACGCAAAGGTACGCACCGACACTTGTTCTTCTGATTAAGTTCCTAACTGTGTGCCATTTTGACAGATTTATACATGGCGGAACAACAAAATCCGGAAGACCAAATTCCTCAGGAGGAGGAAATCATCGACGAAGTAGCAGATGCTGCCTTGGTTGATCCTGACCATGGCATCGAGTTGGAGGCCAACAATCATTACTTGGACCCGGCGCTGTTCAGACCTAACCCGCAACATCAGGTCATTCTAGACATTCTGATGCACCATCCCATACGCGAGGCACTCACTCGCACCGCCGACGTTCCTTTGATCTACGTTCTACAAGTCTGGCTGACGGCACAAGTCTGTACGGTTGGCAATACACAGACCATCACGGCGCAGATTGACAACCACCCATTTACTCTGACGCCCGACTCCTTTCGCAGACTACTGTCTCTACCGGAAGCCACTGCCAACAACCATGAACGGTATGATCCTACCGTTAACGATGCCACACTATGCGCACAAATGTGTGCTCTTGGTTACAACTCCGACCTTCAACAACCCTCAGTCTTCAATCTCAAGTTCCTGGCGCCAATTTGGTACACGCTCTTCACCATACTCAACCGCTGCCTATCCGCCCGATGGAAAGGTATTGATCAATGTACCGGCGACTTTCTGCGACTTGTTCACGCCGTGTGCTACCACCGCCACGTCGACTTCGCCATGATAATCTGGCGTGAACTTGTGACCACTATTCGACACATCGGCGGAACCAAACAGAAGAAGTTCCTCCCATACCCACGTTTCCTATCGCTTGCAGTTCGTCAGCACGTGGATGCGAATCCAGCCATTCCAAGACGTATTACACATCCGGTATGCCCCATCAGACACCTCCAATTCATGGTGATCCGCAACCCATCCGATGCGGTCGCCTCGCCCATTCCTGCCGCCCTACTAGCCATCGCCGATCCCGCTGCACCAGGGGTAGTTGGTTATAGGGGAGAGTTAGGAATTCCCATGGTCCAGCCAGAGCCGGAGGGACCTGCCCAGGGAAATAGGCCTGAGGGACGTGAGGGTCCAAGGACGAGAGGAGGAAGGGCCCGACAAGCGGGTGCTGTCGGGCGGGGAACGTTAGTTGTGAGAGGAAGGGGACTGAGAGTAGGTGGTGCAGTGGAATCGCGACCCGGTTCCAGCTCAGCCCAAGCCGGTCAATCCTCCAGACCAATTCTACATCACTCGACCGAGCCTTATATCACCGAACCCCCGTCACCATCTCATGATGTTGAATACGTGGAATCTGACTCCACGGACTCCGATACCGACCAAAACATATGCCTGAGACAAATACCTCACGGTATCGGACCCAACCCTGATTTTACCGTTGGCATCCCACTTGAATCACCTCCACATACTGGAACCAGACCTATCACTAGGACATCTGAGGGAGAAAACGTAGAGGAGTTAGATCATGCGAGACGGAGAGAACTGCGTTCAAAGTTGAACCAGGAAAGATCGAGCCGTAAAGATAACGAGTCTCAAGAGCGACCCCAGCCGAGTGATATCCAGGTCACCACATCTACTATCCCGTCTCATCCGTTGGGACGGGGTATTGAAACAGACTCCGTGGACCTAGCGGAGCAATTGCACGACCCCCATAGCCACTCATCCGTCTCTCAAAAGACGGGTGTTTCAGTCTTACACGGGGATTCAGCACAACTTCCACCGGACCCTCATTCGAAGGGTCAAGGTGTTGAAATAAGAGACCAGCAGCCCCCGGTCTCGACTTCTTTGCGTGCACCATCGAGTCTAGAGCCTATTGTTACTGAACATTCTTCGGCTAGGACACTCGAAGCTGAGCAACACCAAGTCGAGACTCTTCGTGACTCGACTGGAACCACCGTAGTGTCTTCACCTCTTGGTGAAACACAAGGATCGGCGGGAAATCCTACCACAGCTAACATCACGCCAACTGTGAATGTAGGTGGCTCTACCCCTGTGGTAGACGCCTCAACGGGTAACCTAAGTGGTCCCGGAGTTATTCACCCCGACTTTGTGTCGCAAGGGTCCCTGGACAGCACCCTCAAGGCTGTCCGCGAGGCACTGGAACAGCATGTCACCGACGAGATCGCCAAAGCCTTCAAAGGCAAAGCAAAGTCCGTTGACGCCGAAACCGCACCACCACATCCACCGACATTTGCTCAACCTATCTATTCGGTGGATACCTTAAAGACGATGCTTCTGGCCCAACTGCTCCAGGAATCCGACACAACCGCCTCGACTGAAGCAGACCTGATTTCAGTTCTTCGCTCCCAGGTAACTGCTCTAGCTTCATCTATCACATCCCGTCTTGACTCCATTGACTCGACCCTCAACGACTACAACAAAGCGCTCGCCACACTGTCTGAGAGGGTTCGCTCACTAGAAGACACCTGTAAGAGTCAAGTCGGCGGTCTCAAACGCAAGCACGATGACCAGGATGATCCTGATCACCGTGAGGGGGAGAAGCGTCTACGCCAAACCGAGACCGCCCAGATAATGACTGCCGAAACTACAACTGTGGTTCATCAGGAACCCCCAACTGCGGCAACTTCAACAGAAACACCCGAAGCCGAGTTGCCATTAGCACAGATGGTCATCGACATGAATATTTCAGATAACGAAGCCCCAATGGTTGAAAAGCCCGAGGGTACAACATAGGAATTGGTCGCACAAGAACCATCAGACATGCCAATGCTCACCATGATTGATCCAGCATGTGAAACCAACCCGGAAACCGAAGACGCATGGTACGAAAAAGCTGCCAGAGCCGTAAACTTCGAGGTAAACTTTGTGTTTCCCACTGATGAAGACGACAACGTTGATTACGACCAGTTTCTGCTTCGGAATTTCTATGGTACGCCTCCCGTTTACTCGACTCAACCCGCTACGACTTCAGATCGACCCGAAAGCTCAAATGCAGAAATCCCGACATCTCCTCAGCAAACGACAGCTCCTGATCTTCCTCCCCCTCCTCAGCAACAAAACCGTTGGGAGAAGATCAAGGTCCTCATTCCTCATCTGGAGGAATCTCTGAAGAAGCTGTTTGTACACAGAATTCGCCCGATTGAGCCGACCTTCTGTCTTGGCATCTACAGTCCTGATCCAGCACGCCAACTCCGATACGTAGAAGACATGAAGCGGTGTCTCCCGAGAGACCAGGTTCGAACCAAACATAAAATTTCAGAGGTGCTAAAGATTCAGTCAAACCGAATTATGAAGATCGTCTTTCCCGTGTTCACTGTTCGACGTGAAGACGGAAAAGAATGGATTTTTTCTGAAGCTGACTTTAAGCATCTCCATCCGTTCGACCTCCTGGTTATTTTGAGAGACCTTCACACCAGAACCATCCGACCGCTTGCTGTAACAAAGGCGCTCGAAGCGGTTCTTCGATTCCTCGTCCGTTCTATTATGATCTCTTATCTTACGGACTTTCAAATGGCAATCGAGAACCGAGCGAAGAAGGTAAATCTGCTCAAACCGAATCTGAAAGCTCCTGAACTGTCAATGTATCCCGAGAATGCAATGTTTCTTCAACCGGAATTTGGGATCGTCTTCCTCAACGCTCAGAAAGAAAAGAAGTTTATGAGGTTCAGTCAGGTAGATCGATTTTGCGACGGCACACTGCTCAAAGTTCAAGACGCTCTTCGGAAGATCATCAAGCACGAATCCGAAAATCCAAAGGTATCCTATGTACCCAATCTGAATGAAAGAACTGCTCAGACTGTTTTGGATATGGTTGAAGAACGTCTCGACTACCGTCGCGCCATCAGATTCTTCGAGGTTCACTTCGCATTGCGCAAACGATACGTATTCAACTGGCAAGAGATCGAGCGCGAACTCGAACTTCAAATCAAAGGGGGAGATTGTTAGGGTAGAATTTATGTTGATTTTAAGTTCAAGGGTTTGAATTGTAATTGTTTAAAGTTAGTCCATAGTGAACGGGCCGTGGGCTTGTTAACCACGGGCCCGAGGTATATAATGTTGTATTAGCCTAGAAAAATAGGTTAATCGTCCTTTTAGCTTTCTAAACTCATTGTAATATTCTCTCTGAAAGCATAATACAGGGATGACCAGTTGAAATCATTCTCTTTCATTGTTTGATATTTTCGATTTCATTATTGTTGCACGGATCTGGATTCTATAGTTGTTCTTCATTTCCTATATTGTAAACTCTTCTCTTTATCAATCAATACAAAGATTATTGCTATTATTATTGTTACTTGTTATATCTGGGTTCCAACAGTGATGATGCCAGAGCATATATCCAAAATGGTGCTCTAGCCTTTGCTTTTATAGTTTTCGAGTGCCTTAAATGTCTTCATAAAGTCTTCTTTGATAACAGTCGTAACGGTCGATGAATTCAATGCTCGTTATTGCATTTGTCGGTTATGTCCGTTGGTCATTAATTGTCATTGACCCTGCATTAAACACTAAAAAACGTAACAGTAATTTCATGCGTTAGTCGGTCGAGGTCGTGAGGTTCCACATGACGGTCGAGTGTCGCGAGTAACATTCGACTTCAACTTTGGTCAAAAGATAAAGTGTTTATGATTTGACTTTATTGTGGAAAAGTGTAATAAATGTCCTCAGTGTTTTGGTCGTGGTCGAGACTGGTGAAATTTTGCCCAAACAGTACTCCTGGGTTCTTTCGACATCGATAATCCTGTTAACAAAGTTTGTCGATCAGAGAAACCCCAAATGTCCCAATTCTTCCTAGGCTTCCTAGCTATGGATTTACGACGCATGCAAAGAAGAAGATGCCGTACCTTATATAGGCGCTCTAAATCCTCGAATACTCTAATTCTAATCAAGATCTTGCAGGTTTGGAAACGAATCGCTGAAGAATAGCAAGAAAATATCTCTCTTAAAAATCTCTGAAAGCGTAAAATGGAAAAGATCCATCGTGGGTCTCTATTTATGTAATCGATCGTGCCAGGCCGAGTCCCTCGATGATCGACACGTACCCTTACATTTTCGTATGCACGCACGGATCGTCGACACCTGGCAATGACAGCTGGTAAGCATGATCGTGTGTCAGCGTGACGTCACGATCTTATCCTCTTTTCGACTTCCTCTTTAGTTGGAATTGGACCGATCCAGTTCCAAGGCAATTGAAGTGACTTTTGACACGTGTCACGACCCTAGACGTCCGACTGACAAAATTTAAAATTCGAATTTGCCACTCTATTTTTAAATTTTAGGGGCAAACTGTTTGGGTAAAATTTCACCAGTCTCGACCGCGACCAACACAGGAAAAACATTTATTACACTTTTCCATAATAAGGTAAAATCATAGTACTCTATCCCCTTATCGAAGTTGAAATCAAAAGTTATTCACCTCACGACACTCGACCACGACGTCGTCTAGCTCACACGACCGTCGTATGGAACCTTGCGACCTCGACCGACTAACATGTGATATTTCTGTTACGTTTTCAGTGTTTAAATGCCGGAATCAATGTCATTGATGATCAACGGCTATAACCGACGAAGGCCTTTATGAGCATTTAACTCAGCGTCCGTTACAACTGTTACACGAAGCTTTTATGGAGTCAATAAAGGCATTCGAATACTATAAGTACAAGTATTCCATCCTCATTCCGCGTATCATCTGACATCTGAAAAGATCCGAACTCCGAAGAACACTTGAAGCAAAGAATTCTCTCTCAAAAGATCGCTCACGACGCACGACCTACACGCACGACGCATAGTCCATACACTCGATTCACTCATTTTTCACACATGATACACTTGTTATTTTACATTTAAAGTCTTTTCTTTCATTTGTATTGTAATCACTGTACGATCGACACCCGAAACACAAGGATATCTCCCATGTTTGGCGACCATAGTGCAGCGACGACCTCCAAAGTCGTCCGCGGGTTTTTTCCTCGTTGAGGTTATTCCCGCGTCACCAAAATCCTTGTTTCATTTACTTTTTCTGTCTTTGTCGAAAGATTCCCATTCTTTAGTTGTTAAGCTCCACAATCAACCTTAAGTTATCCTTCTGGACGATTTTTGGCATTAACCGTACCGATCGAACTTGCCAACGTCCCAACGGATGATGTCAGTTCTCCAACCGCATTGTCCATCTTCGAAACCAACTTCATCATCATCTCCTCCAATCCGAACTTTTTGTCCCCTCCTTTCCCTTCTTCTTGCCTTCTTTGGTTGTAACCTGGAGGACGATAAACATTAGTAGATTGAGTAGATTGAGTAGAAGGGTTAGAGTTATTACCGTACTGGTTTTGTTGCTGTTATCGTCTCTTTCTGTGCATTCTGTGGTTGGCTCCACGAGAAGTTGGGATGTCGTTTCCATTAGTAGATTGAGTAGAAGGGTTAGAGTTAGTAGATTGAGTAGAAGGGTTAGAGTTAGTAGATTGGAACATTAGTAGATTGAGTAGAAGGGTTAGAGTTATTACCATACTGGTTTTGTTGCTGTTGGAACATCGTCTCTTTCTGTGCATTCTGTGGTTGGCTCCACGAGAAGTTGGGATGTCGTTTCCATCCCTCATTGTAAGTGTTAGAGAACGGGTCGTTACTCGGCCGGTTATTCCGGTTTTGCAGAAATTGCACTTGCTCTGGTGGAGGCAAGTCTTGAGAAGAACCCATTGGCTCTTGACAGCCCATATCTCCTTGGAAAGTTGGCTGAATCACTGTTCCCTTCAGCTGGTTCGTGATGGCCGCCAATTGTGCTTTAATGGCTTTCAGTTCGTCAGTCTCTTGCACACTTGCCACCCTTCTAGTGGCCGCCCGAGGTGTGGCATAACTATGTTCCGCGAGATTCTCAATCAGCTCATACGCGTCCTCGAATGACTTATTCATTAATGCATACCAGCGGCGGCTGTGATGTCATTCTTGAACTGTGGATGCAGTCCTCCAAAGAAAGTTTGGATGGCCATCCAATCTTGTAAACCATGGTGGGGCCATTTTTTTAGCATCCCCTTGTACCTCTCCCAGGCCTCGTATAGTGACTCTTGATCCCATTGAGAGAAGTGAGTGATGTCTGACAGCAGTTGGGCCGTTCGCCCCAGTGGAAAGAACTTGTTGAGAAAAGCGTTCACCATTTCATCCCAAGTTCGAATTTGCCCGATTGGCAAATTCTCCTCCTAAGTGGTTGCCCGATCCCTCAGCAAAAATGGGAACAGGCGTAACTTGATCGCATCTGGACTCACACCGTTCACTTTAAAAGTGTTGCAGATCTTCTCGAACGTCCTCAAGTGACTGTGTGGATCTTCAGCGGCTGAACCTCCGAACATGTTTGGCTGCACTAATTGAATGGTGCCAGTCTTGATTTCAAAGTTGTTTGCTACTATCGGAGGTACATATAGCCCTCGTTGTGCGACCCTATGTTCGGGTTGGCGAACGCTCTCATAGGAACCCTTGGTGGTGGTACGTTGTTGTTGGGATTCCAGATATTGTGACTGTGGTTAATCGGAATCTCGTTGTTAACTGGAATCTCGTTGTTGAGATTGTTGTTGAGATTCTGATTGATGGGAATTTCATTGTTGTTCATCGGAATCTCGTTATTAACAGGGATCTCCTGGTTGATTGGCATTTCTTGATTAACCGGAATTTCCTGATTGATGATGTTCTCCATTTCTTGCTGATGTCTGAGTCTAGCCTGTCCCCTTAGTCTCCTTGCAGTCCTCTCGATCTCTGGATCAAATGGTTCTAGTTCACCAGAGGAACTCCTCCTTAGCATAAACTAGAAGTGACCTGCAATAAGGAAAGAGTCACAAGTTAGCTCTTGTGTCAATGAATTAGCAGGGAAATTGGATAGCAATTGCGAAATAGAATAAAAATAAAATAGAAATTGCAATGAAAAGAAAAATGTTCAATGTAATAATTCCTACAACTGGTAGTGATATTAACACAAAACAAGTTCCCCGGCAACGACGCCAAAAACTTGATAGACGGATTTACACCCCCTTTGACTAACCGCAAGTGTACGGTGTCGTCTCAAGTAATATGTACGTAAGTACGAGTATCGAACCCAAAGGACCCAGGTGTTAAGTACCACAATGACTGTATTAACTATTAATTGAACGGTCGAAAATTGGTTTAGTTTGAATTTCTGAAAAACTAAAATATTAAAGCACACGAAAACGTAAACAAGTTGATTAATTGGGATGTCTAGAGAGAAGATGGAGGGTTGGAATCTGAATGGATCAATTAATAAGAACTCTAAATGACTTATGATTGGTTTTAATAATCAATAAATTGCAAAACCCAGAATCATTGCACTCTTTCAAGCTACAATGAAAATTAACTTAATTAAGAATTGCTTATCTCTCGATCTCACAATTGAATTAAGTTAAGGAATAAGGTTGAGAGCACAACACCGAAGGAATTGGTATATCTCTATCCAATTCCTATCGGTGACAATTGAATCCGACCTAAACTTGAGGATTTTCTCAAACGAACTCAAGATTTGCAAAATCGTTAAACAAGTGATCAATTTATTAAACGCAGTAAGCATGGATTCAAAAGCTTCATCCATCTGTTAAAAACCAAAACACGAATCATTCAAAATCCACATCTATGACCCAAACGTCATCCAACGAGATTCTCATGTTAGGGGTGTAAGAAGGATATCGAAAGGTTACAAAAGATGCAAAAGCTATCATTGTATACACTTTAAAATAATTCATAATTTTGATCAAATATCATATGTGATATCTATAACTATTTCATAATTTTTTTCATAATTTTTTCTCTATTTTTTGGATCCATGTTTTGAATTACATGTGATTAGCGTCATTTAACAAATGATTTATTACGTATCACATATGATCCACTATATGTGAATTTTTGTACATATCACATAGCATATTATCACATTTGATAATCGTAGATATTTTAGTTAATCGTGTGATTATGTATATTTATATTAATAGATTGTTTATGATGTAAATATTATCATATGTGATTATACGTCATTTATATTTAGACGTATATTATTATATGTGATATGTTCAAATATTCATATAGTGGATCATATGTGATACATAATAGATCATGTGTTAATAAAGTTAATCACATATGATTGAAAACGTGAATTCAAAAATTAAAGTTAACTTTGTGAAAAAGATATTGATTGTGGATATCACATGTGAATTTGATTAAATATATGGTTTTTTTAATCAAAAATGTGTTTAGAAAAAAAAAATATTAAACTTGATAAAAAAATTATGAATTTATAAAAATTAAAAAAGAATAAATTTAAAAGATATAATGAGATTTTTAAGGAATTATCCATTTCAAAATGGTAATTATCCTAATTTCTAAAAACACTTTTTATTATATATTTTTTTTAATTAATGGAATATGTGGCTCATATTCCTTCTCGCATATTGACTGTCTTCTCGTTTGAAATGCAAACAACTTTTATTTTGCAAACCGTGCAAACCGTCGATTTCATTGGTTAAGTTAATGAAATTGGTTCATGAAGTTGTTTAATTAGGTGAAATTGTTTCATATAATTCTTTTCTTAATGAAATTGTTTCATATTTTTGTGTTTTTATGTAGTTTCATGTATTTTTCTCATTTTAGTGAAACTGTTTCATGTATTTTTCCCGGTCTAATGAAATTTTCTCATTTTTACATGAAAAACACAACTATATGAAACAATTTCATCAAGAAAAGAATGATATGTAACAATTTCATCAAATTAAACATTTTCATGAATCAATTTCATCAACATATCCAATGAAATCGATGGTTTGCACGGTTTGCAAAATAAAAGTGGTTTGCAAATGAAACTACCCATATATATATATATATATATATATATGGTCCCCTTCTTTTGCTAACCAACTTATTGGTAATAACCATGCTAACCAACCATTAACCAATCAGATTGCTCTTTTTATTTATGTTCATTTACACGCTAACAAGGGTAAAATGGGTATCATTTTAATTTCCACTTTCCTATTTTCTTCCATATTTATCTCACATTTAATAACTGGTTCTACATTCCTATTTTATATCCAATTTTTCCTCTTAATTAGTAAATGTAGTTATCTAATCTATGATTTTCAAAATTATATTAATTCAAAATATATTTTTAATATCAAACAAGATATCGATGAGGATATGGTATTCGATTAATACATTTTTTTTTCTATAAATCAGTTCTTTGAGACATTGTGCATATATGCAGATGTGCATATGTGCACATATGCATATGTGCAAAATCCATCTCAGACTAAATCCTCTCGCTTGGTTTTCGTTCTTCACAAACCCAAATTGTAGTCAATTTATACAATGATCAGTTGCTTGAAAATCGAAACACAACGAATGAACCATAACATATATTTGTATGAATGAACCCTAATTTTAATCTAACACAACCAATGAACCCCAACTTTAGTGTAACCCATCGAATGAACCCCAATTTTTTTCGAACACTACGAATGAACCCCAAATCTAACCCAACGATTGAACCCCATGTTTTATCGAACCCAACGATTGAACCCTAATTTTTATCGAACCTTAAAAGTGGTCGATTGAACCCCAAGTTTATCGAACATTAACAGTGCCACAATGGTCGATTGAACCCCAATATTTTCGAACATTAACAGTGGTCGATTGATATTAGATTAACAGTCGATTGAACCCTAACTTTTTCGAACCCTAATTTTTATTGAACATGCCTCTCATAACTTCGTTCCAGCCATGCTTGTCGATTGAAATTAGCTTCCAATATCGTCTTGATCTCCTTCGAGAATCTCGTTGATCGAAGATATGAATAGAGGTTTTGTTGATTTTGTTCGATAATATCGTGGTTTTTGGTTGAAGATACCCACGATTTTTTATTTTTTTTGGAAGAGATGCGATAACCATCCCCCGATAATTAGGTGATTCCATTTTTAATATTTATTGTTTTGGACAAAAATGCCCCTACGCACTTATGCACAAATGTCAACCTTCTCTTTTTTAATTTTGGATAATGTAATAATCATTGATTTAATTATAACCGTTGATCTTAATAATCTATGGTTATGATCGGTTAGCACGGTTAATACCAATAGGTTGGTTAGCAAAAGAAGGGATCTATATCTATATCTATATATATATATATATATATATATATATATATATTTGGATTGATGATTTTATTGGAAATTATGCATTTATGTTTGACATAATGAATTTATTAATGCAGCTGAAGGATACAACTTTAGAACTCAAATTGCAGTTTTGAAGATTCATCAACATGAAGAAAATTTGATCAAGGAGCATTCCTTAATGAAGATATATGCACAACAGGTATCGCAATTGTCGGCAACAAAAGGGATTTTGCGGTTACAATTAATTTCCAAACTGTGAAAAAAATCCAAGTTGACTTTCAGGGACGGAACACAAGCTTTCCAACCACGGGGGTCGGACCTAATATATTATATGTTTTTAAAATACAAAATAGACGGTCCTAAGTCATAACATAGTAAACTCTAATACTAAACATTAAATATGAAAATGTCTAATATTTCTCATCAAAATGGAACCCGTCGATCTTTCGCGGCCTTGAAATCTTCCACAATCTCCTCCAAACTAATCTTTTCAGCAACTTCCCTTTCGATAAACAAAACCAACGAGTCATTTAGAAACTCATCTTCCGTTTTATTTCGTATTCTTGTTTTGACAATATTCATTTCTGAAAATGATCTCTCGGTTGTCGCGGTAGAAACTGGAAGAGTAAGTAATAGATTGATTACTTGAAAAATCATATCAAAAGTGGTTTCTCTTCTAGTCCTTACTAACCATTGACACAATTCTGCAATAGATGTCAACTTCTTATAATCTGAATGTTGAACGACATCAATATGGTAATGTTGAAGTTGCATTTTCATAATCGTTTTCTCTTGATCACTGAAATCTTCATGATAGAACTTCTCTACTAGTTGACGTACATCATCACTTCGAAAAGTTTCATACGCATTTTTTGGATCTAGAGTTGAAGCAAGACGAAGCAACTCCATGGAACTATCACTGAAGCGATGATCTAATTCCATTAACTGACAATTAATTGCTTCATAAAAAATATCCACTCGGTAATGATGCTCAAGTGTATGATCACTATGTTCATTACGAGCCCGAGCCCCTCTGCGTAAGTAGGAAGAAGACAAGTCAGGAATATCAATGTTGCGTACCTGACAAGAAAACAAGTTAGGATTCTGACAAGTTAGGAAGATTCACTTGATAACGATGTTCGAGTGTATGATCACTATTTCACGTACCTGACAAAATGACTTAACAAGGCAAAGCAAATTATCCCATCTTTCATCTTTCATTTTTTGTAATAATATTTTCGTAGATGCAACCAGCCTCAACGCGTTAAAAATAGCTTGATCTTTTCTTTGTAAAGCCTGACAAAGTAAATCAGTGATCTCCATTATTTCCTTTTGAAGATGCAAGACAAATATGAACTTAAATGTCGTTATAGACTCATATGCTGAATCTGCATCTCCTTTGATTGAACCGGTTCCTTCCTCAACAATTTTGAGTAAAACCTCGCATGTTGGACTAAACATCTTAATCAGGCTAGAAACTGATCTGAGATGAGAACTCCATCTAGTATCTCCGGCTCGTTGCAATGTACCGATTTGATTGAGACCTCTACCGGTCTCCAATTCATCAATAGAAACCCATGAATTGTAGGGGTAACCGGAACACTATCTTCGGGGTCTTGAGAAGAAGAACTAGCATGTTTTCTTTTAAAAAAACCCATGAATTGTAGGTTGAGTTTTCATCTTCATCTTATCATCTACATGTCAAATATATATATATAACACCAATCAAACAACATAAACAATTTCAAACAAATTTAAACAAAATTAAACCCAATTAAACAATTCTAAACTAAACCTAATCACTAATTTAACAATTTCAAAGTTTAAACTAAACCTAATCACTAGACACTAATTAAACAATTTCAAATTCAATAAACATTCAAGCAATAGCATAATATTGCAAATGGGTAAATCTAAAAGCATTTAATTTTGAAATAGAAAACTTGAATAAAATGATATAAAACCTATGATTTGGGGGTTGTATTTGATGAAGATGAGGTTACATTCAAAGGGATTCCACTTGGATTAATGAGATATTGAGGATTTGAGGTTTCTGAGAGTGTGTTGTACTGTTGTTCCTCTGCACCGAGAGAGATAACCATGGGGTTTTTTTTCACTTTTTGGCTTATGGAATTAAAACTAGTCCACTATTCCACTCAAATTGTAATTGAAAGAAATGGATGGTCGGCCACTTATTGAAATTGAAGTTTTATTTATTAGTGGAGGGGCCCATTTAAAATAATAAAAAAAAATCACTAACATTTTTTTTTCTCAATTGCAATTCAAAAAAGCACAGGGGCCTTGGCCCCTACCAGCCACCTATACCATCCGTCCCTGTTGACTTTATTCAATCATCCTTACTGCCTTGATATAATTGCATTGTAAAAGCTTTCACTAATGTGATGCTTTTACATTAAACCGATTACGTGTATGTAAGAAGTTGCATTGATTACTAACTATCTGAGGAGTTTAAGCCTCAAGATATTTACACTAAGTTAGAAGATTCATTATCTTGTCAAGAAAGATGATATTGTAAGACAACTATTTCAATGGGTCCATAACTATTTTCATAAAAAAAATTGAGCAGCGGTATTGACGATGACAACTTGTCTCTATCAATGTTCTAAATGGTACGAGGCATGACATGGCGGCGAGGCCACAACATTTTTTAAGGCGTGACTTATGGTAGCAAATCTCTATATCTTTTTTTTTGAACGGCAATGCGGCATCGAACCCACGAACGACTACCACGAACACACGCACACACGCACGCACACCGTCCCGGCGGTATCGGGCATCCAAGGGCAGCCCACTAATCCGCCGCGTCCGCAGCCCAGCTTACGCTTGGGTTATATAAAAAATATGTTTTGTAGGGTGCGTTTGGTATGCAGACATGACATGACAGAACAGGACGGGACGTGACAGAACATGATAGGACGGGACATAACTGAACAATTGTTCAGCGTTTGGTAAGACAGAACTGGACAGAACAGAACAGATAACATGACCAATTTACCCCTAATAAGTTGTTTATATATTTTGTTAATAACGTAATTTATTAAGTTAATGAAATAACTATTTTTTATAATGAAGTACATATTACAAAATGCAAAATAAAAAGTTTATGTAGTTATTAATTTTTTTCTAACATTTTCTATATTTCTTTACTATGAATATTTTATAATTTACAAAAATTAATCAAAATATAGAAATCATATAAAAATAATATTTTAAGGACATTAAAGTGAAAATTTAAAAAACATAAAAGACAATAAATAACATTTAAGAATGAATAAAATATAAAAAGAATGTATATTGATGCTTTAGAAAAGAATTAGATTTTATTCTAAGACAATATTGGTAAAACAGAAGTCTGTTCCAGTTCCATGGGGTGAGGGTGGAACAGGGTTGTTCCAATTTTTTTTCACTCTATTCCAATCTGTTCCACATAAAGTCCTGCTAAAGTGGAACCTGATTCCTTGTTTTGTTTTGTCCTATCCAGTGTACCAACATGACACACGACAGGACGGGACAAGAACTCAGTGTCTCGCGTTTGGCGCGACATAGGACATGACAACAACTCAATATCGCAAGTTTGATGCGACATGGGACAGGGACAAGAATAGGGACAAGGTGGGACAGGGACAAGAACAAACATGGACAAGGTGTGGCAAGTTAAATTAGGTTATATATTAAAAACTAACAAATAAAACATTAAAATGTAAATGAAAATCAAATATTGCGTTACAAAAGACCGCACATTAGGTTATGGCGTGCCACAAGCTTTACGTGCGTAAGATACAAGCCTTGCTTTTGGCAAACCTTTTAGAACAGTGCTCTAAATTCATATTGATTTTCTTTTTGGCCAGGTTTTGGCTGTAAAAATATAAAATGGACTCAAGTAGGGTTTACAAAGAACTTCAAGATATTACAGCTATTCTTGGCTTGGACGAATTATCCGAAGAGGATCATGGTCAGGGTTTGCTATATGGGCACAATTAGTAGTGTTCAAAGTACTTGAATTTTTATCGGTATGTTGAGTGATTTATGTTGCTTTGTTGCTCATTTATGTGTGTAATCTCATTGATATGATTGCAATAATGTTGAATTTTTTTTACATCCCACCGTTTTACACGGAAACACAACTAATATATTATAATTCATACAGATTCACATGAAAACAGAAAAGAATTGGTGTATGCATTAATTTAACTTTTAACTGTATTTATAAATTAGTGTTACAAGATTTATCAGCATGTAAGTTGCAAAACATGGTGACATTGTATGTTTATGTACCGATATCCCGCAAACAACCCTACGAAAATACAACTTGTGCAAGTAAAAAACAAATATCGTAACAATATCTCCCCATCGAAGTATATCCGCACCATATTATTCTTCGTTAAACGTCACATGCTTTTTTTATATCCATGACCTTCACACAAGTTTTGAAAATGTCTCTGTTCATCAGAAGAATGCCTTCTCCTAATACAAAATTAAATTTAACAAAATAATCCGTCCAACAACTGTACGACATAATAGACCCTTACCACATAATAAATAAAAACGAAATAATGCATATGTTTCATAGACGAAGGATTGTGTGAGAATAGGAGTTAAGCTGAGAAGTGTAAGAAGGGATTTGTACCTTTGATTACTTTTAATTAGTGTTGATCTAATGGTTCAGATTAAGTCCCAAAATAACCCATGAATTAGCTTAGAAAGGAATTTTCAGTTGATCTTCAATTAAGATTGATCCCAGGGTGGAGATACCTTCTTACCTTTCTCACGATAACTACTATTCTTACCGCAAACATACTCTATTGTTCATATTCATGTATGCATATGCATATGCATGTCATATAATATGTTTTTATACCACATATCTCAATTTTCTAAACATAACACAAAAACTCACCCAAACCCAACTTTTGACCTACTGAGCTTATAAATAGTACTCAATTGTTACCTATTACTTTCCAAAATTTAATGCTGTAAACCAAATTAAAGACCATCATGCCTCTTATTATAAACCAACATTATCCCCTTTTTTATATATATCCCATATTCCCATTAAAGAATTATCTTTTGCCAAAATACAATAAACCTATAGTACAATAAAATCTCTAAAATTAGGGGACAAGAAATAATACCTAAAGGATTGTCGGATCTTTGTATCTTTTAAAGATGGTTTCGATATCCGTCATCACATCGGGTGATAAGGGTCTCTCTGTCGTCAAGAAAGCATCAATATCCTCTTTTAGTTGTTCTAGAGACGTTGCACCGATGATTGTGCTTGTCATGAACGGGCGGTCCCTCACAAATCCAAGTGCTAGTTCAACTGGACTCAGTCCATGTTTCTTTGCCATTTCAATGTATTGTGCCGTTGCTTCCTGGCATACAAGAATATATAGCTAATTTTGACTTATAACAAAAATGTTGCAATTAACTTATATTTGTTCACAATGTGTTTGTTTCATATGTATCCGATTCACATACATCATACTCCCCAAAAAAGGAAGTGTCGCAATTTTCATGGAGGAAGGTACATGAGTTTGCAAAAAAGATATTTCTTTTCACCGATACAGTCTCTGTATTTCGTTGGGCGTAAAGGAAACATCTGCGTACATTTTAGCCTACTCTGTGTGGGATTTATTGGGTTTAAGTATAGGATTTAGGCAATAGTTAAATAAAGAATGAAAGAGTACCTTGGCAATGGATTTATTATATCTTTCCATGTATCCAGGAAATAACTGAAGCCTACCCCTTTTGGCAGCTTCAGACTCCAGATCCAAATACTTGCCACTTAATGATCCACCAGCCAGTGGAGAATAACATAGTAACCCCACATTGCAGTTATTTGGGTGACATACTTCAACAAGATCAGCTACAAAACAACAACGTTTCAAGTTACAAACTCGGTATTTTTCTGTGTAGGGATCATTTCAAGCATACCCACAAAATGAATAATAAATAATAATCAAAGTAATACATGTTGCACCTTGTTGTATGTGGTAGATGATAAGAGAAGTTACCTTCAAACTTGCATCTTACTAGCAGACTGTAACTGTTCTGAATGCTGACGATCTTTGGTAGTCCTTCAGCTTTTGCAGCATGAATGAATTCCATGACTCCATATGAAGTTTCATTTGAAACCCCAATGTAGCGTACCTAAGCACCAAAAAGACTTGTTTTTTATGAGCATGTTTTCACATGTGCTTCTCGTTAGCATTCTTATAAATAGCAGGAGAAGAACATAGTCCATATCTATTCAGTCTTCTTTTCCAGCATAATTTGCAGCCTATTCCATAAACTGTCTTATTCACTCTTAATAAATAAAAACACAAAACAAGAACAGTCAAACTGTGGACCCACATGGGAATGTGACTATTTTACCCCTCATACACCACACTTGATGTTTTTACGGAGTTTGCATTTGACAAACAAAGTTAAGAGTGAGATACATCATTACCTTTCCTTCATCAATAAGTTCTTGGAAGGCCCTGAGCTGTTCAATAAATGGAACGCTTTGCCTCCATTTTGATGGATCATAAAAGAACTCGCCAAACAGAGCCACGTAGCGATCCGGCCTGGGGAGGAATTAAATAAAAAGTGTATAGTTTTCAAGCTTGATTCAATTATAGTTCATGAAGATATTATTAGATGCAATCATGCAATATCAAACGCTTTGATGTAACAATGGCCTTATGAAGCTCACCAATGAATTTGTAATAAATCGATGTAATCAGTTCCAAGACGCTTCAAGCTTTTCTCCACACTTTCTTTGATGTTAGCAGCATCAACCCTTACAATTTCTGCATTGTCTCGTATGTAACTTGATCTTTCTGAGTAACCAGCGACTTTAGTGGCCAATATAATCTGCAATATACCAATTCCCCAAAGTGGAAATGAAGGTCATGATCAGTTAATAGTTAAATCAATAAATATGTGGTCTATTCAACTTGAGAGACAATTACTATTTGTACAAAAGAGCAAAATGGTTCCATTGTTCAATGCAACATATTAAAATGTAAATATTGATACCTTCTCTTCACCTGTACTTTTAGTATAAAATATATTATGCTACGACTTAATTGATCAATGGTGATACAAAGAGATTGTGACAAGAATGAAAAGAGGGAAAAGTACCTGATGACGAGATTGAGATTTCAGCCAGTTTCCGATATAAGTATCTGTTAATCCTTGTGTCTCCTTCTTCATTGGAATCGGATACTTTGAAAAAGAAGAAATAGAGAAACAAGAGAAGTTAGAGGAGCTTGCAAAGGCAAATCATAGAACTACTAATAAGGAGTTGTCATCAATTTCTAAATGTCAAGGTAATAAGGTATATATATATATATTGTCTGTCATTTTATTTATTTATTACCGCCATTATTTCTCTCTATCAGCCACCACTCTCACAAATATCCTTTTATCAATCCTCCATAACGTTTGATCAAGCTGGTGGTGTCATTATAATGATAGCAAAAAAGTTGGAGATCAAACAGTTACTAGTGAATAGATATATCTGTATACAAAAAGAAAATATGTAAATGCATGCTAAAGAAAGAGAATGTGAAATAGTGGGAATAATATTATCTCTTACTACTTCTGCAGTGTCCAAAGTATTAATGCCATTTTCGATAGCATAGGAAAGTATTTCATGAGCTTCCTTCTCTGTGTTCTGTTCCCCAAATGTCATCTGGAATTTAATAAGAAATAGCAATTATCAGAATTTATTAAATCTGCTTTTATGAAGAAAATAAAATTGTACCAATATAGATAAGCTGTACTTTAAAGAGTCAACTGTTAGAAGGATAAGACCATAAAGATGGACAAAACAAGTTTAAAAAAAGTAGTAGTTAACAAAGAAACATCTCAGAAGCAGTGAATAAGTCATAAATATGGTACTTCGACGATTTATATAGCTTTTATGGTACTTCGACCATAAGACGATTTATATAACTTTTATGATTTTTGACCATCTAATCATTAAATTATGCTAAAATATCCGAGATGGGCTTTTCTAGAGTCTTATCGGACTTAATATGACTTTAAACAAAAAGAAAAAGGCTCAAATTGGGCTCCCAAAAATAATGTATCACGAAATACTTCTTTGGATTGGCCCAAATTGTAGTAATCTTCAAGAACAACGATCTTTTTATTCTCCATCATTGGCCCCATTGCTTGTCAATAGCTCCAATTGAAGTAATCAGGTGTGTTACACTGTTACTTGAAATTCTTCCATGGATTTGGCTCCATTTGCTTGAATTTCCCCCACTAAGATCAACAAAGCTTCCTTGATCCGTTTTGACCTTGATCTTGAAATAGGCCATCTTGATTAAGGGTCTTTTAGTGGTTTTCAAATTGGCAAAGGCCAAGGATAGGAGGTGCCGAGACATAGGAAATGTAAGGTATATTAAGGATGAGAATGAAAACATTTTAGCGAAGGAGGACATTATGGAGAGATGGGGTAGCTATTTTTAAATGTTTTTCGATGAATATCAGGAGAGAGAGAAGGGGGAGGAGAGCATTTCAGGTCTGCAATTGTTTCATAACTGTAGTTTTTTAAGGGTGTCCCACGCTATGCCCAGACTAATCTCAGCAAACTGTGACTGCAAGAAATCAGCCCTGATAACTCAGTTGCCACAACTGTTGTGTACACCTGGAATTGAACCCTGAGCGGATGGGATAATAAATGTAGTTTTTGTCGGCATATTACCGAAGAGGATGTGAAAGATGCGCTTAAGAAGATGGGTAAGCGCAAGGATGTACCTTGTCTGATCTCATTGAGGCATGGTAGTGTTTGTGGGAGACGGGTGTGGATTGGCTGACAAAACTCTTTAATGTCATCTTTAAATCAGCCTAAATGTCTGACGAGCAGAGACTTAGGGACTGTTTGTTAGCAGCTAATAAGCTTAATGAGCTTAATAGGACTCAAAGCTTATTCGGCCAACTATATATGACTGTTTGGTAGTGGCTTAATGATATAAAATATGGCTTATTCGGTAAGCTTCTAGGGGGAGCTTTATGCAGAAAGCCAAGTTTTTCCCAAACCCGTCCCTCTCAATTAAACAAGAACCTTCCATCTATGAAAAATCCATCCCAAACAAAAACCTTCCCGATCTATACAGACAAATTATTCCACACAGTCAGATTTATCCATACGAAACTTAATGGAGAACCAACCAAACTGCCCCTTAGTGTGGTAGTGCCACTATATAAGAGCAAAGGAGATGTGTAGAACTGTGGCAATTATAAATGTATTAAGCTTTTGATTCATACCATGAAACTTTGGGTGAGAGTGCTTGAGTTTAAGGCGAATAGACCTCGTAAGCTAGTTTCTATTGTTTTACATGTTTTACCTGATTACGCTTTCTGCTCATACACCTTTGTAGCATGCACACACCATTAAATCCCAATTATCTGATTTATTTACCTATCTTTTTGCCTACTTGCACACATTTTTGCATCGTGCACAAGCCGGAGGCTTTCTCAGAAACAACTCTCGATCCTAGTGGTTGAGGTAATGTTTATGTACATCTTAACCCTCTCAAGCCCTATTCTCCGAGTGGGACTTACTGGTTCGTTTGGTTTAACTAAACCTTCTACTTTGATCATACTCACATATCAAGTTTTCACACAGAGATAAGATACTATATAGACAATGATGATTAACCAATAAATTTTTTTAGCTAGAATTTAAGAAAATGTACTCAAAAGAGTATCTAATTCAATAAGGAATGCTTATTTCTATATGAGATAATATTATATAAAAACAGTGGGTGGCATGTGGTTTCTAATAGCAGCGTTTCCTCTAAATTAGGATTTCAAATTGTACATATAAAGTCATAAAGATGATGACATTGTCACCACATGTGATGATCACCAATAAATTATATCAAGTTTCACAAAGAGCATGCTGTTGAATAGCCATAAATTTAGGTATAAGCATACATAAACACTGATAATACAAAAATCAAAATTCGTACAAGCCACAATTAAAAAAGAACAATAATAAAAACGAAAGGAGAAAAACAGAAATCAAAATTCAGTGAAAAAGAACTCACGGTGCCGAAAGCAATTTCACTGACTGTAAGGTCAGAATCCCCAACTTGATTATATTGAATTGCGCTTCGTTGTGGTGGTGCCATGGCTGTGATAGTGGAGGCCAACTTCTTTTTGTTGAACAAGTTCCTAAAAGAAGATGGCAATTTGAAGTAGCAGGTGGAGGCATAGAGAGACGAAATGCGGTTGTTGTTGGAGAGAAGGGAGTGACCTATAGTAAGTGAAGCAGATGAAGTCATTGGAACGGTGGTGTTTTTGGAGGATGGGTTTTGTTTTCAGTTGTGCAGATTATTATTGGAAGGGTGTTTTTAAGGAATTGGATGACTGGATGTGGATATTGAAATATAGAAATGGCCGGCGTGGGATGGTTCTACGTGGATGTGGCCTGTGGGTCGGTTGCCGCAAAAACCAAAAATCCGTCCTAAACCCGTACCCAAATTTGGGAGATAAAAAAAAAAAGGGAAATTAATTAAAATACCCTAAGTTAAACCAACTGTTACCAAAGTACCCCAAAAAATTATTTTCTTACCGAAATGCCCTCTTTTTCCGCGATAAAATCCCGCGATCGCGGGCAGGGACTGAAAGTGTAAAATTTTGCAAGATTATTTACACTTTCAGTCCCCATAGCGGGCCATCGCGGGCCTCGTTTGAGCCATCGCGGGGGCCAGGGACTGAAAGTGTAAATATTTCTTGCAAAATTTTTCACAATTGGTCCCTGACCGCGATCGCGGGATCCTATCGCGGAAAAAGAGGGCATTTCGGTAAGAAAATAATTTTTTGGGGTACTTTGGTAACAGTTGGTCAAACTTAGGGTATTTTAATTAATTTCCCAAAAAAAATCACAATTATTCAAATTTCATATCCCTTCCCGCATTTTCGACTTGGACATATTTCGATATTTGATTATCTATAGAGTAGAATTGAATTCTAAATATTCATTCAAATGTGAATTTCATCATTTCATTCGTAAAAGAAAACGAATTGAAATCCATTTCAACCAAGATTTAAAAAATGACAAAAATATTCTCATCAAAGCATAAAATCCTAGTTGCGCGTTCTTTCTCATCTATTGCGTCATCGACCAACTCCTCTGGTTTCTCTCCTTCAACGATTGAAGATTGGACTCTCTCCGCCGATCGACTTCTTTCTCTGGACTCTCCTAAAAACATACATGACCAATTTCAGAAAAGGGAGTTCATATCCGTTAAAACTACATATACATCATTCTAAAAAACATCACCTCAATTGTCTCCTCTTAAGTTCCAAAGAAGATTGGCCTTCTAAACTTGAAACACCCCTTCTCCTTAAAGAAGCCGACCGAGATACAGTCAAATCAATCTCAACAGAACCATCAGTTCCCATGTGCAAAACAGTAGTAGCAAGGTTTCTTCTTGGCGAAAGATTCATCTTCCTCAAATTGGGTCTCTGATTGAATATTAACACTAGTATTATTAGCGATTGCAGAGCATGTAGTGATAAGGAAGTTGAACAGGGTGTTTGGTGAGGAAGAGAATGGAGTCGATCAAGGGTTTTGGAGAAATAAGGGGGTTAATCTGATTAAAAGGGGAGGGAAACTTGAAAGGACGATTTTACCCTCATTAAAATGGGGGTTAATGGAGGGTGGAGTAACGGAGTTAGCGCCAGGGACCAAATCGTTACGAAAACAAGGACCACAGGGCCTTATTTGGAATAAAAAACATTGTAGGGACCATTTTTGTTATATTTTTGAAACCACAGGGACCAAATCCGAAATTTACTCTCTCTCTCTCTTTCTATATATATATATAATAAGTTTTATTTTTGGGAAATTAATTAAAATACCCTAAGTCAAACATTGAGTTACCAAAATACCCTAAATTTTTTCAATTTTGCAAAAATACCTAAAATACCCGCGATGAGGTCCCGCGATCGCGGGATACGGTGACGTGGAACATACTTTGGCCCCAAATGCCCCGCGAAGCCCCTCAACTTTGGCCGCGGTGCACTTTTGGTCCCTGCCCGCGATCGCGGCCCGCGATGGCCCGCGATGGACCAAAATTTACACTTTTGGTCCCTGAAAATTTACACTTTTGGTCCCTGAAATTTTACACTTTCAGCCCCTGTTTTACTGTTTTTTTCCACAATTATTGCACTTTAAAGACCAATTTGTGGTTGAAATTCATTTGCATGTTTGAATCAATGTTAAATCAATGTTTTTGGAATACCAGTTTGTGGATGAAATGAGAGATTGGTTTTCTGATATGTTGGTTGTTTCATTGATAAATAGACGTAAAATGCAAGCCATAATCCCCACACAACGATTTCATTGTTGCAATATTTCTTTCTGCAATATTTTGTGTTTGAGATACTACTGAAAAAATGAGTTCATCTGTTGCAAAAACTAAGCTATATTTCTGTTTTGATGGTGAATGGGTGCAAGATAACAATGAGTGGAATTTTGCTTATAAATCTAAGCATGGTGTAAAAGTGTCAGTAAACTATACTTATCAGAAGTTTGTTGCATACGCCATGCAAAAATGTGGAATCAACTCTTCTGATGTTTGCAAGTTAGTGTTTAAAAATGGCGATGGGTCATTTGTGGATTTATCCAACGATGGGGATATCTCTACTTTTCTGCACCTTGCAGTCGATTCAGAAAGACCCCCATTACTCTGTGTGTATCCCGGTGACGACGACGGTGACGAGGAGGGTGACGACGACGAAGACCTCCAAATAGAGCAGCCTGATTCTTAACAACAACAACCACCACAACCACACGAATGGCGTACTGCTGGAGTTGCTGATGACGAAACCCACGTTTTCAGAACGGGTAATTCTGAAATAGACAGATCAGACACCGATAATGATGATCACGAAGAATATACCCCTAGTAGAAAATCATGTAGTCAGATAAATGACTTTTTTGATATGCCCCCTATTCTTCCAGACTCCCATACCCAGACACAAACCTACAAACCTACACCTTATATTCGCAGTGAAAGTTTAACAGCAGGTCAGATATTCGATTCGAAGGATCTCTTAGCAAGTCAGATCGGACTCAAGTTCTTGGAAGAGGGTTTCCAAAGTCGCGTGCGGGCATCTGACAAAAGCAAATACGTAGTTGAATGTGCTAGAGAAAAGTGTGAGTGGAGGTTGTACGTGATTCACACGGGTCCCAAAGGAGGGGCGATAATGATTAGAAAGTTGCACGACGTACACACTTGTACGAGGACGCAACTTAATCCCCACCACAAACAAGCCGACAAAAAGACTTTGGGTGCGATCCTGAAAAACAAATTTCTTGATGTTAGCAGGTCATTGCGTCCAAAGGACATCGTCCACGACGTTCACCGGCAGTTCGGCGTCACGATTGATTACCACCAAGTGTGGCGTGCGCGCTGCCATGCACTGTTTATGGTGAGAGGCACGTTCGAGGAGTCGTATGAACGACTCCCGACATATTTATATAATTTGAAGCTGCAGAACCCTGGTACTGTCATGCAGCTACGGAACGATTCACGTGGACGGTTTGAGATGTGCTTCGTGGCCCTTGGACCCGCGGTACGTATTTTAACACGTTATATATTTACACATTGTAAACTATAACATTTACACATTATAAACTATAACATTTTAACCTATGTTTTTGCAGATCCGCACATTTCTGGCAAATCTACGTCGTGTCCTGATAATAGACGCAGCCCATTTAAAGGGCCGTTACTTGGGTATGATGTTCCTGGCGGTTGCCATGGACGTGGATAACTCCATCGTTCCAGTAGCTTTCGGCGTAGGCAAGTCTGAAACCAGGGACGAGTGGACTTGGTTTATGTCCATGTTGAGACAAGCTATCGGAGACCCGCAAGGGTTGGTGTTTATGTCTGATAGGGCTCCTTCCATAAGCGCCGCAATCTCTGCCATGTACCCAAACGCCCCTCACGCCATATGCTGTCGACATTTGGAGATGAACGCCAAATCCAAGGACAAACGTATTACCACCTACAAGGATGTCTATTGGGCGGCATGCAGAGCATATACGGATCGGGAGTTTAACAAGTACATGAATATACTACGATACAGTGTCAAGGAAGCAGCCAAAGTCTTTGACGATGCTGGACCGGAGAGGTGGTCCGCGGCCCATTTTCCTGGACAACGGTATGACATTCTGACCTCGAATAGTGCAGAGTCTGTGAATGCACTCTCCCGTTTTGCGCGTAGATGTCCGATTGTTAATCTTATGGACTACTTTCGGGCCTTTCAACAAGAGTGGTACCAAATTCGACGCCTAAAAGGAGCTGAGATGCAAAATGCACTCACACCAACGACGGAGAATATCGTTCAGTACAGGGCGCGTCGTGCGGCGACATGGCCGGTAAGAGCAATCGGGTATGGGAAGTACGAGGTGCATGATGACTATATTCACGCGATTGTGAATATGGAAGACCACCTTTGTTCGTGTCGCGAATGGGATAAATCTGGGTTACCGTGCGGCCATGCCATCGCTGCAGCAACATATATGGGTCGTACAGATTGCAGCGACTTGGCTGTACCTTTCTTCACGTCCGAATATTATCGGAAAACATACGTGGAGGTAATAAACCCAGCTGGACCCCCTGCAGCATGGGTGTATCCACCCGACCCGCTTCCACCATGCTATCCACCTTTAATGGATAAGAACAGGGCCAATGCGTAGGACATACTCGTGGAGAGTGTCCAAATCCCGCCCCTTCAACCGTGCCAAGGAGACATTCAGTCAGTCACACCATGGGCCCGTCACAACTTGAACCATATGGAACAAACACATATGATACTTTTGATCTAAACTCTCGAATATTCAGTTCAGTCCCGTCCCTTGCAATTGAAAATGATATTGTTGTTGATATGGAATTATCATATATATTATTATATATATTATTATAGGGAAATTAATTAAAATGCCACAAGTCAAAGGTTGTGTTACCGAAATGCCACAAATCTCTCCCAGTTTACCGAAATGCCTATGTAGCTATATATATTCATATTATATATACACACATACATATGCTATCTAGTTTGAAAGGAATTGACCTTCCAGGGCTTCATTATAGAGATCCTCAATCTTCCTATTACTCGTTGCAAAATCCTCCGCCTCATAAAATCTTCCTATTACTCGGTAAACTGGGAGAGATTTGTGGCATTTCGGTAACACAAACTTTGACTTGTGGCATTTTCAATTAATTTCCCATTATTACATATAAGCAAAAGGAATATCTTACCCTTTAAGCACAACCAATATGGATCACAAATTAGATTACCACTCTCTTCAGTACTAATGCCAATCAAGATTTTGACACCTTAAAACATAATCCACAAGCTTGAATTCAATTAACCCACACTTGGCATACTTAAACACAAAGATTATTGATTGGAACACCTAATAAGAACAAAGATAAAACATATATAAAAAGAAACATCACCAACAGGCTCTTCATCTTCAATCTTTCTGACCCTTGGCTAGGTTGTTTGAACCTTTTTTCTACGCTGACCAACAGGCTCTTCATCTTCAATCTTTTTTACCCTTCTTCAACGGCTTCTGCTTTTGCAACCACGTATGGCCATTGTGTACCACAACCCGGACACACTTTAGCAACCACGAATGAGGTAACCTCTGACTTGACCTTGCATGATGTATCCAACCTAACCGTGGTTCAGCGGCTTAAAAACTACTTTTCAGAGAAATTAACAACAACAAAAAATACAAAACAACAACACAGTAAAAAAAATACAAACAACAACACAGTAAGAAAAATACAAAACAACTAAAACAACCACCACCTACTTAAAAATTGATTTAGTTTCATCAATCCAAGCTTGCTTCTCGTTTACCTTCGCTTGAATAATTGCGAAGTCTTGCAGAATATGGTGAATTGCTTCTTGTTCTCGACGAACACGAGCCTCCCTAGCTTTTATATCCCCTTTCATCCTTTTGATCTCCCTGTCTTCCTCTTCGATCTTTCTTAAATGGACTGCCTTCCTGTCCATAATTTTTTCCACTCTTCTGTTAGTTCATCTATCTCCTTTTCCTTTTTTGCTATGGTGACCTCGATTTGAGGTGGCATTTTTTCAGGAGTAGCCTTAGGGTTTGATGACGATGCCATTTGTGGATTAAATGAGAGAAGAGAAATCAAGAGAGAAAACAATTCAAAGAAAGAAAGCAAGAGAGAAATCAAGAAAGAAAGCAAGAGGAAGTGTGAATTGTGAATTGCATCTTACTAGTATTTATGGATGAAATCTCAAACATGCAAATGAATTTCAACCACAAATCGGTCTTCAAAGTACAATAATTGTGGAAAAAAACAGTAAAAGCATGCAAGATTCGTCTAAGTTTAGGGGCTGAAAGTGTAAATTTTCAGGGACCAAAAGTGTAAATTTTCAGGGACCAAAAGTGTAAATTTTCGCCCATCGCGGGCCATCGCGGGCTGCGATCGCGGGCAGGGACCAAAAGTGCACCGCGGCCAAAGTTGAGGGGCTTCGCGGGGCATTTGTACCCAAAGTACGTGCCACGTCAGCCCTAGCCCGCGATCGCGGGATCCATCGCGGGTATTTTGGGTATTTTTGCAAAATTGAAAAAATTTAGGGTATTTCGGTAACAGTTGGTCAAACTTGGGGTATTTTAATTAATTTCCCTTTATTTTTAGTGTTTTGGATTCTTAATTTTTTGAATTTGGTTAAATCTTATAACTTTGAACTATTTAATTTGGATTTCAATGCTTTCGTTTGAATTTTGGATTTGTATTGTTTTTAAGAATTCTCGACTTTTTACTTAAATATTTAATTTTTAACTTTAGACTTTAATTTTTAATTTTTAACTTTTAATTTTTAATTTTATAAATGTTAAACCGGTTAAATGGATTCAACGGGTTAGCAGGTCAAATAGGTTAGCAAATTTAATGGGTTAAGCGGATAAACGGGTTAATCGTGTCGGGTCGGGTTAAGTAGGTTGTGTACAGGTTGAGATTTTCTAACCCCTTTATTAAACGGGTCGTGTTTGGGTTAGGCACTCTCAACCCGTTTAATCTTTGACCCGACACGACACGTTTGTCAGGTCTATCGAAGGGTTCCTTGCCAGAATGAGATCCTTTTTGTAACACCCGAAATATTCTAGGTAAATAAAATTCTAAGTCATATAAGTGTTTTATCACAGTTATAATCTACTTTGCATTTTATAGATCTTAAGGTAAATATATATATATATATATATATATATATATATATATGGGTAGATATATTTATATATATACATATAGGGTGTGTTTCATTTACAATCCAAATAGATTGTACAAACCATGCAAACCACTATATTAGGAAACAACATATATATTTATGGTAATTATTATGATCTATTAATAATGATTGTGATATATATGGAAGATGATAACGTTAATTAATTATGATCATGACTTTAGATTAGGAAACATAATAAAATCAGATATTGATTAGAGTTGATGAACGACTAAGATTGGTTTGCAGAGTTTGTACAATCTATTTGGTTTGTAACAGATATATATGAAAAATGATAAGATGCATTCATTATGATCATGACTTTAGATTAGGAAACAAAATAAAATCATATATTTATTAGGCTAGATCAACGGCTAAGATTGGTTTGTATAGTTTGTACAAATGGTTTGGTTTGCAAATGAAACGCACCTCATATATTTATGTATATATATGTAGACATACTTATATACATAGGGTACTTATTTATATATATATATATATATATATATATATATATATATAGTGTTAGGTTCATTTGAGAAATCTAAGTATTTTGAGAAATGGAGAAGTAAAAAAACACGGGGAGTGTTCATATATGAATGTTCATATATGACTGTTTATATATGAACGTTCATATATGACTGTTATATGAACGTTTATATATGAACGTTGGAGTGTTCATATATGACTGTTCATATATGACTGTTCATATATGAACGTTCATATATGACTGTTATATGAACATTCATATATGAACGTTCATATATGACTGTTTATATATGAACGTTCATAAATGAACGTTCATATATGAACACTCCCGTGTTTTTTTACTTCTCTATTTCTCAAAATATTTAGACTTCTCAATTGAACCCTTCCCTATATATATATATATATATATATATATATATATATATATATATATATATATATATATATATATATATATATGTGTGTGTGTGTGTGTGTGTGTGTGTGTGTTAAGTTGCCAACAACTCTCTCACCTACTCTCTTTACTCTTATCTGACTTTCTCTCTTCTTTCTTTATTTCTCTCTTTCTCACCTTCTCTCTTTTCTCTCACTTTCACCTCTCCTTTAATCTCCCTCTCACTCTTTCTTTTCTTCCTCTCTCATGCAGCAGCAACCTCCACCCCTAAATTATCCTCTCATTTCTTCTCCTTGCAAGTATTTTCTTTGGATGTTAGATCTAGTTAGAGGATAATATTTGAAGCTATCATCTTAAAGGTTGGAGCATTTAGTGTGAGATTTCAAGCTACCACCTTCTCGTCTTCACCAACTAATTTCTAGGGTTTCACTATTTTTCTAGGTTTTCTCCAGAAACCTAGTTTGTGAGTTCTTAAACCTTTTGTCATAACTAGATACATATCATTATGTGTTATTGTTTACATTGTTACTTGCAAAACCTCTTTACTCCATTAATACACTTGTGTTTCTCATATGTGGGTTTCTTGTTGGTTTTGGATGTAATATGGAATACTTGAGGTTATTAAACTAAAAATCTTCATATTTCTTGATTCTTGGTATGTTGGGAGTATTAAGCCACTTTTTAGGGTTTTGGCTTAATAAAATGATTTTGGGCTTAATGGCTTTGGCTTAATAAGATGGCTTCTAGCTTAATAATGTGTTTTTTTGACTAAATGATGTAGTTTTCGCTTAATAAAGTTGTTTTGGCTTAATGGAATGTTAATATGGCTTAATGGGATTGTTTATTCCATTATACATGAGAATATGACTCTTCTTGGGATGTATGTATATGTACAAGTGTTAAGAACAATTGGGTGACTTACATTAAACTATGATGGCTCATTGAGGTATCCTTGACTTAATATTGTGGGTTTGACCTAAGGGAAATGATTTTGACATAAGAAAGTAGTTTTGGCTTAATGGTTTCGTATTTAGCTTAATGGATTGGTATTTGGCTTATTAGATTGGTATATGGCTTAATGAGATGGTATTGACTCAAAGAATTAGCTTTGACTTAATGTCTTGGGCATATGGCTTAACGAATTGGTATTGGACTTAATAAAGTGGCACTTGGCTTATTGGGATTGTTCATGTTATATATGTGCAAGCTTAATTGTTCATTTCATGTATAATTGGGAATCATGGGAATTATAGACATGTATTTTGATTTAAAAACCCTATATGCTTGGTTTTACATGTCTATATATTATGGTTGGACCATACTGCTTATTGTGTACATCTTATACATTACTTGGAGTAATTTTGGTATAATGATGCTTTATTATAACTGGTTGAACCATCAAGTATGTACTTGGTGATTACAGTCTTTGGGGGCGCCACCTTGGAGGTATGTGCCTAGACCCCTTGTCGTCCGGGACAATGCCCTGGGGGTACTCCTTGAAGTGATGTCGGGCCTTGTGGTATTATCCGTGAGGGTAGATACTAAGGTGTATTGATCCTTTGGGTGCTACTTGTTTGGTGTTTTGGGTATCCCCCATTGATTCCTTGTTGAAATGATTTTCTCTAAATAACATTTACCAAATGCGACCTCCACGCACCACCTTTCACTTGTATAAATGTGCCTCTTTGGACTAGATGAAATTGTTGGATGAACCAAGTCAAGTATACACTAGCAGGATATAGTCTTGGGTGCCACCACTTTTGGTATGCACCTAGATCTCCGCCATCCAGGTAATGCAAATGGTTGTAGTCCTCGGGTGTGCCGGGCCGTTTGGTGCCGCTCATGGTAGCTTGACACTTAGGTATATCGACTCTTTGGGTGGAACTTGATTGGTGCTATGGGTCTCCCCCATTGACTTCGATTGTGGTTTATATTAGGTTACTTGTCATCAACTTATTTATATAAATGTTTTATTACTTGTTCAAACTCACTAGGCTTTTGGGCCTAACACTTGTTTGGTGTCGACATGTATCTCAGGCTTTAATGGCGCCAATTCTAAGAAGGTTTAGGGAGAACTAGTGCGAGCTTGGGGAAATGCATTTTTGTGAAGATGCTTATATTTTAGGATTATGGAATGAATTGGAGGCGACACCCTTTTTGTAATCTTTATTCTATTTAGAGTTTAGATTGGTTGGTTGTTGTATATTTCCACTATAAATTACAAACTTGTAATTAAACAGGTGTGCTACATTTATCCCCCTTTTGGGAGGATCGTGTTATGGTATTTATACCACATCTCTGTTTTATGAAAGTTTTTGTTTATCCCAATTTTTGGGGTGTTACAAGTTGGTATAAGAGCTTTAGTTTAAGTGAACTAGGCGTCGACTCTAGTGAACCTACACTTAAGCTGTATAGTATTAGTGGTTAAGTTACTGATCATGGGTAAAAGTCATAGGTGGGGAGAGAGAGTGTTAGGATTACAGAAATTACGTTGGTCGAAAAGTGTGATGATGGGGAACGAGGATTCTTGTGTATAACATGTTCACAATTTCAATTAGCTACTACTATTATGAATATGTGGATACATAAGCGTTCTTGCATGACTATTATTGTGATGATTGATAAACGTGATAGTACGTACTTGTAGCCTATTCTTATCTCTTTCTCGTGAGTATGGCAGATTAGAAATGGTAAATACCCGTAGCATAGGGCCGACTCCACGAGACGGAAATGTGGATGACGAGTCAACAGCCGATCAGCGCAACGTGGTTGGGGCCACTGAAGAACCTCCGAGACCTCCTATTTTGGGCGGAGTAATTGAGCACGTTCCCTGAAGGAACGTTGACAGGTTGGGAGGAGGCAATGATAGTAGAAGTGGCCAATGGGGAACAAGTATTGATTCGGTAGAGTTTTAATAATTGTACTTTGGAGATAGACGGAAGTCCCTTTAAGGTGGATTTGTTATTTATGATGATAGGCGGTTTTGACGTAGTAGTAGTAGGCATGGATTGGTTGGGTAAGAACAAGCCGACATCTTTTGCTCTAAGAAAATGATCCAAGTGCCTTTGTCGATTGGTGGTGTAGTTACTATTCTTGGAGAGAAAGGGAAAGGAAATACTTCAATCATCTCTTCGTTAAAAGCTTGTAAGTCCCTAGCGAAGAGTTGTTCTTCGTATTTGGCGTATATAGTAGATGCAAAGTTAGAAAAGAAGAAGCTTCGCCATAAAGAGGTAGCCATGATAAAAGTTCGACGGACACACCACCGTGGTACAAATGTTACGTGGGAAGCCGAAGAAGACATGAAGAAATGATGCCCTCATTTGTTTGCTTAGAACAAGAGGTCGTGGACGAAATCCTTTCAGGTTGGTAAAGAATACTAACAGTTGGTAAAGAATACTACCGACTGGTAAAGAATATTAACAGCTGGTAAAGGATATTAGCATTTTGTGAAGAATATTAACCCCCTTGTAAAGAATATTAACTTATTAACCATCTTGTAGAGAATCGATAGCCAACATTTCGAGGACGAAATCATTTCTAAGGCGGGGAGGATTGTAACACCCGAAATATTCTAGGTAAATAAAACTCTAACTCATATAAGTGTTTTATCACAGTTATAACCTACTTTGCATTTTATAGGTCTTAAGGTAAATATATAGGGTAGATATATTTTTTTATATATATAAATATATGGGTGTATATATATATTTATGTATATATATATTTATGTATATATATATATATATGTAGACATACTTATATATATATATATATATATATATATATGTGTGTGTGTGTGTGTGTGTGTGTGAGAGAGAGAGAGAAAGTTAAGTTGCCAACAACAACCCTCTCACCTTGTAACACCCTAAAATTTAAACATTTAAAAATAGGGAATTCCGGAAAATGGGTAAAATAAAATTCTATAAGTGAAGGAAACTAAAACCCTCGGTTCAACGGGATAGTTTGGACAATGTATAAAATAAATGAGTATTGAGACATAATACACAACAACCTATTAATCTAGAAATAACGTAAGCTAGATTAATCCCGGTGTCACTATATCTCCAAAAACTCTCTCATCTCGATTCCTAAAAAGCCCGACCCTCCAAGTTCCTAAGAATGGTCGACAACACAACGCGATATAGACACGCCGCTAGGTGGAACCTGTAATCCACAACATACATCATAAAGTGTTAGAGCGAAAGTCTAGTGAAATTAAATCATTGTTGTAGTATAAAAGAAACGTCGTAATAACGTCATAAAGTAAAGATACTGGCTCCTCTTGGCATTACATTACCACTTTCCATATAGCCAAGATAGTCCACACCTGAACATAATACAAAAGAGACATTTCTCTAAATGCGGGGGAGACCCGTTTCCATCGGGGTGACGAGAACACGTGAGTGGGGTCACCCTTGATGTTATTGGATTACACCTCAAGTCCCGGTTTTAGTTCCCATGCCATCAAGACATCACAACCTCAAACCATATAAATGTTTCCTTTATTGCCTACTCCGTCGAGTTACACCTCAAGGACTTACGGGACCATATTGCCTATCCAATCTAGACAAGTTACACCTCAAGGACGGGATGTCCCTTATTGCCTACTCGCTAGTAGACACAAACGGCTAACGATAAAGTGAACACATAGTCCATAAGGGTCTAAATCCTCGTGCACAAGGAGATGAACCATAACCAAAACCCAAATCAAGATCATGTAATGCTTATAAGATATACATAACACGCATATGTATATATATGTACATTTATGATTCAACTAAATACAAGTACTTATATATATATATATATATATATATATATATATATATATATATATATGGTCCATTTAGGATTTAAATACACATATTTACATGTCCACATCCATACATGAATTTATGACTTAAAAAGAACCCAAGCCTTTTAGTTAAAATTTCCACATACAAGTAATCACCATGTTTAGTTAGCATTAAAGAGTTAAATAAAGCACATATATGAAAAGAACTCACCAACTAGGGTTTTGTAAGGAGAAAAACCCCAAACTTGAAGGAACCCTAGAAATATGGAATACTTGAACCTTGGAGAAGGAAACCCTAGATTCAAGAGATACACTCCTCAAGATGGTAATTCTTACAAAAAGGTGTAGAAATCAAGCCAATAAGAACTTACTTGGAGTGTTGGAAGTGAGAATTTCTAAATAGGGAAACCCTAGTTCTCCAAGTAGCTTTTCATCAAGAACTCAAGAAAAGAGGAGGTATCCACCAAGAAGTAAATGCTAGGTCACCAACTAACTCTTACTAACATTAAGTAAGAAGCCCTAACATTAAATGAGGTGAGAGGGGAGAGAAAGAGAGCAAAATCGCCAAGAAGAGAGGAGAGTCGTGGGTTTTTGCTGCTGGACCGAAAAGAGAAGAAGAATGGGAATAAAAGTCTTCAAATCACGACTTTAATCTGCTGCAACCCGCCGCCGACGCGACATTGCCCTTGCGACTATGCCCGAGCAAGGTCGCGGGCATAGTCGCCCCGTCTCACACACCTTCTATTTGATTTGGCCGAATCCCTCCTTCCACGGCGACAATGACCATGACGACAATGACCCTGGTCAAAGTCGCGGGCATTGTCGCCCTACGTGCCTAGGCTGATGTTTGGTTGCAGCTGGAAGTTCACAAGCGTCGTCGATCGACCTTCCTCGTTCCCTTACGATACTCCGAGGTTTGCCAACTAATAGAAACAATTTACGACGCCAGACATGCGAATACCAAAGACCTGAACCCAACTTACATGGTTGTGACAACAACGGTCACCTTAGCTTCCTTTTTCTACAATTGATTCGAGGCGAAAGTACCAAGCATGCAAACATGACAAATCCCCCATACAAAGCCTTGAAATATCGAAAATATAAATATACGAAGGGGTCAGTTACTTACATGGAAATTCGGGGTGTTTAAATCCTCCCTCCTTGAAGAAAATTTCATCCTCGAAATTTGGCACTAATTGAAGAGATGAGGGTACCGCCTTCTCATATCCTCTTCCGATTCCCATGTGACGTTCGCCCCTCGGTGGTGCTTCCATTGCACCTTCACCATCACTACCTCCTTGTGGCGAAGCTTCTTCGTTTCCCTTTCCACAATAGATTCTGGTTCTTCCATGCAACGATTGTTATCGACCCTAATTTCAGACAAGGGTATGACGTCCTTTTCTTTCGCCAAACACTTCCGCAAGTAGCACACATGAAACGTAGGATGGATTCCACTCATCTCGGGAGGTAGTTCTAGCTTGTAGGCTTGAAGTCCCACCCTTTCCAATATCGGAAAAGGCCCAAGAAAACGGGGACTGGGCTTTCCACGCTTCCCAAACCTAATGATTCTCTTCCAAGGTGAGACCTTCAACATGACACGATCACCCACTTGAAACTCCATCGACCGTCTCTTCTTATCGGCATAACTCTTCTGACGATCCTGAGCGGCCTTCAGCCGTTCCCGAATGCCTTTTACCTTGTCGGCCGTTTCTTGTAAAATCTCGGGTCCGAAAAATTGCTTTTTACCCGCCTCAAGCCAACAAACGGGTGTTCTACATTTCCGTCCATACAACACCTCAAATGGTGCCACGCCGAGACTCGAATGGTAACTGTTGTTGTAGGCGAATTCCACCAATGAAAGGTGAGAGTCCCAATTTCCTCCAAAGTTGATAACACACGACCTCAACATGTCTTCCAAAGTTAGGATTGTCCGTTCGCTTTGCCCATCTGTTTGAGGGTGATAAGTCGTGCTCAACTTCACATTCGTTCCTAGTTCTCTTTGGAAAGCATTCCAAAAGTGAGACGTGAAACGACTATCCTGGTCGGATACAATAGAAAATGGCACCTCGTGCCTTGAGACCACTTCGTTGATATACAACCTTGCCAACTTGTCTAATGGCAACGTCTCCCTCATAGCTAAGAAATGGGCGTTTTTGGTCATTCGATCCACAATTACCCAAATGGTGTCATGACCTTTCAAAGTCTTCCATAGTTTCGTCACAAAGTCCATCGTGATGTGATCCTACTTCCATTCTGGTATTTCAAGTTATTGCAAACTACCATAGGGTCGTTGATGCTCGACTTTCACTAGCGAACACGTGATGCATTTCTCTACAACACTAGCCACATCAAGCTTCATAACCGACCACCAATAGTTCAACTTCAGATCTCTATATATTTTGGTGCTTCCAGGATGTATAGAGTAAATTGACTTGTGAGCTTCTTCCATTAGTAAGTCCCGGCACCCCCCGATTTTAGGTACCCAAATCCGCCCTTGGAAAAGTTTTAGTCCTCTACTATCTTCTGTCAATAGAAGATGATGTTTCACCATCGATTCCTACTTGAGGTTCGCCTCAAGAAGAGCTTCGGTTTGAGCGGTCTTGATCATGTCCATCAAGATCGAGATAATTTCAATTCTTGCCAACGACGTTTGCACTTTCCCACTATACTCCTTCCGACTCAAAGCGTCTGCTACCACATTCGCCTTGCCCGGATGGTAAAGTAGTTCACAGTCATACTCTTTAAGCAACTCCAACCATCTTCGTTGATGCATATTCAGCTCCTTTTGGTCAAAGACGTACTTCAAACTTTTATGATCGGTGTAAAGCGTGCATCTTGTACCGTACAAGTAGTGTCGCTATAACTTCAAAGCAAACATGACTGCCGCCAACTCAAGACTGTGAGTTAGGTAATTCTTTTCGTGCTCTTTTAACTGCCTTGATGCATACGCTATCACCTTGCCTCGTTGCATCAAAACACAACCCAAACCCATCTTGGATGCATCACTATAAACGACGAAGTCTTCCGTTCCTTCGGGTAAGGACAAGATTGGAGCTTCACAAAGTTTCCATTGCAAGGTCCGAAAAGCTTCCTCTTGTGCGCTAGTCCACACGAATTTCACATTCTTTCGAGTCAATGTCGTTAGTGACGAAGCAATCTTGGAGAATTCTTGGATGAATCTTCGGTAGTACCCGGCTAACCTTAAAAGGCTTCGAATTTCCGTAGGACTCTTTGGAGGCTCCCAATTCATCATCGCCTCAACTTTCGCGGGATCCACCTTCACACGTTCTCGGGTCACCACATGCCTGAGGAATTGTACCCCCGCAACCGAAACTCACACTTAGAGAATTTAGCGTACAACCTCTCCTTCCTTAACACTTCCAAAACTTCCCAAAGGTGTTGCTCATGCTCTACCTCATCTTTGGAGTACACTAAGATATCGTCGATGAATACGATAACTGACTTATCCAAGAACGATCGGCACACCCGATTCATCAAATACATAAAAATTGCCGGCGCGTTCGTTAAGCTGAATGGCATGACTAAGAACTCGTAGTGTCCATACCGAGTCCTAAATGCCATCTTGGAGACGTCTTCTTCTTTAACTTTCACCTGATGGTAACCAGATCAAAGATCAATATTGGAGAAGCATCCGGCCCCTTGAAGTTGATCAAAGAGGTCGTCTATTCAGGGAAGCGGATACTTATTCGTCACGGTTACCTTGTTTAATTCCTGGTAGTCGATACACATCCGCATCGACCCATCTTTCTTTTTGACGAAAAGCACCGGAGCTCCCAAGGCGACGAGCTTGGTCTTATGAAACCCTTCTCTAGAAGTTCTTTTAGTTGCGTCATCATCTCTTGCATTTCCGTTGGAGCGAGACGGTAAGGTGCGCGGGCTATCGGTGCCGCTCCCGGAATCAAAGAAATCTTGAACTCCACTTGACGGTCGGGTGGCAATCCCGGCAAGTCATCGGGGAAAACGTCCGGATAATCTTTGACGACTCTCACATCTCCTACTTTCTTTTTCTCCAACTTGGTTTCCACCACGTAGGCTAAAAACAACAGGTACTTCTTCGTTATTTTCTTGCCTTGATGGAAGAGATGATAGCCACCTCTCCCTTACACTTTTCTCCGTACACTAGGACAAAATCCCCACTTAGGAGAGGTATCCTTAAAAGTTTATTTGAGTACAAAATCTCCATCTTGTGTTTAGCCAACCAATCCATTCCGATCACGACATCAAAGCTCCCAATAGCCATGGGAAGTAGGTCTACTTTGAAGATTTCACCACTAATCTCTAGGCGACATTTCTCCACGATATCCTGCAAAACTACCTTTTCCCCATTTTTTACCTCAATGACTAGAGCATCGCGGAGAGTACTAATAGGCACATTCATAGACTTGCAAAACACATTCGACACGAAAGAACAATTTGGACCTGAATCAAACAATACTCTAGCGGGTAAAGAGTTGAGTAAGAACGTACCCGACACCACGTCGGTGGTTTCCTTTGCCTCTTCTTTCGTTATTTGAAAACCCCTCCCTTGAGGTTTGGGGATGGCCTCCAGCCTTGGTTGACTTCCCGAACCGGTCCCTCTAGAGTCCCCTTTCAGCTTGGGACATTCCCGCTTCACGTGCCCAATTTCCTTGCACTCGAAACAAACTGTCCCATTTATGTGGCACTCCAGACTAGTGTGCCCCGTCTTTCCGCACTTGAAACATGTAACCTGGCTAAGATTGCAAGAGCCGAAATGCTTGCTTTTGCAATTGGGACACCATCTCGCCTCCCGACGGTTGTCCCCTCCTCTACCGCTAGGTTGGAATCTCGGCCTTTTGAACGAATTGTGGGGGCTCTCCCACTTCCTCTTTTCCCCGACTCTAGTCTTATCCTCTTTGTCTCTAGCATAAACTCTCTCCATAACTTTGGCCTCTTAGATCGTCTCCCGAAGATTAGTAGCTTTGGATTTACGAACCATTGCCATCATGTCAGCCGGCAAACCTTTCAAGTACGCCTTCATCTTTTCTTTCTCAGTTGGGGCCACGTGCCCCACAAGGTTCATTTTTTCCATAAAGAGTCGGGTATACTCTCTAGCCGACAAATTCCCCTTCTTGATTGACCGAAACTCTTCCTCTATCAAGTCCATCTCTTGCTCGTTTCAATACTCTTCCAATATTTTCTTCTTAAAAGCGGCCCAAGACATCTTGGCCAAGACATAAATCTCTAGGGTGGAAGTGTAGACGTTCCACCAAGTTAAAGCCGAACTTCGGATCATTTGAGATCCAAATTTTACTTTCTGATTCTCTTCACAGTCACAAGCCCAGAAATCTTATTCGATTTTCCGAATCCAGTTCATACAGGCCACCGGATTATCAGAACCGGCATACTCCGGTGGTTTACAGCACAAGAACGTTTTGTAGGAACAAACTCTTCCCGTCGGCCTCATCTCCAAAGTGACCAACCCATCCGTTCGATTCTCATCCCCGGTTCCCCAGACCCCACATCAACCACATTTTATTCGATAGTCTCGTGACGGCGCATGCTAGCATCCCTGTCCTCCAACAGTTTCATAAACAATTCATGTTTCTTGACCATGGTATCATTCATGGACCGCATCATGTCCATCATTTGAGCCTGAGGGGTCACTTCCATTATAACCGGCTTGGTGGAGGCAATATTCGTCCTCGGTATCTGTTCCACTCGCCCACCCAATAAGAACGGAAGTGGAGGAGGAAAAGTTGACGAGTTTACGTTCGGTTGATCGGCCGTGGATTCAGTCACGACATTACCTTCCAGCGAAGTCTGAGCTCTACTCCGAGTATTTTCCATTTCTGTCTGTCACATCCGAGAATAAAGATAAGAACATAGGCTACGGGATTAACATATGGAAACGTACTAGAACAATCATTGATTCTCATAATCATAGAAATCAAGCATGCTTACGTAACAATATATTCATAATAGCAGTAGCTAATTGAAATTATGAACATATACACATAAGAATTCTCGTTACTACTTTCATAATTCACAACAATGTAATTTCCGTCGACTCCGACACGTCACATCTTAGTGTTTCTACCCATTTCCTCACTTTTCATCACTTAATAGTCTCAGCTTAAGTCTAGGCATCAAACCATAACACCTAGTTCACTTAAACAAGAGCTCTAATACCAACTTGTAACACCCTAAATTTGAACATTTAAAAATAGGGAATTCCGGAAAAATGGGTAAAATAAAATTCCATAAGTTAAGCCAACTAAAACCCTCGGGTCAACGGGATAGTTTGGACAATGTATAAAATAAATGAGTATTGAGACATAATACACAACAACCTATTAATCTAGAAATAACGTAAGATAGATTAATCTGGGTGTCACTATATTTCCAAAAAGCCTCTCATCTCGATTCCCAAAAAGCCCGACCCTCTAAGCTCCTAGGCATGGTCGGCAACACAACGCGATCTAGACACGCCGCTAGTTGGACCCTGTAATCCACAACATACATCATAAAGTGTTAGACCGAAAGTATAGTGAGATTAAATCATTGTTGTAGTATAAAAGAAACGTAGTAATAACGTCATAAAATAAAGATACCGGCTCCTCTTGGCATTACATTACCACTTTACATATAGTCAAGATAGTCCACACCTGAACATAATACAAAAGAGACATTTCTCTAAATGTAGGGGAGACCCGTTTCCATCGGGGTGACGAGAACACGTGAGTGGGGTCACCCTTGATGTTATTGGATTACACCTCAAGTCCCGGTTTTAGTTTCCATGCCATCATGACATCACAACCTCAAACAATATAAATGTTGCCTTTATTGCCTACTCCGTCGAGTTACACCTCAAGAACTTACGGGACCATATTGCCTATCCAATCTAGACGAGTTACACCTCAAGGACGGGATGTCCCTTATTGCCTACTCGCTAGTAGCCATAAACGGCTAACGATAAAGTGAACACATAGTCCATAAAGGTCTAAATCCTCGTGCACAAGGAGATGGACCATAACCAAAACCCAAATCAATATCTTGTAATGCTTATACAAAGATTACTACTAACTAGCATGAACAAGTAAACTCACATGTTATAATGAATGACTTTCCCATAAGATATACATAACACAAATATGTATATGTAACACCCCGAAAATTTGAGAAAACAAAATCAGAGTCACGGTCGTCCGCGGAGACACATGCAGGACGTCCTCGATGCGCGGTAGTCCGCGTGCCATCCGTGGAAGCAACAGAGAAATTGAGGGTTCGGTTCAGCTGAAACCGAACGTCCGCGAGTAACCATGCGGACGTCCGTGATGTGTCTGAGACATTTTATTGTTTCTTCTTAAGACCTTTCCCTCTCTCTTTCCTCTCAGTTTTCCCCAATTTCATTTCTCAACTCTCCCTCTCTAAAAACCATTTTCTCTCCCTAGAAACCCTAAACCTTCCCTCTCCTCTTCATCTTCTTCCCTAAATCAACACCATCATCATTGTTGGAAACCTTAAACCTTTCAAGGAAACCTTCCACTTCATCTTCTTCATCGAGATTCTAGGGTTTTCACTTAACCCTTTTCCACTCCATTGGAAGGTTAGGAGTTTGTGGTTCATCTTGGTAGTTCTAGAGATACTTTAGTTGGTGGATTCAAGTATGGTTAAGGTAATCTTCTTTTCTCTTCATTTATGAAGTTAGGATTTTGTTTCAAATGGGTATTTTAGTATATTATGGTTGGAGGATGATTCCTTATGGTTAGATCTAAATAGTTGTTGGTTGGAACTTATGGATCTAGGTTTTGGAGGTTTTGGCTGGCGGATGCAAACTTCTTCAAAGGAGCTTACGTTGGAGAAATTCTAGATTTAGACTGGATCTAGCAAGGTGAGTTCAAGTTGATTTGTGAAAACTTTGTACATTCCAAAAATGTTATTTTCCAAATATTTGTGTGTTTTACTTGAAAATATCAATGGTTGAGTTATTTGGATAGTTTAACTCTTTTGAAATATTTATCTTTGTAAATGTTGTAAAACACCCATATTTGGGGGCTTTTGGATATTTTGATGTGTAGAAATCATAATATGTCTTTAAAAAATTAATTGCTCAAAATGATGTCTAATTGATGGTTTAATCATGTTATTGTAATTGATTTTATAAAACCATTTGAGAAATACACGAGTTAGTGTCAAGAATCGTTCTGAGAATTATAAGGGTATGAGTTCTTTGGGAAAACCCTTTTTGTTTAAACCGTGTCAAGTTTTGGGGATAATGAGGATTTTGTAGTACGTGTTTACCTAAACAATGTTTGAACGTATTTTACGCGATGATGACCGTTATTTATGGGTCTAGCGAGCTCTGAGCACTTTGCTCGGTTTTGACTTTGAGAAAGTCTTGGGGACATTTGTTCGGTTTAAATGGCTAGATGTGGAGTCTTATTTATGGTTTGCATTTATTGCAACTCGATGCATTTTATTGCGCATTATTGATATTTACATGCCGGGGTGTTTTAGTCATTCCGGGTTGGGCATGCTTTGTAGACTATGTTGCATTAGATCCATGGGCACGTACGTCAGTCTTTATTTGATGGTCTATCTCTTTGTGCACGAGGGGTGGACTATTGGAGCGCATGGTTATATGCGTTTGGCCATGGGGCCACTAGCGAGTATGCAATAAGGGATATAGAAGTCCTTGAGGTGTAACTTACTAGAGAATGAACATGCAATAAGATTGTGTATCCTTGAGGTGTAGCTGGGCACATCATGCAATAAAGGATACGGTGGTGCCACCCATTGCTGGGTGAGGGACTTGAGGTGTAGCTTTTATAGCATGCAATAAAGTCCGACTTGAGTTGGAGCTTATTTAAGCTGACAATAGAGTCACGATCTGAGGTGTAGTTCAATAACATGGTTACATGGCTTAACTTTGTGTTCCGCCACATCCCATGGAATCGGGTCTCCCCCGTCACCGAAAGGTGTTGTTTTTGGGTAGTTACTTTTATCCATATCTTCGGTGACTCTCTTTATTTAGATGAAATGTCTTCTTGGTTTATTGGCAGAGTTCCATGCCTCATCTTATTTGGATGTTTTAAATATTGGAGTTTTGTCCATGTATATATTTCTCGAGGTATTTAACGTCCAAGCACGTTTAGAGTGTGTTGGTGTTGGAATTTCATTTTGGAAAACACTTTATACATTTTTGGGAACTCTTCTCATAGATTTTGTGTGCGTTGGAAAATGAGTCATTTACATCCTTTCATAAACTCTTTTGGAAATCCTGATTTATGTCGCAAACTTTCATTCTACAAATTATATAAATCATGTTGTAAACTCTTGAACTCACTAGGCGTTAGCCTAACCCTTTTTATTTGTCGGCATGTGCAACAGGCTCAGGTTGGGAGTAGTTCTAGCTACACTGTGAAGTGGCGAGTGCTAGTAGAGTGCACGAGATGTGATTTGTTTAGTGAAGTCTTCCGCATTTATTTTGGGACTAGCAACTTGTACTTGGTTTAAGTAACACCCGACTTTAAGTGGTTCATAGTATGTTTTGAGTTTTAAATTGTGAGAGTTGTTATGTTTATTTTGAAGTAATTCCATGTATGGTTTGTAGAAGGAATTTTACTTCTTAAGTGACTATTTTATCGAAATTTTATTTAGTTGCTCTTTCCCAATTCGAGGGTGTTACAAGTTGGTATCAGAGCCTAAGTTTGAGAGAATTAGGTGTTGATTGTGGATACCTAGACTCAAACTAGCGTTCTTTTAAGTAAATGAGAGTGAAATTCACCATTAGGCACTTTAAGATAGGATGTTTCGAGGTCAATGGATGTTGTTAGAAACGAGAATCACGTCGAGAGTAGCAAGGATAATCATGTACAGTGCGTTCATAGTGACACCTGGCCAGTGTCATGGTGAATCTATTAGTACATATGCGTACTTGAACTACTTTGATGTGATGATCGTTGGGGTAGTGAAGAAATTTCTAAACTAGTAGTCGTTGGAATAGATGGACGATCCTAGCATTAGTCACTAGAGTGACGATAAGCATGATATTTGCTTTAAGTAGACCGTTTCGGGTCGAGATTGATGGTTGGATTAGAACCATAGAATTATTGAACTGACTTTGATCCGAGGAAAAACCGTAAGGTTAATTGATATAATTCTCAACTTTACCTTAAGAAGTTTGAACATCCGGATGATAATAATGGACCGGAGGGATTTGGAGGAGTATGGGTTGAGACGTTGAGTGCCGACTAGTTATGCACAAAATTTATTTTGAAATTAAGTTGCATCAATTATTTCTTGTGTTTCAAATCCTTATACGAATTCTGTTACAAATTTTGGATATTTTTTAGCACACACACAAGATTTCAAATCATGGGTTTTGAACCTGCATGGAATTATTTTATTGCGAGAGTTGCAAACTCCGTCAGAACTTGTTTCCTTTTGTTATTGTACGACGTTTCTTTCGGGTACAGTGATATCCATATTTTTATGATGTTTAAGATGCTGGGCAAGTAACTACCGCTTATGACTTTAACATTGGATCTCCTCCACATATGTTAAAGTTTGGACGGAAAGTTATCTTCCATGATGTCTATATAAAGCTAATTTGAGGAATTTGTTTAAGGTGAGTTTGTTAAACAATGTTGTTTATATAGTATTACAACAAGAAGGGGATTTTTGGGATTTTGGCATCTCATTCATGATTTTGCTTATAGCAATTTGGATTTTGGAAGCGAACTATTTGGTGCCGTTTTATTGACTTGAGGTCACTGAGTCCATCGAATTTCATGGAGTTTTGTGTTACGACGTGGTTAGTCGTGTGAGTGTAATTTCACAATGTGTATACTCCATTTATTTATGTAAAAATTTATGAGTTATGTTGGGCATTTTGTCCCACTCGAGCTTTGTTGAGAAATGTTAATTTTATGCCATACGGCGACCAAAAGGAGTGAGTTTTGGAACTTTAGTGTCGCGTAACTTCTCTTTCAAGAGTTTGTGTTATCACGTATTTCGTTGCATATAGTTCAGTGTATGGATTGATTTATACGTGACTTAAGTGATGCATGAAAGAATACTTTGACAACATTTCATGATAATTTGCTTTTTGCGCTTTCGGTCAGTTGACTGTTTTATTTTCATTTCATATAGTTATAGTATATCGACTTAGGGGTATGCATAGCTTGGTAACCATTGCTTCTCAACATTTTGATAAACGAATTGTGAGTGAAAATGTTTTATTAACTCATTGAATAAATGATGGCCATTTGGTCAAAGGGTGTTTTAGTGTTGGAGAGATCAGGCATAGTTCACAATACGTTATATTTTGAAAACACGAATGCGTGAGTCGTTGACATTCGGTCAATTTTGGTTTGATGAATATTTTGGAAAATTGTAAACCTTTTGATTTTGGGAGAAAGTGTGTATTTTGAATAGTTGACGAATAAACTTTTAAGCATTGGCGTTTTAACGTTTTATGTTACGGGTACAAAACTTTGATAAAAATGCTCCGTGAAGAGGATTTTGGGAAAATTATTTGCTTAAACCTAGGGAGCGTGGAAATATTTATGTTTTGAACGTTGATGCGCACCGTTGGTGCAATTCGAGATTTGAAATAGATTTGAACCCTTTTGGTGCCAACAAATTACTAACACTTATTTCTCGTAAGTTTTGGGAAAAACACGTTGATGTGTGCGAACCTTGTCAGAAACGTTTTGCTCATGAGTCATTATACGACCGGACGAGAAAATTTTGGAAATTGATTTAAAATAATTTCGTCTTTTGAAATTTTGTTGTGAACTATCTAAGGCATGCTATTTCGTTTCAAGAAAACTACTAGGAAAGTGTTACAAGCTTGCATGCCTACCCCAATTTGAGGGTCTCTTATGATGTGTTAGTCGATATTTTCAAATGATGGAAACGTATTGGTTTTGTCTTAAAATATGGAACTTGCACAAGTCATTTTGTGTTTTGACTAAGGTGTAATTATGAATCGTTTCATCGTTTTTGTATAATAAACTGACGCGCACAAGTTTTATTGGTAAACCTTGATCCATGCGATTTTATGGTTAGAAAAGAATTTTAGAGTCAAAAGCCATTTGAACTTCTTTTGAAGTACGTGCGAAACCTTTTGTTGCACACCATTTAAAGTGGACAGTTACTTTATGTGCATGTCATGAGTCAATCCATACTAGAACCGTAGCGGTTCATTTAAAAGAAGTTGTTTATCACGCTTTTGTGTTTTGTTGATAATCCGAACTACAATGAAATGATTTTCAATATGGTTTTTCATATGTGGGACGATTGTGTCCATTTTTGCGCAACTACCAAACTGATAGTAGTAGTTTTTATGCGTACGTTAATTTGATATGAAAATCTTTGTGTTGAAAATTTCTGTGAAAAGTTTTGTTGATCGGCATATTTGTTAAATAATTCACTTGAAAACCTTGAACTCGTTAGGACCTTGGAAAGACTAAGTAACCCCGGTTAAGAGTAAGTTGTATAGAACCTTGACTATGAAAAGTTGAACGTTAGGCACGTGATGTGACTATAGGCCGGATGATATCGGTAGCAAAGTCGATGTGCATGTGGTAATTGGAGGGCTAGACATGCAATAAGTATTTTGAGGTTGGTTTAACCGTTTTGTCGGCAACCCTGTTTTGGGCCTTGGACAATTATCGCATGAAGGACCCTTTAGACACCGTATCGTTAACCTTAGTTTGTGGAAATGCTCGTTAAACGGAACTCATATGTGGAGTTCGGTTAGGATTCAAAGCTTAGTGGTATGACTAGGTGCCAACCTTTTGGATGTAAGGTCGGAAACCGTTAGCGTATTCGGAGGGTGTATTCTGATTTTAAATAATATAATGGTAACGGTTGTAGTAACCTTAAGATGCTCAATTGTGATGAGTAGTTTTGGTGGGATAACCTTCGTGTATGGTTAAAGAACCTGTCGGTTTGATGATTGATGTTGGGATGAATTCTTGGAGTCTGTAAAGACTCCTTGGATGTAAATGGCAATTAATGGTAGGAATAATCGGAATTGATGATTCTGTTGGATTCGTTAGTGAACAACCGTGGATTGATTTAGACTCTGTACCACAATCGGGAAGTATGGAACATTCTAAGGTTGGGAGACAACCGAAGTCGTCAGGTTGGGAGTTCCCCAACGGTTGGAGCGTTTATCCGGACATAAGTGCAATGTACCTAGGAGGACATTGTTGGTTAGAGTCTTGCTTGAGGTTTGTCATAGTAGTCTGTGTGGGGGAAATTTAGATTCCAGTTAGGAAATGATAAATTATGGTCAGCGTTGAGTCATTTAGCCTTGGGTTGTAAAGGATGTAGATTGCGAGGACGAAATCATTCTAAGGTTAGGAGGATTGTAACACCCCGAAATTTTGAGAAAACAAAATTAGGGTCACGGACGTCCGCGGAGACACATGCCGGACGTCCGCGATGCGCGGAAATTCGTATGCCATCCGCGGAAGCAACAGAGAAATTGAGGGTTCGGTTCAGCTGAAACCGAACGTCCGCGAGTAACCATGCGGACGTCCGTGATGTGTCTGAGACATTTTATTGTTTCTTCTTAATACCTTTCCCTCTCTCTTTCCTCTCAGTTTTCCCCATTTTCATTTCTCAACTCTCTCTCATTAAAAAACGGTTTCTCTCCCTAGAAACCCTAAACCTCCCCTCTCCTCTTCATCTTCCTCCCCAAATCAACACCATCACCATTGTTGGAAACCTTAAACCTTTCAAGGAAACCTTCCACTTCATATTCTTCATCGAGATTCTAGGGTTTTCACTTTACCCTTTTCCACTCCATTGGAAGGTTAGGAGTTTGTGGTTCATCTTGGTGGTTCTAGAGATACTTTAGTTGGTGGATTCAAGTATGGTTAAGGTAATCTACTCTTCTCTTCATTTATGAAGTTAGGATTTTGTTTCAAATGGGTATTTTAGTATATTATGGTTGGAGGACGATTCCTTATGGTTAGATCTAAATAGTTGTTGGTTGGAACTTATGGATCTAGGTTTTGGAGGTTTTGGCTGGCGGATGCAAACTTCTTCAAAGGAGCTTACGTTGGAGAAATTCTAGATTTAGACTGAATCTAGCAAGGTGAGTTCAAGTTGATTTGTGAAAACTTTGTACATGCCAAAAATGTTATTTTCCAAATATTTGTGTCTTTTATTTGAAAATATCAATGGTTGAGTTATTTGGATAGTTTAACTCTTTTGAAATATTTATCTTTGTAAATGTTGTAAAACACCCATATTTGGGGCTTTTGGATATTTTGATGTGTAGAAATCATAATATGTCTTTAAAAGATTAATTGCTCAAAATGATGTCTAATTGATGGTTTAATCATGTTAGTGTAATTGATTTTATAAAACCATTTGAGAAATACACGAGTTAGTGTCAAGAGTCGTTCTGAGAATTATAAGGGTATGAGTTCTTTGGGAAAACCCTTTTTGTTTAAACCGTGTCAAGTTTTGGGGATAATGAGGATTTTGTGGTACGTGTTTACCTAAACAATGTTTAAACGCATTTTACGCGATGATGACCGTTATTTCTGGGTCTAGCGAGCTCTGAGCACTTTGCTCGGTTTTGACTTTGAGAAAGTCTTGGGGACATTTGTCCGGTTTAAATGGCTAGATGTGGAGTCTTATTTATGGTTTGCATTTATTGCAACTCGATGCATTTTATTGCGCATTATTGATATTTACATGTCGGGGTGTTTTGGTCATTTCGGGTTGGGCATGCTTTGTAGACTATGTTGCATTGGATCCATAGGCACGTACGTCAGTCTTTATTTGATGGTCTATCTCTTTGTGCACGAGGGGTGGACTATTGGAACGCATGGTTATATGCGTTTGGCCGTGGGGCCACTAGCGAGTATGCAATAAGGGATATAGAAGTCCTTGAGGTGTAACTTACTAGAGAATGAACATGCAATAAGATTGTGTATCCTTGAGGTGTAGCTGGGCACATCATGCAATAAAGGATACGGTGGTGCCACCCATTGCTGGGTGAGGGACTTGAGGTGTAGCTTTTATAGCATGCAATAAAGCCCGACATGTGTTGGAGCTTATTTAAGCAGACAATAGAGTCACGATCTGAGGTGTAGTTCAATAACATGGTTACATGACTTAACTTTGTGTTCCGCCACATCCCATGGAATCGGGTCTCCCCCGTCACCGAAATGTGTTGTTTTTGGGTATTTACTTTTATCCATATTTTCGGTGACGCTCTTTATTTAGATGAAATGTCTTCATGGTTTATTGGCAGAGTTCTATGCCTTATCTTATTTGGATGTTTTAAATATTGGAGTTTTGTCCATGTATATATTTCTCGGGGTATTTAACGTCCAAGCACGTTTAGAGTGTGTTGGTGTTGGAATTTCATTTTGGAAAACGCTTTATACATTTTTGGGAACTCTTCTCATAGATTTTGTGTGCGTTGGAAAATGAGTCATTTACATCCTTTCATAAACTCTTTTGGAAATCATGATTTATGTCGCAAACTTTCATTTTACAAATTATATAAATCATGTTGTAAACTCTTGAACTCACTAGGCTTTAGCCTAACCCTTTTTATTTGTCGGCATGTGTAATAGGCTCAGGTTGGGAGTAGCTTTAGCTACACTGTGAAGTGGCAAGTGCTAGTAGTGTGCACGAGAGGTGATTTGTTTAGTGAAGTTTTCCACATTTATTTTGGGACTACCAACTTGTACTTGGGTTAAGTAACACCCGACTTTAAGTGGTTCATAGTATGTTTTGAGTTTTAAATTGTGAGAGTTGTTATGTTTATTTTGAAGTAATTCCATGTATGGTTTGTAGAAGGAATTTTACTTCTTAAGTGACTATTTTATCGAAATTTTATTTAGTTGGTCTTTCCCAATTCGAGGGTGTTACAAGTTGGTATCAGAGCCTAAGTTTGAGAGAATTAAGTGTGGTGTTAGCTCCAAGTATCTGTAAAATGAAAGTATTGAAAATAAAACCAAGCTAGAAGACCTACAGAGATAAAGCAGAAGACTTAGAAGACCAACAAAGAAGACCAACAGAACTCAACAGAGTTCTGGTGAAACCAACGGAGCTCAACAGAGCTCTGGCAGAAGATCAACAGAAGAACTGTTCATACCCGAAGACCAACAGAGTTCTGTCATAACACGCTCTGTTGAAGTGAAGACCTCTGTTATGCCCAAGCCTCGTAGAAATCCGAAGTGTCAGATACGTGTCCACACCTTTCCACGTATGCCCTAAAGATTGGAGACACACTTTCCACGTGTCATTCCAGGGTACGATAGTACACTGTCTACACTTTATGAGGCTATATATAGCGAGGTAGTGGAACAAACAATTGTAAGCTTTTGGAAGAATAGTTTTCCACAATTGTAAAAGCACACTGTCATATCCTCATAGCACTATCCCGTACGATATTGTCTCTGTGATTTCTTGATACACCATTGATCTTGTTCTTGGTGTTATCTTTATCAATATACGAGCAGCGTTTCTTATTTGATCTTGTTATCATATTCCTGTTCTATATTTGATATCACAGTTTACATATCGTCTCATACAATCACTCACTTTAATGGCTTTATATTTAAATGCTTCCGCTGTCTATTTAACTACCATTATCGTGATACGACGTGAATCTGGGAACCAACAATTGGTATCAGAGCTTGCTTGATTTGCTCAAATCAAGGCATCCAATCTACCAAGGTTGATTCACCGTTGTTGATTGTGTGTGTGTTTAAAAGCCTCATTATACTCTGTTTTACTGCTTAAAGTATTTTACATCTTCTCAGTTCATTTAATATCATACTAAGCTTTCCAGTCTAGATTAAAACATCTGTTCTACTATTTCATTGGTTACTGTTCCTCATACTTTAGCTTATTCTCATTATAGACCATTTGAAACTATCATACTCTGTTTTCTTTTCAAAGAATGGCAAACATCAACGCCATTTATACTGCTGGTTCTCTGACCAAGCCTCCTACTCTTCTGAGGGATGAATACCCTCAATGGAAGATTAGGATGGTCAACTTCCTTGATGGAATGGATAAGGACTTAATGCGATCTGTCACGAATGGACCATTCCAACCCATGGTTTATGTCCCACGTGTACCCGCAACAGAAACCACTGATGAGATTCCTGCTCACTTCGAACCCAAAACCACTGGGATTACCGAAGAAGAAAAGAGCAAAATGGAAAATGACCTTAAAGCAGTGAGACTTCTGATTATGGCCATTCCGAACGATATATTTCAAGAACTAGACTCATGTGTCACTGCCAAGGAAATCTGGGATCAACTTCTAAATCAACTTGAGGGTGGTATCAAAACCCAAAAGAACAGAAGGACCCAGTGTATAAATAAATACAATGATTTCAAGGCACTTCCTGAGGAAACCTTACAACAGACCTACAACAGATTTAATATTCTGATCAACAAATGTAAAAAGTGTGGGGTTGTTAGGTCGAAGGAAGATAACAATGTTCTGTTTTTGAAAAGTTTAAATGATGAATGGTTGAATCTGTCCATGTCTTTACAAGCTAATCAGGACTTAGATGCATGGTCTCTTACTGATGTGTATGGCACTCTGGCCGCACAAGAGAAGGATGTTGTCAAGCAAAAAGGCAAATCCACCATTGCAGGTCCTATCGCTTTGATTTCAGAATCTAAGAACTCAGCAGAAGAGAAACTCAACAGAGATGGCCCTAGCAGAGATAAGAAAAGAGAGAAAAAGAAAGGGAAGAAGAGCTTGGTTGCAGAAAGTGATGATGAAAGGTGTTCATCAGATGAGGATAGTGATATAAATGCCTTTGCTAAATCTCTTGCGTTAATAACTCAACAATTTACCCAGAGATTTGGCAACAGGACATTTGACAGAAGAAAAAGGTACGAAAGAGAAGAAAAAGGTGACAGAAGTTATACTACACCTCAACAGAATCACCAGAACAGAAACCCGACAGAACAGAGACCTCAACCTCAACAGAAGTACAACGCTCCTGGTCCACAAAAGACTGATGCTGCACAACCCATCAACCAAAACGATGGTCGTTGTTTCAGATGTGGCAAACCTGGCCATTTCTCTGCTAACTGTAGAGGAAAACTTGTAAAAGATCAAGACTACTACAAGAACAAATACAAGTACAACTACAGAGAAAGGAGTTATGTCGCCGAGATGGAGAATTGGATCTCTGACTCATCCTCTGATGATGAACCAGAGCAAGCCAATGTTGCTGTAGATGATGAAAGTATGACAAAGATTGACTGGATGACTGGAGAACGAATAGAGAGAACAGAAGAAGAAGATATAGCTCATGCATTCGCTCTTACTGTAACAGAGCCAGACGACAGAGCGCTGGAGACCATTAAACCCAGTGCCAAGGTATGTTCCTCCGAATCCAAGTCTGACTCAGAACTGGAAATGCATGTTTCGCAATTAACTGAGGAATTTCAATTACTGAAACAAAAGCTTTCTGAGAAAAAAGAGCTAAGAAAGCTAGCTCAGAAGGATCTGTCCTTCTACAAGAGAGAGAAAACTCTCTTGGAACAAGAAAAGGAAGATATCTTCAAGGAGAAATCTGAGCTAGAGATCTTACAGCAGAAAGAGAAAAGTACTTTTTCTAAAAAGGTTAAAGAGTACGAAAATCTGTTAAAACAGAAAACCGAAGAAATGAAGAAGTCTGAGAATGAAAGACTTAACTCTTTCGCTTTAAAAGACTTTTTTCAAAAAGAAAGGGAAATCTTACATCAGTCCCTACAGAGAAAAGAACTTCAAATCAAAAGGTATCAGGATGCACAGGATGTGCATGTTAAGATAAATTCTCAGATGGATACGCAAGGTCTTGGTTTCTCAGACCTTGCTCCCTGGAACGGAAAGAAGAAAACATCTCTGTTGACTACTTTCTGTGCTGGGAAAATCCAAGAGAATGTTATCTCTGGTAATGCTGTTTTCAAAAGAATTAAAACCTCGGACGTTTACAAGAGGACGAAAAGGCTTGACTTTAGGAATGTCAGCTATGACTCCTTGGATCATGACAAGGTTCTTAAACCATCTTCAAAGTTTATTCTTGATCAAGGAAGAGCTAGAATCTTAATTCCTAACTCTGTCGAAAGTCTGGATCCAAAAGAGATTTTCAACTTTAATTCTTTCAAGGAACAGAAGCCTGTCACTTCTGAGGCTGAATCCTCTGTTGAAATACCACAGAGCAAGCTCAACCCTGAAGCACCAGTCTTCTCTCCTACTTCTGAAATGATAAGAACATCTTTTGAAGAAGATCTCATGAAAGTTCTTAAAGAAAATGCTGTTTCTGATGCTTTAAAACCCAAGTTGAGAAGGTTTAAAACTGCAAAACCTGATTCTACAAAGCCTGTTTCTGTGAGTAACACCTCCAACAGAGCCACCAGAGACTTTCTAGCCTCTGACAGTGACTCTGACCCTGAGGTAGATGAGCAAAATTTCTGTACTCAACCAAATGCTTTGCACAAACCTAAACAGATACCGGCTGGATCCTTTGATTTAAAAGAAGACATCATTTTTCAAGAAACAATCAAGATTTATACCGGTAACTGAGTTTAATAACAAAGAATTTAGAATTCTTACTTCTAACTCAACAGAAGTAAAAGGTAAGGTGAAGGCAAGTACTTTACTTAACAACACCTTTGTTCCAACTTTTAAACCAATCAAGTTTACACCAGAACAGAAGGGAAAATGGATAGTAAATGACAGACATACTTCCAATTCTGGTAGAAATCAAGATATCAATTTTGAGAAAAGAGAATCTGTCTCAAAAAATAGTTCAAACAGAATGCATGGTCCTAAAGCTTTTCAGAATCAAACTCCATCTAATAAACGATTCTTGAATAAAAACTTGCATCAATCCTCATGTTCCATCAATTGCAATTGTGTTCATCTGTTAAGAAAACTGCAAAATCATATGAGTGGACCTCACTGTGTTCTGAATCAGTCACAAAAGATGATAAATCCCAAGACTGATCAGACTACACAGAAGAAAACCTCTGGCACAACATCAAAGAATGTAAAGCTTGTAAGAAAGACTGTTAACCCATCAAAGCCTAACAAGAAAGGACCCATCATGCAATGGGTACCTAAAAGAAACTAATCTGTCTTGAAGAAGCCTCATGTGCAGATCTGGTACCTAGATTCAGGATGTTCCAGGCACATGACAGGCAATAAGGAGCTGCTGACTTCATTCAAGAACAAAAAAGGAAGTGCAGTCACCTTTGGAGGAGACAATGGAGGACAAACTAGAGGTTATGGTACTCTGGTAAATGGTGGTGTTTCAGTTTCCGAAGTTGCTTATGTTGAAGGATTAAATCATAATCTTCTCAGTATAAGTCAACTCTGTGATCATGGGTTCGATGTCAATTTCAGGAAGAAGTTTTGTTCATTATTACTTTCTGAGTCTGGTCAAGAACTTTTAAGAGCCGACAGAAAAGGCAATCTTTATAAAATGAATTTTAATCCAAACCAGGGAACTACAACAGAGAAACTCTGTTTAGTCTCTTTGAACAAAGAAGATGCCTGGCTCTGGCATAAAAGATTTGCTCACTTAAAATTTTCAAATCTTGACAAACTCGTGAAATTGAACTTGGTAAAAGGTCTTCCTTCGCCGAAATTTGACAAAGACCATCTATGCTCTGCTTGTGAGTTTGGAAAAATGAAAAGATCCTCACACAGAACCAAGAGTGATCACAATTGCTTAAGACCTTTGCATATGCTTCATGTGGATCTCTGTGGTCCAATCTCTGTGCAAAGTCTGTCTGGCAAGAAGTATATTCTTGTGCTTATTGATAAATATTCTAGGTATACTTGGATTGAGTTCATCAGAGCAAAATCTGATGTCCCAGAAATTCTGATAAGTTTATTGAGAAGGATACAGGTTCTGTTAGGACTAAAAGTGCAAAAGTTGAGAAGTGACAACGGGACAGAATTCAAAAATACTCGAATAGATTCTTATCTATCAGAAGAAGGAATTTCCCAAAACTTTTCAGCTACCAGAACTCCACAACAGAATGGCGTAGTGGAGAGAAAGAACAGAACTCTGGTAGAGGCCGCCAGAACCATGTTGGCCGGTTCTGTCCTTCCCATCAACTTCTGGGCAGAAGCAGTCTCAACAGCTTGTTTTGTTCAAAACAGAGCTGTAATAGTGAAAAGATTTAAAAAGACGCCTTATGAACTCATCAATAACAGAAGACCAAACGTGAAATATTTTCATGTTTTTGGGTGTAAATGTTATGTCTTGAACGACCGAGAACAGCTGGGTAAATTTGACAAGAAAGCGGACGAAGGAATCTTTATTGGTTATTCCCTGACCTCTAGAGCCTACAGAGTCTACAACACCAGAACTCGCGTCATTCAAGAAAGCGTGAACGTGTCCTTTGATGAAAGTACATCAAGTACCTCTGATCGCAAATCAACAGAGGGGACACCAACAAAACAGAAGAAGCCTAGTTCTTCAAAATCAAGGGAAGAAGATATCAATCTCCTATTCGACGATTTCTTCGATGATGATGATGATTCCTCTGTCAACATCAACAGAGGAGATCAAGCTCAAAGTTCAACAGAACAAAATCTGACAGGTACAACTCTTACTGGTCCCTCCAATATTTCACCATCTACTTCTCTGTCTACAGGTATAATTCAGAGAAACGAGGAACCACAACCAGAACCTACACAAGAGCCATCATCACCTCTGCTAACAAATATCGGCAGAAACTCCCTGTTTGAAAGTTCACCTTCGCAGAGCCCTGTTGGCAATCCACAGAGCAATGAGGCCACTCTTCAGAGTTGTGTGCCACAGAACCCTGGCACCAACCCTCAGAGCTCTGTTGCTGAAGATCGTCTTTTCTCATCTGAAGCACAAACCCCTCATGTTGTCCATGCTCCCATGACAAAATGGACTAAGGATCACCCCCAACATCTTATAATTGGTGCTGCTGAAGATGGTGTCAAGACAAGATCGGCTACAATCAACGAAGCTTTCTTTGTTAACTTTTTGAGCATGATTGAGCCGAAAAGAATTTCTGAAGCACTTGAAGACCCAAACTGGATCGAAGCTATGCAAGAAGAGCTTCTTGAATTCGAGAGAAATAAAGTTTGGTCCTTGGTTCCACTCCCAAAAGGCAAATCAACCATTGGAACCAAGTGGGTGTTTAGAAACAAGAAGGATGAAGATGGGATTATCATCAGAAACAAAGCCCGTCTGGTTGCAAAAGGATACTGTCAAGAAGAAGGAATTGACTATGACGAGACTTTTGCTCCTGTGGCTAGGCTAGAAGCAATCAGAATCTTCTTAGCTTATGCTGCTCACAAGGGTTTCAAGGTCTACCAAATGGACGTCAAATCTGCCTTCCTAAATGGCAGACTACAAGAAGAAGTCTATGTCCAGCAACCACCTGGTTTTGAAAATTCGGAGTTTCCAGACCACGTTTACAAGCTAGACAAAGCTCTGTATGGGCTTAAGCAAGCTCCCAGAGCCTGGTATGAAACTCTGTCCAATTTTCTGTTGGTTAATCACTTCGAGAAAGGTACTGTCGATAAAACTCTATTCTTTAGGAGATACAAGAATGATATACTTCTGGTACAAATATATGTTGATGACATTATTTTTGGGTCAACACGGCAAGAGTACTGTGATAAGTTTGAGGATTTGATGAAAAGTGAATTCAAAATGAGCATGATGGGAGAACTTTCTTTCTTCCTTGGTTTACAAGTAAAACAAACCGACAAAGGGACTTTCATAAGTCAGTCCAAATATATCTCTGACATTTTGAAAAAATACAATTTTAACAACTCAAATTCAATGAAAACTCCTATTGCCACTGGAGTTAAGCTTGACCCGGACCTTAATGGTGAACCAACAGATGTCAAGAACTACAGAGGTATGATAGGGTCACTTCAGTACTTAACTGCCAGTAGACCTGATATAATGTTTGCAACGTGTCTCTGTGCTAGATTTCAGGATAATCCTAAAGTTTCGCATTTCTCTGCCGTCAAGCGCATATTTAAATATCTGAAAGGGACTCAATTTTTGGGTCTCTGGTATCCTCTGAATTCTGGTTTCGAGCTTGTAGCATATACAGATTCAGACTATGGAGGATGCAAGAACGACAGAAAGAGTACGTCTGGTAGCTGTCAATTTCTTGGAGAGAAGTTAGTAAGTTGGACATCCAAGAAACAGAACTGCGTGTCCACCTCTACAGCAGAAGCAGAATACGTTGCTGCTGCTAGTTGTTGCTCTCAAGTTCTCTGGATGAAAACTCAACTCAAGGATTACGGCTTGGAGTATGACAGAATTCCAATTTTGTGTGACTCCAAAAGCGCAATAGCAATCACAGCTAATCCAGTTCAACACTCAAAGACCAAACATATCGATATAAGGTATCACTTCATAAAAGATAATGTTGAAAAAGGGACTATTGAAATGTATTTCGTTTCAACAGACTTCCAACTTGCTGATCTTTTTACAAAAGCCCTTGATGAAAGGAGATTTAACTTCTTAATCAGCAAATTGGGTATGCTGAACATGTCCTAACACTATTTATCACTCAACAGAACTCTGATGTTCCTACCAGAGATCTGTCAAAATAGTTGGGTAGGATAGTTCAACAGAGCCTCTGTCATTCACCAGAGCTCTGTAAAACATACTTTTTCAACAAGCTTCCAGTGAATTCGTTTGTATATATCTCTGTAAATATTTCTTTTAGCAAGTTTTTTTTAAGCTCATATTTCTAGGGGGAGCTTATAAAAGAAAATATGCATGGTTTTAGGGGGAGCAAGTTAAAAAAAAAAAAAAATTCTGATTTCAAATTCATATGACTTAGCTCTCTTGATCTTGAAAGAAAAATCTTTTTGAAAGAGGGAAAACCTGTACTGATGAAATTCTTTTGAGAAAGTCGAACTTAACAGAACCCTGATATTCTCACCAGAGCCTCTGTTGTTCCTCATCAGATCTCTGTTGAAAATTGTTGGTCAATTCTGTCCTTGTTCTTTGATTCTTCACATCAGATACAGAATTTTAAAATGTTTTTGGGTAAAGGTGAAACATGATTGGTCACTGAGCAAAGTTGAAAAGATCATTTCAACAGAGAAAGAAAATAACTAAGCTCCACCAGAGCTCTGTTAGTTTCTCTGCCCCATCATCAGAAACACGTCAGCAAAGAAGCGGGTCATTCTTTGAAAATCACCCACTTGTCACCCGCATATCTCTAACCGTGACGGTTTACTTGTCCTACGATTGTAAGAACAAAATCTTACGTGGCATCCTCTGATTGAAAGACAAACCACTATGTGTTCCCACGATACACTGTTCAGGCCGTTCCACTTTCTGACACTCAAGTGCCTACAGTCCCTACGTTGTTTTCCCACCCACATGTTTCCCGTATACACACCCAACTTCAACCCATTTCACTCTTACGCTTAACAACCATTTCAAACCCCTTCATCTTTTCCCTCTCAGAAACCTATACCTTGTGGTTCTTAAGAATAACCCTAACCTTCAACAATGGCTGAACCCCAAAACCAACCCCAGAACTCTGATGATTCCAGTAACAACGAACCCGTAGATAACATCGTTATTCTACCATATGAGTTGGCTGATAACAACTACCGTTTTGATCCCAATCCAGCACTCTATTTACCCCTTTACCACATCTATATTGAGTTTTTCCGAAACTCAGAAGTTTTTACAGCCCTTACAGCCTTTGACGATCATCTTCCTGCAATATATGTCCAACAATGGTGGACCACATGCCAATACATTGAAGACGGCGTCAGAAGCGGAATAGTCGGAAGTGTCAACTCTGGTAATGGAGGATCAGGAACAATAAGGATTCGTGAAAGAACTCTCAGAAGAACTTTTGGGATGAAAACCAAAAGACATCTAGGTATTGATGCCTATGAGAAACCACCTTCTGTTGCTGTTCTTCTCGACTTCGTGAAGTTTTTGGGTTACAACAAAGAGTTAGAGAAAATAGGAGCCTTCAGAAGACAAAATCTACCACAAATGTGGAATTTCATGTTCTCAACCCTCAACAGAACCCTCACCTGCAAATCCGGCAGTCAAGACCAAGCGAGCACTGAAATCCTCGAAATCATGTATGGTCTGTTCTTCAACAGAAACTTCAACTATGCAGGGATCCTCTACAATGCACTTCTAGATGCTGTCAACAATAAAACCACTGCTCTAGCCAGAGGTGGAGAAGTTGGAAGACACAAATCCCTTAAAGCCATCAAGTTTCCTCGCTTTATCAGTTTGGTGATCAGAAGGGCATTCGACAGACTGGAACTGACACATCAGGGTCGTTCTACTCCTGTCTGGACCATGGCAAGATTCCAACCAACAACTTCAGGAGATTACCCTTTCATCAGAAGAATTCCAGGTACAATGATTGCTCTGATCAATCCAACCCACATCTCTATCCAAAACTATAGAACTGCTGCTCAACCTCAAGAACCTGAGGTGAGAACCCCAGCATATTTAGGTTCTGAGCCTTCTGTGGAGAGTGCGAGTGAGGAAATAGAAGAAGAAGAAAATAGACCAGAGGACAGAGTACCCGAAGTGGGGTCTTCCTCTAGAGTAATGGAGGAGGAAGTAGTGAACAGAGCATCCCCTAGGGAGACTGTTCAAGAGGGAGCAGAAGAGACTGCAGAAGTGGTGACAGAGAGATCGCACCCTTCTGGCAGTGTAGAGATTCATGAGGTAGAGAGCTCACCAGAGAATTCTCAAACCCTAGAAACCGAGGGAAATGTGAGTATAGAACAAGATGTCCAAGTTGACACATCTGTGCGAGATCCTAACCAAACTCCCAGTGCTACCACATTACCTAATCCTGGTGATCAAGACCAAGGGATTATTGAAACAGAGGTGCACACCTCGAACCTTAACCAGCCAGACCCATCAGAGGCAACTCTTCATGCCTCTGGTACGCACGAAGCCGGGGAAGCTAGTCTTGCTAGTGATGTTCATTCGCCCCAGAACATCGACAGGTCACCTACACATAATGACGCCTCTGTGGCTCATGTAGTCGGAACACAACATAGACCCGAGATTTTTGTAATCTCACGTAGCATCTGTCCGACTCAGGGACAGTATGAGACCATATTTGAACAAGGGAAACATTTGCTTGATCCAAATGCTTCTCATCATATCAGATTTCCTTCCTCAGAACCTGAGCTGGAGGAGGAACTTCTGATCAGAACACCTGTAGGTGATTCCCCTCAAAAGGAACATCAAGGATCGGGTGGAAGTCCTGCAAGAGCCAACATCAAAACAACTCTTGACGCAGGCGCCTCTGAACTCGAGGCAGAACTGGATCCATTAGTTGGTACCAGAGTTACCCCCGTTGACACTGTCACAAAAACAGAGTTCACAAGCTTCTGTGATAGTATCAACAACTCCTTGAATGAGTATAAACTTATCAATTCTCAAAAGGAGGAACTGATCCTCAAGGAAAATATTTCTCTCAGAGACGAACTGCAGAAACTGTCAGAGAAATATGCCGAACTTCATCAGAAATACATTGACACTGAAAGGATCAGAACAGAAGCTGAACAGACAAGAGGAGAGGAAATTGGCAGACTGGCTACAGAGATAGCAGATCTAAGAACCGTCAGAGCAGAAGAAAACAAAAAGGTATCGACAGAAGTAGCTGACCTGAAAAGACTTGTGATCGACAACCATACAGCTCAAATGAACAGAACTCTGTCAGTCCCAACAGTTATCCTATCAGAATCCAACATCAGAACCTTGACAGAGCTCATTGATAACTCTGTTAAGAAATCCATAAAAGAAGCCACAACGTCAGATGCTGATCCTCTTAACATCTCCAGCCCCAACCCAAACAGTTTGCCAATGACAGTCGGTCAAATGGGCGACTTCAGAAGGGACGTCGTAAAGAAAATGATGACAATCTCGTCCAAATTTGTCATGAAAGCCCAGGCAACAAAAGCACTTGTGAAGGAATCACTGGACTCCCACAAATTCAACTTTGTGAGCCAAGTCGAGGAAATCAGAGGTGCTGCAGCAGAAGTGGAAGACACCTTGAAGAAAGCAGTTCCTACTTTCACAGATGCAATCTTACAATCTGTCATACAGAAACGATCTGCTGAGAAAGCACCAGAGGGAGAGCCTTTTGGCAAAAGACGTAAGTTTGTTGACCAATTCTCACCCATTGTCTCCAGACTCTCTGATGAAGACTCCTCTGATGATGATGATTTCCACGATGCTGCATCAGATAGTAATTTGGGTGAGTCCTCGGGTCAACAAAAGGGGGAGAAGGAGAAGGAGAAGGAGAAAGAGAAGGAGAAGGAGAAAGAGAAGGAGAAGGAGAAAGAGAAAGAAAAGGAGAAAGAAACAGAGACAGAGAAAGAAGAAGAGAGAGAGGCTGAAATGCCTGCTGAAAGAGGCAAAGAGAAATTAACAGAAGAGGCCGGGACAGAAGATATGGGGATAACAGAAGAAGATATACCTACGGTGGAATTCGACTACATGTTCAAAAATCGAGTCATCAAACCGACAGAAGAGTCAACACAGGAACCACCAGAGATTATCTGCCTGGATACCCCTCCTACTTCACCAAGGACTGAACCAGAGAGATCAATCCCAATCTCTGCTGATGAACAAAGCCAAACAGAAGCTGCTCAAGAATATGTTCATATCGATACTCTTATGGCTGAAACTCATGAAGACCCAAACCCAATGATACCAGAACAAAACCCAGAATCATCCACCCAACACACCGATAAACCTGCCTTGGAAACGGTATTTGCATTTCTTTATGCTGACAGAGATATCATTCCTGCAAATGCCGTACCCATAAATCCTTACCTTAACCCAATCAGAATAAACACCATTACTGAAGCAAGGCGGATGTTCATCCGAAACAAGTCCAATCTGAACAGAAACATCAACTCACACTTCAGTATAAAGAGAATCCTAGACATCAAGCATAAGAAGTTCCAGCACAACAGAATGACCTATCATGAGTACACTGTGGAATCAACAGAAGGAAAGAACGAATTCTTCAACGACAAAGATCTTGTCCTTCTAAATCTGTACGATCTAACTGTGCTTCATGCCTACTGCTTGAACTTCTCTGACAGATATACTCCAGCAAGAACAGCCTTACCTGAAGTCAAACTAGCTATGCAAGAGCACATCAATCTCAGAACTCAGACAGATTTTCAGCTAGGCATAGAGTTTGAAATTGAGAAACTGGCGATTGCACCACCAAACGAAGATCTTGAGGGCTATCGACATTTTAGGACTGGAACTATAGTTGATGATCCTCCAGTCTTTATCTGCCGACAGAAAGGGACAAAGAAAGCCATCAGATCTGCTGAAGCTCATAAGTACACAAGTGAGTCGCTAGTATATCTCAAAAACATAGTTCAAAGTCTCCCGAGGAACAAGTGTCCGGAAGAACAGCAAAGGTCCTTCATCAACATAATTAATCTGATGCTTGACTTCCGTGAGCTAATCAGAAGATTCGACAGAATCCTTAGGGGAGATAATTACGCTTGATTGTACTTGTTCTTTCCATTGTAAAATCTTAAAAGAATAATGCACAGGGTAACAGAGGGTAAAGTTCTCTGTTCATTTGTTTTCAATCTCTTGTCATTTCCAATTTTTTATTTTCAATACTTAGGGGGAGATTGTTAGCTCCAAGTATCTGTAAAATGAAAGTATTGAAAATAAAACCAAGCCAGAAGACCTACAGAGATAAAGCAGAAGACTTAGAAGACCAACAAAGAAGACCAACAGAACTCAACAGAGTTCTGGTGAAACCAACGGAGCTCAACAGAGCTCTGGCAGAAGATCAACAGAAGAACTGTTCATACCCGAAGACCAACAGAGTTCTGTCATAACACGCTCTGTTGAAGTGAAGACCTCTGTTATGCCCAAGCCTCGTAGAAATCCGAAGTGTCAGATACGTGTCCACACCTTTCCACGTATGCCCTAAAGATTGGAGACACACTTTCCACGTGTCATTCCAGGGTACGATAGTACACTGTCTACACTTTATGAGGCTATATATAGCGAGGTAGTGGAACAAACAATTGTAAGCTTTTGGAAGAATAGTTTTCCACAATTGTAAAAGCACACTGTCATATCCTCATAGCACTATCCCGTACGATATTGTCTCTGTGATTTCTTGATACACCATTGATCTTGTTCTTGGTGTTATCTTTATCAATATACGAGCAGCGTTTCTTATTTGATCTTGTTATCATATTCCTGTTCTATATTTGATATCACAGTTTACATATCGTCTCATACAATCACTCACTTTAATGGCTTTATATTTAAATGCTTCCGCTGTCTATTTAACTACCATTATCGTGATACGACGTGAATCTGGGAACCAACATGTGGATTGTGGATACCTAGACTCAAACTAGCGTTCTTTTAAGTAAATGAGAGTGAAATTCACCATTAGGCACTTTAAGATAGGATGTTTCGAGGTTAATGGATGTTGTTAGAAACGAGAATCACGTCGAGAGTAGCAAGGATAATCATGTACAGTGCGTTCATAGTGACACCTGGCCAGTGTCATGGTGAATCTATTAGTATATGTGCGTACTTGAACTACTTTGATGTGATGATCGTTGGGGTAGTGAAGAAATTTCTAAACTAGTAGTCGTTGGAATAGATGGACGATCCTAGCATTAGTCACTAGAGTGACGATAAGCATGATATTTGCTTTAAGTAGACCGTTCGGGTCGAGATTGATGGTTGGATTAGAACCATAGAATTATTGAACTGACTTTGATCCGAGGAAAAACCGTAAGGTTAATTGATATAATTCTCAACTTTACCTTAAGAAGTTTGAACATCCGGATGACAATAGTGGACCGGAGGGATTTGGAGGAGTATGGGTTGAGACGTTGAGTGCCGACTAGTTATGCACAAAATTTATTTTGAAATTAAGTTGCATCAATTATTTCTTGTGTTTCAAATCCTTATATGAATTGTGTTACAAATTTTGGAAATTGTTTAGCACACACACAAGATTTCAAATCATGGGTTTTGAACCTGCATGGAATTATTTTATTGCGAGAGTTGCAAACTCCGTAAGAACTTGTTTCATTTTGTTATTGTCCGACGTTTCTTTCGGGTACAGTGATATCCGTATTTTTATGATGTTTAAGATGTTCGGCAAGTAACTACGGCTTATGACTTTAACATTGGATCTCCTCCACATATGTTAAAGTTTGTACATAAAGTTATCTTCCATGATGTCTATATAAAGCTAATTTCAAGAATTTGTTTAAGGTGAGTTTGTTAAACAATGTTGTTTATATAGTATTACAACAAGAAGGGGATTTTTGGGATTTTGGCATCTCATTCATGATTTTGCTTATAGAAATTTGGATTTTGGAAGCGAACTATTTGGTGCCGTTTTATTGACTTGAGGCCACTAAGTCCATCGAATTTCATGGAGTTTTGTGTTACGACGTGGTTAGTCGTGTGAGTGTAATTTCACAATGTGTATACTCCATTTATTTATGTAAAAATTTATGAGTTATGTTAGGCATTTTGTCCCACTCGAGCTTTGTTGAGAAATATTAATTTTATGCCATAAGGCGACCAAAAGGAGTGAGTTTTGGAACTTTAGTGTCGCGTAACTTCTCTTTCAAGAGTTTGTGTTATCACGTATTTCGTTGCATATAGTTCAGTGTATGGATTGATTTATACGTGACTTAAGTGATGCATGAAAGAACACTTTGACAACATTTCATGATAATTTGCTTTTTGCGCTTTCGGTCAGTTGACGGTTTTATTTTCATTTCATATAGTTACAGTATATCGACTTAGGGGTATGCATAGCTTGGTAACCATTGCTTCTCAACATTTTGATAAACGAATTGTGAGTGAAAATGTTTTATTAACTCATTGATTAAATGATGGCCATTTGGTCAAAGGGTGTTTTAGTGTTGGAGAGATCAGGCATAGTTCACAATACGTTATATTTTGAAAACACGAATGCGTGAGTCGTTGACATTCGGTCAATTTTGGTTTGATGAATATTTTGGAAAATTGTAAACCTTTTGATTTTGGGAGAAAGTGTGTATTTTGAATAGTTGACAAATAAACTTTTAAGCATTGGCGTTTTAACGTTTTATGTTACGGGTACAAAACTTTGATAAAAATGCTCCGTGAAGAGGATTTTGGGAAAATTATTTGCTTAAACCTAGGGAGCGTAGAAATATTTATGTTTTGAACGTTGGTGCAATTCGAGATTTGAAATAGATTTGAACCCTTTTGGTGCCATCAAATTACTAACACTTATTTCTCGTAAGTTTTGGGAAAAACACGTTGATGTGTGCGAACGTTATCAGAAACGTTTTGCTCATGAGTCATTATACGACCGGACGAGAAAATTTTGGAAATTGATTTAAAAGAATTTCGTCTTTTGAAATTTTGTTGTGAACTATCTAAGGCATGATATTTCGTTTCAAGAAAACTACTAGGAAAGTGTTACAAGCTTGCATGCCTACCCAAATTTGAGGGTCCCTTATGATGTGTTAGTCGATATTTTCAAATGATGGAAATGTATTGGTTTTGTCTTAAAATATGGAACTTGCACAAGTCATTTTGTGTTTTGACTAAGGTGTAATTATGAATCGTTTCATCGTTTTGGTATAATAAACTGACGCGCACAAATTTTATTGGTAAACCTTGATCCATGCGATTTTATGGTTAGAAAAGAATTTTAGAGTCAAAAGACATTTGAACTTCTTTTGAAGTACGTGCGAAACCTTTTGTTGCACACCATTTAAAGTAGGCAGTTACTTTATGTGCATGTCATGAGTCAATCCATACTAGAACCTTAGCGGTTCATTTAAAAGAAGTTGTTTATCACGCTTTTGCGTTTTGTTGATAATCCGAACTGCAATGAAATGATTTTCAATATGGTTTTTCATATGTGGGACGAGTGTGTCCATTTTTGCGCAACTACCAAACTGATAGTAGTAGTTTTTATGCGTACGTTAATTAGATATGAAAATCTTTGTGTTGAAAATTTCTGTAAAAAGTTTTGTTGATCGGCATATTTGTTAAATAATTCACTTGAAAACCTTGAACTCGTTAGGACCTTGGAAAGACTAAGTAACCGGTTAAGAGTAAGTTGTATAGAACCTTGACTATGAAAAGTTGAACGTTAGGCACGTGATGTGACTATAGGCCGGATGATATCGGTAGCAAAGTCGATATGCATGTGGTAATTGAAGGGCTAGACTTGCGATAAGTATTTTGAGGTTGGTTTAACCGTTTTGTCGGCAACCCTGTTTTGGGCCTTAGACAATTATCGCATGAAGGACCCTTTAGACACCGTATCGTTAACCTTAGTTTGTGGAAATGCTCGGTAAACGGAACTCGTATGTGGAGTTCAGTTAGGATTCAAAGCTTAGTGGTATGACTAGGTGCCAACCTTTTGGATGTAAGGTCGGAAACCGTTAGCGTATTCGGAGGGTGTATTCTAATTTTAAATAAAATAATGGTAACGGTTGTAGTAACCTTAAGATGCTCAATTGTGATGAGTAGTTTTGGTGGGATAACCTTCGTGTATGGTTAAAGAACCTGTCGGTTTGATGATTGATGTTGGGATGAATTCTTGGAGTCTGTTAGGACTCCTTGGATGTAAATGGCAATTAATGGTAGGAATAATCGGAATTGATGATTCTGTTGGATTCGTTAGTGAACAACCTTGGATTGATTTAGAGTCTGTACCGCAATCGGGAAGTATGGAACATTCTAAGGTTGAGAGACAACCGAAGTCGTCAGGTTGGGAGTTCCCCAATGGTTGGAGCATTTATCCGGACATAAGTGCAATGTAGCTAGGATGACATTGTTGGTTAGAGTCTTGCTTGAGGTTTGTCATAGCAGTCTGTGTGGGGGAAATTTAGATTCCAGTTAGGAACTGATAAATTATGGTCAGCGTTGAGTCAGTTAGCCTTGGGTTGTAAAGGATGTAGATTTTGAGGACGAAATCATTCTAAGGTTGGGAGGATTGTAACACCCCGAAAATTTGAGAAAACAAAATTAGGGTCACGGACGTCCGCGGAGACACATGCCGGACGTCCGCGGAGACACATGCCGGACGTCCGCGGAGACACATGCCGGACGTCCGCAGAGACACATGCCGGTCGTCCGCGATGCGCGGAAATCCGCGTGCCATCCGCAGAAGCAACATAGAAATTGAGGGTTCAGTTCAGCTGGAGCCGGACGTCCACGAGTAACCAGGCGAACGTCCGCGATGTGTCTGAGACATTTTATCGTTTCTTCTTAAGACCTTTCCCTCTCTCTTTCCTCTCACTTTTCCCCAATTTCATTTCTTAACTGTCTCTCTCTAAAAACTGATTTCTCTCCCTAGAAACCCTAAACCTCCCCTATCATCTTCATCTTCTTCCCCAATTCAACACCATCACCATTGTTTGAAACCTTAAACCTTTCAAGGAAACCTTCCACTTCATCTTCTTCATCGAGATTCTAGGGTTTTCACCCAACACTTTCCACTCTATTGGAAGGTTAGGAGTTTGTGGTTCATCTTGGTGGTTCTAGAGATACTTTAGTTGGTGGATTCAAGTATGGTTAAGGTAATCTTCTCTTCTCTTCATTTATGAAGTTAGGATTTTGTTTCAAACGGGTATTTTAGTATATTATTGTTGGAGGATGATTCCTTATGGTTAGATCTAAATAGTTGTTGGTTGGAACTTATGGATCTAGGTTTTGGAGGTTTTGGCTGGAGGATGCAAACTTTTTCAAAGGAGCTTACGTTGGAGAAATTCTAGATTTAGCCTGAATCTAGCAAGGTGAGTTCAAGTTGATTTGTGAAAACTTTGTACATGCCAAAAATGTTATTTTCCAAATATTTGTGTCTTTTACTTGAAAATATCAATTGTTGAGTTATTTGGATAGTTTAACTCTTTTGAAATATTTATCTTTGTAAATGTTGTAAAACACCCATATTTGGGGCTTTTGGATATTTTGTTGTGTAGAAATCATAATATGTCTTTAAAAGATTAATTGCTCAAAATGATGTCTAATTGATGGTTTTATCATGTTAGTGTAATTGATTTTATAAAACCATTTGAGAAATACACGAGTTAGTGTCAAGAGTCGTTCTGAGAATTATAAGGGTATGAGTTCTTTGGGAAAACCCTTTTTGTTTAAACCGTGTCAAGTTTTGGGGTTAATGAGGATTTTGTGGTACGTGTTTACCTAAATAATGTTTAAACGCATTTTGCGCGATGATGACCGTTATTTCTGGGTCTAGCGAGCTCTGAGCACTTTGCTCGGTTTTGACTTTGAGAAAGTCTTGGGGACATTTGTCCGGTTTAAATGGCTAGATGTGGAGTCATATTTATGGTTTACATTTATTGCAACTCGATGCATTTTATTACGCATTATTGATATTTACATGCCGGGGTGTTTTAGTCATTCCGGGTTGGCATGCTTTGTAGAATATGTTGCATTAGATCCATAGGCACGTACGTCAGTCTTTATTTGATGGTCTATCTCATTGTGCACGAGGGGTGGACTATTGGAACGCATGGTTATATGCGTTTGGCCGTAGGGCCACTAGCGAGTATGCAATAAGGGACATAAAATTCCTTGAGGTGTAACTTACTAGAGAATGAACATGCAATAAGATCGTGTATTCTTGAGGTGTAGCTGGGCACATCATGCAATAAAGGATACGGTGGTGCCACCCGTTGCTGGGTGAGGGACTTGAGGTGTAGCTTCTATAGCATGCAATAAAGTCCGACTTGAGTTGGAGCTTATTTAAGCAGACAATAGAGTCACGATCTGAGGTGTAGTTCAATAACATGGTTACACGGCTTAACTTTGTGTTCCGCCACATCCCATGGAATCGGGTCTCCCCCGTCACCGAAAGGTGTTGTTTTTGGGTAGTTACTTTTATCCATATTTTCGGTGACGCTCTTTATTTAGATGAAATGTCTTCATGGTTTATTGGCAGAGTTCTATGCCTTATCTTATTTGGATGTTTTAAATATTGGAGTTTTGTCCATGTATATATTTCTCGGGGTATTTAACGTCCAAGCACGTTTAGAGTGTGTTGGTGTTGGAATTTCATTTTGGAAAACGCTTTATACATTTTTGGGAACTCTTCTCATAGATTTTGTGTGCGTTGGAAAATGAGTCGTTTACATCCTTTCATAAACTCTTTTGGAAATCATGATTTATGTCGCAAACTTTCATTCTACAAATTATATAAATCATGTTATAAACTCTTGAACTCACTAGGCGTTAGCCTAACCCTTTTTATTTGTCGGCATGTGCAACAGGCTCAGGTTGGGAGTAGCTCTAGGTACACTGTGAAGTGGCGAGTGCTAGTAGAGTGCACGAGAGGTGATTTGTATAGTGAAGTCTTCCGCATTTATTTTGGGATTAGCAACTTGTACTTGGGTTATGTAACACCCGACTTTAAGTGGTTCATAGTATGTTTTGAGTTTTAAATTGTGAGAGTTGTTATGTTTATTTTGAAGTAATTCCATGTATGGTTTGTAGAAGGAATTTTACTTCTTAATTTTAAATTGTGAGAGTTGTTATATATATATACATTTATGATTCAACAAAATACAAGTACTTATATATTTATAGATATATTTATATATATATTTACACACACATATATATATATATATATATGGTCCATTTAGGATATAAATACACATATTTACATGTCCACATCTTACATGAATTTATGAATTAAAAAGAACCCAAGCCTTTTAGTTAAAATTTCCACATTCAAGTAATCACCATGGTAATTCTTACATAAAGGTTTTGTAAGGAGAAAAACTTATCAACTAGGGTTTTGTAAGGAGAAAAACTTATCAACTAGGGTTTTGTAAGGAGAAAACCCCCAAACTTGAAGGAACCCTAGAAATATGGAATACTTGAACCTTCGAGAATGAAACCCTAGATTCAAGAGATACACTCCTCAATATGGTTATTCTTACATAAAGGTGTAGAAATCAAGCCAATAAGAACTTACTTGGAGTGTTGGAAGTGAGAATTTCTAAATAGGGAAACCCTAGTTCTCCAAGTAGCTTTTCATCAAGAACTCAAGAAAAGAGGAGGTATCCACCAAGAAGTAAATGCTAGGTCACCAACTAACTCTTACTAACATTAAAAAAAGCCCTAACATTAAATGAGGTTAGAGGGGAGAGAAAGAGAGCAAAATCTCCAAGAAGGGAGGAGAGTCGTGGGTTTTTGCTGCTGGACCCAAAAGTGAAGAAGAATGGGAATAAAAGTCTCCAAATCACGACTTTAATCTGCTACAACCCACCTCCGACGCGAGGTCGCGGGCATAGTCGCCCCGTCTCATACACCTTCTGTTTGATTTGGCTGAATCGCTCCTTCCATGGCGACAATGTACACGGCGACAATGACCATGGTCAAAGTCGCGGGAATTGTCGCCCTATGCGACTAGGCTGCTGTTTGGTCGTGGCTGGAAGTTCACAAGCGTCGTCGATTGACCTCCCTCATTCCCTTACGTTACTCTGAGGTTTGCCAACTAATAGAAACAATTTACGACGCCGGACATGCGAATACCAAAGACCCGAACCCAACATACATGGTTGAGACGACAACAATCACCTTAGCTTCCTTTTTCCATAATTGATTCGAGACGAAAGTACCAAGCATGCAAACGTGACGAATCCCACATATAAACCCTTGAAATATCGAAAATATAAATATACGAAGTGGTCGGTTACTTACATGGAAATTCGGGGTGTTACACACCTACTCTCTTTACTCTTATCTGACTTTCTCTCTTCTTTCTTTATTTCCCTCTTTCTCACCTTCTCTCTTTTCTCTCACTTTCACCTTTCCTTTAATCTCCCTCTCCCTCTTTCTTTTCTTCATCTCTCACACAGCAACCTCCACCCCTAAATTATCCTCTCATTTCTTCTCCTTGCAAGTATTTGCTTTCGATGATAGATCTAGTTAGAGGATAATATTTGAAGCTACCGTCCTAAAGGTTTGGAGCATTTAGTGTAGGATTTCAAGCTACCACCTTCTCATCTTCACCAACTAATTTCTAGGGTTTCACTATTTTTCTAGGTTTTCTCCAAAAACCTAGTTTGTGAGTTCTTAAACCTTTTGTCAAAACTAGATACATGTAATTATGTGTTATTGTTTACATTGTTACTTGCAAAACCTCTTTACTCCGTTAATACACTTGTTTTCTCATATGTGGGTTTCTTGTTGGTTTTGGATGTAATATGGAATACTTGAGGTTATTAAACTAAAGATCATATTTCTTGATACTTGGTATGTTGGGAGTATTAAGTCACTTTTTAGGGTTTTGGCTTAATAAAATGATTTTGGGCTTAATGACATGACTTTGGCTTAACAAGATGGCTTCTAGCTTAATAATGTTGTTTTTGACTAAATGATGTAGTTTTGGCTTAATAAAGTTGTTTTGGCTTAATGTGCTAATGATGGGCTTAATGGAATGTTAATATGGCTTCATGGGATTGTTTATGCCATTATACATGAGAATATGACTCTTCTTGGGATATATGTATATGTACATGTGTCAAGAACAATTGGGTGACTTACATTAACCTATGATGACTCATTGAGGTATCCTTGACTTAATATTATGGGTTTGACCTAAGGGAAATGATTTTGACATAAGAAAGTAGTTTTGGCTTAATGGTTTCGTATTTAGCTTAATGGATTGGTATTTGGCTTATTAGATTGGTATATGGCTTAATGAGATGGTCTTGACTCAAAGAATTAGCTTTGACTTAATGTCTTGGGCATATGGCTTAACGAATTGGTATTGGACTTAATAAAGTGGCACTTAGCTTATTGGGATTGTTCATGTTATATATGTGCAAGCTTAATTGTTCATTTCATGTTTAATTGGGAATCATGGGAATTATAGACATGTATTTGGATTTAAAAACCTTATATGCTTGGTTTTACATGTCTATATATTATGGTTGGACCATACTGCTTATTGTGTACATCTTATACATTACTTGGAGTAATTCTGGTATAATGATGCTTTATTATAACTGGATGAACCATCAAGTATGTACTCGGTGATTACAGTCTTTGAGGGCACCACCTTGGAGGTATGTGCCAAGACCCCTTGTCGTCCGGGACAATGCCCTGGGGGTAATCCTTGATGTGATGCCGGGCCTTATGGTATTATCCGTGGGGGTATATACTAAGGTGTATTGATCCTTTAGGTGCTACTTGTTTGGTGTTTTGGGTCTCCCCCATTGATTCCTTGTTGAAATGATTTTCCCTAAATAACATTTACCAAATGCCACCTCTACACACCTTTCACTTGTATAAATGTGCCTATTTGGCCTAGATGAAATTGTTGGATGAACCAAGTCAAGTATACTCTAGCAGGATATAGTCTTGGGTGCCACCACTTTTGGTATGTACCTATATCTCCGCCATCCAGGTAATGCACATGGTAGTAGTCCTCAAGTGTGCCTTGCCGTTTGGTGCCGCTCATGGTAGCTTGACACTTAGGTATATTGACTCTTTGGGTGGAACTTGATTGGTGTTATAGGTCTCCCCTATTGACTCTGATTATGATTTATATTGGGTTACTTGTCATCAACTTATTTATATAAATGTTTTATTACTTGTTCAAACTCACTAGGCTTTTTGGCCTAACACTTTTTTGGTGTCGACATGTATCTCAGGCTTTAGCGGCACCAATTCTAAGAAGGTTTAGGGAGGACTAGTGCGCGCTTGGGGAAATGCATTTTTGTGAAGATGCTTATATTTTGGGATTATGAAATGAATTGGAGGCGACACCCTTTTTGTAATCTTTATTCTATTTAGAATTTAGATTGGTTGGTTGTTGTCTATTTCCGCTATAAATTACAAACTTGTAATTAAACAAGTGTGCTACATTTATCCCCTTTTTGGGAGGCTCGTGTTATGGTATTTATACCACATCTCCGTTTTACGGAGGGTTTTTGTTTATCCCAATTTTTGGGGTGTTACACTTTTGGAGGGATTTAAACTTTAAATTCATTCCAATCTCGTGTTTGCACGATTGTCCAGATTTAAAATCTTAGTATTTCTTTGAAATCCCTCAAACATAGGATTTTGAATCTCAAGGGATCGACTAGGATTTCAGGGGATTTCTTAGAATTTTTATATAATAGTGCTTTAAAATTTGTTAAAAACGTTTGTTTTATAATAATCAGTCAAATAAAAGATAATAATTCAATTATTTTTATAATATTTTTGATATTTTTCATAAATACTGGAATTCAATTTCATTCCAAATCCTACAAAACAAACACACTAAATAAGTAAATATTTCAAATCCAATCCCTTCAATTCCAAATCCTTCTACGAAATTCAAATCCCTCAAACACATTCTTTCAAACCAAACACCCCTAAAAGAGTGTTTGGTTCGTCGGATTCCGACGAAATTTGATGGAATTAGGATGTTGAATTGGTTGACCGAATTCCGTTCCGACATTTGGTTACGGGGTTACCCATGGAATAGAATTGAATCTCAAAGATTCCCTCAAATGTGGATAGAGATTGAAATGAAATCCATTCCAACCTAGATTTTAAAAATGACAAAAATATCCTCATTAAAGCATAAAACTCTAGTCACACGTTCTTTCTCATCTACTGCGTGATCGATCAACTCCTCATTACTTTGTTTCTATCCTTCATCGATCAAAGATTGGACTCTCTTCACTGATTGACTTTTTTGTCTGGACTCTCCTTCACGATTGATTGCAAATATGACTTTTTCTTCATGGCTTCGTGTTAGTTCCAGATCCGTGCAACGATAATGAAATCAAACGATTAAACAGTAAAGTATACGATTTCAACTGGTCATCTCTGTATTAGCTTTCAATATTGAGAGGATTACAATAAAAGTGTAGGAAAGCAAATGAGACCACTAGCCTATTTTTCTAAGGCTAGATTACTTTATATATGGCGGGCCCGTGGTTAACAAGCCCACGGCCCGTTCACTAATAAGGCTCAAATTAAACAATTACAATTTAAACCCTGAACTTTAAATCAACATAAATTGACCCTAACAATCTCCCCCTTTGATTTGAAGTTCGATTTGGCGCCAGTTATCGACATATCTTTTTCGAAGCGCGAAGTGAATCTCAAACCATCTGATAGCACGAAGATAGTCGATGCGTTCTTCAACCATTTCCAGGGCATTCCGAGCAGTTATTTCATTCGGATTAGGAACATACGAAACCCTTGGATTTTCAGACTCGTGCTGAATGATCTTTCGAAGAGCATCTCGAACTTTGTAGAGCGTGCCGTCGCAGAATCTTGAACGTAGGTCTTTCAGAATTGCCAGGAAATCAAACGGTCGGAGGTTTTGGAAGTCGGCTTCAGAAAATTTCCATTCGTTCCCATCCTCACGTCGAACAGTGAATACAGGATAGACAATTTTCATCATACGGCTTGATTAGATATTGATTACCTCTGAGATCTGATGCTTGGTTCTGACTTGGCTGACTGGAAGACACCGCTTCATTGCACAGATGTATCGGCTCGATAAGTACGGCTCGATCGTGCGTAGCTTGTGAACAAACAACTTCTTCAGGGTTTCCTCCAGATGAGGGATAAGTACGGTGATCTTCTCCCAACGGATTTGTTGCAGAGGTGGAGGAGGAAGATCAGTAGCTGTCTGTTGTTGAAGAGGGGATGTCGGAATGTTGGCAGTAGTAGTTTCAGGTCTTGTTGAACTTCCGGTGGGTTGAGCATAGTGAACGGGAGAAGTTCCATAAAAATTCTGTAGCAGGAACTGATCATAGTCGATGTTGTCATCTTCATCAGTCGGGAAAACCAAGTTTACTTGGAGATTTACGGCACTGGCGGCTTTTTCGTACCATGCATCTTCGGTCTCTGGGTTGGCTTCGCAGTCTGGATCGATCATATCCAGTAACGGTCTGTCTGATGAATCAAAGTCGAACAGTTCCTGTGTTGAACCCTCGGGCTTTTCAACCGTCGGGTCTTCATCATCTGATATGTCCATATCGATTACCATCTTGGCTAATGGCAACTCGGCTTCAGGTTGGGCGTCGGTTGTTGTTGCCGTAGTTGCTGGTTCCAGATGAACCATGGTTGTCGTTTCGGAGAGGATAGGGGCGATCTCGGTAGGTCTTAATCTTTTCTCCCCCTCACATGGGATTCCGTATGATATAACAATCCGGACAAAGTGGGAGTCCGGATAAGCAAACAAGCCGGTAGTTGAACTTACCGGAAACCCGAAGGTTTCCGGACAACTAGGGTTTCCGGGTGTTTAGCCAATCCGGACAAAATGTCTTCGACGTATGATGCTTACCGGACAAACACTCAAGAAGTTGAATGTTCCCGGACACAACGAATGTGTCCGGACGAATTTCAAACTCACAATAGACCAAAATGGGGTTCCTAATGTGCCTGAAAGCATAAAAGTAGGATCGTTTGACTTATGTGAGCACACAGAATGATCTAAACTTAAACACACACATGGTATGGACCCGAAATAGATGGGTCTCCGAACAGAATTTCGGACTCATGTAATCACACAAATCTATGGTTGAGATATGTGAATGAGACCGTGAATGATACCGAATAACAGTCTAGAACAAGTTAGGAGCATCATACCTGAAGTAGGAACGAAAACGAATGAGATTCGGGGATTGGTAGTTCGTCCGAGCGAGAGAGAGAACTCGAGAGGGTTTTAGGGTTTTGAGCGCGATTTTCCGGATAGAAAAGAGTGAATGAACCCGGAATCCTTAAATGTCACCCGTGAGTCCGGATGGTATCCGGGTTCCCATCCAACCCGGATGGTGACCCGGTCCGGAAACCTACCCGGATAGGTAGAGTTTATGGATAACTGTCTGGATACCCTAGATTTTCAAGAAAAAATGTCCTGTTCGTAGGAGTTTTGCAGAGAAAATTGGAACTGAAGAGGACCTTCTCTCGCTCCCCCTCAAACTTAGCATGGGGAAAATCTTGCTCCCCCTCGGACAGTGCATAAGTGTGCAATGGAGAGTCCGACACAAACAAAAACTTTTAGCATTTAAGGAAAAAAAAACTGTGTCGCTCCCTCTAAAATGATGAATTTAATTTGAGAATTGCATTGGAGTGCCCACACACACAAAAACTTTTAATCATTTTAAGAAAACTGTGTGTGACGCTCCCCCTCAACTGATGAGGAAACTTACCTGATACTTCTTTGTGCTCCCCCTGAACATATGAACACACCGTGAAACCACAGATAGTGACATTTAAAAGTAGACAACAGTATGAAAGAAAAGTAGAATACAAGTGCGAGGAAGTGTATGCTCAAATATCAGGAGTGTAAACACCGGATGATGAGTGGACAGTTACTCGTAGATGTATGGAACTTGTAACGGGCACACAATCGAATTAAGTCGTCAGTTTTAGCATACCTAACTTGGACACAAGAGTGTTAAAACGTTTTTCGTCCAAGGCTTTTGTAAAGAGGTCTGCTAACTGATGTTCAGTATTTACGAAGTAGAGTTCGACTGTACCTCTTTCGACGTGATCCTTAATGAAGTGATACCGAACGTCGATGTGCTTCGTCTTGGTGTGTTGAACCGGGTTGCTGGATATTGCAATTGCGCTTTTCGAATCGCAGTAAATTGGGACTTTTACATACGTGAAGCCGTAGTCTTTGAGTTGCGTCCGCATCCAGATAACTTGTGAGCAGCAGCTCGCGGCGGCCACGTACTCCACCTCGGTAGTTGATGTTGAAACACATTGCTGCTTCTTGGACGCCCAACTCACCAGGCTATCTCCCAAAAACTGGATGTGACCCGAGGTGCTCTTCCGGTCCAGCATGTTGCCCGCATGATCCGCATCAGAATAAGCGGATAGTGCAAAACCTGTCTCTCTCGGGTACCACAAGCCAAGATCAGCAGTACCACGTAAATAACGAAAAATTCGTTTGACAACAGTTAAATGAGGCTCCTTAGGTTTTGATTGATACCGGGCACACAAAAATGTGGAGAACATGATATCCGGTCTACTTGCGGTTAAGTACATTAAAGAACCTATCATCCCGCGATACAATTTAGGGTTCACATCCGTTCCGTTAGGATCGGCGTGAAGCTTTGTATTGGGCGCCATGGGAGTTTTCATTGGCGAGGACTGGTCCAACTGGAATTTCCGAAGTATATCCCGGTCGACAGTTGTTTAACTTGAAGACCAAGGAAGAAATTCATCTCGCAAAGCATACTCATTTTAAAAAATTCTCCCATTAGATTGGCAAAGTTCTTAGCATATGTGGGATTAGTAGAGCCGAATATTATGTCATCTACGTACACTTGAACAAGAACTATGTGACCCTTTTCGTGTTTGATAAATAAAGTCGAATCGATTTTACCTCGTGGGAATTTGGACTTTATCAAAAACTCAGTCAGTGTTTTGTACCATGCTCGCGGAGCTTGCTTTAGACCGTAAAGCGCCTTGTCTAGAATGTAGACGTGATCAGGCTTCGAATCGTCCACGAACCCGTCTGGTTGCGACACATATACTTCTTCCTCGATATTACCATAGAGAAAAGCGGTCTTCACATCCATTTGGAAGACCGTGAAGTTCTTGTGCGCGGCGTATGCAAGGAACATACGTATGGCTTCGATTCTTGCCACCGGAGCATAGGTCTCATCATAATCGATCCATTCTTGTTGACGATACCCCTTGGCTACGAGGTGCGCCTTGTTTCGTACCACGATGCCGTCTTTGTCCTTCTTATTCTTGAAAATCCACTTGGTGTCGATCACCGTCTTGTGTTTTGGACGTGGAACCAGTCGCCATACCTTTAGAGCTTCGAATTGATTGAGCTCCTCTTGCATGGCTATGACCCAGTCCGGATCTTCAAGCGCTTCGCGTACGTTTGTCGGCTCGATGTTGCTTAAGAAGCCGGAAAATAGACAGAAGTTGGCGGATGCACCTCGTGTTTGTACTGGAGTAGAGGGATCGATGATTTGATGAAGCGGATGAGCTTTCGTCCACTTGGTGGTATGCGGAAGCGGCTTTTGAGTAGAGTGAGATGCGTTCGAGTCCACATAATCACCAGGATGTAGGTCTTGAACTGCTTCAAGTGTAGCAGGCTGGTTTCTTGGAGGAAGTGGGGGAGGATTCGCCGTGGGTTGAACAAATTCTGGTTCTGAGGAGTTCAGAAGTTGATTGTCGGTTGTAGCAGATGACGAATCGTTAGGAGCGATCTCCGTGTTAGTGATTGGTTCCTCCAGGGGGACAGTAGTACCAGATGAATTTGATGATGACGGTTGAGCTGTCTCCACAGTGATAGATAGCGTGCTTGTAGAAGGCGGCGGACCAGATAGGTTCGACAAGTCCTCATTACGAGCAGCTTCTAGACGAGGTTGTGCTGAGACAATAGGGGAAACATTAAAGATGTCATCATAAAAGAACTTAAACAATACATCTAAATCAGAAGAGTCAACATTCGATGAAGATGCATGATTTGGATTTACTGTCGCTTGTGCAGATCCCAAACTTGGAGGTCCAGAAGTTAGCACGCCAGTTAAACCGGGTTCTGAACTGTTTTGTTCAGAAGCCAAATCTGCGGCTTCATCGAATGTCACGTTTATGCTTTCAACAACGGATTTGGTCTGTTTGTTGTAAACGCGATACGCCTTAGCCTGCATGGAGTATCCGATGAAGACTCCTTTGTCCGCCTTGGGGCTGAATTTGCCGAGATCATCTTTGTCATTCAGAATATAGCACGTGCATCCGAACACATGAAAGTAGCTTATGTTCGGAACGTGATTGTTCATGATCTCGTACGGCGTCTTGTTGAACCGCTTGTTAAGGATGGACCGGTTTTGCGTATAACAAGCCATGGACACCGCTTCGGCCCATAGAAATAGCGAAAGATTGGATTGGGAAAGCATGGTGCGAGCTGCTTCGACCAGGGTACGATTGCATCGTTCCACCACTCCGTTTTGCTGAGGAGTGCGTGCTGCAGAAAAAGTGTGTGAGATGCCAACTGACGTCAGATAGTCGTCCACCGTTCGATTCTTGAACTCCGTCCCGTTTTGGGTTCTGATAGACTGAACTTGTTGTAGTTTGTTCAGCTGGACAGTCTTCAGGTGATTAATGATCAGCTCTGGTGTTTCGTCCTTTGAGCGTAGAAATAGCACCCAAGTGTAGCGCGAGAAGTCGTCCACCATCACGAGAACGTATTTGCGCTTATTAATGCTCGGAATACGAATCGGTCCACACAAATCCATATGGATAAGTTCGAGGGTCCGGGACGTGCTCGGAGTTGCCTTCGGCTGATGTGGTACTCTCTTCATCTTTCCCATCTCACATGCCCCGCAGAGACGATCTTTCACGAATTGAAGACCGGGCATGCCTTTCACGTGTCCGCCCAGCACCAATTTGTTGATTGTTTTAAAATTGAGGTGCGAAAGACGTCGATGCCAAATCCAAGCTTGCTGGGAATTGGCCTTTGACATGAGGCAGACAGGGTTATCAATCTTGAGGGCTGCGAGGTCGATTGTGTAGAGGTTGGTCTTGCATTTCCCAACTAGTAGCTCCACTCCATCGTCATTGAGAATTCTACACCTTGTCTTTTTGAAGCTAACCTCGAGATCTTTGTCGCAGAATTGCCCGATGCTGAACAAATTGTGTTCCAATCCCGCGACGTGTGAAACCTTCTTGATTGTGATCTTATCTTAGACAATGTCACCGTAGCCCACGATCGGCGACTTGTCGTCGTTGCCAAATCTCACGTGTCCACCATATTCTTCCTTGTAGTTCGTGAGAAGCTCCCTCCTTCCGGTCATGTGCTTGTAGCATCCAGAATCTAAGTACCACACATGACCGTGCTGCAAAATCGAGTTAACGAATTTTAGGTACCCAAATTTGTTTGGGTCCTGGAGGGTTAGGTTTGGCACCTCTCGAAGGAACTTGCTTTGACACAGCTTTCCCCTTAGGTGTAGATTGTACACCGTTTGCGGAAACTGGTTTTGGCAACGGTTGCCTCCTTGGTGTAGATTTTACACCTTTTGGAGGAACATTATTTTTAGTAGGTTGCCTCTTTGGTGCCGGTTTAACCTCAGTAGGAGCAACCCATCTAGGAGTGGGTTTGGTCTCCCGCTGTGGTTTAACCTCAGATTGGAAACCCCGTTGTTTATAGTATTTCTGTTTATTATTACGGGGTTTATTTTTGGGTTTATGATTATACATGTGATATGACCCAAACCAATCATTTAAATTAATTTCATCAAAATCATTCCAACCACATCTAGAACAACATAAACAATCACGCGATAATTGAATCAATTGATGAACTGAACTAAGTTTAATCGGAAAAGAAACTTCAAAACGATTCCAGTTATTCCAAACACAACTGTCTTTGTTTATTCTAGAATTTAATGCAGTAGGGAAAGACTTTGATGCTTCCTTCTTGACAGGTTCCTTGTTCAGCCACTTTGGTTTTTCTTGTTTTGCTTGACCAATTTTATCTGAAACAACAAGGACGGAATGGTCAGTGACTTTTGAAGGAACGGTATCTTTGGAAGGCAATTGCTTGGTCTTTTGCCTCGGCTGTGACTGATTTTTAGAAACAGGTTTAGAAGTTGGTTTTGATTGTGAAATCTTGATCACAGCTGGGGCATTTGTGTTAGAACTGCTACCCTTTAAAAAATTGACCGGACGATTGACTACTAGAGACAAAAAATCAGTGTGACTCGGGAGAGGTTTGTCAAAAGGGAAAGACTCAAACTCTCCATTAGAGTTACCTTCAGAGTTCATGTATTCAGAAAAATTTATCTCCGGAATTGCAGGACTTGGATTAGGTGAGGAAGGCGAGGAACACTTAGTGTCAGTGTGCTTTGGGGAATTCGGTGTGGAAGCTAGGAAAAAATCAGAGTTTAAATACCTTTTAACACACTCATCTTGAGAATCATTACCGTCTTGTGTGGTAGATATTTTACCTAAGAAAACTTTGCACGAAGACGTATCAGATGAATTCGAGGAAGATTCGGGGGAAATCTGCTTCTCAGAAATGAGTTGGTCAATTTGCTCTTGGAGCTGACCATTTTTCGCATACTCTAGCATCGCATCTGTTGCCAAGGCAACCAGCTTTGATGTGAGTTTCGTGATTTCTTCCCGAAGGATTTCCTGTCCTTCATCAGACACAACTTCGGTTTTGACCGGTTGTGGAATCTCAAGTTTCTCAGAATTGAGTTTCTCAATCTCAGAGATTAGCGTTTTCTTTTCGTTTTGAAAAACAGACCTTTCTTTCTCAAATGACTCCTCCAACTCGACAATCTTTGCTTCCAAGATGAGAGGGGGAACATAGAGTTTAAACTCGTCCGTCTCAGTCTTGGTTGCAGGTGTTTGGTCCTCATTCTTTTTGGAGGAATCCTTGGGCTTAGCAACCTTGTAAGGGTCGAAGTAGTCATTTGAGAGATACTTTTTGTTCTTTTGATAGGAATAATTCAAAGGTTCATATCAAAACCGAAGTTGTATTCCTCGTTTGTGTGCGCGTTTATATTCCTCGGTTTCCTCTTCCTTTTCAGGTTCAAGAGGGCCAGTCCATTGAATGGCATATTCCGGATACGTTTTATCTAACCCAAAACATGCAAAATCATACAGAGTAGGAGTTTGATATCTTCCCTTTTTCAAATAGTGTGGGTTATCATATCTGATTCCCCACTCTTTGTTAAAATAAGTGAACTCCTTGGGTTTATTCATAAAGATGGTTTGATTAGTTTGACCCCTTTTGTGGAGTTTGGTTTCAAGATCAAGAATTTTAGCAACAAACTCCTTGTGCTGAATTTGAAGAGAGGAACATTGATAAACAAGTTCTTTTTTCTCATTCATGCACTGATCAAACTGAGACTGATGATCAGATAATTTGGCCCTTAAGTCTTTAGGTGCTATTGAAAGATTTTTGCATTTCTCCTTTAACATAGCAATTTCTCCTTTAACATAGCATTTTTCAGTTATTCTTGTTTGAACATCTAGCTTTTCGGTTAGTGAACTAATCTTAAGCTTTTGTTCTTTAGTGGTGGCCTTAAAGGAATCTGCCTGGTCGGTAAAAGATTGCATTTTATTCAAGAAATCTTGTTCAGAAGAATCACATACCTGACTTGTCTTCTCTTCATCAGCTGGAGAGTGATAGCCCATGAAAGCATTTGCACCATCAGTATCGCTTTCATCATCAGAACGACCCAACCAGTAGTCGTTTTCCACAAACATAGCTTCTCCAGCTTCCTTTTGCTCAGCCAATGCGAGTTTTGCCTTGTAGTAGTGAGAATTCTTTACCACAGGCCTCGTACAATCTTTAGCAAAGTGACCAAGCTTTCCGCAGTTGTAACATGTCACTGGATCATCCTTCTTCTTACTTTCTGCTTTCTCAGTCTTTTCCTTCTTCTCTGACTTCCCTTGCTCATCAGCTTTCTTCTTTCCCTCATACTTGTCCTGATGGTCATGGCGCTTGTTGGAGGAGGTGGAGTAGCGCTGATTGTTGGACGAAGGCTTCTTATAGTACTTTTGTTGTTGGAAAGATTTCGTAAGCAGAGCTATCGCTTTCTTGAAGTCAGATACTTCATCATTAGAGTCATTGTCTTCCTTTTCAGATTCGAAAGAGCCTTGCTTTTGAGCACGTTTAGAGTGACCGCTCGAAGATTTCCCTATGTTGGAGGACATGAGTGCAATAGGATCATCAGCTGGCTTTGAGTCAGTCTTCTTCTCTCTCAGAAGCTCATTCACTTCATCTTCGTCTTGAAGAAGTGTCTCATAGAGTTCATTGATGCCGATGTTCTCTATCAAGTTGTTGTGCTTGACATCAGAAGCAAACACCTTCCATTCCGGCAGCAGATTATTGAGAAATTTGAGCGCGTTTTCTGTGTTGGAGCGAGTGATCTTATTCTTGTTCTGTTCAGTAAGAAGTGAGCAGAACCGTTCATAGGTCTGTGTGAGAGATTCGCCGGTGCGCTGCTTGAAACCATCGAACTTGGTTATCGCGCTGTTGATCTTTAGTTGATTTCCGACATCGCTCCCACGCATCATTCTGGCCACTTAATCCCACATGCCCTTTGCCGTTTCTTTGTAGTTGTCGATAGCTGTATAGATCGGGTTGGGAAGGGCTTGGACAAGATATCTCTTTGCATGCTTTTCACCTTCGATCATGCCTCTTTCATCTTTGGTCATTTCGGCGATAGTCTTTTTCGTACTACGAGCTACAGCAGTTGCAGTTGCTGCTATGTCATTCATCGGCCAAGGGATTGGACCATCTTCAAGAGCTCTCTTGATGTACTCGTAGTTGTCCTTGGACTCTATGAAGAGCATGAACCTGTCGCGCCATTGGCTGTACTCATTTGGAAAGAGACACGGTGGTTTGGAGTCGGTGCCGATTGCAAGAGCTTCGCGCGAAGTAGAAATCTTTTGTTGCAACTGAGTGATCGTCAGACGTGTAGATTGATTCAAAGTGTAAACCTAACGCAAGGCACTAAGAGTGGTCCTAACGCAGATTCTACGACTAATGTGAACTAAGAATGATCTTACTGGATAGGAATCCAAATAAGAGTCTGATCAGGAAGTGTCCGAATCAGATCTATAGACAAAACAGTTCAAAAAAAATCACAAAGTATCCGGATAAAACTGAAGAATCCGGATAGCCTAAGGTTTCCGGATAACACAGGGGTTACCGGAAGACAGTAGTTACCGGATAAGAAAAGTAAACAAAGAGTTACCGGGTAAATGATATGTCCGGATAAAATACTGACCGGATGTGAAGGGTTTCCGGACGAAAGCACTTACCGGGAGATGGAATATCCGGGAAGATTGGTTACCGGGAACTTTAGGTTTCCGGAACTAATTTACCCGGAAAGAATTAGGTTTCAGTGACTTACCCGGAATGTTTGACTTACCCGGAAATGTTGAATGTACCCGGAACACTTACCCGGAAAGGAGAGACGTGTACGGATGGATTACACAATTATCCGGAAAGATTGGGGCTGTCCGGAAACCACGGCTGATCTATCCAGGAACTACGGCTGACTTTTCCAAATCGATTGAAACTCGATTTGGGTTGCTCAAAATCGATCCTGAAAGATTAGGAACAATACCAAACACAAAAATAACACTAACCCAATCGATTTTAAAGCAAAAACAACAAGTTTTGATGGTAAAAATTTGATTTTTGATGAAGAACACAACCAAAACTTTTGATTTTAAATTGCTTAATAAACCACTCAAACGATCAAATTAGGATGTGAAAATTTGCAGAAACGAGTATAACAACGATACTAACACAACCCAATAAACAAAAACAATCAATTTTGTCAGAATCAAGGTTTTGAACTTTCAAGAATGACACAGACGAGAAAAGTCAAAAATTTACCAGAAGTCAACTTGAATGCTTTGAATCAATCTTGTCCGTCAGCTCTGATACCAATTGTTAGTTCCAGATTCGTGCAACGATAATGAAATCAAACGATTAAACAGTAAAGTATACGATTTCAACTGGTCATCTCTGTATTAGCTTTCAATATTGAGAGGATTACAATAAAAGTGTAGGAAAGCAAATGAGACCACTAGCCTATTTTTCTAAGGCTAGATTGCTTTATATATGGCGGGCCCGTGGTTTACAAGCCCACGACCCCTTCACTAATAAGGCTCAAATTAAACAATTACAATTTAAACCCTGAACTTTATATCAACATAAATTGACCCTAACACTTCCTTCTCTATTTTTGCTTCATTCCTTCATTGATGTTGGTTATGATTTTGTTACTATTTCTAGATTGACCGATCTGCTTTAAAAAGTCGAATCATCTGTTTTTTATTGTTTCTAGATCGATTTTAACATTTGCTTTTGTACTATTTTTAGATGTAGACATGGGTTACGATTTTTGTTTTTGTTTGTAGATATAAATGTGGGTTACGTTTTTATTACTGTTTTTGGGTTACAATTTTTGTTACTGCTTTAGGGAGGGTTTTGTTTTTTGTTACTGATTTTGGTTATGATTTTTGTTACTTGTCTCTTACTGCTTCATATTATCTCATCTATTTCATGACTCAAATAATCTATATGAAGTTGTATATGTGCATTTCTTCAAATCATCAAGTTAAATTTTTGCATCTCTTTGTGCCTATTTTTATGTATGACTTGTTCTTGTGGGGATGTATTTTGTTAATAGCATATTGTGTTTTTGGAATAGGAAATGACCCGACTTAGTTTAACAACAACACGTAGATGTAAACTTATTGGATTATTTTGGAATGAATGTATGATTGGTTTTGTTTGGTATTTCAATGCGATTTTCAAATTAATAACCAACTACCAAACGGATAAACCATGTATTTGATATTCTTTGTTAAATGTGGACCGATATTCACTATTGCATGGCGTGTTGTCTTCTCCACATTCTTATTAGGCAAGGAATGCCAATTGATCCATTTGAGAATGAATATGAATTGGATGTTGGAACTGAAAATGATGGAATTGATGATGACGGAACCGAAGATGAGAATATTATCACTTCTGTTGGGATATCAAACGTGTGGACTGCATAATGAGAGATGTTATGGATATGGAAGATGCAAGAATGGAAGACCATATCAATCAATTCGAGGCCAACCTTTCTAATGATCAAGATGATGCATCTAATGCACAAACAAATGTGCAAAGTGAATAGTGCACAAGTGGTAGCAAGAAAAGGAAAAACATAAGTGATCCTTTGCATGAGGTAATCAACAATGTATAATTTATGCTTGGTGAAAAACTTATGAAGGCATTTGCATCGTTGGTGGAAGTTAAAATGCTCAAAAAATGTTCCATGGTCGCGATGAGCTTGAGAAGTTTGGGACATTTCTAAAATATAAATGTTTAGTGCATTGCGAAAGATAACAACAATGGACTCTGAATCTGTGATCACTTTTTGGAGTTTGAAGGAGGAAAGGCGCGAAAAGTAGGTCTAGTTCATGTTCGACCAATGATCTGTTTGCTTTGAAAAAATATTTTTTGTTGGTGGTAATTACTGTTTGGAGTACAGTTGTTTGGTACTTATATTTTGGCCCAAAATACTTTATGTTGGACCAGTTTGGTTTAAAAACAATATTTTGGTTTTCGCTAGATCAAGATTGATCTATAAATGTTTATGAACAATATTTTTGTTACTTATTGCTTTGATGTTATGGTCGGCAAGTTCTAGTTATGTGTAAATACAACTTGATATCAATATTTATATATGTATTTGATGTGGTAACTTGTATGAACCATTTGGTTTATTGTTATATCAATTCTTTACACGTTCTATGTTAATATATGGTTTCATAAATGGTAATTTACTTGTTTGTTTCTCATTAAATGTTAATTTTATAATTATTTATAATTAAAAAACAAAAAATTATCAAAGAAAGGGTATTTTGTCATTTCATTATTCCATTCTAATTCATTCGCAAACCATATAAACATATTCCCATTCATTGAATGTATTACATTCCATTTTCTGCCAACCAAACATTTGACCAAACCTAATAACATTTCATTCCAATTCCTTTGACATATTTCATTCCTTCAGAAAACCTTTTGTGAAACCAAATGCTCCCTATGTGTTTGATTACCTTAAAAATTGAACTCATCCAAATCATTTGTCTTAGTTATAATTTTATTATATATAGGTCAGGTTTATTTTACAGACCATTCAAAACTAACAAACCATATAAACCTCATCTTAGCCGTCCATTTTCTTAATCAACCCCATTTTTTATATTTTAATTAATCAATTTGCGAAACGGTAGTTTAGTAATGTAGAGTAAACTATTTAGATTATTTTTTAATAATTCATCTATTATGTAGGCGATTTCATGGGATTGAGTTTCATATTATTATCGTATTTAGAACGGTTAACTGGGGTAAGGTAAATATCATATTTTCTTCATCGTTTCCATTGATTATAATTATTTGTTTTATAATTCATGGGTAATTTGAAGTTTTGTGTTTTTCTTGTTTACGACAATGGATTCCGCCGATTTACTTGTCACTAGATATTCCGCTGATTTTGGTTATGAAATCTAGTTTGGTTCATGAATCCAGTGAATCTGTTGTGTTCTTCTTCTTCATTGTCTAAAGCCAACGCTGAGTCTGTTGTGTTCTTCATCTTCATAATCTAAAACCACAAATGAATCCGATGTGTTCTTCATCTTCAGCGTCTAAAACCACCGGTGAATCCATTGCATTCTTCATCGTCTAAAACCACCGATGAATCCACTACATTATTCATCTTCATTGTGTAAAACAACCGGTTTAAGGAATGGGATAATTAAGAAACGTGATAATTAGAGAATGTAACAATTAAATGAATGAGATATTTAAGGAATGTGGTATCAATATATAAAAAAGAGAAAAATACCTCGGTTAATAAAGTTTGTACTATTTCTTTAGTTAACAAAATAAGGGGCCTCTTTCTCTCTCTCTCTCTCTCTCTCTCTCTATATATATATATATATATATATATATATATATATATATATATATGTGTGTGTGTGTGTGTGTGTGTGGTTCTAATGAGAACTGTACCTATTTAAGAGAATAAGAAAACGGTCTAATCACATGTGACTTTACACTAACACAATGTATAAATTCACATGTGATTCACAACACTTTGCCCCACGACCTGAATACGCGGAAAAGTCACCCGCACATTTTTTTACCGTTAACGTAAAATCACATGTGATTTTGCATGCGATTGGCTGTTTTCGTATTATCTTAAATAGTTACCATTCTGGTTTGATCATCCCTCCCTATATTTATATTAATGGTTCTGGGTTGATCAATGACTTATACTACAAGTTTTTTTTAGAAGGGGTTGAATACAAACACAACAAATTTTCACTTTTTGTATTAAACATAAAGTTACAGATTTGTTGCAGAAGCTACGAAAATAGGACCTGATCCAAACAATATGACTATTTGACAAATTTGTAACAACTGAAAGAGTGATAGACTTCCTCATTTAGCTTTCCATTTAGGAATGCTGACTTGACATCTGTTTGATGTACTTTAAAGTCCTTGTGAACTACATTGGCCCAGAATCATTAAATTGCTTTGAGCCTAGCCACAGGGTAGAAGGTTTCATCATAGTCTATGTCTTCCTCTTGTTTGTATCCCTGAGCAACAAGTCTAGCCTTGTTACGGGTTACAGATTCATGTTCATCTAACTTGTTACGATACACCCATTTGGTGCCAATAACAGTCTTGTCAGATGGTCTAGGAACGAGATTCCAAACTTTGTTTCTTTCAAACTCAGTCAGCTCTTCTTGCATAGCACTGACCCAGTTTGAATCTCTGAGGGTATCGTCAATCTTTTTGGGTTCAAGTAGCGATATGAAATTTATAAAGAGACAAATGTTACCTGAACCACGTCGAGTCTGAATACCTACGTTTGGATCACTAAGTATTTGTTTGTTTGGATGACTCTTTGTCCATCTATGAGCAGGAAGTTGAAATTCTTGCTCTCAGATGATTTCTGGAGGTGCTGAAGAAGAGGCATTAGCGTTGGTATTGTCATGCATCAGCTGCTGAGGTTCAGATGATATTTCATATACTGACTATTGAAAAGAAGTGGATGGGTTTTCAGAACTAGAAGGTTTAGAGGGAGGTAAAGTGTTTATGGGTACAACTGATATCCATGAAGAGGATTCAGCTTCACCTGTCTGCATGCTAGGAATAATGATGGGATCATCATCATCATTGAGAGTGTTTGCTTGAGGAACATGATTGAAAGGAGCTTCAGGTTCCCCATAATGAGAAAACATCCATTGATTCAATTCCTTATTTCAGTAATGGGTCTAGAATTTGCTGTGTGAGATTCATCAAAGGTGACATGAATAGTCTATTCAATTGTTTTTCTTCGTTTGTTAAAGACTCTAAAGGCTTTGAACACTGAGGAGTATCCAAAAAATATTCCTTAAACAGTTTTGGGATCGAACTTTTCTAGATTATCTCTGTTGTTCAATATGTAGCATTGATAACCAAAGATATGAAGAAAGTTGAGAGATGGTTTTCTCCCATGTAAGAGTTCGTAGGCCGTTTTCTTAAATCTTTTAACAATCAACAACCTATTTTGAGTGAAACAGGCAGTATTGGCAGCTTCTGCCCAGAATTGAGTTAGAAGGTGAGAATCGTTGAGCATTGATCGAACAACTTCAATGATCATTCTATTTCTTCTTTCAACGACTCCATTTTGTTGTGGTGTTCTCACAACTAAGAAGTTGTGAGATATGCCTTTACTCTCAAAGAGGTTTTCAAGTGAATTGTTTTCTGAATTCAGTTCCATGATCACTTCTTATTGAGTGAATTGTCACACTGTTTAGAACTTCCATTTTTCTTACAAATGAAGTTATTTCTTCTGGAGTATCCCTCTTGGATCTGAGAAACATCACCCAGTTATAACAAGAGTACTCATCTACTATTACTAGAGTGTACTTCTTTCCAACTATGGATTGAATATTGACAGGGCCAAATAAATCCATATGGAGTAGATGAAAAGGTGTTGTCACTGATGACACTTGTTTGGATTTGAAACTAGCTTTGGTTTGCTTTTCGTTTTTCACACGTTGAATAAAGAAATTTCTTGGTGTATGAATGCCGAGGTAAGCTAGTGACTAGTTCCTTTGTTAAGAGAGAGCTCAGTGTCTTGAAGTTGAGATGAGAGAGCCTCCTATGCCATAGCTAGTTGACATCGGAGGAGGCTTTAGATAGAAAAACAATATTCTCAGTGGTTAAGGAATACTTGTTAATGACATACACATTTTCTAAACGGTAACCACTGAGAGCAAGTTTTCCTTCCTTATCCGTGACAGAACATGCTTTCTTTGTAAAACATACTTTGTAGTCTTTATCACATAGCTGACTGATGCTAAGAAGATTGTGCTTTAGTCCTTCTATGTAAGCGACTCTTCAAAAGGTAGTTGTACCATTAGTGAGTACACCAAACCCTCTGGTATAGCCTTTTCCGTTTCCACCAAAGGTCACTGAGGGACCTTTCTCTTCTTTCTCACTGAATACAAGGAAGAGAAAGGTCCCTCACTGACCTTTGGTGGAAATGGAAAAGGCTATACCCAAGGGTTTAGTGTACTCACTAATGGTACAACTACCTTAAGAAGAGTCGCTTACGTAGAAGGACTAAAGCACAATCTTCTTAGCATCAGTCAGCTATGTGATAAAGACTTCAAAGTATGCTTTACTAAGAAAGCATGTTCAGTCATTGATAAGAAATAAAAACTCGCTTTCAACGGTTATCGTTTGGAAAATGTTTATGTCATAAACATGGACTCAACAACCACTGAGAACATTTGCTTTCTCTCAAAAGCTTCATCAGATGTCAACTGGCTATGGCATAAGAGACTCGCTCATCTTAACTTCAAAACGCTGAACACTCTCTTCTCAAAAGATCTAGTCACTGGCTTGCGTCAGCATTCATATGCTAAGGAATCTATCTACTCAGCGTATGAAAAAGGAACACAAACTAAAGCTAGTTTTAAGTCAAAGAAAGTGTCATTAGTGACAAATCCTCTTCAACTCCTCCATATGGATTTATTTGGCCCTGTCAATATACAATCCATTGCTGGAAAGAAATATACTCTTGTCATAGTAGATGAATTCTCTCGAAATACCTGGGTAATGTTTCTCCGTGCAAAGAGTGACACTCCAGAAAAACTCATCTCTTTTGTCAGGAAAATGGAAGTCCTGAATAATATGACAGTTCGCTCAATAAGGAGTGATCATGGAACTATATTCGAAAACAGATCCCTTGTAACTTCTTTGAGAGCAAGGGCATTTCTCACAACTTCTCAGCGGTGAGAACACCTCAGCAAAATGGAGTCATTAAAAGAAGAAACAAAACGATCATCGTAGCTGCTCGATTTATGCTCAGCGATTCTCATCTTCCAACCCAATTCTGGGCAAAAGCTGCCAACACTGCCTGTTTTACTCAAAATAGGTCGCTGATTGTCAAAAGATTCAACAAGACTATCTATAAACGTGTCCATGGGAGAAAGCCATTTATCAGCTTTCTTCATATCTTTGATTGTCAATGCCTCATCTTAAACAACAGAGATTCCCTTGGAATGTTCGATCCCAAAGTTGACGATGGAATATTCCTAGGATACTCCTCAGTATCCAAAGCCTCAGAGTCTTCAACAAGAGAAGACAAACTGTAGAAGAAAGCATTCATGTCACATTTGATGAATCCCGTTCAGCTAATTCAAAGCCTACTGCTGAAAACGACGAATTGAATAAGTGGATGTTTCCTCATTATGGGGAACCAGAAGCAAACTTCAATCCTGACGATCAGGTCAACAACCCAATCGCTGATGATGACCCTATCATCATTCCTAGCATGCAAACAAGGGAAGTTGAATCCTCCTCTTGGGTAACAGCTATTTCCATAAACACTTTGTCTCCTTCTGAACCCTCAACCTCTAAAAACCCATCCACTTCAAATCAGCAATCAGTAAATGAAATTTCATCTGAACCTCAGCAACTCTTGCCTGACATACCTAAAACCATTACTGCTGAAGCCTCTTCTTCAACACCTCCATAAGTTCATTCTGAGTTAGAAGTTCAAGCTCCTGCTCAACGACAGACAGTGAATCACCCAATCGATCAAATTCTAGGTGATCCAAACGCAGGTATTCAGACACGACGAAGTTCAGGTGACATTTGTTTATTTGTTAATTTTATTTCACTGATTGAACCAAAAAAAACTGATCATGCCCTCAAAGATCAAAACTAGGTCAGTGCTATGCAAGAAGAGTTTACTGAATTTGAAAGAAACAAAGTTTGGAATCTTGTCCCAGACCATCTGAAAAAATTGTGATAGGTACCAAAGGGGTATATCGAAATAAGTTAGATGAATTTGGAACTGTGACCCGCAACAAGACTAGATTAGTTTCTCAGGGATACAGACAAGAGGAAGGCATAGACTATGATGAAACCTTTGCCCTAGTGGCAAGACTCGAATCAATTCGGCTTTTCCTAGCCTATGCAGTTCACAAAGACTTAAAAGTTCACCAAAATGACGTTAAGTCAACATTTATTAATAGAAAGCTGAATGAAGATGTTTATGTTGAACAACCCCCATGATTCGTTGATCCTAAGCCTCCAGAATATGTCTATAAACTGGATAAGTCCCTCTATGGTTTAAAACAAGCATCTCGTGCATGGTATGACACTTTATCCTCCTTTCTTAATGCCGAAAATTTTGAACGTGGTAAAATTTGATAACACTCTATTTTCAGAAAGGTTAAAGGTCATATTATTCTTGTTCAAATATATGTCGATGATATTATATTTGGTTCTACTAACCCATCTGTGTACTCAATTCGCTGAGAGAATGAAGAATGAATATAAGACGAGTATGTTGGGCGAAGTAACATACTTCTTTAGACTCCAGATCAAGCAAAGCGATAAAGGTACGTTTTTCCACCAAGGTAAGTACGTTTAAGATATGCTGAAGAAATTCGATCTTACTCAAAGCTCAACTATGAAAACTCCTATGGCACCTCTGCTGACACTTAACTAGGATCCCTCTGGAAAACCTGTTAATGTCACTTCCTATAGATGAATGATCGGCTTTCTTCTCTATTTTACAGCGAGTCGTCCTGATATCATGTATTTTACTTGTCTTTGTGCACGATATCAATCTAAACCCAAAGAATCACACCTGATCGCTGTAAAACGAATTTTCAGATATATCTAAAGAGCACACCCAACCTAGGTCTTTAGTATCCTAAAGACTTAGGGCTCGATCTAACTGCTTATCAGATAGTGACTTTTAAGGTTGCAAACTAGATAGAAAAAGCATCACATGAGGTTGTCAGCTCCAAGGTGGAAAGCTGGTAAATTGGACGAGTAAAAAGCAAAATTCAGTATCTACCTCTACCGCTGAAGTTGAGTATGTAGCAGTTGGTAGTTGTTGTGCTTAAGTCTTATGGATGAGAAATCAGCTATTTGACTATGACCTTCAGCTATTAAAGATTCTTATCTACTACGACATCATTAGTGCAATCGCTATAGCAAACAACCCAGTGCTATACTCAAAGACTAAAGACATCGAGATCAGGTATCATTTCATTAGAGATCATGTGATGAATGGAGACATAGAACTTCATTTTATTCTAACTGACTATCGGTTAGTTGACCTGTTTACCAAACCTCTTGATGAGACAAGATTTTACTTTCTCATCAACGAGCTTGGAATGCTGAACCTTGAAGAGTAACTCTTCAGTGGCTAAGCATTATGTCAGCAGTAAAGTTCTATCTCTTCTATTCATCTTATATTCTCTAAGTAAATGATTTCTGATACTAAGGTATGTTATCTATCCTAGATTACTGAAGTTTATCTTCAATAATATGTTTTTCAAAAGAAATCTTGATCAATGACATTTCTTTATCAGTGATCCTTTTGAAAAAGATAAAATCTCATCACTGATATTTTTCATCAGTGATTCTTCATAAAATAATACAATCCTGATACTATTAAAACAATCAGGGATACCTTTTGAAAACGAAAAGACTATTTTATATGTGACGTCATCAGAAGAGGATAAACCCCCGCACGCCTTTTCGTCTGACACACTATTACACTTCGTGGGACGTGTCCGTGTCATGATGAGTATTTTTCCCGCTCATCACCCTTTCTCTCTCCCCTCTCATTCCTATATAAACAACTCGTGTTTATATTTTTTTCTCTCTACGCGCTCATACTACTCTCAAGGCAAGAAAAACTCCTTTGCATTTTAACGGATTATTGAACCTAAGACTTTGTTCTTCACACTTTCAAGCAAAACAAGCTCTTATTTCTACTCTTTAATGCCTTCTGGAACAACAAAAACTCTTCTTTTGATTTTAAAACTTTGCTAAAATAGATCAAAAATGTGTTTTTATTCTTAGAATATCATCTCCTTCATGATTTCCACTTAAAACTTTAAAAAGTTTTTCTCAAGTTTAAAAACATTCTTTAAACTTTCTCTTTCTTCTTAAATACGTTTTTCCAGAATCCTTCCTAAGAAGGAAACTGGTAAAACACTGTTTTCTACCAGTTTTGGTCATTTTTAAAACTCGAAAATCATATTTACAAGTTTTTTTCCTTTAAAGAAACAGGTAAAACTAAGAAAGTCTGTTCTTCTTCTCTTTTATTTTCTATTTTTCAACAGAAATGGCCCAAGCTACAATTATGGTGAAGTCTAAGAACGTGAAATTTGAACTGAACCAGATCACCTTTGGTTCCAACAACCACTTAGCCCTACTACATTTCCCTGAAAAGAAGCCCTGCCTTCATCTTTCTGACGTTGTTACTCTCCTCAAAAACTCTCCCATCCACTACGCACTCACAGTTGCACCCTCTGCCCACAAACACCTTCTTCAACAGTCTTGGTACACTGCTGAATGAACTGAACAAACCCTGAAGTCCAAAAGGAAAGTCACCGTCATTGCTTTCCAAACTAAACTCGGCGAAGGCTTCATCACTGCCATCGAAACTTGCTCTGCCCTCCGCTTACCAGTTGGACCATTCGTTGATCCTCCCACTGATGACGAACTCATCAGGTTTCTCGACCTCATGGGATACACATGGGACCCCATGCCCTGCAACCCCGAACTACCAGAATAGAAGCTGACGAAGATTCTAAAGGCCAAGATGCCTTCCGAGCTGAACTTCCTCTTCTCCCACATCATCTCTTCTTTGATTTGGAAGATCGGATCGCTGGATCAGGCAAATCACTACCAGATGCAGATGGGGTATAGCCTCATTACTGGGCGTAAGATAGATTAAACCATGATGATCTTTGATGATCTAATGGTCAAAGTAGAGAAGGAGAAAAAGGAAATGAAAGTCCCCTACGCCCGTTTTGTCTCAACGCTTCTCTCTTTCTTCCTGCAAAAAAGAGTACCCTCAGGAATGAGATTATCAGCTACCTCAGCTCAGGGTCCGAATCCTCGACGTCGGACGCACCGAAAATGAGGTAAGTCTATCATCCCTGACTCAACTTCTCCTACCCTCCTCTTCATCTTCTCAGGCAGCAATGTCAGCGGTTCCACCCCTCGCTACTACCCATGCTGCCACAACCCAATCCTCAGTGAAGAGGAAACATTCTACCACCACCTCTGGTCTTTCCAAAAAGACCAAAGGATTTCTAAGGGTGAAACAACAACAACCGGCTACAACATCATGGATCGCCTCTTCACAGGCGACCTTAGATACTTTCGTGGTACACTCTACCACATCTGCTACAACCACCACCACTTCAGCGCCTTCAACCGCTGAATTCTCATTGGCATCTTCCCCAACATTTTCAGTTCCCACAGATAGTGAGGAGATCGTTCATGGCACCGCTAGTGTCATACCCGCTCACTGCACGACTTTCTATTTATCAATCTTTTCTCCATAATTTTCATTGGTCAACATATCAACCGCATCTACGACAACTCTCGCTGACGTTCAGAAGTCACTGCTGCAAAATCTCATGCACAACAACATCATAGGACTTGATGGTCTCCCTCTCGGAGGCTCTCAGAGCATACCCCCGTGTCCTTCCCTGCTATGGAACAAGACATGGAATATTATGGAGGGAGTAGTCTTTTTGACGACTTCTCGCGACCATCAGGTATTCCACCTTCCCTACCTCTGTCTTCTCAATCCCTTCCAACTTTTGAGCTTTCCTTTGCTCAATATCTTTCTTCTCTTACAAGTCATAATCTGGGCACTATCTCCACCTCTATCAAAGAGGTCAAGGACCAAGTGGAGTCCCTCTCCAAAGACTTGACGAATAATACAAACACCGTGAATATTGTCAGCAATACGTTGAAGGAGATCTCCACTTCCCTCTCCTCAAAAGCTGACAACGCTCATCTCTCAGCTTTGACGGAGGAGGTAAATAGTTTGAAGAAGGATATGGCCACAAACTCCTCATCCCTGCAGACGCTGAACTCACACCGTCTCTACTCTCAGCACTACAATTGGATCACTACAAGGAGCGGTCACTGACATGAACTCAAAGGTCGACAACACCAACACCCTTATCTGACCCATACTCAATAAATTAAGTGAACCGGTGGCTCCCGCCCCATCCTTCACAACTGATGATCGATTAAAGCTGTGGATGGTGGCTGATTTTGTGCTGCAAGCCACCATAGCGATCCCTGGCCTGGAAGACAGGGTAGAAAAACTCGAGGCAGCCCGTGCCTCAACCTCATTGACTCCTGGACTAGAAGATAGGACCACTGAGGGTGCAACTGCCAATGCTGCCGCTGATGCTGTGCTTTCTACTCACCACCTAGTTGTTGATGACAAACAGGGGGAGAATGGAAAAGAAGGCCCTCCTCAGGTTGAGGGAGAGGGAATTATTGAAGACCCCTCTCAAGCTGAGGGGGAAATTGAAAAGAACCCAACTCCTCCTTGGGGCGAAACAATAGATATAATTGCCTCTGAAGAGGACAAGGAAGAAGAAGATGAAGAGGAGTAGGAATTAAAAAACGATGAACCCTCCAACAACCCTAATGAAGATGAAGATGATGATGATGAAGAACCAGGTTTTTGGGTCAAGCCTGCATCCATCAGGGTCCCTGCTCAAAAAGGGGTCGTCTTCTAGGAAGCAGGGGAGACGACTAAGAAGTCTCGTGCGAAGAAATCTTCCCAAGGTAAGCAAAAGGGGATTGCTACCTTAGGGAACCTCAAGATTATCTTCGACGTTGAGAAAGTGCAACCTTCTCAGGCATGCCTTTCAATCATCCCTTTCTCTGCTTCCATCCACTATCATCTCAAACCTCTCCTACACATTTAGCCATACTTTTTCTATCTTTTCTATTTCCTAAAAAAAACTAACTTTTATTTCTTTTGATTCAGCTAGTCCTCTCCCCTGCTTAAGGGACGAGCTGAAGAATCCAAACAACAAATAATCCCAGCAACTATTGTTGATGACCTTCCAATAATCCCAATCTCAGTGATGGAGACTAAAGAACAAGACAAAGAAGAAGAGCTGCTGACTCACCCAAACAGACCCTCTCGACCTCATTAAAGGTCAGAGGATGAAGAAAAAGAAAGAAGATCATCAATGACCAGACAGCTAGAGAGTCAACATCTAAGGGTCCCTCCTCAACGTGGTCTGGTGTTCCTAACACCTAAAGAATTAGAAGAACCTGTCAGAGCTGAGCAACTCACTACTGAGTAACTCACTACTGAGTGCCAAAAAGATGCACAATTTCCCCCTAAGGTAGCTCAAAGCTCGGTGTCTGATAAGAAACTGAAGAAGCACCCAATCAGGGTACAAGAGCAACTCCTGAAAGACATAGGAAAGGAAACAAAGACCTGTCAGCAATTCAACGATGGAATGGTGCAGAGGAAAAGTTTAGAAGATAGGACCACTGAGGGTGCAACTGCCAATGCTGCCGCTGATGCTGTGCTTTCTACTCACCACCTAGTTGTTGATGACAAACAGGGGGAGAATGGAAAAGAAGGCCCTCCTCAGGTTGAGGGAGAGGGAATTATTGAAGACCCCTCTCAAACTGAGGGGGAAATTGAAAAGAACCCAACTCCTCCTTGGGGCGAAACAATAGATATAATTGCCTCTGAAGAGGACAAGGAAGAAGAAGAGGAAGAGGAGTAGGAATTAAAAAACGATGAACCCTCCAACAACCCTAATGAAGATGAAGATGATGATGATGAAGAACCAGGTTTTTGGGTCAAGCCTGCATCCATCAGGGTCCCTGCTCAAAAAGGGGTCGTCTTCTAGGAAGCAGGGGAGACGACTAAGAAGTCTCGTGCGAAGAAATCTTCCCAAGGTAAGCAAAAGGGGATTGCTACCTTAGGGAACCTCAAGATTATCTTCGACGTTGAGAAAGTGCAACCTTCTCAGGCATGCCTTTCAATCATCCCTTTCTCTGCTTCCATCCACTATCATCTCAGACCTCTCCTACACATTTAGCCATACTTTTTCTATCTTTTCTATTTCCTAAAAAAAACTAACTTTTATTTCTTTTGATTCAGCTAGTCCTCTCCCCTGCTTAAGGGACGAGCTGAAGAATCCAAACAACAAATAATCCCAGCAACTATTGTTGATGACCTTCCAATAATCCCAATCTCAGTGATGGAGACTAAAGAACAAGACAAAGAAGAAGAGCTGCTGACTCACCCAAACAGACCCTCTCGACCTCATTAAAGGTCAGAGGATGAAGAAAAAGAAAGAAGATCATCAATGACCAGACAGCTAGAGAGTCAACATCTAAGGGTCCCTCCTCAACGTGGTCTGGTGTTCCTAACACCTAAAGAATTAGAAGAACCTGTCAGAGCTGAGCAACTCACTACTGAGTAACTCACTACTGAGTGCCAAAAAGATGCACAATTTCCCCCTAAGGTAGCTCAGAGCTCGGTGTCTGATAAGAAACTGAAGAAGCACCCAATCAGGGTACAAGAGCAACTCCTGAAAGACATAGGAAAGGAAACAAAGACCTGTCAGCAATTCAACGATGGAATGGTGCAGAGGAAAAGTTTAGAAGATAGGACCACTGAGGGTGCAACTGCCAATGCTGCCGCTGATGCTGTGCTTTCTACTCACCACCTAGTTGTTTATGACAAACAGGGGGAGAATGGAAAAGAAGGCCCTCCTCAGGTTGAGGGAGAGGGAATTATTGAAGACCCCTCTCAAGCTGAGGGGGAAATTGAAAAGAACCCAACTCCTCCTTGGGGCGAAACAATAGATATAATTGCCTCTGAAGAGGACAAGGAAGAAGAAGAGGAAGAGGAGTAGGAATTAAAAAACGATGAACCCTCCAACAACCCTAATGAAGATGAAGATGATGATGATGAAGAACCAGGTTTTTGGGTCAAGCCTGCATCCATCAGGGTCCCTGCTCAAAAAGGGGTCGTCTTCTAGGAAGCAGGGGAGACGACTAAGAAGTCTCGTGCGAAGAAATCTTCCCAAGGTAAGCAAAAGGGGATTGCTACCTTAGGGAACCTCAAGATTATCTTCGACGTTGAGAAAGTGCAACCTTCTCAGGCATGCCTTTCAATCATCCCTTTCTCTGCTTCCATCCACTATCATCTCAAACCTCTCCTACACATTTAGCCATACTTTTTCTATCTTTTCTATTTCCTAAAAAAACTAACTTTTATTTCTTTTGATTCAGCTAGTCCTCTCCCCTGCTTAAGGGACGAGCTGAAGAATCCAAACAACAAATAATCCCAGCAACTATTGTTGATGACCTTCCAATAATCCCAATCTCAGTGATGGAGACTAAAGAACAAGACAAAGAAGAAGAGCTGCTGACTCACCCAAACAGACCCTCTCGACCTCATTAAAGGTCAGAGGATGAAGAAAAAGAAAGAAGATCATCAATGACCAGACAGCTAGAGAGTCAACATCTAAGGGTCCCTCCTCAACGTGGTCTGGTGTTCCTAACACCTAAAGAATTAGAAGAACCTGTCAGAGCTGAGCAACTCACTACTGAGTAACTCACTACTGAGTGCCAAAATGATGCACAATTTCCCCCTAAGGTAGCTCAGAGCTCGGTGTCTGATAAGAAACTGAAGAAGCACCCAATCAGGGTACAAGAGCAACTCCTGAAAGACATAGGAAAGGAAACAAAGACCTGTCAGCAATTCAACGATGGAATGGTGCAGAGGAAAAGTTTATTTTCGATACCACCCAAGCAGAATCATAAACGTAAACCTGAAGGGAAAAATAATAAGGCGATAAGTGATGGTGGAAGTCACTATCATCAGGGAGAATGAGGAAACGCAGAAGTTCTTCATGTCAAAGGTAGAGCTCTTTGGGTTTGATGAATGGCTTGAAGTCAGGAGTGCTATTCAGAAGTCTAAGTCGAAGTTCAAATCTCATGTGGAAAAATTCTTGAATGCACTCATCAACAAGATCACATCTACAATGGACTTGCCTCCTCTTCTAGCGCTTCTTTGAAACCGAAGACATGTCCCTACAAAAAGAAAGCGAACCTCTTCCTCTGATGAGCCTGCTATCATAAATGAAACCGAAATCGAATTATCTAGAGAAGCAGTGCTCGGACCTCCTCCTGATCTCTCAGCCTTAGACTTATCATTGCTACTAGGTGGACCTTATATACTTGGTCAAGTGATAAGTGATCCCTAAGGTAAAATCTTTCTAGATTGGAATGGTATCATGTGCTTACAACGTTTTTCAGAGCTTCCCATCTGTCCAGTCAATCAACTCAGAGATCTCGTCTACTGGTGCAACAAATCAAGACCAGACCTCTTCCTCAAAACCCATGTACTAAACGAAGCCAAACTCAGAAGGGATCAGGGTGAAGTGGTACCTGACTGGATGATCCCTGAAACTGACACCTTTCATGAGATGCTCTTCAAAGACGATAGATCTCTCTTGTAATTTTCTCTTGTTATTTATCAGAAATTACTTTTATACCTGTAAAATTTATCTTTTACTTGTACTTGTATTTTTCAACTTCCATTGTAATCTTTTACGAAGTTAATGAATTATTCAGTGAAAGTACTTTACTCCACTCAGTACTAAAAAGATATCTGAAAACAGTAAATGGGACACGCATCTATGAGTCACATTTATACTTATGTTTTTAACACTTAGCAATTTTCTTTTGTTGCTTTGTCATCATCAAATAGGGGGGGGGGGGGGGGGGATGTTGATCCAAACTCTCTCAGTGATTTGATGATGACCCTTCGAAATACTTAGTAAAAATTACAAATAACATCTGTACGTATTAGTGTTTCACCATCAGTGATAACATACTGAGTATGTTCAGTGTCACTGATGGTAACCACTGTTCCTTATAGTATTCTCCAGTTATGTTTGTCTTACCTACTTGCACAACTCCGTATGATTTGTCATAAGGTACATGCCTTTGTCCAGGATCGTACAACCACTCTGCCACTACACTGTTCACCATGCGGCCCAAAGCATGTTGCTAAAAGTCAGAAGCATGCGCTCTATCAGATGCTGACACGTGTAAAGTCCTCCTGCCATGCATTAAACGCATTGGGTATAAATAGAAGGAATACCCCTTCAGTTTGAAGGTGGTTGTTGCGAGATTTATTTGTTATAAATATCTCAGAGTAAATGCAAATGGAGATTAATGCAAGTATACACTTATGACTCCATTGTTGTCTTTACAAGTAATAAAACGATAAAATACCGAGTATCGATCCTCAGGGAAAAATGTAAAAGCGATTTTAAAAGTCTAATAAAAGAAATGATTTCATATGGCGAATTTCGAAGAAATATTGTTGGGTGGTTTTTAACACTATTTTTACACAAATTTATTTCTTTAAAAAGAAGCAAGGGTGTAGGATCCGTTAAGATTTTCGACAATTAAATTAAGTGAAACGTTACAATTAACTTATCCGACCATTAGCTTTTCTAAGACACTCTCTCGAGGTTGAGAAAGACACTCATCCATAAATTAACTCTAATGTTTCCAAAATAGAGAAAATCTAGGCAATAGCACAATCTATCCCTTGAATAAGCTATATGGAATGAAAACAAGTCTCCTTGTATATAAATAACTCTCTCGAGTATATCTCCATATCATCCAAGTTGACGTGTCACGACGGTTTATCTCTAAATCCGTCACAATTTAATCATTTTCAGCAATGATCAACTTGTCAAGAAGTGATTTTATAAATGTAACCTTGAATGAGTGGTTGGAAAGAATTATTAATTAATAATTTCCACCATCAAAAATTAGTTTTAAATCTTAACTTCACCCCACACCCAAGCTAAGGTTGTCAGCCTATCATCGCTTGGGATCCTTGCATTTTTAAAAGAAATAAAATAAATATTTACAACTAGAAATGATGACTAAAGCAATGTTACGAAAGGAAACGATGGTAAAACAAAAGATTGCGAGAATTATAAAAATCTAGACAAAAATAATAATGACGATGTAATAAAATAATTAACTAGTCAAGTAATAAAAATGCAATAATTTAAAGACGTGAAATTAAAGTGCGATAAGCTAAAGCAGATAGGAAATATTGAATATTAAATATTTATATATATAAAAGCATAAAGTTTAAACTTTCTCGAAATGATTGGAGAACAAAAAGACAAGTATTTCTAGAGAATTTAGAAGTGATGGTAGGAATTGAGTTTTTTCACCAAGTGCTCATGGCCTATTATAGCCAACAAAAGGAGCAAAATACTATACATAAAGCAAAAGAAATATGGGAAATATCCCCAGATTTCACTTGCTAGCAAATGGGAGGAATATTCGAGGAATATTCTTTTGAATCATGAGACGACTTGATGCTGCAGCACGCTGCTATCTCACTGTTTTTCCGTCCACGACTTTTCCCATAAAAACGTCCAAAGGGTGTACACCAAGCTACAAAAACATTATAAAGCCAATGATTAATTGCCCAAGTGATAAAGACATGAGTTTTGCTCAAAGGGCCTTGATTTATGAATTATTAGCTTGCAAAAACTCGAGATATACGTCTAAAAATGAAGCTTTTAAGTAGTAAAATGGACGCATATCACACCCCAGACTAAGACTGTTAATTGTCCCCAATCAACACAAAATAACTATTTTAAACAAAAGAAGTTGTTAATGCCAAATTTCCACAAAAGTCATGCATTTAACCCTTTTACTTGCATAGGATAGCCCTTCATAAACTAGAAACAAAGAATACTCAAAAATACCCTCAACATTCTTGCCATAAGGTAGCCATAAGTTTAGAATGGTTAAGCACGCTACAAAACACACCTTTCGGATCATTAGGACTTGCATTTTTGGCTTTTTGCGATTTTTGAGAACTTTTTGTTTTTTCATCCCGCTTTTATCTATTTGCTTTGCTCATTGAGAATTTACAATTGATGTCTTTCGGGTGCCTTCACTTGATGGAAAACTTTTTGAGCTTTACCCTTTTTTATTTTATTTTGATAGTATGCATTTTATGCTCTACTATAATTGTTTTTGTAGCTTTTCCCATATAGTGTACATTTTATGCTCTACTATTTCCACCCATGATTGGTAAGAGCTTTGCTCTTTTTTTCGCGTTTTTCTCGTTTTTTGCTATCAAAGATGCCCTCCCCCAAACTAAATAGGACAATGTCCTCATTGTGGTGACGGATGTGGGAGAGGTGTCGGAAAGAAGGGTGAGTGCATAGGATGTACAATGGAGTCCAAACTATGGCCTAAATCCTTTCCAAAATTACTTGTGCAATGCATGGCTAAAATGTGACCAATTTAAACCATAGGCTAGTTTTAAAAGTTTGCCAATGAGTAAATTGAGCAACTTTGAAGAACTAGATTATTATGGCTATCCCCAAAAATATGTCATGAATGAAATGCATGTGACATTCCGTTTGGCATAAGTGGCATAAACAACAACTCATATAACATCTAAAGTTAGCCTAAAAATTAACTAAAAATAAAAAGTCTACCTAATTAAAACGTATAAAGTGATACCATACCCTGGGGTTTTCAACAAGTTGGTTGGTTTGAACAGTCTTTTGTTTTTTCTTTTGCGAGACTTTCCAAGAACAACCGGCCTTTCCTACCATTTCCAAGACTAAAGCCAAATCTTCATCTGTGTGCTTTTCAAGTAAAAAAGTGTACTCACAAGTGTCCGGTGCTTGAAGATTGAAACACGAGTTAATTAAGCAGGGTGTACAAGTGAGTGAGACACCCCTTACCATGATTGAATTTTTTTTTTGGATCGCTTAAGTCAGACTCATCTAAGGCATCCACGACCGTGTAAAATTCTCGGACCCATTTAAGGCAATACGGGGCGGGGACAACTGTAAAGTCTTCCCAACCATGTACCTCAATAAGCACACCAATTAAAGCATATTTGGCTACACAATCCCGGTCAAAACCGTGCTCGGTATGACCCAAAACATCATCAAACCGCCCCTTTTGGGGTTGTGGATGGTGGGTCCTTCCACTTGGTTGTGAGCGGGCTTTTTGGGAGGTATTTGTGGTGTCAAAAACCGGGCTTTTTAGGGCTGCCCGTGTAGACCGAGATGAGCGCCTCGATGTTGGTTTGGGGACACTAGGCTCGTCAAAGGACGGTGTCCAATCTAAGTCATCACTCATGCTATCTCGTCTATTCATTCTCTTTTTGAGTGGCGCAAAATCCGGATCACTATCACTTTGTTCATTTTCACCAACCTCACTTTCTTTATCAAGTCCACACGGTGACACGTTATGTGCAAGTGGTGAGATGTGCAAATTCGGGATGGATGCGGTGAGCGACTTTGTATAACTCGGAATTGGTGTGTGCAATGGCATGTGGACAGGTATGGTTTGAAAATGCGGGTATGGGCTCACATTAACCATAGGCGGTTATGTAGTGAAGATGGCCTCGTACCCCAGTGTGGGTACAAAAGTTGGCTCATGTGTGGGGAACGCGTCCGGTGTTACCAGACTTTTGGTGACAATTGTGGTGATAACCGTGTTCAAGATTGTAGTGAATGCGGTGATTTGTGGTGGAAACTCGGTAACGAAACTCGTCATATGAGGTGAGTCCGTGAAAGGTTGTGCGGAAGGCAGTGGAGTATCACCCGTCGTGTATATGGTATCGGTGTGTGGTGTGCCAAAAGAATGGGTGTGATACTCATTGTTAAACTCTTTGTATAGGTACATGTCATTTGTCTCCACAAGTGGTGCATGATGTGCATGTGAATGTGTTTGGCCAAAAGTAGTAAAAATACCACTTGTCTCCACATCAGGGTAAGGCCATTTTAATAAGAAAATGGGATCAGCATCTTCATTAAAGAATACATTTGAGTCACATGACTCGTTACCCAAAACAGTGGTGTGTTCATTAAATGTGTCCACTGTGTGTGACAATTCAAAGGATGATGCTAGAAAAGGTAAACTCATAACAGGTACCTCCCTCCATAAATCTACCTCTGAAATTTGCATAACAGATGGTTGTGCCACTTTTCGTCGCTTTCGAGCTTCCAACACATGCTTCCGCGTTTTTGGCTAATCTTTTTTATTTTCTTTCCGCTTGAACCTCCGTGACCGGAATGTATGTATCGACATCATTGAAAGCTCCCTCTTCGGGCGTCATCGACTTTGTAATGTGTTTTTCGCTTGACCGAGTCATCGGACGTCTACCGCGGGGTTTAACGGTTGTGTCCCGAGACCGTTTTCTTCCCTTCTCATTGGTTTGACCCTGTAACGAAACAAATGTTGTTTGTGGCTGTTTTGGATTGTTTGGAGCAGAAAAAATATTTGTGGAAAGGAAGCTAACGGAGGCTGAATGGGTTTCGGAATGATGTCGGATTCCCGGTGGTGCAAACGAGATAGGGTCGGCGTCTAAAGGTGCATTGGATAGTGGCATTGGGCATGGAGGGTCTGTGTTGGGGTTTAACACAAGGGGTTTCAACCTTGGCTTATGCATAGTTTGTTCCATGGTGACAAAAAGGATTTTGGGAGAGAAACTTTGTTTTGATGGAGTTACTGAGCAATTAGGTAGGAAATGGACATTTGGGTTTTATGATAGAGTAATGGATGGTTGATTTTCACTGCTGCTTTCTGTGTGTGAACGAGCAGGGACGACGAGAGTGTGAGAGAGCTAGTTCCTGGGTTGGGTGACGAGAAGAAGACGACCTCGACGGCGCTGGTGGTCACAACAGTGGGCGACGAACGAAGAACGGCGCCGACAATTGTGGTGGCCGATGCCACTGGTTAAAACAACAGCCAACCGTCGATTTTTTTTGTGGTTAGCAACGAGGGTTTTGGGGTGGGATAGAGATGGTATCGGCGGTTGGTGATTTGGCCGGTGAAGTCGCCGGATTTATGGGTGTGGTCTGTGAAAAGAAAACTCAAGGGATTTGGGGTATGGTGCTGGAGCTTGGGTGGCGGTAGGGTATCAGGTGGATGGTTTGGGGTTGACTCTTGGAAAGAGACACATTATTTAAAAGACATCTGTTAGTGCAACATTTTGTAGTTGTATCCAAGTTGAAGGGCTTATTGTGTAAATACAGATGCTAGGTATAAATAGCCTAGAGTTCCTTGTCATTGTTAAGCATTCATACTCTTACTACCTGTAAAACTTTCTCAATCTTGTAACCTTGAAGATTCAATCTAATGAGACATGACTTGTAGTAATTGAGTATATCGTTACATACTTGTTTCTGGGATCACAAGTGGTATCAGAGCAAGGAAATTATAGCAAAATTCGTGCCAATTCAGCGGATTTTTGAGCATTTTTTGGTTTTTCGGAGTTGAGGTTGATTATAGAGTTTGAAGATGTTTGCTAGATAAATTGTGGTTCAAGTTAGTGCGATTTGTTTAGGAGAAGTGATTTGTGCACTTGATTTGATCAAAGAATCGTCTTTCAATCAAAGTCAGTGATTTGTTTGTGATATTTTGTTCGAAAACCAAAACCTTCTGTTTTGAGATCAAAGTTGCTGATTTTGTTAGTTTTTGGTGAAAGTGACTTGTTCATAATCATTGTGCGAGCCTTCGTACAAATTTTCAGATAATTTGGACGTGATTTGAATAGTTTTTGGACTTAGAAAAGAATTTCAGTTCGATATTCAAAGTCGTCGCTCGAAGAAGATCTTCAAATCTTCAAAGTTATCGCACGACATTGGTATTCATCTTGATCGCACAAAGCCCGAGCGATCAAAATTTGACCGTGTTCTTGATCGCACAAGTATTGCCCAAGAACTCCTGTTCATCGCACATGTGTTGACCGAGAACCATTGTTCATCGCATGAGTTGTGACCGATAACCTTTCTTATCGAACGAGTATTGACCGACAACTTGACCTAATCGCATAACACTTGACCTGATCGCACATACCTTAACTGATAACTACTGTTCATTCTCTTGATCGCATACTCCCTGACCGATAACTATTGTTCATCGTATAACCTTTGTGCGAGAACTTTCTAACTTTAACTCGTGTGGCACTACTTGATTTGTTTAAAGATCATAAACAAGTATTTGTTTGTAAAGATGACGAAAAATGAAGTGATGTTAGCTCTTGGTTCCGAAACTAGACCTCATGTTCTATTCGAAGGATAATACGAACAGTGGAAGGATAGAATTTTAGATTTCATCAGACTAATGGAAAGAATTTGCTTCTCTCTTTAGAAGAAGGACCAATGCAAAGACTTAGAACCATAGTTCCTGCTCAACAAGGCATACATGCTTGATTGGAAACCTTATGAAGGTTATTATACTCCCGAAGAAAACCTAAGACTCGAAGCGGATAAGAAAGCCAGATCTTATTTGATAATGAGCATTCCAAATGAGATTTATAACAAGATCGATAGTTTTAAGGAAAATGCGAAGATGATGTGGGACCAGTTATAGAAAATGATGCAAGGTTCTCAGATAGGAAACCAGATGAAAATGACTTTGTGCATCAACTGATTTGAGGAATTTAAAGCAAAAGAAGATGAGAATTTGGCACAGACATATGATAGGTTTGTTTCTTTGCTGAATGAGTTAAGCAAAAACAAGATAAACAAGAATGTAGTTGAGAATAATGTCAAGTTCTTAAGCATTCTTCAACCATAGTGGAAAAATGTCAGTCGTCGAATGAAACAGAATCCAAGATTATCTACGATGCCTCTGCATGAGCTATTTGAGACCTTACATCAAGATGAAGAAGAAGTTGAAGAGATAAACGAAAAGAAGAATAGGAAAAAGAAAAAGGAAATTCCTGATCCAGTTGCTCTTGTGGCAGAAAACATTCAAAAAGTTATCTGAATGAGATTTCTGACAGTGTTGAAGCTGAGTACATGGGGAACATTTCAGACGACGGTGCGGAGTTAGAAAAAGCGATGATCTTACTGACAAGGCACTTTCAGGAGAAGTTTTATAGGAAACTCTATTCCGATAATCAAAGGTACTCATCTAAATCAAGGAGTTATGAAGGAATGAATAAGGATAACAGATTTGAAGGAAAGAGAAATGATGAGAGGAAGTATGAATAAAGAAATGTTGATGAGAGAAAGTTTGAGGAGAGAAAGGATGAAGGAAAGAAAAGGTTTGAAGAGAAATAGTATGTGGAAACTCCTAAATGCTACAACTGTGGAACACCTGGTCACTTTGCGAAAGATTGTCGTAAGAAAGTAGTTCGCAACTCAGATTACTACAAGACCAAGTTGATGTTAGCTAAGCAGAAAGATCCTGGTAAAGCAATGTTGGTAGAAGATGAATTCTGGTTGGACTGTATAGACGATGAAGCTGAAAATGAAGAACATGCCAACATGTGTCTAGCTGAAGATGTTTCCGATGATGAGAGTAACTCTGACTGTTGATCCGAGGTAAGCTCTAACTCTTCAAGTTACTTTATAAGTCAACTGAACACCATGAAGCTTGCACTCTATGGGTTAAGAAACAAGGGTTAAGAAACAAGCTGAAAATCACAAAAGAAGAAAATGCAAATCTAAGTCAAACTCTTCTTGATATTAACCTCGAGAGGGACAAAACAATGATAAAATTAAATCTCTCGAAGATCAAAAAGAGAAGTTTGATAAGGATAAGCAAACTTTTGATTTTCAAATATCTGAACTAACCAAGAAAGTTAAAGATCTAGAAGATAAGAAAAGTGAGAGTGAAGTTTCTCTGCAAAAAATCATAACACTCAAAATGCAGTTTTTTCTAACAAAATTAAAGTCTTGGAAAAGAAGCTTTATATGAGAGGTCAGACTGATCAAACTATCTATTTGAACAGACCGAGGGAAATGAATTTTTTCAACAAATATTGGGATATTGGATACAAAAATTCTAGATATCTAGCTAAGGCAAATGCACATGTTCCAACTTTATATGATTTTAAGTTTTTAAAATATGCTAGATATTTTTCTGATCGTGCTATACAATGGTTGAATTCAGAAGAGATCGATGAACTTGAAAAGATTAAAAGAGAAAAATACCACAAAAATGCAACTTCCGTTTTGCTACTCAAAAGAAAAACCGTTTGAAGCCAAACGATATGTTCCAGCTCTTGTTTTGGAATATAGAATAAAGGAACTTGAGGATTCTATTCTTGAACAAAGAATAAGGTTTGAAATGGAAAAAGACATTCTTTCAACTGTTTTCACAAATAGTTTTAAAGGAAGCCCTTAATGATCAATAAATATCCTTTGATATTGAAAAAGAAGTTCTTTCAACTATTTTCTCTTGTACCAAAACTGGAGTTGATACCAAACATGTAGGAACACCTGAATCAATTGATTCAGATGAATCTTCATGCAAGGCATTTGTGGGAGATTTCATTTTTGAAAATAATTCTTCTGAAAGATATTTTGAATTTCATTCGTTTGATTCTGATGAAGACTTTGTTCCTTATGAAGTCGTTTTTGAAACATACGAAGTTGATGTTAATGAAGATTTTAAAGTCGATTTTCAATCTGAATTTGCTTCTAAGGAGAAACCAAAACCTGAGGTTTGTGATAAAATGCAATAGTAACTAGAGATAGCAAAAAAAAAGAAATCTGGTGAAGTACATAGAAAATCTCATCAAGTACAAAAAAAATCTCCTTTTAAGATCTTATCTCGTTATTTTATTATTATATTTATATTTATATTTATATCAGAGAAATTAATTAAAATGCCCCAACTTCACATTTTACTTACACAAATACCACATATCTCTCCTGGTTTGCAAAAATGCCCAAGATCCTACGATTTAACCCTCGATCGCGAATTAAAATAAAAAATTCAAAATCATCTGCGATTTGTACAAAATGGTGTCCTCGATCGCGGATTTGTATTTGTTGATAATGTTTGATTAAATCAAGGACCCAATCCTTGTATTGATGAATTCCTCGATTTTTTGTGGATGCATTCCCTTTATTTGTGGATGCATTCCCTCGATCGAGGAGCCTTCAAATAATAAAAATGAAAATTTTGTAATAAAATAATAAAATAATAACAATAGTGGATGAGTCCTCGATTTTGAGTGGTGGGTGAGTTTTATGAATTGTCCGCGATAATATTAAAAAATCAAACCTTTGACACGATTTTATGAATTGTCCGCGATCGATGATAAACGCAGATGTTTTTGAATTTTGTATTTTAGTCCGCGATTAAGGGTCAAATCACGGAAAAAATGGGTATTTTGGTAAACCGGGAGAGAGATAGGGTATTTCTGTAAGGGAAAGTTGAAGTTGGGGCATTTTAATTAATTTCCCTTTATATTATATATTTATATATTTTCAAAACCAAATATTGCAAAAGAGAACTTGTTATTTATATCTATTTTTTATGTAATATATATATATATAGGGGAGGTTTCTTTTACAAACAAATGCATTTCTTAACTAATCATTTCATTTAATTTAATTAAAATTAATTATTAATTAATATTATCACGGAGGGGTATGGACGTAATTTTATAAATTCAGTTTTTTTAATTATTATTTAAAAAATTGTGTAAAGATGGCAGTTTCCATATTTTTGCGATTTGTTGATATCCCATTAAAATTAATCGTAATCTCAATCCCTTAATATTAATGTGTTGGGTTCTTAATCTGTTTCGTGTTCTTCATCGTGAAACCCAAATACATCGAAAGTTTTATGGGTTAAGAAACAAAAATGGATACAAAAATCATGAATACAAAAATGGATTCAAAAATCATGAACCTTACTCCATGGGCCCCAAAAACATGAACCCAAATAAGAGAGAATCCATGGTGTTCAAGAAGAAGTCGAACCCAGAAATATAAAGCCATATAAATTCATGAACCCAGAAACATGAAGCAATATAAAATCATGAACACAGGAACATGAATCCATAAAATCATGAACCCAGAATCATGAATCCATATAAACCATGAACCCAGAAACATGAAACCATATAAAATCATGAACCCAGAATCATGAAGACAAAACCCAGAAAAAGACCAAAATCATGAACCTAGAAACATGAACCCAAAAATCAAGAAAATGATTGTGGGTCGGTGATATCGACGGAGTGGAGGGGTGGTGGCCGGCGGCTGAATGTTGGAAAGCGACGGTAGTGGAGGGGTGGTTGTCGGCGGCTGAATGTGTAGGTCTGCCGGTGTCGTTTCTTGTTGTGAAGAAGAAATCGAGAGGAGACGGGATGGTGGTGGGTGCGGCTGTGATTGCAATCGAGAGAGAAGAAGAACGAGAGGGAGAGTGCATAATGGTGGCGCCGGTGATCTGTGGAGTCGACTGCAATGGTGGTCGTCGGCGGTAAGGTCGTCGACGGTGTGGTCGTGGAACCTGCTCCTGATTTTTGAAGAAGAGGAAACCCATGGATGATAAGCACTTGAACTTCTAGGGTTAATCGTAGGAGAGAAAGAGAGAGAGAGAGAGAGAGAGAGAGAGAAAGAATATTGACTTTAGTTATACCCAATATACCCTTGTGTGCCTTTTTTGTTATGAAAATAAATCATGAATTGCCACAAATTACACAAAATGCCACCGCTTCAATTTGGGCTGTAGATGATGTAAATGGATGGTGATTAAGTGGTTTACATAGTTTCTAACAATGGAGTGGTTTGCAAAAAATACCACCCCTATATATATAAGAACACTTATTTGAGAGAAAATCAAAGAGGTAAGATTATATCTTAAATTTTTTGGTAAGTATAATAAAAGGTATGGCTTTGATTTGCAAGAGTACAAGAAAACACTTTTTACTCATTTTAATTTCAACTTATCTATATATATGTATAGACTTATTATATATATATATATATATATAAATATATATATATTAAAATATTTATTTTGTATATGTTCCAAATTAGATATATTTCTAATTGCCTCTTTAAAATATATTTTAAATATATATTTTTTAAATCCTTCCCAACCTCAGAACTCTCACTGCAACGAGACTTCAGACTACTTTCATATCACCTTAGAATCCCCCCCTTTTTCTTTTTAAATATGAACGTGCGTAAATCAAAAATTATATTATGTAGTGTATATATGTATATAAACGTAAAAGTAAATATGTACAACGATTTGGACTTAAAAAGTCTGGCTATCAGATCAGATCACAAAATGCCACGGACAGGTTCCCATGGCTTTCTTCTCCGCCGAAAAATGTTTTAATTCTCTGTCCATTCACTTTAAAAATACTACCATCTTCTGGGTTCACTAGATCCACAACTCCAAAAGGGTAGATTTTAGAGATATTAAAAGGGCCGGACCATCGGCTTTTCAGCTTTCCCGGAAAAAGTTTTAACCGAGTATTAAAAAGCAACACATTTTGTCCTTCGAAAAACTCTCGTTTGTGAATTCTTTTATCATGCCAATTTTTATTATTTTCTTTGTAAAGTTTGGCATTTTCATAGGCGAAATTCCTATGCTCATCTAATTCACAAAGTTGAAGTTTTCTTTTTATTCCGGCCTAAAAAACATACATATTTAATTCTTTAATTGCCCAATATGCTTTGTGCTCCAACTCCAAAGGTAAATGAAAGGCTTTTCCAAAAACAAGTTTATACGGCGACATACCAATGGGAGATTTAAAAGTAGTACGGTAAGCCCATAGATTGTCGTCTAATTTAAAAGCCCAATCTTTCCTATGCGGCTTAACGATTTTTTCCAAAATTCCCTTGATTTCTCGATTGGACAATTCTGCCAAACCGTTGGTTTGGGGATGATAGGCAGTGGCAACTCTATGCTTGATACTATATTTTTCCAAAACACTTTTTAACAAATGATTTATAAAGTGCATACCCTCGTCACTTATTAAAGCACGGGGAGTACCAAATCTTGTAAAAATTTGCTTTTGGAGAAACTTAACAACCGCTTTAGCATCATTTGAGTGGCATGCCATTGCCTCCACCCGTTTGGATACGTAATCCACAACAACCAAAATATACTGGAAATTTCCTGAAATTGGGAATGGTCCCATGAAATCAATCCCCCAAACATCGAATAATTCAACCTCTAAAATTCCATTTAGAGTCATTTCATGCTTTTGGGAAATAGACCATGTTCGCTGACATTCGTTACATTTTTTACCAAACTCTTGGGCATCTTTGAACAACGTGGGCCAGTGAAATCCTTTGTAGCTGTTCTTTGCCCACCGAAATGCCCTCCATAATCAGATGCATGACAATTTTGAAAAATTGATGGTATCTTACTTTCAGGAATGCATCTTCTCAACACTTGATCTGTACATGATTTAAACAAAAATGGATCATCCCACAAATAAAACTTAGAATCATACCTGAGTTTCTATGCTTGTTGTTTATTAAACTCGGGAGGAATAATTCCACAAGCCAGAAAATTGGCAATGTCAGCAAACCATGGTGTTTTAGAATGTTTTAACACCAGGAGTCTCTCATCAGGGAATGTTTCTGTTATGTCATTCTTTTCCATTTCTTTATCATGTTTTTCAAGTCTAGACAAATGATCCGCAACCTGATTGTCTACTCCTTTTCTGTCCACAGTCTCAAGATCGAATTCTTGCAACAAAAGAACCCATCTTACTAACCTAGGTTTTGCGTCTTTCTTTGAAATTAAATATTTAATGGCAGCATGATCGGTATGAACAATGACTTTTGTCCCCATTAAATAGGATCTGAATCTGTCAAAGGCAAAAACCACAGCTAATAATTTTTGTTTTCAGTTGTTGTATAATTAATTTAAGCTTCTTTTAAGGTTCTGCTTGCATAATAAATGGAATGAAACACCTTTTCTTTTCTTTGGCATAGGACAACTCATACGGACCAATCACTTGCATCACACATGATCTCAAAAGGCTTTTCCCAGTCAGGAGTAACAATCACAGGTGCAATAACCAAAGCTTTTTTCAAAGTGAGAAATGCATTTCTCACCCCTCACTAAAATCAAATTTTTGGTCATGCTGGAGTAACATGCACAAGGGTTTTGAGATTTTTGAAAAATCTTTGATGAATCTTCTTATACCTTTGACAGTGGTTGGTGGTTGGTTCAAGAATTTTTTCAATTACCTCTGTCGTCTCTTCCATCTCTGTCGTATCTAGACTTCTTCCTGAACCCTGTATTCCCAAACTCTTTGGTCAGCAACGCTAGAGATTTAGCTATTGAGGCTATTGTTGCCTCATCCTCATCCACCAATTCTTCTTCATCACTATCCACAACCAGAACCTTCTTTTTCTTCTTCTCCTCCAGAGCCTTATCTTTCTTTGGCTTTTCGAGCACCTCTGTGGCTTTGCCTACTAGTGCCAGAGGTCCACCCAGCTGGGCTTTCGTTTGGGCTATTTGGTTTTCCTGTGCAACCAGAGTGCTATAGAGATCTGTTGGTTCCCGTTTTTCTTTAAACAAGATTATCAGATCTATTAGTTCAGGTTTAAGGTTTGATGCGGAAGCGTATTTGAAGAACTAACAGATATGTTTGATAGATTTAGAACACAATATAAATAAACAGTGAACAGGAAATAATATCTCAAAGTTTACTGAATATATATATATCAAGAACAGATTTAAGAACAGTGAGTATGCAAAGCTTTAAACAGATATGACTCTAAATGTGCATAAGCTATGTGTTCTTGATGTTCGATTGAAGTGTTCTTGTTTTTATGTTTTTGTGTGTTGTTGTGTTGTGTGTTGTGTGTTGTGTGTTAGGAAGAACTCAACATGAGTCTTTCTTTTATACTACTCTTAGAAGACTATGAAGTAGGTCACTGTTCCTTTTACGGCATGAATAGTAAACTGGATGGTGTGAGCAGTTGTTTGAGCCATGCGCATTTAATGGAGCAGATGTACTTTTGGTAAATGCATTAAATGGCGCAGACGTCTATTTTGTACCATGCCCTATTGAGTCCACTCAGAGTTTGACACGTGTTGAAGTTGGACAGGGCAAGTTGCCATGCAAGTTGATGAACAGGTCTTGGAACAGTAGCAAGATATTATAAATATCTTCCTAGTCTTTAGAGGACCATAGAGGCTCTGTAAGGTGTTACAGAGGTTCTGCGGTCTGGTTCCTCTGTAAAGTAGTCTTCACCGGATTCCGAGTCTTTGGTTGTTTACTTCTGCAGAGCTTCTGTCAAGGGTGGCAGAGGTTCTGTGGCTCGGTCCTCTGTGAGAAGTCTTCTTGGTTCCTTGTCTTCTGATGTTGTCCGCAGAGGCTCTGTTATTGGTAACAGAGGTTCTGCGGTCTTGGTCTTCTGAAAGCGTCCTTCTGTAGTTTCCTCGGTCTTTGATCACTCTTGATCAAACTTCCTTTGATTCTTCTGAGATGCCCGACAGAGCTTCTGTTGCACTCAGCAGAGCTTCTGTGGAAGTTCTTCTGTACTTGGCCATTTTTCAATACTTCTAATATTTCAGAATATTGGAGCTAACAATCTCCCCCTAAGTATTGAAAAATAAAAGGTTGAATTTATGCATTTTAACCTAAGTAAAGAAGAGGTTAAACAATACCTCAGATGATTATTTCTTTCATTTGGAATTTATGCCAGAGGCATTTACATTTGAGTACTTTTAATGAACAGAAATAAATGTTTGACAGAGGTTCTTTGAAGAGACTCAGATTTTTGCATTTGGGAAGTCGTTGAACTTTCTGTTGTCTTTTCCTACTTCCTTGAGTTCTTCATAGAATTTGAGGCAGAGATTTCGTAAGCCGAGTGTAGCATCAATCTCTTTGAACATCAACAGAGCAGATTCTTCGTCCATAAGCTCTGTTGCTTTATTTTCCTCTAGTATCTTTCTGAACATGTTCAGAGTATGGGTTGTGTACTTCTGACAGTCCATTGTCACAAACAGTTTCAGTTGATCAGTAGGATTCTTGAATACTAACCCGTACCTTGGAGTTTTGATGATTGAATTGGGTATGGCATTGGGTGGGCAGAAATCCTCTGGTGGTCTGATACTTAGAGTAGTTATGCCCAGATAGATGGCTAGTTGAATGTCGAGCATGCTGTAGATTAGGAGCTTTTCACGCATCGCCTTTCTGAGAACTCGATAAGACCTTTTGTGGCAGTCGTCATTGAAGTTGTCTTTAGTCCATTGCAGAAGGTCAGGTAAATCATAGGGATTGAGGTTTCGGATATCAGCATCAGAGAATTGATTCTCTGATCTGTCAGACCTTTTGACTTTCCAGATTGTATACACCGTATGAGGATAGGTTCTCATTTTGGAGTATTTGCAATAGATTACCTTCTTTATTTTGTGAATGGAGTAAACTTGATTGACTGGTTTTGACTTTGTAGAGGTGAAGATTGCATCGAATTCCTCTCTGAGCTTCTGATCTCGGACATGAGCTGGCAGATCGCTCTGGAAGTGCTGTCTGTAGAGATAACTGTAGACTTGTTCTTCCATTTGTTCAATGGTTGAAGTAGATCTTGGAATTGGTCTCCTTAGCTCATCCATCTTTCGAGTGATGTCTGCTACTCTACCTTCTGTTACCTTAGCTGTGGGATTCAGGGATGGGTTTTCTGACAGAGGATTCAAGTTGAATGCCCAGTCTTCCTCTTCGGGTTTAGGAGTGACGAAGGCATTAAATGCACTTTTCATCAATTTCTCTGTAGCAACTGGCATCTTCTTCTTTGGCTCTTCTTCTGTCATTATTCCCTTGCCTTTATCTTTTGGCTTTGAGGTTTTAGATATTGGGTTTTGGATTTGTGTGGGTGGAACCTCTGTTGATTTGACAGTTGGAGGTTCTGTGGGTTTTGGGGTTGGATGCTCTGATGTTTTGGTTGTTACCTCTGAAGGTTTTGATACTTCGGGTTGTGAGGATTCTGTTTGTGAAGAATTTTCGGGTTTTGGAGGTGGGATGTCAAAACGCTTTGCTGATTGAAAAGCAGATACAAATTCCATTCTGCGAAGAATGAATTCTGCACTGCGTTTTGGTCTTTTGGGTTTTCGAGCTATGGATTTTACTCTTGTTTTGTGCAGGATTGGTTGTGAGGTTGGTGTTGGTTCTTTGGGTGAGGGTGGAGTTTGTTCTGAGGATGAGGATGCAAGATTGATTACCTTAGGTTCTGTGGTTGGTGCATCCTCTGGTGAGATAGAGGTGTTTTGCCTCTGTTGTTTTCCCTTCTAGGTTTCTGTTGTAGAGGGTTCTGCAGTTTTCTCTGTAGTTTTTGCAGAAGCAGCCCCTGTTGTTTCCTTTGTTTTCTCCCCCTCAGGATGACCAGATGCTCCATCATCAGGATCATCATGCCTTCTTTTATCAGCAACTTCTGTTCTGCAGGTGTCTTGAGCTGCTTGCCTTGCTGCATTTTTCTTCATTGTTTCAAAGTAGATTGCGATCGAAGTTTTGAAGGCTTTGGTCGCACTTTTCTCGAACTCTGCAGCGGTTGTTTTGGCAATGTTAGTGGCAGAGGCGATGGCAGCAGCAGCAGAAGTTTCTGTAGTTGACTTCATTTCTGCAAGGGCTGCTTTAACCTCTGTGGATAAGGTATCCACTTTGGTATTTAATCCTGTAAGCGCGCCTGAAGTTGACTCTGTAAAAGACGTGAATGAGCTTTGCAACTCATTCAATGTTTGAGTTACAGAGGTTACAAAGGCTTGGAACTCATCCTTCGTAACATGTTCCTCTTGGGTAACCTCTGGAGGAACAACTCCTTCTCCAGAGTGAGTCCCTGTTCCTGGGACACCTTCGTTCACCCTTGTTTGTATGTTGGGGGTGGAAGGATTTCCATCTGATCCTCGAGAAGAAATCTGAGTTTCAATCTCTACAGAAGTTCTGTGAAGAATATTGTCCAAATCCACTCCAGAGGTGGGTATCGGAATATTCTTCTGTTTACTTGAAGACTTGTCTAGAGTCTCTTCGTCATGGTGCTCTCTACTTCTCTATGAAAGAAGTTTTGGCCCTATTTTGTGCGTGTCAGAGGAAACGAATTCCTCTGTAGGGAGTTCTAGTGTGATCTGGGGCGATGGATCACGAACTATAGGTGAGTCTCTCTGAGGAGACTCCCTAGGAATGGATTCCCCGGCTTCTGTGGGCACAGAGGTTGAAAGAGTAACCTCTGGCTGGATGGGTTGGGTAAGGTTCGAGCTGTGCTGCTCTTTTTCAATGACACCTTCTGCAGCTAGACCTGCGGTGTCAGATGTGTGGGTTGCACTGGGAGGGGTTGAGGGATGTGTGCCTTCTGCAACTTCGGCATCTTTTTCTTTTTCATTTTGTTTTCCTCTAGACGTTTCTATCCTATCCTCTAAACCTATTTGCACCTCTTCTTCTGCAGTCTCTTGTCTTGGCAGAAGTGAATCAAGAACCTCTGTGAAGATTTGAGTTTGCAGAGGTGGTTCGATTCCTTCTGTTATTGTTTGAAGAGGAGAAGATGGTTTCTTCTTCTTTGATTTCCTCTTCTTTGGTTTTGGTGCTCCCTCCTCTGTAGATTTTGACTTTCTTTTTCTTTTGGAAGAGGGAGGGGCAGAGGGACCTTGGATTTGTGGTGGAGATGAGGGTTCTGTGGGATGTTCAGTGGGTGGAGAAGATGGTTCTGCAGGAGTTTGTTGGATAGCAGAAGCAGAGGCAAGTTGTTCCTCTGTAGGGGTCTTGGTTTTCTTTCCCTTTTTCTTCTTCTTCTCTTTAGATCCCTCAGAAGACTTCCTCTTTGAAGAATAGAGGTCTTTCCTTATATCTCTGAAGTTCTTCTGGTTGGCCTTGTGTTTAGCCAACTTTATCTTCCATTCTTCTTCTGTAAGTCTCTCTACTATATTACCTCCTATGGGCATTCCTATACGCGGGGGTGTTACAGAACTGGGTTCAGGAGTTCTGTAAACGCGTATGTACTCACTAACTAGTTCTTCATCACTAGCATAACCTAACATTACCTTTGATAGTGGCCTGATGTGTGGGTAGCCATCCTCATGTTCTGTAGGGGTGTTCTTGGACATAGGAAATTGCTTAGGTTTGGGACCGTCCATTGGCCATTTTTGGATAAGGAGTAGGGGTTCGAAAAGTACACTGAGGATTCGCTGGAACTGCAGAGGGGGTAACAAGTTGTGATCAGACATTTTGGCTTTCTGGGAGGCGATTTTGCGATCGATGGTGTTGATGATCTCTTGCATCATTATGGTGGCATAATCTAGGGGTAGATCATAGTATACACCATACATGATTGAGAGAATTTGAGGTGAGCTTTGATCGATGCTCCCGATTTTTCCCGTGAGGCAACGATTTAGGATGGAGAATAAGGTATTCCACAGAGGAGGTAGTCTTGCTCTGCGGAAATCGTTCCTCTTTTTTAACTGTTGGTTGTACCCTAACATGTGCAGAAAGTCGACAAGTTCTTCATTTGTTGGTTGGGGTGCATACTTTTTGATTCCCATGAGTCCTCTTGTTGGAAGGCCAAATTCTAATGAGAACATGGTGCGATTGAACATCCGTTCAAGGCTCTTACTTTGGTCAGGTTTAGAAATCTAGCCTCTGATCAAATCGGTGTCAGCGTCATAACGGCAAGATTGCCAAAACTGATGTAGGTAACGTACTGGTATTTGTTCAACGGTTTTGCTCAGAAGAGGGTAAAGAAAGTGGTTCTCTAGGATGTTTAGCAGGATGGCATGTTCTTTGCCAAATGCCGTAGGAGAAGGAACAAGATAACAGTTGTTCGATTTTATGGGAAGGGTTTGCTCGAAATGGTCATTTGAGAAAAATTGTTGCAGGTGGGTAGTGGGTACGAAGGATGCCTCGTCGCCGGAGTCATGTCTGTCGGCATCGGCGGCGATGTGTGGGTTGTGGGAGTGCTCAGAATGCACTGGAGAGGATGTCGGAGAGTTCGTTGGTGAAACGTGAGCAGATTTGGAACTGGAAGCCATTTGTAGGTTTGAAAGTTCCAGGTTTTCAGAAAGAAATAAGCAAGTTCGTCGGAGAAGATGAGAGAATAGTAAAGTTTTGAAAGTGATTTTAACTTGGGTTTTATACTGTGGTAACGGATAGAATTCGGAACGGTGAAAATGTGAGAAAGTTAATAAAATTTGAGGTCCACACTCGAGTTCATTCGGCGTGGTGCAAGTTTCTAGGACGACGTGATATGTACGTCAATGAAAACTTGACACGTCATTAATGTCAGTGACGACGAGACGTCGTGGGCGGCCACATTAAATGAAAAACGCGTGGGTTTTAAATTTTCACCACAGAAAAGTTACCGTTACAGATACAGAAATTCCCAAGTGGAAATCTTAACAGAGGCTCTGTGGATACAAAAGCTCTGTGATTTTAAAAAACGTTTATCTCTGTAGATTGTATCTTTAATGAAAATCGTTTGAAAAACACGGAGAGGATCAATAAATCTTTAGTAGAGAGAAATTTTCCTACAGAGGTTTTTAGACCTCTGCCAGAGCCAGCAGAGGCTCTGTGACTTGAAATTTCTAATAACTAATAATTTATAAACATTTTTAATCATCCAAGTTTTTGATCAGTTTTAACAATGTATTTAGGACCTATTTGAAAGTTGGTGTCCTAGAAAATTGTAAATCTCAAAGATTTTGTGCAGCAGAAGTCATTTGAATGATTTGAGTGATCTACAGAGGTTCTTTGGTTGAAAGAACTATGTGGCTTATGACTTCTGTGGCATTGTGTGAGTGCGAGATACCAACCTATTTTTCTTCTTGATCGACGAATGTGATCTCTTCTGTCGTATTCTTTGCTTCCCCTTGACTTATAAATCTCTGTAGATTCAGCAAGGTCTCCTTTTTCGCTCCCCCTTGATCTAACAACCTTTGTAGGATTGATTTATGTGGTTTGAAACCTGCCTATCCATCTCTTGAAGCTTGTACTTTTACCAAAAACGTTTGAAAAACATTGGAGAGGATCGATAAATCTTTAGTAGAGAGAAATTATCCTACAGAGGTTTTTGGACCTCTGCCAGAGCCAGCAGAGGCTCTGTTACAGGAAATTTCTAATAACTAATAATTCATAAAACTTCTTGATCATCCAAAGTTTTTATGTTTTTAAGCATTGTTTTTAGGACATATTTGGAAATTTTTGTCCTGAAAAACTGTTTTGGAAAAAGATTTTGTGCGACACATACCTTTTAGAGTGTCTAGTTTGGACGACAGAGACTCTTGTTGATCATAATCCTCCTTTGGCTCCCCCTTGAATGATCAACCTCTGTAGATCAATTTTGAGGTCTCCTTCTGCTCCCCCTTGACCTATGCTTGAATCAATAGAGATAAATAATGCACAGATCATAGGTCAACCTCATCAGAGGTTCTGTGGAGATTGTCATAGGCTCTGAGCAATTCCACAGAAGTTCTGTGAAGTATAGAACCTTTGAAGGATGAGTTTTAAACAAAGTGTTTAAGAGTCATAGTGAACTTTGAAGCCTGAGTCCTTAATAGAAGAATTAAGGAGTCCATTGTTTGCTGAAGAGTGAGTCCTGATCTGTAATGGTCAGAAGTCATTTTTTGATGAAGCTCGAGTCTTAAACTGATTTGTTTAAGAGTCTATTTCACTAAAGTGCGAGTCCTAAACTGATGTGTTTAGAAGTCCTTTTCTCCTCTGAAGAGCGAGTCCTGATCTGTAATGATCAGAAGTCCTTTTCTCCTCTGAAGAGCGAGTCCTGATCTGTAATGATCAGAAGTCCTTTTACCTGCAAGACAGATCAAAGAACTTTTGGTACCCATATCCAAATGGGTCCTTTTTTGTTAGGATTTGGAGCTGTCTTTAGGTCCTCTGGTTTGCCAATCTCTGTTGGTTTGCCAACTTTCTTTCTATGACCTTTCTCATTTTGGGTCTTTGGATTTTTCTTTTGAAATGACCCATTTTGTACACAGAAAGATTTAGAGAAAAGGTTTCTTAATTGAAGCAGAAGATCAAAGCATTTATATGAATGAAAAGATGAAGGCTTTGTAGAAACAAATGGCTTTGGAGCATTTTTGTCAGGAATAGAGTTTTTGACTTTCCAAACCATTTTCATCTTTTTGTAAACATGATTTTTTGAATTTTTAGCACAAGAGTTTGCTAAGACAAGGTTCTTAAGCCTTTTAGCTAAAACATCTTTTTCTTTAAGGTTTAAATCAAATTTTCTTAGAAGATCTGATTTATACCTCTTCTCCAACATAATCTTGTTTGACAAATCGGATAGTCTCTTTGTTAAATTTGACATTTCAGCTTTAAAGACCTTTCTTTCCTTCTCAAACTTGTCTTTCAAACACTTTGTTTGAAATCCTTCTCTCTTCACCTTTTCAGACTCTTTTCTTTCAAAATCCTGCTCTTTCCTCTCTTTTTCAAGAGATTTCTGTAATTTTGAGATTTTGAAAGAAAGTTCCATATTCTTTGTCTCAAGAAGAGTTTTCTCTTTTCCAAACTTTTCATTTTTACTGATTATAAATTTTTCAAAGCTGGAAATCAGTTTAGAAAAGTTTAGACACTTAAGCTCAAGGCTTTTCTTCTCTTCTTTAAAAACAGTCTTAACTTCCTCAAACTTTTCTTTCTCCTTTTTACCAAGCTCTTCTGACTCAGATTGTTTCCTTTTCAGTTCAAGATTTTCATAGTTTAGGAGTTTACCTGATTCTTCAAGCTTGGCAATGTTGTCTGAGTTAATAGGAATACTCTTGTTTCTTTCCTCTAATTCTTTCTCAAGAGTAGGAATTATTTTCTTAAAATTTGTGCTGAGTTTGAAATAATAATGAAAATCAGCATCAGCACTAAATTTTAGTCTTGACATATTGAATGAAGTTTTTAACGAAAGAAACAGTTTCTAGGATGTTACCAGATCGAATAAATCGAAAATGGCAGTAAAACAGAATCTGTTTGAAGGAATGAAGAATAGGTTAAGAACAGACAGTTTATATCAAAAAATCTTGTCTAAACGAGGATCACTTGATATTGAAAACCAAGCTTTGCTCTGATACCAAATGTTGGTTCCCGTTTTTCTTTAAACAAGATTATCAGATCTATTAGTTCAGGTTTAAGGTTTGATGCGGAAGCGTATTTGAAGAACTAACAGATATGTTTGATAGATTTAGAACACAATATAAATAAACAGTGAACAGGAAATAATATCTCAAAGTTTACTGAATATATATATATCAAGAACAGATTTAAGAACAGTGAGTATGCAAAGCTTTAAACATATATGACTCTAAATGTGCATAAGCTATGTGTTCTTGATGTTCGATTGAAGTGTTCTTGTTTTTCTGTTTTTGTGTGTTGTTGTGTTGTGTGTTGTGTGTTGTGTGTTGTGTGTTAGGAAGAACTCAACATGAGTCTTCCTTTTATACTACTCTTAGAAGACTATGAAGTAGGTCACTGTTCCTTTTACGGCATGAATAGTAAACTGGATGGTGTGAGCAGTTGTTTGAGCCATGCGCATTTAATGGAGCAGATGTACTTTTGGTAAATGCATTAAATGGCGCAGACGTCTATTTTGTACCATGCCCTATTGAGTCCACTCAGAGTTTGACACGTGTTGAAGTTGGACAGGGCAAGTTGCCATGCAAGTTGATGAACAGGTCTTGGAACAGTAGCAAGATATTATAAATATCTTCCTAGTCTTTAGAGGACCATAGAGGCTCTGTAAGGTGTTACAGAGGTTCTGCGGTCTGGTTCCTCTGTAAAGTAGTCTTCACCGGATTCCGAGTCTTTGGTTGTTTACTTCTGCAGAGCTTCTTTCAATGGTGGCAGAGGTTCTGTGGCTCGGTCCTCTGTGAGAAGTCTTCTTGGTTCCTTGTCTTCTGATGTTGTCCGCAGAGGCTCTGTTATTGGTAACGGAGGTTCTGCGGTCTTGGTCTTCTGAAGGCGTCCTTCTGTAGTTTCCTCGGTCTTTGATCACTCTTGATCAAACTTCCTTTGATTCTTCTGAGATGCCCGGCAGAGCTTCTGTTGCACTCAGCAGAGCTTCTGTGGAAGTTCTTCTGTACTTGGCCATTTTTCAATACTTCTAATATTTCAGAATATTGGAGCTAACAAGATCTGTAAGGGTCCAAGTGTCCAAGTCTTGATTTGTTTGTAAAGACATGGATAGTTGAAGTCACTCATCATTCAGGCTCTTGAGAAACCTAACATTGTTTTCCTCAGAGGTTCTGTGAATACCAAACTTTTTGCACTTGTTGATCAGCGAGTTGAATCTGTCATAAGTGTTCTGCAGAGATTCTGATGGCATAGCTTTGAATGCATAGTACTCATTTATGCACTGAGCTCTCCTGTTCTTCTGAGTTTTTGCTCCACCCTCTAGTTTCTTTTCTAGCTCTTTCCATAGGTCACATGCAGATTCATAGGCATCCAAGGACTCGAAGAGATCATTTAGGATTGCCATTATCAGAAGTCGTTTGGTTTTCTTAGCCCACTCATACTTTTCCCAGTCTTGTAGAGACCACTTACTGATTTCTTTGGGTTTTTCATACTCTGGAACCTCTGGTGTAGTCTCAGTTGCAGGTACTCTGGGAACAGTGACCATGGGAACGAAAGGTGGGTTGTAAATATAGGTCAGAAGCTCTTTCTCAACACCTTCCAGAAAGTGGATCATTAAAATTTTTCACTGTGGATATTCATCTCTCGGGAGGGTTGGTGGTTTGGTTAAAGAGCCGGTAGTGAAAAAGTTTGTTGCGTTTGCCATTTTTGATGAAGAATAAAGTTTTCAAAAAGAAGTAGAAAACAGAGTAAGATACAGTGACCTTTAAACGATGGGATTTTCTTTAAATGTGAGTCCTAACTTCAAAGAATTTGAACAAAGCACTAGATGGAATGATTTTAACAAATTAACAGTTCCTATTTAGCTGTTAAAATCAAACTGGTTGATGACAACAGAGAAACAGAGTATGTTTTGATCCTGACGAATAAAGCTTAAAATCAATCCACAAATCTAACAAGAATGAGTCGAGATCATTGCAGAGTGGATCCTTTGATATTGAGAATCAAAGTATGCTCTGATACCAATTGTTGATCCCACTTTAGACTCAATAATGATATTTAAAGTATAAACCACAAACGTTCAAAACCGAATATAAAAGTGTCAAAGTGCGGAAGCATTTAAGAACAGTTTGGGTTGAGAGTAATGGTAGATAACACACAAATAGAAATATGAATGCTGTAAATAACAAGAATAATGCTCAATGATTCATTTCTATTAATTCACTAGGATTACACCAAGAACACATCACAGTGTGTGTTTTACAGATAAATTCTCTCTTAGTAGGGGTGTGTGTGTTGTGCTTTGTTACTAGAAAAGTCTGGTAAGACTATCTATTTATACTAAAGACAGGTAGACAAAAGGTACAAGAGACAAGATCGTGGGACGCATTCTGGTACGCGTTGATGTTGTGCGCCGCTGAATAGTACATTGTAAAAGTTGCATCCTCTAAGAAGGTGATACGTGGAAAGTAAAGGAAACAAGTCTTGTAGTATCTGATCTTCCAAATCTTCGTACACCAGAGGCACGTGAAGTGCACACTTGTCCTTGTCTTCAGGGGCCTTGATCTTCATCTTCTGTATTTAACTCCATAGAGGCTCTGTCATGAATGGAAGAGGCTTTGTGGCCTTGGTCTGCGTTCTTCTCTGATGATGGATCAATGAAGGCTCTGTGTTCTTGGTGTCCGGTAGAGGCTTCTGCCAGCGTTCTTCCTTATCCTATTTTTCAATACTTTTCTAGATTACATTGTTGGAGCTAACAGGAGGAATATTCAAGGAATATTCTTTTGAATCATGAGATGACTTGATGCTGCAGCATGCTGCTATCTCGCTGTTTTTCCGTCCACGACTTTTCCCATCAAAAACGTCCAAAGGGTGTACACCAAGCTACAAAAACATTATAAAGCCAATGATTAATTGCCCAAGCGATAAAGATATGAGTTTTGCTCAAAGGGCCTTGATTTATGAATTATTAGCTTGCAAAAAGTCGAGATATGCGTCTAAAAATGAAGCTTTTAAGTAGTAAAATCGGCGCATAGCAGTGGTTTTCGCTGAACCTCTTAGTGCATAGAAAATTATCCTTAGTTTTCTATATCTTGTTTTCTATCTATCTCTTAGTGCAAGAACTCTTAGTATTTCTCAAGTTTATTTAGATTAAGGTTTACTTAATCTTATACCGCAACAAACTGTAAATTGTGTTTGATTTCTCAATAAACAATTTAGAATACCAAAATATTGTGTGTTTGTATTCACCCCCCCCCCCCTTCTACAAACTGTTACTTGTATAACCCCTTCGGAACCAACAACAGTTATAACACGTAGCAGTTGCCTTATCAACAAGAGTTGATTTTGGCTTATCAGTGATAGCAAGAGGTTTATGTCTTCTGAAATTTCTCTTTCTTGCAAATCTTCTAAAGGAGTTTGTTAAGAATGCTAGGGACTCGTCAGATTCTGACAAATCAGTTTCTAATAAGTCACCTGAGTCTGATTTCAACTAAGTGATAGTTGTTTGGGTAAAAAATCACACCTCGCGACAACCGCAAGAAATCAAAAGACTTATTTCGTACGACAATTCTTGTATTAAGATAAGGTCCTGTAAATTACACACGACCGTAATCATAGTCGTCGTTTGGCACATCAGTCGTATAGGATATCCGCAACGTGCGACCGAAACTCGTGTTGATAAGCACGACCGTCGTAAGATTATCCTCGACCATGATTTACTAACATACGACGAGCGTTTTCTTCATGACTATTCAATGCAGGCCAAGCACATTAAATGACAACGGTCATAACTGAAGACCGCAACCAAGCTCATTCAATGCTAAAGACCGGTATCCACATTTATGAAGACCATTAATGATGCCAAAGCCTATATAAATCAAGCAAAAGCCACAACCGAGGGAAGTCATTTTTCACACACACACAAAAGATTTCCAGAAGTGTTGATCCAAACTCTCTCAGTGATTTGATAAAGACCCTTAGAATAACTTAGTGAAAATTGCAATTAACATTTGTATGTATTAGTTTTTCACCATCAGCAATAGCATACTGAGTCGGTTCAGTATCGCTGATGGAATCCAATGTAATAGTGTTAGATGTAATCCCTGAAGACAATTTTCGCGACAAAGGAGTTCATCGCTGACATCGAAGACAAAACTGATGAACAAGTGACAAGTCTACTTATGATATGATGTGGACATCAGTGAAACCAAGACAAGTCCACATGCGCGACAAATCAAGGAGAAAGCTTCAGCAATAGGTGACTTACATCAGCACTCCCTGATGGAAGACTTCCTCAACGATCGTTGATCATGAAGCTTACACTCCAAGTTCGTTTGTCTTATGCTCTTGCATAAAAAGTACGGATTGTCAGAAGATACATGTTTTTGTCCAAGATCGTACAACCACTCTTCTACCTACACTGTTCACCATGCGACCCAAAACATGTCTTGCTAAAAGTCAGAAGCATGCGGCCAATTAGATGTTGACACGTGTAAAGTGCTCCTGCCATGCATTTAATGCAATGGTTATAAATAGGAGCAATGCCCCTTCCGTTTGAAGGATCTCCCCTGAACTTCTTAGTGCATATAAAACCCTTGTTTTTCTACATTCTTTTTTCTCTCTAGTTTCTTAGTGCAAGAACACTTAGTGATTCTCAAGTTTGTTTAGATTAAGTTTACTTAATCTTATTCTGCAACAAAATGTAAATTGTAATTTGATTTATCAATAAACAATTTAGAAAACCAAAAACTTGTGTTTGTATTCAACCCCCTTCTACAAACTGTTGTACTTGTATAACCCCTTCGGTACCAACAAGTGGTATCAGAGCAGACTGTTTAATCTCATAAACAAGATCTTGCTTATAGTTTTCTCTTCCTTGCTATTCTTTAAATGGCACTAAACACAAACACAAACTATATCGACAATGGTTCTCTTGCAAAAACCCCTCGATTCAGTAGAGATAACTTTAATCTCTGGAAGAATCGAATGATGCTTTTTCTTGAAGGTGTAGATCCCACTATTCCTTACTATGTAGAAAATAGACCCTATGTTTCTTCTGTTCCTTCTGTTGCTGCTCCTACCACTGCTACCACTCCATCCATACCTGAAAGAGAGATTATTAAAGAGATCTCCAAATAGACTGATGAAGACAAGAAAAATGTAGCCATTGATACCAAAGCCAGATCAATAATATCTATGGCTCTACCTGATGAGGTTTATCACTCTGTAGTGAACCTCAAAACTTCTAAAGCCACGTGGGACACAATCTGCGTTCAATATGAAGGTACATATGAAGTACAAGAATCCAGAAAGATAAATCTGGTAAGACAGTATAAAGTTTCATTTGTGGTAAGAATGAATCTTTATCTGCGGTACACCAACGTTTTAGCTGCTTATTAATTGTTTTAAGAACTGTTGGTAGGACCTACTCTAACTCTGAGACCCTGAAAAAAATTCTTGGAATGTCTTCCTGAAAGTTGGGACAGTTATACAATGTGTCTTAAAATCTCAAAACGATCTCAAATATATGCCCTTAGGCACCCTTTATGGCATTTTGCTCAATCATAGGCAATCTTGTCAGCTTAAGAAGAATCTTGTAAAAGATTCAAAAGATTCTAAAAGCACACCTATTGCTTTACTTTCCTCAGATACGATACCCTCTCAGCGATCCTTTGTCACTATCACTGAGACATAATCAAATTCTGACGATTCATCAGAAACTGACACGTCGGAACTTGATGAATTACTGGCACTCTTGACAAACTCCTTCAGGAGATTTGCAAGAAAGAGTAACTTCAGAAGAAATAAACCTCTTACTATCACTGAGAAGCCAAAATCAACTCCTATTGATATGACAAATGCTACTTTCCTATAACTGCGAAAAGAAATGACACTTTGCTAGTGAATGCAGGTCAAAGAAAGTCTTCAAACCTTCTTCATCCCTCAAACACTCTTCAACATCTAAATCCAGATATGAAAAATACTTTAAACTTAAAGAAAAGTATCTGAAGTTGAGAAACATAGGGAAGAAAGGTAAAGGCCTAATCGCTGAAGAACACGATTGAGCTGAATCTGATGAAGAGTCAAACTCTGATGGAGAAGATGACGCCAATCTCTACCTAATGGCCGAAATCCAAGAAGTGAAAGAAGAACCCGCTAATGTTCCCTCTACATCTTCCACTTCTCATGTATCAACCTCTTATATCCAGGTCTCATTGATGCTGATAGACTTCGTGCTATTGATTCGCTGACGGTTGATTTATATGATGCCCTGAATGACAAAACACAAGCTGAACAACAAAATCTAGATTTAACTGAACAACTTAAAAAGTGTCAATTAAAGATTCAAGAACTATCTAATATAGAAGAAAGTTTAAAAGACCAGGTTTATGTAAATCAACTAACCAGGATTGAACGCGAAGAAGCTATCGTTGAACTGAAAGATGAGAAAGCTACTGTTGAAGGATGGTGTAAATCCTCAACAAAGATCACTGATATAATCGGTGCTCAGATCCCTGTCAATGACATAAGTGGTCTTGGTTTTTGTGCTGACAAAGAAGAACCAAGCAAAGATCATTCCATGCGTAAGTTTGGAATGTTCGTTTCTTCCATCCCTGACGCCTCATCACCTCAGTGCTCTTCTTCTGCTACTCCTGTAACATCCCGCGTCCACGTTGTCCGGAACGGATGATGTCACTAACGGGACCAAACATAATTACAAAACTAATTCAGAGCTACTAATAAACTCTAAAACGGATTACAACTTTTAAAGTATGATTTACATCCCAAAATATTACATCCCAAAAAGGATTATAAAGTTATAGCACTTGTATATTAAGACGAGTCTAAAAACTCCAAAAATTCACTCTCGATCTCAAGTCCTGTCCCCGTCAATGTCACTTGGAACCTGCCGTGTCAGAAAACAAGAAACACGGCTGAGCATGGGCTCAGTGAATGGATTATAATATAAATTTGGAATAATAATAAACACATCAACAATAAAGCGGAAGACTTAAAATTCAATTGAAGAAAGTTTTATAAAACTCAAGACGATAATTCATTTTATTCAAAAGAGTTGATCAGTAATATTCGAAAGCAAGAATCTCAATAAAGGTTCACACTTTAACTTCAAAACGTAAAATAAATCAATTCCGTCAATTCCTGTTCAAGTGTTCGTGGGGTGGTCAAACCACACGAACTATTGGGCCGGCGTGCGGGCACACACACCCGAGTCCCCCGTGAATTTAACCACGGTTACATGTTCTGTGGGTAAAAGTTCTAGGATCGATCCATCCCCCCTGGAGCCAACAAAGTCGGCCTAGTCCACAGAGTCGGGTTCAGGGAAGTCACTATCGGGCCTAACTCTAGTGGACCGAGTTCACCTGCAGGACGCCATGACTACAAAGCCGCCATAGAAGGCATCCCAAATAATGTGCCCATTAATTGGGTTGTTCTAAAATCATCGGAAATCAAACATATGCCACTTACCCGAATGGCGTTCATAAAAATCAAGTTCAATATACTTCACAAAGTTTCATAATCAATTCCATACGAGACACATATCAATGAAAAGCAAAAAGGTTCAAACAATGATTCAATAAACTAAAATCAATGTGTATGTGTGTGTATAATTGCACATTTGATGATCACGTTCGGTTGATCAGTCACAAGGCGGTGAACCACCTTTAGGAAGGGTCAACTATAACAAATAGTTGCCCACGAATCAAAGGAAGTGAAATCCATACCTTAATCGAATTGAGATGTAACACGCGATCAAACAACGTTCACGACGGAGATTTAACTTGATTTTGCGCCTAAATAAAATATAAATTGTTATTACTTTTCCGACATAAAACTCACACTATAATTATTCTAATACTGTATTTTGGTTCTAATGGTATCCAAGCAACTTATTTTTCAAAACGAACAGCCCGATACATATTTCGAACTAAACTCGACACATATTGCCGAATTGCATTTTGACAGCTCCTAAACCCCTTTTTTTCGAGCCTTTTTCTCATACTTAGAGACCAAAACAGATTATAAGATCTTAATGAAAGCTGTTCTATGACCTCTTACGGTTCTAACGGAATTGGAATCACTTCATTTGGATCATTCATTGATTTTATATGAATTTTATAAAAACACAGGGCTGATCTCGAGTATACAGTGATCAGTCCCAAAAACACACATTTTTGAGCTACTTAGGGTTACAACTAGACTTAAGACTCTTCATAAGAGTTGTAGTACACATCGAGTACCTTCAACCTGCAAAATTTGAACTCAATCGAAGTTACGGTTTGTGACTTATATGCTGTCAAAGTACTGAACCTGCACATACCGTAACGTCCGATTTCCAAACATTTCCTTATTCACTTTTATGAACCAAACTTCAACTTTTACTCAATTAAACATGTTCCAAATACAAATTAACATACTAAACGTCAAAATGGAGCTTAATGATTATTCTATTAAGCTTAATCATGAAACTTTATTCTCTTAAACAATTAACCGAACACTTGGTGAGCAACTAACCGTATAAACACAAACTCACCATTTTGATTCTAAACTTTACCCTTTTTAATCCTACTTCAATTTTGACAAAACTAAACATTTCTAAACATATATATCATCATAACTTTGCAATACCACTTCATAATCTAAACCTAAACCGAAATAGAAATCAATCTCAAGAACCAACACAAAAACTTAACAAAATAAGGAGAAAGTTATACCTCTACGAAGGATTTGACGAGAGGATTACAAATATGTAATTGAAAACTTCCTTCCTTCAACAATTTTGATAGAAAATTAAGAGAGAAGAAGAGTTTAGAGAGAAAGAGACAAGAGGCGGTGTAATTTGATGATGAAGACGATGATATGATTGTAGTTTACTCTTAATTTTGTTAACATGACACATATATATATTTATTGTTATTTTTTATTTTCTAATTATTAAAACTTTGGTTAATTGACGCTTTTAACCCCTCAACTATAATTAATTGACACTTTAAATACGATACAATTTGGAGACGTGAAAGTACACGTTTTTAAAGCGGGGTATTACAATTATTCCCCCCCCTTAAAAAGATATTTCGTCCCCGAAATCGAGTTTAGATAGGAAACTTACATCTATTAAAGAACTCGGGGTACTCCCGTCAGATATGGTCCTCAGTTTCCCACGTCGCCTCACGTTCCGAGTGATTCTTATAGAACTTTTACGAAAGGAATCACTTTATTCCGTGTACCTCCCTCATCACGGTCGAGAATTGCTTCAGGCTCCTCGCGGGCTCCTCGCGATAAGAAAGATCAAGTTCTATGTGCTCCAAGGGATACTCAATGACGTGTAAGGGATGATAGTTGTACCTACGAAACGAAGAGACATGGAACACATTATGTATATGGGACAATTGCGGCGGTAGAGCTAATCGATAAGCCACAGCTCCAACCCTTTCCAGAATTTCAAAGGGACCGATATACCTCGGATTCAACTTTCCCTTGAGAAGGCTTCATGATCAGCGTTCGCTGAATGGTTCTTTATCAGTGAATGATAAAGTTCAGCGTTCGTTTAAGTCTTCTACTTGAAACTTCACGTTGAGTGGACAGGTCTTGGCTTCGCTGATATCTGCATCAGTTCATTAGTAGACTTGTCGCTGGTTCTTCGGCTTGATCTTCGACTTCAGCGTAGAACATGATTGACGTGAAACTTGTCTTCAGGGATCATAAGTAACCAACATAAGTTATCAGCGATCATTAGTGAGGCTGAACATGCTCAGGGCTCACTGATGAACAGTGTTCACTGAATATGTAAATTAAAGAACGAGAGTTCCTATCAGCGGTACTAAACAGACTTAGTATTTATCAGCGATAGTGAAACTCTAATACATATTATCTACTTACAATTTTCACTAAGTGTTTCTCAGGGTCATTATCAAATCACTGAGGGTTTGGATAAACAATCTCCCCTATTTGATTATGACATAGCAATAAAAGAAAATTGCTAAGTATGAAAACATAAGGTTAAAAAGGACTCATAAAATATTTGTCCCATTTACTGTTTCGGGGATCTTTTTAATTACTGATGGAGTAAAGTACATTCGCTGAAATTTTTCATTAAACTTCGTCTAAGTTACAAAGGGAAGTGGAAAAATTACAAGTACAACAAATAATAATTACAAGTAGAAAAGATACAAGCTGATAAAATAGAAGAATTACATGGAATCCTATCGGCTAATCAGGTTCATCCTTAATGAGAAGTTCATCAAGGGTATTTGTGGTTGGAATCATCCAATCAGGGACTTTTTCTCCAAGATCCCTTCTTCACTTTGCTTCTTTAAAGATCAGGGGCTTCATGAAGGGTCCGAGAAGATCATCTCTGAAACCGCACCAATAGACGAGATCTCTGAGTTGTTCGATAGGGGCAATGCATAGCTCAGAGACGCGTTGGAAGAATTCTCGTCCATTGCAGTCAGTGAAGAAAATACCATGAGGATCACTAAAGACTTTTCCAGGAATGAATCGCTCACCAGGGGGCAGAGAGACATCTAGTACTAAGAGATCAGGGTCAGGACCAAGGACTTCTTCTCGTGAAAATCCAATTCCGGTTTCATTTCTAATAGGAGGACCTGAAGCTGGAGATGTTATATTTTTCTTTGCATCAGGACTTCTTTGTCGAACTGGAGGAGGAGGAGGGATATCAACGGCTGATGTAACCAAGTCGATCTGCTTGTTCAGATCTTTTTCGACAAAGGTTTTGAAGTTTGAACGTGACTGCTGAATGGCTATCCATAGCTCCAACCATTCAGAAAAACCGTACTTGGCAATCGACGATGGATAGATGGTTTCTTTTAGACCATTCTCTTTGAAGATGTCGATGTCGAGGACTGGAACGTCTATGGATGTCTTTCCCCTGATGTTTACCTTGTTGATTCTAGACACATGACATCAAAAGTGAAGTCTTTCTTTGCACCATGCCAGAGTGGAGTCAGAGACCTTGGTTTTCTTCTCGACGATCTTTGTGGCGTCCTTCCACAATTGTCGCTGAATAGAGATAGAAGTCTTCTTCAGTTCATGATCTTTCACCGATCGTTGGACGAGCTCAATAGCATAAGGTTTATCTTTTTCTTCAGTTTTCTTTCGATCGGCGAGGAGTTTCTCAGCTTTGAGGTGTTCAGCGATTTCCCTTTTTGAAATTTTAAATCGAGGCGCACGAATGATTCGCTGATCCTCAAGCTGTTTAATCATAGCTGCTCTCTTTTTCAGCTCTTCTTCACTTGGCTTTTGAGGAACCAAGGGAGGTCTTTTCTTGTGAGAGAGCAGTTCTTCTTCTTGTTCATCAGTCTCAGCGAAGTCTAAGACCAGGATTATTTCATCAGCGCTCGGGGCTGGGATTATTGGAGTTGTAGCAAGATGAGCTTCGGCGTGACCCTCAAGCAGGGGAGAGGACTAGCTGAAACAAAACGATCATATAGATAAGATCATTTAGGAGATAAGATCATTTGGGTGAAGAGATAGAGAAAAAATGAGGTTAAGTTTATAGAGGTTTTATGAAGAGTAGAACTGAGGTTGAGAAAGGATATAGGAGGGATGCAGTGAAAAGGAATAATAAATAAGTTACCTGACAAACTGGATTTCTGATAAGGATAGTCAGATTGTCTTCTGCAGCGAGGCCTTTGTTTTTGCCTTTATCGACTTCAGTCGCTGCAAGCTTTTTGGTGGTCCCCTCCCCTGATTCTTTGAAAACTACCCCTTTGAGAGTAGGGGTCCTTCTGGGTTTGAAGGAGAAGTCGACATCATCATCATCATCGTCATCATCATCATCTTTGGGGGATGATGAGGGTTCGTCATCGTGAAGTTCAAGATCTTCTTCGTCTTCTTCTTCTTCCTCAACTTCGTCTTTAGAAGGGATAAGAACACCAGCTTCCAGTTCTTCATTGAGTTGCTCCCCCTCAGAATGAGAGGGACTCTTCTCGGTTTCCTCAGGGTTTTCAACTCCCTGAGGTTTATCAGTAGTTTCAGATATAATGCCCCCCTCCCTCAGAGTTATGGGGAAGGTCTTGATTCTTCTCCCCCTCTTCCACATGATGGATGGGGGAGGTAGTAGTTTCAGCAATAGCATCTTTTGGGACGCTGTCTTCCAGGCCAGTGATCCCAACACAAGTTTCTACCACCGCCATTCTGTCTTCCAGGCCAGAAATAGCAGGGTTGATCTTTTGGAGAGTTTCCCGATCGACCTGAGTGAAATGTGAGGGAGGACATGTTGGAGCGTTCAGGAGATATAGGATTTGCTGTAGGAGATTAGTAGCATTACCCACGGATTGGGTAAGGGTGCTCATGTCCGTCTTCAAAGACGTTACCTCTCCCTGAAGGTTTCACACCACTGTCTTCAACGATGTGACTTCGTTGGACAGTGTGGTTAAGTTATTAGAGAGGTTGCCGTTGGTGGTGTTTAAGTTGTTGATGGAGGTGGAGTTGTCAGCGATAGCAGTAGCAACATTAGAGAGACTACCTTCCAGCTTTTCTAGATCAGCGATGTAGGCCTTCTCTTTCACCTCGATGGTGAGTTTCTTTAAAGCTTCCCGGCGTCTGTAACCGCTGAGGAGTTGGTAGATAGAGTAGTGGTGAGATATTCCACCTTTATAGACAAATCTGTGAGGGACGTGTTGATTGTCCCCAAATTAGGACCTGCAATAGAGAAAAACCTATGAACAAAGGAAAGCTCAGAAGTTAGGGGTCTAGAGAGAGGAGTGTGTGGAGTTTTATGTATACCTGCGAGTGGGTTGGTGAAGTCATCAAAATTCCGGTGACCTGAATAGTGCTCGAAATCGTCTTCCAGAGATGGTTGACGCTGAGAGGTGCCCGCAGGTCCTTTATTTTGACCGATCATTCGTTGTAGATCGTCATCCGCTGTGTCATGCAGATGAATGACATTTGTCGTAGAGAAGGGGGAAATAGAGGTGGAGTGACCAAAGAAGATGATGGAGGAATAAGAGTTGAGAAGAGGGATTGGGTAGAAGATTCAGCGTTGGATCCGCTAAAGAATACTTCTGTAGTACTTAGAGGTACTGAAGGAGGGGTTCTGTTCCAAGACAACTTCAGTGTCTTGAGGCGCTGAAGTGGGTATTGAAGGTGTTGGTTCAGCAGATGTGGAGGAGCATTCCACAAAATCGTCCAGTGTCTTCTGTAGAGAGACAGACGCTGAGTCTTCAGCCTGAGAAGGCTTGGGGGGTTGCTCCTTGGAAATCTTCTTGGGATTATGGGTGCCAAGTGGGGTGTTAGATTGTTTCCTTTTGCGAGAAGGAGTGGATGGTGCGGCCTAGGTACCAGCGGTTGGGATTACCGTTGCCGAAATGGTAGCCGTAGAAGTAGAAGAAGGAGGTCTGAGAAGAGGTAAGAGAGTGGAGAGACGTACCTCGTTTTCCAGTGGCTGAAAGTCGAGGATCTTAGGGCCAACCTGGGATAATTTCAGATCTCCCACCTTCGGGTATGCATCCCCAAGTGCTTGCTTGAAGAGAGCACTGAGAAAGCGAGGATAATGAACATTCAGTGGCCGCTTTGCTTCTTCGATTCTAAGCGCCATGTCTTCGAAGATGATCTTGGCCCAGTCAATGTGGAGGCCCTTCATCAGCGCATACCCCATAGCCTGTTGGGGTTTGGAGGCCTGATCAGTTGATCCAACCTTAGCTGTCATGCAGCTGATGAGGTGTGCGAAGATGAAGTTCTTTTTGCTTGGCATCTTGCTCTTGAGGACGGAGGTTAGCTTCTTCTCAGGGAGTTTATCTCTCCCTGTGTTCCAGGTGTAGTTCATTCCATCCAGAAATGCAATGATTTTAGCTCTGCTGGCCTCGGTTTTAACCTCAGGTAGAGGAACAAAACGTCTGTCCCTTGAGCTTCCAGGGAGGTTGAGGGCAGACCTGATTGCCCCGGGGTTTATCTTTGCTTCACCATGCTCGTTGTCAAAGAGGATAACGTCCACCGTCTTTTTAGGATCTTTGGTGGAGGCAACCTGAGCTCTTCTGGCAGTATACCAGAATTGGGCTAGCAGATTCTTGTGGGCTGGGGGCTTGATAGTCAGAGTTGTCGCCAAAGGACAGGTCTTCAAGAAGTTTACATCTTCATCCTGATGAGTGATGTTTTTTCTGGGGGGAAGTTGAAGAGAGCATAGGGATTGTTTCCTTGGAATGTTACTTGTTCCATAGTGAAATTTACGTTTGGTGCTTTGACAATCTTAGTCTTGTCAGAGGAAGTAGGAGAAGCAGTGTTGGTAGCTTCAGTGGATGCCATTTCTGTTCATAAAATATAAACATGAAGAAGATGAAGTTTGTAGAAGGGAAGTACTTAAAATGGATAAGATTCCAAAATAAGGGTTTTTAGGGTTTTACAGTTTCCATTTTGAGAAAGAAAATGGAAACATAGGGTTTTCTAGTTTTGGAAAGAAGTATAAAACATAGTGAAAGTTCATGTTTTCCAGTTTCCTTTTATGGAAAGGATTCTAGAAAAACGTATGAAAATGTCAATTTTAAGATTTTGATTATAAATTCGAAGAACAATCTGTAAGCAAATTGTGTTCATAAAACCATGAAGAAAATGATTTCATTTTGAGAAAGTTCCTTTGTTTGATCTTTTGAAAACAATAATAAGATCAAAAACAAGTTTATTTGATGGTAAATAAAAGAAATATTAACCTGTCGTGAGATGTAGAAGATGAAGATGAACAATGTTCTTGAGAAATTAGTTCAAAAACTCCAGATCTATTAGGTAAACAATTTGTCATACATTGATCTTGTTAGTTCCAGATCCGTGCAACGATAATGAAATCAAACAGATAAACAATGTATGTAACGATTTCAACTGGTCATCTCTGATTAAGCTTTCAATATTGAGAGGATTACAATAAACGTGTAGGAAAGCTAATGAGACAACTAGCCTATTTTTCTAAGGCTAGATTGCTTTATATATGGCGGGCCCGTAGTTAACAAGCCCACGGCCCGTTCACTAATAATGCTCAAATTAAACAATTACAATTTAAACCTTGAACTTTAAATCAACATAAAACGACCCTAACAATCTCCCCCTTTGATTTGAAGTTCGATTTGGCGCCAGTTCTCGACATATCTTTTTCGAAGCGCGAAGTGAATCTCGAACCATCTGATAGCACGGCGGTAGTCGATGCGATCTTCAACCAATTCCAAGGCATTCCGAGCAGTTATGTCATTAGGATTAGGAACATACGAAACCCTTGGATTTTCAGACTCGTGCTGAATGATCTTTCGAAGAGCATCTCAAACTTTGTAGAGCGTGCCATCGCAGAATCTTTCTACCTGACTGAACCGCATAAATCTTTTCTCTTTCTGTTCATTGATGAAGACGATACCAAATTCTGGTTCTAGAAGCATAGCGTTCTCGGGATACATATTCAACTCAGGAGCTTGCAGATTCGGCTTTATCAGATTTACCTTCTTCGCCTTGTTCTCGACAGCCATTTGGAAGTCCGTTAGATAAGACATCATAATTGTGCGGACCAGGAATCGACGAACAACTTCGAGCGCCTTTGTAATGGGAAGCGGTCGGATAGTTCTTGAACGTACATCTTTCAGAATCGCCAGGAAGTCAAATGGTCGGAGGTTCTGGAAGTCGGCTTCAGAAAATTTCCATTCATTCTCATCCTCACGTCGGACAGTGAATACAGGATAGACAATTTTCATCATACGGCTTGACTGGATATTGATTACCTCTGAGATCTGATGCTTGGTTCTGACTTGGCTGACTGGAAGACACCGCTTCATTGCACAGATGTATCGGCGTTGGTATTCGGGGCTGTAGTTGTAAATACCAAGGCAAAAGGTCGGCTCGATCGTGCGTAACTTGTGAACAAACAACTTCTTCAGGGTTTCCTCCAGATGAGGGATAAGTACGGTGATCTTCTCCCAATGGATTTGTTGTTGAGGTGGAGGAGGAAGATCAGAAGTTGTCTATTATTTCAGGTCTTGTTGAAGTTCCGGTGGGTTGAGCATAGTGAACGGGAGAAGAACCATATAAATTCTGTAGCAGGAACTGATCATATTCGATGTTGTTGTCTTCATCAGTAGGAAAAACCAAATTTACCTGGAGATTTACGGCACTGGCGGCTTTTTCGTACCATGCATCTTCGGTCTCCGGGTTGGCTTCGCAGTCTGGATCGATCATATCCAGTAACGGTCTGTCTGATGAATCAAAGTCGAACAGTTCCTGTGTTGAACCCTCGAGCTTTTCAACCGTCGGGCCTTCATCATCTGAAATTTCCATGTCGATTACCATATCGGCTAATGGCAACTCGGCTTCAGGTTCGGCGTCGGTTGTTGTTACCGCAGTTGCTGGTTCCAGATGAACCGCGGTTGTCGTTTCGGCGAGGATAGGGGCGGTCTCGGTATGTCGTAGTCTTTTCTCCCCCTCACGGTGATGAAGATCATCCTAGTCATCGTGCTTGCGCTTCAGACCGCCTGCTTGACTCTTACAGGTATCTTCGAGGGAACGGACTCTCTCGGACAGCGTTGTGAGCGCTTGGTTGTAGTCCTTGAGATTCGAGTCAATTGCATCTAGGCGAGTGGTAATAGATGATGAAGGAGCAGTGACCTGAGTTTTCAGAACGGAGATCAGGTCTGCTTCAGTTGAGGCGTCGGATTCAGATTGCTGGAGTAGCTGAGCCAAAAGCATCGTCTTCAGAGTATCCACCGAATAGATTTGCTGAACGAATGTCGGTGGAGCTGTAGGTGCGGTTTCAGCTTCGACGATCTTTGCTTTGCCTTTGTCTAGTTTGGCGAGCTCGGCGGCGACATGTTGCTCCATTGCCTCTCGGACAGCCTTAAGGGTGCTGTCCAGGGACCCTTGTGACACAAAGTCTGGGTGAATAACTCCGGGATCACTTAGATTAACCATTGAGGCATCTACCTTAGAGGCAGAGCCACCTATGTTCACAGCTGCCATGTCGGTGGCTGTGGTAGGATTTCCCTCCGATCCTCGCGTTCCACCGAAAGGCGGAGACACTACGGTGGTTCCGGTCGAGTCACGAAAAGTCTCGACTTGGTGTTGTTCCTCATCAAGTGTCCTAGCCGAAGAATGTATAATATCAATTAGCTCTAGACTCGATGGTGCACGAAATGAAGTCGAGACCGGGGGTTGCTGGTCTCTTGTTTCACCACCTTGACTCTCCGAATGAGAGATCGGTGGAAGTTGTGCTTGTTCCCCGTGTGAGACTGAAACATCCGTCTTTTGAGAGACGGATGAGTGGATAAGGTGGCCGTGCAATTGCTCCACTGGGTCCACGAAGGCTTCTTCAATACCCCGTCCCAACAAATGAGACGGGATAGCGGATGTGGCTACCCGGATTACACTCGGTTCGGTTCGCTCGAGAGCCTCGTTATCTTTACGGCTCAATCTTTCCTGGTTCGTCTTCGAACACAGTTCTATCCGTCTCACATGTTCTATGTCCCGGGGAAGGTCCCTCCGGCGCTGGCTGGACTATGGGATTCCCTAACTCTCGTCTATATGCTGGCACACTCGGTGTAGGTAGGGTTTCAGGTATATGACAAAAATGAAAGATTTTATGCTCCCCCTCAACTCTAGCACGGATATTATCCTGCTCCCCCTCAAAACTTGCATGGGGATTGACTTGCTCCCCCTCGGAGTGAGAGTGTGATTTACTTGGGAGACATCAACACAAGGAAAAAAACATTTAGACTTTTAAGAAAACAGTGTGACGCTCCCCTTCAAGTGATGAACATAATGATGTTGCTCTTTATCCGCCATGGAATATCTATAAACGACCCAAAGTTAGTAAACAAGATGGATGAACAGGTTCCGGCACGTACATTTGCAATAAGTGGCTCAATCTGAGACGGATTGAGGACTGGCAGTAGGAAAACAGGTACAGGACTTGACAAATAGGGGTATACGGACATAAAACTGGAAGACATAACTTCCCGGACAAGGCATACTATCCGGATAAATGAGTGCACATGAGTCCGGATACGATTTATATAGAACCAAGAATCCGGGTGCGGTATCCGGGTTCCCATCCAATCCGGATAAGGACCCGGTCCGGAAACCTATCTGGAAAGATAGGGTTTCCGGAAACCTGTCCGGAAAGTCTGGGATTTTCACCAAAAATTGCCCTGTCTTTGTAGATTTTACGAAAATAGGACTGTGAGGATCGAAATCAACCCTTCTCTCGCTCCCCCTCAAACTGAGCATGTGGTGAAATCCACACGGAATAGTCCACACACAAAAAAACCTTTAACACATTTAAGAAAAATTGTGTGTGACGCTCCCCCTCAACAATTGAGTAAACTTACCTGATAGCTGATCATGCTCCCCCTAAACACATGAGCAACTCGTGAACGCACAGGTATAGACAAACCTCACGTCTTCGTAATATTGTTCCTTGTAGATCGTGAGCAGCTCCCTCCTTTCGGTCATGTACGTGGAGAATCCAGAGTGTAAGAACCACACATGACCGTCCTGCAAAACAAGATTAGCGGACCTTTGGTACCCAGATTTGCCTGGGTCCGGGAGGGTTAGGTTTGGCACTCGAGGAGGAACTTGCTTTGACTCAGACTTCCCCTTAGGTGCAGGTTGTACACCGTTAGAGGGAACTGGTTTTGGCACAGGTTGCCTCTTAGGTGTAGAATTTACACCTTTAGAGGGAACAATATTTTTAGCAGGTTGCCTCTTAGGTGCCGGTTTAACCTCAGTAGGAGCAGCCCGTCTTGCGATGGGTTTGGTCTCTCGCTGAGGTTTAACCTCAGATTGGAAACCCCATTGTTTATAGCATTTCTGTTTATTATTACGGGGTTTATTTTTGGGTTTATGATTATACATGTGATATGACCCAAACCAATCATTCAAGTTAATTTTACCAAAATCATTCCAACCACATCTAGAACAACATAAACAATCACGAGATAATTGAATCAATTGATGAACTGAATTAAGTTTAGTCGGATAAGAAACTTCAAAACGATTCCAATTATTCCAAACACAATTGCCTTTGTTTATTCTAGAATTAAAAGTAGTAGGAAAAGACTTTGATGCTGCATCTTTGACATGTTCCTTGTTCAGCCACTTTGGTTTTTCTTGTTTTGCTTGACCATTTTTATCTGAAACAACAGGGACAAAGCGGTCAGTGACTTTTGATAGAACAGGATTTTTGGTAGGCAATTGTTCGGTCTCTTGCCTCGGCTGTGACTGCCTTTTAGAAACAGGTTTAGATGTTGGTTTTGATTGTGAAATCATGATCACAGCTGGGACCTTTGTTTTAGAACTACTCCCCTTCAGAAAATTGACCGGACGATTGACTATTGGTGACAAAAAATCAGTGTGACTCGGGAGAGGTTTGTCGAAAGGAAATCACTCGAACTCTCCATCAGAATTGCCTTCAGAGTTCATATATTTTGAAAAATCAATCTCTGGAATTTCAGGACTTGGATCAGGTGAGGAAGGCGAGGAACACTTAGTGTCAGTATGCTTTGGGGAATTTGGTGCGGAAGCTAGGAAAAAATTAGAGTTTAAATTCATTTTAACACACTCATCTTGAGAATCGGTACCGTCTTGTGTGGTAGATATTTTACCAATAAAAGCTTTACACGAAGACGTCTCAGATGAATTCGAGGAAGACTCGGGTGAAATCTGCTTCTCAGATTTGAGCTGGTCAATTTGCTCTTGGAGCTGACCATTTTTCGCATACTCTTGCATCGCATCTGTTGCCAAAGCAGCCAGCTTTGATGTGAGTTTCGTGATTTCTTCCCGAAGGTTTTCCTGTCCTTCATCAGCCACAACTTCGGTGTTGACCGGTTGTAGGTTCCCAAATTTCTCAGAATTGAGTTTCTCAATCTCAGAGATTAGAGCTTTCTTTTCGTTTTGAAAAACAGACCTTTCTTTCTCAAACGACTCCTCCAACTCCACAATCTTTGCTTCCAAGATGAGAGGGGGAACATAGAGTTTAAACTCGTCCGTCTCAGTCTTGGTTGCGGGTGCTTGGTCCTCATCCTTTTTGGAGGAATCCTTGGGCGTAACAACCTTGTAGGAGTCGAAGTAATCATTTGAGAGATATTTCTTGTCCCTTTTATAAGAATAATTCAACGATCCATAACTAAATGGGAGTTGCATTTTAGAGGTGCGAGTGCGCTTGTATTCCACGGTTTCCTCTTCCTTTTCAGGTTCAAGAGGACCAGTCCATTTAATGGCATATTCCGGATAATCTTTGGCTATTCCAAGAAACCTAAAATCATACAGAATAGGCCTTTTCTCAATTCCCTTTTTCAAATAATGTGGGTTATCGTATCCGATTCCCCAGGCCTTGTTGAAATACGTGAACTCCTTTGGTTTATTCATATGGATAGTTTGATCAGTTTGACCTCTCTTGTGGAGTTTAGTTTCAAGATCTAGGATTTTAGCAACAAATTCCTTGTGCTGAATTTGAAGGGCAGAGCATTGGTAAACAATTTCTGCTTTCTCATTCATGCACTGATCAAACTGTGACTGAAGTTCAGATAATTTGGCCCGTAAGTCCTTAGGTGCTATTGAAAGATTGTTGCATATATCTTTTAAGTTAGCATTTTCAGACTTATATTTTTCTGTTATTCTCTTTTGAACATCTAGCTTTTCGGTTAGAGATCTAATCTCAAGCATTTGTTCTTTCGTAGTGGCCTTAAAGGAATTTGCCTGGTTGGTAAAAGATTGCATTTTATTAAAGAAATCTTGTTCGGAAGAATCACATACCTGACTTGTCTTCTCTTCATCCGCTGGAGAGTGATAGACCATGAAGGCACTTGCACCATCAGTATCGCTTTCATCATCAGAACGACCCAACCAGTAGTCGTTTTCCACAAACATAGCTTCTCCAGCTTCCTTTTGCTCAGCCAATGCGTGTTTTGCCTTGTAGTAGTGAGAATTCTTTACCACAGGCCTCGTACAATCTTTAGCAAAGTGGCCAAGCTTTCCGCAATTGTAACATGTCACTGGCTCATCCTTCTTCTTACTTTCTGATTTTTCAGTCTTTTCTTTCTGCTCTGACTTCCCTTGCTCATCAGCTTTCTTCTTTCCCTCATACTTGTCCTGATGATCATGGCGCTTGTTGGAGGAGGTGGAGTGGCGCTGATTGTTGGACGAAGGCTTCTTATAGTACTTTTGTTGTTGGAAAGATTTTGTAAGCAGAGCTATCGCTTTCTTGAAGTCAGATACTTCATCATTAGAGTCATTGTCTTCCTTTTCAGATTCGGAAGTGCTTTGCTTTTGAGCACGTTTAGAGTGACCGCTCGAAGATTTCCCTTTCTTGAAGGACATGAGTGCAATAGGATCAGCAGCTGGCTTTGTTGTATTCTTTTTCTCGTCCAGAAGTTCATTCACTTCAGATTCGGAAGAGCTTTGCTTTTGAGCACGTTTTGAATGCTAACTGTCTCTATCAGGTTGTTGTGCTTGACATGAGAGGCAAATGTCTTCCACTCTGGCAACAGGTTGTTGAGAAACTTGAGCGCGTTTTCCGTGTTGGAGCGAGTGATGTGGTTCTTGTTAAGTTCGTTGAGAAGGAGACAAAAACGTTCATAGGTCTCAGAAAGAGATTCGCCGGTGCGTTGTTTGAATCCATCGAACTTGGTGATTGCACTGTTGATCTTCAATTGATTCCCAACTTTGCTTACACGCATCATCTTCTCCACTTGATCCCACATTCCTTTCGCGGTATCTTTGTAGCTGTCGATTGCATTATAGATCGAGTTGGGGATAGCCTTAACAAGGTATCGTATAACAAGCTTTTCTCCCTCGATCCTGGCCTTTTCTTCGTCGGTCATGTCGGAACGATTCTTTGGCACGGTGAGAGGTTTTCCACCTTCTTGAGCGGGTGGAACTTCCTTCATTGGTTGTGGAATAGGCCCATCTTCTAAGGCTCTCCAAATGTACTCGAAGTTGTCCTTCGACTCTATGAAGATTTTGAACCTGTCCCTCCATTGGTTGTACTCACCTTGATAGAGGCAAGGTGGTTTGGTGTCTATGCCGATTACGAGAGCTTCGCGTGAAGTAGACATCTTTGGTTGCAACAGAGTGATCGTCAGACGTGTAGATTGATTCAAAGTGTAAACCTAACACAAGGTACTAAGAGTGGTCCTAACGCAGATTCTACGACAGATATGAACTAAGAGTGAGCTTACTGGATAGGAATCCAAATAAGAGTCTGATCTGGAAGTGTTCGGATCAGATTAATTAAGAACAGTTCAAAAATCTCACAGGTATCCGGATAAACCTAAGAATCCGAATAGCTTAAGCTTTCCGGAAAACAAAAGTTACCGGATAAGAAAGGTGTCCGAGTAATATGAGGTAAAGACTTACCGGATGATGAAACTTTTCGGATACAGTTAACTAATACTAAACTTACCGGGTAGACAGAGTTTCCGGATGAAATTGATTACCGGAAACCTTGGCTTGTCCAGATTAAATACTTTACCGGAAAGTGCTGGGTTTCCGGAACAAATTACCCGGAATGATTGAGAGTATAACGAATTACCCGGAATGATGACTTACCCGGAATGATGACTTACGCGGAAAGCAGGACGAACCCGGATGAAGTAACACAAACGTCCGGACAGTGTAGATTTTTCCGGAAACCACGGCTGAGTTATCCGGACTATGCGGCTGTGAGTTTTCAATCGCTTGGGAATCAACTAGGGTTTCTCAAAATCGATCCTGAAAGATTAGGAACAATGCTAAACACAAAAATAACACTAACCCAATCGATTTTAAAGCAAAAACAACAAGTTTTGATGTTAAAAATTCGATTTTTGATGAAGAACACAACCAAAACTTTTGATTTTGATTTGCTTAATTAACCATTCAAATGGACGAATTAGGATGTGAAAAATTGCAGAATGACGTATAACAATGATGCTATCACAACCCAATAAACAGAAACAATCAATTTTATCAGAATCAAGGTTTTGAACTTTCAAGAATGACACAGACGAGAAAAGTAAAAAATTTACGAGAAGTCAACTTGAATGCTTTGAATCAATCTTGTCCGTCTGCTCTGATACCAATTGTTAGTTCCAGATCCGTGCAACGATAATGAAATCAAACAGATAAACAATGTATGTAACAATTTTAACTGGTCATCTCTGATTAAGCTTTCAATATTGAGAGGATTACAATAAACGTGTAGGAAAGCTAATGAGACAACTAGCCTATTTTTCTAAGGCTAGATTGCTTTATATATGGCGGACCCGTGGTTAACAAGCCCACGGCCCGTTCACTAATAAGGCTCAAATTAAACAATTACAATTTAAACCATGAACTTTAAATCATCATAAAACGACCCTAACAGATCTTCAAGAATCTAGATATTACATGAGAATTAAGCACTTTCTCTCTCTAGATTCTCTCTCTAAAACACTCTCTTGATATTACAATTAAGATCATTTCTAATGACTTGCATGCTTAAGACTTACTTGCTTAACAACTAAGCTAAAGCTATTTATACCTAAGAATTACAACACTTTAATTCCTAATTACATTGACTTTCTAATTAAACTCCTTTGACTTTTACTACTTTGACTTTTACTACTTTGACTTTACAATGTTTGACCATTACAAGACTTTACAATAAATCTTGAATACAATAATGCTCTAACATTCTCCCACTTTGGATTCAAGATTTAAAAAATATAGCAGCAGTCTTCAGCTCTTGATCTTCAAAATTTTAACTCTGACCGCTTTAAACTTTGAAGCTCTAACAATCTTCAACAACTTTATCTTCACTAGTTCACGGCGAACTATATGCTTTAACACTTTTCAAAAGCTTAGCTTTGAAGAATCTTCAGTCAAACATGAAAAGTCTTCGTCCTTCACAATGTACTCTTCAACAAATTGTCTTCAAGTCTTGAACGCAAATTTCAGATCTTTGCAACTTTGAACTTTGTAGCTTTGAACTTTGAAGCTTTGAAAACTTTGAAGCTTTGAACTCAAACTTTGAATGATTTCTTGAACTTTGTATCTTCATCTCTTTGATCTTTGAACTTTAAACAATAAGAATCTTTGAACATCTTCGAACATCGAACTCTCTCGAATCAACTCGGAATATCTTCTTGACTTTAGCACATCATTTATCCCCCTTAATCTGTCATTGACATAAATCTCCCTTTTTCTTCAGGGTATTAGTTCTCCCCCTGCTCTTCAATATACTATTTCTCCCCCTTTTTGATGATTGTGAGCATCATGATCATCAAAACTCATATCAATTTCAGCACGCACTTTGTACACCACAAGTAACATTCTCCTCCTTTTTGATCTGATAAACCGTCAATTCCAAAAGAATTTATCCGAATCTTTTCAAATTCAGACAAAAGAATGTGGTAACCCTGAAACAACGGATGAATTAGTTAAAATGCCTGTAAGTAGCACGGAGCCACTTAGTACAACGGATGTACTTTGTAAAGGAGTTTTTTGATGTTCACTCCCCCAGGGCTTCCATTCAATCATCGAAAAACACAAAGGAATTTCTATGAACGTTATGACAAGAAAACATATTCCTTGTGTGAAAGTGCTTGTGTAAGAAATGATTTAAGCAACTTATGCTTGAAAAATTATAGGCTCAAAGCGTGTAAACTGTTGAGACAACAACAATTTTCCACGGACTCAATTGGCATGAATGAAGAGCGAAGGTGGGGCAAACTTCTTTCTTTTTCAATATATAGACCTTCCGAGTGAAGATCAAATAGATTATATGTTGCGTCCCCAAGAAAAATGAAACATTCATTTGTTAATAAATAAATGAGTAGCTGGTGGGGTTAAATGCAAGAGTTGGCATGGGCTAACTACCTGTTTCAATGATGGTCACCAAAGAATGTGAACCAATCAGTAATGTGGCTTCCCGGCTCAGAAAATGGATGGGGCAGAGTTCTCTTATTCTTTTAAGTATTTTCTCACACCCTCTTTCTGTTTTTAATTCGCTCCCTTCTACCCAAACTCTCATTTACATTTTACCTCAGCACAATGAGATACTCAACCGGATGAGTAATCTCCCCCACTCTTTGATTTTGACCCCTCACCCCTCAATCACTCAAGGATAACTTCTTGGGTAGGAAACACTGGTTAACGTGAATCCATAGAAATTGAATAATCTCACACTTATCCCATGAAATTTTCCTAAAATGATTTGTGTTGTTCAATAGTTTAACTTGAACAAATATGAATATCAGCATTTAATTAACATTGCCATCAGAATGTATGCTCCTTAGTATTTGAGCATTTGAACGATGAAGAATTTCTAAAAACAAGAATAATGAATGAATGAAATGAATTCGAAAGACTTGTTTGAGAATCTGACAATGTATCAATCGGATCAAATATTATGAATGATGATCATAAAGGATAGGGTATCAAAGAAATGAAATTTGTTTATATGAACAAATATAAACAATCTTTGAATGAAACGTTTACGTTCTCACGCTGAAAAAATATATGATGCTCAACAAAATTTGAAATACAAACGGGAGTATTACCATCGAAACAATTGTTTCGTTTTGAGACATAGTAATAACAAAGTCAATATGAAGCTGAACCGGTGTGTATGAATACTTGAAATTATAGAAAAGATAATACGCAAGTATTAATCTTTGGAAACACATGGTCAGAAATGATGTCACAGTAATCAGAGATCTATATATATGTATATTTATGAAAAACATTTAAAATCACACTCCTAAAATTATAAAATCTGTTTGAATTAGAGAAGTGGTTTGAACATTTAAGATAACGTTGTTCATGCTTGAAATTCGTTCTTCTTTCAAATAATCAGAGATTAAGATCAGAAGATACGTACATTCAGAAATATTTGAGCTCCCCCTCAAATTATGATAATGATTTAAAATCAGTTAAGCTCCCCCTTAACTTGTGCAAAAGATCTTTATGTGTACAAAATCTGCACAAAGAACAAGACTTGGATTAAAAAATCCTAAATCATGAAAACGAGTTCTGAATTACCAGGATTGAAATAAATTCAGAAGTCATAGTCGTTGAAGAACGGGTTCTAAACTGAGATGTTTAGAAGCCATATAGCTTGTAAGCTCGGGTTCTAAACTGATATGTTTAGAAGCCATAATCTCTTTGCTCCCCCTTAATGGCACAAGTGCTCTTCAAGAAAAATTTACCGCTTCTCTTCTGTTTTCAGTCATGTGTGTGGTATATTTGTAACATTCAGCACTACACATGATGAACCTGCAAAACAGATTGAGCAGATTTTGGTACCCAACGGCACATGGGTCCTAGTGTGTTAGGTGTAGATTTCTTAGAAGAAATACTGTAAGTACCGTACCAATTAGAAGTATAATCTTTATGCACAAAATCATTTGATCCACAGTAGGAACAACAAATTTTCTTGTGTGCCAACATAATCAGATGATTTGCGAAATAAACATGATTAGGTGGGACAGGAGATTTACCTTTTGGAGCATTGTTCTTCTTGGCATTTGATGTGGAAGTAGATGATTTTGTCACATCTTTCTTTGGAATTGTTGTGCCTTTAACTCTCCATTCCATCTTCACCTTCTTGAAGACTGGAACTTCTTTAGAATTGGAAGTATTAACTTTAGGCACTTTTGGTTTATTATTTGATTTATCAAACAATAGATAATAGAAGAGATTTGTAGAACGAATCCGACCTTTAAAGAAATCATCTGATCTATTACATTGTTTAGAAGAAATGTTTTTAAAACTCGAACTTGAAGCAGTTTTAAAAGAGCATTCAGAATCATTTGAATCAACAAATGGAGTCTGAAAGATAGTGTCAAGACTGACCTGCTTTGAAACATCAATTTTAAAAATGATGTCTTCAAGTTCTTTAACTTTGTTTATCAAAACATTTTTCTCTTTAAAAATTTGATCAAATTTCTTTTGGAGATCAGATTTGATCAATTGATCCTTCATAATGTTTGCTGATAAACCAGATAATCTTTTGGTAAGATTAAGAATCGCATCTTCAAAATATTTGCGTTCCGGTTCAAAATCTTTTTCCAATAATTTTCCTTTATCAGTTATCTCTTTGAAAGTTTCCATATTTTTCTTTTTAAGGATTTTATTTTCCTTTTCAAAGAGGTTTTTCTTTTCCGTGAAATCTTTCTTTCCTTTTCCAAAACATTTTCTAATTCATAGATCTTCACGGAAAGCTCAGAACTTTTAATCTCAAAAGATTTTCGTTCAGTTTCAAATTCATTTCTTTCTTTCTCTTGTTTCTCTTTTTCAATATATAAAACTTTTTCAAAGTCGGAGACTTGCTTCAAAAGTTTTACATATTTAAGCTCAATTTCTTTCTTTTCTTCAAGAGCTTTCTTCGAAAAAGATGACAACTTTTGAGCACAAATATTTTCAAGTTCTTCTTTATCTTTTGAAAACTGAGATTCAAAAACATAAATTTTTCTTTTCAAGTCAGTATTTTCAATTTCCAAGACAGATGTTTTTCTTGAAAATTCAAAACACTTTTCTTTAAAAGAATTTCTTTCGGTTTCAAAATACTTTTCTAAAATAGTTTTTCTGTTTTGAAAATCAGTGTTGTCAAATTTAAGTTTCTTGACAACTTTGTCCTTTTTGGCTCGATCTTTTTTCAACTCTAGTAGCTCACTTTCAAGAACAGTAAGCTTCTTCTTCAGCTCAGCGTTTTCAGTTTCTAACAAACTCTCTTTCAACTCAAACTCTTCTTTGTCTTTTGTCACTTGGTTTTGAAGCTCAGTGAATGTTTTTGTCAATTCAGCATGGTTATTTCTTAAGCAAACGTTGTTAGCTTAAAAAACTTTCGACTTTGTATCAGCCTCATGAAATTTCTTTTGTAAATCGTTAATTTTGTCTCGTGTTTCATAAGGTAGATACGAAAGAAAATAACGCATGTCTTTTGAATCAAAATAATTCAGTGTTTCCTTTATTGACATCTTGATTTAATCCTGTAAAAATGAAACACACAAAAAAAATTAGATGAAATATAACAAAATAATACCAAAAATTTTACCTAATTGAGTGATCGTCAAGAGAAACTTCGCTTAGAAGTTAGAATAATGTGCACACTGGTAAAAATTAGAAAAATTGTGACTAAAAAGACACAAAAATGACTAAAAATATCAAAAATACAAAATATAGGGACTAAACTTGACAAAAATGAAACTAATATGAAAAATAAGGACTAAAAGTGAAAAATACTAAGACTCAACAAAAACAAGGACTAAAAATGACAAAAACTGAAAAATAATACTCAAAGGACTAAAAATGTAAAATTCTAAAAAACTAACAAGTCTAGGGACTGAAAATGTAAAAAAAAAACTAGAACTTAAAACTAGAATTACAAGGACCAAAATTGACAGATTTTAAAACTATTAACTACAGGGACCAAAATCGTAAAAGACTCAAACTAAAAACTACAGGGTCTAAAAATGTAATAAACCTAAACTATCTAATTGACTTAACTGGAAAACTTAACTAAGGACCAAAATTGAAAGGAAACTAACGGAAAACTCTAACAGAAAGTTAATAAAATCTAACTAACTGACACTTAACAAACTAACAGAAAAATGGACTCAAACTGTAACAAAACTAACTTTTCCAACCTAAAAACTAACTAGACTAACTGAGTTAACCGAGAAAAGGACCAAAAATTTTAACAAAACTAACGGAACTAACGGAGTCCGTTAGTACTGTTCATCAACGTCTTCTTCAACGTAACTGCAGATTTCACTTTCGATTTTCTTGCTCATTTCTCGACCAAAAATGTTCATTTTTGTTTCTATTTGACCGTTGAACGAAAACCAATCAGATAAAACCAAAAATTATCGATCATGCAAACAAATCCGGCGAGAGTTGCGATTTTCCGGCGAGAACGGTTTTCCGGCGAAATGATTTTCAGACGACCAGAACTTCTCGTATCACGTTTGATGCGAGTTGTTGCCCTTCTCGTATCACAAACCGGCGAAATGATTTTCAGACGACCAGAACTTCTCGTATCACGTTTGATGCGAGTTGTTGCCCTTCTCGTATCACGTTTGTGCTTGCGAGTTCTGTTACTCTGTTAGGATAAGAAGGATGTGAGTTCTACAGTAGGAGGTTTTGTGCTTGCGAGTTCTGTTAAGATAAGGAGGATGCGAGTTCTGTTAGGATAAGGAGGTTGCGAGTTCGTGGGTTGCGAGTTCTGTGTCCAGATACAACATAAACACACACACTTAATTCTCAAAAACACACCACACCACGTCACACACACATACACACTGTTCAAACACACACACACTCACAGCTTAAAAATTAAAAACACACACAGTACACTATTATGATGCGAGTTATTTGTTAGCTGCTTGCGAGTTCCTTTCCTGCAATGTCACAAACTCGACAACCAAATTAAATCTCTTAAATTATGGATCAAAACAAGTGACAAACAACTTCTAACGACATCTGAACAACGAAATTGGATCAAAATTCAAGATCTAAAATAATTTTCCAAGAACATCTTAAGAACATGATGAATCCAAAAATTTCAAAAATGATTTTTATGGATTAATCCTTGAAATTTTTGATTAAATCATGTCTAAAAACTGTTTTTGGACACGAATTTGCATAAAAATCAATCAATTCAACACCAAATTGCAAAATCAATGTTCTAAAAATTCTATAGAGAACTTTTTCTCAAGAACACCAAATTTTACAAAATCTTAAAATTGATCAAATCTTGGCATGATTTTGCAAAATTGATGATTCAAAACTTGTTTAGAATGATGGAGAAACACTTTGCAATCAAAATCAAACCGAAAAACACACAAAGTTTGCATAATCCATTTGTGATCTTCAAGAACTTCAAAAATGGAGATTTTCTTCAAAATTCTTCAAAATTCTTCAAATCTTTATGAATTTGGACGAATTTGTGCACACAATTCAATCTCCCAAAGCTCTTGTATCAATTGTTAACTCCATATCTATTAGGTAAACAATTTGTCATCCATTGATCTTCAAGAATCTAGATATTAAATGAGAATTAAGCACTTTCTCTCTCTAGATTCTCTCTACACTCTCTTGATATTACAATTAAGATCATTTCTAATGACTTGCTTGATTAAGACTTATTTGCTTAACAACTAAGCTAAAGCTATTTATACCTAAGAATTACCACACTTTAATTCCTAATTACATTGACTTTCTAATTAAACTCCTTTGACTTTTACTACTTTGACTTTACAATGTTTGACCATTACAAGACTTTACAATAAATCTTGAATACAATAACGCTCTAACAAAATGCAACAGTGCAGAAAAACTATGAGTGGGAAAAGGTTTTTATAGTGAGAGTATAGAGAGAGAAAAAAACTATGAGTGGGAAAAGGTTTTTATGATGACACGGACACGTCCCTTGAATCTGATTGGACAAGTAAACGAAACGGGCGAACGTGTCAGACAAAAAGGTGTGTCATTGTTTATCCGTTGTGATGACGTTACAAACGTCCTTTCATATTTTAAGGTGTCTCTGAGGATTTTGAAAATTCAGGGACATTTTAAAATTAAGAAGAACTGATTAGAAATATCAGTGTAAGTTTATAATTTCAAAAATATCACTGAAATGAAGAGATATTCAGCGATGCAATTTGTTTTGAAATCTTGCATTCTTAGGCGAACGTGAGCGAGTAAGAGAGAACATACCTTGATATCAGCGAAACAATTTTGTTCAGAGATAGGGTGATTAATAGGGTTATACAAATTCATTTTATCAATGATCAAATGTGAACCACTGAAGATTTTACTCTTCTAAGTTCAGCATTCCAAGCTCGCTGATGAGAAAGTTGAATCTTGTCTCATCAAGAGGTTTGTGAAAAGATCAGCTAACTGAAAATCAGTTGGGATAAAATGAAGTTCTATATCACCATTCATCACATGATCTCTGATAAAATGATACCTGATTTCGATGTGTTTGCTCTTTGAGCGTAGCACTGGATTGTTTGCTATAACGATGGCACTAATGTTGTCGCAATAGATTGGAATTTTGGAGAGCTGAAGGTCATAGTCCAGTAGCTGATTTCTCATCCACAAGACCTGAGAACAGCTTCCAGCAGCTACGTACTCAGCTTCAGCGGTTGAGGTGGACACTGAGTTTTGGTTTTTACTTGTCCAACACACTAGCTTTCCACCCAGGAGCTGACAGCCTCCTGTGGTGCTTTTCCTATCCAATTTGCAACCTGCAAAATCACTATATGAATAGGCGATTAGATCAAACCCTGAGTCTTTAGGATACCAAAGACCTAGGTTAGGAGTACCCTTAAGGTATCGAAAAATACTCTTTACAACGATCAAATGAGATTCCTGAGGTTCAGCTTGATATCATGCTCACAAACAAGTTGCATACATAATATCAGGACGACAAGCAGTAAGATACAGAAGAGAGCCGATCATCCCACGGTACGTTGTGACATTAACAAGTTTCCCTGAAGGATCTTTGTTAAATTTTAGCGGCGGTGCCATTGGGATTTTCATAGCTGAGCTTTGAGTTAAATCAAACCTTTTCAGCATATCTTTAACATACTTACCTTGGTGAATGAAAGTACCTTTTTCACTCTGCTTGATTTGAAGACCAAGGAAATAGGTTAGTTCACCCGTCATACTCATTTTATATTCAAATTTCATTCTTTCAGCGAAACGAGTACATAAGTCAGGGTTAGTAGAACCAAATATAATATCATCGACATATATTTGAACAAGAATGATATGACCTTTTACTTTCCTGAAAAATAGAGTTTTATCAATTTTACCAGGGTCAAATTTTTCAATATGGAGATAAGTGGAGAAAGTGTCATACCATGCATGAGGAGCTTGCTTTAAGCCATAAAGTGCCTTATCCAGTTTATAAACATAACCTGGATGCTTGGGATCAGTGAATCCTGGAGGTTGCTCAACATAGACTTCGTCATTCAGCCTTCCATTGAGAAACGCTGATTTCACATCCATCTGATATACCTTGAAGTCTTTGTGAACAACGTATGCTAAGAATAGACGAATAGCTTCGAGTCTTGCCACTGGGGCAAATGTTTCGTCGTAATCTATGCCTTCCTCTTGTTTGTATACCTGAGAAACAAGACGAGCCTTGTCATCCAACTTATTTCGATAGACCCATTTAGTGCCTATCACTGACTTGTCAAATGGTCGTGGAACGAGCTTACAAACTTTGTTTCTTTCAAATTCTGTCAGCTCTTCTTGCATAGCGCTGACCCAGTTTGGATCTCTGAGGGCATCATCTGTTTTCTTTGGTTCAATCAAAGAAATAAAGTTAACAAATAAACAAATATTACCTGCACTTCGTCGAGTCTGAACACCAGCGTTTGGATCACAAAGAATTTGATCGATGGGGTGATTTATAGTCCATCGCTGAGCCGGAGCATGATTAGCTGACTCGATCTGAACTTCTGGAGGAGCGAAAGAAGAAGCTTCAGCAACTTCAGGTATTTCAGGTAGAGGTTCAGATGTCATTTCATTCACTGATTGCTGAGAAGTAGATGGGATATCTGAGGTACATGGTTCAGAAGCAGGCAACGTGTAGAGAGGAAGAGTTGAAACCCATGAAGATTCAGCTTCACTTGTCTGCATACATGGGATGATAATAGGATGATCATCAATGGTAAGAGTATGAGTTTGAGGAATAGGAGCAGCTTCTGAATCACCAAGATTAGAAAACATCCATTGATTCAGATCTTCAGTAATAGTAGAAGGTACGGAGTTCGCTGATCGGGATTCGTCAAAAGTGACGTGGATTGTTTCTTCTACAGCTTGTCTTCTTCGATTGAAGACCCTGAAGGCTTTAGAGATAGAAGAGTATCCAAGAAAAATTCCATCATCAGCCTTGGGATCAAACTTTCCTAGGGCATCTCTGTTGTTCAGTATGAAACACAGACATCCAAAGATGTGAAGAAAGTTAATTGAGGGATTTCTCCCATGGAAACGTTCATAGGCTGTCTTCTTGAATCTTTTGACAATCAGCGACCTGTTTTGAGTGAAACAAGCAGTGTTGACAGCTTCTGCCCAGAACTGAGTAGGTAGATGAGAATCGCTGAGCATTGATCATGCAGCTTCGATGATCGTTTAATTTCTTCTTTCAGCGACTCCATTTTGTTGCGGTGTTCTCACTAAAGAAAAGTTGTGAGAAATACCCTTGCTTTCAAAGAAGGAATCAAGGGAACTGTTTTTGAATTCAGTCCCATGATCACTCCTTATTGAGCGAACGGTCATATTGTTCAGGACTTCCATTTTCCTGACGAAAGTGACGAGTTTTTCTGGGGTGTCACTCTTAGAACAGAGAAACATAACCCAGGTATAGCGAGAGAATTCATCAACTATGACCAGTGTATATTTCTTTCTAGCGAGGGATTGTTTGTTAACAGGTCCAAACAAATCCATGTGGAGAAGTTGAAGAAGAGATGACACTGAGGAAACTTGTTTAGATTTGAAGCTTTCTTTGGTTTGTTTCCGTTTCTCACACGCTGAACATAAAGATTCCTTAGCGTATGAATGTTGAGGTAGACCAGTGACCAACTCTTTTGAAGAAAGAGTATTCAGTGTTTTGAAGTTTAGATGAGAGAGCCTCTTATGCCAAAGCTAGTTGACATCAGTTGAGGCTTTTGAGAAGAAACATGAGTTCTCAGTGGTTGTCGATTCCATGTTTATAACATAAACATTTTCCAAACGGTATCCGCTGAGAGCGATCTTCTCCTTTTTGTCAGTAACAAAGCAGGATTCCTTAGTGAAAATCACTTTGTGATCCTTGTCACATAGCTGACTGATGCTCAGAAGATTGTGCTTCAGTCCTTCAACATATGCGACTCTTCTGAAGGTAGTTGTACCAGTAGAGAGTACACCAAACCCTCGGGTATAGCCTTTTCCATTTCCACCAAAGGTCACTGAGGAACCCTTTTCTTCCTTATATTCAGCGAGCAGGTTCTTTTTGCCAGTCATATGTCTAAAGCATCCGCTATCGAGATACCAGATACCCTTCAGGACCTGCACACAAAGGAAGATTAGTTTGACTTGGGCACCCATTTTACTATGGGTCCATATTTGTCAGTGGTAGTAGAGGAAGTGGAAGGTTCAGCAATCTTCGTAGCATTTAACGTTTCAGCTTCAGGACTAGTCTTCACTTTGGTTAATTTCTTAACCTCAGTGGTTGGTTTCACCTTAACCTGATTTGCACCAGGATTGGTCTTCTTTTCCTTGGAGGCATTGATCTTCACCTTAGCTAACTTTTCAGCTTTGGTGGCTGTGGGGCACTTACTAGCAATATGCTCGGTAAGTCCACAATGATAACATTTCCTATAGCTAAAAGTATCTTTAGGATCATTTGCATGCTTAGCCGATAATTTTAAATGAGCAGGGCCAGCACTAAGAATACCTTTGGCATTGGAAATTGGAGGAACTATCAGTTCTTCGTATTTCTTACCAATTACGTCCACTCTGATTCTAGGAGTAGATCGCCGAGTAAATCTAGGGATCTTGTTCTTAGATGTAGAGGGATGAATCACTGAAGTTTTAGAAACGTTCAGCTTAGGTACAAAAATACCCTTCTGAGGTTTTTGATTGAAAACGTTTTCTTTACCTTTACCTTTAGATTTTAAGGTAGGTTTTTCCTCAGGAGTGGGATTTTTAGAAGAAGAACATTGAGATGAAGAAGTGTCAGGGATAGAGGATACGAACATTCCAAACTTAAGCATGGAACGATCAGTGGTTTGTTCTAAAGAATCAACTTTATAACCAAGACCACTTTTATCACTCATGGGAATCTGAGCTTTCAATATCTCAGTGATCGTTGTTGAGGATTTACACCATCCTTCAACAGTAGCCTTTTCAGTCTCTAATGCAGAGACAGCATCTTCTCGTTCGATACGAATGATTTGATTTATACAGACCTGATCTCTTAAATTTTCTTCTATTTTAGAAAGCTTTTGAATTTCTAAGTGACAATTCTTAAGCTTTTCAGCGAGATCAATATTTAATTTTTTAGCTTTGGTCTTGCCATTCATGGCATCATATAAATCAACAATCAAAAGATCAACGGTCCGACATCTTTCGATATCACTAAGGGCTGAAGTTTGAGTATCAGTGAGAGAGTTTGATACCCGAGAGGTGAAGGTAGAAGTAGAGGGAATTTCAATTTATTCTTCCTCTTCTTCTATTTTGTCCATGAGACAGAGATTGGCCTCAACATCATCTTCAGAGTCAGATGATTCTTCATCAGAAAGAGCCCAGTCATGATCTTCAGCGATCATGCCTTTGCCTTTCTTCTTAAAGCTTTTCAGCTTTGCATACTTTTCTTTCAGCTTCTTGTACTTGTCATCTCTAGCCCTGGGGTTAGAGGATTTCTTGTAGGAAGAAGATGAGGGTTTAAAGACTTTCTTTGACATGCATTCACTAGCAAAGTGTCCTACTTTTTTACAGTTAAAGCAGGTAGCAGTAGCCTTATCAACAGGGGTTGAAGATTTTGGCTTGTCAGTGAGTGCAAGAGGTTTGTTTCTTCTGAAGTTACTCTTTCTGGCGAATCTCCTGAAAGAATTAGTCAGGAGGGCCAGTGACTCATCAATTTCTGAAGGATCAGCTTTTGATGAGTCATCAAAGTTAGATTCCAACTCATTGATAGTAACAGTGGAGCGTTGAGTGGGTGTTAACTCTAAGAGTAAAGCAACATGTGTGCTTTTGGAATCTTTTACAATATTCTTCTTAAGATGACACGACTGCTCATGATTGAGCATAGTGCCAAATAAGGTAGAAAGGTTCATTGATTTTAGATCCTTTGAGAGCTTGAGACACATTGAATAACTGTCCTAGCTTTTAGGAAGACATTCTAGAAACTTTGTCAGAATATCAAAGTTAGAATATTCCTTACCAACAGTTTTTAAGTCAATGATTAAACAGTTGAAACGTTGGTGAACTTTAGAGAGAGTTTCATTCTTACCACAAATGAAGCTTTCGTACTGTCTTACCAGGTTGATCTTTCTTGAGTCATGGACTTCAGATGTACCTTCATATTGAACATAGATTGTGTCCCATATGGATTGAGAGGTTTTCAGGTTCATGACGGAATGGTAGACTTCGTCAGGAAGAGCCATAGAGATTATGGATCTGGCCTTAGTGTTAATGGCCACTTTCTTCTTGTCTTCATCAGTCCATGTGTTAGGTGCCCTGGGAATTTGTCTTTCAGGGATTGCGTATCTAGTAGCAGTGGCTGGAACATCATCGTCTATCATGACATGGATAAATGGACCATTTTCGATGTAGTAAGGCATAGTAGGATCTACACCTTCCAAGAAGAGCATCATCCTTTTTTTTCCATAGATTAAAGTTATCTCTGGAAAATCTAGGGGGTATAGCAAGAGAACCATTATCGATATAGTTTGTGTTTGTGGGGTTAGCCATTTTAGAAAGTAGCAAGTAAGAGAAAAGAGATTAGTATAAGCAAGATCTTGTTTATGAGAATAAACAATCTGCTCTGATACCACTTGTTGGTCCCAAATGGGTTATACAAGTTTGTAGAAGGGGGGGGGGGGGCTTGAATACAAACACACGATTTTTACTTTTCTAAATTATTTATTGATATGTATCAAACAATTTACAACTCGTTGCGGAACAAGATTAAGGAATAAACCTAATCTAAACAAGCTATGAGAATCACTAAGATTTCTTGCACTAGAAATAAGATAGAGAGAAATTAAGAATACTAAGGATAATATTCTACACACAGATTAGCAAAGATGAGGAATGGCCGAGCACTTCAAAAATGAAGTAGGGTTTCCTTTATATACTACATGCATTTAATGCATGTCAGTACAACTTTACACGTGGCAGCCTCTGGTTGGTTGCATGGTTTGACTTCAGTAGACAACCTAGCGGCCGCATGATGAACAGTGTAGAATCAGGGTTGGTTGTACGATTCTGGACAAAAGGGATGCCCGTTTTGACATTATCGTACGGAGACGTGCAAGGGGGTAAGACAAAAGTTACTTGTAGAGGAGACTTCATGATCAGCGTTCGCTGGATGATTCTTTATCAGCGAATGATAAAGTTCAGCGTTCGCTGAAGTCTTCTAATTGAAACTTCACGTTGAGTGGACAGGTCTTGGCTTCGCTGATATCCGCATCAGTTCATTAGTAGACTTGTCTCTGGTTCTTCGGCTTGATCTTCGACTTCAGCGTAGAACATGATTGACGTGAAACTTGTCTTCAAGGATCATAAGTAAACAACATAAGTTATCAGCGATCATCAGTGAGGCTGAACATGCTCAGGGCTCACTGATGAACAGTGTTCGCTGAATATGTAAATTAAAGAACGAGAGTTCCTATCAGCGGTACTAAACAAACTTAGTATTTATCAACGATAGTGAAACTCTAATACATATATCTACTTACAATTTTCACTAAGTGTTTCTCAGGGTCATTATCAAATCACTGAGGGTTTGGATCAACAGTAGAGCCCAGTTTTGCTATCATGCATGAGATGACATGGGTGAAGATGAAGTTCGGTTCAACGGGCATTTTGGCCTTGGTGATTTTTGTGAGGCGCTTGTCATCTTCGTCAGTGCGCGCCTTCTTGTCCTATGCGTATTTCATGAGATCAGGGAAGTTTATCAGTTCTTCTTCAATTTCGGTTTAGTTGGGGAGGGATTCAAATGGTCGTTTAGGGAGCTTTAGTGCAGAACGAATTGCTACAGGAGAGATGCAGCCTTGGCCATATTCGGGTTTGGTGGAGGTTTGTGTGGTTCGTTCAGCGGTGAACCAAAATTGTTGTAGAAGATGACGGTGTGTAGGATTTGCGATGGCCATGGCGGTGTACAGTGGACATTGTTTCAGGAATGCGACCGTATCACCAAGGTGGGTGCTTGGTTTCTTCTTAGGGAAGTCAAGTAGGGCCAGGTGGTTGTTTGCAGCGATGGTGATTTGGAGTAGTAGGTTGAGTAGCAGTGTTTGTAGCAGCATTGTTGGTAGATGCCTTTTCTGAACAAGGAACCAAAAATAGAAAGAGGATGAAGAAACTTCTTAAAATGGAAAGTTATTCCAAAAATAAGGGATTTGAGGTTTTAGGGTTTTTACAGTTTCCTTTTTGGGAAAGAAATAGGTAAAAATGGTTTTTCTTGTTTTGTGAAGGAAAAACTAATTGAAAAAGAATGTTTTCCAGTTTCCTTTTAAGGAAGGGATTCTGGAAAAACGTATGAAGTTTTAAGTTTAAGATTTTTATTTTAAACTTAATAGAAAAACTATATTTCAAGTTTCGTCTTAAGAACTCATGAGAAAGTATGATTTCTTAGAAAAACGTTTGTTTTGATTGTTTAAAACAAAAGAAATGGATCAAAACATGTTTTGAAGATGATTAAAGAGTAGTAGGATGAAAATATGAACCGTTTGTTTGAAGATTTGAAGATTCTAGTAGTAGGTTTCAAATAAATCCAAGAACAAGTATGCAAAGGAGGTTTTTCTTACTTTGAGAGAGTCTAGTGCGCGTAAAAGGTAAAAATATAAATTTAGAGAGTTTATATAGTGAGAGTAGAGAGAGAAAGTGATGAGCGGGAAATACATTCATCATGACACATGACACGTCCCACGAAGCTTATTGGACAAAAATTCGAAACGGACAAAAGTGTCAGACGAAAAGTCGTGCCATGGATTTTCCGTTTGATGGCGTCACATAGAAAACCGTCTTTTCATTTTCAAAACGTTTCCCTGATAGGTTTAGAAAACATCAGAGATGATTTTTAAATGATGATTCACTGATGAGAAATATCAGTGATGAGTTTTGTTATTTCAAAAGAATCACTGGAGAAAATGTTAGTGATAAATTTATTTTTGAAAACAACTTACTGAAGTAAACTTCAGCGATTAGGAATAGAAAAACGTACCTTGGTATCAGTGAACATTTTGTTCAGAGATTAGATGATAAAAAAGGAGATAAAATTTCTTTTATCACCGACGTAATGCATAACCACTGAAGAGTTAATCTTCAAGGTTCAGCATGCCAAGCTCGCTGATGATAAAGTTGAATCTTGTCTCATCAAGAGGCTTGGTAAAGAGATCAGCTAGCTGATCTCGATGTGTTTAGTCTTTGAGTGTAGCACTAGATTGTTTGCTATAGCAATGTTGTGCTGTCGCAATAGATAGGGATTTTGAATAGCTGAAGGTCATAGTCTAATAGCTGATTTCTCATCCATAAGACCTGAGCACAACAACTTCCAGAAGCTACATACTCAGCTTCAGCGGTGGAGGTGGACAATGAATTTTGCTTCTTGCTTGTCCAACTTACCTGCTTTCCACCTAGGAGATAACAGCCTCCTGTGGTGCTTTTTCTATCCAGTTTGCAACTTGCAAAGTCACTATCTAAATAGGCACTTAGATCGAACCCTGAGTCTTTTGGATACCAAAGACCTAGGTTGGGTGTACCCTTTAGATATCTGAAAATTCGCTTTACAGCGATCAGATGAGATTCTTTGGGTTCAGATTGATATCGTGCACAAAGACAAGTAGCGTACATAATATCAGGATGACTCGATGTAAGATAAAAAAGAGAGCTGATCATCCCTCTATAGGCAGTAACATTAACAGGTTTCCTGAAGGTTCTTTGTTAAGTGTCAGCGGAGGTACCATAGGGGTTTTCGTAGCTGAGCTTTGAGTAAGATCGAATTTCTTCAGCATATCTTTAACGTACTTACCTTGGTGGATAAAGGTACCCTTATTGTTTTGCTTGATTTGGAGTCCAGGGAAGTATGTCAGCTCACCCATCATACTCATTTTGTATTCAGTTTTCATTCATTTAGCGAAACGAGTACATAGTGATGGGTTAGTAGAACCAAATATAATATCAACGACATATATTTGAACAAGAAAAATCTGACCTTTACTTTTCTGAAAAATAGAGTGTTATCGATTTTGCCACGTTCAAATTTTTCAGTGACAAGAAAAGAGGATAGAGTGTCATACCATGCACGAGGTGCTTGTTTTAAGCCATAAAGAGCCTTATCCAGTTTATAGACATAACTTGGATGCTTAGGATGAGGGAATCCTGGAGGGGTTTCAACATAGACTTCTTCATTCAACTTTCCATTAAGGAACGCTGACTTGACATGCATTTGATAAACTTTGAAGTCTCTGTGAACTGCATATGCTAAGAATAGTCGAATAACTTCGAGTCTTGCCACTGCGGCAAAGGTTTCATCGTAGTCTATGCCTTCTTCTTGTCTGTATCCCTGAGCAACTAGATGAGCTTTGTTGTGGGTTACAGTTCCGTATACATCTAACTTGTTTCGATAGACCCACTTAGTGCCTATCACTGACTTGTTAGATGGTCTGGGAACAAGATTCCACACTTTGTTTCTTTCAAATTCAGTCAGCTCTTCTTGCATAGCACTGACCCAGTTTTGATCTTGGAGGGCATCATCAACTTTCTTTGGTTCAATCAGTGAAATAAAATTAACAAATAAATAAATGTTACTTGAACTTCATCAAGTCTGAACACCTGAGTTTGGATCACCAAGAATTTGATCAAAAGGGTGATTTAAGGTCCATCACCAAGAATCCCAGTTTGATCATGTAACAACGAATAAGCGAAACGATTAATCTTATTGAATGATTAACGAGAGGTTACAAGTATTGGGATGATGAATTCTCTCTCTAAACTATTAAGCTCACAAATTATTATGATTAATCTTAACCTAATTTCTAAAGGAAACGACCCTTATATACTTTGGCCTTAGACAAACAAGGCCCAAGCCCATTAGGCTAAACTAAGCCCATTTAACACATTTAGGCTTTTATAATTAATAAATTAAACTAATTAACCTCTATATAATTCTTCATATATCTTTCTAATATGTAGGACATTTATTGTCCTAACAATCTCACCCTAAAGATATATAAAGAAAAATCGGTCTTGAAACCTTTAGGTCTTGACCTTCTCTTCCTATTGAATCTTTGAAACTCTTTGGTGTGGATTGTCTTCATGACTTTCGACGCTCCCCCTTGAATAAAGCTCTTAATCTTAATATCTTCAACTTTGAGAACTTGTAGAACCAATATGTTCGAAGGAGGAAATAATTATTTGTAGCGAACACCACTTGATAAGCAATGAGAAGAATTGAACACTTTGATCACTTGTATGCACTTTGATCTCGTTTCGGGACTGATCAAGTTCAGAACTGATCAAACAGCAGTTACTCCCCCTCAACTTTTGCTAACTCCCCCTGTTGGCCCCAAGTATCTGTTATGTAAAAGTATTGAAAATAGTTCAAGTCAGAAGACCAACAGAGATCAGACAGAAGATTCGGAAGAAGTTCAAGTCAGAAGACCAACAGAGCTCAACATAGCTCTGTCGAAGACTTCCAACAGAAGAACAAGTGTTTAACAGAAGACCAACAGAGCTCTTGCGAAAGAGCTCTGGTGAAGTGAAGACCTCTGTCAGCCTAAGTCTCGTAGGAAATCCCAAGTGTTAGACAAGTGTCCATACTTTCCACGTATGCCCTAAAAATAGGAGACACACTTTCCACGTGTCATTCTAGGGTACGATAGTACACTGCCTTCACTTTTCCAGGGCTATAAATAGAGAGGTAGTGGAACAAACAATTGTAAGCTTTGGGAAGAGTAGTTTTTCCACAATTGTTTAAACACACACTGCAGCAATCCCGAGCACTACCTCCGTACGATATTGTTGTCCTATGAGATTTTCGAACACACTCGAACATGTTCTTGGTGTGATTCATTATCAATATATGAGCAACTTTTATATATGATCCTGTTATCATTTTTACTGTTCAATATTTGATTCTCATAGTTCATTTATCGTTTACACAATCACTCATTTTAATGGCTTTATTTAATATGCTTCCGCTGTCTATTTCACTACCATTAATATGATACGACGTGAATCTGGGAACCTACAATTGGTATCAGAGCTCCTTTGGTTTTCTTAAACCAAACGATCCAATCTACCAAGGTTGACTCATTGTTGTTGATTGTGTTTGTGTGCCTTTAAAAGTTTCATTACATACTCTCTTTTTACTGCTTCCTAGTCTAAACAAGCTTTCATAGCTCATATAACTGTGTTTAAAGCTTTCTAGCTTAGTTTAAACGTTTCTCTTAGAAGTTACTGTTCCATTAGTTACTGTTTAAAACTCATCTTCGAGTTGAAACTCTTTTTAACAACTGTACTCTGTCTTTCTCAAAATGGCGAACAACGGTATAAATGCTATCTATACTGCTGGTTCTTTAACAAAACCTCCTACTCTTCTGAGAGATGAATATGCTCAGTGGAAGATCAGGATGGTTAACTTTTTCGATGGTATGGATAAAGACTTAATGCGATCTGTCACGGACGGACCATACCAACCCATGGTTTTTGTTCCTCGTGTACCCGCAATAGGAACTACTGCTGAGATTCCAGCTCATTATGAGATTAAAACCACAGGTTTTACTGATGAGGAAAATCTAAAAATGGAAAATGATCTTAAAGCAGTTAGACTACTGATAATGGCCATTCCAAACGAAATATTTCAAGAACTAGATTCATGTGTTACTGCTAAGGAAATCTGGGATCAACTTCTTAACCAACTTGAGGGTGGTATCAAGACCCAAAAGAACAGAAGGACCCAATGTATAAATGAATACAACGATTTCAAGGCACTTCCTGAGGAAACCTTACAACAAACCTACAACAGATTTAATGTGTTGATCAACAAATGCAAAAAATGTGGGGTTGTTAGGTCGAAGGAAGATAACAATGTTCTGTTTTTGAAAAGTTTGAATGATGAATGGTTAAATCTGTCCATGTCTTTACAAGCCAACCAGGACTTAGATGCATGGTCTCTAACAGATGTGTATGGCACTTTGGCCGCACAAGAGAAGGACGTTGTCAAGCAAAAAGGCAAATCCACCATTGCAGGCCAATCGCTTTAGTTTCTGATTCTAAGAAAACCACATCAGAAAAGTCCAACAGAGAGAGTTCAAACAGAGAGAAAAAGAAAGATAAGTCCGTTAAAAAGAAAGGAAAGAAAAGTTTAGTTGCAGAGAGTGATACAGAGGAAAGCTCATCAGAGGATGATGACATTCAAGCTTTTGCTCAATCTCTTGCTCTAATAACTCAACAATTTAACAAGAGATTTGGCAATAAGTTTGACAGAAGAGGTAGATATGAGTGAAAAGAAGACAGAAGAGGATACGCTGCACCAGAACAAAGTAACAACAGAGTTACCACAGAACAAAGACAACCTCCACAAAACAGAAGAGAAAATCCACCAGCACAACAGAAGGCCGATGCTGCTCAACCCATCAATCAGAATGATGGACGTTGCTTCAGATGTGGCAAACCTGGGCACTTCTCTGTTAATTGTAGAGGCAAACTGGTAAAAGACCAGGACTACTACAAGAACAAATACAAGTACAACTACAGAGAAAGAAGCTATGTTGCTGAAATGGAGAACTGGGTTTCTGATTCATCCTCTGATGATGAACCAGAACAAGCCAACTTTTGTGGAGTTGCTGTGGATGATGAAAGTTTAGAAGAAGTTGTTGACTGGATGACTGGAGAACCAGAGATAACGAAGGGAACAACAGAAGAAGAAGATCTAGCTCATGCATTTGCTCTTACTACGACAGAGTCTGACGACAGAGCGCTGGAGACCACCAGACCCAGTGCCAAGGTATGTTCATCTGAATCCAAGTCTGACTTAGAATTAGAAATGCATGTTTCTATGCTGAATGAGGAATTTCAACTTCTTAAACAAAAACTTTCTGAAGAAAAAGAGCTAAGAAAGCTAGCTCAGAAGGATCTGTCCTTTTACAAGAGAGAGAAAACTCTCTTGGAACAAGAAAAGGAAGAAATCTTCAAAGAAAAATCTGAGCTAGAAATCTTGCAAAAGAAGAAAGAGAGCTTGTTTTCTGACAAAATTAACGAATATGAAAATGTTTTTAAACAGAAGTCTGAAAAATTGAAAAAGTCTGAAACAGAGAGACTTAACTCTGTTGCTCTAACTGACTATTTTCAAAGAGAAAGGGAAATTCTGCATCAATCCCTACAGAGAAAAGAAATTCAGATTAAAAAATACCAGGATGCACAAGATGTGCACATCAAGATAAATTCACAGATGGATACGCAAGGTCTTGGTTTCTCTGACCTTGCTCCCTATGACGAAAGGAAGAAGACATATCTGTCCTCTGCCTTTTGTGTTGTGAAAATCCAAGAGGACGTGATATCTGGTAATGCTGTTTTCAAAAGAACCAAAACTTCAGATGCTTTCTCAAAACCAAGAAATCTTGACTTTAGGAACGTCAGCTATGATTCCTCTGATCATGAAAAGGTTTTAAAACCATCCTCTGAGTTTATTCTTGAACAAGGAAGAGCTAGAATCATACTTCCTAACTCTGTCAAGGACTTGGATACAAAAGAGATTTTTAACTTCAACTCATTCAAAGGACAAAAGTCTGTTACTTCTATGACTGAGTCCTCTGTTGTAATCGCACAGAGCAAACTCAATCCAGAAGCCCCAGTCTTCTCTCCTACTCCTGAATCCATAAGAACATCTTTTGAGGAAGATTTGTTGAAAGTTATCAAGGAAAATGTTGATTCAGATTCTTTAAAGCCAAAGTTGAGAAGGTTCAGAACTGTCAAAACAAATATCTCTGTCATACCCATTGAAACGAAAACCTCCGACAGAGCCACTAGAGACTTTCTAGGCTCTGACAGTGACTCTGACTCTGAAGTAGATGAACAGATTTTTTTGTGGTAAAAGAAAATTTTACACAAGTTAAAGCAGATACCGATAGAATCTACGGATCTAAAAGATGATGTTTCTTTCTTCAAGAAACAATCAAGGTTTATACCGGTAACTAAATTTAACAACAAAGGTTTTAAGATTCTTGCTTAATGCAGTAGAAGTGGAGAAGAGAGAGAAAAACAAAAGTGTTTTTGTAAACCCAAATGTTCCTCTTGCTTTCAAACCAGTAAAATTCACACCAGAACAGAAGGGAAAATGGATAGCAAACAACAGATCTATTCCAAATTATGGTGTAAATCAAAGAAGAGATCCTTTCTGGTCAAATGAATCTATTCCAAAGAGCTTCGTGTCAACAGAGTCTGTTTCTAGGAATAACAGTTTTAAGAAACAGAACCAGGACAGATTGTATGCAAAGACATCTGGTCATAAAATCTTTCAGAATCAAGCTCCATTCAAACAGTTTTTGAATAAAAACAATGTGCATCAGTCATGTTCCATCAACTGCAATTGTATTCAACTGTTACTAAAATTGCAAAATCATCTGAATGGTCCCCACTGTGTTCTGAATAAGTACGTTCAAAAGAAAAATCCCACGACTGTTCAGAATACACAGAGGAAAACCTCTGGCACACCATCACAGTATGGAAAGCCCAAAGGAAAGTCTGTCAACCCACCTAAGCCTAACAGGAAAGGACCCATTATGCAATGGGTACCTAAAAGGAACTAATCTGTCTTGCAGAAACCTCATGTGCAGATCTGGTACTTGGATTCTGGATGCTCTAGGCACATGACGGGGAATAAGGAGCTGTTAACTTCTTTTAAGAACAAGATGGGAAGTGCAGTAACCTTCGGAGGAGACAATGGCGGACAGATTAAAGGTTATGGTACATTAGTAAATGGTGGTGTTTCAGTCTCTGAAGTTGCTTATGTTGAAGGATTAAATCATAATCTTCTCAGTATAAGTCAACTCTGTGATCACGGATTTGATGTCAATTTCAGGAAGAAATATTGTTCCTTGTTACTTTCCGAGTCTGGTCAAGAACTTTTAAGAGATGACAGAAAAGGCAATCTTTACAAAATGAATTTTAAACCAAACCAAAACTCTACAACAGAGAAACTCTGTTTAGTGTCTTTGAAAAATGAAGATGCCTGGCTCTGGCATAAAAGATTTGCCCATTTGAACTTTCAAAACCTTGACAAGCTCGTGAAACTGAAGTTAGTAAAAGGACTTCCTTCTCTGAAGTTTGACAAAGACTGTTAGATCTGAAGTTTTGTCAATAAACCAAGTGTTGAAGATCTGATAAGAAGGTTCAGAAGTTCTGAGAAGAAGAGTCAGAAGTTCTGAGAAGAAGAGTCAGAGATCTGAGAAAGAGAAGTCAGAAGTTCTGAGAAGCGTGATCAGAAGAATGTTCAGAAGTTCTGAACTACCTGTTCAGAACTTATGACGAGTTTCGTTACTTAGTAATGTGTAAACTAATTAGGACACGTGTTTTGTTCTTATTAGTCTTTCTTATTTGTACTGTAGCTTTAATATATCCGTTACAGTATAAATAGAGTGGTTAGCACTACGTTGCTAACTGATTGATTTTCCCATATTACTTGTATTCATTCCTTGTAATCTTTGAGGTTATCTCTCTCTTAGATCTGTAATTCTGTGCATCATTGAATACAATTGGGCTTGATCATACAATTTCTCAATTACTTCTTTCTATATTGATTGTAAGAATAAGATCCTGCACTTTCAAAGACCATCTCTGTTCTGCTTGTGAACTGGGTAATATGAAAAGATCTTCACATAGAACAAAGAGTGATCATAGTTGTCCCAGACCTTTGCATATGCTTCACGTGGATCTCTGTGGTCCAATCTCTGTGCAAAGTCTATCGGGCAAGAAGTTTATCCTTGTTTTAATTGATGAATATTCTAGATATACTTGGATTGAATTCATCAGAGTAAAATCTGATGTCCCAGAAATTTTGATAAGTTTGTTGAGAAGGATACAGGTTCTGTTAGGATTAAAAGTGCAAAAGTTGAGAAGTGATAATGGGACAGAATTCAAGAATGCCAAAATTGATACCTACCTATCAGAGGAAGGTATTTCCCAGAACTTTTCAACTGCAAGAACTACACAACAGAATGGAGTTGTGGAAAGAAAGAACATAACGCTGGTAGAAGCCGCCAGAACCATGTTGGCTGGCTCTGTCCTTCCAATAAACTTCTAGGCAGAAGCAGTCTCAACAGCCTGCTTTACCCAAAACAGAGCTATGATAGTAAAGAGATTTAAGAAGACTCCTTATGAACTCATCAACAATAGAAGACCAAACGTGAAATTCTTTCATGTTTTCGGTTGCAAGTGCTACATATTGAATGACAGAGATCAGCTGGGAAAGTTTGATAAGAAAGTAGACGAAGGAATCTTTATTGGTTATTCCTTAACCTCTAAAGCCTACAGAGTCTACAACTCCATATGTCGGGTCATTCAAGAAAGTGTAAACGTGTCCTTTGAAGAAAGCACATCGAGCTTCTCTGATCGTAAATCAACAGAGGGGACACAGACAGAACAGAAAAAGACAAGTTCTTCAAAGACAAGGGAAGAAGATATCAATCTCATGTTCAACGATTTCTTCAATGATGATGATTCCTATGATAACATCAACAGAGGAGATCAAGCTCAGAACTCAATAGAACAGAATCTGACAGGTACATCTCTCACTGGTCCCTCTAATATTTCACCATCTACTTCTCTGTCTACAGGAGTGATACAGAGAAATGAGGAACCACATCAGAACGAGAGAGGACCTGAACAAGAGCCATCATCACCTTTGCTAACTAATATTGGCAAAGACTACTTGTTTGAAAGCTCACCTTCACAGAGCCCTGTTAATGACTCTCAGAGCAATGAGGCCACTCTCCAAAGTCGTGTGCCACAGAGCCCCGGTCCCAATCAACAGAGCTCTGATGCTGAAGTTCATCTTTTTCCATCAGAAGCACAAACCCCGCCTGTTGTCCATGCTCCCATGACACGATGGACAAAGGATCATCCTCATCATCTTATCATTGGTGCTGCTGAAGATGGTGTGAAGACAAGATCGGCCACAATCAATGAAGCCTTCTTTGTAAATTTCTTAAGCATGATTGAGCCGAAGAAAATTTCTGAAGCCCTAGAGGACCCAAATTGGATCGAAGCTATGCAAGAAGAGCTTCTGGAATTCGAAAGAAATAAAGTTTGGTCCTTGGTTCCACTCCCAAAAGGCAAAGCGGCCATTGGAACCAAATGGGTGTTTAGAAACAAAAAGGATGAATATGGGATTATCATCAGAAACAAACCCCGTCTGGTTGCAAAGGGATACAGACAGGAAGAAGGTATTGACTATGACGAAACCTTTGCACCTGTGGCTAGGCTATAAGCCATCAGAATCTTCCTAGCCTATGCTGCTCATAAGGGTTTTAAGGTCTACCAAATGGATGTCAAGTCTGCCTTTCTGAATGGAAAACTGCAAGAAGAAGTTTATGTCCAGCAACCACCTGGTTTTGAATGTTCAGAGTTTCCAGACCACGTTTACAAGTTAGACAAAGCTCTGTACGGCCTTAAGCAAGCTCCCAGAGCCTAGTATGAAACTCTGTCCAAATTTCTGTTGGTCAATCACTTCGAGAAAGGTACTGTCGATAAAATCTATTCTTTAAAAGGTATAAGAATGACATACTTCTGGTACAAATATATGTTGATGATATTATCTTTGGGTCTACAAGGCAGGAGTACTGTGATAAGTTTGAAAGTTTAATGAAAAGCGAATTCAAAATGAGCATGATGGGAGAACTTTATTTCTTCCTTGGTTTACAAGTTAAACAATCGAACAGAGGGACTTTCATAAGTCAGTCTAAGTACATCTCTGATATGTTGAAAAAGTATAAGCTCAATGATTCAAAACCAATGAAAACTCTTATTGCCACTGGAGTTAAGCTTGACTCTGATCTTAATGGTGAACCAACAGATGTCAAGTACTACAGAGGCATGATAGGGTCACTTCTGTACTTAACTGCCAGCAGACCTGATATAATGTTTGCAACCTGTCTCTGTGCCAGATTTCAAGCAAATCCTACAGAAACTCATTTAACAGCTGTCAAGCGTATCTTTAAATATCTTAAAGGGACTCAATTTTTGGGTCTCTGGTATCCTCTTAACTCTGGTTTTGAGCTTGTAGCATATACAGATTCAGACTATGGAGGATGCAAGAATGACAGAAAGAGTACTTCTGGTAGCTGTCAACTGCTTGGAGAAAAGTTGGTGAGTTGGACATCCAAGAAATAGAACTGTGTTTCAACCTCTACAGCAGAAGCAGAATATGTTGCTGCTGCTAGTTGTTGTTCTCAAGTGATATGGATGAAAACACAACTCAAAGATTATGGCTTGGAGTATGGTAAAATTCCCATTCTATGCGACTCCAAGAGTGCCATTGCCATAACAGCCAATCCAGTTCAACACTCGAAAACTAAGCACATCGACATAAGGTACCACTTCATAAAGGATCATGTTGAAAAAGGAACTATTGAAATGTACTTTGTTTCAACTGACCTCCAGCTTGCTGACCTGTTCACAAAAGCACTTGATGAAAAGAGATTTAACTTCTTAATCAGCAAACTGGGTATGCTGAACATGTCCTCTTAATTCTATTCAAAACTCAACAGAGCCTCTGTTGTTCCAACAGAGCTCTGTTAAAAAGGTTAGGAAGGATGGTTCAACAGAGTCTCTGTCTTTCACCAGAACTCTGTCAAGCATACTCTTTCAACAAGCTTGGTAAAAAAAATTGCTCATATTTTAAGGGGGAGTTTATAAGATTTTGAGCATAGTTCTAGGGGGAGCAAGTCAGTACTCATATCTCCAAATCCAAATTAACTTTGCTTTTTGATCCTCATCGACAAATCTTTTTGAAGAAAGAGGGAAAATCTGTTATGATGAAAATCCTTTGATAACGTCAAGAACCTGTCAGAACTCTGACATTCCACCAGAGCCTCTGTTGTTTTTTCACCAGACCTCTGATGAAATTTCTAAAGTCAGTTCTGTTCTCTTTCTTTGACCATTTCCTCATCAGATACAGAATTTTAAATGGTTTTGGGTTAAGGTGAAACTCCAAAGGAATCCTTAAAAAAAAGGGTCACTCGTCAGAGGCAAAAAACTTGCAAAGCTCCATCAGAGATCTGTTGTTTTTTTTTGCCACGTCATCAGAGGTAACGTCATCAGAGGTGCGGGTTATTTCTAAGCGTCAACCACTTGTCACCCACACATCTCTAACCGCGATGGTTTACTTGCACAAAAGTGGTTAGAACAAATCCACGTGGCACTCTCTAATTGAAAGCTAAACCACTAGCTGTCCCCACGATACTTAATTCAGGCCACTCCACCTTCTGTCACTCGAGTACCTACAGTATCTACGGCGATTACCCAGCCACAAGTTCTGACTATAAATATCCATAACCTTGACCCATTTCTTTTCTAAACTTCCTAAACCTTTCACCTTTCCCTCTTTTATTTAAATCCTCAGTGTTCTTCAAGAAAACCCAAACCTGCAACAATGGCGGAACCCCAAAACTCTGCTGATTCAAGCCGAATAGAACCCACCGATGATATCATTGTTCTTCCATACGAGTTTGCTGACAACAACTACATATTCGATCCCACTCCAGGACTCTATCTACCCCTGTATCACGTCTTCATTGAGTTCTTTAGAAACTCTGACATCTTCAGAGCCCTAACAGAGTTCGATGACCACCTTCCAGCGATCTATGTCCAACAATGGTGGACCACATGCCAATACATCGAAGAACAAGACGGGATAGTTGGGAGCGTCAACGCAAGTAATGGAGGAGCGGGAACAATCCGCATTAGAGCAAGTACCTTAAGAAGAATCTTCCGAATGAAAACCAAACGACAGCTAGGAATAGACGCCTATGAGAAACCACAAAAAACAACTGTTCTTCTTGATTTCATGAAGTTTCTGGGTTACAACAAGGATCTGAATAGGATTGGAGAGTTCAAGCGACAGAATCTACCCACTATGTGGAATTTCATGTTCTCCACCTTAAACAGAACCCTTACCAGCAAATCTGGTAGTCAAGACCAAGCCACAACAGAAATCCTACCAATCATGTATGGATTGTTCTTCAATCGAAACTTTGACTACGCCAGCATTCTCTACAACGATCTTCTTACGATTGTAAACACAAAAACCTCATCCATCGCAAGAGGAGGAGTCGTTGGATCCCACAAGTTCTTGAAGATGATCAAGTTTCCACGCTTTATCAGTCTGGTGAACAGAAGAGCCTTCGACAAACTGGAACTAACTCATCAGGGTCGCTCAACACCTGTTTGGACGATGTCAAAATTCCTCCCCACCACTTCTGGCGAATACCCCTTCATAAGAAGAATTCCAGGTACAATGCTTGCCCTTATCGCCCCTGACCACATCTCTATCCAAAACTATCAGAGTGCTGCTCAACCTCAAGAACCTGAGGTGAGAACCCCAGCATACTTAGGATCTGAGCCTTCCTTGGAGAGCTTAAGTGAGGAGATTGGTGAGGAAGTTAACAGACCAGAGGCAAGAGTACCCGAAGTGGGGTCTTCCTATAGAAGAGAGGAAGTAGAGGACATAGCATCTCCTAGAGAGGTTGTCCATGAGGAAGTACAAGAAACACCGGAGGTAGAAACTATCTCTTCTGATAATGATAAGCAAGAAGGAAACATCAGATAGAATCCAGAGAGTTCTACAGCCATAGGAGCCGAGGAAAATGTGAGAATAGAAAAAGATGCTCAACAGAGCATATCTGAGGGTAACCTTAACCAAAATCCCAGTGCTTCCACACAATCTAATCCTGGTGTTCAAGACCAAAGGATTATTGAAACAGAGGTGCACACCTCGAACCCCAACCAACCTATACCATCAGAGGCACCTCTTCATGCCTCTGATACGCATGAAGCCGGGGAAACTATCTTTGGTAGTGATGTTCATTCGCCTCAGAACATCAATAGGTCACCTCTACACGATGATGCCTCTGTGGCTCATTTAGACTCCACACAAAATAGACCAGAGATCTTTATAATCTCACGTAGCATCTGTCCAACTTAGGGACAATGGGAGACCATAGTAGAACAAGGGAATACATTGCTTGATCCAAATGCTTCTCATCACACCAGATTTCCTTCTTCAGAACCTGAGCTGGAAGAGGAAACTTTGGTCAGAACACCTGTAGTTGTTTCCCCTCAAAGGGAACATCAAGGATCGGGTGGAAGTCCTCCAAGAGCCAACATCAACACAACTCTTGACGGAGGCGCCTCTGAACTCGAGGCAGAATTGGATCCATGTGTTGGAACCAAGGAGACCCCCGTTGACACTATCACAAGAGCAGAGTTCGAAAGCTTCTGTGACAGTATCAACAACTCTTTGAATGAGTATAAACTTATCAATAAACAAAAGGAGGAGCTGATCCGCAAGGAAAATGCTTCTCTTAGGGAAGAACTGTTGATCATCTCAAACAAGCATGCTGAAATAACTCAAAAATATGCCGAGGCTGAAGCACTCAGAACAGAGTCTGAACGGTTCAGAGGAGAAGAGAATGGAAAGCTGACAACAGAGATAGCCGACCTAAGATCAGTCAGATCAGAGGAAGTTGAAAAGACTTCGACAGATCTTGCCGAGCTAAAGCAACTCATAACAGAGAACCATACAGCGTAGATGAACAGAACCCTTCCCATCCCCACGATTATTCTTTCAGAATCTAACGTCAGAACCTTAACAGAGATAATTACCAACTTTGTTAAGGAATCCATAAAAGAAGCAACCACCTCATCTGCTACTCCACTCAACATCTCCAGCCCTAACCCAAATGACCTACCCATGACAGTTGGACAAATGGGAGACTTCAGAAAATCAATTCTTAGCCGAATGATGACGATCTCATCAAAATTTGTAATGAAAGCTAAGGAAACAGAAAAACACGTGAAAACGTCCCTTGATACTCACAAGTTCAACTTTGAGGCTCAAGTAGACGAGATCAGAGGTGCTGCAATAGAGGTAGAAGATGTAATGGCAAAGGCAGCCTCAAACTTTACTGATATTATGTTACAGGCTACCTCTACATCAAAAAGACCTGCAGAAGAAGCACCCACAGACGTACCATCAAGCAAGAGACACAAAGCTGGTCTGAAGTTTGTTGTTCGGTCCTCACCAGAAGCTCGAATTGACTCCTCTGGCGATGATGATGATTTTGAGGATGCTCAAGAAGGTCAATCAGACGATCAACTGGGTGAGTCCTCAGAACAACAAAAGGGGGAGAAGGAGAAGGAGAAGGAGAAGGAGAACGAGAAAGAGAGAGAGAAGAAGAAAGAGGCAGAGAAGGAGAAAGAGGTTGAAAAAGAAAGAGAAGCCAAGGGTAAAGGGAAAATCACAGAAACAACTGAGGCAGAGACTACAAAAGGAGAAAAGGAGATAACAGAGGAAATCATGACAGAGATGACTGAAGTGGCATTTGACTACATGTTCAAGGACAGAGTCATCAAACCGACAGAAGAGTCAACACAAGAACCACCAGAGATCATCTGCCTACATACCCCTCCTACTTCTCCAACAAAAGAACCAGAGAGGACAGACCCATCCTCTGCTGAGGGACAAACAAGTCGAGCCCAACCTCAAGCTACTCAGAAATCTGCTCACATCGACACTCTTATGGCAGAAACCCATGATGACCCAAACCCGATGGTAACAGAACAGAACCCAGAAACCTCTACCTTTCATACCGAAAAACCTGCCTTAGAAACGGTATTTGCATTTCTATATGCTGACAGAGACATCATCCCTGTAAATGCCATACCCGTTAACCCATACCTCAACCCAATCAGAATAAACACCATTTCTGATGCAAGGCTAAAGTTCATCCAAACCAAGTCAAATCAGAACAGAGCCATCAATATAAACTTCGGTATCCGCAGAATTCTGGACATCAAGCACAAGAAGTTTCAACACGACAGGGTCACATACCATGAGTATACTGTGGAATCAACAGAAGGCAGAAATGAAATCTTCAATGACAATGATCTCGTCCTTCTGAATCCATATGACCTGATCTTACTCCACGCATATTGCTTGAACTTCTCAGAAAGATACACACCGGCCAGAACTCCACTACCAGAAGTTAGATTCGCTATGCAAGAGCACATCAATCTCAGAATACAGATTGATTATCAGCTAGGCATAGAGTTTGAAGTAGAGAAACTAGCGATTGCACCACCAAATGAAAACCTTGAGGGTTATGGCCATCACAGAACTGGAACCGTAGTAGAAGATCCTCCAGTCTTTGTCTGCCGACAGAAGGGCACAAAGAAGGCCATCAGAGCAGCTGAAGCCCACAAGTACTCAAGTGAGTCGCTAGTATACCTCAAGAACATAATCCAAGATCTCCCAAGAAACAAGTGTCCAGAAGAACAGCATAAACTCTTCATCGACCAGATTGACCTGATGCTAGACTTCCGCACTCTAATCAGAAGATTCGACAGAATTCTTAGAGGAGATAATTATGCTTAAATGTATTGGTCTTTTAAATCTCAATGTAATATTCCAAAAGATTAGTGCAAGGCTTCGACAAAGGTAAAAGTTCTCTGTTCTTTTGTTTAATCTCTTGTCAATTGTAAATTTTTATTTTCAATACTTAGGGGGAGATTGTTGGCCCCAAGTACCTGTTATGTAAAAGTATTGAAAATAGTTCAAGTCAGAAGACCAACAGAGATCAGACAGAAGATTCGGAAGAAGTCCAAGTCAGAAGACCAACAGAGCTCAACATAGCTCTGTCGAAGACTTCCAACAGAAGAACAAGTGTTTAACAGAAGACCAACAGAGCTCTTGCGAAAGGGATCTGGTGAAGTGAAGACCTCTGTCAGCCTAAGTCTCGTAGGAAATCCCGAGTGTTAGACAAGTGTCCATACTTTCCACGTATGCCCTAAAAATAGGAGACACACTTTCCACGTGTCATTCTAGGGTACGATAGTACACTGCCTTCACTTTTCCAGGGCTATAAATAGAGAGGCAGTGGAACAAACAATTGTAAGCTTTGGGAAGAGTAGTTTTTCCACAATTGTTTAAACACACACTGCAGCAATCCCGAGCACTACCTCCGTACGATATTGTTGTCCTTTGAGATTTTCGAACACACCCGAACATGTTCTTGGTGTGATTCATTATCAATATATGAGCAACTTTTATATCTGATCTTGTTATCATTTTTACTGTTCAATATTTGATTCTCATACTTCATTTATCGTTTACACAATCACTCATTTTAATGGCTTTATTTAATATGCTTCCGCTGTCTATTTCACTACCATTAATATGATACAACGTGAATCTGGGAACCTACACCCCTAAAATTGATAATCCGTGTCTTTGAACCTGTACCCTTTATCCCCCTCATGATGAGTAGGAGCATCCGAAGCATCATGTATGTTCAAAGACAATAGTGACGAGTTGCAAAAAATTCCAGATCAAAACATTAAGTAACCAGAATGGGGTAATCAACTAACACAGAAACACAATAGTAACTGTTATCCCAACAATTAAAATAATTGTGTGGCCTATGTTCAGAGTTGGCATCGGGGTATCTCTGATAGGATTTCAAGTTAAACTTTGCTTCTCAAACTGTTCCGACAATATCACGAAGATATGCAAATGGAATCACAAAGACTCGTGCATGTGTGAAAGAAAACAAATTATATCTGTTAGGCTCAAAAATTGATTTAACCTGGGACGCAAATTAAAAATCAATAGACATAGTGAATAGAATATGAAGTTCGGAGACTGGAGCTGATGTCTTCCTTTTTCAATATCTAATACCTCCGAGTGAGGAATAGATAGATTATGCGCTAATTCTCCATGAATATATGAACCAAGCATCTGTTGTGAGATACTTGAGTGGCTGGGTGGGGTGACATGAGTTATCGACATTGGGTCCATGTCTGTTTCAATATTCATCTCCAAAGAACGAGAATGAATAGATTGTGTGGTTACCCGGATAACTGACTCGGTTTGGTAAGGACCAATATATTCTTTTAAGTCCTGTCACATCCGCACCATTTTTCTTTTCACTCTGAACTCATCTATTAATCTAGACCCCTCATTGTTATCTATAAATGGGTGTGTTTCTTGGGTAGGTCCTTCCGGTTCTGGATAGACCATAGAAATGATGTAATTCCTAACACTCATTCCATGCAACGAGTAGAGCAATTTAGTAGACAGTAAAGTACGAGTTCTAAACTGAAATGTTTAGAAGTCAAAGCATTTAAGAACGAGTTCTGAACTGAATTATTCAGAAGTCATAAAAAATTAAGTCCGAGTTCTGATCTGAGGTAATCAGAAGTCATTGTTTGAAATAACAGAATTTCAATGAACAAGATCAAGCGCTAAACAGAATGACTCAGTAAGCACATGATGATAAAAAATGAAACAATGATTAGAAAGTTTAATTGTGAAGAACAAGTCACAATTAACATATCAGAAAAGAATTGAATCATTTACAAGAAATAGCGAACTTGGAAAACAGCTAGGAATTCAAACGAGTGTATTTCCATCGATAAATCAACAAACATATGAGAGACATGGAAATAACTATGTCAAGAAAATATTGGACGTAGCAATCATGCATATTAGAATTGGAGAATAACAAACACGAGTAAGTTATTCAGAATGAATTACCACGGTCTTTGAATTTAGTTGAAGTTCACTTACCTTTCATAAGATAGTACTGCCCCTCAAAATTGGCATAACCTTGGAATGTTCGTCATGTGATGTGAATAATAGGAATTAAAAACCGCACATGACATTTCCTACAAAACCGATTAGAAGGATTTTGGTATCCATCCTTTGACGGATCCTTGTTGGTTAGATGCCCTATGAGGACCAGGGATACTATAAGTACCATACCAATACTTAGCATGGTCTTTATTCACAAAGTCACTTGTTCCACAATAAGAACAACACAACTTCTGCGTAGATAAGCTGATAAGCTTATTAATAGAGTAAACACGATCAGTTTTCACAAAAGGTTTAGCGTGGAAAACTTTGTTGTTCTGGTCACTCTTAACAGAGACGAATGACTTTGGAGTAGGAGCGGATCCTTTAGCTCTTGTTAGCCCCAAGTATCTGTAATGTAAAAGTATTGAAAATATTATCAAGTCAGAAGACCATCAGAGATGCAACAGAAGACTTAGAAGAAAAAGCTTCAAGAAGATCAACAGAACTCAACAGAGTTCTGGTGGAACTAACAGAGCTCAACAGAGCTCTGTCAGAAGATCAATAGAAGAACTGTTCACAACCCGAAGACCAACAGAGCACTGGTCTATGAGCTCTGTTGCAGTGAAGACCTCTGTGATGCCTAAGTCTCGTAAGAAATACCAAGTGTTAGACAAGTGTCCATACTTTCCACGTATGCCCTGAAATTAGGAGACACACTTTCCACATGTCATTCTAGGGTACGGTAGTACACTTTCTTCACTTTATCAGGGATATAAATAGAGAGGTAGTGGAACAAACAATTGTAAGCTTTGGGAAGAATAGTTTTCCACAATTGTTTAAGCACACACTGCAGTAATCCCGAGCACTACCTCCGTACGATATTGTTCCTTGTGAGATTTCAGGATACACCATTGATCCTGTTCTTGGTGTTATCCATTATCAATATACGAGCAGCGTTTCTTATTTGATCTTGTTATCATTATCCTGTTCTATAATTGATTCTCACTATTACAATATCATTTACACAATCACTCACTTTAACGACTTTATATTTAAATGCTTCCGCTGTCTATGTTACTACCATTAATGTGATACAACGTGAATCTGGGAACCTACAATTGGTATCAGAGCTTGCTTGATTTTCTTAAATCAAACAATCCAATCTACCAAGGTTGATTCATTGTTGTTGATTGTGTGTGTATTTCAAAGCTTCCAAGTATACTCTGTTTTACAGTTTAAAGTTTAAAAGTTATTATACCACTGTTTTAAGCTTTCAAGTCTAGTTTAAAGATCTTATCTACTGTTCATTACTGTTTCATTGGTCACTGTTCACTTACTTTCAGTTTATACTCTTTCAAATCCATTTGAAACTGGTATACCCTCTTTTTATGAAAAATGGCAAATAACCATATCAACGCTATTTATACTGCTGGTTCTCTGATTAAGCCTCCTACTCTTCTGAGAGATGCATATCCTCAATGGAAGATTTGGATGGTTAACTTCCTTGAGGGGATGGACAGAGATTTAATGCGTTCTGTCACGGATGGACCATTCAAACCCATGGTTTTGGTTCCACGTGTACCCGCTACACAAACTACTGCTGAGATTCCTGCTCACCTTGAACCCAAAACCACCGGGTTCACTGATGAAGAGACATTAAAAATGGAAAATGATCTAAACGCAGTTAGACTTCTGATTATGGCCATTCCTAATGAAATATTTGAAGAACTAGATTCATGTGTTACTGCCAAAGAAATATGGGATCAAGTTCTTAATCAGCTTGAGGGTGGCATCAAAACCCAAAAGAATAGAAGGACCCAATGTATAAATGAATACAACGATTTCAAGGCACTTCCTGAGGAAACCTTACAACAAACCTACAACAGATTCAATGTTTTGATAAACAAATGTAAAAAGTGTGGGGTTGTTAGGTCGAATGAAGATAACAATGTTTTGTTCTTGAAAAGTCTGAATGATGAATGGTTAAATCTGTCCATGTCTTTACAAGCTAACCAAGATCTAGATGCATGGTCTCTTACCGATGTGTATGGCACTCTGGCCGCACAAGAGAAAGATGTTGTAAAACAAAAGGGCAAATCCACCATTGCAGGACCTATTGCGTTAGTCTCTGAATCAAAGAAATCCACAGAAGGAAAGACTAACAGAGAAAGTTCCAGCAGAGGAAAGAAGAAGAAGAGTAAGAGTTTGGTAGCTGAAAGTGACACTGAAGAAAACTCGTCAGATGAGGATGACGATATAAATGCGTTTGCTAAATCACTTGCATTAATCACTCAACAATTCAACAAGAGATTTGGCAACAGAGCATTCGACAGAAGAGGTAGATATGAGAAAGATGAGAATAGAACTTATGATGCACCCCCACAACAGAACATCACAACATAGCTCATACAGAACAGAGACAGCAACAGAAGTTTAATACTCCTGCTCCACAGAAGGCTGATGTTGCCCAACCCATCAATCAGAATGATGGACGTTGCTTTAGATGTGGCAAACCTGGTCATTTCTCTGCTAACTGTAAAGGAAAACTTGTGAAAGATCAAGATTATTACAAGAATAAATACAAGTACAACTATAGAGAAAGAAGCTATGTTGTTGAGATGGAGAATTGGATCTCTGATTCATCCTCTGACGATGAACCAGAGCAAGCCATTGTTGCTGTGGATGATGGAAGTTTGGAAGTTGATTGGATGACCGGAGGAAGAATAGAAAAGTCCGAAGAAGAAGATGTGGCTCATGCATTCGCCCTGACCGTAACAGAGCCAGACAACAGAGCGCTGGAGACAACCAGACCCAGTGCCAAGAAACCCCATGTGCAGATTTGGTATTTAGATTCAGGATGCTCAAGGCACATGACGGGGAATAAGGACCTGCTTACTTCTTTCAAGAACAAAAATGGAAGTGCAGTAACCTTTGGAGGAGATAATGGGGGACAGATTAGAGGATACAGTACATTAGTCAATGGTGGTGTTTCAGTTTATGAGGTTGCTTATGTTGAAGGATTAAACCATAATCTGCTTAGCATAAGTCAACTCTGTGATCATGGGTTCGATGTCAATTTTAGGAAGAAGTACTGTTATCTGTTGCTTTCCGAGTCTGGTCAAGAACTCTTAAGAGCCGACAGAAAAGGCAATCTTTATAAAATGAATTTCAATCCTAACCAAAACTCTACAACAGAGAAGCTCTGTTTAGTGTGTTTAAAAAATAAAGATGCCTGGCTCTGGCATAAAAGATTTGCCCATTTGAATTTTTCAAATCCTGACAAGCTCGTAAAATTAAATCTAATAAAAGGACTTCCTCCACTGAAATTTGACAAAGACCATCTCTGTTCTGCCTGTGAATTGGGAAAGATGAAAAGATCTTCACACAGAACTAAGAGTGATCATAGTTGTCCCAGACCTTTGCATATGCTTCATGTGGATCTCTGTGGTCCTATCTCTGTGCAAAGTCTGTCGGGCAAGAAGTATATTCTAGTACTTATTGATGAATTTTCTAGATATACTTGGATTGAGTTCATCAGAATAAAATCAGATGTCCCAGAAATTCTAATAAGTTTGTTGAGAAGGAGACAGGATCTGTTAGGATTAAAAGTGCAAAAGTTGAGAAGTGATAACGGGACATAATTCAAGAATGCCAGAATAGATGCCTATCTTTCGAAAAAAGGAATCTCCCAGAACTTCTCAGCTGCCAGAACTCCACAACAGAATGGTGTAGTGGAAAGGAAGAACAGAACTCTGGTAGAAGCCGCCAGAACCATGCTGGCTGGCTCTGTCCTTCCCATCAACTTCTGGGTAGAGGCAGTCTCAACAGCCTGTTTTACCCAAAACAGAGCTGTCATAGTAAAAAGATTTAAAAAGACTCCCTATGAACTCATCAACAACAAAAGGCCAAACGTGAAATTTTTCCATGTTTTTGGCTGCAAGTACTACATCTTGAATGACAGAGAACAGCTGGGAAAATTCGACAAAAAGGCGGACGAAGGAATCTTTATTGGTTATTCCTTAACCTCTAAGGCCTACTGAGTCTACAACACCAGAACTCGTGTCGTTCAAGAGAGCGTTAACGTGTCCTTTGATGAAAGTACATCAAGTGCCTCTGATCGCAAATCAACAGAGGGGACACAGACAGAACAGAAGAAGCTAAGTTCTTCAAAGACAAGGTAAGAAGACATCAATCTTGTGTTCGATGATTTCTTCGATGATGATATCTCCTCTGTCAACATCAACAGAGGCGACCAAGCTCAGAATTCAACAAAACAGAATATGACAGGTACAACTCTTACTGGTCCCTCAAATACTTCACCATCTACTTCTCTGTCTACAAGTGTAATTCAGAGAAATGAGGAACCACAATCAAATATAAGAGAACCTGACAATGAGCCATCATCACCCTTGCTGACAAATGTTGGGAGAGATTCCCTATTCGAAAGCTCACCTTCACAGAGCCCTGTTGACAATTCACAAAGCAATGAGGCCACTCTCCAGAGTTGTGTGCCACAGAGCCCTGGTGCCAACCCACAGAGCTCTGATGCTGAAGTTCATCCTTTCCCATCAGAAGCACAAACCCCTCTTATCGTCCATGCTCCCATGACAAGATGGACAAAGGATCATCCCCATCATCAAATTATAGGTGTTGCTGAAGATGGTGTGAAGACGAGATCGGCAACAATCAATGAAGCTTTCTTTGTAAACTTTTTAAGCATGATTGAGCCAAAGAAAATTTCTGAAGCCCTTGAAGACCCAAACTGGATCGAAGCTATGCAAGAAGAGCTTCTGGAATTCGAAAGAAACAAAGTTTGGTCCTTGGTTCCACTTCCTGAAGGCAAAACTGCCATTGGAACCAAGTGGGTGTTTAGGAATAAAAAGGATGAATATGGGATAATCATCAGAAACAAAGCCCGTCTGGTTGCAAAAGGATACTGCCAAGAAGAAGGTATCGACTATGACGAAACCTTTGCCCCTGTAGCTAGACTAGAAGCCATCAGAATCTTCTTAGCCTATGTTGCTCACAAGGGCTTTAAGGTCTATCAAATGGATGTAAAGTCTGCCTTTCTAAATGGCAAACTACAAGAGGAAGTTTATGTACAGCAACTGCCTGGTTTTGAAAGTTCGGAGTTTCCAGACCACGTTTACAAGTTAGACAAAGATCTATACGGCCTTAAACAAGCTCCCAGAGCCTAGTATGAAACTCTGTCCACTTTTCTGTTGACAAATCACTTCGAGAAAGGTAATGTCGATAAAACTCTATTCTTTAGAAGATACAGGAATGTTATACTTCTGGTACAAATATATGTTGATGACATTATTTTTGGGTCTACACAACAAGAGTACTATGATAGGTTTGAGGATTTGATGAAAAGTGAATTCAAAATGAGCATGATGGGAGAACTTTCATTCTTCCTTGGTTTACAAGTAAAACAATCCATCAGAGGGACTTTTATAAGTCAATCAAAATACATCCCTAATATTTTGAAAAAATACAAGCTCAACAATTCAAATCCAATTAAAACTCCTATTGCCACTGGAGTTAAACTTGACTCTGACCTTAAGGGTGAACCAACAGATGTCAGGAACTACAGAGGCATGATAGGGTCACTTCTGAACTTAACTGCTAGCAGACCTGACATAATGTTTGCAACCTGTCTCTGTGCCAGATTTCAAGCAAATCCTAAAGAATCTCATTTGACTGCTGTCAAGCACATATTTAAATATCTTAAAGGGACTCAATTTTTGGGTCTCTGGTATCCTCTTAATTCTGGTTTCGAGCTTGTAGCATATACAGACTCAGATTACGGAGGATGCAAGAATGACAGAAAGAGTACGTCTGGTAGCTGCCAATTACTTGGTGAAAAATTGGTGAGTTGGACATCCAAGAAACAGAATTGCGTATCAACTTCTACAGCAGAAGCAGAGTATGTTGCTGCTGCTAGTTGTTGCTCTCAAGTGATATGGATGAAAACCCAGCTCAAAGACTATGGCCTAGAATATGGAAAAATTCCAATTCTGTGTGACTCCAAGAGTGCCATAGCAACCACAGCTAATCCAGTTCAGCACTCCAAGACAAAGCATATCGACATAAGGTACCACTTCATAAAGGATCACGTTTAAAAAGGGACGATTGAAATGTACTTTGTTTCAACCGACTTCCAGCTTGCTGACTTGTTTACAAAAGCCCTAAATGAAAGGAGATTTAACTTCTTAATCGGCAAACTGGGTATGCTGAACATATCCTCCTAACTCTGTTCAAACTCAACAGAGCCTCTGATGTTCCAACAGAGCTCTGTCAAAAAGTTAGGAAGGATAGTTCAACAGAGTCTCTGCTATTCACCAGAACTCTGTCATGCATACTTTAGGACAAGTAGACAATAGAAGAAATAAAATCCATATATAAATAGAGATAAGATGAACAATAAGAACAATCATAAATAAACTCATCTCATATTCATTTTAGATAATATGGAGAGGAAAATGAAGAACACAACACTTTACATTTTAGATGACTCTCATGAGATTAGTCAGTGTGTGTTTTTGTGTGTGTTACTCCAAAAATGACCTAAATGATAAATGAAACCATACACTTCTTTTTAAAGGGTCCATTTACAATAAAAGGCTCAAGCCCATAAAGCTAACTAAAAAGCCCATACACTTTTTCTTTATAAAACATTTAATTAAATTAGGAGCTAATTTAATCTAACAATCTCCCCCTAATGTTTTATAAAGAAAGCATCATCTTGTAGTCTCCCCCTTGCATTCTTTAGAAACTTTGGCGTTCCATTCTTCGAGTTTGCTGACAACAACTACAGATTCGATCCCACTCCAGGACTCTATCTACCCCTGTATCATGTCTTCATTGAGTTCTTTAGAAACTCTGATATCTTTAGAGCCCTAACAGAGTTCGACGACCATCTTCCTGCAATCTATGTCCAACAATGGTGGACCACATGCCAATACATCGAAGAACAAGATGGGATAGTTGGGAGCGTCAACGCAAGTAATAGAGGAGCGGGAACAATCCGCATCAGAGCAAGTACCTTAAGAAGAATCTTCAGAATGAAAACCAAAAGATAGCTAGGAATAGACGCCTATGAGAAACCACCAAAAACAGCTGTCCTTCTTGATTTCATGAAGTTTCTGGGTTACAACAAGGATCTGAATAGGATAGGAGAGTTCAAGCGACAGAATCTACCCACTATGTGGAATTTCATGTTCTCCACCTTAAACAGAACCCTTACCAGCAAATCTGGTAGTCAAGACCAAGCCACAACGGAAATCCTACAAATCATGTATGGATTGTTCTTCAATCGAAACTTTGACTACGCCAGCATTATCTACAATGATCTTCTTACTGCTGTTAACACAAAAACCTCATCCATCGCAATAGGAGGAGTCGTTGGATCCTACAAGTTCTTAAAGATGATCAAGTTTCCACGCTTCATCAGTCTGGTGATCAGAAGAGCCTTCGACAGACTGGAACTAACTCATCAGGGTCGCTCCACACCTGTTTGGACAATGTCCAAATTCCTCCCCACTACATCTGGTGAATACCCCTTCATAAGAAGAATTCCAAGTACAATGCTTGCCCTTATCGCCCCTGACCATATCTCTATCCAGAACTATCAGAGTGCTGCTCAACCTCAAGAACCTGAGGTGAGAACCCCAGCATACTTAGGATCTGAGCCTTCCTTCGAGAGCTTCAGTGAGGAGATAGGTGAGGAAGTTAACAGACCAGAGGCAAGAGTACCCGAAGTGGGGTCTTCCTCTAGAAGAGAGGAAGTAGAGGATAGAGCATCTCCTAGAGAGGCTGTCCATGAGAAAGTACAGGAAACACCAGAGGTAGAAAATATCTCCTCTGATAGTGGTGAGCAAGAGAGAAATATCAGAGAGAATCCAGAGAGTTCTGCAGCCGTAGTAGCCGAGGAGAATGTGAGGATAGAAAAAGATGCTCAACAGAGCACATCTGAGGGTATCCTTAACCAAAATCCCAGTCCTTCCACACAATCTAATCCTGGTGATCAAGACCAAAGGATTATTGAAACAGAGGTGCACACCTCAAACCCCAACCATCAAGAACCACCAGAAGCAACTCTTCATGCTTCTGGTATGCACGAACATGGGTAAGGTATCTTTGGTAGTGATGTTCATTCGCCCCAGAACATCAATAGGTCACCTCCACACAATGATACCTCTGTGGCTCATTTAGACACGACACAAAATAGACCAGAGATATTTGTAATCTCACGTAGCATCTGTCCGACTCAGGGATAATGGGAGACCATAATAGAACAAGGGAAGACATTGCTTGATCCAAATGCTTCTCATCACACCAGATTTCCTTCTTCAGAACCTGAGCTGGAAGAGGAAACTTTGGTCAGAACACTTGTAGTTGTTTCCCCTCAAAGGGAACATCAGGGATCAGGTGGAAGTCCTCCAAGAGCCAACATCAACACAACTCTTGACAGAGGCGCCTCTGAACTCGAGGCAGAATTGGATCCATGTGTTAGAACCAAGGAGACCCCCGTTGAGACTGTCACAAGAGTAGAGTTCGAAAGCTTCTGTGACAGTATCAACAACTCTTTGAATGAGTATAAACTTATCAATAAACAGAAGGAGGAGCTGATCCGCAAGGAAAATGCTTCTCTTAAGGAAGAACTGCTGAGAATCTCAAACAAACATGAAGAGATAACTCAAAAATATGCCGAGGCTGAAGTACTCAGAACAGAGTCTGAACGAGTCAGAGGAGAAGAGATTGTAAAGCCGACAACAGAGATAGTCGAGCTAAGAACAGTGAGAACAGAGGAAGCCAAAAAGATTTTGACAGAGCTTACAGCGCTAAAACAACTCATAACAGAGAACCACACAGCACAGATGAACAGAACCCTTCCCATCCCTACAGTTATTCTTTCAGAATCTAACGTCAGAACCTTGACAGAGATAATTACCAACTCTGTTAAGGAATCCATAAAAGAAGCAACCACCTCATCTGCTACTCCACTCAACATCTCCTGCCCTAACCCAAATGGCCTACCCATGACAGTTGGCCAAATGGGAGACTTCAGAAAATCAATTCTTAGCCGAATGATGACGATTTCATCTAAATTTGTAATGAAAGCTAAGGCGACAGAACAACATGTGAAACCGTCTCTTGATACTCCCAAGGTCAACTTTGAGGCTCAAGTAGAAGAGATCAGAGGTGCTGCAATAGAGGTAGAAGATATAATGACGAAGGCAGCCTCAAACTTTACTAACATTATTTTACAGGCTACCTCTACATCGAAAAGACTTGCAGAAGATGTTGGTCCCGAAGGCCTATACAAGTTTGTAGAAGGGGGGGTTGAATACAAACACACATATTTTACTTTTCTAAATTGTTTATTGATAAATCATTAACAATTTACAGCTTGTTGCAGAAACAAGATTAAGGACAAACCTAAATCTAAACAAGTTGGAACACTAAGGTTTCTTGCACTAAGAAAGATAAGGAAATTACTAATAATAACCTATCTTGAGATAAGAGATTGAACTTGTCCAGAGTTAGCAAGTTACTTCAAATGAAGTGGGTTCATCTCTTTATATAGTGCATGCATTTAATGCAAGTCAGTATACACTTTACACGTGTCATCAGCTGGTTGGTTGCATGTCATTGACCTTTGTTGACAACCTTAGTAGCTGCATGGATGAACAGTGTAGTATCAGAGTGGTTGTACGATTTCAGACAGTCGGAGGTTCTTTTCTGACATTTCGTACGGAGTCGTGCAAGGGTGGTTAAGACAAAAGTACTTTGTACGGAGGACTTCATGATCAGCTTTTGTTGATTCAGCGATCTATCATTTCATATCAGCGAATGATAGAGTTCAGCGATAGCTGAAGTCTTGTACTTGATACTTCACGTTGAGTGGACAAATCTGAGTCTTCGCTGATCCGCATCAGTTCATTAGGATACTTGTCGCTGGTTCTTGAGCTTGATCTTCGACTTCAGCGTAGAACCTTTGTTGACGTGAAACTTGTCTTCAGGGATCATAAGTAAACAACTAACTTATCAGCGATCATCATAATGACTTAACAGACTCAGAGCATTAATGGTGAACAGTGTTCGCTGAATGTTTAATTTAAAGAGCGAGAGTTCCTATCAGCGGTACTGTAAGATCTTAGTACTTATCAGCGATAGTGAAACTCTGATACATATTGTTTACTTACAATTTTCACTAAGTATATAAGAGAGGGTCATTATCAAATCACTGAGGGTTTGGATCAACAATCTCCCCCTATTTGATTATGACATAGCAACAAAGAAAATTGCTATTTAATGAAAACATAAGGATAAAAAGAACTCATAAAATATTTGTCCCTTTTACTGTTTTCTGGGATCTTTTCAGTACTGATGGAGTAAAGTACATTCGCTGAAATCTTTCTTTAAAACTTTGAATCAGGATACAAAGAGAAATGAAAAGATTACAAGTACAAGCGAAATAAATTACAAGTACAAAAGAATAACTGATACAATAGAGAAAAGGCGATCATATCAGCTTATAAAGGTTCTTCCTTGATGAGAAGTTCATCAAGGGTCTTTGATGTGGGGATCATCCAGTCAGGGACATCTTCTCCTTGATTCTTTTTCTTCAGAGTTGCTTCAAAAATCAAGGGCTTCAGGTGTCTAGCTTTGATGTTGCGTCTGACTTCACACCAGTATACGAGATCTCGGAGTTGTTCGATGGGAGCGATGTCTAGCTCAGAGATACGTTAAAAGTGATGATTTCCATAGTAGTCTAAAAAGAATATACCATAGGGATCACTTACAACTGTGCCAGGAATGAATGTTTCTCCAGGAGGTAGAGAGGTGTCAAGCATTGAGAGATCGGCATCAGGGCCAACAATTTCAGCACGAGAGAAACCAATGCCCGTTTCATTCCGAATATGAGGACCTGAATCAAAGGCTTTCTATTTCTTATCAGGGACTTTTCTTGGTTGAGGATGAGTAGGAGGAATATCCACAGCAGATGAAAGCAGGTCGATCTGTTTGTTTAAGATCTTCTCGACATGGCTTTTGAACTTTGAGCGCGATCCCTGAATGGCTAATTTTGTTTCTAACCATTCAGAGAGACCAAACTTTTCTAAGGTAGCAGCATAGAAAGTTTGCTTGGTTTTGTCATCTCTGTAGACGTCCACTTCAACAACAGGAACTTCAGCGTACAGTCTTCCTCTGATGTTTGCCTTGACGATTTTGGATGGTCTAGATCGATAGGTCAGCATTTGTTTAGCCCATTCCAAAGTCGTATCAGAGACCTTGGTCTTTTCTCTAACGATCTCTTGAGCATCATCCCATCGCTGACGTTGAACATCAATGGGAACTCTTTTCAGCTTGGGGTCTTTTATTGATCGTTGAGTAAGTTTGATGGCGTATTCTCTGTCTTTTTCTTCAGCTTCCTTTCTTTCAGCGAGTAGGCGTTCAGCTCTGAGGTGTTCCTGGTATTCAGCTTTGGAAATTCTGAACTTTGGAGGAACTGAAGGAAGTTGATCACGCCTCAGAATGATTCGCTGATCCTCGAATCGCTTTATTATCTCCTCTCTTCTTTTCTGATCCTCTTCACTTAGCTTTTGAGGAGCCAAGGAAGGTCTGCCTCTGTGCGAGAGTAGTTGTTCTTCTGGTTCATCAGTCTCAGAGATTAAATCTAAGACTGGGATTATTTCTTCAGCAGCAACTGGTATTATTGGTGAAGTCGCAGTTGTGGAGCCTTCAGCGATATCCTCAAACAGGGGAGAGGACTAGCTGAAACACAACGATCATACAAGTAAGAATTTGGGTAGAATCAGATAGAGAGAATTGGTTCAAGTGTATAGGCTTGGGTAAAGGAACTGATAGTGTATGATAGAGGAGGGATGGAGTGAGAGATGATTAGTGTACCTGACAAACCGCCTTTCAAGCAAGATCATCAGATTGTCATCTTCAGCGACGCTTTTGCCTTTTCCTTTCTCAGCTCCAGAGGCTGAGGGCTTTGTCTTTGTCCGCTCCCCTGAAGGTTCATTTATCGAGATTCCCTTAAGAGCTTTGATCTTTTGAGCAGGTTTGACGATAAAGAAGTCATCGTCACCTTCATCATCATCATCATCATTCTTTGGAGAAGAAGATGGTTCATCATCAGGGATGTCGGCGGCTTCATCATCTTCTGCTTCAGATTCAGTTTTCTCAGCTTCTTCTTCGAGTTGCTCCCCCTCAGATACAGAGGCAAGCTTCTCGGTTTCCTCAGGGTTTTCATCTCCCTTAGGTCCAGCGGTGGTTTCTTCAGCATCCTTCTTCTCTCCCCTGATAGATTCATCATGGGAAAGGTCAGCGCTCTTGGCGAGATCTTCAGTGCTCTTCTCTAGGTCTTCAGCGCTCTTCTCCCCCTCTTTTTCATGATGACTGGGGGAGGAATGGCTAGATTCAGCAGCGTTGGTAGGTTCTCTGTCTTCTTGGCCAGAGAGACCTACACAAGCTTCAATCTTTGCTAATCTGTCTTCAAGGCCAGAAATAGCAGGATTGATCTTCCCGAGCTCAATGCAATCTGCCGCTGTAAAATGTTCAGATTCAGGGACAGGGGCAGGAGCAAGAGTATTCGCCTTGTGCAGCAGCTGTTCGATCATAGTCTTCATCGAACCAACGTCAGTCTTTACAGAGCTTAAGTTAGTCGTCAGAGTGTTGACATTTGTCTTCACAACAGACATATCTCCCTCTAGTGTTCCAACCGATGTCTTCAGCGTTGTAAATTCGCTGGACATGGACGAAACTGAGCTTTTGAGAGAAGTGTAGTCTGTGTAGATATCTGCGAGCACCTTGGCGAAGTCACTGAGAATCTTATCAAGTTTCTTCATGTCATCTGTGGAAGCCTTTTTCTCCACCACCGTTGTCAGTTTGTTCAGATTTTCTCCAGCGTTTGTTACAGCTGTAGAGTTATTGGAGAGAGTAGTGGTGAGACCTGTCAGCTTTGTCTCCACGGATTTCAGAGAGGCGTTGATATCTCCCAAATTAGGACCTGTAACATATAAAAACTTGTGAACAGAGGAAAGCTTAGAAGTTTGGGGTTTAGTCACAGTGTTTATGGGTTGTTGATTACCTGCAGGAGGATTGGTGAACTCATCAAAGTCACGGGTGCCTGAGTAAAGTTCCATGTCGTCTTCGAACGTGCCCATGGATTGTCCTGCAGGTCCTGTCTTCATCATTTCTGGATTATCAGCTTTAGCTTCCGTAGAAATGATGGCATCTCCAGTGATAACTGGAGGAGAGACCAAATGAGTGGAGGGAGAAGCGAAGGATAAGATTGGAGGTTGGGTTCTGAGTTCAGCGTTGGAATCGCTGAGAATCACTTCATCAGTCTTTTGAGAGACTGAGGGAGGTTGGGAAGTTTCCAAGTCTGTAATCTCAACGTTTGGAGACGCTGAGATTTGGATTGAAGGGATGGCTTGTTCAGGTGTGGCAGAGCGTACCACTGAACGTTCCTTCAGCCCTGCAGAAAGAGCTGAGGAGTCTTCAGCATGAGATTGTTGGGGTTGCTCCTTTGTTTTCTTGATCCTTTTAGAATCAAGTGGGGTAGAAGAATGTTTCCTTTTAAGAGGAATAGAGGTAGCAGCTGGGGTATCAGCGGTGGGTTTGTCCGCTGAAGGAGCTGCCGAAGTAGAAGAAGTATGAGGGTTAAGAAGAGTTAAGAGTGTAGAAAGACGTACCTCATTTACGGTTGGTTTAAAGTCGAGTATCTTTGGACCGACCTGAGAAAGTTTCAGGTCACCATCAGTTGGGTAGGTTTCCTTCAGGCCACATTGGAAGATGGCGTTGATGAAACGTGGGTAAGGAACCCATGGAGGTCTGTCAGCGACGGTGTCCACTCGTAGAACCAGGTCATCATAGATGATCGATGCCCAGTCTATGTTGAGACCTTTCAGCAGTGCATAACCCATTGCTTGCTGAGGTTTAGCGGCTTGGTCGGAGGAGCCACTCTTTGCAGTCATGCAGCTTATCAGATGAGCGAAGATGAAATTCATCTCGCTGGGCATTTTCGATTTCTTGATGATCGTCAGCTTCTTCTCGGGCTTCATGTCTCTGCCTATTTCCCATACATAGCCCATTGCATCGAAGAATGCAATGATGGCTTCCCTGTCTGAGTTTTTCTTGGGGTCAGGGAGGGGAACAAAAGGTTTTTCCTTGGTGGCGATGGGAAGGCTGAGAGCTTTGCGAATAATGGCTGGGGTGATCTTTATGGTGCCATATTCGATATCGCAGAGGATGCAATCTATTATTTTGGAGGGGTCTTTGGCTGAAGGTAATTGAGTATGTCTCGCTGAGTACCAGAATTGTGAGAGCAAAAGCTGATGTGCAGGAGGTGTTATGGTCAGGGCTGTGGAGATGCAGCAATTCTTCAGAAATTTCACAGCATCATCTAGATGTGTGACTTGCTTTCGAGGAGGAAACGCGAGAAGCGCAGAGAGGTTGTTCACCTTAGTCCAATCCAGTTTGTCAAGTTCAAACTTGACTTGTGGAGCCTTGAGGATTTCCAATTCCTCAGAGTCAGCGGAGATGTTCTCAGCGGTAGCAGGAATGTCAGACGAGGCCATTTCTCTGTATTAACAGTTCAACCAAAGATGTTAACAAATAAGAATGATCTTAATGTGGAAAGAATTTCCAATAAGATGTTTCGAATTTTATCCATTTCATTCAGACACAAATGTCTTAATGAAGATTAGGGTTTTTCTTGATTTTGAAACGAAATGTAAAACCCATTTTCTTGTTTTCCAGTTTTCTATGAAGAAATAGATTCTGGAAACGAATGAAGAACAAGTTTAAGATTTTGCATTTAAACTTGAAGAACAACCATGAAATGGTTGTGTTCATAAAACCACGAAAGAAAATGATTTCATTTTACGAAGTTCTTTTGTTTGATCTTGTTAAAACAAAGAGAAGATCGGAAACAAGTTATACGCATTCGGTAATAAATAAGAACATATTAACCTTGATGTTTGATGAAGAAGATGATGAACAGTTCTTGAAGTTTTTGAAATCACAAATGCAACAGTGAATTCTTTCTTGCGGAGGAAGATTGATCGCGTAAAAGAAAAATATAAACAAAGAATTTGTTTATATAGAGATTTTAGAAAGAGAAAATCTTGAGCGGGAAAAGATTTTCATCATGACACGGACACGTGTTTGCATTTGAATGGAAGTATGAACGAGACGTGCAAACGTGTGTCAGGAAGAGAAAACGTGCCGGGGTTTATCCGTTGCAACGACGTCACAACTGTCCTTTCATATTCTTGGTTGTCTCTGAGGTTTTGAAAAACTCAGAGATACTTTTGAAAACATGAAGTACTGAATGAAAATATTCAGTGAAGGTTTTAAGAAATTTCAAAAATATCGCTGTTAAGGAAGAGATATTCAGCGATGCATTTTGTTTTGAAATCTTGCATTTTCATGCGATTGTCAGAGAGAGAACATACCTTGATATCAGTGAATCAAGTTTATTCAGAGAGAAGATGATAGAATGGGTTATACAAGTTGATTTTATCCTTTCGCTGATTAATGTGAACCGCTGAAGATTTTATCCTTCAAAGTTCAGCATTCCAAGCTCGTTGATGAGAAAGTTGAATCTTGTCTCATCAAGAGGTTTGGTAAATAAGTCAGCTAACTGATAATCAGTTGGGATAAAATGAAGTTCTATATCACCATTCATCACATGATCTCTGATAAAATGATATCTGATTTCTATATGTTTGGTCTTTGAATGTAGTACTGGATTGTTTGCTATAGCGATGGCACTTGTGCTGTCGCAATAGATTGGAATTTTAGAGAGCTGAAGATCATAGTCTAGTAGCTGATTTCTCATCCACAAGACCTGAGAGCAGCAGCTTCCAGCGGCTACATATTCAGCTTCAGCTGTGGAAGTGGACACTGAGTTTTGCTTCTTACTTGTCCAACTCACCAGCTTTCCACCCAGGAGCTGACATCCTCCTGTGGTGCTTTTCCTATCCATTTTGCAACCTGCAAAATCACTATCTGAATATGCAGTTAGATCGAATCCTGAGTCTTTGGGATACCAAAGACCTAGATTCTCTGTACCCTTAAGATATCGAAAGATTCGCTTTACAGCTTTCATATGAGATATCTTAGGTTCAACTTGATATCGTGCACACAAGCATGTTGCAAACATTATATCGGGTCGGCTAGCTGTAAGATACAATAGTGAGCCGATCATCCCACGGTACAGCGTGACATTGACAGGAACACCCTTTGTGTCCTTATCAAGTGTCAGCGGTGGTGCCATAGGGGTTTTCATAGCTGAACTTTCAGTTAAGTCGAATTTCTTCAACATATCTTTGACATATTTTCCCTGATTTATAAAAGTTCCTTTTTCAGTTTGCTTAATCTGAAGACCAAGGAAATATGTTAGTTCACCCATCATGCTCATTTTATACTCATCTTTCATTCTATCAGCGAAACGAGTACAAAGCTCAGGGTTAGTAGAACCAAATATAATGTCATCAACATATATTTGAACTAGAATGATATGACCTTTCACTTTTCTAAAAAATAGAGTTTTGTCAATCTTACCTCGCTCAAATTTTTCAATATGGAGATAAGTGGAAAGAGTGTCATACCATGCACGTGGAGCTTGCTTCAAGCCATAAAGTGCCTTATCCAGTTTATAAACATAATCTGGATGCTTAGGATCTGAGAATCCTGGAGGTTGTTCCACATACACTTCTTCATTCAGCTTTCCATTCAGAAACGCTGACTTAACATCCATCTGATGTACTTTGAAGTTTTTGTGTACAGCATATGCAAAGAATAGACGAATGGATTCAAGTCTTGCTACAGGAGCAAATGTTTCGTCATAATCTATGCCTTCCTCTTGTTTGTATCCCTGAGCAACAAGACGAGCTTTGTTGCGGGTTACAGTACCATGTTCGTCCAACTTGTTTCGATAGACCCATTTAGTGCCTATCACAGTTTTGTCAGTTGGTCTTAGAACAAGTTTCCAAACTTTGTTTCTTTCGAATTCAGTCAGCTCTTCTTGCATGGCGCTGACCCAGATTGGATCTTTGAGGGCATCATCTACTTTCTTTGGTTCAGTTAGTGAAATAAAATTTACAAATAAACAAATATTACCTGCACTTCGTCGAGTCTGAATCCCAGCGTTTGGATCACCAAGAATTTGATCAATTGGATGATTTATAGTCCATCGCTGAGCCGGAGCGTGAGACGCTGACTCAACTTGAACTTGAGGAGCTGAAGATGAAGCTTCAGCGACGTCAGGAGTATCAGCCAAGAGAGGAATGGATGCAGTTGTCATTATATTCATTGATTGCTGAGAAGTAGATGGAATGTCTGAGACATTTGGATCAACTGCAGGTATAGTGTTTATAGGAACAGCTGAGACCCATGATGTTTCAGCTTCACTATTCTGCATGTTTGGAATGATAGTGGGACTATCATCTTCTACTGGATGAGCATGAGGAGTGGGAAAATCTTCTGAATCACCAAGATGAGAAAACATCCATTGATTCAGTTCTTCTGTATCAGCGTTCGGTTTAGAGTTCGCTGAACGGGATTCGTCAAACGTGGCGTGAATAGTTTCTTCTACAGTTTGTCTTCTTCGATTGAAGACTCTGAAGGCTTTGGAAACTGAGGAGTATCCAAGAAAGATTCCATCATCAGCCTTAGGATCGAACTTTCCAAGAGCATCTCTATTGTTCAGTATGAAACACTGACATCCAAAGATGTGAAGAAAGCTGATTGAGGGCTTTCTCCCATGAAAAAGTTCATAGGCTGTTTTATTGAATCATTTGACTATCAGCGACCTGTTTTGCGTAAAACAGGCAGTGTTGACAGCTTCTGCCCAAAACTGAGTAGGCAGGTGAGAATCGCTGAACATTGAACGTGCAGCTTCAATAATTGTTCTATTTCTTCTTTCAGCGACTCCATTTTGTTGCGGTGTTCTCACTGAAGAAAAGTTGTGAGAAATACCCTTACTCTCAAAGAAGGAATCAAGAGAACTGTTTTTGAATTCAGTTCCATGATCACTCCTTATTGAGCGAACGGTCAAATTGTTCAGGGTTTCCATCTTCCGAACAAAGGTGATGAGTTCTTCAGGGGTGTCACTCTTAGAACGGAGAAACATTACCCAAGTGAAGCGAGAGAATTCATCAACTATGACCAGCGTATATTTCTTTCCAGCGATGGATTGTTTGTTAACAGGGCCAAACAAATCCATATGGAGTAGTTGTAGAGGAGATGACACTGAAGAAACTTGCTTTGATTTAAAGCTTGCTTTGGTCTGCTTCCCTTTCTCACACGCTGAACATAACGACTCTTTGGCGTATGAATGCTGAGGTAGACCAGTGACTAACTCTTTTGAAGAAAGAGTGTTCAGTGTCTTGAAATTTAGATGAGATAGCCTCTTATGCCATAGCCAGTTGACATCAGATGAGGCCTTTGAGAAGAAACAGGAGTTCTCAGTGGTTGTTGAGTCCATGTTTATTACATAAACATTTTCCAAACGATAACCGCTGAGAGCTATCTTCTCCTTTTTGTCAGAGACAAAGCAGGATTCCTTAGTAAAGATTACTTTGTTATCCATGTCGCAAAGCTGACTGATAGAGTTCACGTTGAGTCAGCTTTTATCATTTCATATCAGCGAATGATAGAGTTCAGCGATAGCTAAAGTCTTGTACTTGATACTTCACGTTGAGTGGACAAATCTGAGTCTTCGCTGATCCGCATCAGTTCATTAGGAGACTTGTCGCTGGTTCTTGAGCTTGATCTTCGACTTCAGCGTAGAACCTTTGTTGACGTGAAACTTGTCTTCAGGGATCATAAGTAAACAACTAACTTATTAGCGATCATCATAATGACTGAACAGACTCAGAGCATTAATGGTGAACAGTGTTCGCTGAATGTTTAATTTAAAGAGCGAGAGTTCCTATCAGCGGTACTGTAAGATCTTAGTACTTATCAGCGATAGTGAAACTCTGATACATATTGTTTACTTACAATTTTCACTAAGTATATAAGAGAGGGTCATTATCAAATCACTGAGGGTTTGGATCAACAGAAGATGCACCTATAGAAGAACCTTCAAGCAAGAGACACAAAGCTGATCTAAGATTTTTTGTTCCGCCCTCACCAGCAGCTCGAATTGACAATTCTGGCGATGGTGATGATTTTGAAGATGCTCAAGAAGGTCAATCAGACGATCAATTGGGTGAGTCCTATGAACAACAAAAGGGGGAGAAGGAGAAGGAGAAGGAGAAGGAGAAGGAGAAGGAGAAGGAGAAGGAGAAGTAGAAAGAGAAGGAGAAAGAGGCAGAGAAAGAGAAAGAGGTTGAAAAAGAGAGAGAAGCCAAGGGTAAAGGGAAAGTCACAGAAGCAACTGAGGCAGAGGCTAAAGAAGTAGAAAAGGGGATAACAGAGGAATTCATGACATATATGACTGAAGTGGCATTTGACTACATGTTCAAGAAAAGAGTCATCAAACCAACAGAAGAGTCAACACACGAACCACCAGAGATCATCTGCCTAGATACCCCTCCTACATCTCCAAGAAAAGACCCAGAGAGGAAAGACCCATCCTCTGCTGAAGGACAAACAAGTCGAGCCCAACCTCAAGCTATTCAAAAATCTGCTCACATCGACACTCTTATGGCAGAAACCCATGATGACCCAAACCCAATGGTACCAGAACAGAACCCAGAAACCTCTACCCTTCATACCGAAAAACCTGCCTTAGAAATGGTATTTGCATTTCTATATGCTGACAGAGACATCATCCCTGTAAATGCCGTACCCATTAACCCATACCTTAACCCAATCAGAATAAACACCATTTCTGATGCAAGGCTAAAGTTCATCCAAACCAAGTCAAATCAGAACAGAGCCATCACTATAAACTTCGGTATCCGTAGAATTCTGGACATCAAGCACAAGAAGTTTCAATATGACAGAGTCACATACCATGAGTATACTGTGGAATCAACAGAAGGCAGAAATGAAATCTTCAATGACAATGATCTCGTCCTTCTGAACCCAAACGACCTGATCTTACTTCACGCATATTGCTTGAACTTCTCAGAAAGATACACGCCGGCCAGAACTGCGCTACCAGAAGTCAGATTCGCTATGCAATAGCACATCAATCTCAGAATACAGACTGATTATCAGCTAGGCATAGAGTTTGAAGTAGAGAAACTAGCGATTGCACCACCAAATGAAAACCTTGAGGGTTATGGACATCACAGAACTGGAACCATAGTAGAAGATCCTCCAGTCTTTGTCTGCCGACATAAGGGCACAAAGAAGGCCATCAGAGCAGCTGAAGCCCCCAAGTACTCGAGTGAGTCGCTAGTATACCTCAAGAACATAATCCAAGATCTCCCAAGAAGCAAGTGTCCAGAAGAACAGCAGAAACTCTTCATCGACCAGATTGATCTGATGCTGGACTTCCGTACTCTTATCAGAAGATTCGACAGAATTCTTAGGGGAGATAACTATGCATAAATGTACTACTTCTTACCATGCATTGTAATATCTTAGAAGAATAGTACAAAGGCTAACAGAGGTAAATATTCTCTGTTCTTTTTGTTTACATCTCTGTTCCAAAAAATTTATTTTCAATACTTAGGGGGAGATTGTTAGCCCCAAGTATCTGTAATGTAAAAGTATTGAAAATATTATCAAGTCAGAAGACCATCAGAGATGCAGCAGAAGACTTAGAAGAAAAAGCTTCAAAAAGATCAACAGAACTCAACAAAGTTCTGGTGGAACTAACAGAGCTCAACAGAGCTCTGTCAGAAGATCAACAGAAGAACTGTTCACAACCCGAAGACCAACAGAGCTCTGGTCTATGAGCTCTGTTGCAGTGAAGACCTCTGTGATGCATAAGTCTCGTAAGAAATCCCAAGTGTTAGACAAGTGTCCATACTTTCCAAGTATGCCCTAAAATTAGGAGACACACTTTCCACGTGTCATTCTAGGGTACGATAGTACACTGTCTTCACTTTATCAGGGCTATAAATAGAGAGGTAGTGGAACAAACAATTGTAAGCTTTGGGAATAATAGTTTTCCACAATTGTTTAAGCACACACTGCAGTAATCCCGAACACTACCTCCGTACGATATTGTTCCCTGTGAGATTTTAGGATACACCATTGATCCTGTTCTTGGTGTTATCCATTATCAATATACGAGCAACGTTTCTTATTTGATCTTGTTATCATTATCCTGTTCTATAATTGATTCTCACTATTACAATATCATTTACACAATCACTCACTTTAATGGCTTTATATTTAAATGCTTCTGCTGTCTATGTTACTACCATTAATGTGATACAACGTGAATCTGGGAACCTACAGCTCCCCAAACCATGTTTACTTTCTTGAAAGATTGATTATCTGATTTATCAATAATAGGGTCATAAAACAGATTAGAGGTACGGATCCGATCTTTTGAAGAGATATTTGTTCTAATATCGGTCTTTGAAGAAACATTTTTGTGGATAGAACTTGAAGCAGTCTTAGAAAAGCAAACTGAATTAGCTGAATCACTGTACGAAGAATGATCAATAGAATATGGACTAGCAGGATTGGGTGATTCAACATCAGAATTTTTGGCTTCAAGTTCCTTGTCTGTTGATCCAAACCCTCAGTGATTTGATAATGACCCTCTCTTATATACATGGTGAAAATTGTAAGTAAACAATATGTATCAGAGTTTCACTATCGCTGATAAGTACTAAGATCTTACAGTACCGCTGATAGGAACTCTCGCTCTTTAGATTAAACATTTAGCGAAACTGTTCACCATAATACTTTGAGCCTGTTCAGTACTTATGGTGATCGCTGATAAGTTAGTTGTTTACTTATGATCCCTGAAGACAAGTTTCACGTTAACATAGGTTCTACGCTGAAGTCGAAGATCAAGCTCAAGAACCAGCGGCAAGTCTCCTAATGAACTGATGCGGATCAGCGAAGACTCAGATTTGTCTACTCAACGTGAAGTATCAAGTACAAGACTTTAGCTATCGCTGAACTCTATCATTCGCTGATAAAGAATGATAGATCGCTGAATCAACGAAAAGTTGATCATAAAGTCCTCCATACAAAGTACTTTTGTCTTAACCACCCGTGCACGACTCCGTACGATATGTCAGAAAAAGAACCTCCTTATTGTCTGAATTCGTACAACCACTCTGATACTACACTGTTCAACATGCGGCTACTAAGGTTGTCAACAAAGGTCAATGACATGCAACCAATCAGCTGCTGCCACGTGTAAAGTGTAAACTGCAATGCATTAAATGCATGCAGTATATAAGAAGAAGAACTCACTTCTTTTTTAAGTAACTTGCTAACTCTGGACAAGTTCATCCTTCTTATCTTGAGATAGGTTATTATTAGTAATTTCCTTCTCCTTCTTAGTGCAAGAAACTTAGTGTTCCAACTTGTTTAGATTTAGGATTTATCCTTAATCTTGTTTCCGCAACAAGCTGTAAATTGTTAATGATTTATCAATAAACAATTTAGAAAAGTAAAATCTGTGTGTTTGTATTCAACCCCCCCCCCCCCCCCCTTCTACAAACTTGTATAGCCCTTCGGGACCAACAAGTGGTATAAGAGCGGATTTGTTTAATCTCATAAACAAGATCTAATCTATACTAAGATTTCTATTCCTTGCTATTTCTGAAAAATGGCTACTAACATAAACACAAATTATATCGACAATGGTTCTCTTGCAAAACCCCCTAGATTCTCCAGAGATAATTTTAATCTATGGAAAAATAGGATGACTCTCTTCTTAGAAGGTGTAGACCCTACTATGTCTTATTATCTTGAAAACGACCCATTTATTCCTGTAAGAATTGATGCCGCAGTACCTGCCGCTGAGAATAGACCTGCTATTCCAGAAAGGCTTGTACCCAAAGAAGTTCATACATGGACTGACGAAGATAAGAAGAAAGTGGCTATCGACACAAAAGCCAGATCCATACTATCCATGGCTCTTCCTGACGAAGTCTACCATTCCGTCATGAACCTGAAATCCTCAAAAGCCATGTGGGACACAATATGTGTTCAGTATTAAGGTACTGCTGAAGTCCAGGACTCTCGAAAGATCAACCTGGTAAGACAGTATGAAAGTTTCATTTGTGGTAAGAATGAGACTCTCTCTGAAGTTCACCAACGTTTTAATTGCTTAATAATAGATCTGAAAACTGTTGGTAAGGAATATTCTAACTTTGAAGTGCTGACAAAGTTTCTAGAATGTTTACCTGAAAGTTGGGACAGTTATTCTATGTGTCTCAAGCTGTCAAAAGATCTAAGATCAATGACCCTTGCTACCTTATATGGCACGATGCTGAATCATGAGCAATCAAGCCATCTTAAGAAGAATCTTGTAAAATACTCCAAAAGCACCCATGTTGCTTTAATCTCAGAGGAACCCTCTACTCAGCGACCCTCGGTCACTATCACTGAGTTAGAGAGTAACTCTATAAGGTCATCAGATTCTGACTCTTCAGATGATGATGAATCTTTGGCTCTCCTAACTAAAAAGTTCAGGAGATTCGCCAAAAAGAAAATGTTCAGAAAGAACAAACCTCTTTCAATAACTGATAAGCCAAGATCATCAGCTACCGTTGATAAGGCTACTGCTACTTGTTTTAACTGCAAAAAGATTGGACATTTCGCTAACGAGTGCAGGTCTAAGAAAGTATCGAGAAACTCAGTGTTTCCCAAGAAATCCTTTATTCCCAGGAATAAAGATGACAAATATTCTAAGCTGAAAGAAAAATATGCAAAGCTGAAAAGCTTCAAGAAGAAAGACAAAGGCCTGATGGTTTACGATTGGGCTGCTTCTGAAGAAGAAGAATCATCATCTGATTCTGAGGATGATGAAGCCAATATCTGTCTTATGGCAAAGATTGAAGATGAGGAAGAAAGTTCAGGCATTCCCTCTACTTCAACATCTGCAATTCAGGTATCACCTTCCTTCTTTACAAATATTGCAAATATTAATGAAGCTGATAGTCTCCGTAAAATCGATCTCTTGACTAGAAGTTTATATGAAGCCATGAATGGCAAAACAATAGTTGAAAACCAAAACCTTGATCTCGCTGAACAGCTTAAAAACTGTCACCTTCAAATAGAAAAGCTTTCTAAAATTGAAGTAGATTTTAAAGATCAAGTGCACTTAAATCAGCTAGTCAAAATCGAACGAGCAGAAGCTATCGCTGCTTTGAAAGCTGAAAAAACTACTGTTGAAGGATGGTGTAACTCTTCAACAAAGATCACTGAGATAATTAAGTCTCAGATACCCCTGAGTGATAAACGTGGTCTTGGTTACAAATATGAAACTCAAGAACCAACCACTGATCGTTCCATGCTCTTATTTGGAACTTTTGTATCCTCAGTCACTGACACTTCATCCTCTCAGTGTTCGTCCTCTAGACCGCCTATCCCTGAGGAAATCTCTGCCTCTTCAAAAGGTAAAGAGAAAATGGTTTATCCCAAACCTACCTCTGTCTTTAAAGATAAAGGTAAAGGAATTGCGTTGAACCAAAATCCTTAGAAGGGTACTTTAGTACCAAAGCTGAATGCTTCTAAAGCTTTAGTGATTTATTCATCTGGATCAAGGAATTAGATCTCTGGATCTACTCAGCGTGGGTCTATTCAGCGATCTACTCCTAGACTCAGAGTGGATGTCCTTGGTAAGAAATCTGAAGAACTAAATGTTCCTCCTATTTCTAAAGCCAAAAGCTTATTTGGTGCTGGTCCTTCTAATTCAAAATAAAAAGCTCAGCATTCAAATGGTCCTAGAACTACTTTTAGTTATAGGAAATGTTATCACTGTGGACTCACTGATCATATTGCTAGTAAGTGCCCCACAGCCACCAAAGCTGATAAGATAGCTAAGGTGAAGATTTCCCCCAAGGCAAAGAAGACCACTGAGGTTAAGAGATTAACTAAAGTGAAGACTGACAAAGCTGAATCTTCAAATGCTGCAAAGACTGCTGAACCTTCCATTCCAACTGTTTCCACTGACAAACGTGTACACATGGTTAAGTGGGTACCCAAGAAAAACTAATCTTCCTTTGTAATGCAGGTTCAGAAGGGTATCTGGTATCCCGGTAGCGGATGCTCTAGACACATGACTGGAAAGAAAAGCCTGCTCGCTGAATACAAGGAAGAGAAGGGTCCCTCTGTGACTTTCGGTGGAAATGGAAAAGGACATACCCGAGGGTTTGGTGTACTCTCAAATGGTACAACCACCTACAGAAGAGTCGCATATGTTGAAGGGCTGAAGCATAATCTTCTAAGCATCAGTCAGCTTTGCGATAAGGATAACAAAGTAATCTTTACTAAGGAATCCTGCTTTGTCACTGACAAAAAGGAGAAGATAGCTCTCAGTGGTTATCGTTTGGAAAATGTTTATGTAATAAACATGGACTCAACCACCACTGAGAACTCCGGCTTCTTCTCAAAAGCCTCATCTGTTGTCAACTGGCTATGGCATAAGACGCTCTCTCATCTGAATTTCAAGACACTGAACACTCTTTCTTCAAAAGAGTTAGTCACTGGTCTACCTCAACACTCATACGCCAAAGAGTATTTATGTTCAGCGTGTGAAAAAGGGAAGCAGACCAAAGCAAGTTTTAAATCAAAGCAAGTTTCCTTAGTGTCATCTCCTCTACAACTACTCCATATGGATTTGTTTGGCCCTGTTAACAAACAATCCATCGCTGGAAAGAAATATACACTGGTCATAGTTGATGAATTATCTCGTTATATATGGGTTATGTTTCTCCGTTCCAAGAGTGACACCCCTGAAGAACTCATCACCTTTGTTCGGAAGATGGAAACCCTGAACAATTTGACCGTTCACTCAATAAGGAGTGATCATGGGACTGAATTCAAAAACAGTTCTCTTGATTCCTTCTTTGAGAGTGAGGCTATTTCTCACAACTTTTCATCACTGAGAACAACGCAACAAAATGGAGTTGCTGAAAGAAGAAATAGAATAATTATTGAAGTTGCACGTTCAATGCTCAGCGATTCTCACCTGCCTACTCAGTTTTGGGCAGAAGCTTTCAACACAGCTTGTTTTACGCAAAACAGGTCGCTGATAGTCAAAAGATTCAATAAAACAGCCTATGAACTTTTTCATGGGAGAAAGCCTTCAATCAGCTTTCTTCACATCTTTGGATGTCAGTGTTTCATACTGAATAACAGAGATGCCCTTGGAAAGTTTGATCCTAAGGCTGATGATGGAATCTTTCTTGGATACTCCTCAGTTTCGAAAGCCTTCAGAGTCTTCAATCGAAGAAGACAAACTCTTGAAGAAACAATTCACGTCACGTTTGACGAGTCCCGTTCAGCGAACTCTAAACCGTCCGCTAATACTGAAGAACTGAATCAATGGATGTTTTCTCATCTTGGTGATTCAGAATACATTCCCACTCCTCGTGCTCACACAGTTGAAGATGATGGTCCTACTATCATTCCAAATATGCAGAATAGTGAAGCTGAAACATCATGGGTCTCAGCTGTTCCCATAAACACTATACCTGCTTCTGAATCCAATGTCTCAGACATTCCATCTACTTCTCTGCAATCAGTGAATATAATGACAACTGCATCCATTCCTCTCTTGGCTGATACTCCAGACGTCGCTGAAGCCTCATCTTCAGCTCCTCCAGTTCAGGTTGAGTCAGCTTCTCACGCTCCGGCTCAGCGATGGACTGTAAATCACCCAATTGATCAAATCCTTGGTGATCCAAATGCTGGTATTCAGGCTCGACGAAGTGCAGGTAATATTTGTTTATTTGTTAACTTTATTTCACTAACTGAACCAAAGAAAGTAGATGATGCCCTCAAAGATCCAAACTGGGTCAGCGCCATGCAAGAAGAGCTGACTGAATTCTAAAGAAACAAAGTTTGGAAACTTGTTCGAAGACCAACTGATAAAACAGTGATAGGCACTAAATGGGTCTATCGAAACAAGTTGGACGAACATGGATCTGTTACCCGCAACAAGGCTCGTCTTGTTGCTCAGGGATACAGACAAGAGGAAGGCATAGATTATGACGAAACTTTTGCTCCAGTAGCAAGACTAGAATCTATTCGTCTATTCTTAGCATACGCTGTACACAAAGACTTCAAAGTATATCAGATGGATGTTAAGTCAGCATTTCTAAATGGAAAGCTGAATGAAGAAGTCTATGTGGAACAACCTCCAGGATTCTCAGATCCTAAGCGTCCAGGTTATGTTTATAAAATGGATAAGGCACTTTATGGCTTAAAGCAAGCTCCACGTGCATGGTATGACACTCTTTCTACTTATCTCCATATTGAAAAATTTGAGCGAGGTAAAATCGACAAAACTCTATTTTTCAGGAAAGTAAAAGGTCATATCATTCTTGTTCAAATATATGTTGATGATATTATATTTGGCTCTACTAACCCTGATGTTTGTACTCGCTTCGCTGATAGAATGAAAGATGAGTATAAGATGAGCATGATGGGTGAACTAACATATTTCCTTGGTCTTCAGATAAAGCAAAATGAAAAAGGAACTTTCATTAATCAGGGAAAGTATGTTAAAGATATGCTGAAGAAATTCGACTTAACTGAAAGTTCAGCTATGAAAACCCCTATGGCACCACCGCTGACACTTGATAAGGATACTAAGGGTATTCCTGTTAATGTCACTTTGTACCGTGGGATGATCGGCTCACTTTTGTATCTTACAGCTAGCCGACCCCATATTATGTTTGCAACATGCTTGTGTGCACGATATCAAGCTGAACCTAAGATATCTCATATGAAAGCTGTAAAGCGAATTTTTCGATATCTTAAGGGTACAGCGAATCTAGGTCTTTGGTATCCTAAAGACTCAGGATTCGATCTAATCGCCTATTCAGATAGTGATTTTGCAGGTTGCAGAATGGATAGGAAAAGCACCACAGGAGGATGTCAGCTCCTGGGTGGAAAGCTGGTAAGTTGGACAAGTAAAAAGCAAAACTCAGTGTCCACCTCTACAGCTGAAGCTGAGTATGTAGCCGCTGGAAGCTGCTGTTCTCAAGTCTTGTGGATGAGAAATCAACTACTGGACTATGACCTTCAGCTCTCAAATATTCCAATCTATTGCGACAGCACAAGTGCCATCGCTATAGCCAATAATCCAGTGCTACACTCAAAGACAAAACACATCGAAATCAGGTATCATTTTATCAGAGATCATGTGATGAATGGTGATATAGAACTTCACTTTATCCCAACTGCTTATCAGTTAGCTGATCTGTTCACCAAACCTCTTGATTAGACAAGATTCAACTTTCTCATCAGCGAGCTTGGAATGCTGAACTTTGAAGAGTAAAATCTTCAGCGGTTCACATTTGATCAGCGATAGGATAAAATCGACTTGTATAACCCATTCTATCATCTTCTCTCTGAATAAACTTGATTCGCTGATATCAAGGTATGTTTTTCTCTCTCTGACAAATCGCATTAAAATGCAAGATTTCAAAATAAATTACATCGCTGAATATCTCTTCCTTATCAGCGATACTTTGAAATTTCTAAAAACCTTCACTGATATTTCTAAATTCAGTGCTTCATATTTTCAAAAGTATCCCTGAGTTTTTCAAAACCTCAGAGAAACAATGAATATGAAAGGACAGTTGTGACGTCATTACAACGGATAAGCCCTAGCACGTTATTCTTTCTGACACACGTTTGCACGTTTCGTTTACTCGCCAATCAAATGCAAACACGTGTCCGTGTCATGATGAAAATCTTTTTCCGCTCAAGATTTTCTCTTTCTAAATCTCTCTATATAAACAAATTCTTCGTTTATATTTTCCTTTTACGCGAACTTCTCCTCCAAGCAAAGAAAGAATTCACTGTTGCATTTTGCTCTCGATTTTTCAAGAACAACTGTTCATCTTCTTCAAACATCAAAGGTTAATATATTCTTATTATTTACCAAATGCAAATAACTTGTTTCTGATCTTCTCATTGTTTTAACAAGATCAAACAAAAGAACTTCTTAAAAATGAAATCATTCTCTTTCATGGTTTTATGAACACAACCATTTCATAGTTGTTCTTCAAGTTTAAATGCAAAAATCTTAAACTTGTTCTTCATTCGTTTTTCCAGAATCCCAATCTTCAAAGGAAACTGGAAAACAAGATTTTTTATTGGGTTTGAAATTTCGTTTTTCAAAAACAAGAAAAACCCTAATCTTCATTAAGACATTTTGTCTAAATGAAATGGACAAAATTCGAACCATCTTATTGGAAAATCTTTCCACATTAAGATTATTCTTATCTGTTAATATTTGGTTGAACTGATAATATAGAAAATGGCATCTTCTGACCTTCCCAAGAACACCATCGCTGAGAACACTGCTGCTGATGATACTGCTGAGGAAGTGGAAATCCTCAAGGCTCCTCAGGTCAAGTTCTCTCTTGACAAGCTGGATTGGACTAAAGTAAATAACCTCTATGCACTTCTCGAGTTTCCTCCTAGAAAGCAAGTCACACATCTAGATGATGCTGTGAAATTCCTCAAGAATTGCTGCATCTCCACAGCCCTGACGATAACCCCTCCCGCACATCAGCTTTTGCTATCACAATTTTGGTACTCTGCCAGACACTCTCAGCTACCATCAGCCAAAGACCCCTCCAAAACAATTGACTGCATTCTTTGCGATATCGAATATGGCACCATGAAGATCACCCCTGCCATCATTCGCAAAGCCCTCCGCCTTCCAATCGCAACCAAAGAAAAACCCTTCGTTCCCCTCCCTGACCCCAAGAAAAACTCAGACAGGGAAGCCATCATTGCATTCTTTGATGCAATGGGCTATGTATGGGAAACTGGAAGGGATATGAAGCCCGAGAAGAAGCTGACCATTATAAAGAAATCAAAAATGCCCAGCGATATGAATTTCATCTTCGCTCATCTGATCAGCTGCATGACTGCCAAGAGCGGCTCCTCTGACCAAGCCGCTAAACCTCAGCAAGCAATGGGATATGCATTGCTGAAAGGTCTACATATAGACTGGGCATCGATTATCTATGATGACCAGGTACTCAGAGTGGACACCGTCGCTGACAGATCTCCATGGGTTCCGTATCCTCGATTCATCAGCGCCATTTTCCAAAAAGGCTTGAAGGACAGCTACCCAACTGATGGTGACCTGAAACTCTCTGAGGTCGGTCCTAAGATTCTCGACTTCAAACCGGTAGAAAATGAGGTACGTCTCTCAACTCTGTTAACTCTTCTAAACCCTACTTCTTCTACTTCTGCATCTCCTTCAGCGGACAAACCCACCGCTGATACCCCAGCTGCAACCTCCATTCCTCTTAAAAGGAAACATTCTGACACCCAACTTAGTTCCAAAAGAACTAAGAAAACCAAGGAGCAACCCCAGCAATCTATTGCTAAAGACTCCTCAGCTCCTCCTGTTGAGCTAAAGGAAAGTTCAGGGGTACGCTCTGCCACAGCTGAACAAGCCACCCACTCTATCCCGACTTCAGCGTCTCCAAACGCTGAGGTTACAAACTTGGAAACTACCCAACCTCCCTCAGTCTCTCAAAAGACTGATGAAGTAATTCTCAGCGAATCCAACGCTGAACTCAGTAACCAACCTCCATTCTTACCCTTCGCTTCTCCCTCTACTCATTTGGACACCACTCCAGTTATCACTGAAGTACCTGTCATTCCTCCAAAAGCTAAAGAAAATACTCTTCAAGGAGTGATGGGCATAGGACCTGCAGAGCTGACCATACGTCCACGTACTCTCGCTGACGATATGGAACTTTACTCAGGAACCCACGATTTTGATGAATTCACCAATCCTCCTGCAGGTACACACCAACCCCTATACACTGTAACTGAACCCCAAACTTCTGAGCTTTCCTCTGTTCACAAGTTTTTATATGTTACAGGTCCTAATTTGAGAGACATCAATGCATCTCTGAAGACACTAGAGACGTCGCTGACAGGTCTCACTACTACTCTTTCCGACAACTCTACAGCTGTAACAAACGCTGGAGAGAATCTTACAAAGCTGACAACTGTCGTTGAAAAGAATGCCTCCAAAGCTGACTTGGAGAAGATTGATAAATCACTCGGTGATTTTGTCAAAGTTCTAGCTGACATCTACACAGACTACCTCGACATCAAGAAATCAGTTGACACCATGTCCAGCGAAGTCACATCGCTGAAGACATCGGTTGGCACACTCGAAGGTGATATGTCTGCTGTAAAGGCTGATGTCAGTTCAGTAAAAACTGATATGAGTTCTGTAAAGACTGATGTCAACACGATGAAGAATGACATCTCTTCTATTCAGAACTTGTTGCAGCAGATCCTGACCAACACGACCGCCCCTGCACCTGCCCCTGCACCTCCATCTTTTACTACGGCGGATCATGCTGAACTTGTGAAGATCAATCCTGGTAATTCTGGCATAGAAAACATATTATCAGCGATTGAAATCTGTGTGAGGATCCCTGGCCAAGAAGACAGGGAAACTACACGAGCTGCTGAATCATCTCATTCCTCCCCCAGTCATCATGAAAAAGACAGGGAGAAGAGCGCTGAAGACCTTTCCCAGGATGAATCTATCAGGGGAGAGAAGAATGAAGACCTCACCTTCACTGAAGAGGGTGAGAAGACTATTGAAGCTGAAGCAGCCGCTGGACCTCAAGGAGATGAACACCCTGAGGGAACCGAGAAGCTCGCCTCTGTATCTGAGGGGGAACAACTCGAAGAAGAAGCTGAAGAAACCGAGTCTGAAGCTGAAGATGAAGAAGCCATCGACTTATCTGATGATGAACCATCCTCTTCTCCAAAGAATGATGAAGATGATGATGATGATGATGACTCTTTTATCGTAAAGCCTGCTCAGAGATCTAAAGCTCTTAAAGGTATTCTGATAAATGAACCTACAGGGGAGCGGACAAAGAGAAAGCCATCAGCATCTGAAGCTGACAAAGGCAAAGGAAAAAATGTCGCTGAAGATGAAAATCTGATGATCTTGCTTAACAAGCCGGTTTGTCAGGTACATTAATCTTACACAACATTCCTCCTCTATACACTATCAGTTCTACACTCCATAGACCTCCATACACTTTATCCCACTCTTTCTCTCTCCCTGTTCTACCCATGTTCTTATTCGTAAGATCGTTGTGTTTCAGCTAGTCCTCTCCCCTGTTTGAGGATATCGCTGAAGTTCCTACAGCTGCGACTTCAACAATAATCCCAGCTCTCAACGCTGAAGAAATAATCCCAGTCTTGGATTTGATCTCTGAGACTGATGAACCTGAAGAACAGACTCTCTCTCACAAAAACAGACTCTCCTTGGCTCCTCAAAAGCTAAGTGAAGAGAATCAAGAAAAGAGAGATGCAATGATCAAGAGACTCGAAGATCAGCGAATCATTCTAAAGCGTGATCAACTTCCTACCGTTCCTCCAAAGTTCAGAATTTCCCAAAAGGAATATAAGGAACACCTCAGAGCTGAACGCCTAATCGCTAAAAGAAAGGAAGCTGAAGAAAAAGACAGAGAATACGCCATCAAGCTTACTCAACGATCAATAAAAGACCCCAAGCTGAAAAGAGTTCCCATTGATGTTCAACGTCAGCTATGGGATGATGCTCAAGAGATCGTTAGAGAAAAGACTAAGGTCTCTGATACGACTTTGGAATGGGCTAAACAAATGCTGACCTATCGATCTAGACCATCCAAAATCATCAAAGTAAACATCAGAGGAAGACTATACGCCGACGTTCCTGTTGTTGAAGTGGATGTCTACAGAGAAGACAAAACCAAGCAAACTTTCTATGCTGCTACCTTAGAAAAGTTTGGTCTCTCTGAATGGTTAGAAACGAAATTAGCCATTCAGGGATCGCGCTCAAAGTTCAAAAGCCATGTCGAGAAGATCTTAAACAAACAGATCAACCTGCTTTCTTCTGCTGTGGATATTCCTCCTACTCTTCCTCCTCAACAAAGAAAAGTCTCTGCTAAGGAAAAGAATGTCTCTGATTCAGGTCCTCCTATACGGAATGAAACATGTATTGGTTTCTCTCGTGCTGAAGTTCTTGGCCCTGATGTTGATCTCTCAGCGCTTGACACCTCCCTACCACCTGGAGAAACTTTCATTCCTGGCACAGTTGTAAGTGATCCATATGGTATATTCTTTCTAGACTACGATGGAAACCATCACTTTCAACGTATCTTTGAGCTCCACATCGCTCCCATCGAACAACTCAGAGATCTCTTATACTGGTGTGAAGTCAGACGCGACATCAAAGCTAGACACCTGAAGCCCTTGATTTTTGAAGATGCTTTGAAGAAAAAGAATCAAGGAGCAGATGTCCCTGATTGGATGATTGCCACATCAATGACCCTTGATGAACAACTCATTAAGGAAGAACCTTTTGACAGATAGGATCGCCTTGTAATTCTTTCTATCCTTATCTGTCTACATCTTTTGTACTTGTAATTCTATTCGTTGTACTTGTAATTTTTCCACTTCTCTCTGTAATCTTTACACAGTTTAAAGAAAAATTTCAGTGAATGTACTTTACTCCATCAGTACAAAAAAGATCCCAGAAAATAGTAAAAGGGACAAATATTTTATGAGTTCTTTTTATCCTTTTTGTTTTCATTAAATAGCAATTTTCTTTGTTGCTATGTCATAATCAAATAGGGGGAGATTGTTGATCCAAACCCTCAGTGATTTGATAATGACCCTCTCTTATATACTTAGTGAAAATTGTAAGTAAACAATATGTATCAGAGTTTCACTATCGCTGATAAGTACTAAGATCTTACAGTACCGCTGATAGGAACTCTCGCTCTTTAGATTAAACATTCAGCGAAACTGTTCACCATAATACTTTGAGCCTGCTCAGTACTTATGGTGATCGCTGATAAGTTAGTTGTTTACTTATGATCCCTGAAGACAAGTTTCACGTTAACATAGGTTCTACGCTGAAGTCGAAGATCAAGCTCAAGAACCAGCGACAAGTCTCCTAATGAACTGATGCGGATCAGCGAAGACTCAGATTTGTCCACTCAACGTGAAGTATCAAGTACAAGACTTTAGCTATCGCTGAACTCTATCATTCGCTGATACAGAATGATAGATCACTGAATCAACGAAAAGCTGATCATAAAGTCATCCGTACAAAGTACTTTTGTTTTACCCACCCTTGCACGACTCCGTACGATATGTCAGAAAAAGAACCTCCTTATTGTCTGAATTCGTACAACCACTCTGATACTACACTGTTCAACAAGGGGCTACTAAGGTTGTCAACAAAGGTCAATGACATGCAACCAATCAGTTGTTGCCACGTGTAAAGTGTAAACTGCAATGCATTAAATGCATGCAGTATATAAGAAGAAGAACTCACTTCTTTTTGAAGTAACTTGCTAACTCTGGACAAGTTCATCCTTCTTATCTTGAGATAGGTTATTTTTAGTAATTTCCTTCTCCTTCTTAGTGCAAGAAACTTAGTGTTCCAACTTGTTTACATTTAGGATTTATCCTTAATCTTGTTTCCGCAACAAGCTGTAAATTGTTAATGATTTATCAATAAACAATTTAGAAAAGTAAAATCTGTGTGTTTGTATTCAACCCCCCCCCCCTTCTACAAACTTGTATAGCCCTTCGGGACCAACATTGTCATTGTTAAGCAAAACATTTTTCTTCTCAAACATTAGATCTAGCTTCTTTTGGAGATCAGATTTTATCCTCTTCTCTATCATAATGTCAGTTGACAAGACAGATAATTTATTTCTAACCTTAGAAATCTCAGTCTGAAAGATCTTTCTCTCGTTTGCAAAATCATCTTTCAAACTTTTTGCTCTAAAACCTTCAACCTTCTTCTTCTCAGACTCTTTGCTTAGAATGTCTAATTCTTTCTCCAAATCAGTTGTTTTCAAAGAAAGTTCTCCATTTCTTTTGGTAAAAGATTTGCGTTCAATTTCAAACTTCTCTCTTTCTAAAATCAGAATTTTTTCAAAGTCGGAGATCTGTGTTGAAAGTTTTAGACATATAAGCTCAAGAATCTTCTTCTATTCAAGTGATTTCTTTGAAAAATCGGATTGCTTTTGTATAAGCAATTGCCTTTCCTTTGCAAAACTTTCTTTCTCCTTTTTCAAAAAACTTTTTAACAGTAGTTAATTTACTTTTAAGCTCAAGGTTTTCACAGTTCAAGAGGTTACCTTTCTTTTCAAGTGCCTTTATCTCGTCTTGTGAGGGCAAATCAGAAATCTTCCTTTTCAGCTCAGTGTTTTCAGACTCCAATATTGTTGCATTTTCTTCAGATTTAACAAGCTTTTCAGAACTAATCCAGAATTGATATTTCTGTTCCTTCAGTTCTTTGATGTACTTGCTGCACAATTCGTCTGCTTGCTTGATATTCTTTTCGAAAACATGAATCTGTTTTTGAAGCACAGATATCCTTTTCTTTAACTCTAGATTTTCAATTTTGGCAGCATTTCTTTTCTCTTCAAGTTCAGTCAAATCTTGGTTAAGAGAAACTTTATCACGTCTCAAGCTGTCGATAAGTTCGTCGTTCGTCTTTGCAGAAGCTATAGGCTTGTAAAAATTCCTTTCCTTTGCCTTTCTTATGTACTCTTTAATTTCTTTGAGTTATTGATCTGATTCAGAATCAGACATTGTTACCTGAAAATTGATCGTTTATCGGTGTTACTTTGAAGAATAAAAAAGTTAATGCGAAAGTAAAATCAAAAATTAAATCAGAAAAAAAAATCTATAAAATAAATTCGTTTTAAAATTTAAAATCTGATTATTGACTCTAAACGAACAGAATCAATCTTCGAGAATGAAACCTGCAAGAACACAAACGATTAAATCAATAACGTCAAAATAACTCAAATGACACGATAAGCGTCGTAAATAAGCTCAAAACGCTTCATGGTCAAATCAGTTTACCGATCAAAACCTACCAATCAAAACATACCGGGTGATTGAGTTTCTGTAACAAAAGAACACTTACCGGAAGAGATTACCGGATAAAAGTTATTTTCCGGACAATTGTTGTTTTCGGACAAAAGATTTCCGGATAAAAGAATTTTCCGGATGAAATTGATACCCGGATAAAATTGGTTTGTCGGATAGTGATGTTTCCGGATAAAAGTAAATTACCACACAACAAAAATTGACTTACCAGACGTGAAGAAATCCGGATGAATTGAGATTCAGATGGAAATTGCGCTTACCGGTTGAGTGAATTTACCGGACAATATGATATGTCGATTAAAACATAAATGCCGCAGAATTTGACCAAGTATACTTTGTCCACCAAGTCACGTTGATTAATAATCCACGTAGACCATAGATTTGCAATTCACTAGTATATTACAATTTGTTCTCCAGGTGGACACTTTGATTACCCATTGGTGTTTCGATCAAGGAGCTTTTCCGGAGAGAGTTTTACCAGAAAGTGATTTTCATTCGGAAAGAGTGTTTATCCGGTAACTTGAAAAAAAACCATTTATCCGGTATATTGATGTTTTGTCCGGAAAGTGGCGAGAATTAGGAAACTTACCCGGAAAAATCAGGAACTTCCGTATACGACGGTTGTGCGTGCAATTCGGATCATGGTTCGATAGGGTTGCTTGATTTCACTCCTGTAGGATTAGATTTTGACCAAAAACACAAAAACAAACATACCCAAATCGATTTCTAAGCAAAATATATCCTATTTTTCAATAATCGCCAAAAAAAAATCAAGAACAATGCCAAAACTCAAGAACTGATTTTTAAATTGAAAAATTGATACATTTGAGAATTGATATTGATGAAGATAAACACCAGTTTAAAAACGATTAAACAATCGAGAATTAACAAACGAATTATTAAATCAACGAAAGAACTTTGCAAACCCGATTGATGATCGATTTACCCACAAAAACTGCACTATGTCGAAAATAAAACAGGTGCCTTCTGGACCTCAAATGACTAATCCCACCGTTCAGAATGTGGAACAAAATGTCGTGAAACTACTGTCCAAAAATTGCGACGATCCGACGGTTCAAACTCCGGGAAAAGGCAAACGGCACAGCTGCGTTTTCCAGAAAATTGAATACGAAAATTTCTTGCTTTTTCTTGCTTTCGATTGGCTTCTTTTCTTTCTTCAAATTACCGATTCGGCTCTGATACCAATTGTGAATCCCAGTTTGATCAGGTAACAACGAATAAGCGAAACGATTAATCTTATTGAATGATTAACGAGAGGTTAGAAGTATTGGAATGATGAACTCTCTCTCTAAACTATTAAGCTCACAAATTATTATGATTAATCTTAACCTAATTTCTAAAGGAAACAACCCTTATATACTTAGGGCTTAGACAAACAAGGCCCAAGCCCATTAGGCTAAACTAAGCCCATTTAACACATTTAGGCTTTAACAATTAATAAATTAAACTAATTAACCTCTATATAATTCTTTATATATCTTTCTAATATGTAGGACATTTATGGTCCTAACAGGTTCAAAGGCAAGTATAGTGTTAATGGGAACAGCTGAAACCCAAGAGGATGAATCAGCTTCACTTGTCTGCATACTAGAAATGATGACATGATCATCAGCGGTAGGGTTATTGACCTGAGGGTCAGGGTTAGGATTAGCTTCTGAATCCCTAAAATGAGAAAACATCCACTGAGTAAGTTCTTTGTTGTCAGCAATAGGTCTGGAGTTTGCTGAACGAGATTCGTCAAAGGTGACATGAATGGTTTCTTCTACAGTTTGTCTTCTTTTGTTGAAGACTCTGAAGGCATTGGACACTGAAGAGTATCCTAAAAAAATTCCATCGTCAGCTTTGGGATCAAACTTTCCAAGAACATCTCTGTTGTTTAAGATGAAACACTGACAACCAAAGATGTGGAGAAAGCTGATAGATGGCTTTCTTCCATGGAAAAGTTCGTAGGCCGTTTTGTTGAATCTTTTGACGACCAACAACCTATTTTGAGTGAAACAAGCAGTATTGACAACTTCTGCCCAGAATTGAGTTGGAAGATGAGAATCGCTGAGCATGGATCTGGCAGCTTCGATGATCGTTATGTTTCTTCTTTCAGCGACGCCATTCTGCTGAGGAGTTCTTACTGCAGAGAAGTTATGGGAGATACCCTTGCTTTCAAAGAAGTTATCAAGGGAACTGTTTTTGAATTCAGTCCCATGATCACTCCTTATAGAGCGAACAGTCATATTATTAAGGACTTCCATTTTCCTAAAAAAAATTAGATGAGGTCTTCGGAGGTGTCACTCTTTGCACGGAGGAACATTACCCAGGTATAGCGAGAGAATTCATCTACAATGGACAGTGTGTATTTCTTTCCAGCGAGGGATTGAATATTGACAGGGCCAAATAAATCCATGTGGAGTAGCTGAAGAGGGTTTGTCACTGAGGAAACATGCTTGGATTTGAAACTAGCCTTAGCTTGCTTTCCTTTCTCACACGCTGAACAAAGAGATTCCTTAGCGTATGAGTGTTGAGGCAAGCCAGTGACCAATTCTTTGGAGGAGAGAGAGTTCAGCGTCTTGAAGTTAAGATGAGAGAGCCTCTTGTTAGTGACAAAGCATGCTTCCTTAGTTAAGCAAACTTTGAAGTCCTTATCACATAGCTTATTGATACTAAGAAGATTGTACCATTAGAATGTACACCAAACCCTCGGGTATATCTTTTTCCATTTCCACTAAAGGTCACTGAGGGACCTTTCTCTTCCTTGTATTTCGTGAGCATGTTTCATTTTCTAATCATATGTCGAGAGCATCCACTATCGAGATATCAGATACCCTTCGAGACCTGCACACATAAGGAAGATTAATTTTGAATTGGTACCCACTTAACTATGGGTCCACATTTGTCAGTGGTAGAGGAGGTAGATAGATCAACGATCTTCGCAGCATCTGATGACTCAACGTCAGTGGTAATCTTCACTTTGGTTAATTTCTTAACCTTAGTGGTATTTTTCACCTTGGCTTGATTTTCACCAGTGATATTCTTCTTTGCCTTGGGAGCAGTAATCTTCTACTTAGCTAATTTCTCAGCTTTGGTGGTTGTGGGGAACTTACTAGCAATATGATCGGTAAGTCCACAGTGATAACATTTCCTATAGCTGAAAGTAGCTTTAGGAACATAGGCATAAGTATTTGAAAATTTTAAATGGGCGGGGCTTGTACCAAGAATACCTTTGGCATCAGAGATCGGAGGAACCTTAGGTTCTTCAGATTTCCTGCCAATAACATCCACTTTGATTCTTGGAGTAGATCGCTGAACATGTTCAAGGATCTAGTTCTTTGAAGTAGAGGGATGATTAGCTGAAGGTTTAGAACTCTTCAGCTTTGGTACTTTGGTACCCTTCTGAGGTTTTTGGAAAACAATTTTTTCTTTACCTTTACGTTTGAGGCTTAAGGTAGATTTATCCTCAGGGATTGGATTATTAGAAGAAGAGCATTGAGATGATGAAGGGTCAGGGATAGAGGACATGAACATTTCAAACTTAAGCATGGATCGATCTGTGGTTGGTTCTTCAGCGTTAGCTTTGTAACCAAGACCACTTCTGTCATTGACAGGGATCTGAGCACCGATTATCTCAGTGATCTTTGCTGAGGATTTATACCATCCTTCAACAATATCTTTTCAGCTTTCAGTTCAGTTATAGCTTGTTCACGCTCTATACTGATGACTTGATTTACATAGACCTGATCTTTCAAATTTTCTTCGATTTTTGAAAGCTCTTGTATTTTCAAATGACAGTTTTTAAGATGTTCAGTTAAATCTAAGTTTTGTTGTTCAACTTTGGTTTTGCCATTCAAGGCATCATATAAATCGACAGTCAGTGTATCGATAGCACGAAGCCTATCATCTTCACTAAGAGTTGGAGTAGGAGAGGAAATTGATACCTGGGATGTAGAGGTAGATGTAGAGGGAATTTCAGTTGGTTCTTCCTTTATATCTTGAATTTCGGCCATTAGACAGAGATTGGTCTCATCTTCTTCATCATAATCTGATTCTTCATCAGACTCAGCCCAGTCATGTTCTTCAGCAAACAGACCTTTACCTTTCTTTTTGTAGCTTTTTAGCTTCTCATACTTTTCTTTGAGTTTCAAGTATTTGTCATCTCTAGTCCTAGGAGTAGAGGATTTCTTGTGGGATAAAGAAGCTTTAAAGACTTTCTTTGACCTGCATTCACTTACAAAGTGTCCTACTTTTTCACAGTTAAAGCAAGTAGCAGTAGCCTTATCAATAGGAGATGATTTTGGCTTATTCCTTCTGAAGTTACTCTTTCTAGCAAATCTCCTGAAAGTATTAGTCAGGACTGTCAGAGATTCATCAAGTTCTGTAGAGTCAGGGTCTGATGAGTCATCAGAGTTAGATTCCATTTCAGTGATAGTGTCAGTAGATCGGTGAATGGGCATTAACCCTGAAGAGAGTAAAGCAACAGGTGTGCTTTTGGAAACTTTTACAATATTCTTCTTAAGTTGACACGTTTGCTCATGATTGAGCATAGTGCCAAATAATGTACTAAGGGTTATGATTTTTAGATCCTTTGAGAGTTTGAGACACATGGTAGTGTTGTCCCACCTTTCAGGAAGACATTCCCAAAATTTTGTCAGGATCTTAGAGTTAGCATAGGTCTTACCAATAGTTTTTAAATCAATAATTAAACAATTAAAGCGTTGGTTCTTTTCAGAGAGAGTTTCATTCTTACCACAGATGAAGCTTTCATATTCTCTTACGAGGCGTATTCTCCTTGATGCTTGTACATCAGTGGTACCTTCATATTGAACACAGATTGTGTCCCACATGGGTTTTGAACTCTTGAGGTTCAAGATGGAATGGTAGACTTCATCAGGAAGAGCCATAGAGATGATGGATATAGCCTTTGTATCAATGGCCACTTTCTTCTTATCCTCTTCAGTCCACTGAAAGACTTATCTGATGATTCTTCTTTCAGGAATAGCAGGAGTGGTAGCAGTGGTTGGAACAACACCATGGACCACGTGTGGAACATAGGGTCCATTTTCCACATAGTAAGGTATAGTAGGATCTACACCTTCTAGGAAAAGCATCATTCGGTTCTTCCAAAGATTGAAGTTATCTCTGCTGAATCGAGGTGGTTTGGCAAGAGAGCCATTATCTATGTAGTTAGTGTTTGTGGAGTTTTCCATTATAGAGAATAGCAAGGAAGAGATAGTATAAGCAAGATCTTGTTTATTAAGATTAAACAATCTGCTTTGATACTACTTGTTGGTCCCGAAGGGTGATACAGGTTTGTAGAAGGGGGGAGGTTGAATACAAACACACAAATTTTATCTTTCAAAATTGTTTATTGATATAATCAAACAATTTACAGTTTGTGGCAGAATAATACTAAAGTATAAAACCTAATCAAAACAAACTATGAGAATCACACAGATTTCTTGCACATAAAATAAGAATGAAAGAAGTTAAGAAAAGCTAATGATAGTTTTTCTTGGCACTAAGAAGTTCAGGGATGTACGAGCACTTCAGAAATGAAGTAGAACTTCCTATTTATACCGCAAGCATTAAATGCATGTCAGGATAAACTTTACACATCTCAGCATTTGGTTGGTTGCATGATTCTGACTTTTGCAAGACATGCTCTTGGCCACATGATGAACAGTATAGTTGGCAGAGTGGTCTGTACGATCCTAGACAAAGGCATGTCCTTCTGACAAATCGTATGAAAGTGTGCAAGGGGATAAGACAAATGTTCCTTGTAGAGCAGGCTTCATGATCAGTGATCGCTGAGTTGATCTTCATCAGGGATATGATGAAGGTCAGCTCTCGCTGAATAATTCTACTTGAAACATCGCGCGAAATGGACAATTCTTGGCTTCGCTGATATCCGCATCAAGTCATTAGTAGACTTAGTCACTTGTTCGTCGGCTTGGTCTTCGGTTTCAGCTTTGAACTCTGTTGTCGCGAATCTTGTCTTCAGGGATTACAAATAAAAATTTACATGATGAACATTCAACGATCATCAGCGAGACTGAACAGGCTCAGGTCTCACTGATGTTCAGTTATCACTGAAGTAATTTAAAGAGCATGTGTTTCCCATCAGCGATACTAAACAGACTTAGTATATTTTTCATAGATGGTGAAACACAAATACATAATGTTTACAAGTAATTTTCACTAAGTCATTCTAAGGGTCATCATCAAATCACTGAAGGGTTTGGATCAACAGTTCTCTATCCTAACTCACTGAAGTTTTATTCAGCGTGATGTTTTTCAAAAATAAAGTCGGTCACTGACATTTTTAATCAGTGACCTCTTCGAAAACTAAAAACTCATCACTGATATTTCTCATTAGTGATTCTTCGAAAACAAAATCTATCACTGACTTTTTTTTATCAGAGTTATCTTTTGAAAAATGAAACGACAACCTTTTGTGTGACGTCATCATTTGATGATAACCCTTGGGACGCATTTTTGTCTGACACGTTTGTCCTTTACACTTCTTGACCAATCATCTTTGTGGGATGTGTCTGTGTCATGATGAGCTCTTTTCCCGCTCATCATCCTCTCTCCTTCCTCTCTCACCTATATAAACAACCCTCATTTATATTTTTCCTCTTTATGCGCATAAACTCTCTCTCAAGGCAAGAACATACAAGGCAAACAAGAACTTAAAAACTTACGAACTCAAACCTCAAAAACTTCAAACTTTCCAGGTTTTTATTCTTGAACTTATGCACCTTGTAACACAAAAACCTACTTTTGATCTTAAATCTTTTCTAAGAATGATCAAAAACTTGTTTTTCTTCTAAAAATCATATTTTTCATGATTTTCTTACAAAAACCCTAAAAAGTATTTTAAGCTTCAATGTCTTTTACCAGATTATTTCCCAAAAAGGAAACTGGTAAAACACACTTTTCTACCATTTTCATCCTTAATGAAACTGGAAAACCTCATTTTACAAGTTTATTTCCTTAAAAGGAAACTGGTAAAAACCCATTTTCTTATTTTTGGAACTTCTCACTAAAACCTTCCATACGAAGAAACTTTCCATCTTCTTCTCTTTTGTTCTTCTAACTTTCCAGAAATGGCATCCCACGCAACTACAACTTCCACCAAGTCCAAGAACGTCCAGTTCAAAATGACAGCTATTCAATTCGTTGGAAACAATCACCGTGAACTACTGTCTCTTTTCTCCAAAACAAAACCCTCAACACATCTTGAGGAAGCCTCTGCGTTCCTCAAGAACTCACTAATTGGTTACGCACTGACAGTTTACCCCCAAGCCCACAAAATCTCTTTCAGCTGTTCTGGTAAAATGCTAAAAGGGTCATCAAGGTTCTTCCATCGAATAAGGAGATCACGGTCATCTCCTTTCAAACCGAGCATGGTAAGGGAAGAGTAACTCTCTCAGGAATCCGAGCTTCTCTTATGCTCCCTTTCAGCAAAACCTTTGAAGCCCCTCCCACTGAAGAGCAGCTGATCCGATTCCTTGATCTCATGGAATACAAATGAGAGACAAAACCAAGATCCAAAGCCCTAGACAAAAAATTGACGAAGGTCCTCAAGGCGAAGATGCCCTCCAAACTCAACTTCTTTTTCACGCACATCATTCAATGGATGAGTGGAAAAACTGGGTCGATTGGACCAGGCTAGTCCCTCACAACTGCAGATGGGCTACTCCGTCATCACTGGCAGAAACATCGACTATGCCAGGATGATCTTTGATGAACTTATGGCCAAGGTCGACAAGCCTGACAGGGAAGTGGAAGTCCAGGATACATTCTTACAATCAAATATGAACAATTAAGATCGTATTCACAGCAACTGGTCATATGATTTATTAACAATCTGTGAATTACAAGATATTACAATGAATTTCTCTCTCAATAGATCTAACAAATTTATGCGTAAAGAGTTATCTAAAAGGTTAGCCAAAAGATTTAGTTAGCTACAGTTGCTAACTCCTATATATACTGTAGAGAATAGCTAAAGCTACAGTACATATGAGAAACAGACTAATAGAACAATTACACGTGTCCTAATTAGTAACTGAATATAACAGATAATATCCCAAGATATGAATTCTGAAAATACTTCTGAATAAGCGCTTCAGAACATTTGTCTTCATAGTCAGAAGTTCTGAGTCTCCTACTCAGAACTCTGAACCTTCTAGTCAGAATCCAACACTTAGAATCTTTTTGAGATTTCTCACTCAGAACTTCTGAATCTTCTACTCAAAACTTCTGAGTCTTCTGAGTCTTCTTTAGTCTTCTTACTCAGAACTCAACACTTGTGTTTTTGACAAAACTCTAGACCTAACAATATCCCCCTTTTGTCAAACACACTTGTACTTTTCACCATCAAATTCTTAGAGCAGGAACAATCTTCAGAAGGAGCTCTTCTGAATGCTTTGACAACTTTTGCTCAGAATTCTGAATAATCTGAGTTAACAACTTCTGGTCAGTCTTTAATCAGCAGCAGCAACGATTTCCAAATTGATTTCTGTTATATATTTGCTTTTTCTTTGCTCCCCTTGAAATGACAATTCTCATCTTCATTTCAGCTTTCATAAGATTTCTTTATAAGAAACAACCGATCAGTTTCCTTTTCCTCTTCTTCTTCTTAAAATAACATTTCTCTCTTTTGTTATTTCTGTACAAAAACCATATCAATCTTCAAAATCTTTAGCTTTTCTCCCCCTAAAGTTTTGGAAAGCAAAATCATCTTCAAAATCTTTAGCTTTTCTCCCCCTTGATTTTCAAAACTTTAGCGATGCTTTTTCTTCGAATGAAGTCTATGCTTTTTCTCCTCCTTAATGAATAACCTTGCTCCCCCTCAAAATAAGAATTCTGGAGCAGTTTGTTTTCTCCCCCTGAAAGTATGCATATATTTCATTAAAATTATTCATTTCAAATATAGTGCTTTAATGAAAACATTTATACAAGGAGAATAAGATTTACTGAACTACACTTGATAACTACTAACATTTGATCATTTGAAAACTTTACAAAAGAAATCCAACTTAATGAAATTTATCAGATTTTCAATCAAATGAAATCAAATGCATGTGTTTGGATTCAAATACAAGTCATCATTGCATATCGAGTTAAAAATGTTCAGTTTCAATCCCTTTATTAAATCTATTTGGTGTGCTTAGCATGCGAAATATGATTAGCTTCAAGCATATGCAATTCTAAAAACATATACGAATACTTTGCTCTACTCACACTATTTGTCCAAAATCAGGATTTTCACAAATTTACAGGTTTATTGCGACTTTGAATTTTCCCAAAGTTTCAAGAGATGTGTGCTCATTGGCATCTTTTAATTTTGTGCTCATTGACATCTTTTAATTTTGTGCACATTGGCATCTTTTAATCAAAAAGTTTAGTAAGAATAAGATACATCGTTAAACATGACTTTCTATCTGGTTCTATAGCAGGATTTGGGTCAGCATATCCCAGACCAGTTGGTCTTAGGTGCTAGGTGACAAGCACCCCTTGGAACTTAATTTCCCAAACCAGAAAGGCCACATCGATATATCTTAAACCCATTTGTACCAGTAGAACATGGTTTTCTATCTGATTCTATTGCAGGATTTGGGTCAGCCGATCCTAGACCAGTTGGTCTTAGGGACTAGGTGACTAGCACCCCTTAGGACTTACTCTCCCAAACCAGAAAGGCCACAGGTACAAACTTTCAAACTAAATGATTTTATATATATTTATATTTCATCTCAATCACTTGGTACTAAAACGTAGTACTTCCCCCATATTTTCGTTTTCATCCATCATTCTGACATTTAGGCTTTTTGAGCATTATATTCTATATAAGTATAGATTTCATAACATTGAGCATTCGGCATAATTTCATTCATGTTTTGCTTACCTTTCGATTTAATTCAGAAGTGAAAGTTGAAACAAATATAGCTCAGATAATACAAAATACTTGTAAAATCACTCTTTGACACACATTTATTCATTGAATGAAAATTAAAAAAAATTCATATCATTGAAATAAATTTGTTAAGATTCAAACATTCAAAGCCATAGAAATAAACATAATGCAATGTTACCTTTCACCACTTGTTCCTTGAAACATAAAAATATGACAGTTAAGGATATCACCTGAGAAATATGAGTTCTAAACTGATTTGTTTAGAAGTCTTAGTCTCTGAAGTACGGGTCCTGAACTGAATTATTCAGAAGCCATTGTCATTTAAGTACGGGTTTTGAACTGATATGTTCAAAAACCTAAAACGTTGAATCACGGGTTTTGAACATTATCTTGAAACAATCAGATCAAATTTTGAGTCAATACTTCCTCTGAAATCAAGATAATCCTGCAAAATCAAGAGATTTTGGTAATCATCTACGATGATTCCTCATTAGTTATCAAACAAAAATTTTGAGTAGTAGAGTCAGAATTCTGATTAAAAGAGTCAGAATTCTGAGTAACTTGCTCAAAATTCCAAGTATCAGAGTCAAAATTCTGATTAGTTGAGTCAGAATTCTGAGTAGTAGAGTCAGAAGTCTGAGTAACTTGTTCAAAATTCTAAGTATCAGAGTCAGAATTCTGAATAGTTGAGTCAGAATTCTGAGTAGTAGAGTCAAAACTTCTGAGTAAGAGAGTCAGAATTCTGATAAAACTATCCAGAGAAAATTCCTAAGAAAAATGTTTGGATTTTGTGATTTTTGAACATTCTGAACTTCAAATCACCATAACTTGCTCAAAAATCAGAATTTTTCAACCAAAACTTGCAGGGTTGCTCAAAATGTGATTCTGAACACATTCTCACTCTCGACGCACGACAATCACACACGACGCATACTGTTTTATATTCAAAACACTTGTAACTTTACATTTCGAAGTCTTTCCTTCATTTGTATTGTAATCTCTATACGATCGACACCTGGAACACCAAGGACATCGCCCCTGATTGGCGACCATAGTGCATCGACGACTTCCACTGTCGTTCGTAGGTTTTTTCCTCGTTGAGGTTTTTCCTGCGTCATCAAATTCTCTGTCTCATTTACGTTTTTGTCTTTGACGCACGCCTTTGTCGAACGATTCCTTTCTTTAGTTGTTAAAGTCCACATCGACCTTAAGTTGTCCCTTTGGTGCGATTTTTGGCATTAACACATGTCGACTAGCGAAGTGGAGTGTCTATCTTAGTAACTACGATACCGACTTCAAGCCAAGTACAACGATCAAATCACATGTCCTAGCAGATTTCGTTGCCGACTTCAGTCCAAAATTGGACGCAGACATACATGAAGATAATGTGGCAACTCTCGACGACACACCCTGGATACTCTACGTCGACGGATTGTACAACGCCCGAGAGGCAGGAGTAGGCGTCTTCTTACAGTCGCCACAGGGGGGAAAGATGGAGTACTCCATACGATGTGATTTTAAAGCCATAAACAACGAAGCTGAGTATGAAGCATTGATCGTGGGTATGAACATGGCGCGAGACTTAGGGGCAACCAGATTACACGTTAAAAGCGATTCCCTCCTCGTCGTAAACCAGTTGAACGGGGAATTCACGGCAAAAGACTCTAAAATGACGGCATACCTTAAAATGGCTAAAGCAAAATCAGAAGAATTCAAACCTTTCTCAATCGGGCAAATCCCAAGAGACCAGAACGCACAAGTTGATTCCTTAGCCAACCTTGGGTTAGCACTTGGAAAGTCGTCGTTCGATAATATACCATGATCCATCTGACAACTCCATCTGCCGAGAATGATAAGGACATCTGTTTGGGCAAAATTTCACCAGTCTCGACCACGACCAAGGTAAGTAGAACACTCGCTTCTGTTACTTCTGGTAAGGAAAATCATAGCACTTTATCCCCCGACTAAAGTTAAGATCGAAAGTTATTTACCTCACGACACTCGACCACGATGTCGTACGTTTCACACGATCGTCGCGTAGAACCATGCGACCTCGACTAGCTAACGCGTGATACAACTGTTACGTTTGTTTAGTGTTTATTGCAGGAGTCAACGTCATTGATGGACAACGGCTATAACTGATGAAAGCCATTAACAGCACTAAAGACGACGTTCGTTACGACAGCTATCGAAGTATTTAATGAGCCAATTAAAGCGCCCGAAGACTATAAATTCCAAGCTCAGTCCTCAGTTCAAGGAACATCGAAGAACAGACACAAACACTCGAACTCGAAAGAACACTTGAAGCACAGAAATCGCTCTAAGAAGAATCGCTATCGACGCACGACACACAGTTTAAACACACGACGCCCATTGTTTTACATTCAAAACACTTGTTACTTTACATTTTGAAATCTTTCTTTCATTTGTATTGTAATCTCTGTACGACCGACACCAGAAACACAAGGACATCGCCCCTGTTTGGCGACCATAGTGCAGCGACGACTTCCATAGTCGTCCGCATGTTTTTTCCTCGTTGAGGTTTTTCCCGCGTCACCAAATTCTCTGTCTCGTTTACATTTTCGTCTTTGTCGCACGCTTTGTCAAAAGATTATTTTCTTTAGTTGTTAAAGTCCACATCGACCTTAAGTTGTACTTTTGTGCGATTTTTGGCATTAACAGTTTGGCGCCATCCAGGGGACCCTATCTAGAGAAAATCTTCGACAAACGTGCGTCCTACTAATGGTTTCTCGTAGTCTCCTTTGTTTTCGATTTCAGGAAAATGGCAAATATCGGAAACCTAGAACAAGCCGCTGTCCCAGCGCAGGAGGGGCTCGAAAATGCGCAGGATGCTCCTGAAGCAGTCAACGATTATCGCCTGGAGGAAGTCGTCCAAGATCCAAGCAAGCCTGAACAAACAGTCTTTATAGGGTTATCCCTCAATCCCTGCCTCAGGGAAAAGTTGATATCCTTTTTGCAGGAATATGCTGATTGTTTCGCCTGGTCGCATGAAGATATGGTAGGCATAGATCCTGATGTCATCTCCCATAAGCTCAATGTCGACCCATCGTTCAAGCCTGTCAAGCAAAAGCGAAGGAAATTTGCTCCTGAAAGGAATAAGGTGATAAATGACGAAGTCGACAACCTTCTTAAGACGGGAAAGATTCGTGAAGTAAAATATCCCGATTGGCTTGCTAATGTCGTGGTCGTGGCGAAGAAAAATGGCAAGTGGAGAGTCTGTATCGACTTCACCAATCTCAACAAAGCTTGTTCAAAATATCCTTTTCCATTGCCGCATATTGATGCCATGGTTGACGCGACGGCATGGCACGAAGTATTGACGTTCATGGATGCCTATTTCGGATATAATCAAATCCTAATGCACGTCGAGGATCAAGAAAAAACCGCATTTATAATGGACCGGGGTATTTACTGTTATAAGGTTATGCCTTTTGGACTAAAAAATGCAGGTTCTACCTACCAGCGCCTGGTGAACAAGATGTTCAAGGATCGTCTTGGCGACACAATGGAGGTATACATCGATGATATGTTGGTCAAGTCGAAGCAAGCTGTCGATCATGTCGGGCACTTGAGGCAGTCGTTCGACATCCTTAGAGAATATAGTATGAATCTTAATCCGACGAAATGTTCCTTTGGCGTCAGTTCCGGGAAATTCTTAGGCTACATGGTCACTCGTCGAGGCATCGAGGCTAATCCCGACCAGATCAAGGCTATCGTCGAGATCAAGTCTCTAAGAAGTTTCAAAGAGGTCCAAAGGCTCACTGGTCGGGTAGCAGCCTTGAACAGGTTTATCTCTCGACTGGACCGACGGCCATGAGCAGGCATTGCAAAAGCTTAAAGAGTACATGACGTCGCCTCCTCTATTGTCGAAACCTCACGATCATGAAGTTTTGCAACTATATTTGGTTGTTAGTCCAAATGCAGTAAGCGCCGTACTGACGCGAGAAGATGAAAAGCAACAATTGCCGATCTACTATGTAAGTAAATCTCTTTTGGATGCAGAAACCAGGTATTCCTCAATGGAAAAATTGCTTTTGTCGCTAGTCACAGCTGCTAAAAAACTGCGACACTATTTTGAATCGCATCCTATTACAGTCGTGACTAACTTTCCTCTAAAGTCTGTCTTAAGGAAGCCTGAGTTGACAGGTCGCTTAGCAAAATGGAGTATATATCTCAGCAGTTACGGCATTGATTTCAAACCCAGGACTGCGATTAAATCGCAGGCCTTGGCAGACTTCATTGCGGATTTCAGCCCTGAATTGGAGAAAGAAGCAGAGCTCGAAGTGTCAACTGTGGCGACTCACGATGACGTACCTTGGATCTTGCATGTCGATGGTTCATCCAACGTTAGAGGTTCAGGACTAGGCGTCATCTTAAAGTCGCCACAGGGGGGCAAGATGGTATATTCGATCCGGTGCTGAGTATGAAGCCCTGATCATAGGAATGAATATGGCCTACCACTCGGGGGCAACCGCGTTACATGTCAAAAGCGATTCTCTCCTGGTGGTAAACCAGATCAATGGGGAATTCACGGCCAAAGATTCAAAAATGACAGCGTACTTAAAAGTAGCAAAAGAAAATTCCGAAAAATTCAAATCTTTTTCTATTGAACAGATCCCGAGGGATCAGAATAATCAGGCCGACGCTTTTGCAAATCTCGGGTCTGCTTTGGTCGAACCAATATTCGACGCCATTCCCATGATCCATCTGGCGGCATCGTCCATCGAAAACGTCGATGTCGTCCAGATTGTAGATGAAGAGGATGATTGGTCGTGCGATATCCGAAATTTTCTCACTCACGACCAACTCCTAGAAGACAAGATGGAGGCCCGGAAGATCAGATTCAAAGCATCTAAATATATCATGATTGGGGATAAGCTCTATCGACGATCATCAACAGGATTAAACCTAAGATGCGTCATTAGCAAAAGTCAGGCCCAGAAAATCCTTCAAGAAATGCACGACGGCGAATGTGGCAATCATTCAGGAGGTCGCAGTTTGGCTAATCGTATCTCTCGACAAGGGTACTTTTGGCCAACATTGCGACAAGACGCCGTCAAATATGTCCAGAATTGTGATCCTTGTCAACAACACTCAGGTATGTCACATAAACCCTCTGAACCCTTGCACTCGACACTTATCCCATGGCCCTTCATGAGGTGGGGAATGGATATTGTCGGCAAGCTACCCCCGGCCCCGGGACAAAAGGTATTCCTCCTTGTACTCACCGATTATTTTTCCAAATGGGTTGAGGTAGCTGCTTTTTCCCAAGTTAGGGATAAAGAACTCATCTCTTTTATCCAGACTAACATCATATGCAGATTCGGGATTCCATCCGATATCGTCTGTGACAACGGATCCCAATTCATAAGCGACAAGACCCAACAATTCTGCGAAGACAGAAACATCAAACTGACAACCTCGACCCCCAGATACCCCCAAGCTAACGGACTTGCTGAATCAAGTAATAAGACCATTATTGCTTCGATCAAGAAAAGTCTAAAAGCTGCAAAGGGAAAGCGGGTCGAAGAACTCCCTTCAGTCCTGTGGGCAAATCGCACGACACCATGCACGTCCACAGGACAAACCCCTTTCTCTCTCGTCTACGGTTGCGAAGCAGTCTTGCCGGTCCAGGTCCAATTCCCAACTTCAAGGCATACTTCAGTCGATCACAACTTGGTCGATTTAGGATACGACCTCGACGCCCTCGAAGAACTTAGAGAATCATCCTTGATTAGGATAGCATCACAAAAGCAAGTGGTCGAGCGACATTTCAACAAAAACGTCAAAATCAAAGTCTTTCAAGAAGGCGACTACGTCCTCCATCGGGAATTCCAAAACACTCAAGAGCTCAACGCAGGTAAACTCTCCATTAAGTGGGAAGGTCCTTATCGTATATCTGAAGTCGTGGGTAAAGGGGCCTATCGACTCCAGACCCTCGACAACCAAGAAATCCCACGCAGCTGGAATGCAATGCATCTAAAGAGGTATTTCTTTTAAACCCTTTTTCATACGATTTTTTATTTCACCTCGACGGTAACTAACTTAAGTATTGGAGGGTCGTTGGTTATCCAACGACCAACCTCTGACAATATTTTATCGCAGGATCGCATGACAAAAGTTTATCATGTGACTTTCCCAAAATCGCATAACATAAGTCTAATACACGACTCGATACGTGATTTAAAGTCATCGCACGATTCGATTATGCAATCGGCTCACAATCTAAGTGTCTCGACTTAGAAAAGCCTCATGTTCTGAATGAATGCTCTAAACGCATGTATACTTGATTTTTACACGACTAATGTTATGGTCGTTATCTTTCAATAGAAAGCCTTAGTCGCACGTATCTACGGTTGTATTCAATTTACAAGTGTATTCATACAATTGAAATTACTTCCGACAATTACTTGCAGTGAACAATGAAAAATATCACGAAACTTCATTCATACTTAAACATAATTACATTAGACAACTCGATCACTAACGATCAGGTATGAAAAAATCGTAAAACAAAACTTTGTCCTAAGGCTAGATTTTCGGCCGCATCTTTGCCCGAAGTCTCGACCTTAGAATCCTCGTCGACCCTGAAGCGCATTAAAAGAACTTATGCAAGGATCAAACGAGTATGAAGGACAAAATTAGGAATTGTCTCCCAGTACCCTATGCCACGACACGTCGTGAAGGTAAGTCCACAGTATCTTGAAAATACGGCTCTTGAGATTAATGTTAAGGTTGGAGGAAGGAATATGACCCTCTCAACGATCGACTTCCGGTCCAACATCTTCTCTGTCCTCACATATCGAACGAGGAGAGATCGAAGCATCTGTAAAAACAAAAGAAATATGTTAGCAAGCGTCCGATGAAAACTGAGAAAAACATTGAAAACCCGAGTTTTGAAAGAAAAACTTACAACGAACGCCTGTATGGCTATACGTGATCCCGTTTTCACGACAGGGATCCCTCGAAAACGCTCCTCGAAAGATAGGGGCTCATATCTCCCCAGATGCGGAAACGACTCCATCCCGTCAAGGACATGGACAGTTAAGAGGTCTAACGGCAACATAAAGTTGACCGTCGTGACTTTCTTCTCACCCTCTCCCATCTTTGCACCCTTGCCCTTGTCGGCTGATGAAGGGGTCGACATGGTCGTAGTGGACATCGTTGCCAGATACGCAGATTCCATGGACATCGCGTCAATCGCGATCAATGCCTTCATCATTTCAGGCATAGTGACTCTCGATAAGTCATCAACCTTTGAAAACATCCCTTTCAGAGTTGTCGTGCCCATCTTCAGTAAAACCCCGATGCAGCGATCAGGGTCCCTTTGTATCTTTCCTTTGCAGATACGCTCAAGTCGTACCATTCTCCCAGCAGAGATGGTTGGCACCTTTTCCTGAGAGCATACAAAAGAAGAACATCACATAATAAAAAGCGATGAACTCAAAGCACGAATGCCTTGGTCAAGAATGAATGGAAGGGCGAGAAACTATGCCTTATATAGCTCAAAAACTTCAAAATATTAAGCTGGTCAAAAATCATAGCAATTTCAGAGAAAAATGGAAGGAGGGCAGTAAGGAATCAGAAAAAGAATTTCACCCTAAACAACTTTCCAAAAGCCATAAAAGGAAATGATCTATCAAAAGTCTCTATTTAAGCGATCGATCGTATCAAGTCGAATCCCCAGATGGTCGACACGCGTTCCGCCTTTTCGTGTAACCACACGGATCGCTGACACCTGGCCATGACAGCTGCTAAGCACCATCGTACGTCAGCATGACGTCACGATCCTATCTCTTCTTTGACTTCCTTCTCTAAATTAGAATTAAACCGATTCAGTCCCAAAGAAACTAAAATAACTTTCGATACGTGTCATAGTTTTATGCGTCCGACTGACAAAAATTTAAATTTGAATTTAGCATTCTACTTTAAAATTTTGGGGGCAAATTGTTTGGGCAAAATTTCACCAGTCTCGACCACGACCAAGGTAAGTAGAACACTCGCTTCTGTTACTTCTGGTAAGGAAAAATCATAGCACTTTATCCCCCGACTAAAGTTAAGATCGAAAGTTATTTACCTCACGACACTCGACCACAATATCGTACGTTTCACACGATCGTCGCGTAGAACCATGCGACCTCGACTAGCTAACGCGTGATACAACTGTTACGTTTGTTTAGTGTTTATTGCAGGAGTCAACGTCATTGATGGACAACAACTATAACTGATGAAAGCCATTAACCGCACTAAAGACGACGTCCGTTACGACAGCTATCGAAGTATTTAATGAGCCAACTAAAGCGCCCGAAGACTATAAATTCCAAGCTCAATCCTCAGTTCAAGGAACATCGAAGAACAGACACAAACACTCGAACTCGAAAGAACACTTGAAGCACATAAATCGCTCTAAGAAGAATCGTTGTCGACGCACGACATCAGCGCACGACACACAGTTTAAACACACGACACACATTGTTTTACATTCAAAACACTTGTTACTTTACATTTCGAAATCTTTCTTTCATTTGTATTGTAATCTCTGTACGACCGACACCAGAAACATAAGGACATCTCCCCTGTTTGGCAACCATAGTGCAGCGACGACTTCCACAGTCGTCCGCGGGTTTTTTCCTCGATGAGGTTTTTCCCGCGTCACCAAATTCTCTGTCTCGTTTACATTTTCGTCACACGCTTTGTCAAAAGATTATTTTCTTTAGTTGTTAAAGTCCACATCGACCTTAAGTTGTACTTTTGGGCGATTTTTGGCATTAACAACATCTATGTCCTCGATGAAGAAAATGATTGGTCGCGTGATATCAAGAATTACCTTATGCACGATTAATTGCTTGACGATTGAATAGAAGCACGCAAAATTAGATTCAAAGCTTCCACGTATCTTATGATCGGAGACAAGCTCTATCGACGACGGCGTCAGGTCTAAACTTGCGATGTGTTCTTAACGACGATCAGGTGCAAACCAGGCTGAAGGAAATGCACGACGAAGAATATGCCAATCACTCAGGAGGTCGTAGTCTAGTGAACCGAGTCTCACGACAAGGTTACTATTGGTCAACCTTACGACAAGACGCAATCAGGCACGTCCAAGGTTGTGACGCCTGTCAATGGCATTCAGGTATGTCTCATCAACCCTCAGAACCATTGCACACAACTTTAACCCCATGGCCCTTCATGAGATGGGGAATGGATATTCTCGGTAAGTTACCACTTGCCCCTGGGCAAAAGGTATTTTTACTAGTCCCTACATATTATTTCTGTAAATGGATAGAAGCAGCGACTTTCTCCTAGGCCCGGGATAAAGAAGTCATCTACTTTATCCAGACTAACATTATCTGCAGGTTTGGAATCCCGTCCAAAATAGTATGCGAGAATGGATCACAATTCATAAGCGACCTAACTCAACAGTTTTGCAAGGATCGTAACATTAAACTCACGACCTCAACGCCACGATATCCTCAATCGAATAGACTCGCTGAATCGAGCAACAAAGTCATAATCAACTCGCTAAAGAAGAGATTGAAAGGTGCAAAAGGACGATGGGTCGAAGAACTTCTGTCGGTCCTATGGGCCAATCGTACGATGCCATGTGCTTCCACAGGTCAAACCCCATTTTTTTAGTCTATGGGTGCGAACAGTCTTGCCCATCGAGACACACCTCGGTCAATCAAAACTTGGTAGACCTGAGTTATGACCTCGATTCTCTAGAAAGCTGCTCTTGTCAAGATGGCATCTCAAAGACACGTGGTCGAACGACATTTTAACAAGAATGTCAAGGCCAAAGTCTTCCAGGAAGGAGATTTTGTCCTTCGACGTGTATTCCAAAACACCAAGGAATTAAACTCGGGTAAGTTATCCACTAAGTGGGAAGGACCCTATCGCATATCTGATGACGTAGGAAAAGGTTCCTACAGGCTCCAAACCCTCGACGATCAAGACGTCCCACGAAGCTGGAATGCAGTACATTTGAAAAAATAGTTCTTTTAGATTATTTTTTCCTTTCGATTTATTTCATCATATCGAATACTAACTGTTTAGGTAAAAAATCACACCTCACGACCGATGCAGGAAACCAAGGACTTGCTTCGCACGACAAGTCTTGTATTAAGATAAGCTCTCTTAAATCATGCACGACCATAACTTTAATCTTCGCCAGTAAGGTATGACCGTCGTACGACCGAAATGTCCACCGAAACGGGCGACCATCATACGATTAAACGAGACACTAACATACTAATGGTTGACAGGTGTATCTTTTATGACTATTTAATGCAGGTCAACCACCATTAAGGACAACGGTCATAACGGAAGACCACAATGAAGCATATTCAGTGCCAAGGACCGTTTTCCACATTTAAGAAAGCCACTAATGACGCCGAAGCCTATATATTTCAACACCAAAGACACATTTAGGGGCATCTGATTTTCAGAGATATATAACGAATTCTCATCGATAAACAACCGATTTCCAGGAACACACAAGTTATTCTCAGAAGCACATTCGAAGCTCTCAAGCAACTACTCACGTTTTCCTTCGAAGAAACACACGACGAAGCATTCTTACACACGACACACGATAGTTTCTTACAACTAAGTCTATTTCTTTTGTACTTGTAATCTATTGTACTCGTGGCACCTATTACTAAAGAACGTCGTCCCTGTTTGACGACCATAGTGCACCGTCGACTTCTATAGTCGACCGCAGTTTTTACCCTCCACGGGGTTTTTTGCGTCACCAAATTCTCTTGTCTACTTTATGTCGACGATCGTACAATTTGTCTTGAGATCCTTCTCTTTAGTTGTTAAAGTTCCACATCAACCTTAAGTTATCCTTTGGGTGATTTTTGGCATTAATACTGACTTAAGCATCGGAGGATTGTTGGTTAAACCAATGACCAACCGCTAACGAATGATGTGTCGCAAGATCACACGGTCGCATAAGCACGAGTCAATAGCTACGACAAAGCAAACTCGATGATCAAGAAAGTCGCAAGTCTTACGACTCTGAGTCTAGGACTTAGAGAAGTGTAAAAAAGCCTCAGTCGCAGGAACTCTGGCCTCGGTCGCACGAACTTTGTAAAATGCCTTAGTCGCATGGCTTATATATTGATTAAATGTTAACTAAAGATTCTATCGTATGATCTATGTTATCCAATGATTTCTTACATGTTTTATTTCATTATCGCGTGATTAGTATGTTATCGCAAGTTATCGATAAACTGATACAAAATTCGTGTGATAAATAAGACATTCGGCAAAAGAATCATAAGACAAAATTGTATTTTATTTCCAAACTTACAAGTAGTAAGGTGCGACCACCAACGGTCAAAATGATACAATCGCTCAATTGCATATGGGGCTGAATGCTGCTCGAATTTAGATCAACGCCTTAAGTGAACAAAAACGAAAGGAAACCGAAGAAATTGCTTCCCTGAGGAATCCAGCAGTAGGCAATTCGTTTGGACCTCAAAACGGTCCAAGATCTCCTTTTGGTGCACCTTTCGTAAGACCACCTCTTCAGGCTGGTCCAAGGGCATTAGTCAACGTTCCTTTCTCAGGGCAACTTCCTCCGCAACACATAAGGCCACCTCCGTGGTACAATGGGGCTATGCCTTGTCACATCCCAACAATACCATGGCCGATAATGACGATTCCCATGAACTTTCCTTTCAATGGGGAAACTGAAGGTTCGTCGTACAAGAATGGTTTCCATACGACAGTCAGCATGACATCTCAAGATTCAGGAGTTATCCCTCCAGTCACCACCGTGCTCAATCAAGACGGCCCCAATGCTCGACGGTTAAGACTTCTGGAAGAACAGAACGAAACGATGTTGTCGCTACTCTCAAAATTACCTGGCTCTGCCGTCCCCGTCGACGTTGAGCCCCGCTCAGGATTTCAAGCGTCTCCTTTTGTCGACGAAATCGAAACTGTTGGTGTCCCAAAAAAGTACAGTATTAACTTTTACGCCCAAGTATTCAAGGATAATCGACCCGACAGAACACATTTCCCAATACATACAATTGATGTGGATTGCGTCAATACCACATCAATACCAAGAAGTCTACATGTGCAAGAGTTTTGGTGCAACCCTTTCAGGAGTTTCTCTACAATGGTTGATCAACCTCAAGCCCAGGTGCATCGGCAACTTTGCTGAATTGGTCAACCAGTTTCCACAACAGTTCGCCAGTAGTCGCAAGATGGAGGAGTAGACTAGTGACTTGTATTACGTCACTCAGAAAGCTAGAGAGTCCATCCACAGTTACTTTAATCGTTTCAATGCAGAAATGATCAGTATCCGAAACTGCAATGTCAAACCCGCAATCGAGGCCTACAAGCGAGGTCTTGACGACGACAATTCAGGATTGTACACCGATCTTATGAAATACCCCCCAGAAAGGTTATACAAGTTGGTCCTAAAGGGTTATACAAGTTTGTATAGGGGGGTTGAATACAAACACAAGATTTTTATCTTTCTAAATTTTTTATTGATATAATCAAACAATTTACAGTTTGTTGCGGAATAAGATTAAGTGTAAAACCTAACCTAAACAAACTATGAGAATCACACAGATTTCTTGCACTAGAAAAGATAGAAAGGAGTTAAGAAAACTAAGAGTAATTTTCTTAAGGCACTAAGAGATCAGGGATTGAATAGCAAGCCATCAGAGTGAAGGCTAAACTTCTATTTATACTACATGCATTAAATGCATGTCCGTACAACTTTACACATGGTGTTAATGCCAAGAATTGCACCAAAGGGACAACTTAAGGTCGATGTGGACTTAAACAACTAAAGAAAAAATCTTTCGACTAGATGTGCGACGAGGATAAAAATAAAGAAACAAGGGATTTGATGACGCAGGAAAAACCTCAAACGAGGAAAAAACATGCGGACGACAGTGGGTGTCGTCGCTATACTATGGTCACCAATCAGAGGCGATGTCCTTGGATACTGGTGTCGATCGTACAGTGATTACAATACAGATGAAGGAAATGCTTCGAAATGTAAAGTACAAGTGTTTGAACGTAAAAACAGGTGTTTGTCGTGTATGAATACAAAGTGTAAACTGCTGGTCGAGGGCTATTGTCGTGCGCCGAGAGTGACTTCTTCGGGAGAAAGTTCTTCACTTCGGGTGTTCTTTGAGTTCGCCGTATGATTTCAGAGTTTAGTGATACATTGGTGTGTGTCTTGTGATTCTTTTGTGTTCCGTCTCCTGGAATGAAGATTTAGCTTTATATTTATAGTCTTTGGGAGCTTTAATTAGCTCATTAAAGGCTTTAATGGCTTGTTGTAACGGTCGCTGTCTTCTTTAATGCTGTTAATGGCTGTTAATGACTTCGTCGGTTACAGCCGTTGTTCATTAAGAGTGTTGACTCCTGCATTTTTGATCAAACAAAAGTAAGAGTAAGGTTATATGTCAGTCAGCCGAGGTCGCATGATCTTATGCGACGGTCGTGCGGAGCGGGCGACGTCGAGGTCGAGTGTCGTAAGGTAAAAGACTTTCGATTAAGAGATAAAGTACTATGATTTTACCTTCGTCGCAGAAAAAGGATTAAGGGGTTTCCTTACCTTGGTCGTGGTTACAACGTGCAACACGCGTCGTGCGATGTGTGACGTGCGATCATTAGACGTAAGACGACTATTGATCTAATATGTCTTTTAATACCCGATTAGTGTGTGTCGGGGATATAGTAATAATGGGTACCACCTTTGTCGACCGGGGTTATGTCTTTTGTAGATATTGTGATTCGTGGGTCATGTTGAGGGTGTGATTTTTTACCCAAACAGTTAGCCCCCCGAGATCTGAATTTCAAAGCCATTGGAACTTCAGATCTCGCACTAAAGTAAAATGCGTTGCTACGGAGACGTGTTACTTTTGCTATGATCATCATAGGAAACTGACTTGGTCAGCCAAAGAAGGCGACGCAAGTTGCGCTTGCCTTTCGAGGCCGGGAAAGGAGAAAGAATGCCCCGACAGCTGGGTCGGGAATCTTGAAGAAGACTAGGACGGTAGTCCTGTAGGAACCGTCTTCGAGGGCTGACATTTTGTCGAGAGTTGTCACGCCTAAGGAGGCGAGGGCGTCATCCAGCCGTTCTGGCGCGATGGACGCGATACTAGCAAGTTCGGCGCTTTCGGCGACAGTGACGAAGCTAGTGTCCAAGGTGTTGTCCCCAGCATCTGCCGACAAGGGGGACGGGTCATCGGCCGATGGTGTCCTAGACGGGACGACGTTGTTGGTGTCCTAGACGGGACGACGTTGTTGGTGTCCTAGACAGGACGACGTTGTTGGTGTCCTAGACGGGACGACGTAGTTTCCTCATCTGAGGAAATATTTGCTCCCATCTTTCAGGGAACGTTTTTCCTATCGAGGAGAGAGGGGCCCATGTCGACGGATTGGCGTTCTCGGTCGACGTGGTCCTGTGATCTGGCGTTCACAGCCGATATGGTCGTTAGAGACATATGTTCTGGCGCTTACATCCGATATGGTCGTGAGAGACCTTCGATCTGGCGTTTCGAGCCGATATGGTCATTAAAGACCTATGGTCTGGCGCTTACAGCCGATATGGTCGTGAGAGACCTTTGATCTGGCGTTTCGAGCCGATATGGTCGTTATAGACCTATGTTACGTTGTGTAAGTTTTGCTTTAGCGATAATCGGTAAAAAGTTTACCTTTCTTTTGAACCTGAGTATTATTTCGACTCATACATGTCATGGACATATGTAATGTCGACTGTAAAAATTCTTTAAGTACAAAGAGTCGTGCGACTTGGGCATCCATTGTAATACGACGATTAGAACATAAGTCATAAGACTTTCGTATAAGAAAACATAAGCGCATGCGATCAAAGCATTCATTCAGAACATGAATTTATTCTTAGTTAAAGAACTTAGACTGTGGGGTCGCTTAGACCTTATGATCGTGTGATTTGATCATATGATGAACTTGAACCATGTGTTCCTGCGAAAGGATAATCAAGTCATAGACCTGATCGTTTATGTCGTACGATCCTGTGAAAGTGTACTAAAGTCGTACGATAGACTTAGTAATATATATCGTGCGAGACTAAAGTCGTATAGTAGACTCGGCAACTAATGTCGTGCGACCCTGCGATAAAACAATGTCAAAGGTTGGTCGTTGGCTAACCAACGACCCTCCGATGCTTAAGTCAGTAATCGTCGTGATGAGAAAAAATCGTATGAAAGAAGGAAAAGGATTTAGAAGAAATACCTTTTCAGATGCGTCGCACTCCAGCTGCGTTGGATATCTCGTCCGTCGAGGGTTTGGAGCCGATAGGTACCTTTATCTACGACTTCTGAGGTACGATAAGGGCCTTCCCACTTGGTGAAAAAGTTTACCTGGATTAAGCTCTTGAGTGCTTTGCAACACTCGTCGGAGGACAGAGTCGCCTTCTTGAAAGACTTTTGCTTGTGATTATACGGTTAATCTTGCGACTTGCCTTTATTGGCAATCATGAGATAAAAATGTGCGAGTCGCACTTATTCGCTACTTTTGTGATTTGACATGCGTCTTACCATGACTGGTGATTGTGAGATTCAATGTACAAGTTTTCTTTATTGACAACATATGTCATGACTAGCGATCATGAAATTTCAACATGTGAGTCACTTTTTCTGGCGACCGAGAATTTCAACCTGCGTTTGCTATGACTGGCGATCATAAGATTTAAAACGTGGGTCGTTTCTTATCGACGACTATAAATCGTAACCTGCGATATAAGTCCTACAGACTTTTGTTTCTTACGATATAAATCGTAAGACATGTATTTAAATCGTAGAGACATTTATTTCTCGCGATATAAATCGTAAGATGTATGTTTATATGATCTTGCGATCCTGCAATATAAAATTGGGGGTGGTTGTTGGTTTGGACCAATGATCTTTTGATGCTTAAATCAATGATCATATATTAGATCAAAATAATTAAACGATGAAAATATACTTAGAGTATATATATATATCGATTTGTTCTAAGTAAGACGTCACAGTTACCGTAACATGGAGTCGATAAACGCCTTTTACCGAAGATTTTCAAAACCAAACGTGGTATTTTTCAGTTTGTGACGGGTGTTCCGAGCCCCCGAGTCCCTTGGATGATGTGATACATGTGATACTTTGATGGAGCATTTTTTTTATCAGGGCTTGATTCTGGCTTCGAGCCGTATTCAATTCTGGTTGAAGTTGAATCGGGGGATCTTGAAGATTTGCCATGTACCTGAATGCAACAAAAACATTGCAAGATCGTTAGTAGAAACGCACGTTCATCGAAGATTTTCTCTAGATGTAGTCCCACGGATGGCGCCAAACTGTTAATGCCAAAAATCGCACCAAAGGGACAACTTAAGGTCGATGTGGACTTAAACAACTAAAGAAAGAATCTTTCGACGAGATGTGCGACGAGGATAAAAATAAAGAAACAAGGGATTTGATGACGCAGGAAAAACCTCAAACGAGAAAAAAACCTGCGGACGACAGTGGGTGTCGTCGCTATACTATGGTCGCCAATCAGGGGCGATGTCCTTGGATACTGGTGTCGATCGTACAGTGATTACAATACAGATGAAAGAAATGCTTCGAAATGTAAAGTACAAGTGTTTGAACGTAAAAATAGGTGTTTGTCGTGTGTGAATACAAAGTGTAAACTGCTGGTCGAGGGCTGTTGTCGTGCGCCGAGAATGACTTCTTCGGGAGAAAGTTCTTCACTTCGGGTGTTCTTGAGTTCGCCGTATGATTTCAGAGTTTAGTGATACATTAGTGTGTGTCTTGTGATTCTTTTGTGTTCCGTCTCCTGGAATGAAGATTTATGGCTTGTTGTAACGGTCGTCGTCTTCTTTAATGCTGTTAATGGCTGTTAATGACTTCGTCGGTTATAGACGTTGTTCATTAAGAGTGTTGACTCCTGCATTAAAGATCAAACAAATGTAACAGTAAGGTTATATGTCAGTCAGCCGAGGTCGCATGATCTTATGCGACGGTCGTGCGGAGCGGGCGACGTCGAAGTCGAGTGTCGTAAGGTAAAAGAGTTTCGATTAAGAGATAAAGTACTATGATTTTACCTTCGTCGCGAAAAAAGGATTAAGGGGTTTCCTTACCTTGGTCGTGGTTACGACGTGCGACACGTGTCGTGCGACGCGTGACGTGCGATCATTAGACGTAAGACGACTATTGATCTAATATGTCTTTTAATACCCGATTAGTGTGTGTCGGGGATATAGTAATAATGGGTACCACCTTTGTCGACCGGGGGTATGTCTTTTGTAGATATTGTGGTTTGTGGGTCATGTTGAGGGTGTGATTTTTTACCCAAACACATGGTAGCACTTGGTTGGTTGCATGGATTTGACTTTAGCATACATGCTCTTGGCCGCATGATAAACAATGTAGTTGGTAGAGTGGTTTGTATGATTCTGGACAAAGGGATGTCCTTCTGACAAATCGTACTAAAGCGTGCAACGAGATAAGACAAAAGTAACTTGTAGAACAGGCTTTATGATCAGCATTCGCTGAATTGATCTTTATCAGGGAATGATAAAGTTCATCTCTCGCTGAAGTCTTCTACTTGAAACTTCACGTGAAATTGACAAGTCTTGTCTTCGCTGATATCCGCATCAGGTCACTAGTAGACTTAGTCACTGGTTCGTCAGCTTGGTCTTCCATTTCATCTTTGAACTCTGTTGTCGCGAATCTTGTCTCTAGGGATCATAAGAAAACAATTACATGATGAGTACTCATCGATCATCAGCGAGACTGAACAGGCTCAGGTCTCACTGATGTACAGTTATCGCTGAAGTAATTTAAAGGACAAGTGTATTCCATCAGCGATACTAAACAGACTTAGTATATTTTCTTAGGGGATGAAACACTTATACATATATTTTACTAACAATTTTCACTAAGTGATTGTAAGGGTCATTATCAAATCACTGAAGGGTTTGGATCAACAACCTCCCTCTATTTGATGATGACAAAGCAATAAAGGAAAATTGTTATGTTAAAACATAAGGATAAAGAGGACTCATAAATACGTGTCCCATTTACTGTTTTCATGGATCTTTTTAAGTATTTATGGAGTAAAGTACTTCACTGAATTTTTTTCATTACTTCATAAATACAAGATTACAAGGGAAGTTGAAAAATTACAAGTACAGTGAAAAAATTTACATGTACAAAAAGTTATCATCTAATAAGATAGAAGAATACAAGAGTGATCCTATCAGTTATTCAGGTTCTTCCTTGACAAGAAGTTCATCAAGGGTGCCAGTCTTTGGAATCATCCAGTCAGGGACTTGTACTCCATGTTCCCTTCTTCGTTGGGCTTTGCGGTAAATCCGGGGGTTCATGAAGGTTCTAAGCCAAGAGCGATCACACCAATATATTAGGTCTTTGAGTTGTTCGATTGGAGCGATGGGTAACTCTGACCAGCGTTGGAAGCACTTGCGACCGGTGTATTCTAGAAAGAAAATGCCAAGGGGTTCACTTACAACTTTTGCAGCTTCAAATTCTTCCCCAGGTGGCAGTGATACATTGAGGACTGACAGATCAGCATTGGGACCGAGCACTACTTCACGAGAAAATTCAATACTTGTATCGTTCCGTATAGCAGGCTCTGAAGATGATGCAACTTTCTTTTTCTTTGAGGGACGTTGGTTTTGATGAAGTGCTGGAGGAAGAGGAAATTCGACCACTGGGGATACTTGATTAATCAGCTTATTGATGAATCTTTCTACTACAGGCTTATAACTTGATCGAGATCACTGAATTGCAACCCGAATCTCCAACCATTCACCTTGTCCAAAGTGTTCAACGGCAAAAAGGTAGCAGGTCTTATAATCTCCATTTTCTCTGATCGTTGTGACTTCTATCACTGAAAGACCTTTGACAGTTTTCCCTTTCAGGTTTACATTTTTTATACGGCTTGGTATACTCTTGAAGTGAACTTTCTTTTTACACCAGGCCACAGTGGTGTCGCTGACTTTAGCCCTGCTTTTTCTTCTTCTCACCAGCCTCTTTTAGCAATTCTTGCGGGACTCTGAGGGGAAATTTATTAAGCTGACGATCCTTCACTGAACGTTGGGAAATTTTAAGAGCAAAAACTTTGTCATTGAGCTCGTTCTTCTATTGTTCAGCTAGGAGGTTTTCAGATTTGAGACTTTCAGCAAATTCCTCAGAAGTCAGACAGCTGAAATAGGGAGGGATGAGTCGTTGACTTTCCAGTTGTTGAATCATAGTTGCTTTACTTCTATATTCTTTATCTTCTGACCGCTGAGGAGGCAGAGAAGGTTTTCTTGGATGTAAAAGAAGCTCTTGTTCTTCATTTGCTTGTTCATCAGTCTCGTTTAAGATAAGGACCGGGGTTATTTGTTGTTCATCAGCTCTGATGGCTGGGATTATTTGTAAAGGAGGTGAAGGAACTTGAGCGGTATCCTGAAACAAAAAGATCATATGAGTTAGATCTTTTCAGGGTTTAAAAAGATATATAAAGAAATGGATAAGTGTTTAGAGGTTTTAGGGTATGAAGGATAGAAGTGGAGAAGGGAAGAAAAAGTAGCATACCTGGCAAGTTGGCTTCTTGAGGATAATTGTCATGTTGCCTTTAGTGGCAAGGCCCTTTTGCTTGCCAGAGGTATTCTTTGCAGGAGACTTACGAGTCGTCTCCCCTGCTTCATTTATTGAGATCCCCTTCTGAGCAGGGACCTTGATGACGGTGGGCTTAAACCAGTAGGGGGTGTCATCATCATCATCTTCATCATCATCCTTGGGATCAGGATGAGCTGAAGGTTCTTCTTCAGAGATCTCCACCTCTTCTTCCTCTTCTTCTTCCTCTTCTTCTTCCTCTTCATCAGAGGGTATATCTACTCGTTCATGTTCTTGAGGAGAGAAGGGTGGAGTGGGGGCTTTGTCGTCTTCGCCTTTCTCACCCTCAAATTAAGAGGGGTCTTCAGCGGTTCCCCCTTAATATTTTCCTCCCACTCAACATTTAGAGGGAGGCCATCATCATTCTTCTCCCCTTCTCCATCTAAATGGGGGGAGGTATTAGCGTTAGCAGCAGCAACAACGTCTTCAAGAACCCTGTCCTCTTGGCTAGGGTTCCTTGAAGCTGAGGCCATTAACTTCTCAACTTTGTCCACCCTGTCTTCCAGGCCTAGGAGGAGAGAAGTAGCCTTGCTGACGAAGTCCATTGTCATCTCAAGAAAATTTTTATCAGTTTTACTGAAGAAGGAGTCAGGGACTGTTGGGGCTTCCATCCGTTCCAGGATCTTGGTGAGCAGCATGTTGGATTGAGTGACCTTTGAAGAAAGGCTGCTCACCTCACCTTGGAGGTTTGAGACGGTGGAGTTCAGGGTCCCGACCACACCGCTGAGATTGGTGAAGTGGGAGGAGAGGTTCTTGTAATCGGCGGAGATGGTGGCGACCTCTGATTGTAAGGCCTGGAGCGCTGAAGTATTGTTGTTGAGGGCTTGCTCCAGGTTCTTCAATCCCTTTGCAGATATGAAAGATGTTTGTTGGCTTTGTCTACAAGGGTAGTGTAAAGCCCGTATCCTGGTATGTAATTTCTTTTATTAATTCTTTTTTTTAAGTTTTATTTAACGTGGTTTCCATTAACGGGGTTAGTCGAGTCGGACCAATTTGTTAACATAGGGTCAATGTAGTGTAGGTTGAGAGTTAAGGACTAGTTGAGGGGCTAAAATGGGGCAAAGCCCAAACTTGTATGGGGTACGGCCCCAAGGACCGACCTTTCCCCTCCCTTGTGCGGTTTTCCCCTTCCCAATTGTTAGCAACCCTAAGATTGCTTTCCCCCTCCCCTTTTGTTGTGTTCGGCCGAGAAGAGAAGAGAGAGAGAGAGAGAAAACGAAGAGAGAGAGAGAGAGAGAGAAACCGAGAGAGAAAGAGAGCGAGAGTCGAGAGGAGGAAGAAGGTGATCTCCGGCGTGAGAGAACCACCGTCGGGTTCGGTCGGAAAAGTAGAGGAAGAGGGTCGGGTTAAGGTAAGTGTTCCGTTCGTCTAAATTGATGTTCTCTTCGTCGGAAAAATGTAAACCGCCACCACCACCGCCGCAGCCACGGCTGCCGGCGGTGGGGCCGCCGCTGCACGCCGCCGTGGTGACTGCAGGGGGGTGCGTGTGTGTGCGGGTGTGTGGGTGTGTGCGGGTGTGAGGTTGCGGGTGAGTCGGGATGGGTGGTGTTGGGAGGTTTCGCCGGAGGGTGTTACCGTAACCACCGTCGCCGCCGCCAGCCACCACCACCGCCGGAGGCGGCAGTGGGTGGTGCACGGCTGTTGTCCAGCCTAGTATGACCTTTCTCCAGTAAGCTTTTAGGCTTTTCGGGTCTGTTTGGGTTAAGCCATGACTTAATGGATTAATAATCAAAAGTTATCATTTCATGTGAATTGTATAGTTTCTGCCACTGTTTTGTAAAAGCCATAACTTATTCTAGGAACATCGTATTGGGGTGAAATCAGTGTCAAAATCTTCCATTCTGAGTCTAGTAAGTTTCATATGTTTTACGGAAAAACCAGTTCGGAACATAGCTAGTGTCAAATTGCCGTTTTGTACTGAAAGGTCCTGTTTTTCGCTGTTCTGCAAGTCGGTTTTGTAAAATCCATATTAAATTGTAGAAAAATCGTTAGAGCGCGTGCGATATGTCCCTGGAACCCTAAGACATGGGAATTTGTGATTATGGAATAATATTTCTGGATTTATCAGTTTATAAGGGGTTAAACAGGTCCCAAACAGACCCGTGTTTTTAGAGTAAAAGCTGGATTATGTAGTTTATAATTTAGTAGTCGTGGTTTTGGGTTGGGGCTTCACTTTGACTTTTGTTAACACTTATTTAGGTGGAAAAAGGTGAGTTGGTGTTGGCGGGCTCGTATTGCTGTTTGTGAATATCTGCGTTGCTTATCGAGGTGAGTTCTCTCACTGCGTAGGATAGGGGTTATACGTGCATTACTGTAGCTCGTGTGTGCTAGCTAATTTTGTTGTGTGTGGTACTAGTCTGTGTAGTGTCTAGTATGGACTTTGGGTGTGGTATAAAACTCGGGGAGACCGAGGACTCGGGGAGACCGAGGAATACGTATACGGGTGTCGTAAAACTCGGGGAGACCGAGAAATACGTATACGGGTGTCGTACAACTCTTGGAGACCGAGGAATACGACATGGTGTTGTATGAGATCGGGGAGACCGATAGTTATATATGTACAGTTGTTGTTGCATGAGTTTTCCTGTTTAGGATATGTTCTTGAACTGGCATGTGTGGATTAATTGTAATTATCTATGGTTAGGGGTAGTGTTCATATGATTGCTACCCTATGTTGGTGTTTGAATTCACTAAGCTTCGTGCTTACTCTTTCCCTACAAATTACTGTTTCAGGTGCGAGTGACAGCAAGGCTTGACGGTACACACTGACGCGTTGAGAAGATCTTTGTTATTATTTATTCTGAGATCTAAGTTTAGAATTATTACATTTTCCGCTGTGTTAGTTTGGATTGGTTGTTTAACTTAACGGTTTTTGGTGAAACGTTTATTTGAGTCTAAACATTTATGGTTTTATTTAATAAAATGGTATTTTTAAAAGTTAAAATTTATTGTAATTTTTGGGACGTTACAACTTGGTATCAGAGCACAGCTTGAGCGAATCAAATACATTTTGGTGTGTTTGATCTCAAGTTTGCGGCTGTAGAACTTTCTTTAAAATTTTTGGAAAATAAAAGGAAGGAGAATGCGTTTGAGAAACGGTGATCGAGGGCGCAGTGTGTACAGTCAGCCGGAGCCAAAGTGAAAGGTACAGTACTTAGTGTATTTATCGCTTTCTAGATCATAGGGTATGCATGCTAGATTGCCTATGTGGTTTACACTGTACTGTATGATGATTGCTTGCTAGTGGGAATTAATGCTAGTTATAATAGGTTGTTAAGCGAAGGCCCTATAGGTTGTATGCAGTAAGAATCATATAGCCTTAGAATATTTGATTTAGTTCTATTGCGCAGCTCTTGTTTGAGTCCAACAGTTCTAGGATAGAATCTTGTATTCGAATGTCTATTTGATTCACGCTGCATGCGACTGGGTATTCGCAAGACAACTCGTTATGGCTAATAGGGATTCCGTTGTAGCAAGGGTAGTGGGATGAGATGAAATTCCTAGTGAGCTGGGAAGAGTGTTTACATATGAGTAAGTATGCTAGATTGCTTTCTAGAACCTAGGAGTATGTATGCTAGATTGCTTGGTGCTTATTACACTGTACTGCATGTTTGTTGCTTGCTAATAGGAGTTTATGCTAGCCTTGATAGGTTGCTAAGTGAATGCACTATAGGTTGTATGCGGTAGGAACCGAATAGCCTTAGAATGTCGGATTTAGTTCTATTGCGCAGCTCTTGTTTGAGTCCAACCGTTGTAGGATAGAATCTTATATTCGAATGTCTATCTGGTTATACATTGTGTGCGACTGTGCATTCGCGAGGCGACTCGTCATGACTAGTGGGGATTTCGTCATAGCAAGGGTAGAGGAATTCGGTGGAATTCCTTGGGAGCTAGGAATAGTGTGTACATATGCCGGTGCGGGCATATGTGTATAGTTTTTCGGCAAGGAACTACTTGGACACATCGGATGGAACTCGGAACGAGTGATGATAGGTGTGGAAGGTAGTAGTAGAGCTCCTACTATCGGAAACACAGGATCAGTGCTCGAGTCGGGGAAAGTCACGAGGAATCCAAGGAGTAGAGCGTGAGCGTTGTTAGTGTGAGTTATTATGTGCTAATAACTCGTTGTAATATCTACCCAGAATAGCCATCACAAGGAGGAACAACAATAGTGAACCTACTAGTACCGGTGTGTACTTGATTTGCTTGAGGAGATGATCGTTGGGGTAGTGATGAAGGTTCTAAACTAGTAGTCGTTGGAATAGAAGGGCAATTCTAGTATTAATCCCTTGGAGTGACGATAAGGATGAGGTTTGTTTTAAGTAGGCCATTTCGGGTCAAGATTGATGATTGTGCTAGAATCATGGGCTTATGGAGCCGACTTTGAATTGAGGAAAAACCGTAAGGATTATTGGACGTAATTTCCCAACTTGCCTAAGAGGTGTAAATGTCCGGATGACGTTAGTGGACCGGAGAGATTTGGAGGAGTAGGAGTCGAGGCGTAGAATGCCGACTAAGTCATGCACAAAGTTTGATTTTGAAATAGATAGCATTAACAAATTCTTGTGTTTCAAATCCTTTTATGGATGGTGTTTTGGAATTTTGGGAAATGTTCAGCACACACACAAGATTTTGAATTATGGTTTTGAAAGTGCATGAAATCGTTTTATCACGGTAGTTGCAAACTTTGTTTGAATTTGTTTTATTTTGCTATTTCCCAACGGTTCTTGCGGGCAAGATGATATCTGTGTTTTATGGTGTTTAAAATGTTGGCCAAGTGACTACAGCTTGTGACTTTAACATTGGAACTCCTCCACATATGTTAGAGTTGAGACGGAAAGTTACATTCCACGATGTCTGTATAAAACTTTTTGAGTGATTTGGTTAAAATAAGTTTTGTTTTACGGCATGTTGAGTCGTGTAGGTTTAATTTCACGAGGTACATATCTTAATTGTTTATGTGACCATTTGGGGAAATCTTGGAAATCAATTTAAAAAACCCCACCTTTTGAGATTTTATGAGGTTTAGTCGATATTTTCAAAATGATAGAAGCGGATTGGTTTCTATCTTTAAGTTTGAAACTTGCACGAGACAGTTGTGTTTTAACAAAAATATATTTGTAAACCGTTTCATCGTTTTGTATGACTAGCCGACGCGCGTAAAAATTTGTTGGTGAACCCTGTGCCACGACATTTTATGTTTAAAAAGAGAAATTTTGGGGTCAAACGTCGTGGAACTGATTTTGAAATTATGTGCACACTTTTGTCGCACCCTGTGTAAGGTCGAGCGGTTACTTTAAGTACATGTCATGAGTCAATCCATACTAGAACCGTGACGGTTCATTTTTAAAGAAATTAATTATTTCGCTTTGCGTTTTATGAGTAAACTGAGCTGCAATGGAATGATTTTCAACATGATTTTCATATGTGGGACGAGCGTGTCCATTTTTGTGTAACTACCAACCTGGTAATAGTAGTTTTGTTGCATACGATCTTTTTGAAATGAAAAATCTTGACGTTGAAAATATTTTGTAAATGATTTTGTAAACCATTTGGGAAATGCGCTTTTAAGTGTTATGTGTCACTTTGAGAATTTAAAGAGTGTGAGTCCTTTTGGAAAACTCTTTTGTTTAACCCGTGTTGAGTTTGGGATTAATGTTGATTTTAGAGTATTGTTTGCTTAAACTTTATTTAAACGCGTTTTGACCGACGTATGGGTCTAGCAAGCGTGGAGCATTTTGCTCGGTCTTGACTTTGAGATAGTCACGGGTCAATTGCACGGTTTAAATGGCTCGATGGGGAGTCTTGTTGATGGGTTGTTTTGTTTCACAGTTTTGCACTTATTGCACGTTGAGCATTTACATGTTGGGTGAGTGAGTCATTCCGGGATAGGCATGTTGTTGGTAGACTGTTTTGCATTGGATCCTTGGTCACGTCAGTCAGTCGTTCGTAATGGTCGGTTGGGTATCTCGGGGTGGGACTCCGGTATTCATGTGTTATGACCTTGACTTTCCAGTAGGCACTGGGAGGATATAGTCTTGGGCACTTACCTGGGAGGTAGTTCCGATATGCGGGCCTTGAGACGTACCTGGGAGGTAGACGTTAAGGTGTATCTTGATACGGTGTAACTAGGCTTCTTAGAGCGAGCGTGGAGGATAAGCAGACGGTGGAAGGTTGGGTATTCCACGCGTGTTGGTATTGTAGGCCGAATAGTATCGGTTAAGGGAATGATGCCCTTTGTAATTAAGAGCATAAATGCGCAGTAACCTTGTTGAGGTAAGTAGTATATTTAGGTGTCGACTTTTGGGCTTGAGGCCAAACACCTTTAGTGTAATCGGAGAATTGTAGCCGATTGTAAGGTAATTATGGTAATGGTAGTAGTAACCCTGAGATGCTTAATTGTGGTGAATGTTTATGGTGGAATGACCTTCGTGGGTGATTTTAAATTTACTGGTTTGATAATTCGTGTGAAATAAATTTTGGGAGTCTAGTAGAACTCGTGGAAGTTAATCGACAGTTTATGATAGGAATGATCGAATTCGAGTATCCTGTAGGGTATATTGGTGAGCACCTGTAGAATGGTTAGAGCTTGAAAGTTGAATCGGGATGTATGGAACATCTAAGGTTGGGAGGCAACCGAAGTCGTTTGACTAGGAATGAATCCAGTTGTTGGGGTGTTCTTCCGATCATAATTTCAGTGTCCTTGAAGGAGTTTTGTTAGTAAGAAAAGTATTCGAGAAATTCTAGACGGGGTGAGAAATTTAGATTCTAGTTGAGGAAGGTCCAGTGGCAGCACCGAAGGGGTTCGAGTGGACGTGGGAACCCGAAGCGGAGATGCGCGAGAACTATCCCGAGTTATTCGCCGGTCTAGACTTCGAGGACGAAGTCTAATCCAAGTGGGGGAGAGTTGTAAAGCCCGTATCCCGGTATGTAATTTCTTTTATTAATTTTTTTTTTAAGTTTTATTTAACGTGGTTTCCATTAACGGGGTTAGTCGAGTCGGACCAATTTGTTAACATAGGGTCAATGTAGTGTAGGTTGAGAGTTAGGGACTAGTTGAGGGGCTAAAATGGGGCAAAGCCCAAACTTGTATGGGGTACGGCCCCAAGGACCGACCTTCCCCCTCCCTTGTGCGGTTTTCCCCTTCCCAATTGTTAGCAACCCTAAGATTGCTTTCCCCCTCCCCTTTTGTTATGTTGGCCGAGAAGAGAAGAGAGAGAGAGAGAAAACGAAGAGAGAGAGAGAGAGAGAAACCGAGAGAGAAAGAGAGCGAGAGTCGAGAGGAGGAAGAAGGTGATCGCCGGCGTGAGAGAACCACCGTCGGGTTCGGTCGGAAAAGTAGAGGAATAGGGTCGCGTTAAGGTAAGTGTTCCGTTCGTCTAAATTGATGTTCTCTTCGTCGGAAAAATGTAAACCGCCACCACCACCGCCGCAACCACGGCTGCCGGCGGTGGGGCCACCGCTGCACGCCGCCGTGGTGACTGCAGGGGGGTGCATGTGTGTGTGGGTGTGTGGGTGTGTGCGGGTGTGAGGTTGCGGGTGAGTCGGGATGGGTGGTGTTGGGAGGTTTCGCCGGAGGGTGTTACCGTAACCACCGTCGCCGCCGCCAGCCACCACCACCGCCGGAGGCGGCAGTGGGTGGTGCACGGCTGTTGTCCAGCCTAGTATGACCTTTCTCCAGTAAGCTTTTAGGCTTTTTGGGTCTGTTTGGGTTAAGCCATGACTTAATGGATTAATAATCAATAGTTATCATTTCATGTGAATTGTATAGTTTCTGCCACTGTTTTGTAAAAGACATAACTTATTCTAGAAACATCGTATTGGGGTGAAATAAGTGCCAAAATCTTCCATTCTGAGTCTAGTAAGTTTCATATGTTTTACGGAAAAACCAGTTCGGACCATAGCTAGTGTCAAATTGATGTTGTGTACTTAAAGGTCCTGTTTTTCGCTGTTCTGCAAGTCGGTTTTGTAAAATCCATATTAAATTGTAGAAAAATCGTTAGAGCGCGTGCGATATGTCCCTGGAACCCTAAGACATGGGAATTTGTGATTATGGAATAATATTTCTGGATTTATCAGTTTATAAGGGGTTAAACAGGTCACGAACAGACCTGTGTTTTTAGAGTAAAAGCTGGATTTTGTAATTTATAATTTAGTAGTCGTGGTTTGGGTTGGGGCTTCACTTTGACTTTTGTTAACACTTATTTAGGTGGAAAAAGGTGAGTTGGTGTTGGCGGGATCGTATTGCTGTTTGTGGATATCTGCGTTGCTTATCGAGGTGAGTTCTCTCACTGCGTAGGATAGGGGTTATACGTGCATTACTGTAGCTCGTGTGTGCTAGATAATTTTGTTGTGTGTGGTACTAGTCTGTGTAGTGTCTAGTATGGACTTTGGGTGTCGTATAAAACTCGGGGAGACCGAGGACTCGGGGAGACCGAGGAATACGTATACGGGTGTCGTAAAACTCGGGGAGACCGAGAAATACGTATACGGGTGTCGTACAACTCGGGGAGACCGAGGAATACGTACATGGTGTTGTATGAGATCGGGGAGACCGATAGTTATATATGTACAGTTGTTGTTGCATGAGTTTGCATGTTTAGGATATGTTCTTGAACTGGCATGTGTGGATTAATTGTAATTATCTATGGTTAGGGGTAGTGTTCATATGATTGCTACCCTATGTTGGTGTTTGAATTCACTAAGCTTCGTGCTTACTCTTTCCCTACAAATTACTGTTTCAGGTGCGAGTGGCAGCAAGGCGTGACGGTACACACTGGCGCGTTGAGAAGATCTTTGTTATTATTTATTCTGAGATCTAAGTTTAGAATTATTACATTTTCCGCTGTGTTAGTTTGGATTGGTTGTTTAACTTAACGGTTTTTGGTGAAACGTTTATTTGAGTCTAAACTTTTATGGTTTTATTTAATAAAATGGTATTTTTAAAAGTTAAAATTTATTGTAATTTTTGGGACGTTACATGTAGTGGTTACTTCCTTCAATGCCACCCCGGCGTCATTCATCGCTGATGTGTTGGTTTTCAAGTTGGTGGATAATTTATCCACTTTGTCAGTGACATCTTTGAGGGGATCACTGATGGTGCCCAAGTTAGGACCTGAAAAAGATAACAACTTATGAGCAAAGGAAAGCCCAAAAGAAGTAGGTGGTTGAGAAGGGATTAAGGGCATGTTTTGGATACCTGTAGGGTTGGAATAGTGGTAGAAGAACGTAACAGGTCTTGTAGAGTTTTTCCAAATCAAGTTTTGTAGCGTAGCGACGCTTGTATCCATATGTGAGAATGATGGAACCATGGGAGCAGTGCTGAAAGTAGAGATGACCATTGGAGGAGTTGAGGAAGCGATGGCTGAGATGGTGGTTGTTGCAGGTACAGCGCTGGCATCGCTGATAGAGACCTCCGTAACGCTTTGGGGCGCTGAGGATATTGGAGACGGCACCAGCAAAGTCTCAGAGAACTGAGTCCCTGAAATGGTTAATGGGGTAGGTGCAACAGATGTGGAGGAGCATTCCACGAAATTATCAAGTGTTGCCTGTGAAGAGGCAATCACTGATTCTTGAGCCTGTAAAGAATGAGGTTTCTCCTTAGAGGGATTCTTGGACTTATGGGTGCCAAGGGGGGTGGTAGACGGTTTCCTCTTTTTGGATGAGGTGGTGGTTGCAGGTTGGGTGCCAGTGGTGGGTTGCATCGTTGAAGTCGCGAAAGAAGTAGAAGAAGAAGGGCGGAGAAGAGAGAGTAGAGAAGAAAGACTTACCTCACTAGCGATCGGTTTGAAGTCGAGGACTTTGGGGCCGACCTGCGGGAGTTTGTAGTGTCCCTACTTAATATAGCTTTTCTCCAGCAGCATTTGGAGGATAGCAGAGATGAACTGTGGGTAGGGAACGGTCATGGAGTGTTCAGGTTTCTCAACCTTTTCCATGAGGTCTTCGAAGATTATGCGAGCGTAATCAACCTTCAGGCCTTTTAGGATAGAGTAGGCCATTGCAACCTGAGTCTTGGCGGCCTGATCAGTGGATCCTACCTTTGCCGTCATGCAGGATATGATATAGGCAAGGATGAAGTTGAGTACAGCTGGCATCTTGGCCTTGAGGATTTTTGTCAGCTTCTTATCGTCTTCGTCACTTCTCATCTTGTCCCATGAGTATTTCATGAGATCAAGGAAAACAATCAGCTCTTCCTCTCCTTCAGGGGTGTTTAGGTCAATGGGAGGGACAAAAGCGCATCCAGGGGGATTCAGGGCGGAACGGATCATTGCAGGAGTGATGGTGTCGTGACCAAATTCAGTTTGGAATCCAATGACACTGAATTCCTTTCTAGTCTTGGTTGAGATTTGGGTGGTAGGATCAGCGATGTACCAGAATTGTTGCAGGAGGTGGCGGTGTGCGGGAGGAGCGATTGTCATTGCAGTTGATAGAGGACATGTCTTCAAGAAGTTAACAGCTTCATTAAGGTGTGGGCTTGGTTTCTTCTTGGGAAAGTCAAGAAGAGCGCAGGGTTGGTTGCTAGGGTGATTTGTTGCAGTTCACCCTTCGTGTTTGCTGAGTTGATCATGGTTTCAGTAGTAGCAGCATTGGTAGCAGTGTTGGAGGCCATTTCTGAACAAGTGATAAAAAAAGATGAAGAAACTTCTTAAAATGGAAAAAGATTCCAAAAATAAGGGTTTTTGAGGTTTTAGGGTTTTTTTAGTTTCCTTTTTAGGGAAGAAAAGGTAAAAGAGGGTTTTTTAGTTTTGAAAAGGTTTAAAACTAGTGAAAAAGAAGTGTTTTCCAGTTTCCTTTTATGGAAAGGGATTATGGAAAAACGTAAGAGAAATAAGTTTAAGATTTTATTTTAAACTTAATAAAAAAATTGTATTTCAAGTTTTAGTTCATAGGATCATGAAGAAGATGATCTTATGTTTGAAAAACGTTTTGTTAGGACGATAAATGTCCTACATATTAGAAAGTTATATAAATAATTATAGTGATTAATTATTTATTGTAAAAGCCTTTAATTGTTAATTGGGCTTAATTTAAATTAATGGGCCATGGGCTTGAAGCTTAAGCCCTAGGTATATAAGGTTTAGTTTAAACCTAGTTTAGGTTAGATTAAAGAGAGAGAGCTTAGAAGAGTTAATCATTCTTATTCCACATAAACGTATTGTAAACTCTCTGAATGGTTCTTAACCTTTGAATGAAAGATATATGGATGATAAGTTGAAATCAATCTTGATTATTGCTTATTGATCATTGTTATTGTTGTTATTGCACTAATTTGGGATCCACACGTTTGTTTTGATCCTTAAGAACAAGGAATGTGATTAAAACAAGTTTAGAAAAACATTTAAGATGAGAAAAGATATGAAGAAATGAACCTGTTGTTTGAACGTTTGAAGATTCGAGTAGCAGGTTTTAGAAAAATTCCAAGAACAAGTATGCAAAGGTAATTTGTGCTTGAGAGAGTCTAGTGCGCGTAAAAGGTAAAAATATAAACATGAAGAGTTTATATAGTGAGAGTAGAGAGAGAAAGTGATGAGCGGGAAAAACACTCATCATGACCCGTGACACGTCCCACGAAGCTTATTGGACAAGAACTCGAAACGGGCGAACGTGTCAGACGGAAGGTCATGCCAGGGTTTATCCGTTTGATGACGTCACATAGAAAACTGTCTTTTTATTTTCAAAACGTTTCCCTGATAGATTTAGAAAACATCAGAGATGATTTTAAATGAAGATTCACTGAACATTTTGTTCAGAGATTAGATGATAAATAAGGAGATAGAGTTTTTTTATCACAAACATAATGCGTGACCATTGAAGAATTACTCTTCAAGGTTCAACATGCCAAGCTCGCTGATGAGAATATTGAATCTTGTCTCATCAAGAGGTTTGGTAAAAAAGATCAGCTAGCTGAAATATAATTCTTTTGTCAAATTTTAGCCATTTTTCTTCTTAAATCACCCATTCTTGGTCTTATTCCTAAAATTGAGCAAAAAGAGTGAATTACAGTTTTTATAAACCATTTAGTAGGTTTTTGCTGCACTTTCACAAAAATTCTGTAGTGACTTGGGGAGTGCCCACTCCGGATCCCACTGGCGTGCCAAGAAGAAGACAAATGAAAATCAAATCTTAGCATGGAAATCAGTCCTGGAAGAATAGAAGAGTTGATGGAAGCAGAAGCATGGGAGAAAAGCAAACAAGCCTGTCTCCTAGAAGATGGCAATTACAATATTTTAATGAAACCAATGGTACTTAAAGTTGACTTTTTGGAAAAGGTGAAGTAACCTTGGGGTAATTGTCTACAAACTCTTGGATGGAAGCCTTGCTCATTGGAAGTAGATTTTATGTCTTCTACCATAAGGTGTTAACTCTTAGATAATATCCCATTTTTGTTTTGTCTACCTTTTCCTCTAAGTATATAAAGAGGTGTTGGGTTTCATTTATTTCATCATCCATCTACCACACAATTAGTGCAAGTTAGTATTAGTTGTAGCTCTAGAATTTACTGCAGTAGTCTTTAATTTTCTGCATTTCAATTCCTAGTGTAATCGTTAGTTTGAAGTAATTTGTAGCAGTGCTGTACTCACAGTGCCCACTGCGGATTTTAATCGAAGTCACTTTTAGTATGTTTACTTGCATCTTTTCATCTTTTGTTTTCTTTACTTCTTTGACTATGAGCTAAACACCCCTTGGGATGTAGGAAGGAAAAGTACTTGGATTTTATGAAAAATGCTTGAGTAATCTTCATACTCCGAATATTTATTGTTTTGGTCATTCACTCTCGATTATTGCCCAATGATGCGAACAAGCCGATCATTTGTGAGGATCTAAAGTCTAGTTATTAACTCAGAAATGAGTAGAACGCAGTGACACGAGCTTGGATGATGCTAGGGAATTCGAAAGAATTCTTATGACACTCACGAAAGTGGGGTCTGCACAGTGTGATCATCTCAACCCACTGGAGTAGTAGGCAAGCTAGTTTGTGTTCTTAAAAACACTTAGAGTATTTTTCTCTACACATTTCATCGAGGCCTGAAAAGGCCCAATTTGAGATTACCATTGACAAAATAGTAAAGACTAAGAGTATGGGATTTTTACTCGAAGGTGTGAGTATTTGTGTAACCAGGCTTCTATAACGGGAGTGCCCACACTGCACAAGTGCGATGATCACTCTTTTGGATCAAGTATTTAATATAAAATCTAGGGAAAATCTAACCTACATTCCTTCGTTTAAATCTGAAGTAACTCGTTAAAATAGGATTTCACCAAACAAACCAACTTATTGGTTCTTCTGTAACCGAAACTTGTAAAAGGAAGCTCATGAGAACGATAGTGTCTTGATTGCCCAGACCCTGTAGATACGATTCTGGTATTTTACCAACTATTACTTGCTGTGACGATCATAGTGGCCAGTGTACACTTGCGCTTCCCACTGTGGATAGTTTGCATCCCACTGCAATTAAATCACATATTTCGCATGTACCAGTCGTCCATGTTGCTTGTTGTATTGTAATTAACTTCATTTTATTCATTTAATAGTTAGTTATTTTATTCATTTAATCATTAGTTTATAAGTTATTAACTTATTATTAATATCATTTTGACGTCGTGCTTACATTTTGGGTTTGTAAAAAATTCCTCGTATCCCCGTTGGGGATACCCGTTCCCCGTTGGAGATACTTGAATTTTACAATATTGATTACATTATTGCAGGAAAGGATGCTCGCAAAATACAATAGGCAGACACAAGTAGCCGAGGGTGAATCTTCAGTAAAGTAAGCACAAATTATATCAAAGGTACTTGGTGAACGGCGTGGTCACAACACAAGGCGCGGACGAAAGTTGAAGGGTATCGGTGTTGCTGCTATGTGTGGTCTACAAACACTTCAAGCGACCATGACACCACCATCATCAATTGTTGATCTTATGCATATTGATAACTCTATTTTTAGAGTTATTATTTCCTTAAATTTTCTATTTTATTTTGTCAATTTTAGCCATTCCGCTTCTAAAAACCCTCATTCTTGGAACAATTCTCGAAAATGAGCAAAAAGAGTGAACCATAGTCTTTAATAAATTATTTGGTGGAATTTGGGTATTTTTCACGATTTATCCTGCAGTGACCATTGTTGTGCCCACTCCGGTTTCCCACTATTCGAGCAGAGCAAGGAGACAAAAGAAACTAGTAGTTGGGATGCAAGTATTCTGGAGTTTAGAAAGTTCAAATGGCAGGGAAATATTGGCTGGAGAAGTACAAAGTAGTTTCCTTAAAGATGACAACAAGTACACCTTTTTGTACTTAGAGATTGACTTGGTGAAGGGTCTATTGGGTAAAAGGATTGTCCAAAGTGCTGATTTCTGTCATAATACTGCAGTCTTTACCCATTAGAAAAACCCACCTCTTTGTGTAATACCCAACTCTTTCTCCTAGTATATAAAAGAGCACTTGGGTGCCATTTATGATATGCTTGGCTTAGTCTTAAATTCTCTCAACTACTACATTAGTGTTAGTCTTTCATTTACTGCAGTAGCTAGCTTTAAAATTCTGTATCTTAATTTCTTAGTTTAATTGTAGTTCGAAGTACATAGTGACAGGGACGACTTCTCGTTCCCCACTGTGAGATCAATTCAAGTCACTTTCAGTTTAATTATGTGCAACTTCTACTCTCTTGTTTTCATTACTTTAATTATGGGCTAAACATCATTTGGGATGTAGGAAGGAGAAGTATCTGGATTTTATTAAAAATGCTTGAGTAATCTTTATACTTAGAATATTTGTTGTTTTGGTCATTCATTCTCGATTTTTACCCAAGGATGCGAACAAGCCGATCACTTGCTAGGATCTAAAGTCTAGTTCTTAACTTAGAAATAAGTAGAACGTAGTGACACGAGCTTGAATGATGCTAGGGGATTCGAAAGAATTCTTATGACACTTACGAAAGTGAGGTCGGCACAGTGAGCTAATCTCAACCCACTGGAGTAGTAGGCAAGCTAATTTGTGTATTAAAAACACTTAGAGTATTTGTCTCTACACATTCCATCGAGACCTGAAAAGGCCCATTTTTGAGATTATCATTGACAAAACAATAAATATTAAGAGTATGGGATTTTTATCTAACGGTGTGAGTATTTTGTAACCGGACTTTTCTAGCGAAAATGCCTACCTCGAATACAAGGATCACTTTTAGGACCGAGTATTTAGTATAAAATCTAGGGAAAATCTAACCTACATTCCTCCTTTTAAAATCTTAGTAAAATCGTCAAAGTAGTTGTTTCACCAAACAAACTAAACTATTGCTTCCTCTCTAATTGAAACTTGTAAAAGGAGCTCATAAGAACCGTATTGTCTTGATTGTCCAGTCTATGTGGATTCGATTCTGGTATTTTACCAACTATAACTTGCTATGACGATCATAGTGGACAGTGTACACTTGCACTTCCCACTGTGGACAGTTTGCAACCCACTGCGATTAAAACACATATTTCGCACGTACCAAGTTTTTGGCGCCATTGCCGGGGACCGCCGTGATTTTAAATCTCAAGATATTAGTTTTTGTTCGAGTCCGAGTAACTCGTTTTTCTAAGTTGTTCGTGTTGCATGCCACGACAACAACACGAACCTTTGGTACCATTCGATCTTGAAATAGAAAAAAACTTTTCGAAGAAGACGTAAAAACAAGAACACAAATCGACAACCCCCTGTGATCCCCACTGTAAACATGGCAGTAATACCACCTCCTATAGTGGAAACCACAGTGACGATTGCCGATAGCAAAGATCGAAAAATACGGGAGTACGCTACATCCGGAGTTGGTGATTTGAGCTCCGGAATTTTAAGACCCAACATTGTTGCAACTCATTTTGAACTCAAACCGGTGATGTTTCAAATGATCCAAGCCATGTGTCAGTTTGGAGGATCACCATCTGAGGATCCACACTCGCACTTAAAATCTTTCTTGGAAATGACTGATTCCTTTAAATTGCAAGGTGTGAGTGATGAAGTGTTAAGACTAAGACTTTTCCATTTTTCACTAAGGGATAAGGCAAAGTCATGGCTGAACTCGCATGCACCTCACTCGATAACCACGTGGCAAGAACTTGCCGATAAATTTTTGCAAAAATACTTTCCTCCAACAAGGAATGTAAGGTTTCGAAATGATATAATTTTATTTAGGCAAGAAGAAGATGAGGCTGTTTTGGATGCGTGGGAACGATTTAAAGATTTACTTCGAAAGTGCCCACATCATGGCATCCCCCATTGCATCCAATTGGAGACTTTTTACAATGGTCTTTCCAATGCATCCAAAATCATCTTAGATGCAACAGCCGGTGGAACATTCGCGAGTAAAACCTACAATGAAGGATATCAAATCTTAGAAAAATTGTCCAACAACAATACCGAGTGGTCCAATCCTAGAGAAATAGTACCAAAGACCAACACCATCGATTCCGAAGCACCCAAAACCATGAATGCACAGTTAGTGGCCTTAACAAAAATCGTTTTGAACCAAAATAGAGGCCAAGTCAATTCTGCAACTCATCTAGCCGAAAACTGCTCCCTCTGTGGAGACGAGCATCTTTTTTACTATTGTCCAGCAAATCCCGAAGCCGTTAAAGTTATAGGAACCAATCCGAGAAACAACCCATACTCACAGACTTATAATCCAGGTTGGAGAAATCACCCAAATTTCTCTTGGGCTGGTAATCCAGGACTCCAACCCCACGGGGCGAGTCATGCCCAGCAAAGACCACACAATCCCCCTGGATTTCAGCAACATCACAGTGGGCAGTCCCCACATCATAGTGGGCAGAACTCACAGAACTTTCACCAAGGGCAATCCTCACAACAATTCCAACCACGAGGAACTCAAGCCGCTGAGGTTCAACCATCACTTGAATCAATTCTCAAAGTTTTAATGAATCAAACTCAAGCAGCCATTAGGAATATAGAGACCCAAGTAGGACAACTAGCTGTTGAAGTTAAGAATAGACCACCAGGGACGTTACCTAGTGACACCGAGCATGCTAGGGTGATAGGAAAACGACATGAACATGTCAAGTCCATAACACTGAGGAGTGGAAAGGATCTGAAAGATATCGTTTTCAAGTCTGATGATTCGCATCAAATACCCACTGTAATTCCCACAGTGGGCACTCCTCAAGTCACTGTCATCCCCACAGTGGGGAACGACATCCCTGACCTTTCCACTTTTGGACCTGTTCCAAAACCTACTGTTCCAAAGCCAATACCACAGCAAACTCAAATTAACCCACGAAGCATACCTTTTCCTGACATAATGAAGCCTAAAAATGTCGATGTTCAATTTAAAAAATTCTTAGACATTTTTAAACAGCTTCACAGTAACATACCCTTGGTAGAAGCTCTTGAGCAAATGCCAAGCTATGTTAAATTTTTAAAGGATATTTTGAACAAAAAAAAAAGTTGGGTGAGTTTGAGACTGTGGCTTTGACCGAAGAATGTAGTGCCCTCCTTACTAGCAAGATTCCACCTAAGTTGAAAGACCTGGGTAGTTTCACCATTCCATGCACAATAGGAGGACAAGAAGTAGGTCAAGCACTTTGTGATTTGGGAGCTAGTGTCAATTTGATGCCGCTATCCATTTTTAACAAGTTAGGTATTGGAGAGGCTAGACCCACAACCGTGACATTACAATTAGCCGATCGGTCCATTGCCTACCCAAAGGGTAAAATAGAAGACGTTTTGGTCCAAGTGGATAAATTTATCTTCCCAGCCGATTTTCTAGTTCTAGATTATGAGGCCGATAAAGAAATCCCAATCATCTTAGGACGTCCGTTTCTTGCAACCGGACGAACTTTGATTGATGTACACAAAGGAGAACTCACGATGAGAGTTAATGACCAAGAGGTGACATTTAATGTGTTTAAATCCCTAAAGTATATAGATACTGAAGACTGTTTTGCTTTGAGTTCGATTAGTGAAACCCACTGTTTTGACTCCGTCCCCACAGTGGGAAGTTAGAGTGAGCACTCCGACTTAGAAAGTGAGGACACTTTTGAGGATGAGCGTAACGAAGTAGTGGCAGCCTTTGAACCTCTAGACTTTAAGGATAGAGATGTTCAACCCCCTTCAATAGAACAACCTCCCGAGTTAGAGCTTAAACCATTGCCTTCCCAATTGAAATATGCTTATCTCGCTAAGGATAATAAACTTCCCGTTATTATCTCTTCTAAACTTAGTGAGAAACAAGAACAACTTCTGATCGATTTGTTGATAAAGCATAAGAAGGCAATTGGTTGGACCATAGCAGACATTCGAGGTATTAGACCCTCCCTCTGTCAACATAAGATTAACTTGGAGAGTGACCATCCTAGGAAAGTCCAACCTCAAAGAAGGTTGAACCCCATCATGAAGGAGGTAGTTAAGAAAGAAGTTTTGAAGTGGTTAGATGCCGGTACTATCTATCCCATTGCTAGTAGTAGTTGGGTGAGTCTCGTCCAATGTGTCCCTAAAAAGGGAGGGACGACCGTAGTGGCACAACTTCCCGAACCCACAACAGTAAAAGGTATTCGCAGTTTCTTGGGTCACGCAGGTTTTTATAGGAGGTTCATCAAAGATTTTTCAAAAAAAACAAAACCCCTATGCAACCTGTTACAACACGAAAAATATTTCATTTTTACGAAAGAATGCCAAGACGCTTTTGAAACAATCAAGGAGCCTTAGTCACAGCACCCATAGTGACCACTCCAGACAGGTCACTCCCATTCGAAGTGATGTGTGTTGCCAGCGAGTGGGCTATGGGGGTTGTTCTCGGACAGAAAAAGAACAAAGTTTTTCACCCCATTTATTATGCAAGTAAAACACTGATTGAAGCTCAGATTAATTACACAGTAACTGAAAAAGAATTACTTGCGGTGGTGTTTGCTTTTGATCGTTTCAGGTCGTACTTGATAGGAACAAAGGTCATAGTGCACACGGATCATGCAACGATAAAATACTTGATCAACAAGGCTGATTCCAAGCCACGCTTGATTAGGTGGGTTTTATTGCTGCAAGAATTTGACCTTGAGATCGTTGATAGAAAAGGAACAAGCAATCAGATAGCTGACCATTTATCCATGCTCGAGAAGATAGTGGGCACTGTTGATCCCACTCCGGTCAGAGAGAATTTTCCCGATGAACAATTGTTATCAGCCCAACATCTCGAAAATAATATTCCTTGGTATGCTGACATTGCCAACTTTTTAGCAAGTGGACTAAAACCCCTTGGGATGAGTGGACAATCATTTAAAAAGTTTTTACATGATACACGACAATATGTTTGGGACGACCCTTTCTTGTATAAGATAGGGACAGACCAAATATTGAGGCGTTGTATCCACGGGAGTGAGCAACATCAAATACTCCATGGTTGTCACACATCCCACTACGGTGGCCACTTTGGTGGAAAACCGCACTGCTGTAAAAATCTTGCAAAATGGGTACTTTTGGCCCACTATGTTTAAAGACTCTTATGAATTTGTGAAAAGTTGTGAGCAATGTCAACGCACCGGGAACATTTCGCAAAGGAACGAGATGCCTCTTAACAACATCTTAGAGGTTGAACTTTTTGATGTTTGGGGGATCGATTTCATGGGACCCTTTCCAAATTCTAATAATAATTTTTATATCTTGGTTGCGGTAGACTATGTTTTGAAATGCGTGGAAGCCATTGCGTGTCATTCTAATGATGCCAATACCGTGGTGAAATTTTTGCATAAAAATATTTTCACTCGATTCGGAACACCACGGGCATTGATCAGTGACGAAGGCACCCATTTTGTAAACAAAGTCATGGCCTCGGTCCTTGCTAAATATGATATACATCATAGAGTGACCACCGCATACCATCCGCAAACCAACGGTTTGGCCGAGCTTTCAAACCGTGAGATCAAAGGAATTTTGGAAAAAGTTGTTAAACCGCACCGCAAAGATTGGTCAACCAAACTTGATGATGCTCTTTGGGCCTATCGAACGGCCTATAAAACTCCCTTGGGAATGTCTCCATTTAAATTAGTTTTTGGCAAAGCATGTCATTTACCGATTGAATTAGAGCACAAGACGTTTTGGGCCCTTAAAGGGCTTAACATGAGTGAGGATGCTGCGGGAATTAAGCGGAGTTTGCAATTGCATGAACTAGAGGAGTTGCGATATCACTCCTATGAAAACGCAGAGTTATACAAAGAAAAGACCAAGTTGTGGCATGATCGAAGAATCAACCATAGGGAGTTCATGGAAGGACAACATGTATTATTGTTCAATTCCCGTCTTAAACTCTTTCCGGGTAAGCTAAAATCACGATGGACGGGACCATACACCATTGTCAAAGTGAGTCCCTTTGGAACAGTGGAGTTAAAGTCCCCACAGTCTGGTCAAACGTTCAAAGTCAATGGGCAGAGAGTGAAGCATTTTCTGAGTGAGAGTGCTCACATTGTACCCCACTCTCCACCCCACTATGGTTAAGAAATATCGGAACCGCTTGTAAATATTTTATTTCAGTTCTTTGCTGTCTTTTTATTATTTTTAGTATTTTTAAATTTGCATGGTAGTTCAGTTTGAATGTGTGTAGGAGAGATTCTCAACTTTTGAAGAAAAAGCCAAGAAATTAACTCGCAGTGGGGAGATGCAAGTCCATGCGTTCCCCACTCCGCTTCTGAAGAAGGATAGGACAGTTTTTGAGGGGCCCAAGGCTGACACACATCACCTTTTTCTGCCACATAGTCTACTTTTGCTGCACTTGTTTCATAATTCCTTCAACTTCCCATAAAAACCATCATTTTCTTTCTCTCTCCTATGTAAACCGTACCCTCCTTTTGTACTAACCAAAATAAACCCTTTCCATTTCTTATTTCAAAATCCACTCTCTCCCAAAATTCAAAATACTTACCCCATCTCCTTCTTCTTCATTTCTCGCGAACCATAACAGAAAAACCCTTCCCAAACCCTAACAATGGCTAGAAGCAAAAGGCTAAACACCAACCCTGAGGCACCCACACGTCCGGCGGTCCACCGCCGAACCACCGAAGACCACCCGCCGGAAACTGTCACTGGCGACCTAAATGAACCGCCGCCGATCTCCGGCGAACCTACGATCGTGCCCGATATTCCAGACACAGGTTCGTCCAAGCAAGGGAGTCCAAGGGGTGTTTCTTCATCGAAAGTTGCGGACTCCAGTTCTAGCCACCTCGATGAAGAGGCATTGCAGACCGAAGAAGAAGAAAGGAGATTGGAAGAAGAGTTTACCCAAAGGATGTCTGATATCCGAAAGAGAAAGGAAGAATTCGAGAAGAAGCGAAAGGAGGAAGAGGAGAGACTGAAACGAGAAGAAGAGGAGAGGTTACGAGAAGAAGAGGAGGAGCAGAAACGACAGGAAGAAGCCGAGAGATTGGCAAGAGAGGAAGAGGAACGAAAAAGAATTGAAGAAGAAAGAATTCGGGCAGAGGAAGAAAAGAAAAAGGCTGAGGAGGCAAGGCTTCTTGAGGAAGAGAAGAAAAAGGCTGAAGATGAACGATTGGCAAGGGAAGAGCAAGAAAAAATCTGACAAGAGGAGGAGATTCAAAGAAAGGGCAAAGAGCCGATTCAGACTGAAGAAATCCCCCAAGTCGCAAACACTGACGACTTGGAGGCAATACATGCAACTGCCCACAGTGAGGAAAATCCGATAAGAAAAGCCCTGAGAAATAAAGGAATGGTCACCAGGTCTGGGGTGACCATGTCGAAGAAAACATCCACCAAGAAGCTGAGAAAAGCATCGTCTGGGAAAGGTAAGGGTCTCCAACCCTCTTTGAGTTCATCTGTTGAAACTGATGCTGGAGATGGGAAAATGCCATCTGAAAACCCACACCATTCCACTGTGGGGACTGAACATGCCCCCAGTGGGGTGCCCAGGCAGTTTACCACTCCAGCAGCAGCAGCCCACTATGCTTTTACTTCTAATCAAAAGTTGAACTTAGAGAGGGGTTTCGACCCCAACTTTATAGAGGCCAACCCATTTGTCAAAGATAGAATTTTAGTGCAAGATTGGTCGACATTGGCATCTGCCAATCGTCGAGCAAATGCCTCGTTGGTGCGGGAGTTTTACGCCGAGGCTTCCCAAAAGAAGGACCCCATTGTAAAAGTCCGGGGTCGAACCGTGAACTATACAGCAGATGAAATTAATCGGGTTCTAGGAAGGATCCCGGAAGCTTGTGACTTTTCACAGTTTATGAAGAAAATGACCCCGACAGATGAGGATCTTATTTTAAAAGAGATAGCAATTGAAGGAAAGCCATGGGATAGAGATGGCCAAAGGAAGTGTCTGCACGCTAGCTCCTTCACTACAGAGGCCGTTGTATGGTTCCAATTTCTCTGTGCCTCTGTATCCCCAACATCACATGATACAACTCTTTCAATGCACAAGTGTGCCTTGTTATATTGCATCCTCACTGAGAAAAAGATCAATCTGGGGATTGTTATGCATGCTGCCATTCATCAAGCCCGCACTCGTAAAAAGGTAATCTTGCCACTCCCTTGTTTAATCACTTCATTACTAATAGAAGCTGTAGTCCCCTCAGCTGCAGATGATCAGTGGCTTGTTTCAACAAGCAATATCAGTGTGGCAACCATACGCAAAATGGGAAGAGTAATCACTGTCCCAACCGATGATCCCGCTGACAATCCCACTGTGGGGATCGCTGATGAGCACACTGTGAGAAACGCTGGTACCCCACTGCGCCAGCCAACTGCAGGAACCGCAAGCACAAGCAACCCCTTGACAGCAATTATGCAAACATTGACATCTCTCACCTATCGTTTCGAACTAATGGAGGCCCAGCAGAAGCATGCCAACCGAGCCAATGAGTTGTTCTGGATGTATACTCGGGACCGTGATGCAGTTCTCAATCAGATGTACCAGGGTGCTGATCCCCTGCTCGCTGCACAGCTCCCCGAGTTTCTAGAAGGTATTTGCCCCTCATATGACAGTGAGGATGATTTCGAGGAGGAGGATTCTGGCGACAGTTCACCGCAAGCAACCTCGACCCACTAATGGTTTGTTAAAACTTTGATTCCACTCTTTTGCTTCTCCAAAAACAACTTTATTTTTCTGTATGATGTTCGTACTCTGCCTATGGCTAGGCATTTGACACTATTTGCTGCTTTTAAAATTTTGGTTAATAATGCATGAAAATCCTACTGCTGAGTAGGTGATTTTGGGTTACTAACGTATTTTCTTAGTTGAATGCTTGTTTGATCTCGTTTCCATTTCAAGGTACAACTTTCAGCTTCCGACTTAAAAGGTCACTTTTGTAAGTACAAATCTCAACTTGTCACCATGAAATGATATAGGTCGTCTTTCGCATACAAACACGACCCTTTTTGCATCCCCAAAACACCTCGTTCATCCCTATTTCCATGTCACAGTGTGGACACTATGCAATTTTAAGTTTGAGGTGGGAACTTCTAGAGTGACTTCCAGTCTTCCCACAGTAGGGACACTGTGAGGTCATAAGTTTGAGGTGGGTAAACCATACCCACCTCAAAAAAAGAGAAAAACATAAAAATACAAAAACAGAAGAAAAACGGAGTATCACTAACAAAATTGATGGTGTGCCTTTTCTGGACCATCAAAGTGCTCACTCCCAGAAAAAGATGGTGTGCCTATTCTGGACCATCAGAATACCCACTTTCAAGAAAAAGTCCCTGAAAGCTGTTGTGCATTATTTTATATATATATATATATATATATATATATATATATATATATATATATATATATATATATATTATTTTATTTTCTTTCTTTTTATTACTTGGGGACAAGTAATGGTTTAAGTTTGAGGTTGTGATAACTCTATTTTTAGAGTTATTATTTCCTTGAATTTTCTATTTTATTTTGTCAATTTTAGCCATTCCGCTTCTAAAAACCCCCATTCTTGGAACAATTCTCGAAAATGAGCAAAAAGAGTGAACCATAGTCTTTAATAAATTATTTGGTGGAATTTGGGTGTTTTTCACGATTTATCCTGCAGTGACCACTGTTGTGCCCACTCCGGTTTCCCACTATTCGAGCAGAGCAAGGAGACAAAAGAAACTAGTAGTTGGGATGCAAGTATTCTGGAGTTTAGAAAGTTCAAATGGCAGGGAAATATGGGCTGGAGAATTACAAAGTAGTTTCCTTAAAGATGACAACAAGTACACCTTCTTGTACTTAGAGATTGACTTGGTGAAGGGTCTATTGGGTAAAAGGATTGTCCAAAGTGCTGATTTATGTCATAATACTGCAATCTTTACCCATTAGAAAAACCCACCTCTTTGTGTAATATCCAACTCTTTCTCCTAGTATATAAAGGAGCACTTGGGTGCCATTTATGATATGCTTGGCTTAGTCTTAAATTCTACTATATTAGTGTTAGTCTTTCATTTACTGCAGTAGCTAGCTTTAAAATTATGTATCTTAATTTCTTAGTTTAATTGTAGTTAGAAGTACACAGTGACAGGGACGACTTCTCGTTCCCCACTGTAAGTTCAATTCAAGTCACTTTCAGTTTAATTATGTGCAACTTCTACTCTCTTGTTTTCTTCACTTTAATTATGGGTTAAACATCCTTTGGGATGTAGGAAGGAGAAGTATCTGGATTTTATTAAAAATGCTTGAGTAATCTTTATACTTAGAATATTTGTTGTTTTGGTCATTCGTTCTCGATTTTTACCCAAGGATGCGAACAAGACGATCACTTGCTAGGATCTAAAGTCTAGTTCTTAACTTAGAAATAAGTAGAACGTAGTGACACGAGCTTGAATGACGCTAGGGGATTCGAAAGAATTCTTATGACACTTACGAAAGTGAGGTCGGCACAGTGAGCTAATCTCAACCCACTGGAGTAGTAGGCAAGCTAATTTGTGTATTAAAAACACTTAGAGTATTTGTTTCTACACATTCCATCGAGACCTGAAAAGGCCCATTTTTTAGATTATCATTGACAAAACAATAAATATTAAGAGTATGGGATTTTTATCTAACGGTGTGAGTATTTTGTAACCGGGCTTTTCTAGCGAAAATGCCTACCTCGAATACAAGGATCACTTTTAGGACCGAGTATTTAGTATAAAATCTAGGGAAAATCTAACCTACATTCCTCCTTTTAAAATCTTAGTAAAATCGTCAAAGTAGCTATTTCACCAAACAAACCAAACAATTGCTTTCTCTCTAATTGAAACTTGTCAAAGGAGCTCATGAGAACCGTATTGTCTTGATTGTCCAGTCTCTGTGGATTCGATTCTGGTATTTTACCAACTATTACGTGCTGTGACGATCATAGTGGACAGTATACACTTGCACTTCCCACTGTGGACAGTTTACAACCCACTGCGATTAAAACACATAACGTCCAAACATTGCTTAAGACGGTACAAGAGATGAGGACGAACCCAAATGTCTCCATCCCACCACTTCATAATCCACAACCGATAGACATCGATGCGATTATTGCAGCAATAACATCGCGACAACCACAACAACCGGGTAATGATGATAGTGAAGATGATCATGATGATGAAGAGACGGACTCGGGATATGATTAGATGGAGTTTCACGGTTAGACATTAGTTTGCTACAATTGATTCGGATTTAGACGTTAGTTTGCTACAATTGATTTGTATTTAGACTTTAGTTGGTTACAATTATTTCGTATTTAGACGTTAGTTTGCTACAATTAATTCGTATGTAGACGTTAGTTTGCTATACTTAATTCATATTGAATTGTTTCATGGTTATTGGTAAAACTATTGTTTACTTGCTCTTTTTAGGACAATTGTAGCTACAATTGTAGCTACAATGTATATATATATCCATATCAACAAAATACAGGTAAAAATGTATCATTACTATCTATTGCGGCGACATATCAATGGTAATAATATTCGAGATTGACCTACGGCAACAAGATGTCGTAGATTTATTTTAGTTTTAGCAATGAACTAATTTTACCTATTGAGATGACATGTTGTGGTTGTAGACATAACCTACAGCGACGACATGTTGTTGCATTTGTTATTCATTTATATAGATTATTTATTTTTAAATTAATTAATTAACTATTTTTTTATAATTAACTAATTAAAACAAAATAAATTCAATTTAATTAATTGGCTACGGCCACGACATGTCGTTGTTGTAGGTTATATCTACGGCCACGACAAAATGTCGTTGCAATAGATACTTTTAGCAACAGGGCAACAGCGACGGAACTAATAGCAACACTTGTCGTTGCAATTGGTCTATCACAACGACATTGGAACCTTTAGAGACAACTTTTGTCCTTGATGTAGATCTATTTTGTTGTAGTGATATATCTATATATATATAGATAGATAGAGAGAGAGAGAGAGAGAGAGAGAGAGAGAGAGAGAGAGAGAGATGCTCCGTAAGATGCAAACGTTACATTTGTTGCATCCCCTTACAAACTAGTGTGCATATATGCACAAACCAGTGTGCATATGTGCACAAAGTGCATATACATATGTATATGCATAGATGCAAGAATATACATATAATTGACATACATTCATATGGGATAATTCATATATGCATCTTAGATTATGCATATATGCACACTGGTTTGTAAGAGGGTGCAACAAATGCAAGGTTTGCATTTGATTTGTATCACATATATATATATATATATAGAGAGAGAGAGAGGAAGGTTCAAACGAGAATCGTAACAATATAAGAAAACACGAGGAGCATTCTCAACCAACCCTTGATTTATTAAGGGAATTAAATGGTAAGGGTATATGAGTCATTTTACGTTTTCTAATTTAAGTCCAGATCAAACCACGTGAGATAACCAAGAACTTGCGATAACAATGAATCCTCCGACGAAAATTTTGCAGATTCCGGTGATACGTTTTTCCGATCTGTATGCTTCTAGCAACACAAACTCACTTATTTCTCGATCAAAATCAAATCTAAAAATTGCTATGTGATCGAAATCAAGATATAAATCGATCTGGAGAACAAAAACGATCAAAAACACATTAGAAATCCAAAATCGATTATCACCTCTCGAAGAACATCGTCGACCTAGATCTACTCCAAAACCCAAGATATATTACTGAAAATCTGATTCTGGAGGCTGTAAACTTATCAAAATCAACAGAGAAAACGATATGTGAAGTCAAAACAATTAATCACACTTAATCTTCAATATAAAATCTGATTCAGACAAGCCTCACATCACATATGATTTTTCATTGTAACACATATGATTTACTAAAAACAAAATCACATATGATTAATAACTAAGTGATATCATATTGTAAAACAAGATCATATATGATCACATATGATTTACTAAAAACAAAATCACATATGATTAATAACTAAGTGATATCATATTGTAAAACAAGATCATATATGATCACATATGATTTACTAAAACAAAATCACATGATTAATAACTAAGTGATATCAGATTGTAAAACAAGATCATATATGATTAATAACTAGTGATATCAGATAACAGTCTTATAGATCACATATGATTTACTAACTAAAACAAAATCACATATGATTAATAAGTAAGTGATATCAGATTGTAAAACAACGGTGGTGGTCACGGTTGTTTCCGATGCAACGGTGGTGGACCTGTCTTCCAATTATTCGTCCTCAACAGTCCCTGACCTTGTCGGCGACGACATGAACGGGTTCCATAAATCCCAGGTGAACGGCGACGGAAGAGGCGGTGGAGGAAGTGGGGTGGAGGCGGTGTTGGTGGTGGACGTTGTCCATGTGTCGGAGGTTGGACTCATCGGAGGAGGAGGTGGAAGTGGAGGTGGAGGTAGAGGTGGAGGTGGAGGTGGAGGCTGTGGTGTGGGGGTTTGCGGAGGAGGAGGAGGTGAAGGGAGGGTTGGTGGCGAGTGGCGGTGTTGCTTCCATTGGTTTATAGAGTTTCTAAATTGAAGAAAGCTGTAATAAAGTTGTAATAAAGCAGTAGGAAGAGCAGGTGGCAGAAAGAGGAGTAGGAAGAGACTGCAGCAGAAAGAGCATGTGGCGGTGATGTGCGTTTTTCCTAATTTACCCTTGCTTTATTTTTACCCCCGTGGAAAAGCAATTTCAGTGGCATAGAAATTACATAATATGCCACTTTAATTATCAGTCGTGGATCACTTAAATACATGGTTGAGATGCATCCTTTTTTTCTTATTTAGGTACCCTCCTCGTTTGAACCCACCTCTATATATATATATATATATATATATATATATATATATATATATACTAGCAGTGTACCCGCGCAATGCGGCGGGATACAAAATTTGTTTAGATGTAGGAAAAAAAGGTACGTGAAATCCATCCAACGACACATAAAATATGTTGTGCAAAAATAATGATTCTAGTGCCTATTTACCAATTCAATACTTCGATTTACCGATTTATCAACCAAGCCTTTCACCAATTTGATACTTTGATTTACTTACCAAGCCTTTTCACCAATGTGATACTTCAATTTATACTATGGCACAAACAATGATTGATCTTTTAAAAATTGCTCAAATGCTTGCCTTGATATGTGATTGAATGCTTGTACTTCGATCATTATCAAAACAATCATCAAAACAAATAGCAACACATTTCAAACATAGCACATTACCATGTAGGATAAGAAACTTAGCATCAAACAATAAAGTGGCATATTGACACAAATTCAAGAGTTTTGGTTTATGTATAGATTTACTATAGAACAAACACATATTTCCTTTTATTAAAACAAATAAGGTTACAATCCCATAAAAAAACAGAAACTCTCAAGAACAAAACCAAAAAGAGTAATTGAAGTTCAACATTCTTCTCTTCTCTACAAGTTTCAATTAACAACTCATTAAAGGTGGATTTTTCTCCCAAATTAGAGGAACATTAGAGCATCTCCAACAGATTCCCTATAATTTTTCTAAAATAAAAATAGAGACTTAAAAGTCAAAATCTCTAAAATAAAATACATTTAGCTCCAACATATTCTCTAATTTAGAGAACTTCACATACAAATACTCATTCAAAGACCCTCATATCCTCAACTTTTTAAATTCCCTATAAATCTTGTATCTAAACATCACGCACTCATACCTTTCTTGTATTTGTAGCGTCTATTTGTCTGCATAAGAAAGGAAACATGAAAGCAACAGAAGAAAAGTTGTTGTCAGGTAAGGCCACAATTGCAATAGAAAAAATCACGGACAAGGTAAGGGAGGGCTAAAAAAACTACCAACAACTTCTTGAGTGATCAAATAAAAACTGTGGACAAATACAATAAAGTTCTTTGAAAAACACTTGATGTTATAAACAACTTAGTATGTCTAGAGAAATGAACAACTTCATCATATCATTATCAAAAACTCTCTTGACAGGGAAAGAAATACAATTTCATCATATCGTTATCAAAAACTCTCTAGAAATAAGAGGTTTATAAGGACTAATATCACTTGACCACAATTGTCCTTGTATGATTGTAAGAGCAGCCTTAAAAATCACAAATATTATGGTAAACTTGAATCAGCTGCAAATATGGAAACCAAAGCATACTATTTACTCTTTCAAAAAGTGTTTGAAAATGCACAGGGTCACTAAAGCAATTGAAATGGTTAATGGGATTTGTCTCATTGGATAGGTATTTTGTTATGTGGTACTTTAAACATGACAGTAAAATACTTTAGATATACACACATATGATACAAATATGATTATATGTCAATAACTCATAGAACAAGTACTTTGAACATGATAGTAGAATACTGTAGATAACCATGGCATCAATAACTCACAAACAAGTACAACAATATCATTATTATCCAAGTGTCTAATATATATACATGCAAACATTATGAATATTTACAATCATAATCATATGTCATTAACTCATAGAAGTTGTAAAATTTGTCCAATTTCAAGTTAACAAACAACTTACAAGTAGGGAAGTACCTAAGAAATTATATAACCAACATAATATTTATAATTCATAAAACAATCCATTTCATTGTGTGGAGGGTTGTCCAAATTGATAAACCGAAAAATAATGACTTAAGAGGATCCAATCTCCGAAAAATAAGATTGATATCAAAAGGGCCATATGTGGGTTTAACACAAGTATTGATTTCAAAATCAAATCTATATCAACAGCTAATCAAAACCAAATCTATATCAACATAAGTATTGATTTCAAAATCAACTCATATGTGGGTTTAAAATCCTAAAGATTCAGCAGACTACCACCATATTCAATCACATTATTCACCTAAAAATTTGAAACATTTTTAGGATATCCTATACAATTAAATACTTATCCACAAATGAATAAAGGTTGATTATGTTTTATATGGACCGAAACACGATATCACTTAAGGTATCTATTTTTTCCAAATCAAGAATGTACCAAGACACAGAAGATGTTGAAGACAATTTGCCCCCACGTTTTGCTACCCTTTAGAAACCTGAAAAAACAATGATGTTAGACAATTTACAAAAACAAAAGTCACTGATTTCGCAAAACAAAGGCAAAAAAGACCCAAAAATAGTAGAAAATCTTTAACACTTGTAGGATATTATAAAAAACGAACTCGATCATACCATATCAGCGAGAAGAAAGGACATAGAGAGCTGCAGTAAACATCTTCCCTTTCATCAACATAACAACAACGCAAGAACCCATTAAAGCTAGTTTAGGATTTTCGTCGAGCTTTTGGTCTGCAGTATATAAATATAATTCTTTTGTTTTGTTCAACCCTCGAGAGAGAGCTTTTAGAACATCAGGATGATTAGTTGAATTGCATCACTGCACATACTCCTGTATGTGGTTTTCCTTAACCGATTGATCTATAGTTATTGGTACACATGTAACTGGACCTCCAAAAACAACAAAGCAGGGTTTTGGTGAATACGTGACTCATTCGTGGTCGTTTTGGAGCCAAATGCCGTATGCAGGTTGCAGCTGCTTCGACCATTCTAATGTGTAAAAGTTGGGTAAACGACCCTAAGTTTAACAGCAGCCCAACCGGAAAAACATTTGTACCATACCACACGCCGCATAAACCAAAAGAGTCCCCAATTGGACATCAATGGAGTGAGTTCCCAAATCAAATCTAATCCGAGAGAAAATAAATAAGGTCTGAGAGGGGTAAATTTCAGGCCAAAATCAACAACATTAGGGTATTGAAAGTAAAATCGAACACACATAAGTTGATCTTGGCTTAGACCATGTAAGTGAAATACTACAAATATTTGTTCTCCATCTGATACATCCATATTTCACTACCCACATGAGATCTATCAATGAGAAACCTTTCCCTGTTAATCGACTACAAATAAAAATCAAAATTAATGTAAATCGAATATAACGATGACGATTCCTAGAAATAGATGAAAATCGAACAACTCCGACTACAAACATGTTAAATCCTAAACGATTGGAATCGAAAGTATGTACGGAGCCAAGGATCGAGAGTACTCTTGTAAATTAAAATAAATGTTAATCGAAACCAAAAGGCCCAAATATCTGTTTGATAGAAATAAGTGGAAAACAAAGCTCTGTATATCGAAACAAAAATTGAACCAAACCTTTTACAAACTCGTTCTTCTATTGGAATCAAGAGTAAGCAAGGAACAAACGTCAAAAAGGGCTAGCTAGTATGTTGACTTCCCAACATAATAAAAGAGCTTTAATGGAAAATGAGAATAGGTAACCTGTGTAATCAACCAAAGATCCAGACCAAACTCTAATATTGGCTTCATATACCACCACCCTTACTTCATGTAAGATTCTCGGTGAGTAAAATGACATAGCAAGATTGTTGGTAAATACCATCATCTTTGACCAGGTAAAAGTCTCCTACCGGGTAAGAGGCGATAAGTGTATAATAAACAAACCCTTAATCCGAATACGTTTTGACACCATTTACGAGAATCTACTTCAACCGAGCACCAAGAAAGATTCGAACATTCTATGTTTATTTTATATTGATCAAATTATGACCAATTGGTTCGTTACCTGCTTCAGAAAACCAGCACCAAAAGCTCGAGTCACCTTTAACGAGCCTTTAAAACGATCGTTCATCATTGCAAAAGCATCATCCGAGTGTTCGTTCTTTATTCTTTGAACTTCCTGCAAAATATTGAACACCATCAACACCACGAATATTTAAAGATTATAAGAATGAAAATAATTGAAGTCTTTTTATGTCTTTTTTTTCACCTCTTCAATGTAAGTACTATGATCCATGCTAAGCTGACAAACCATTAAACTCGAGTTTGTACTGCCATTTTCAGCATCAGAAACCTTAAGATCATATAAAGTTTATTCGGTTATCTGCTGAAGACCTTGACGCTAGAGATCGGGCTCCGGTCTTTGAGCCAAAACCACACGGCTATCTCCTACATTCATCGCATAAACATCTTCCCTTTCATCAACATAACAACAACGCAAGAACCCATTAGAGCTAGTTTAGGGTTTTCGTCGAGCTTTTGGTCTGCAGTATATAAATAGAATTCTTTTGTTTTGTTCAACCCTCGAGAGAAAGCTTTTAGAACATCAGGATGATTAGTTGAATTGCATCACTGCACATACTCCTGTATGTGGTTTTACTTAACCGATTGATCTATAGTTATTGGTACACATGTAACTGGACCTCCAAAAACAACAAAGCATGGTTTTAGTGAATACGTGACTCATTCGTGGTCGTTTTGGAGCCAAATGTCGTATGCAGGTTGCAGCTGCTTCGACCATTCTAATGTGTAAAAGTTGGGTAAACGACCCTAAGTTTAACAGCAGCCCAACCGGAAAAACATTTGTACCATACCACACGCCGCATAAACCAAAAGAGTCCCTATTGGACATCAATGGAGTGAGTTCACAAATCAAATCTAATCCGAGAGAAAATAAATAAGGTCTGAGAGGGGTAAATTTCAGGCCAAAATCAACAACATTAGGGTATTGAAAGTAAAATCGAACACACATAAGTTGATCTTGGCTTAGACCATGTAAGTGAAATACTACAAATATGGATGTTCTCCATCTGATACATCCATATTTCACTACCCACATGAGATCTATCAATGAGAAACCTTTCCCTGTTAATCGACTACAAATAAAAATCAAAATTAATGTAAATCGAATATAACGATGACGATTCCTAGAAAATGATGAAAATCGAACAACTCCGACTACAAACATGTTAAATCCTAAACGATTGGAATCGAAAGTATGCACGGAGCCAAGGATCGAGAGTACTCTTGTAAATTAAAATAAATGTTAATCGAAACCAAAAGGCCCAAATATCTGTTTGATAGAAATAAATGGAAAACAAAGCTCTGTATATCGAAACAAAAATTGAACCAAACCTTTTACAAACTCGTTCTTCTATTGGAATCAAGAGTAAGCAAGGAACAAACGTCAAAAAGGGCTAGCTAGTATGTTGACTTCCCAACATAATAAAAGAGCTTTAATGGAAAATGAGAATAGGTAACCTGTGTAATCAACCAAAGATCCAGACCAAACTCTAATATTGGCTTCATATACCACCACCCTTACTTCATGTAAGATTCTCGGTGAGTAAAATGACATAGCAAGATTGTTGGTAAATACCATCATCTTTGACCAGGTAAAAGTCTCTTACCGGGTAAGAGGCGATAAGTGTATAATAAACAAACCCTTAATCCGAATACGTTTTGACACCATTTACGAGAATCTACTTCAACCGAGCACCAAGAAAGATTCGAACATTCTATGTTTATTTTATATTGATCAAATTATGACCAATTGGTTCGTTACCTGCTTCAGAAAACCAGCACCAAAAGCTCGAGTCACCTTTAACGAGCCTTTAAAACGACCGTTCATCATTGTAAATGCATCATCCGAGTGTTCGTTCTTTATTCTTTGAACTTCCTGCAAAATATTGAACACCATCAACACCACGAATATTTAAAGATTATAAGAATGAAAATAATTGAAGTCTTTTTATGTCTTTTTTTTCACCTCTTCAATGTAAGTACTATGATCCATGCTAAGCTGACAAACCATTAAACTCGAGTTTGTACTGCCATTTTCAGCATCAGAAACCTTAAGATCATATAAAGTTTATTCGGTTATCCGCTGAAGACCTTGACGCTAGAGATCGGGCTCCGATCTTTGAGCCAAAACCACACGGCTATCTCCTACATTCATCGCATAAACATCTTCCCTTTCATCAACATTACAACAACGCAAGAACCCATTAGAGCTAGTTTAGGATTTTCGTCGAGCTTTTGGTCTGCAGTATATAAATAGAATTCTTTTGTTTTGTTCAACCCTCGAGAGAAAGCTTTTAGAACATCAGGATGATTAGTTGAATTGCATCACTGCACATACTCCTGTATGTGGTTTTACTTAACCGATTGATCTATAGTTATTGGTACACATGTAATTGGACCTCCAAAAACAACAAAGCATGGTTTTGGTGAATACGTGACTCATTCGTGGTCGTTTTGGAGCCAAATGTCGTATGCAGGTTGCACCTGCTTCGACCATTCTAATTTGTAAAAGTTGGGTAAACGACCCTAAGTTTAACAGCAGCCCAACCGGAAAAACATTTGTACCATACCACACGCCGCATAAACCAAAAGAGTCCCTATTGGACATCAATGGAGTGAGTTCACAAATCAAATCTAATCCGAGAGAAAATAAATAAGGTCTGAGAGGGGTAAATTTCAGGCCAAAATCAACAACATTAGGGTATTGAAAGTAGAATCGAACACACATAAGTTGATCTTGGCTTAGACCATGTAAGTGAAATACTACAAATATGGATGTTCTCCATCTGATACATCCATATTTCACTACCCACATGAGATCTATCAATGAGAAACCTTTCCCTGTTAATCGACTACAAATAAAAATCAAAATTAATGTAAATCGAATATAACGATGACGATTCCTAGAAAATGATGAAAATCGAACAACTCCGACTACAAACATGTTAAATCCTAAACGATTGGAATCGAAAGTATGTAAGGAGCCAAGGATCGAGAGTACTCTTGTAAATTAAAATAAATGTTAATCGAAACCAAAAGGCCCAAATATCTGTTTGATAGAAATAAATGGAAAACAAAGCTCTGTATATCGAATCAAAAATTGAACCAAACCTTTTACAAACTCGTTCTTCTATTGGAATCAAGAGTAAGCAAGGAACAAACGTCAAAAAGGGCTAGCTAGTATGTTGACTTCCCAACATAATAAAAGAGCTTTAATGGAAAATGAGAATAGGTAACCTGTGTAATCAACCAAAGATCCAGATCAAAGCATGACAAATAAAGGGAAATTAAGGGAAGATTGATGAAGAACATACCCCATTCGATTTAAGGTATGGAGATTGGAGAAGCGATGGAGATTTGAAATAACTGTGATCTTCGGTGGTCTGAACTCTTTCCCGTCTCAGACCGTTTATATACAACAAAGCCATGGAGAAGGAAGCGTATGAAAGCTTCTAAATCTGGAAGAAAGGTATGGTCTAAGAACTGATGAGAAGAAAGGAATGGTTGTACCGTGGGTATGGTAGGAGAAGAGGGTATGGTGTCAGAGGTGAGGAGGTAGAAGAAGTACTGTGGTGAGTATGGTGAGGTCTCGATTTTTTTGTGTGTTGGAATAAAAGGAGCTTGGAGTTGTACATCATGCATTAAGTCTTGTAATTAAGAGTTTTTTGAATTTCTTGCTTTAGAAGGTTGTACATTGTGTTTTAATAGTTGTCTTTAAGACATTTGGTTAGCATGCTTATATATGTAGTATAGATATATATAGAGGCTCCGTAAAATGCAAACTTTGTATTTGTTGCACCCCTTACAAACCACAGTCTGCATATGTGCAGACTGGTTCTGCATATGTGCATATGAATACGTGCAAGAATATACATATAATGGACATACATTCATATGGGACAATGCATATATGCAAGGGATGCAACAAATACATGGTTTGTATTTGATTTGTACCCTATATATATATATATATATATATATGTTTTTAATTTAAATATCAAACAAATTAGTCTAATTAATAAAAATTAAATTTTAAATGAAAATATGGAATAATGAGAGTAAAACGCATTTAATAAAAAAAAATTGGTTGACATAAAGTAAAAACGTAAAACTAATCTTTTTTCTCTATGGTAAACTTCTCCATATGATAATTTAAAATCTTTTTACTGTTTTTTTCCACAATTATTGCACTTTAAAGACCAATTTGTGGTTGAAATTCATTTGCATGTTTGAATCAATGTTAAATCAATGTTTTTGGAATACCAGTTTGTGGATGAAATGAGAGATTGGTTTTCTGATATGTTGGTTGTTTCATTGATAAATAGACGTAAAATGCAAGCCATAATCCCCACACAACGATTTCATTGTTGCAATATTTCTTTCTGCAATATTTGGTGTTTGAGATACTACTGAAAAAATGAGTTCATCTGTTGCAAAAGCTAAGCTATATTTCTGTTTTGATGGTGAATGGGTGCAAGATAACAATGAGTGGAATTTTGCTTATAAATCTAAGCATGGTGTAAAAGTGTCAGTAAACTACACTTATCAGAAGTTTGTTGCATACGCCATGCAAAAATGTGGAATCAACTCTTCTGATATTTGCAAGTTAGTATTTAAAAATGGTGATGGGTCATTTGTGGATTTATCCAACGATGGGGATATCTCTACTTTTCTGCACCTTGCAGTCGATTCAGAAAGACCCCCATTACTCTTTGTGTATCCCGGCGTATCCGACGGTGACGACGACGGTGACGACGACGGTGACGAGGAGGGTGATTCTCAACAACTAGAGCATCCTGATTCTCAACAAATAGAGCAGCCTGATTCTCAACAACAACAACCACCACAACCATACGAATGGCGTACTGCTGGAGTTGCTGATGACGAAACCCACGTTTTCAGAACGGGTAATTCTGAAATAGACAGATCAGACACCGATAATGATGATCACGAAGAATATACCCCTAGTAGAAAATCATGTAGTCAAATAAATGACTTTTTTGATATGCCCCCTATTCTTCCAGACTCCCATACCCAGACACAAAGCTACAAACCTACACCTTATATTCGCAGTGAAAGTTTAACAGCAGGTCAGATATTCGATTCGAAGGATCTCTTAGCAAGTCAGATCGGACTCAAGTTCTTGGAAGAGGGTTTCCAAAGTCGCGTGCGGGCATCTGACAAAAGCAAATACGTAGTTGAATGTGCTAGAGAAAAGTGTGAGTGGAGGTTGTACGCGATTCACACGGGTCCCAAAGGAGGGGCGATAATGATTAGAAAGTTGCATGACGTACACACTTGTACGAGGACGCAACTTAATCCCCACCACAAACAAGCCGGCAAAAAGACTTTGGGTGCGATCCTGAAAAACAAATTTCTTGATGTTAGCAGGTCATTGCTTCCAAAGGACATCGTCCACGACGTTCACCGGCAGTTCGGCGTCACGATTGATTACCACCAAGCGTGGCGTGCGCGCTGCCATGCACTGTTTATGGTAAGAGGCACGTTCGAGGAGTCGTATGAACGACTCCCGACATATTTATATAATTTGCAGCTGCAGAACCCTGGTACTGTCACGCAGCTACGGACCGATTTACGTGGACGGTTTGAGATGTGCTTCGTGGCCCTTGGACCCGCGGTACGTATTTTAACACGTCATATGTTTACACATTATAAACTATAACATTTACACATTATAAGCTATAACATTTTAACCTATGTTTTTGCAGATCCGCACATTTCTGGAAAATCTACGTCGTGTCCTGATAATAGACGCAACCCATTTAAAGGGCCGTTACTTGGGTATGATGTTCCTGGCGGTTGCCATGGACGGGGATAACTCCATCGTTCCAGTAGCTTTCGGCGTAGGCAAGTCCGAAACCGAGGACGAGTGGACTTGGTTTCTGTCCATGTTGAGACAAGCTATCGAAGACCCGCAAGGGTTGGTGTTTATGTCTGACAGGGCTCCTTCCATAAGCGCCGCAATCTCTGCCATGTACCCAAACGCCCCTCACGCCATATGCTGTCGACATTTGGAGATGAACGCCAAATCCAAGGACAAACGTATTACCACCTACAAGGATGTCTATTGGGCGGCATGCAGAGCATATACGGATCGGGAGTTTAACAAGTACATGAATATGCTACGATACAGTGTCAAGGAAGCAGCCAAAGTCTTTGACGATGCTGGACCGGAGAGGTGGTCCGCGGCCCATTTTCCTGGACAACGGTATGACATTCTGACCTCGAATAGTGCAGAGTCTGTGAATGCACTCTCCCGTTTTGCGCGTAGATGTCCGATTGTTAATCTTATGGACTACTTTCGGGCCTTTCAACAAGAGTGGTACCAAATTCGACGCCTAAAAGGAGCTAAGATACAAAATGCACTCACACCAACGGCGGAGAATATCGTTCAGTACAGGGCGCGTCGTGCGGCGACATGGCCGGTAAGAGCAATCGGGTATGGGAAGTACGAGGTGCATGATGACTATATTAACACGATTGTGAATATGGAAGACCACCTTTGTTCGTGTCGCGAATGGGATAAATCTGGGTTACCGTGCGGCCATGCCATCGCTGCAGCAACATATATAGGTCGTACAGATTGCAGCGACTTGGTTGTACCTTTCTTCACGTCCGAATATTACCGGAAAACATACGTGGAGGTAATAAACCCAGCTGGACCCCCTGCAGCATGGGTGTATCCACCCGACCCGCTTCCACCATGCTATCCACCTTTAATGGATAAGAACAGGGCCGGGAGACCGAGAAAGAACGACCGACGTCCATCACGTGGTGAAAGTTCGATACAACGAAGATGTACTCGGTGCCAATGCGTAGGACACACTCGTGGAGAGTGTCCAAATCCCGCCCCTTCAACCGTGCCAAGGAGACATTCTGTCAGTCACACCCCGGGCCCGTCACAGCTTGATACTGTTGATCTAAACACTGATTTGTAAATGATATATTTACACACATACATATGCTTCTAAATGAACATTGATAACACATCTAGTTTGTAAATGATAAATATATTCATATTAGATACGTTTTAATTTTAATAAATTACACCATTATAATCGTCTCTTCGATACGTTCGAAATGAGCCCAATCTTGAATTTTTTTGGATTTATATATTTTAATATATATCATATACAGTTATACATTAAAATTCATAACCTTATAGTTAATTATTTAATTTATGGTACATCTCTTATTTTTTTTCAATTTTTTTTACACTCCTATCGCATTAACATAATAATCATATATTAACTAATTCATTAAATCGTTTTAAATTATTATTTGAATGTGTTTATAGATATCGTGAATGGCAATAGGAGAAGGTTTCACGAGAAGAATATTAAATGGGGTTTTGACAAGTTGGTATCACTGGACTCATTTAAGAATTGTGAAAATGGGTATTTGGCGAATGATGATTCATGTGTGTTTAAAACACTTCAGCTCCAAACACACATGAATCATCATTCGTCAAATACCCATTTTCACAATTCTTAAATGAGTCCAGTGATACCAACTTGTCAAAACCCCATTTCATATTATATATATACACACATACATATGCTTCTAAATGAACATTGATAACACAGCTAGTTTGTATTCCATCCAACAAGCTCTTCATCTTCAATCTTTCTGACCCTTCTTCAACGGCTTCTGCTTTTGCAACCACGTATGGCCATTGTGTTCCACAACCCGCACACACTTTAGCAAATGAGTTGAGGGTTGTCATATATTCTACAAGAGGAGTAGGCCCACGAATGAGGTAACCTCTGACTTGACCTTGCATGATGTATCCAACCTAACCGTGGTTCAGCGGCTTAAAAACTACTTTTCAGAGAAATTAACAACAACAAAAACTACAAAATAACAACACAGTAAAAAAAATACAAAACAAGAAAAAAATACAAAACAACTAAAACAACCACCACCTACTTAAAAATTGATTTAGTTTCATCAATCCAAGCTTGCTTCTCGTTTACCTTCGCTTGAATAATTGCGAAGTCTTGCAGAATATGGTGAATTGCTTCTTGTTCTCGACGAACACGAGCCTCCCTAGCTTTTATATCCCCTTTCATCCTTTTGATCTCCCTGTCTTCCTCTTCGATCTTTCTCAAATGGACTGCCTTCCTGTCCATAATTTTTTTCCACTCTTCTGTTAGTTCATCTATCTCCTTTTTCTTTTTTGCTATGGCGACCTCGATTTGAGGTGGCATTTTTCAGGAGTAGACTTAGGGTTTGATGACGATGCCATTTGTGGATGAAATGAGAGAAAAGAAATCAAGAGAGAAAGCAATTCAAAGAAAGAAAGCAAGAGAGAAATCAAGAAAGAAAGCAAGAGGAAGTGTGAATTGTGAATTGCATCTTACTGGTATTTATGGATGAAATCTCAAACATGCAAATGAATTTCAACCACAAATCGGTCTTCAAAGTACAATAATTGTAGAAAAAAACAGTAAAAGCATGCAAGATTCGTCTAAGTACAGGGACCAAAAGTGTAAATTTTCAGGGACCAAAACTATTAATTTTCAGGGACCAAAACTGTAAATTTTGGTCCATCGCGGGCTGCGATCGCGGGCAGGGACCAAAAGTGCACCGCGGCCAAAGTTGAGGGGCTTCGCGGGGCATTTGGGGCCAAAGTACGTGCCACGTCAGCCCTAGCCCGCGATCGCGGGATCCATCGCGGGTATTTTAGGTATTTTTGCAAAATTGAAAAAAATTAGGGTATTTCGGTAACAGTTGGTCAAACTTGGGGTATTTTAATTAATCTCCCATAAAAAAACTTAAGTAATTCAAGAAATAAAAAACTATAATTAAGTTTAGAATATTTTAATATAAAACTTAGAAACACAAATATCAATACTTTTAATTTAATAATTTCATTCATTATATTAGTAACCTGATTAACAGTAAATAATATATTTTTTAAGTTAAATAAATTAATAGAAAACTATAACTAATATAATAAATAAAATTATTAAATTAAAATTATTGATAAGTAAATGATATCCTTTTTTTCTCAAAGTTTTAGGATTAAATCTCCTAAAATTAATAGTTTTTTATTTCTTGATTTACTTCAGATTTTTTGTTTACTTCAAATGATTATATGATAAAGTTTAATATAATTTGAGGAAAATATCGTTTTATTTTATACACTACTTGTTATTTTTATTAAATGCACTATATTTCCACTATCCTATTTTTTCATTTAAATTTTATTTTTTATTAAGTAATCAAATTTGTGAAATATTTAAATTAAAACACACACACACATATGACACCCAATATGATACCCATTGTGATACTCCAAGAACATCTGCGATACCCAATGTGATACTCCAAGAACATCTGTGATACCCAATATGATACCCAATGTGATACTCCAAGAACATCTGTGATACCCATTGTGATACTCCAAGAACATCGTTTGATGGTGGGTGGTTGACGGAGCAGAAGTCGCTAACAAGTTCAAACGAGGGAGAAGTGAGTGGCGGTGGTCGACGGTTCTGATCGAGAAGGAGGCGGAGAGAACATCGGCGGCGACCGGTGGTACTGATGGTGGCGGCTGGTAGTTCAAACGATGGTGGTGATGGTGGGGGCGTCGTTTGATGGTGCAGCCGAGAGAGAGGGAGGCGGAAGGAGGGGGCGGATAGAGGGAGTGGGACGAGAGAGACGGAGGTGGACTGGTGACGCCGGCGGCCGGCGATGGCTGCCGGCTGTGGAGGTGGGGGCTGCCGGATGTGGAGGTGGTGAGCAAGAGAGAGGTCAATTTTTTTAGGGTTTTATTATTTGGTATATAGAATAAATGAGGGAGATGAGAGAGATGTGAATATTTAATATAGGAGATATTTTAGGATTTAATTCTTTAATTAGATTTAGGAAACAAAATTACTAAAACACCCTTTTGTATTTAATTAAAAATTATATTAATTATTTTAAATGTGTGGCTCATATTGGTTCTTACGGTTACCACAAAATAAATAGTTCTTATTTGATTAAGCCCCTATATATATATATATACACACACGTATGTTATATGTGTATATATATGTAGAAAAAATGTTATAGAGAAAAAATAGAATACAATATATACAGGGTGCGTTTCGTTTATAGTTGAGTGAATTACACCCGTGGTCCCAGTGGTTTACCTAAATTTTGAATTTGATCCCTAAAGTACAGTACACTATCTACGGTGGTGGTCCCTAACTTTTTGATTTATTTTCACTTGTGGTCCTTCTATGTTAAATATAGAAGGACCATGAGTGAAAGTAAATTAAACATAGGATAACCATGAGTGCAAGTAAATTAAACATAGAAAAAGCATAAGTGAACGTAGATTAAAAAGTTAAGGATCACCATCGCAGATAGTATACTTTAGGGACCAAATCCAAAATTTGGGTAAACCCCATGGACCGCCGATGTAATTCACTCTTTATAGTTTATTAATGTAATAAATGAAATAAGGATAAATATTTAACATTTTACATACTACAAGGACTAAATATGTAATTTCTCAAAGATTTTTTAACAACTTAACTTAACGGTGTTAGATGTACGTAAGGACAAAAATGAAAGTAATTAAAAACCATAAGGATGAAAAAACAATTTTTAAACCACAAGGACGAAAATCGTAGTTTACTTCTAAAATTATAAACGATTAGTTTCTCATTTATCTTCAAAATTCAATTTTATTCCAACGACTTTTACATGCTTTTGAAAATCTAAGTATTTTGATTCTAAAAAAACTAAGAGTATATTATGTTTTTCGTCACCGTGGTTTACTAAAAATTACGGATTTCGTTCATGTGGTTTTGAAATTTCGGTTTTCGTTCTTATAATTTGCAATTTATTTCTATTTTCATCCCAGAGGCTAAAACACAACTTTTAAGTATGAAGAATTGAAATAGAAATGAATTATAAACCATAAGGATGAAAATAGCAATAAAATTTAAACCATAAGAACAAAAAAAGTGATGAATTATAAACCATGGAGATGAAAATCGCAATTTCAAAATAATAAGGACGAAAATAGAAATTTTCAACAAACCACAGAGACTAAAAATGTAATTTACTCAAAAAGTAAATATAAAAAAGCTGAATCATATAAAATTTCAAATTTAAGTAATCAAATTTGCACCATATCAGAACATATAATTATCTTTCTAGAGAAGTATAAAATTTTAATCAGATTTATCAAATAAATTAAACTAAAAACAACTCAAAAGATCGAGACAACTTGTGTTGCTTTGCATGGAAGAAAATGCCTCATTTGCCATTTGAACGGATTCCACTTACAAAAGCATTGGCCATGGTTTTAGTTGTTCGGTTTTTTCCACCCTGCCCTACACTACACTACACTACCGAAAGCATTTCCTTTTTATTTATATTTAATTGACCCCATATCATATTATAAATTACAACTCAACATGGATGTATAAGTAAAAAATATATAAAAACTAATAAAATAATCAATAAGTTTATTCATAAACTAATAAAATAGTTTAATGAGTTTAACAAGACTATTCGATTATGATACTGATTTAATAATATATAAAGTAGTTTATTCAATAAGCTTATAGGAGTTGCTTTATATAGAAAGTCACGTTTTCCTTCAAACCTGCCCATTCCAAATAAAAAATATGATGTTACCATCTATGAAATACCTATCAAACAAAAGTTTTTTCAATCTATGCAGACAGATTAATCCACACAGACAACCTTATCTATATATGACTTTATGAAAAACCAACCAAACAACTCCTAAGATTTTTGTAACAATAAACAAAGTTTTGTACAATAACTAAAAATATGTTGGTGACATAAAAGAATCTCTCACTATGATATTGTAATTATGATATGATATAAAGTTACTGTCATGCTAGAGAGTTCTTATACAAAGATCTTGATTCTTACTAGACCTGGCAAAAACTAACACGACACGCTAATTCGATGCGAACTCAACACGAAATAAACGGTTCGAGTATTACATTTCAACCCGTTTAAGTAAATGGGTTAACACGACACGACACAAAAATTAACGTGTAAGGTCATGATCAAAAATTTCAACTCAAAAACGACCCAAATAACCCGTTTATATATATATATATATATATATATATATATATATATATATTTATATATTATAAGTTTTCTTTTTAATGCTTTGGATTTTTAATGTTTTGGATTTGTTTAAAACTTATAAGTTTGAACTATAAAATTTACATTTCTAATGTTTTATTATAATTTTGAATTTGTAATTTTTTGTGAATTTTCGGTTTAATTTTTAGTTTTATAAACGTTAAACGGGTTAGGCGGGTTGTGTTAGGGTTGGGATTTTCTGACGCATTTATTAAACGGGTCGGGTTTGGGTTAAGCACGCTCAACCCGTTTAATTTTAAACTCGACACGATACGACACGTTTGCAGATCTAATTCTTACCTTAAATTATATATGAAATTGTTGAAGAATAAATGAAACAGAACAACAATATAAGAGAAAGGAAAATCTGTAATTCTCATTAATCATAAGGCCTTTATATAGGGATGAGTTACAAGTAGATAACTACGAGATATTCCAGTTCTAATCTATCTCTATCGTCATATCCTTTAGACGATGGCACACTTATCCTACAACACTCCCCTTGTGCCGAGTCAAAGGAGTGATGGTGCACAATTGTTGCCTCGTAAAAACGTTACGCCAAAATAAAAACCCGATGGGAAAAAATAAAAATATGACGAAGGAAAGAGTACAACGCACCGGTTTCTTTGCAACACGTAGACTTTTACTTTAGTCTAATTTTCTCTTAGATTCGTACATTAATCATGAGAGTTAAGAAAACATGATGGTATATAAATTGTTGCCTCACTAAAACCTTACACCAAGGAACAAAACTCAATGGGAAAAATAAAACATTGGTTGAAGGAAAGAGCACAACATACCAATATTACATATATAGTAGACTCCCCTTTTTGTCTACCACTCCCCCTGATTCGTGCATTAATCAAAGGAGGTTTAAAACATTTCCATTTTACTATTTTCTACATGTTTCCCAAATATGGTTTTACGTATTGATTTGGTAAACAAACATGTCACATTTTCCTCGCATCTTATTTAGTTCACTTGAATCTTGAGGATAATTGATTATACAAAAACTTAAGCAAAATATGCTTTGTGTTATAACCCTTAATATATCTTACTTTCATTTCTTCGATACATAATGCATTGTTTCCATACATGCAAGTTGTATAGTGGTTAAACTCAAAATTACCAACTCCTCTTATATGTGTAATGATAGTCCTTAACCATATACACTCTTGAATAGTCTCATGGAGAGTAAGATTGCTGATAATATAAGAAGATAGCTATTAAGGGTTTGCTTAGTTTACTTCCAAGCAATCGGCATGTTCCATATGATAACTCCTTATCCAGTTTGGGAACAACCTTTATATCAGTCAAACATATACCTAATATCAGCAAATATATACCAAGGCATTGTTTGGTGTTTTTCTATAAGAGCCAGTACTTTTGTCGCTCACAATCTAAGTAGGTATTGAAGTTTCATTATCAATCCATTTATCTCCGTAGGGAAATTATAAGCCCACGTCAATGGTGCCAAAAGATTAATTTGAAATCATTCCAATGACGTTGCGTTGGCGCTGAGCTAAATCTAGCTGACAAGTTCAGTAAGAAGTACAATATACGGTCAAGTGTATTATGTTGAGTACAATGATGCGCCTATTGTACTTAGGTATGGAATTCCAGCCCCTAACACCTCTTCGTCCTCATCCTTTAGACGAAATGGATCTTTCCTTATATCCAACACTTTGACCGATCATGGGAGTGCTAATCGGATGCGCTTTGTCCATATTAGGTCGCCTGATCATTTTCAAGACATATGCGGATCGGTGGATTAATATTCCACAAACTCGGTGTCGTAGCTCAAGTATCTAGACAAAACTAAGTTTTCCCACGATCTTTCATCTCAAATTCAGATTTCAAGTAGCTTGTGTTTTCTCTTATTTCATCAAGAGTGTCTATTATCGACATATAGAGCTACTATGAAAATTTGGGACTTGTTTTCTTATATAAATACGCAAGGGCACAATTCATCGTTCTTATTTATCGTTTCCCAATCAAGTATTCACTCAGGTGGGTATACCACATCCGCAAAGATTGCTTTAATCTATAAAGTGAGTGTTTTAATTTTATTGTAAACGCATTTCATGGTTTAGAGTTACTTGATATTGGTATAATGCCATCAAGAACTTTTATATATCTCTGAATTTAGATCCCCATAGAGATATGTAGTAACTACATCGTCGAGCTGCAATTTCCAGTCCTTCGGAAACTACTTGGTTAATTTAATTAGTAGAACGTTGTCCATCACAAGAGAGTAAGTCTTATTATGGTCAATCCAGTGCGTTGTGAGAAACCTTGCGCCAAATGAGAGCCTTATATATTATGACTTAATTATTCTCATTACGCTTCCCTGACAAATGATTTATATATGTCCTACAGGCTTTACACTTGGTCGGTTAGCACTACCGAACAAAATACCTGTTCATTTGTCAAATAATTATCCTGGATTGCTTCTTTTCATTTAGGCCAATTTGCTATTTGTTGACATTCTTCAACTGAGCATGGTTCGATAACATCGTGCTCTATTATCTCATAAGCAACGATATATGCAAATATATCATCATTTAGTATTTATGATCTGTCCATCGACTCATATTCATTTGAGATTTCTTTGATCTCTAGAATCAGTATAACTTCGGAGCGTCCTACAGTAATGATTCATAGACATAGATTTAATCAGAGATAATCTCATGTATTGATGATATATGGTTGTGCCTTACTCTTCTCTTCCTTTAGATGAGTATCTATCGAACCAATGAGCTTCCCCCATTTTCTTTTGGGAACTACGACCTCAACCACACCTCCACCATGTGTGATTGCAACGTACTTCCAGCGACGTTGTGCCTTTGTTTGGGGACTTTTGACCTTGCGAGTATGTTTGCAGCTCGTATATGTGATCTTGTCACTCTAGATAATATTAAACATATCAGGTATCGAGTCTGATTCGTTTGACTTCAACTTTACATTGTGAAGTTTTTGGGGATCAAAATGAGACACAATTGAAATATTCAATGGCACTTCCTGTCGTTCCCATGGAAAATCCTTTTTCCTATCTCCCCCTAACGACAGGAAGGTTGTCTCATCAAAGTGACAACCCACAAATCTAGCGGTAAAGGGATCACTCGTCAAGGATTCTAATTAACGGATAATTGTTGGGGGTTCATATCCAACATTTGATGACTCGTCTTTAAGACCCATTTTGGTACGCTGTGGGGGCGTAATTGGCACATATACAACACAACCAAACATACGTAAATGTAAAACATCAGGCTTATATCCATTTACCAACTCGTACGCATAAGATTGGTTGGCTGGTTGTGGGTCTAAACACGAATAAGTAAAGTTGCATGTAATATTGCATAACCCCTTGTAGATCTGGATAAATTGGTGCGCATAACCAATGCCCTAGCTACCATCTATTTTCTTTTGATGACAACTTTTATCATTCTACGAGACCATTTTATATATACACAAGGGGTATAGGAAACTCTACATTAATCTCTATACATATGCAATAATCATCAAATCCGTATGATGTAAATTCTCCAGCATTCTAAGTCATGCAGACTTGATGAGAAAATCAGGTTGGTTAGTCCTTAAACGTATAACTAGTGCTAGGAGTGCAACATTTCATGCGGACAATAATATTACACGTGTTCATCATGTCAAAACCAGAACCATAAAGTACTTTAATGGTCCTCATTCTGGATGTTTATGTCCATAAATATCACCTTGTATTCGTTGTAAGAATGAAATATTTTTATATTATGTCCTTAGATTTAGGATGGTCTCATTCCTATCTTGGCTAAGAATCAGGGTATACAAAAGTTCGAGGTATTGGAGAGGGCATATTATGATGGTGTGTTGCTTCTTGTGCAGTAGAAGTCAACAATTACAATTTGGTTAATTCCCTCGTTTTATCTTTCACTCGAAAGAAAATGTATCTAAGTGTATTTTTCAATACATGGATCACTATGTCATGACCATGGATCACTATGTCATTAATGTCATAAATCATATTATATATGTGTCATTGTTCCAAAGTTCTTTTTTGGTGACAAAATATGATTTACTAACATAGATAATCCATTAATTTGATACATTAATTTCTCTAATATATTTTGCTTTCATATCATTAGAGTTGATGTACATATACCCATTTCCATTCTTATAATATGATTTTCCATTGGTACGAATATCTTAACAAGGTTTCTATTAATATAGTGCTTTAGTGATTGATCTTGTGTCATTAAGCAACAAGTGACAGTCCATCGTCTAAGTGTTTGGAGGAATTAAAAATTATTAATTCAATGAATAACAATCTATTTCTTATGATTGTATGATATGTCACAAAAACAATCAAGTTCTCCTCGATACATTCTTACATGGAACGAAAAACGTTGAGAGTTTTGCATTTGTTTTTTATGTGATCATTTACATTTCTAATGGTTATAAACTCAAGTGTATATATACACAAATGCAATTAATTTGATAGTTAAATTATATTTAAATAAATTTGTACTTAACCAATCTTAGATATGACATAGTTCATTTATAACTTGTCCCATTTTTTATTAGGAGTTCGTTCCCGACTCTTGCCATCAATTTGACCCTTTCCACAACCTTGTCCATATGGTACATATTTAGCATATGTGTGTGGATTAATATGTTCAACTCACTAGCCTTTGGAGTTCCTTCCACCTCCAACGCTTGCCTTATTAACCCCAAGAATTTTCTTTATCCGGGTATGTCTAGTGTTGTTAAAAAAAAACATTGCTACAACTCTTAACCACTTGCATTAAGTTAATGAGTTTGTTAAAGATTATATTGCAGCTTATACTGTTTCATTAGTATGATTGGTGATATAGGAAAGATGAAAAGATGTTATGATTCGCATAATCTTTTGTGAGTTTCTTGCCACAAAGATTGAGATGCATTTTGAGACATGACATTTCTTTGTCAAAATCAGTTACCTTCTTGTAATCAAGTAAGTAGGTTTCTTTCCACTGTATGATTAGTTTGAGAATTATATGGTACTGAATATTCCCGAATTTCCTTTTTTGGGACTACCCACGGTTCTTGGGTGTTTCTAGTTATTCTCTCTGAAGGTTGTGACTGATGTATCGTCTTAAAAATTTTAAAGTATTTAATTGTATCTTAACATCTAGTGTTTTTTTTCTTTAGGGTCAAAATGGTTCGATAACTTTTGCGTATTTTCTTGTGTTTTTCCGAACCTATCTTATGGTAATCAAGTACTTTTGATTCAAAGATGTCGTAGAAAATGGAGAACATATTATTTTCTAAAATAGTGAATTATGGTTTATACTTATTATGTTATGCATGAATATTCATTATCATAATAATATTGAATTTTTGTATTCTTACATTTTGTTGATAATGTTTCATCAATATTTCAATTTGCGAATAAAAACCACTAAATCTATTGGATCTCCAGGTAGTAGGGGAATCACGTGGATTTCTTAAGTCCCTACAAACCTTAGGGTTATTTACACCCGTTTGACAAAATCCAAATCGATATTTTACGATTTAATTAATTTGGATATAACATTGTTAATTATAGAACTTTTGGCAAGAGGCCAAAATGAATATGAATATGAATATGGCATATAAAGTCAATTTCAATGTTGTAATACCTAAATAGTATTTTAGAAGATTTTCTCATTAGACATATAAATATTAGTTTTGACATAAAGTCAGATTCAAACTTTTAACAATCTTAATAGTATTTTGGGAGCTTTTGGTAAAAGATCAAATATATGGGGGTTGGAAGTGTAACTTCCAAAGTTATTATAAGATTGAAATTAATGAGTACAAACTCATAATCAAGATAAGCATTTGAAAATATTTTAACATTTTCATGCTATTTTTGGAGCTTTTGGCAAAATACCAAAAGTTATGGGGTTTGGAAGTGTAACTTCCAAAAGCTAATTATAAGATTAAAAATTATGAGTAGAAACTCATTTAAATAAGATAAACATTTATATATTATGCAAAGAAGATAATTCTAAAACTAAATCCATAAGATAAAAAAATGTGCTAAAAGAATATCTTCAAACAAATAACAATTAAAAAATTAAGAATCATAAATAAAAACGCAAAAATAACATAAAAATTTGAATATATTACACGAAAGAATAAATTTAAAGACTAAATTCATAGAAAATAAACATTTAAATATACATCTGAATAAAATGAAACATTTAAAATAAATTATGATAATATTCTTTAAAATAAACAATTTAAACTCAACCTATTCTCAAATAAATAATATTGATCAATAAATATAATCAATTGAGCACCCTGATATGTATGCGTCTAACAATTTATAAAATAAAAAAAAAACTTATGATTAAGGATATATTTAAAAATGTCACTATTTGAGGAAATTGTTTATGAGATATAATCGTGATGATATTGTTGTTAGGAAAGAAAATCAGTTTAAATAAAAAATATTTAGGTACTAAATTTAGAACGAACTAATAGAATATAAGATAATTATGTATTTTAATAAGTAGATATTCATGAAATCAGTAACTAAAATAGATAATTAGTTAATATTCAAATCCAATGATTTATTTAAAAACAATTTAACATAAAACACATATAAAAAATTAAAACATCTCAGAACAGTGATATATTGCAATTTATGCTTATGTTAATTATATGCCGTGTTCATGTACACAATAAAAACAAAGAAGAGAAATAAATTAACAATAACTAAACATGCTCAATAGATCCATAATCAAATTAATTAACTAAGCATGCTCAATAAAGATTATAATCATGAACGATAACAGTTCAACAAAATGAATGATAATTAACAAGTAGAAGTTAACATATCGATAGTCCAAAAAGAATTAAGTTACATTCATTCAAAAAGTTTAGCGACAATTGTTATAAGCAAAAATATAATGCTAATCTTACATAAGTTTTGTGTTTTACAGTTGATTGTTGTCATCAACGAATTCTATTTTATGGTATTAAAATAACTAGTAATGAACTAATAATTACAAGTTTAATATAAAAGAACATACCTCATTGTTGATATCGATATTGTAAAAAACTTAGCATTTGTTCGGTTGAATTCTTTCTCGGCAGAGCATCGTGCTGATAACGTGTTGAAGAATAAATGAAACAGAACAACAATATAAGAGAAAGGAAAATCTGTAATTCTCATTAATCATAAGCCATTTATATAGGGATGAGTTACAAGTAGATAGCTACGAGATATTTCAATTCTAATCTATCTCTATCGCCATATCCTGTAGACGATAACACACTTATCCTACAACAGAAATGTTATTTTATAAGTAGTATTTTTCAATTAATCTAAAAATATATAATTAAAATAAATGATAAAAAATGTATATGGGACCGAGAAAAAAAGGGATTCTTGTAATATTCGTATATATATTTTTTTAAACATTCCGATTTAAGTTTAGGTTTTTCTATCAAATAATATTTATTTTATTTTTATCAAATGACATTGGTAGGTCAACTTTGTGACAATAGGCATCTAACTTGCAATATATATCACCAAGTAAAGGATGCCGTAGCAAAGTAAGGAAAGAACAAACAGGTGCTTCTAAATTTGTAGAATTTGTTATTTGAGTTGGGTTGAAAAGGTAAGGTTAACATGAGAACGGTGAGAAATGATTATCAATCGTTGGATGAGAAAATTATGCATATCAGGATGAGATGTACTGATATAAGATTTATTGAGATGCACCGAATCAGATCTCTTCTAAGCCGCAATTTATGAGAGGACATTTGATTAAAAGTGATCAACGATTCAGATCCATTTCTCACACTTTTCACGTAACGTCAATTTCTCACACGATCTTTCGCCTTTGTTACATAATGGATAGGTTATTATAAAATAATCGTTTTATAAATACCAAAAAAAAAAACTTGACTAAAAACGAGTAATTAGGCGAATAAAACTTTATCTCTCCACCAATTGACTTGTTGATAACCTCTATGAATAGCTTAACTGGTAAGCCATTAGGTTTGCTACCCAATGATCATCAGAGATTATATGATTGTTAACTTCAAAGTGTCATAAGATTAATTAATAAAGATATGTATAAACTGTCATAAAGCATCCACAATTATAAAAAAGAATATTGACATATTTGGTGGCAAGTGTCTTTTTGCCTTATATAAAGCATCCATTCTATTGAAAATTGTACCTCTTCATGCCCAAGTTCTCAAAATCTCCCCATCTCTCTCCTATTATTTCATGTCCTTGTTCAAGTTCAAGTCGGTAAGAAGGCTCTTACACGTTAAGAAAACGTGTAAAACCTTCACTGAGCTCTTTCGATCCAAATTTCATAGGATCAAATTTCGAAAGGCAATAAAAAGCGTCACCACTTTTCTTGTATCATCACGTTACAAAATCCGTATTCGTACCATGAGACAACGCTCTACCACGAGCCACCATCAGCACCTTCTACAGAAGGGATTTCCAGCCATATTCATAGACGAACTATATGTTCCAAAATCGAGTCAACAAGCCAAAGTGCCAATAACAGGCAAGGATAAAGAACACGATGTTACTTCCACTAGTACAAGTACTAGTGGTAGCAAAGCAGAGAAAAACGTAGCAACAAAACATGATTCATTGCTACGTGAAAAAAACAAAGATGTGAGTATGATCAAAGACATATTGTGGACACGAGACATCACAGGGATAGATGAAAGAGCAGAGGATTTTATTTCAAAGGTTCGCAAAGAAATGAAGATTCAAAGGGAACAATCTATTCTTGATTTTCAAGAAATGCTCTCTCGAAGCATTTGATTTTTCTTTTATGTTATGCAAATTCACGAACATTAAACGATTAATTTTCTTTTGGTTTTATTAACATTTCCCATTTTATTTGCCCAATTTATTTTGATGGGAAAATAAATGGGTGTTTCTCTCAATTATAGAGTGATTTTAGCAACCGTTTTAATATTTTTCCCAATTTATTTCAATGGGAAAAATGGATTATTTAATTTGTTTTAATAATAATGTGGTGATGTCATGTGTAAAATTATTGCGTGTCACATAGAAATATAAAAGAAAAATGTGTGATTTTATTTGAAGTTTAATATTTTATAGTGGAATCTTGTAATTTTAAAGTTTTTATTTTTTTAATAATTGTATGTAGAGTAAATTACAGATTTCATCCCTGTAGTTATATGGAAATTATGGATTAGGTCCCCAAACAAAATAACTATAGGTACCATCGTTGTGGTTTCACTTTTGTTATGGATTAGGTCCTGCATCTAACTCCTATAACATGAACTTTGTTAAATCAAGGGCTTTTTATGCACTATATTTTCTTTTATTTCCTTTTGAAAAAACTAAAATATTTATATAACTTATATTATATTATGTATACACACAATCACATATTTGATCTTTCTCCCGTTGGCCAACAACCAACTTCCCCCTCCTCCCTCCCTGAACGATGTGTTTCATTTTGATTTGCTTGGATCCAGACCGATGTGTTTCATTTTTGAAGACACTGGTCTTCCCCCTCCTCCCTTGTTGAACCAAGTCGATGGTTCCAACTTTTGGTTCCACACTTCACCAAACCAACATGTGAATGAAAACAGAGGAAAAAACCACATATGTAAACGAAAATCCATTGGGTTTTTTAACGGATTGAGTTCTGGTTTAGGTTTATGTTTCCGATTGATTGTAGGTTCTGATTTGGGCTTTTGTTTTCATTGATTGTAGGTCATGATATGGGTTTTGTTTTCGATTAGTTGTGGGTTTGATTTTCTATCGATTGTGGTTATGATTTAGTTTCAATTTTCATTCATTGTGGTCATGATTTGGGTCCTCATTTCATCGATTGTGCTGATAATAACTTGAATATTATTGATGGAGGCAATGCCATTGCTCATGGGGTTGGTGGTGCTGCAACTATGGAACCATGAGGTCAAAGTAGGGATGAAGATGCCATTGTATCACCTCCTGCTGGTGCTTGGCTTTTTATCCAAAAAATACACACATACAAACATATCGAGAGATAAAGATGCCTGGTGGGGCACCTCTCCGTGGGTTTTGCGGTAGTAACACATCGATTTTGCATTATATTTTAACAGGGGGAAGAGAATGAGAATGGAAGCGGGGATGAGGGAGACGATTAAGATAAAAGGAGGAGAGGGGTGGCTTCACCGGAGAAGACGGAGGCAGCCGCGAAGACGGAGGTATCTTGGTTTCACCTCCTGGTAGATTTTACGTGTGTATATACAGTAGACACACAGATCGACGATGACTCTATGGAGGTTGGAGGTGGAGGATAGAGGTGACGAGGATGGAGGTGGTTTTCAGGGCTCAAGGCCGGAGAAAGAGATGGCCGTGCAAATTTGTTGAAGAAGGAAATCGACAAGGACAATTTTTGTGGGAGGCGTTATACCCTATGTGTCCGATGTTAAAAACTATACATATATGTTATATAATTTAATTATGAGTTGTTTATTTTTAACTAAAAACAACAAATGACCAAAACACCCTTGACTTAACAGACTAGGTTAATAGAGTTGGGATAAGGGACCTAATCTATAATAAAAGTGAAACTACAATGACCATAGTTGTAATTATTTCATTCGGAGGACCCTATCTGACGAAATTTGTAATTTACTCTTGTATTGTTAAAGGGAAAACTAAATAGAAAACAATAGAATGGAGAGAATGAATCCGTAATTCTCATTAATCATAAGTTCTTTAAATAGTGATGAGATACAAGTAGATAACTACGAGAGATATAAGATCTAACCTATCTCTAATATGTTTATCTCTGTCTATATCGTCATATCCTTTAGACGATGCAACACTTATCCTACAACACTCCCCCTTGTGCCGAGTTAAAGGAGTGATGGTGCACAATTTTTGCCTCGTTAAAACCTTACGCCAAAATAAAAACCCAATGGGAAAAAACAAAAATAGGACGAAGGAAAGAGTACAACGCACCAGTTTCTTTACAATACATTACTTTAGTCTAATTTTCTCTTAGATTCGTACATTAATCATGAGAGTTAAGAAAACATGATGATATAGAGTTCTTTATGATTAGATGGTAAATTGTTATATGTTTTGGATTAATTCAGATTTTGTGAAGACTGTTGGGAAGTAAAGTTATTGCGGGTTTAAGAAAGAGTGGAAGTAGCGTTATTCCAATCAGGTGAGTTTTACTTTAATTGTTTTCGAACTGGAATATTTATAAAGCAGATAATATATGATATGTAGTGTGACGATGTGGAATTTATGTGCAAGTTGAATTATTGACATGTATAATCTATATGTGAGCATTGCACTACACTTTAATAATTTGGCCAGACTTAGGAACTGGCGGAGTTGGATGTACTTGAAGGTCAATGGAGTTGGCTGTATTTTAGGTACATCGGAGTAAATTAATTAGTTGACTTAGCGATGTCAACTAATATTATGACCATGTGTTGGTATTAAAGACAAACGGAGAGGTTTGTACACAATGCATATGAGAGAAAATTTGATATGATGATTCTTATTGTGTATTGATATTTTATACTACGTTTATTAAACTACAGAGATTTTCTCACTTAGACCAATTGGTCTAACCCTCATTTGTTTTCAAATCTGTATTTTAGGTCAAGGAGCAAGTAGGGATAAAGGGAAAGGTAAGATGTAATGTTTTTATGGAGTCTTTGTGGTTATGGAAACTATTATGGATCGTTTTGTATGAATAGTTTTGTTTAGTTTGTAACTATGTAAGTTGACAAAAAGTTTGTATTGGAATTTTGTAACGTACAGTTTTGGACCAGAAGACTATATGTGATATAAAATGTATCTTTTGTTGTACATGTTTGTATGGATATTGTGTTATATGTTCCATGTATCATGGTGGGTTGTTACAGTTGCTATCAGAGATTGAGTTTAAGGGATTTAGGTATCCAGATCCATACCTAGACTTAAACTGCATGTGAAGTAAGATGTCCCTTTAATTTTAGAACATTGGGATGTTAAATATAAAAAGCTTGAAAGAACATCATGTAAGATAACTTCAAATTACATCTGGACAATGTAATTATGAGCTTACAATTACTTGTTTAAACTGGAATATCTTATTATATTGGGTATGTGTTTATGTGTATATTAACATGTTTCAGATTGACAGAATGGCAAGTGGTTCTCGACAAGTTGATAGAGATGAAACTGGTAATCCCAATAGAGCTAACCCAAGAATGGGGAATGTACATGAGAGAGGTGGGGAACGAGGTCGGGGTTGACCTAGAGGTAGAGGTCAACCTCCAGATACTGAATATGTTACTAGAGCTGACCTGGCAGCGGAAATGGGGAGATTACAAGCATATTACAAACCATGTTTGAACATCCCCATCATACTGAAACTGAGGGACCAGAAGAACCTGATCCTAATATGGAAACATAAGTAATCACTCCATCTATTGCCGTACCCGTGCCAAAGAAATGTGACTACAAAATGTTTTTGTTCTGCAAACCCCCGACATACTCGGGTGAACGAGATCCGCTTAAGGCCATGTGGTGGTTGAAGGAGATCGAAGCTATTTTCAAAACCAGCAAATGTGCTGATGAAGATCAGGTGTTATTTGGAACATCTATGCTAAAATCCGATGCTTTATATTGGTGGGAAGCTTTAATTTCATTCGAAGGGTCGGGCGTTTATACAACTTTCTCGTGGGAAGATTTTACAAAAACTTTTAAAGAAAATTTTGCCCTCAAGCTGTGGTTAGACAATTATAAGAAGAATTCTTGAACCGAAAGCAAGGAAATTTGTCTATTCGAGACTATACTGCTCGATTTCTAGAAAAGTCCCATTTCGCTGAATATTATGTTGCTACTGAAGCCCTCAAAGTGGAAAGATATGTTTTTGGATTAAATTATGAAATTAGAGGATTGGTGGGTTTTGATTATTTGAAGTGTTTAACTTTACAAATCTTATAAAACACCCACATTTGAGATTTTCGAGTAATTTGATAAATGAATCATAAATGAAAGTGTTTTGGTGAGTTATTGCATAAATGAAGATTATTTAAAAATGCACTTTTAGTGTTTGTTAGAAATATGCATAATTTGTATTATGGTACGCTTTGAAAATATGATCGTGTGAGTCTTTGGATTTTGGTCATTCCCGTCCTTGCAAACATTTTGGAAATCGTAAACTGTTGATCCAAACCCTCAGTGATTTGATAATGACCCTGAGAAACACTTAGTGAAAATTGTAAGTAGACAATATGTATTAATGTTTTTCCATCAAAGAAAATATACTAATTCTGTTTAGTATCGCTAATGGAAAACAAGCTTTAAATTATACTTCATCGAACACTGTACATCAGTGAGCCCTGAGCCTGTTCAGTCTCACTGATGATCGCTGAATGTTTATCATGTAATTGTTTACTTATGATCCCTGAAGACAAGATTCGCGTCAACCAAGTTCGAAGCTGAAATTGAAGACCAAGCTGAAGAACAAGTGACTAAGTCTACTAGTGACTTGATGCGGACATCAGCGAAGACAAGACTTGTCCATTGCATGCGAAGTTTCAAGTAGAAGACTTCAGCGAACGCTGAACTTTATCATTCGCTGATAAAGATTCATTCAGCAAGTGCTGATCGTGAAGCCTGTTCTACAAGAAACCTTTGCCTTATCTCCTTGCACGCCTACGTACGATTTTGTCAGAACGGACATCCCTTTTGTCCAGAATCGTACAACCAACTCTGCAACTACACTATTCACCATGCGGCCACTAGGATGTTTACTAAAGTCAAATCATGCAACCAATCAGAGGCTACCACGTGTAAAGATATACTGACTTGCATTAAATGCATGCAGTATATAAAGGAAACCCTACTTCAAATTTGAAGTGCTCGACTTTCTTCCTCGCTGAACTACTTAGGCATTGTTTGGCAAAAAAAAAAACTAGCTTATAAGCTAGCTTATTTTTGGGGTACATGTTTGGATGACCATAAGCTAGCTTTTTGAAAAGCTACTTGGAGTAGCTTATGAGTAGCTTTTTGTAAATATTCCAATTATGCCCTCATTAATATGAATTATTATTTATTAACTATTTTTTTAATATGTCCTTTTTCGTCATTTAAATGCTTATAAGCTACTTTTTGCCAAACGTGACTTTTTCATCAGCTAGCTTATCAGCTAGCTTATCAGCTACCAGCTAGCTTATCAGTCAACATCTAGCTTATCAGCTAGTTTGCCAAACATAGCCTTAGTGCCTAGAAAACTCTCCTTAGTTTTCATATTTCTTTTCTCTCTATTTCTAGTGCAAGAAATCTGTGTGTTCTCATAGTTTGTTTAGATTGGGTTTTTAACTTGATCTTATTCCGCAATAAACTGTAATTGTTTGATTATATCAATAAACAATTTAGAAAGATAAATTTTTTTGTTTGTATTCAACCCCCTTTCTACAAACTTGCATAACCCTTCCGGACCAACAAGTGGTATCAGAGCAGACTGTTTAATCTCATAAACAAGATCTTGCTTATACTCTCTCTTTTCCTCTTCCTTGCTAATTTTCTAAAATGGCAAATCATCAGAATACAAATTACATAGATACTGGCTCTCTTGCCAAACCTCCTCGATTTAGTAAAGATTGTTGGTCCCAAAAGGGTTATACAAGTTTGTAGAAGGGGGTTGAATACAAACACACGATTTTTACTTTTCTAAATTGTTTATTGATATGTATCAAACAATTTACAACTTGTTGCGGAATAAGATTAAGGAATAAACCTAATCTAAACAAGCTATGAGAATCACTAAGATTTCTTGCACTAGAAATAAGATAGAGAGAAATTAAGAATACTAAGGATAATATTCTAACACACGGTTTAGCAAAGATGAGGAATGGCCGAGCACTTCAAAAATGAAGTAGGGTTTCCTTAATATACTGCATGCACTTAATGCATGTCAGTACAACTTTACACGTGGCAGCCTCTGGTTGGTTGCATGGTTTGACTTCAGTAGACAACCTAGTAGCCGCATGATGAACAGTGTAGAATCAGAGTTGGTTGTACGATTCTGGACAAAAGGGATGTCCGTTCTGACATTATCGTATGGAGACGTGCAAGGGGATAAGACAAAAGTTACTTGTAGAGGAGGCTTCATGATCAGCATTCGCTGAATGATTCTTTATCAGCGAATGATAAAGTTCAGCGTTCGCTGAAATCTTCTACTTGAAACTTTACGTTGAGTGGACAGGTCTTGGCTTCGCTGATATCCGCATCAGTTCATTAGTAGACTTGTCGCTGGTTCTTTGGCTTGATCTTCGACTTCAGCGTATAACATGATTGACGTGAAACTTGTCTTCAGGGATCATAAGTAAACAATAGAAGTTATCAGCGATCATCAGTGAGGCTGAACATGCTCAGGGCTCACTGATGAAAAGTGTTCGCTGAATATGTAAATTAAAGAACGAGAGTTCCTATCAGCGATACTAAACAGTCTTAGTACTTATCAGCGATAGTGAAACTCTAATACATATTGTCTACTTACAATTTTCACTAAGTGTTTCTCAGAGTCATTATCAAATCACTGAGGGTTTAGATCAACAATCTCCCCCTATTTGATGATGACATAGCAATAAAAGAAAATTGCTAAGTAAGAAAACATAAGGATAAAAAGAACTCATATAATATTTGTCCCATTTACTGTTTTCGGGGATCTTTTAAGTACTGATGGAGTAAAGTACATTCGCTGAAAATTTTCATTAAACTTCGTATCAGTTACAAAGGGAAGTGGAAAAATTATAAGTACAACAAATAATAATTACAAGTACAAAAAGTTTACAAGCTGATAAAGATAGAAGAATTAAAGGGAATCCTATCAGCTATTCAGGTTCATCCTTGATGAGAAGTTCATCAAGGGTATTTGTGGTAGGGATCATCCAATCAGGGACTTTTTCTCCAAGATCCCTTCTTCGATGTGCTTCATTAAAGATCAGGGGCTTCATGAAGTGTCCGAGAAGATCATCTCTGAAACCGCACCAGTAGACAAGATCTCTGAGCTGTTCGATAGGGGCAATGCATAGCTCAGGGACGCGTTGGAAGCATTCTCGTCCAATGCAGTCATTGAAGAAAATACCATGAGGATCACTTAAGACTTTTCCAGGGATGAAGCGTTCACCAGGGGGCAGAGAGATGTTGAGTATTGAGAGATTAGGGTCAGGACCAAGGACTTCTTCTCGTGAAAAACCAATTCCGGTTTCATTTCTGATAGGAGGACGTGAAGCTGAAGATGTTATCTTTTTCTTTGCAGCAGGCCTTCTTCGTTGAACTGGAGGAGGAGGATGAGGAATATCCACAGCTGATGTAACCAAGTCGATCTACTTATTCACAGCTTTCTCGACAAAGGTTTTATAGTTTGAACGTGATCGCTGAATGTCTATTCGAATCTCCAACCATTCAGATAAACCGTACTTGGTAAGCGACGAAGGGTATATGGTTTCCTTTTGACGTTTCTCTCTGAAGATGTCGATGTCAACGACTGGAACGTCTACGACTGTCTTTCCCTTGATGTTTACCTTGTTGATTCTGGACACATGACATCGAAAGTGAAGTCTTTCTTTGCACCATTTCAAGGTAGAGTCAGAGACCTTGGTTTTCTTCTCTTTGATCTTTTTGGCGTCCTTCCACAGTTGTTGCTGAACAGAGACATGATTCTTCTTCAGTTCAGGATCTTTCACCGAACGTTGGACGAGCTCAATAGCATAAGCTTTATCTTTTTCTTCAGCTCTCTTTCGTTCGGCGAGGAGTTTCTCAGCTTTGAGGTGTTCAGCGATTTCCCCTTTTGATATGAGAAATCGAGGAGCACGAATGATTCGCTGATCCTCAAGCTTTTTAATCATAGCTGCTCTCTTTTTCAACTCTTCTTCACTTTGGTTTTGAGGAACCAAGGAAGGTCTTTTCTTGTGAGAGAGCAGTTCTTATTCTTGTTCATCAGTCTCAACGAAGTCTAAGACCGAGATTATTTCATCAGCGCTCGGGGCTGGGATTATTTGAGTTGTAGCAGGAGGAGCTTCAGCTTGACCCTCAAGCAAGGGAGAGGACTAACAGAAACAAATCGATCACATAGGTAAGATCATTTGGGAGAAGAGATAGAGAAAGAATGAGGTTAAGTGTATAGAGGTTTTATGGAGAGTAGAACTGAGGTTAAGAAGGGATAGAGGAGGGATGCAGTGTAAGGGAAGAAAATATATGTTACCTGACAAACTGGCTTTCTGATAAGGATAGTCAGATTGTCTTCTGCAACGATGCCTTTGTTTTTGCCTTTATCGGCTTCAGTCGCTGCAGGCTTTTTGGTGGTCCCCTCCCCTGATTCTTTGAAAACTACCCCTTTGAGAGCAGGGGTCCTTCTGGGATGGAAGGAGAAGTCGACATCATCATCATCGTCATCATCATCATTTTTAGGTGATGATGAGGGTTCGTCATCGTGAAGTTCGAGATCTTCTTCGTCTTCTTCTTCTTCCTCAGCTTCTTCTTCAGACTCAACATGCACTGGAGAGTATGTATGTTCTTCGACATTCTCCCCCTCAGAATCAGCATCGTTTAGGGAGAATTCGGTTCCCTCAGGGTTTTTCAGCAGATTTCTCTTTCTCAGCACTTTTCTCCCCCTCAAAGTTATGGGGAAGATCTTCTTGATTCTTCTCCCCCTCTTCCTCATGACGGATGGGGGAGGTAGTAGTTTCAGCAGCAACATCTTTTGGGTCACTGTCTTCCAGGCCAGTGATCCCAACAACAGTTTCCACCGCTGCCATTCTGTCACAGTGTGGTGAAGTTGTTGGAGAGGTTGCCGTTGGTGGTGTTCAAGGTGTTGATGGAGGAGGAGTTGTCAGCGAGAGCAGTAGCGACATTAGAGACGCTACCTTCCAGCTTTTCCAGATCAGCGCTGGAGGCCTTCTCTTTCACCTCAGAGGTGAGCTTCTTTAGAGCGTCCCCAGCGTCTGTAACCGCTGAGGAGTTGGAGGAGAGAGTGTTGGTAAGAGATTCCACTTTTGTAGACAAATCCTTTAGGGAATTTTTGATGGTTCCCAAATTAGGACCTGTAAAAGATGAAAACTTATGAACAAAAGAAAGCTCAGAAGTTGGGGGTTTTGAGAGAGGAGTGTTTAGGGTGTTGTGTAAACCTGCGGGTTAGTTGACGAAGTCATCAAAATTCCGGTGACCTGAAAAATGCTCGTCGTCGTCTTCCAGAGATGGTCGACGCTGAGTGTCCGCAGGTCCTTTATTTTGATCCATCAGCCGCTGTAGATCTTCAGCCGATGTGTCATTCAGGTGAATGACATTTGTTGTAGAGAAGCGGGATAGAGGTGGAGTGACCAAAGAAGATGTGTGAGGAACAAGAGTTGAGAAGAGGGATTGGGTAGCAGATTCAGCGTTGGGTCCACTGAGAAAAACTTCAGCAGCACTTAGAGGTGCTGAGCACTTCAGCGTCTTGAGGCGCTGAAGTGGGTATCGAAGGGGTTGGTTCAGCAGATGTGGCAGAGCGTGCCACGGAACTTTCCAGCGTCTTCTTTGGAGAGACAGACGTGGAGTTTTCAGCCTGGGAAGGCTTAGGGGGTTGCTCCTTAGAAATCTTCTTGGTCTTATGGATGCCAAGTGGGGTTTCGGATTATCTCCTTTTGCGAGAAGGAGTGGATGGTGCGGCCTAGGTACCAGCGGATGGGATGACCGTTGCCGATATGGTAGCCGCAAAAGTAGAAGAAGAAGGTCTGAGAAGAGGTAAGAGAGTAGAAAGACGTACCTCGTTTTCCAGTGGCTTGAAGTCGAGGATCTTAGGGCCAACCTGGGATAACTTCAGGTCTCCCACCTTCGGGTATGTATCCCCAAGTGCTTGCTTGAAGAGAGCACTGAGAAAGCGGGGATAGGGGACATTCAGTGTCCGCTTTGCTTCTTCTACCCTGAGCATCATGTCGTTGAAAATGATCTTGGCCCAGTCGATGTGGAGGCCCTTCATCAGCGCATACCCCATAGCCTGTTGGGGTTTGGAGGCCTGATCAGTTGACCCGACCTTAGCTGTCATACAGCTGATGAGGTGTGCGAAGATGAAGTTCATTTCGCTTGGCATCTTGCTCTTGAGGACGGAGGTTAGCATCTTCTCAGAGAGTTTATCTCTCCCTGTGTTCCATGTGTAGTTCATTGCATCCAGAAATGCAATGATTTCAGCTCTGCTGGCCTCGGTTTTGATGCCAGGTAAAGGAACGAAACGTCTTTCCCTTGAGCTTCCAGGGAGGTTGAGGGCAGACCTGATCGCCCCGGGATAAATCTTTGCTTCACCATGCTCAGTGTCAAAGAGGATGACGTCCACCATCTTTTTAGGGTCTTTGGTGGAGGCAACCTGAGCTCTTCTGGCAGTATACCAGAATTGGGCAAGGAGGTTCTTATAGGCTGGAGGTTTGACGGTCAGTGCTGTCGCCAGAGGACAGGACTTAAGGAAGTTAACAGCCTCATCCAGGTGAGTGATCTGTTTTCTTGGGGGGAAATTGAAGAGAGCGTAGGGGTTGTTTCCTTGGAATGTTATTTGTTCCATTGTGAAGTTGACATTAGGTGCTTTGACAATCTCAGTTTTATCAGAGGTAGTAGGAGACTGAGTGTTGGTAGCGTCAGTGGTTGCCATTTCTGTTCATAAAAATATAAACATAAAGAAGATGAAAAGAAGTTCTTAAAATGGATAAGATTCCAAAATAAGGGTTTTTAGGGTTTTATAGTTTCCATTTTGAGAAAGAAATGGAAATTAGGGTTTTCTAGTTTTGAAAAGAAGTACAAAACATAGTGAAAGTTCTTGTTTTCCAGTTTCCTTTTTATGGAAAGGATTCTAGAAAAACGTATGAAAATGTCAAGTTTAAGATTTTGATTATAAACTCTAAGAACAATCTGAAGACAGATTGTGTTCATAAAACCATGAAGAAAATGATTTCATTTTAAGAAAGTTCCTTGATTTGATCTTTTAAAAACAATAATAAGATCAAAAACAAGTTTATTCGATGGAAAATAAAAGAAATATTAAGCTTTGTGAGATGTAGAAGATGAAGATGAACAAGTTCTTGAGAAGTAAGTTCAAATGCAACAGTGTGTTCTTGCTTACTAGAGTAAGTTCGCGTAAAAGGTAAAAATATAAACACAAAGGGTCTATATAGTGAGAGTAGAGAGAGAAAAACTATGAGCGGGAAAAGTTTTTCATGATGACACGGACACGTCCCTTGAATTTGATTGGACAAGGAAACGAAACGGTCGAACGTGTCAGACAAAAAGGCGTGCCATTGTGTATCCGTTGTGATGACGTCACAAACGTCCTTTCATATTTTAAGGTGTCTCTGAGGATTTTGAAAACTCAGGGACATTTTTAAAACACGAATCACTGATTAGAAATATCAGTGAGAGTTTTTGAATTTCAAAGTATCACTGAAAGGAAGAGATATTCAGCGATGTAATTTGTTTTGAAATCTTGCATTCATAGGCGAACGTCAGCGAGTAAGAGAAAACATACCTTGATATCAGCGAATCAATTTGTTAAGAGATTAGATGATTAATAGGGGTATACAAGATCCTTTTATTACAGATCAAATGCTAACCGCTGAAGATTTTACTTCTCTAAGTTCAGCATTCCAAGCTCGCTGATGAGAAAGTTGAATCTTGTCTCATCAAGAGGTTTGGTGAATAGATCCGCTAACTAAAAATCAGTTGGGATAAAATGAAGTTCTATATCACCATTCATCACATGATCTCTGATAAAATGATACCTGATTTCGATGTGTTTGGTCTTTGACTGTAGCACTGGATTGTTTGCTATGGCGATGGCACTAGTGTTGTCGCAATAGATTGGAATTTCGGAGAGCTGAAGGTCATAGTCTAGTAGTTGATTTCTCATCCACAAGACCTAAGAACAACAACTTCCAGCAACTACGTACTCAGCTTCAGCGGTTGAGGTGGACACTGAGTTTTGCTTTTTACTTGTCCAACTCACCAGCTTTCCACCAAGGCGCTGACAGCTGTTTGGGCAAAAAATCACGTCGTACGACCACGACCAGAGCAGGTAAGACGCACGTTATGATCCAAATCTTGTATTAAGATAAGGTCTCGACAAGAACCAAAAAAAAACATATGTCGTCTCCCTTAAAAGGTAAGTCGTACGTCTCCCATGACGCTCGACCATAGCGTCGCTTGCCCCGCACGACCATCAGGTAAGATCACTGTACCTTCGACCAAAGCTAACGTTAACCTTGTCTGTTACGTTTGTTAAGTATTTAATGCAGGAGTCAAATCCATTAACAGCAAGTAGTCGTAACGGACGAAGAGCATTATGGATAATCACTCCGGCAACCGTTTCCGACCGTTGTAGCCGTTAATCAAAGCATTCAAGGAGCTAATTAATGGCACGAAGACTATAAAACCCAAGCTAAAGCCTCATTCCAAGGATCCATCAGAAAAATCCGACACGCATCAACGATCATCAGCGAGTATTACCAAACAGCAGAGAAAATCATCCAAACTCATAGCAAAGAACATTCAATCTCTGGAGATCAAGTACCGAAAGCCAGAACCTTACAACTAACTCAAGAACACTCGAAGAAAAGCTCAAGTATCGCTCCCGAAGCACGACAACATCCCTCGACCAGAAGTTCACTCTTTGTATTCACACACGACAAACACCTGTTTCTACATCTAAACACTTGTACTTTATATTTCGAAGTATTTCCTTCATTTGTATTGTAATCATCGTACGACCGACGCCAGTACCAAGGACGTCGCCCCTGATTGACGACCATAGTGCAGCGACGACACCCACTGTCGTCCGCAGGTTTTTTCCTCGTTTGAGGTTTTTCCTGCGTCATCAATTCCCTTGTCTCGTTTATTTTTATCCTCGTCGCACGTCTCGTCGAAAGATTCTTTCTTTAGTTGATTAAGTCCACATCGACCTTAAGTTGTCCCTTTGGTGCAATTTTTGGCATTAACAGTTTGGCGCCATCCGTGGGACTACATCTAGAGAAAATCCTCGACGAACGTACACCCTACTAACAGTTTCTTGGAGTTTTTTCTGCTCTCTATTGCAAGAACAATGGCAGCCCCTGGAAATCCGCAGCAAACTGTTGCTCAGATGTATCAGGAGCTCGAAGTCGCCAGGAATCAGCTCAATGCAATGGCAGAGCAGAATCGCAGAGCAGCTGAGGAGATCGCACAGTTAAGAAATCCTCTTGGGCCTCAAAATGGTCCTAGGCCGTTCGTGCAGAACCCAATTCCAAGATCGTTCGACCAGAATGGCCCTAGGCCATTTGTCCCGAATCCAGGTTCACCCGCTTCAAAATCAGCATCCAGGCCCGTTCATGCAGAATCAACAGCCAGGGCCGTTCAACCCAAATCCTCAGTTTGGGACAGTTCCTCCTCAGCACATAAGACCACTGTTAGTTTCAATCTTCCTAATCATAGAAGTATTTAGAAATAGTGAAAAATAGGCTAAGTGAAGAAAGCCTCTTACAGAGGCTCTGCCGAACTTACCGAGAGATCAAGGTCAAAAAGCTATAGAAGCTAAAGAGGCGCCCTACAGAAGCTCTGTCATACGCGCAAAGAAGACCAAAGACTCGGAATCCGGTGAAGACTGCTCTTCTAAGGACCAAACCGCAGAACCTCTGTGGCACTTCACAGAGCCTCTGCGGTCTTCAACAAAGACTAAAAAGATATTTATAATATCTTGCTACTGTTACAGGACCTGTTCATCAACTTGCATGGTAGCATGCCCTGTCCAACTGCAACGTGTCAAACTCTGGTTGGATTCAATAGGGCTTAGTACATAATAGATGTCTGCTGCATTAAATGCAATACAGCACGTCCAACTGTTCATGCCATCCGTCCAACTATTCATACCGTCCTTTGTGAATAGTAGCATATGCTTTATGGTCCCCTTAGAGTAGTATATAAGGAAGACTCATGTTGAGTTCTTCCTATCCATCGATCAATCAATCGAACAATCGAAACAAGAATTCAAGAGAGAAAAACATCACAAGAACACATAGCTTTAAACACTTTGAGAGTCATATCTGTTTTAAAAGCTTTGCTTACTCACTGTTCTTGAATCTGTTCTTAATATATATATTCAGTAAACTTTGAGATATTATTTCCTGTTCACTGTTTATTTATATTATGTTCTAAATCTATCAATCATATCTGTTAGTTATTCAAATACGCTTCCGCATCAAACATAAATTCGAACTAATAGATCTGACAATCTTGTATAAGCAAAACGGGAACCAACAATTGGTATCAGAGCAAAGCTTGATTATCAATATCAAGTGATCCTCGTTTTTACAAGATTAGTGATAGAAATCATTTTTTTCTATTCCTCATCTCTAAGTTAAAACTCCATTAAAGTGTACTCTGGGAACTGTTCAAACCCAGAAAACTTTCCAGATCTTCAGACTCATACTCTTTAAATCATACTATCTTTTCAGAACCTTAAAAATGACAAATACAAATAACTTCTTTACTGCTGGTTCACTCACTAAGCCTCCTACTCTCCTACGAGATGAGTATCCTCAATGGAAGATAAGAATGGTTCATTTCTTTGAGGGTACTGAAAAAAATCTAGTACAATATCTTTACAACCTTCCTCCTGTTCCCATGATAGCAGTACCACGAGTACCAGCTACTGCTGAATCTCCAGAAATCCCTGAACATCAAAAACCAAAACCAAAAGAAGAATGGTCAAATGAAGATAAGGCAGAAGATGAAGTTGCACAGAAAACAAAAAGAATCCTGATAATGGCTATCCCCAACGAGCTTTTTCAATCCTTAGATGCATGCGAAACTGCGCACGATCTTTGGAAAGAATTAGAAAGACAGTTGGAAGGGGGTGCTAAAACACAGAAGAACCGAAGGGCACAATACATAAATGAATATCATGCATTCAGAGCCTCTGCAACAAAATCTCTGCAAACAATGTACGATAGGTTCAACTCTCTCATAAACAAATGTAGAAAGTCTGGCATTCACAGAACCTCGGAAGAAAATAACGTCATGTTTCTAAAGAGTCTGAATGATGAGTGGCTTCAACTGTCTATGTCTTTACAAACAAACCAAGATCTAGACTCATGGAAACTCTCTGATCTCTATGGAACACTAGCTGCACAAGAGCCTCAAATAGCACAGGCTAAAACAATAGCCATTGCACCATACGCATTGGTTAGTAAATCAACAGAGGCTACAAAGAGACCAAGAAATGAGAGAGCAACAGAGGAGAAGAAGGAGAAGAAGAAGATAGTGATGGTTGGTAGCGAAGAAGACGAGCTGATAGAGGAAGAAATAACTCTTGCGTCATTAGCTAAATCATTGGCTCTATTGACAAGAGAGTTCAGAGGTAACCAAATAAATTTTGGAAATGACAGATATAGCATAGACAACCAGAGAGATAGAAGAGATGATGAAAGAAGAGAAGAATCAAGTGACCGACAGAGGTCAGACTACAGAAGTGACCGACAGAGGTCGAGCGACATAAACTACAGAGGAAATGACCGACAGAGGTCAGATGACAAGGTAGGCCACACACAAGAATGCTACAAATGTGGTAAGCCTGGTCATTATGCAAACGAATGCCGAACAGAGAAAGGTGGAGACCAACAGAAGTCCGACGATCGAACTGGAAACACCTCCCAAGGTTGCTTCAATTGCGGCAAGCCAGGCCATTTCGCAAAAGATTGCAGAAGTAGACAAAATCGCCCACGGAAGGACTCAGCTTTTTACAAAAAGAAGGCTGAATATTATGCACAAAAATCCCTAATGGCGAACAAAGGGCATTCTGAAGCAAATAAGGAGGACTTCGAGTCAGACTCTACCTCTGATGATGAATTCACCACCAATGCCCTGTTCTGTGGCATGGCAGAAGTCGACTCGGGCACTGACAATGAGGTATCCATTTCAAACTCTACCTCTTGTATTAAATATGTAGAAAATGATTCAGTTAGACTTAACATTGAACTGATTGAACTCAAAGAGATAAATGAAAGTATTCAGAAAAGACTCACCTTTAATGAGAGAGAAGTAAGGCTTCTCACTCAAGAAAAAGCCAAAATTTTTGAAGAAAAGGAAAGAGTAGAAAAATATTGGAGCAAAAATGTAGATCCTTTAAAAAGACAAATTTCTGAATTAACCTCTGCTTTAAAAGTCAAAACTAAAGAGCTTTCAGTTTCTAGGAGTGAAACAACTGACATAAGAGCTCTCAAAGAATACTTTCAAAAAGAGAGAGAGGTACTTTGGCAAGATCTACTCAGAAGAGAGGTTTTACTTAAAAACTATAAAGATGCACAGAAAGTGTATGAGAAAGTAAACTCACAAATAGGAAGACGAGGTACAGGGTACGATGATATTACTCTAGGTGTTGAAGGCAAAAGACTTAAACCTCTGTCTTCTCTGTTTGTGGTAGGAAAAACAAATAAACCAATTTTTCCAAACTTACTCTCTGTAAGTAAAAGGGTTAAAATCTCTGAAGAACCTCACTTGAGGAAACATACGAAGATGATCAATGTGTGGTTTGAAAACACAGATTCATCATCTTCAACCTCTGTCAATAGAGGAATCAAACCAAAGAAATATCTGAAAACACAAGATCAGATTGGTATCTTTAAGTTTGGCAAACCAGAGACTCAAACACAGGTCGCTTTTGTCTGTATGATAGATGTCAAAAAGAAATTATCTGCAAAAGCTCCTGAGTTTAAACCCATCTTTTCAGAAGAAAATCTTAAAAGATCAATTGAAAAAGAAATTTTGGAAGTTTTGAAATCAAATGTTTTAGAAAATCTCTGTACGTCTTCTATAGATCAAATTCTCGCTGAAGAGATCTCATCTGAAACCTCTGCCATCTATAAAAGTTTTTCTACAGAGGAAGAAAACTCGTACGATACATGCTCAGAAAATCCAGTCTCTGTCGAAAGAAATGACTCAACCTCTGTATATGAGGACGATTCATCCTCTGACGACTCAGAGACTGATTCTAAATCAGGGATAATTCACTGTGACACAGAGGATGTTAAATTCTCCTCTGAGGTTCTTAACAGAACAATTTCTCCAAAAGAGAAAATCACAGAGATACATATCTGTCCATATTTTCTAAAAATGTGTATACAAGTCAAAACCTCTACAGAGCTTGATAATTTGAAAAAGGCCTCTGAAAATCCTAAAAGCTCAAAATTTTCAAAACCTTTAAGGCCTGAAGCTAACAAATATCTTTCCTCTGTGACAGTGAAGACAGACGTTCACCACAGAAGAGACTCACAGAAGGCAGGACCTAAACAAGATTTTTGCAAAAAACATTCTAGTATTCATAGATGTTCTTGTAATAGGAAATCTAATGTTAAGAACGAATGTAATGCCTCTGTGACTCAGTTCAATGAATTCAATGAAAAGTTCAAACAAATCACGTCTGATATTAAATACTGTCATTGTTTTGATCTTATGTTCAGATTGAAAAATCACTTCTCAAGTCCAGATTGCTTACTCTCCACTAAAATTCAAACTCCAAAGTCAAAACCTATAGAGATACAATCTGATCTTTCTACAAAAGATAAAATGTATTTCAAGAATGCTAAGGCAAACTTGAAAAATTCTAACAATATTGTACCCATATGGATATGGGTACCTAAGTCTCTGTGATTGTCTTACAGAAGCGGTATGTGCCAATTTGGTATCTTGACTCCGGATGCTCAAGGCACATGACTGGCGACAAAAGTTTACTATCCACGTACAAAGAAACACACGATGGTGGATCTGTAACTTTTGGAGACAACAAGAAGGGACACATCAAAGGCTATGGAGTCATACAGAAGGAAAACGTCACTGTATACAAAGTTGCATATGTGAATGGCCTTAAACAAAACCTACTCAGTGTAAGTCAACTCTGTGATACAGGATTTGATGTCTTGTTCAAAAGGACTTTCTGCTCTCTGCAAAGTGAAGACACAGGAATGGAACTTCTGCGAGCCAAAAGAAAAGGTGATCTGTATCTAATGAACTTTTGTTCAACAACCAAGGACAAAGTTTTCCTTGTAGCTTGCGAAAGTAAAGAAGCCTGGTTATGGCATAACAGGTTCTGTCACTTGAACTTTCACACCTTGGATAAATTGGTCAAACTTGATCTAGTTAAAGGTTTGCCTAATGTTAAATTTAATAAGGATCACTTGTGTTCTGCCTGTGAGATGGGAAAACTCAGAAGAGCTTCCCACAGAGGCAAAACAGATGTGTCGTGCACTAGGCCTCTGTACATGCTTCATGTCGACCTCTGCGGTCCTATTGCCATACAGAGCCTAGGTGGCAAGAAATATATACTTGTCTTAATTGATGAGTATTCGCGCTTCACATGGGTTGAATTTGTTCGAAAGAAATCGGATGTTCCAATCATCTTGATTAATCTAATGAAAAGAATCCAAGTTCTTTATGAATGCAGAATACAGAAGTTAAGAAGTGACAATGGCACAGAATTTAAAAACTCTGTCATTGAAGCCTATCTTTCTACAGAAGGAATATCACAGAACTTCTCTGCTGCACGCACTCCACAACAGAATGACGTAGTCGAAAGGAAGAATCGAACGCTCGTGGAGGTCGCAAGAACTATGCTACCAGCATACGGATTACCGATGAACTTTTGGGCAGAAGCAATTTCTACCGCTTGTTACACACAGAATCGGTCAACCATTGTGAAAAGACACATCAAGACTCCTTACGAACTGATCAACAAAAGGCGGCCAAACATCAAGTTTTTCCATGTGTTTGGATGTAAATGCTTTGTTTTAAACGACAGAGATTCAAGAGGAAAGTTTGAAGTAAAAGCTGACGAAGGAAAATTCATTGGATACTCTGCCACTTCCAAAGCCTACAGAGTATACCTTACAAGATCTCGCAAAATCGTAGAAAGTATCAATATTTCTTTGGATGATTCTTTCCAAATGACTTCTGAGCAAATCCGTTCAGAACTCGAACTTAAAAGAGAAACCTCTGGCATCTCGCAAACGAAAGAAGACTTGAATCTTCTATTTTTAGAGATGTTCCACGATGACATTGATCCTTCTGTTGGAACCATCAGAGTTTCTGAAGAACCATCCTCTGTTGGACAAAATCCTACAGGTATGACTCTAACTGTTCCAAATAATGCTTCATCTTCTTCTATAAATACTACAGATGCAAATGCCGAAGAAGAAAATGCAGAAGATGAAACATCAAGAAAAACGACCACAGAAGCTGATGAAAAACAAACTCCACAATCCACAGAAGAACCAATTACAGAGGTAGTTGAGGACCAAGACTATACGTCCTCAGAGGAACAAACTCCACCACCACTCATACCAATCATTCCACAAATGGTAGAATGTTCTACCAAGGTAAGAAGAACGACAAAGGCTATACAAGAAGAAGATCCACAAGAAGCTTCTGAAGAAAGGTTCGATGACATTGATGACCATCTTCCTCGCACCACTCAGTGGACAAAAAGCCATCCTCCAAGCCAAATAATCGGAGAACCTTCTGACTCAGTAAAAACCAGGCCTGCCACTGCTAATTTTTGTTTCTTTACAAATTTTATTAGTGTGATAGAACCAAAGAAGATTTCTGAAGCACTAGATGACCCAAACTGGGTAGACGCCATGCAAGAAGAACTTCTGCAGTTTGAGCGTAACAGAGTATGGACTTTAGTACCTCTGCCACGAGGAAAAGAGGCCATTGGGACTAAGTGGGTCTACAGAAATAAGAAGGATGAAGATGGAGTGGTCATCAGAAACAAAGCACGATTGGTGGCCAAGGGATGTAGACAAGAATAAGGCATAGACTACGATGTGACTTTTGCCCCTGTCGCACGGATCGAAGCAATAAGAATATTCTTAGCCTTCGCAGCCCACAGAGGATTTTAAGTTTATCAGATGGACGTAAAATCAGCTTTTCTCAACGGTGAAATCCAAGAAGAGGTTTACGTAAATCAACCACCAGGGTTTGAAAGCTCAAAGTTCCCAAGGCATGTATACTACCTTGAAAAGGCTCTGTACGGACTGAAACAGGCTCCAAGAGCATGATACGAACGAATTTCTACCTTTCTTCTACTAAATGGCTACGACAGAGGTACAACAGATACTACCTTATTCTATAAACGTAAAAACAGTGACATAATGCTTGTACAAATCTATGTGGACGACATAATTTTTGGGTCTTCTAACACAGAAGAGTGCAAAAGTTTTGAAAAACTCATGCAAAGTTATCCTTTTCATATGTCTCTGACATTCTTTTCAAGGCCAAATATGTCTCTGACATTCTTTTCAAGTATAGCCTCTCTGATACCTCTGCAATGAAAACTCCAATGGCCACTGGAAATAAGTTATCCTTAGATCCAGATGGCATCTCTGTAGAATGCACTCTCTACATAGGCATGATTGGATCTCTGTTATACTTAACTGCAAGCAGACCTGACATTATGCATGCCACATGTCTTTGTGCACGTTATCAAGCTAATCCAAAGAAATCACACTATGATGCTGTGAAAAGAATCTTTAGATATCTAAAGGGGACCAAAAATCTCGTTCTCTGGTATCCACAGAACTCTGGTTTTAGTCTTAAAGCTTATACAGATTCATACTATGGAGGATGCATGCTCGACAGAAAGAGTACCTCTGGGAGTTGTCAATTCCTAGGTCAGTTGGACCTCCAAAAAGCAAAATTGTGTCTCAACATCCACTGCAGAAGCTGAATACGTTGCTGCTGCTAGCTGTTGTTCTCAGGTTCTATGGATGAAGACTCAGCTAAAAGACTACGGCCACATCCTATTCAAAATACCTATCTTCTGTGATTCCAAGAGTGCCATTGCTATCTATGCCAATCCTGTGCAACACTCAAAAACCAAGCATATCGATATAAGGTACCATTTCTTGAAACATCATGTTGAATACGGTACAATCGAGATGCATTTCGTGCCCACGGAATACCAACTCGCGGACTTATTCACCAAAGCTTTAGACGAGAAAAGATTCAATTCTTGGTGGGTAAGTTAGTAATGATCAATATGACGTAAAAATCCTCTGTAAGTATAGCTTTATCTTCTGTAAATATGTATATATTTCTAATTATTTTTTCTTTAATTAATTTATTTATGTATGTAAGTTCTCAATCTTAAATAGTTCTTAAAATCACAGAGCTTCTGTAAGTCTACTCAGAACCTCTGACAACCCCTACAGAACCTCTGGAAAATATGACTTATGTTCTATGCAAAACTTATCATTCTTTGATCCAAGCATAGGTCAAGGGGGAGCAAAAGGAAAATTCCTGATCTACAGAGGTGATTAGATCAAGGGGGAGCAAAAAGGGATCCTGAAATGATCTACAGAGGTAAAACTTTCAAGGGAAAGCCAAAGAAGAATGTCAATGAATCTATATCGACAGAAGTCAGACATCACTGCCGAGAAAAGAAGAACCAAAAGGTATGTCTCTCGCACAAAAGGTTTTTGAAAACAGTTTTCTAGGACACAAATTGTCAAATATGTCCTAAATATATTGTGGATAACATTTCAAAAATCAAAAGATCAAAAAGTTTCATAAAATTTGAGTTATGAGAAATTTAAGGTCATAGAGCTTCTACTGAGCTCAACAGAAGCTCTGCCAGAAATATGCTCTGAGATCGCAACTTTAACCTCTATCGATCTTTTGGAATGTTATCTCGGAAACCAAACAGACTCACCATGACCTTCTCGAACAAAACTTTTTCCATAACAATTTTTTCGGACACCAACTTTCAAATATGTCCGAAAAATATCTCTTAAAACAGATCAAAAATTGGATGATCAGAAAAGTTTAATAGAACTTTAGTTATGAGATTTTTTCCCTCATAGAGCTTCTGCTGGCCCTCCCAGAGCTTCTGCAAGTTCCAACAGAGCCACAAAACCTCTGCGAGTAAAAACTCTTAACTAAAAATCCTATTTGATCCTCTCCAATGCCTTTACAAAACGTTTTGGTTAAAAAGGAACCCCACAGAAGTCATGATAACAATGAGATATATGAGAAAGGGATACACATCAAAGATTTTCAAAATCACAGAACTTCTGTAAACTACAGAAGTTCTGTCAATCTGTTACTTGGGAATTTCTGTAGTAATAACGGTTACTTTTACTGAGAGTGAATTACATGTGGCTAAGAATAACCCCACGCGCCTAGCATTAATGGGCCGCGCACGACGTCCTGTCATCCTCTGACATAGCCTATGTGTCCCATTTTCATTGGGCGTACATGGAACGTTTTCTGTGGAAAGTTGAACCCGCCGTTCTAACTTGAGTTCGGATTCCAAATTTTAATCCATTACCATATATTTTACTCTTTCGAATTCTACCGTTTTACCCTCCTATAAAAACCAAGCTTACCCTCTCATAAACTTTTTACAAACTCTCATTCTTCTCCGGCGAAACCTGCAAATTTCTTATTCTCAGTACCAAATGGCTTCATCTTCTCAAGCTATCTCCCCTGCACACTCTCTGGCGACCTCACTAGAACATTCACCTGCTCATTCTGAACATTCAGAAAACCCCAACCCTGCCCAAAACATTGAACTAGAAGATTCCAGCGATTCAGCAGACTTTGCTCCAACCACACATCTTCAAAACTTCATAGCAAAGGATCATTTCGAAAAAGTACTACCAATCAAATCCAACAATTGCTATTTGGTCCCCTCACCCACTGCTTTCGGCGAAGCCCATGCCATTCTTCTAAACATAATGGAAAATCATATCCTCTTCCCTTTACTCTCAAGAACCCCAAAGAAAATTCCAGTAAGATATCTGAACCAGTTTTGGCAAAGTTGCCGATTTGATAAAGATGATTCTCTTATCAAAGGATACATTTCAAGACCCGACAAATCTGAGCATCTGCAAATCAAGTTCAATAGAACAATGTTCTCACTTGAATTCAACCTACCAACAAGGGGTCTTCTTGGATTAAAGAAGTACGCAGAGCAACCAACAGACGACGAGATCTGTCGTTTCCTAGAAATGCTTGGGTACAACACACCACTGAGGAAGAGAAATGACTTCCGCAGAGGCAGATTACCACCTCTGTGGAACACCTTGTTCTCAATTCTTAACAGATGCCTGACAGGGAAGATAGACAGTATTGACCAGAGCTCACATCAGATATTAACCATCATGTATGGGGTTTACTATGATCTCCCACTGGATTACGCGACCATAATGATGCAAGAGATCATTAACACCATCGACAGAAAGAACAACACAAGAAGGGTCAAAGAGAACGATCCTAAGTTTACTACCACCTCTGCAATTCCAAAGAATACTGGGAGTCTTGTTCGAACCTCTGTTGCTAATACAGAAATGGCCAATGGAAGGGCCAATTCCCAAACAGTTCCCAATGAGCAAAAATATTCCCACTGATCATGTAGATGGCTACACACACTGCAGACCTTTGTCAAAGAAACTTCTGAAGTATGCCTCGAATAAAACCCTTAAGAAAGAGTATATACGCGATCATAGAACTCCTAAACCGAGTCCTATGACACCCCCGCGTTTAGGTGTCCCCCTAGGAACGATGATTGCAGAACCTCTTTCCACTCAAGAAGAAAAAGATAACAAATTAGCAAAACACATGGCTATTCAACTTAGCTTCATAGCCAAACGTGCAGAGCTCATGGGAAAGAAGTCCTCTTCAAAATCTTATGCTTCTACTCCAAAATCAAAAAGGAGGAAAACTGCAGAAGGCACCTCTACAAGCGCTGCAGAAGATCAACCTTCACCTCCTCATGCCACAGAAATTGGCTCCTCTGCTCCTCCCTCTTCTCCAAAACAGAAGAAGAAAAGAAAATCAAAAACCACAGAGGAAGGGGCACCAAAACCTAAGAGGAGGAAAACCAAAAAGAAGCATGGTAAATCACTTGAGAAATTGGTTACCATAGAAGAGGAAGCAATCGAAGAAGAAAGAACTGCAGAAGAAGAAGATGCAGAAGAAGAAATGACAGAAGAGGGATATCAATCGCCCCATCAATCCCCATATCGATTTGCTCACCAAGGAAACATTAACGATTTCCTACAGAACCCCGACATTGCCAACACTTTAAATACAGCAGGGTGGACGGCACAACCTCTCGACCACCATTCCCCAGAAGAACAATACTTCTCTATTTCCGGCATTGACACACATCTGCAAGAAGATGATCAAACACCCAGAGATCAATCAGCTGAGACACCTATTATTCTACAGAACCCCTTCATTCAGCAAGGATTGGACGTTCACAGAAGGAGTCCAAGCCCAGCTTCAGAAGAAATAGGACAAACAGAAGCTCAGTGGAATAGAGATGAAGTAACAGAGACAAGAATGGAGGTCTCAGAGGTAGATTCAGACGAAGAAGAAGTTGTCTGGATACGAAAAGGTCTCTATCATCCACATGTCATGAAGTTAAGGAGTTATTGAAATAGAGCAGCACAACTCGATCCAAACCCAACCCAACCAGCCAGAAGTCACTCTTTCGACTTCTGCGCCCACAAAAACCGGGGAATCCATTCCTAGGGAGTCTCCTCAAAGAGACTCACCTATAGTTCGTGATCAATCGCCCCAGATCACACTAGAACACCTTACAGAGGAATTTGTTTCCTCTGCCACGCACGAAATAGGGCCAACCCTTCTTTCAGAGAGAAGTAATGAGCACAACGACGAAGAGACTCTAGACAAGTCTCCGAGTCAACAGAAGGATAATCTAGTACCCACCTCTGAAGTGGATCTAGACAATGTCGTTCACAGAACTTCTGTAGAGTTTGAAGCACTAGATGCTTCTGCTCGAAGATCAGATGGAAATCCTTCCGCCCGCAACGTACAAACAAGGGTGAACGAAGGTGTCCCAGGAGCAGGGAGTCACTCTGGAGACGAATGTGTTCCTCCAGAGGTTACACCAGGGACACAAGTATCAAGGGATGAGTTCCAAACCCTTGTCACCTCTGTGAACCAAGCCATGAAAGAGTTGCAAAGCTCTTTCACATCTTTTGCAGAGAAAACATCAACGGCCTTGCTGAATCTGAACACCAAAATGGACAATCTGTCCACAGAGGTGAAAACAGCCATCACAGAGATGAAATCTTCTGCGCAAACAACTGCAACAACTACAGCCACTTCTGCTGCTAAAGATTTTGGAATTACCGCAACTTCTGCATTCAAGGAATCAGTAAAACATTTCCTTGAACAAATGAACAAGCAATCCAATAAATCACAGAGCATCACACCCGCAGATCTACAGAAGGCTCTGCAAAACGTTCAAGCAGAAGCAATGCGCAACACAATACTGATGCAGCCTAAAGACTACATGACCAGAGCACAGCTAACAGAGCTCGGCCAAAATGTCATAAACCAGGTCACTGAAGTCATTGTCTCCTTCACTACTACAAATGCCAACTACGTCAAAGAGTTCAGAAAAAGTGTCGGCAGAATACGCTTCAACACAGAAGCAGAGCTTGCAACTCTTTTCGGCCTCTGTGATGATGTATGTGTGAAGTTGATGGCCGCAGGAGCAGAACTACCAAAGAAATCCAAAGCTTCCTGCAGAGCAGAGGGTACTTCTGATAAAAGTCAGGATGATTCTGATGATGACCATCCTGGTCCATCAGATAACCCTGAGGGGGAGAATATAAGGGAGAAAGCTACGACCAGAGGAATACAAGCTCCACCAATCGCAGCAGAACCAATCAGTCAAGCCCCTCCAGAACAAACCCAAGATCAACAACAAAATCAACAGACCACAGAGACAACACCCATCTATGTGGAATCAACTCCTGAAGAAACCAATATTCCAGAAGATGATCAGCATACCACAGAGGCAACAACCACCCCTGTGGTAATCAACTTGGAAAAGAGTCCTTCAACAAAATCAACAGAAAAACCCCAAACCATACCAAGAAGAAAGTCGATTGCCACCAAACCAAAAAGAGCAACGACCTCTGCGACCTCTGCTTTTTCTATTCTGAGAAAGATGCACAATACAATGTCTGATCGAATGTCGCAGAGAGAAGAAGAAAGGCACAGGTTCACATTAGCTTTCAAAATGGCAAGAAGATTCGATGTCCAATCTTCACCAATAGAAATAGAGCTCACAGAAGAAGTCACCAAAGAACCTCCAACAGAGGTTACAGAGCAACTCAAGCCAACAGAACCATGGCCACAAAAGTCCTCTAAAACACAAGTGTCAAAATCTACAGAGGCAACCATCAAGCCAACAGAAGCACCAACCTCCAAACCTACAGAAGAAACAGGTTCTGCACCTCCAAAAGCCAAAGACAAGGGCAAAGCAATACTGACAGAAGAGCCCAAGAAAAAGAAATCATTGCCCAAGCCTACAGAGAAATTGATGAAGAGCGCCTTTGATGCCTTTCAAACTCCAAAGCCTGAAGAAGAGGACTGGGCATATGGATTAAAGCCTCTGACAGACATTCCTCTAACTGGCAGAGCTGCAGAAATTGTTCAAAAGATGGAGAGTCTCAGAAGACAAGTACCACAACCTGGTCCAACACATGAAGAGATGGAAGAAGTGGTATACAAATACCTCTATAAACAAACCTTTCAGACCAATCATCCAACAGATCATGTGACAGATTCAAGGATCAGAGACGAATTTGAGAACATCTTCACAAGGACAAAGCCAAGAACCAAAGCAGATGTCTTCTCAATCCACAAGATCAAAAAGGTAATCTTCGGCAAGTTCTCCTTTACAAGAACCTATCCAAGGGTCAGGTACAATCTTTACAAAGTCAGAAGAGAAGACAATTCAGAAACCACCTTCGCTGATGCTGACCTAAGAAATATCAATCCTTATGATCTACCTGACCTTATGCAATGGACAAAGGACAACTACAACACAGAGGCAAACACCAGAGCCTATCAAGTATTAAGAAAAGCAATGAGGGAAAAGCTTCTGATCTTCAGTATGATAGATTTTCAACTGGGAAAGGATCTTGGTCTCAAACATCTAAATTTACGACCACCAGAAGATCGCTGCCCACCCAACGCCGTGCCCAACTCTATCATTACAGAACCAAGATTCGGGTTAGTATTTCAAAACCCACAAGGCGAAATCAAACTATTTGTGTGCATGGATTGTCAAAAGTACGCAACTAGTACTCTGAACAAGTTCAGAGCAAGCCTTGTAAAATACAGAGGTACAGAGAAAATGGATAGAGATGCTGCAAATACTTTCATCGGAGAGATTGATGCCACAATCCGCCTAAGAGAACTCTGCATCAGTTTCTACAAAGAGATCAGAAGAATCGGAAGAGACAACAGAAGCTACAACGATTTCAAAGATGCCAAAATCTGATTCTCAAACCTCAAATCTCTACAAACCAAGTCAAAAGTTTATCTTTCATTGTACTCAAATGTAAAATGCCTCTGGCATATTTCTGAATGAAAGAACTTTCGAGGTATTGTTTAACCTCTGTCTTATCTAACTTAGCCTAACTAAACTCAAGTTAAATTTTTTATTTTTCACTACTTAGGGGAGATTGTTAGTTTCAATCTTCCTAATCATATAATTATTTAGAAGTAGTGAAAAATAGGCTAAGTGAAGAAAGCCTCTTACAGAGGCTCTGCCGAACTTACCGAGAGATCAAGGTCAAGAAGCTACAGAAGCTAAAGAGGCGCCCTACAGAAGCTCTGTCATACGCGCAAAGAAGACCAAAGACTCGGAATCCGGTGAAGACTGCTCTTCTAAGGACTAAACCGCAGAACCTCTATGGCACTTCACAGAGCCTCTGCGATCTTCAACAAAGACTAAAAAGATATTTATAATATCTTGCTACTGTTACAGGACATGTTCATCAACTTGAATGGTAGCATGCCCTGTCCAACTGCAACGTGTCAAACTCTGGTTGGATTCAATAGGGCTTAGTACATAATAGACGTCTGCTGCATTAAATGCAATACAACACGTCCAACTGTTCATGCCATCCGTCCAACTATTCATACCGTCCTTTGTGAATAGTAGCATATGCTTTATGGTCCCCTTAGAGTAATATATAAGGAAGACTCATGTTGAGTTCTTCCTATCCATCGATCAATCAATCGAACAATCGAAACAAGAATTCAAGAGAGAAAAACATCACAAGAACACATAGCTTTAAACACTTTGAGAGTCATATCTGTTTTAAAAGCTTTGCTTACTCACTGTTCTTGAATCTGTTCTTAATATATATATTCAGTAAACTTTGAGATATTATTTCTTGTTCACTGTTTATTTATATTATGTTCTAAATCTATCAATCATATCTGTTAGTTATTCAAATACGCTTCCGCATCAAACATAAATTCGAACTAATAGATCTGACAATCTTGTATAAGCAAAACAGGAACCAACAACCACCACCCGTGAATAATGGGTCTCAGCCATTACAAGGGTCGCAGCCTTTCCAGCAAGGATCGCAGCCGTTTCAGAATGGACCGCAACAATTCCACTATGGGTCGCAGCCATATTTTGTCCCGTTCAACGGAGACACCAATGGTTCGTCGCATGGTAATGGCACTAGTCCAGGGACTAATCCCTCGACAGGGGCAAATCATGATCTTAACGATCCCGTCGCCCAGCGTTTGAAGATGTTAGAAGACCAAAATGAGCGCGTCCTGTCCTTGCTCGCCAAGTTGCCTGGGGCAGCCGTGCCTGTCGACGTCGAGCCTCGCTCGGGGTATCAGGCATCGCCCTTCATCGACGAGATCGCCACCGTCGAGGTCCCAAAGAAGTATAACATTCCTGCCTTCACTCCCAAATATTCTGGTGTGACTGATCCAACCGAGCATGTCGCGCAGTACAAGCAGCTCATGTGGACGATCTCGATCCCATTTATGTACCAGGAAGTATGCATGTGTAAGAGTTTCGGAGCAACTCTCACTGGTCCAGCTCTCCAATGGTTAATCAATCTCAAACCCATGTCCATCGGGTCGTTTGTTGAGTTGGTTAATCAGTTCTCCCAGCAATTCGCCAGCAGTCGTAAGATGGAGAAGCAGACCAGCGACCTATATTACATCGTGCAGAAAGCTAATGAGTCTATTTGAAGTTATTTCAATAGATTCAATGCTGAAATGATCGGCATCCGCAATTGCAACGTCAAAACTGCGATCGAAGCTTATAAGCGTGGTCTGGACGATAGTTCAGGTCTATATATCGATCGGACCCCAAGATATCCTCTTACGGGTTCAAAGGATCTGCAAAGGACTTAGTCGAAGCTCTGAAGACCGCTCAAGCTACCATTCGATGGCCAAAGAAGTCCGACCTGGACGATGCTAAGAAAGACAAATCAAGGTGGTGCGACTTCCATGGAGATCATGGTCATGCGACAGACGACTGTATCGCATTGAAGAAGGGACTAGCATATCATTTTCTGAAAGGAAATCTCAAAGATATCATCGACGATGTCACTATTTCAACTAACGAACATCGAACGACGACCCCCGAGCATACGAAGGTCGTCAATTGCATTACCGGTGGTTCAGAGGTGTGTGGTCTGACGTATTCAGCGGCCAAGCGTCATGCCAGTCAGGCGCCCGATGATCGGCCTATTCCTCGCTCGTCTAGACCCAAAGGAGATTTGGAGCTAGAAGCCATGAAGATTGTGTTCGACCACGTCGACCTTGGCGACTCGTATCAGAAGCATCACGACGGGTTAATCATTCAGCTCACAGTCGGTAACTGCCTAACGCGTCGAGTCTTGATCGACGGGGGCAGCTCAGCAAATGTCATTTTTCTTAACACCATTAAATCCATGGGAATCGATCGCTCAGAAATCACCCGACGTTCGACGACTTTGGTCGGTTTCAATGGAGAAACGACGAGCACCATCGGAGAGATAATCTTGCCCGTCTACGCCGGAGGAGTCAACAAGCAGACCAAGTTCAGTGTCAACGATTGTGCGTCGGCCTATAACATCATCTTAGGTCGACCATGGATCCACGATATGAAAGTCGTTCCTTCGACATATCATCAAATGTTGAAATTCCCTACGCCTTGGGGAATCCATGAGATCAAAAGCGAGCCAAAAGTCGCTCGTGAGTGCTACAAGTCTACCTTGAAGCCGTGAAAATAAACTAAAGTCACAAGATCAGGCTCTCGACAGGTTCGTTCTTCTATCCCTAAATTAATATCTTTTCCACAGGGATAAATCTACTATGGTGCCTCGTCGCACGACCACATAGTCGACCGCAGGACAATATTTCTCCGTGTCATTCTGTCATTTAAAAACCTATCTTTTCCTCCCAAAAGGATACGGTAATAAATGACAGGGGGCAAATAGAGAGAGTCTGAAATGGTACGTTATCTAACTCTTTTTCATACGATTTTTTCTCACAAAACGACTACTGACTTAAGCATCGGAGGGTCGTTGGCCAGCCAACGACCAACCCCCGACATCGTTTTATCGCAGAATCGCACGACAGATTATCGCAGAATCGCACGGCAGTAATCATTAAGTCTACTATATGACCTTAATATCGCAAGGTCGAACGACATAAACGATCAGGTCTCTAACTTGATCATTTCTCCACAGGGGCATACGATACAAACTCATTGTACGATCTGGTCGTACGATCGCAGAGTCTAAACGACTTTACCCCTAAATTTCTTAACTTTCATACCCTGAATGGATGCTTTAATCGCGTGTTTTTATATTTGTTTTACGTTCTTGTCATCGTATTACAATGAGTGCCTTAGTCGCATGATTTCATATGTATCTTGTGTTCGACTTTATAATCAATATGATGTGAATAAAGCATAAGATTCAAAGCAAAAGATATATCGTTGAGTAAACCATCATATACATACTCAACCACCGATAGGTCAGGTGGCAAAAACAACAAGGAAAGAAAAAATTCTAGACGACAGGGGGAACATCGGTCGTGTCCCTGCTCGAAGTCCCGACCTGAGGGCCTTCATCTGTCACTCCTCCCGCACGAATCTCCTGCAATTCATATTGAGCATCGAAAAGTTGGATGGCCAGCTCATCGGCACGCGCCATGGCCAACTTCTCCCTATCTAAAGCCGCTCTCTCCCTCTCCAACGCTGCAGCTTCCCTCTCAAGAGCAGACGCCACCAGATCTTTAACTTTTGACGTCCCAGCGTGTAATGCCAAAGACGACTGGAACGTCTGAAAAATAACACAAGAAATTATTAGACGATTAAACGAACGAGACAAGTCATGAAAGATTGACACTTACCGTGAACGCCAGACTGGCAACTTGAGATCCAATCTCTCCGGCCGGAACTCCCCGAAAACGCTCCCCGAAAGACGGGAGCAAATACTTCCCCAGATGAGGGAACGACGCTGTCCCGTCTAGGACACCATCCGCTATAAAGTCAGACGGCAATGTAAAATTGACCGTCATAACTTCGGCCGATGATCCCTCGCCCCTGTCGGCAGATATTGGGATCGACACTTGCGACACCGGTTTCGTCACCGTCGCCGGAAGCGCAAAACTTGCTGGTGTCGCGTCCATCACGCCAGGACGGCTAGATGACACCCTCGCCTTCTTAGGCAGAACAACTCCCGGTGAGTTATCAACCCTCGACGACGGTTTCCTCAGGACTGCCCTCTTGGTTCTCTTGTGGCTCGACCCAGCTGTCGAAACATCTTCACCCCGAAGGGCACGCATAACCTGCTTTCCTCTCGCCCTAGAGACCGATTTCCTCTCGGTCGGCACTGATCAGGAAATACATGAAGCGTCAGACAGACAGAGTAAACGAAATAAAATAAAAACTATGGTACACTTACCAGTCGCCTCTTCCTGCATGTCCTCATCTCTTTCTTCTATCACGTCCTCATCCTTGTCCTCGACCGCCGATTGCCACGAAACGAAAGATCGGTCATCAACGCTAAGACTCAAGAACTTGTTGATCTTAGCCTGGGAATCCACAGTCGGTTTCACTTCGACAAGCTGAATCTCTGAAGGCGACAAGAGGAAAATGATAAGTAGAAGTTATAAACATAAATAAAACTCAGAAACGAACGAAGCGTACCTGTCTTATTCCAGTCTGACCACATCCAATTGCTGCTGGAATCCAATGACTCGGTAAGAACGAATACATACCTCGACTTCCACCCACGATCATTGATACCAGTTCCCAAAACCAAGGCACGATCACCCCTGAACTTAGAGTAAGGACTATAACGCCAGTTCTTATCCTTTTTAACTTGGTATGCCGCCAAGAAATCATTCATGATCATAGGAGACTCCCATTTCGTGGACGCTCGCTCAATAACCATCAAAACTCGCCAAAGTTGGGGCATCAATTGTCCCGGCGACACATCGAAATCCTGCATGAATGACTTGGCTAAACCAGAAAACGGCCATTGAAACCCTATCTTAAAAGGATACTCGTACAAAATGAGATATCCCTCAGGGCAATCCTTAGAACGAACAATCCCCGGACACCGCAACTCTACATTTGCAGGAATTTTTGCTAAACTCCTAAAAGCATATAAATCTACGTGATTCATGATAAGACTAGCAGGCTCCATCGACATTGTGAATCAGAGGACAGAACAAGGTCTTATATAAACGCTCTCAACTGCGATTTGCAGATTTGCAACGATTCGAGTAAGATCGGACGAAGAATGGAAAGGAATCAAGGCGAAATCTCTTACCAAATAAACACTTCTAAGAATAGCAAGAAAAGATCCGTCGTGATCTTTATTGATACCAACAATCGCATCAAATCGAATCCCTGGATGATCGCCGCGCATCCCCGTCCTTTCACATACCTGCCCGGATCTTCGACACCTGTCCTCGGCAGCTGAAAAGCATCATCATACGTCAGCATGATGACCTCGACTTCTCGTTTAGTTGCAAACGGACCAGCCTAGTTCCTATCCGATAAAAGGTAATTTTCCTTATTTCCCTACGCTTCTGGTTGACAAAATTTAAACTCGAATTTGCCATCCTTCTTTTAAATTTTGGGGGAAAACTGTTTGGGCAAAAAATCACGTCGTACGACCGCGACCAGAGCAGGTAAGACGCACGTTATGATCCAAATCTTGTATTAAGATAAGGTCTCGACAAGAACCCAAAAAAAAAACATCCGTCGTCTCCCTTAAAAGGTAAGTCGTACGTCTCCCATGACGCTCGACCATAGCGTCGCCCGCCCCGCACGACCATCGGGTAAGATCACTGTACCTTCGACCAAAGCTAACGTTAACCTTGTCTGTTACGTTTTTTAAGTATTTAATGCAGGAGTCAAAGCCATTAACAGCAAGTAGTCGTAACGGACGAAGAGCATTATGGATAATCACTCCGGCAACCGTTTCCTACCGTTGTAGCCGTTAATCAAAGAATTCAAGGAGCTAATTAATGGCATGAAGACTATAAAAGCCAAGCTAAAGCCTCATTCCAAGGATCCATCAGAAAAATCCGACACGCATCAGCGATCATCAGCGAGTATTACCAAACAGCAGAGAAAATCATCTAAACTCATAGCAAAGAACATTCAAACTCTGGAGATCAAGTACCGAAAGCCAGAACCTTACAGTGAACTTAAGAACACTCGAAGAAAGCTCAAGTATCGCTCCCGACGCACGACAACAGCCCTCGACCAGAAGTTTACTCTTTGTATTCACACACGACAAACACCTGTTTCTACATCTAAACACTTGTACTTTACATTTCGAAGTATTTCCTTCATTTGTATTGTAATCATCGTACGACCGACGCCAGTACCAAGGACGTCGCCCCTGATTGGCGACCATAGTGCAGCGACGACACCCACTGTCGTTGCAAGTTTTTTCCTCGTTTGAGGTTTTTCCTACGTCATCAAATCCCTTGTCTCGTTTATTTTTATCCTCGTCGCACGTCTCGTCGAAAGATTCTTTCTTTAGTTGATTAAGTCTATGTTGACCTTAAGTTGTCCCTTTGGTGCAATTTTTGGCATTCACAACAGCCTCCTGTGGTGCTTTTCCTATCCAATTTGCATTCTGCAAAATCACTATCTGAATAGGCGATTAGATCAAACCCTGAGTCTTTGGGATACCAAAGACCTAGGTTAAGAGTACCTTTAAGGTATCTAAAAATGCGCTTTACAGTGATCAAATGAGATTCCTTAGGTTCAGCTTGATATCGTGCACACAAACAAGTTGTATACATAATATCAGGTCGGCTAGATGTAATATACAGAAGAGAGTCGATCATCCCACGGTACGCTGTGACATTAACAGGTTTTACTGAAGGATCCTTGTTTAGTGTCAGCGGCGGTGCCATTGGGGTTTTCATAGCTGAGCTTTGAGTTAAATCAAACTTTTTCAGCATATCTTTAACATACTTTCCTTGGTGAATAAAAGTACCTTTTAAATTCTGTTTTATTTGAAGACCAAGGAAATATGTTGGCTCGCCCATCATACTCATTTTATATTCAGCTTTCATTCTTTCAGCGATACGAGTACATAATGTCATCGGCATATATTTGAACAAGAATGATATGACCTTTTATTTTCCTGAAAAATAGTGTTTTATCGATTTTACCTCGCTCAAATTTTTCAATATGGAGATAAGTAGAGAGAGTGTCATACCATGCACGAAGAGCTTGCTTTAAGCCATAAAGTGCTTTATCCAGCTTATATACATAACCTAGATGCTTAGGATCAGTGAATCCTGGAGGTTGTTCCACGTAGACTTCTTCATTCAGCCTTCCATTGAGGAATGCTGATTTCACATCCATTTGATATATCTTGAAGTCTTTGTGAAAATCGTATGCTAAGAATAGACAAATAGCTTCGAGTCTTGCCACTGGGGCAAATGTTTTGTCGTAATCTATGCTTTCCTCTTGTCTGTATCCCTGAGCAACAAGACGAGCCTTGTTGCGGGTTACAGTTCCATGTTCATCCAACTTGTTTCGATAGACCCATTTAGTGCCTATCACTGACTTTCCAGATGGTCTTGGAACGAGCTTCCAAACTTTGTTTCTTTCAAATTCTGTCAGCTCTTCTTGCATAGCGCTGACCCAGTTTGGATCTCTAAGGGCATCATCTATTTTCTTTTGTTCAATCAGAGAAATAAAGTTAACAAATAAACAAATATTACATGCACTTCGTCGAGTCTGAACACCAGCGTTTGGATCACCAAAAATTTGATCGATGGGGTGATTTATAGTCCATCGCTGAGCCGGAGCATAATTCGCTGACTCGATTTGAACTTTTGGAGGAGCTGAAGAAGAAGTTTCAGCAACTTCAGGTATTTCAGGTAGAAGAGGTAGAGGTTCAGATGACATTTCATTCACTGATTGTTGAGATGTCGATGGGATATCTGAGGTAGATGGTTCAGAAGCAGGCATAGTTTTGAGAGGAACAACTGAAACCCATGAAGATTCAACTTCACTTGTCTGCATGCTTGGGATGATAATAGGATCATCATCTTCAGCGGTAGGAGTATTTACTTGAGGAATAGGAGCAGCTTCTGAATCACCAAGATGATAAAACATCCATTGATTCAGTTCTTCAGTATCAGCAGAAGGTCTGGAGTTCACTGAACGGGATTCGTCAAAAGTGACGTGGATTGTTTCTTCTACAGTTTGTCTTCTTCGATTGAAGACTATGTAGGCTTTGGAGATAGAAGAATATCCAAGAAATATTCCATCATCAGCCTTGGGATCAAACTTTCCTAGGGCATCCCTGTTGTTCAGTATGAAACACTGACATCCAAAGATGTGAAGAAAGCTAATTGAAGGCTTTCTCCCATGGAAAAGTTCGTAGGCTGTCTTCTTGAATCTTTTGACTATCAGCGACCTGTTTTGAGTGAAACAAGCAGTGTTGACAGCTTCTGCCCAGAACTGAGTAGGTAGATGAGAATCACTGAGCATTGAACGTGCAGCTTCTATGATCGTTCGATTTCGTCTTTCAGCAACTCCATTTTGTTGCGGTGTTCTCACTGAAGAAAAGTTGTGAGAAATACCCTTGCTTTCAAAGAAGGAATTAAGGGAACTATTTTTGAATTCAGTCCCATGATCACTCCTTATTGAGCGAACGGTCATATTGTTCAGGACTTCCATTTTCTTGACGAAAGTGATGAGTTCTTCAGGGGTGTCACTCTTTGAACGGAGAAACATAACCCAGGTATAGCGAGAGAATTCATCAACTATGACCAGTGTATATTTCTTTTCAGTAAGGGATTGTTTGTTAACAGGGCCGAACAAATCCATATGGAGCTTGAACGGAGATGACACTGAGGAAACTTGCTTAGATTTGAAGCTTGCTTTGGTTTGTTTCCCTTTCTCACACGCTGAACATAGAGATTCCTTAGCGTATGAGTGTTGAGGTAGACCAGTGACCAACTCTTTTGAAGAAAGAGTATTCAGTGTCTTGAAGTTTAGATGAGAGAGCCTCTTATGCCATAGCCAGTTGACATCAGATGAGGCTTTTGAGAAGAAACATGAGTTCTCAGTGGTTGTCGAGTCCATGTTTATAACATAAACATTTTCCAGACGATATCCGCTGAGAGCGATCTTCTCCTTGTCAGTGACAAAGCAGGATTCCTTAGTGACATAGCTGACTGATGCTCAGAAGATTGTGCTTCAGTCCTTCAACGTATGCGACTCTTCTGAAGGTAGTTGTACCATTACAAAGTACACCAAACCCTCGAGTATAGTCTTTTCCATTTCCACCGAAGGTCACAGAGGGACCCTTCTCTTCCTTATATTCAGTGAGCAGTTTCTTTTTACCAAGCATATGTCTAGAGCATTCGCTATCGAGATACCAGATACCCTTCAGGACCTGCACACAAAGGAAGATTAGTTTGACTTGGGCACCCATTTTATTATGGGTCCACACGTGTTAGTGGTGGTAGAGGAAGTATAAGGTTCAGCAATCTTCGCAGCATTTGAAGATTCAGCTTCAGGACAAGTCGTCACTTTGGTTAATTTCTTAACCTCAGTGGTTGGTTTCACCTTAACCTGATTTGCACTTGGATTGGTCTTCTTTGCCTTGGGGGCATTGATCTTCACCTTAGCCAACTTTTCAGCTTTGGTGGTTGTGGGGCACTTACTAGCAATATGATCGGTAAGTCCACAGTGATAAAATTTCCTATAGCTAAAAGTGTCTTTAGGACCATTTGCATGCTTAGCCGATATTTTTAAATGAGCAGGGCCAGCACCAAGTATACCTTTGGCATTGGAAATTGGAGGAACAATCAGTTCTTCGGATTTCTTACCAATTATATCCACTCTGATTTTAGGAGTAGATCGCTGAACGAATCCAGGGATCTTGTTCTTAGAAGTAGAGGGATAATTCACTGAAGGTTTAGAAACTTTCAGCTTAGGTACAAAGGTACCCTTCTGAGGTTTTTGATTAAAAACGTTTTCTTTACCTTTACCTTTACTTTTAGAGGTTAAGGAAGGTTTTTCCTCACGAGTGGGATTTTTAGAAGAGGAACACTGAGATGAGGAGGTGTCAGGGATAGAGGATACGGACATTCCAAACTTAAGCATGGAACGATCAGTGGTTTATAACCAAGACCACCTTTATCACTCAGGGGAATCTGAGCACGAAGTATCTCAGTGATCGTTGTTGAGGATTTACACCATCCTTCAACAGTAGCCTTTTCAGCCTTTAATGCGAAGACAACATCTTCGCGTTCGATACGAATGAGTTGATTTATACAGACGTGATCTTTTAGATTTTCTTCTATTTTAGAAAGCTTTTGAATTTCTAAGTGACAATTCTTAAGTTGTTCAGCAAGATCAATACTTAGTTTTTCAGCTTTGGTCTTGCCATTCATGGCATCATATAAAACCATAGTCAGAAGATCAACGGTCAGATGTCTTTCTATGTCACTAAGGGTTGAAGTTTGAGTATCAGTGAGAGAGTTTGATTCGTGAGAGGTGGATGTAGAAGTAGAGGGAATTTCAGTTTGTTCTACCTCTTATTCTATTTGAGCCATGAGGCAGAGATTGGCCTCATCATCATCTTCAGAGTCAGATGGTTCTTCATCAGAAAGAGCCCAGTCATGATCTTCAGCGATCATGCCTTTGTCTTTCTTCTTAAAGCTTTTCAGCTTTGCATACTTTTCTTTCATCTTCTTGTATTTGTCATCTCAAGCCCTGGGGTTAGAGGATTTCTTGTAGGAAGAAGTTAAGGGTTTGAAGACTTTCTTAGACCTGCATTCACTAGCAAAGTGTCCTACTTTTTCACAGTTAAAGCAGGTAGCAGTAGCCTTATCTGCAGGGGTTGACGATTTTGGCTTGTCAGTGAGTACAAGAGGTTTGTTTCTTCTGAAGTTACTCTTTCTGGCGAATCTCCTGAAAGAATTAGTCAGGAGGGCCAGTGACTCATCAATTTCTGAAGGATCAGCTTCTGATGAGTCATCAGAGTTAGACTCCAACTCAGTGATAGTGACAGTAGATCGCTGAGTAGGCACCAACTCTGAAGAGAGTAAAGCAACAGGTGTGCTTTTGGAATCTTTTACAAGATTCTTCTAAAGATGACACGACTGTTCATGATTGATCATAGTGCCATATAAGGTAGAAAGGGTCATAGATTTCAGATCCTTTGAGAGTTTAAGACACATAGAATAACTGTCCCAACTTTCAGGAAGACATTCCAGAAACTTTGTCAGGATCTCAAAGTTAGAATATTCCTTACCAACAGTTTTAAGTCAATGATTAAACAGTTAAAATTTTGGTTAACTTCAGAGAGAGTTTCATTCTTACCACAAATGAAGCTTTCGTACAGTCTTACCAGGTTAATCTTTCTTGAGTCCTGGACTTCAGATGTACCTTCATATTGAACACAGATTGTGTCTCATATGGCTTTGGAGGTTTTCAGGTTCATGACGGAGTGGTAGACTTCATCAGGAAGAGCCATAGAGAGGATGGATTCGGCTTTAGTGTCGATGGCCACCTTCTTCTTGTATTCATCAGTCCAAGTGTTGACAGCCCTAGGAATGATTCTTTCAGGAATGGCAGCTGTAGTAGTAGTGCCTGGGACTTCAGGGTCAATCATCACAGGAACATATGGACCATTCTCGATGTAGTAAGGCATAGTAGGATCTACACCTTCCAAGAAGAGCATCATCCTATTTTTCCATAGATTGAAGTTATCTCTGGAAAATCTAGGGGGTTTAGCAAAAGAACCATTATCGATATAGTTTGTGTTTGTGGTGTTAGCAATTTTAGAAAATAGCAAGGAAGAGAAAAGAAATTAGTATAAGCAAGATCTTGTTTATGAGATTAAACAAACTGCTCTGATACCACTTGTTGGTCCCAAAGGGGTTATACAAGTTTGTAGAAGGGGGGTTGAATACAAACACACGATTTTTACTTTTCTAAATTGTTTATTGATATGTATCAAACAATTTACAACTTGTTGCGGAATAAGATTAAGTAATAAACCTAATCTAAACAAGCTATGAGAATCACTAAGATTTCTTGCACTAGAAATAAGATAGAGAGAAATTAAGAATACTAAGGATAATATTCTAACACACAGTTTAGCAAAGATGAGGAATGGCCGAGCACTTCAAAAATGAAGTAGGGTTTCCTTTATATACTGCATGCATTTAATGCATGTCAGTACAACGTTACACGTGGCAGCCTCTGGTTGGTTGCATGGTTGGACTTCAGTAGACAACCTAGTGGCCGCGTGATGAACAGTGTAGAATCAGAGTTGGTTGTACGATTCTGGACAAAAGGGATGTCCGTTCTGACATTATCGTATGGAGACGTGCAAAGGGATAAGACAAAAGTTACTTGTAGAGGAGGCTTCATGATCAGCGTTCGCTGAATGATTCTTTATCAGCGAATGATAAAGTTCAGCGTTCGCTGCAGTCTTCTACTTGAAACTTCACGTTGAGTAGACAGGTCTTGGCTTCGCTGATATCCGCATCAGTTCATTAGTAGACTTGTCGCTGGTTCTTTGGCTTGATCTTCGACTTCAGCGTAGAACATGATTGACGTGAAACTTGTCTTCAGGGATCATAAGTAAACAATAGAAGTTATCAGCGATCATCAGTGAGGCTGAACATGCTCAGGGCTCACTGATGAACAGTGTTCGCTGAATATGTAAATTAAAGAACGCGAGTTCCTATCAGCGGTACTGAACAGTCTTAGTACTTATCAGTGATAGTGAAACTCTAGTACATATTGTCTACTTACAATTTTCACTAAGTGTTTCTCAGAGTCATTATCAAATCACCGAGGGTTTGGATCAACAAAGATAACTTCAACCTCTGGAAAAATCAAATGATGCTCTTCTTAGAAGTTGTAGATCCTACTATACCATAATATGTGGAAAATTGACCTTATGTTCCCCATATGGTCCATGGTCCTGTTGTTGCCACTGCTACCACCCCTGCCATCCCAGAGAGAACTCTCATCAGAGAAGTTTCTCAGTGGACTGAAGAAGATAAGAAGAAGGTGGCAATTGATATAATGGCCAGATCTATCATCTCTATGGTTCTTTCTGATGAAGTCTACAACTCCATCATGAACCTGAAAAGTTCAAAAGCCATGTGGGACACTATATGTGTTCAATATGAAGGTAATGCTGAAGTCCAGGACTCTAGAAGAATAAACCTGGTAAGGCAATACAAAAGTTTCATATGTGGTAAGACTGAAACTGTTTCTGAAGTTCATCAACGTTTTAACTGTTTAATTATTGATTTAAAAAATGTTGGTAAGACCTACTCTAACTCCAAGATCCTGACAAAATTCTTGGAATGTCTTCCTGAAAGCTGGGACAATTATACCATGTGTCTTAAGATCTCTAAGGATAAAAAATTCATGACCCTTTCTACCTTATTTGGCACTATGCTCAATCATGAGCAGTTGTGTCAACTTAAGAAGAATCTTGTAAAAGATTCCAAAAGCACACATGTTGCTTTACTCTCCTCAGAGTTGATACCGGATCCGCGATCAACTGTCACGATCACTTGAATGGAATCTAACTCTGATGATTCATCAGACGTTGATCCTTCAGAACTTGATGACTCGCTGGCACTGCTGACAAATTCTTTCAGGAGATGTGTAGAAAGAGTAACTTCAGAAGAAGTAAACCTCTCACTATCACTGACAAGCCTAAATCTACTCCTGTTGATAAGGCTACTGCTACCTGCTTTAACTTTGAAAAAGTAGGACACTTTGCTAGTGAATACAGGTCAAAGAAAGTATTCAAACATTCATCGTACTCCTTCAAGAAATCCTCTAACCCCAGGGCTAGAGATGACAAATACCAAAAGCTGAAAGAAAAGTATGCTAAGCTGAAAGCATACAAAAAGAAAGGTAAAGGTCTGATCGCTGAAGATCATGAATGGGCTGAATCTGATGAAGAATCATCATACTCTGAATAAGATGAGGCTAATCTCTGCCTCATGGCCCAAATACAAGAAGAGGAAGAAAAAACTGAAATTCCCTCTACCTCCACTATTACCTCTCAGGTATCAAACTCTTCTACTGCTACTTCTGCCTTCCCTGAAGCTGATAGTCTTCGTGCTATCGATATATTAACTATAGATTTATATGATGCCATGAATGGCAAGACCAAAGCTGAACAACTAAATCAAGATTTAGCTGAACAGCTCAAACAATGTCATTTAAAAATTCAAGAGCTTTTGGACATTGAAAATAATTTGAAAGATCAGGTCTATGTAAATCAAGTTATAAGTATCGAGCGTGAACAAGCTATCGATGAACTGAAAGCAGAAAAAGATACTGTTGAAGGATGGTATAAATCCTCAGCAAAGATCACTGAGATAATAGGTGCTCAAATTCCTCTTAGTGACAAACGTGGTCTTGGTTACAAAGATGACGCTGAAGAACCAACCACTGATCGTTCCATGCTTAAGTTTGGAATGTTCGTGTCATCTATCCCTAACACCTCTTCATCTCAATGCTCGTCTTCTAAAACTCCCATTCCTGAGGATAAACCTACCTTGATTTCTAAAGGTAAAGAAAAAGAAATTCAAAAACCTCAGAAGGGTACCAATGTACCTAAGCTGAAAGTTTCAAAACCTTCAACGAGCCATCCCTCTACTTCTAAGACTAAGATCCCTGAATTCATTCAGCGATCTACTCCTAAACTAAGAGTGGATGTAATTGGTAATAAATCCAAAGAACTGATAGTTCCTCCAATTTCCAATGCTAAAGGTATTCTTGGTGCTGGCCCTACTCATTTAAAAATCTCTGCTAAGCATGCAAATGGTCCTAAAGCTACTATTAGCTATAGGAAATGTTATCACTGTGGACTTACCGATCATATTGGTAGTAAGTTCCCCACAGCTACCAAGGCTGAGAAATTAGCCAAGGTAAAGAAGACCGCCCCCAAGGCAAAGAAGACCATCCCTGATAAAAATTAGGCCAAGGTGAAAAACACCACTGAGGTTAAGAAATTAACCGAAGTGAAGAATGTCACTGAAGCTGAATCTTCAAATGCTGCGAATATTGCTGAACCTTCCACTTCCTCTACCACCACTGATAAATGTGGTCCCATAGTTAAGTGGGTACCTATTCAAAACTAATCTTCCTTTGTTTGCATGTCTCGAAGGGTATCTCGTATCTTGATAGTGGATGCTTTCGACATATGACTGGAAAGAAAAACATGCTCACTAAATATAAGGAAGGGAAAGGTCCCTCTGTGACCTTTGGTGAAAATGGAAAAGGCTATACCCGAGGGTTTGGTGTACTCTTTAATGATACAACAACCTTCAGAAGAGTCGCATACGTCGAAGGGCTGAAGCACAATCTTCTTAGCATCAGTCAGCTATGTGACAAGGACTTCAAAGTTTGCTTCACTAAGGAAGCATGTTTCGTCACTGACAAGAAGGAGAAAGTCGCTCTCAGTGGATATTGTTTGGAAAATGTTTATGTAATAAACATGGACTCAACAACCAATGAGAATGCTGTTTGTTTTCTCCAAAGCCTCTCCTGATGTCAATTGGCTATGGCATAAAGGGCTCTCTCATCTCAACTTCAAGACACTGAATACTCTTTCTTCAAAAGAGTTAGTCACTGGTCTTCCTCAACACTCATACGCTAAGAAATCTCTCTACTCAGCGTGTGAAAAAGGAAAACAAACCAAAGCTAGCTTCAAGTCAAAGCAAGTTTCCTCAGTGTCATCTCCTCTTCAACTTCTCCACATGGATCTGTTTGGCCCTGTCAACGTTCAATCCATCGCTGGAAAGAAATATACGCTGGTTATTGTGGACGAATTCTCTCGCTACACCTGGGTTATGTTTCTCCGTGCTAAGAGAGACACCTCAGAAGAACTGATGTCTTTCGTCAGGAAAATGGAAGTCCTGAATAATCTCACTGTTCGCTCAATAAGGAGTGATCATGGAACTGAATTCAAAAACAGTTCTCTTGATAGCTTCTTTGAAAATAAGGATATTTCTCACAACTTTCCTCAGTGAGAACACCTCAACAAAATGGAGTCACTGAAAGAAGAAACCGAACGATCATAGAAGATGCTCGTTCAATGCTCAGCGATTCTCATCTACCTACTCAGTTCTAGGATGAAGCTATCAACACTGCTTGCTTTATGCAGAATAGATCGCTGATCGTCAAAAGATTCAACAACACTGCCTATGAACGTTTCCATGGAAGAAAACCATCTATCAGTTTTCTTCACATCTTTGGTTGTCAGTGCTTTATCTTAAACAACCGAGATGCTCTTGGAAATTTCGATCCCAAAACTGACGACGGAATATTTCTTGGATATTCTTCCATATCCAAAGCCTTCAGAGTCTTCAACAAGAGAAGACAAAATGTAGAAGAAACTATTCATGTCCCTTTCTATGAATCCTGTTCAGCGAACTCAAGACCATCTGCTGATAACGAAGAACTCAATCAGTGGATGTTTTCTCATTTTGGGGATTCAAAAACTGTTCCTAACCCTGACCCTCAGGTCAAAACACCAACCGCTAATAATGATCCTATCATCATTCCTAGCGTGCAGACAAGTGAAGCTGAATCATCTTGGGTTTCAGCTGTTCCCATTAACACTATGCCTATTTCTGAACCATCATCTGATATTCCATCAACCTCTCAGCAGTCAGTGAATGAAATTCCATCTGTGTTGCCAATTGTGCCTCTACTACCTGATGTCGCTGAAGTTTCATCTTCAGTGATCCCAGAGTTTCATTCTAAGTTAGCAGCTCATGCTCCTGCTCAGAGATGGGCCATAAATCACCCTATCGATCAAATTCTTGGTGATCCAAACGCAGGTGTTCAGACTCGACGCAGTCCAGGTAACATTTGTCTTTATGTAAATTTTATTTCACTAACTGAACCAAAGAAAGTTGATGATGCCCTCAGAGATCCAAACCGGGTCAGCGCTATGCAAGAAGAGCTGACTGGATTCAAAAGAAACAAGGTTTGGAATCTCGTTCCAAGACCATCTGACAAATCAGTGATAGGCACCAAGTGGGTCTATCGAAATAAGTTGGATGAAAATGGAACTGTAACCCCTAACAAAGCTCGCTTAGTTGCTCAGGGATACAGACAAGAGGAAGGTATAGATTATGACGAAACATTTGCCCCAGTGGCAAAACTCAAAGCTATTCGTCTATTTCTAGCTTACGTTGTTCATAGAGACTTCAAAGTATATCAAATGGATGTGAAATCAGCATTCCTAAATGGAAGGCTGAATGAAGAAGTCTACGTTGAACAACCTCCAGGATTCACTGATCCTAAGCATCCAGATTATGTTTATAAGCTGGATAACACACTCTATGGACTGAAACAAGCTCCACGTGCATGGTATGACACTCTATCCTCTTTTCTTCTCATCGAAAAATTTGAGCGTGGCAAAATTGATAACACTCTATTTTTCAGGAAAGTAAAAGGTCATATCATTCTTGTTCAAATATATGTTGATAACATTATATTTGGTTCTACTTACCCATCTCTTTGTACTCGTTTCGCTGAAAGAATGAAATCTGAATATAAAATGAGTATGATGGGTGAGCTGAACTACTTCCTTGGACTCCAAATCAAGCAGAATGATAAGGGTACATTTATCCACCAAGGTAAGTATGTCAAAGATATGCTGAAGAAGTTTGATCTGACTCAAATCTCAGCTATGAAAACCCCTATGGCACCGCCGCTGACACTTAACAAAGATCCTTCAGGGAAAATTGTTAATGTCACTGCGTACCGTGGGATGATCGGCTCTCTCATTTATCTTACAGCTAGCCGTCCTGATATTATGTATGCTACTTGTTTGTGTGCACGATATCAATTTGAACCCAAAGAATCTCATCTGATCGCTATAAAGCGAATTTTAAGATATCTGAAGGGTACTCCCAACCTAGGTCTTTGGTATCCCAAAGACTCAAGGTTCGATCTAACTGCCTATTTAGACAGTGACTTTGCAGGTTCCAAGTTGGACAGGAAAAGCACCACAGGAGGCTGTCAGCTCCTGGGTGGAAAGGTGGTGAGTTGGACAAGCAAGAAGCAAAGTTGAATGTCCACCTCTACAGCTGAAGTTGAGTATGTAGCTGCTGGAAGCTATTGTGCTCAAGTCTTATGGATGAGAAATCAACTATTGGACTATGATCTTCAGCTCTCCAAAATTCCAATCTATTGCGACAGCACTAGTGCCATCGCTATAACAAATAATCCAGTACTACACTCAAAGACCAAACACATCGAGATCAGGTATCACTTTATCAGAGATCATGTGATGAATGGTGACATAGAACTTCACTTTATCCCAACTGAATTTCAGTTAGCTGATCTTTTCACCAAACCTCTTGACGAGACAAGATTCAACTTTCTCATCAGCGAGCTTGGAATGCTGAACCTTGAAGATTAAATCTTCAGCGGTAAGGCATTGGGTCAGTGATAAAGAAAAATTTATTCACTCATTCCTCATCTAATATCTGAACAAAAATGATTCGCTGATATCAAGGTATGTTCTCTCTCTCCAAACGCTGAAGTTTACTTCAGCATGCAGAATTTCAAAATAATTTGTATCGCTGAATATCTCTTCCTTCAATGATTCTTTTTGAAATAACTATGCTCACTGATATTTCTCATCAGTGATTTCTTTTAGTTTATCCCTGAGATTTTTCAAAACCTTTAGAGATAACTTAGAAATGTGAAAGGACGTGTGTGACGTCATCAAAACGGATAACCTATGGCACACTTTTTTCTCTGACACGTTCGTCTGTTGAAATTCTTGACCAATAAGCTTCGTGGGACGTGTCCGTGTCATGATGAGCAACTTTTTCCCGCTCATCACTTTCTATCTCTACTCTCACTATATAAACAACCCTTGTTTATATTTTTACCTTTTACGCTCTCGAACTCTCAAACTCAGAAAGAACCTCCTTGCATTCTTGCTTTCTCCAACCCTCCTACAGGTATCCAAACACCATCCACCTCTCTCTCTGCACCCCTAACTTCTGAACTTTCCTTAGCTCACCAGTTATTTTCTTTTATAGGTCCAAATTTAGGCACCATCTTTAATTGCCTCAAGGACATAGCTGATAAAGTGACCTATCTCACCACCACCATCTCAAATAACTCTTCAGCGGTTATAAATGTTGGAGAGACACTGAAGTAGCCCTCCACTGCTGTCAAAGACAAGGCTTCCTCCGCTGACTTCTCCAAAGTCGATGAGGGACTGACAAATGTGAAAACCGCCATCATCAACAACACCTCCAATATCTCCAAACTCACCGCCGTCACTGATCTCTCCAAAGGCTTCTCAAGCCTCAGCTGTGAGGTGAGTTCTCTGAAGACCAACTACACCGGTCTATAAGGTGAGGTGAGCAGCCTATCCAAATAGGTTGCTGATAATAATAACCTGCTCACCAAGATCCTTGAAAAGTTGAACGCTCCCACTGTTCCTACATCTCACTTCTCCCAGGATGACCGGGACAAGATGGAGATGGCAGTGGAATTCATTCTGGAAAGTACACCTGCCATTTCTGGCCTAGAAGACAGAATGGCAGTGGTGGAACAACAATTAGGGAATCCCGGCCAAGAAGACATGATCCCTAAAACTGTTGCTGCTACCATTACCTCCCCTACCCATTCAGCGGAAGAGGGGGAGAAGACTGACAAAGACCTTTCCCAGAATGTTAAGGGGGAGGAAATGAATGAAGACCCTCAGGAATCTGATCATCCTGAGGGAACCACTGAAAGTCCCTCTCCATCTGAGGCGGAGCGAGGCGAAGACCCTCCTCATGCCTCAGTGAACATCGTTGTGGACCTCTCTTCTGAGGATGAGGAAGAGGAACAAGCTGAAGAAGACGAAGACGTCGATATTGAAGACGAAGAACCATCATCATCTCCAAAAGATGATAATGATAATGACGACGGGTTCTTCTTCCAGCCCACAGCTATCAAAACCCCTGCTCTTAAAGGGGTCTCAATCAATGAACCAGGGGAGGGGACCAAGGCGAAATCTACAGCAAAGAAGGCCTCCAAAGAAAAACAAAAAGGTCTCGCCGCTGACAATTTGACAATCTTGTTAAAGAAACCAACTTGTCAGGTACTTTACATCCTTTTTCCCTATACAGCATCCCTCCTCTACCCCTTCTCAATCTCAACCCTTCTCATTCTCAAGCCTCTAAACACTTAGCTCTCCTTTCTCTATCTTTTTTCCTCAAATGATCTAACTCCATTGATCATTTTGTTTCAGCTAGTCCTCTCCCCTGCTTGAGGCTATCGTTGAAGCTCCTCAACAGCAAATAATCTCAACGCTCAACGCGGAAGAACAAATAATCCCAGTCTCTGCTCTGGAAGAGACTAAAGCTCAAGCTGAAGAAGAAGAACTGCTCTCTCTTCCTAGAATACCTTCCTTGCCTCCTCAAAGGACAAGTGAAGATTAACAACAAAGGAGAGCAACGATGATCAAGAAATTAGAAAGTCATCACTTGGTTCCTGCTCATCTCGAATGCCTAACTCTCAGGGACATTGCTGAAGCCCTAAAAGCAGAAAAGATCCTCACTGAGAAACATAAGGCTGAGCTTAGTGACAAAAACTATGCTCTCGAACTAGCTCAACATTCAGTGAAGGATCCACAACTGAAGAAGTTTCCCCTGGAAGTTCAGCAAAAGTTGCTGAAAGATGCGCAGAAGATCAGTCAAGAGAAAACCAAGGTCAGTGAGTCCACATTGACCCGGTGTAAGAAAAAGTGCCACTACAGAAGCCATGGATCAAGAATAAATGTTGTGAACATAACAGGGAAAGTAGTCAACAAGGTACCGATTGTTGATGTCCAAATAGTCAGAGAAAACGGCTACAAAAGAACTTACTACATGTCAAACCTGGAAAAACTCGGTTTCCCTGAATGGTTGGAAATGAGAATCGCAATTCAGCGATCCCGCTCAACTTTCAAGTCCTGTGTTGAAAAAGCCATAAACAAGCTGATCGACATGGTAACCTCAGCGGTTGATATTCCACCTCCTCTTCCAATTCAGAAGAAATGAGCTGCTCCAAAGAAGAAGACTCCTTCCTCTTTAGGCCCGACAATAAGAAACAAGACAGGGATCGAATTCTTTCGTGAAGCAGTTCTTGGTCCCAATCCTGATCTATCTAATCTCAACATCTCCTTACCTCCAGCTGAAGACTTCATTCCTGGTATAGTTCTCAGTGATCCTTACGACATATTTTTCTATGATTTTACTGGTCGCAGATGCTTTCAACGTATCTCTGAGTTATACAAAACTCCAATTGAACAACTCAGAGATCTACTCTATTGGTGCGACTACAAAGGTGACCTCCTTGGATCATTCCTGAATCCCTTAATCTATCGCGAAACAAAAGTTAGAAGGGATCAGGGAGTCATAGTCCCTGATTGGATGATTCTAGAGACTAATACTCTTGATGAACTTCTCGTCAAGAAAGAACCTGAGTAGCTGATATGATCATCATTTGTATTCTTCTATCCTATCAGCTTGTATCTCTTTGTACTTGTAATTATTTTTCATTGTACTTGTAATTTTTCCACTTCCCTTGTAATCTTATACGAAGTTAATGAAATTTTGAATGAAAGTACTTTACTCCATCAGTACTAAGAAAAGATACCTGAAAAACAGTAAATGGGACAAGTATTTTATGAGTCCTTTTTATCCATATGTGTTTAACTTAGCAATTTTCTTTTATTGCTATGTCATCATCAGATAGGAGGAGATTGTTGATCCAAACCCCTAGTGATTTGATAATGACCCTGAGAAACACTTAGTGAAAATTGTAAGTAGACAATATGTATTAATGTTTTGCCATCAAAGAAAATATACTAAGTCTGTTTAGTATCGCAGATGGAAAACAAGCTTTAAATTAAACTTCAGCGAACATTGTACATCAGTGAGCCTTGAGCTTGTTCAGTCTCACTGATGATCGCTGAATGTTTATCATGTAATTGTTTACTTATGATCCCTGAAGACAAGATTCGCGTCAACCAAGTTCGAAGCTGAAATCGAACACCAAGCTGAAGAACAAGTGACTAAGTCTACTAGTGACCTGATGCGGACATCAGCGAAGACAAGACTTGTCCATTCCACGCGAAGTTTCAAGTAGAAGACTTCAGCGAACGCTGAACTTTATCATTCGCTGATAAAGATTCATTCAGCGAGCGCTGATCATGAAGCCTGTTCTACAAGCAACGTTTGTCTTATCTCCTTGCACGCCTCCGTACAATTTTGTCATGAACGGACATCCCTTTTGTCCAGAATCGTACATCCAACTCTGCAACTACACTGTTAATCATGCGGACACTAGGATGTTTGCTAAAGTCAAATCATGCAACCAATCAGAGGCTGCCACGTGTAAAGATATACTGACTTGCATTAAATGCATGCGGTATATAAAGGAAACCCTACTTCACATTTGAAGTGCTCGACTTTCTTCCTCGCTGAACTACTTAGTGCCTAGAAAACTCTCCTTAGTTTTCTTATTTCTTTTCTCTCTATTTCTAGTGCAACAAATATGTGTGTTCTCATAGTTTGTTTTGATTAGGTTTTTAACTTGATCTTATTCCGCAACAAACTGTAAATTGTTTAATTATATCAATAAACAATTTAGAAAGATAAAAGTCTGTGTTTATATTCAACCCCCCCCCCCCCCTTCTACAAACTTGTATAACCCTTCGGGACCAACATAAACCTTTTGGTTTTGGGGAAAAGATGTATTTTGAGTATTTTGATGAGTAAATCTTAGGTATTGTTATTTTAACGATTTATCTTACGAGTGTATATCTTTTGGTATAAATGCACTTTGATGGATGTTTTGGAAAATGATTTGTCTTAACCAAGAGTTGTGTAGAGTTATTTATGTTTATGGAGCATGTTTCGCATAAACGTGGGGTATTTATGTTTTATTGCATTTTATGACTTTTAACAAATGGTCTTTTGATTAATTGAGCTTGTAGCTCAGTATTTGATTTGTTGAGCTTTGGGGACATTTGTCCAGTTTTGATAGTCCAACTTAGAGCTTTGGTCATGATTTAAATTTATTTGAGAATTAAATGTTTTGAATGCGCTAGTTCATTCGTTTGAAGTCATGTAATGTTTTAGACCTTATTGCTATGGATCCATAGGCACTTGAGTTTTTACGTTCAATGATGGGACGCTAGTTTCCCTCATTGTAGCACGGAATAGGCATAGGGTTTCCTGATAAGTAAGGTGTGGGCCTATACGGTCGGGCATTGTCTCATGAGCAGTAAGGTGTAATTCCAATGTGCTAATTGTTTTCTTGGATTTAGATAACTCAATGTATAGACCTAGAGGAGTTGAAGTTGATATTCCACAAGCATAAGCTTTAAGTAGTTGAGTTCGACATCCAATACGTGTATAATCCATGCGTCTTGTTTTATTACATAGATATGTGACCAACTTTTGTGTTTCGTCACGTGCAATGTAATCGGGTCTCCCCCGTCACCGAAAGGTGTTGTTTTGGGTATTGAGTTTTATTATCTATGTTTTCGGTGACGTTTTATATATATTTGAAGATTATTATCTATGAGTTATGAGTTGAGTATTATGCCCCATCCGTGTTTGGATGTTCGGGATGTAAAGTTTTGATCACTATTTCATAGTTTGGGAGTTCATTTACTTTTCACGTTTGTGTGAGTTTTGGGTTGAGTTTACTTGACGAAGGCATGTTTTATATTGGGGTTTCATCTTTAAAAAGGTGCGTATTGGAAAACGTCTATATTGGTGTCGCCATCACCTAAAAGCACTTTTATCAGAAAACGAGTCGTTCTCATATTTAAAGTAAATTATTTTGGATTCCATAATTTAAGATGCACTCGTTCTTTTAAGGATTTATATAAACATGATAAAAATTCTTGAACTCATTAGGCGTTAGTGACAAGTATGTGAAATTATACACTTTAGCACCCACTTAGGACTCTATTTTACTCTATTTTACTCCATTTTACATCTTTTCCAATCACTTATTGAGTCTTTTAGTCTTGTTTTACATCTTTATTTAGATTGGAGCTATGATGTAGATTTTGGTAATGTCATATATATTTGGTGAATGCTTTGATGATTTTAATGTTGCTGCAGCAGAGTTTGCTACAACTCTAATATTGGCTTGGATGGCTCAATCAAGGAGATTTGCATAGAGAATACTTTTGAGGAGAAGACATCTTATTGTACTTGAGGAAGAAGATTTTTGTGGAAGATGCCCTGGAGATGCCCTTCTCCTATCACCCAAGAATCTTATGCTTTTTGTACTTAGACATTTGATTCTTAGTTATTATACATTTGACAATTTACTTTTGTAATTGTTACATTCCTTTCTTTTAGTATAAACATGTTGTCTTAGTTTAGTTGTAAAAGCACACACTTACCACCTTTGGTTACTTGTGTCCTTGCATTTTAATTTTACTGCAATCTTTTGGTAATTACTGTTGTTAGTTACTGGTGTTGGATGCTACATCAACCTTTACAGCACTTCTTTAAATTCTTGCAAACTTTACTTTAAGTCATTTCCATTCAGCACTTTACATTCGGTCATTTACATACATGTCTTTTATATTTAAGCACTTCATTCCAGTATGGTAGGCTAAACACCCTAGTGTGGGTGTAAGTGAAGGTTGGTAGATTAAGCCAAGTGTTAGTGGATACTTGCTTGCTAATAGCTACTTCACTATTCACAAGTGGCATGGATGTTTCATCTGGTAATCTTTGACAAATTGATAAGTGTTATTTTATTCAGATGAGTTGGACTTAAAATTAAGACAACACAAAGATCCATGTTAAGTATGTTATAGAGGTTACAAAGAGCTGCTACAATCTCATGGATTGTGAAACTATATGGAAAGAAAGGCAAGATTCGTACTAGTAGGTTCTTGATGCATCACCAAGTGCACTCCCTACCTAGAGTCTAATATGCACTTTCTTTGGAAGGACATTCAATCCAGTAGTGTTGTAAGAGTTATTGCTGCAGCACCCTTGTGATGCTGTAGCAATATCCAGTGCACTCTGTTAGCCCAAATCCAACCTGATCTTGCACCCATACTACCTTTTATATCTTTTTATTACATTTCAGTATTTCGTTACCAACTCTCAAAAGATACTTCTTTGTTTTGCTCTTGAAATCTTGTTTTAAATTTAACTTTGGTTACTCTTCTTGCTTTGAAAATCTATGTGGTACGATATCTGGTATTACTTACTATTATTACTTGCTTTGGACGATACTTGTAAGCCATGTATACTTGCATGATTTGCTAGTTGCTATAGCTTTTTGGGGTTATATCACATCCAACACCAGTTAGCCTAACCTTTTTATTTGTCGGCATGTGCAACAGGTTCCGGTTTAGGAATAGTTCTAGTGACACCGCGAAGGGTGAGAGCTAGTTGTATGCACGAGAAATGATTAGCTTGGTGAAGTCTTCCGCATTTAATTTGGGAATTACAATGTATATTTGGGTTGAGTAACACCCGACCTCTTTAGTCTTAGTATGTGACTTAAGCTATTGAATGTTGGCATTAATTTTATGTTTTAAAGTTGAAGTTTTTTTAAGGATGGATTTGTAGAAAGGATTTTATCCTTTATTTGGTTATTTTGTCGAAGTTCTTAATTAGTTGTTCTTTCCAAATTTGAGGGTGTTACAGGAGCCCTTTAAACTATGCTCTTACTGTTTCACCTCCTCCATCTCAGATGAGCACGTTTCTTCTAAGAAACTTCTGGTGTTCATGCGTTCACTCTACGACTGATAATACCATTGTCGTCTATGCTTTTAAGTGACAAAGACGTTGTCATTACTGCTAACTATGTTGCTAAGGCTCTTCATCTACCAACTTCATCCTCTGTCGAATATGATGACCTGTGAAAAGATGAAGAACTCAAGGAATTTTTGCACATTTTAAAAGGCTCAAGAAAAATCCCAACAAATATTCCAATTAACGTTCATGGTCGTGAAGAATCTTTCACCCCCGTGAAAGTGCAGCAAAAAGTATAAGGTGTTTCAAGAGCAGCGCTTCACGCCCGTGAAATCGTGGCAGAAACTTTCAACATAATTTAGGTGTTTTTTTCACGCCCGTGAAGCATAAGAAACAATTATGTTCTTAAAATTCCATCTCCTTCAATGGCTTCTCCTCTTAACTCTTGATTCTCTTCTTTTTTTGTTCCTGCTCGTCTTCATCTTCCACATTCACTTTACCTTTCTCTTCTTACTTTATCTTTCGTATGCATTCACCCATCTCACATTTTGAAATTATGCACAAGCTACACAAAAACCATGCCAAAAGCATAAAAACTATCCTCGAAAAGAAACTCCAACCGTGATTAGAGAAATAAGAGAGAAATAAATAAAATTGCATGAAAATGCCAAACTAAATACTAAAATAAAATAAAAATGCATGCAACTAATATACACAAAGTTATGTAAATAAAATACGAATATAACTTTAGTCTTTGAGAAAATAAAAATACTCATCCAAATTTGTATTCAAAATTGCTTGTGTTTATCATTACTATTCATATAATTATAAGTGCTTCATTGAGTGTAAACATAAGATCCACTCTTTTTTTCTTGAAAAGTACATAAGATCCATTCTAACTTTTGCTTAACCTTGAGAGTAAGGGAAATAAATACTAGGCATCATGCCTTCTTTCCATAGGTTGTTAGTTAGAATCTCCTCAAAACAGCTAATGATTTTTATATCTTTAGGGTCCCATGGTACCGGTTGCAATGCGTGCATTTTTACCCCGACATCCACAGTTTAACAAAAAAAAATAGTTTTGTATGAAATGTTGTACAATAATTTTGTTTTACCATATAGATCAACACGATATTGGATTGTCGCATCACAAAAAGTTAAGTAGCCAAGTTTAGCTGAACAATTCTAAATATCAGTTTTCTTTTTCGAACTTGAACTCTTTTTTTCCATGGCTATTTTAAAATTTCTAAATTTTTTTGGTATAAGAATTGATTCCCCTGCCTTCTCCTTGTTGCATCGACCATCGCTACAGAACAAGTGCATTTTATCCACAAAAATTATTCAGGAAATTTATGTCAGTAATTACGGACGGATCACCCAGAAAATAACATTTACAAATACCAATATAATGGATCACCAGAGATTCTCTAGGTAAACTATCACTAATTGGAATTATCTGCCAACAATTTAACTGTCACCTTTTGTAACGATTGTGTGACAAATAATCTTTTAACTGCAAATTTCCTAGAAAAAGTACATAAATAAAAGTCTTTGACTAATTGTCCCCTAACATCTTCATCTTGGTCCTCTTCTTTCATTTCTTTCTATATTTAATCAATTGGTGCTTTAGTAGTGGACGAAAGTGGGGAACATATATAGAAGAATGGTGGATGCATGAAATGCTCAAATCCATGTAATAAATCAAATAACGGTTTTAATATCATCACCCTAATTTAACCATATTATGAAAACCATTATTCACCCAATGCTAAGACACCAAACAAATTAAAACGCTACCTAATACTAATTCATAACGAATACGAATTGTATCTTCTAAACCCTAAACCCTAAATCAAAACAAAAATGGTTAATCATTTTGATACAATTAATCTCAAGGTTGATGGTATGATTTTAATTAACTTTCTAATTCGTTACTAATATTTTCTTTTGTTCCTTAAAAAACGCTCATAAGCAAAAGAAAACTAATTAAACGAACAAAATAAACTTAATTAATACATATTGAAATCTATACATATTTTCGGGTATCCATTTTAAACGTACGGCTGAACAAAAGGAGGTATGACCTCTTCCCTCCACAAATATTTTGGCACGTTTTTCATCTCCCCTTTCACTCTCTCTCTCTCCTCCATTGCAGGTTTCATCATCTTTCTTTTTCTTCATCTTTCTAAAACTGGAGATAAAATGCAAACTAATTTCTGTTTTTAGAAAGCAAATACCTTTTATTCTTAGATCTTTCTTGAAATAGAAAGAGGACAATCCATGTATATAATTAGAAATGGGTCGGAACAAGCTTCCAATGAAAAGAATCGAGAACAACACAAGCAGATTGGTCACATTTTGCAAACGTAGAAATGGACTCATCAAGAAGGCTTACGAGCTCTCCGTTTTATGTGATATTGACATCGCTCTCATCATGTTCTCTCCCTCCGGTCGCCTCAACCATTTTTCTTGTAAACGAAGGTCTCAACCCTAACCCTAACCCTAATCGCATTCCTTGCTGTTGTTCTATATGAAAGATATGTAGCTTTAAGAATACAGATCTTGGTTCTTCTTCCTTTCTTTTTTCTCTCACAATTGTGCATAAGCCGGGGGTTCCCATCGGAACAACGGTTCTACCATTTACGGTAGATGATACACTATAACAAAATTGAGTTTATAGGACGCTTAAAATAAATAAAAATTCTAATAAAGTGTTTTATATGACTACCAAACAAAAAAGTGTCTTATCTAAAAGTGTTACAAAAAGTTTATAGCACACCTTTGGGCGTCGTAACAAGTTTTTTAGAACATTTTTTAAATAAAACGTTCTATTAACTATTTTATAGGTCATTATTTGAAAAATTGTCTTATAAACGCAACTGTCTTCTGAAAATATGGGTTTATATGACACTTTTTGTTTGGTCCTATAAACCATGTTCTATAAATCACTATATTAGGATGCTTATTTATTTTAAACGTCTTAAAAACAAAATTTTGTTGTAGTGATATGTTTACGTAAATCCCACCCATAAACATGCTTTCATGTGGCATATATTTTGGGTTCATTTGATTTGGTTATGTAAGAACACAGATTTTCAGGGTCTTTGAAAAGATCGAATATTTGACATCAGATTTTGTTTTATAGAACCGAGGATGTACTCAACAGATACGTAAATCTCTCCGACTCGGAAAGGGGAAGGTACTTTATATATACCATATCTCTCTCTCTAGATTTTTTTCTATCTCTAAATTCTTTTCTGTGATGCATGAAAATTCTCTTCTTTTTTGGTTTGCAGTGTGATTCAACATAGAGAGGTATGTTTATGAGTCATCCATATGCAAATGTTAAATCTCTATGCACTTTTTTTAATTTCCATTCTCTGTATGTGGTACTAAAAACGATGTTGTTTTAAGGTTTTTGAGAGTCGTAAGGTTAAAGCCACTACAAGCGTAACGTTATGCCAAGCCTATAAAGTTATGCTTATATCAGTCCTAAGGTTTTGTGATTTGTGAAGAAATCGGTGATTAATAACTAAATCTTAAGATGATGATTAAATGCTAAAAATTACTCTAAACAAAAAAGGAGCAACGATATGTAGGTATTCATTATGCTTGTGTACAAACTAACATAATGTTAGGGCCTCGTTGCTACCATAACCTTACGATTTTGTAAAAAAAAACATCGTTTTGTAGACTACGTACGCAAGCTGCAAGAGCAGTTACACATGTATAATTTATCTAGTCATATTATATATGGTATATATACACACACATATAAAGGAAGGTTCAAATGAGAACGTTAACTATTTAATAAAACAAGAAAACGGCCGCTTATGTGCAAAATCACTTCTGATTTTACCCTAAATGCAAAAAATTGGACGCACGCAACTTTGGCCGTGACTTAAAGTCGCGGCAAGTCGCGTGAATCATATATGATTTTGTACGTGAATCATGTATGATTTTGTACATTAGCAGTCGTTCTCGTGTTTTCTTAAATAGTTAGCGTGCTCGTTTGAACTCACACCTCCATATATATATATATGTGTGTTTGTATGTTTAGTGTTTATAAGTGTATATATATATATATATTATGAATTTACATACGGAATGTTTTGAATTTAATGATATTTTGCAGTATTTAAACAGCCTCCTAAGCAAGATCAGGAGTGAAAATGATTTAGCCATCCATATTCCTTGGTTTGCCCTTCCTTTCTCTCCTTTTCATTATAATTACTTTTAAACAAACAAAAAAACATTCGTATATTTAAACTGTCACTAACTTTAGGGTTTTGTATCAGTTCCGGAGCGATCGATATGCAATCCGAGGTACCAACATTATATATTTTCATTTACATTAATAAGCAACTCAAAATTACTATTATAAAATATAGAAACTCCTTATAGTTTTTCTTCCAACTCTTTGTGTTTTAGGAAATCCATCAAGAGATTAGCACCTTACAACATCAACTACATATGGCCAAAGAACAATTAAGGTTGCAAATATATGTTTCTTGCCTTAATCTATAAAACATAATACATAACTAGACTGAATGAATCGTTTTGTGTTTACGATATAAAGATTCCACACGAATAGTTCACCGTGTTACTCACTCTTCTTAATTTGGTTTATGACTCAACTGAAGGATATTTGAGCCGGATCCAACAACCTTTACATCACTTTACGATTACGAATCATACGAGAAGTTACTTTATAAAACGTTAGATCGGTTTACACAACGCAAGGTAATTTCATATTTTCTTATTAATTGCACGTTTAATTTCATTAATTGTAATTCATATGACAATATATAAAACATTAGAGTCTTAGATGTCTTTCGTTGTATTTGACAGGAATATTTGTTAAGCAACCAACCTCCCGCATACCATCTAAGAGTATTACAGGTAAAAATCAAAATATAAATCACATATATATGATGAAATAGGTAAATTAAAGAAATTAGAAAGTGTTATATAACTAAAATGCAAAAAAATTTACATATATCGATCCACAACAAATTCGGTTTATAGAACGTATAAAATGTCTAGATGTGCTAATAAAATGATTTTTAGAACTTAATTTTATAGGACTGAACAATAAATCATATACTAATGGTGGTACAATAGGTTTGTAGAACGTTTTTGGGCGTGTTAATAACTTTTTAGGACATTTTAAAAATATATATAGTGTGTATTAACTACTTTATCTGATACTATTTGAAAAAGTGTCGTATGAACACAGGTGTTCTATAAAAATATGAGTTTACAGGGCACTTCTCAAAGTTGTCCTACAAAATACTAATACGACATTTTATTTTAAAAATATTTTAAAAACTTTTTGAATACCTAAAAAACGTCCATTAACGTATTGCAACCCTAAACACCTTTAGGTATATTGTTTTATTGTTTGGTCCTAAAAACTTTAGTAATACATAAAACATTGTATTTGTATATTTAGACATTTCAGACGTCCTATAATCTCAATTTCGTTGTAGTGATCCAAAACTGTTCATTTTCAGAAAAGAAGATGCTTTAATTTTATGTATCTTGGTAAAATAAATTATACATATGAATAATATTCGAGATGATGCAGGGAGAAAGTTCAGTAAAGAATGAGGATATCAATTGTTGGCCGGAAAATGTTTGTGATGGTGCTAATCAAATGAACGGACAAAACCACCAAAATATGTTTACCGCAGCTTCACCGGAAAACACCTTTGAAGCCACGAGGTTAGAACATTTTACTATGTATATATGATATCACATTTCTCGCGTTCTCGCATCAGGTTTAACTTCTACTTTGAATTTGCCCATATATATATATATATATAGAGAGAGAGATAGAGGGTCGGGTTCAAACGAGGACAGTATCTATTAAAAGAACACGAGAACAAATAAAATCATTAGTGATTTTACATTAACGCATGGAAAAATGACTTTGGTCGCGGCTTCAGGTCCGCGTGGCTTTTTTGCTCGTTAATATAACATCACTATGATTTTGTTCGTTCTCGTGTTCTTTTAAATAGTTATTGTTATTGTTTGATCTTCCCTCAATATATTCCCTCTATATATATATATATATGTGTGTGTGTAACATATAAGTTTCTGCAAACCATCTTTCTGCATTTTTACAAGAATATATGCGTACATACTTACCCGTTAGGCTTATAAAACCATGGGGATATATAACAACCATCTTTCTCACATCAGTTTCAGCAACAACAAAAAAATGGCACCAGTTTATTCTTATAAAAAATAGTGTTACATTTTTCAGGAACCAATTGTCAAATGCAATATTTGACCCATTGCCAAAATCAACGATGAATGAGGAACCACAAAGTATTGAAGGGTTTCAGGGTTGTAACCAAACTGAAGAGAGCCTTCAACTATGGCATCAGTCAACTGACGAGTTTCTATCTTCTCTTATGACTCATGATGTCACTTTCTCAGTCACCAAGGTTTTGATTTCTTAATCCTATTGCTTTCATTCCCACTTTGTTTTTATAATATGATTATCAACATTAATTGTAAGACACTAATTTAGGAGCTAAATAGGTAGGAAATAAATATAGAATATTTACAGAATATTAACGTAGGGGCAGGTTTCAAACGAGAAGTTAAACATTTTGCGCGAAGGCAAGAAATGTGATATCATATATGATACACAAGCTTAATCATATATGGTTAAACACACGTTGCATTGACAATATATAGACATTTAATCATTTATGATTACAACCCAAATGGCGTGTAATCGTATATGATATTGAGATTTCTCGTTTTTTTTGCAAATTATGTGACATCTCGCATGATCATTCCTCTATATATATTCTAACAAGGACCAGTGATATTTATATTATGTTTGATCAGCTTCTTTTACATCAAAACCCGTAAAGGGTAATTAACTAGATATGTATAGCTCGAGAATTACCTAAGATACTAGAGTACATATTAATTTTCTATTCTAAAAATGATTGATTAGTGAGTTCGTAGGAGGGGTTGGAATTGTTTAGCATCAATCAACTTATACAACCCGCTAAGAGCGAAGACAAGAATAAGAGTCTTACTCGTTAAGTGTGAATGACGACTCTTATCCGGTAAGCGCTTACCAGATAAAAATGTCGCATACGATGTCGTTTTAATGGACTAAAATTTGTCCGGTAAGTTAAGTGAAAATATTGGCTATTAGCGGGAAACGCTTATAGGGTAAGCGTATAAACGTTAAGTAAACCACCCCAATTTTTGTAATCTGTTTTGTTTAACTGATTTGTTTTTTCTTCACATCAATCTAAACTATAAGATTGTATACAATACATTCTTGTTACATTTTATCAATTGTTTCACTTCATATATGATTTGAATAGTTATTATAGAAACTTTATGTGAAGTAATATTTTGCAGCAAAATGAAATGGGGAATCCAAGTGGAGGAATGGAAATGGTGCCCAATCAACAACTAGATGCCTCTTTATTGTGTCATCAAGCAAGGAGTTTGTGACCAATGAATTCGTGGAGTTATAGTTTTCAATATGTGTAAAGTCATTTATTTGTAATAAAATAAGTTTTAATTGAACTTAAATATATGTTTAGTTCCTTGACATTTTTACGTCTCATTTGACAATGGTTTTGTTTTCACGTTCACCGAAAAAAAATTAAATATATATAAACATAAATGTTTTATAAAAAGATGAGATATAAAACACTTCTCTAAAATGTTCTAACTAATACGACATTTTAATTATTTCAAAAATCTCCTAAATTTATTGTTAAAAAACCTAAAAATATCGTATATATAAATCTATTTTAACATTTATAAATAGTATTCTTTGATTTATTGTCAACCCTATAACTTCTTTAAAACATTATTTAAATAATGAAAAGAAACCGTACATTGAAATTAGAAATGCACGATATGAATGAAGAAAAATTTGAAGAATGGAAAGGAAATTAATTATAGAACTTATAGTTCTTCTTTAATTATTCTTACGTTATAATCCCTTTTTACTAGTGATATAAACGAAGTGTACATTATTTCAAATTAGATTTTGAATAATAAGTTACTTTGAAAATTTGTGTTTACGGGGCTAATACATAAGTTTAAGCACAAATAAGGCATATATCCAATTACTAGTAAATCAGATAAACATGACTACATGACTTTAGTACACGACCTCCAAGTCGTGCCTCATGTTGCAAAGTGTTACCCGACCTCAAAGTCACCAAAGATGTTGCGAGTTGTATATGTTGAAAGCCTGATTCTAATACACACAATTAATCTGGTTACAATATAGCTTAGGCGATTAATGACTATATCGGGTGCTTTATTTGGGTGCAAACTTAAGTGAAACCACGTGCCATGTGAAGATAATTTCGTATTTTAGGTGTAATTGTCTCTATATACAAACGCTTTATATGTTCCCTTCTTATATCACCCTTTCTTCTTCATCTTCTCAGTGAAAGCATGATGGCTAAACAATGTTGGCTTGCAAGTGTGGAGCCACTGCATATTCGAACCTCATGTGTAACACCTTAAAAATTGGGACAAATAAAACTTCCTTAAAATGGAAATTGTGGTATATAATATCGTCAAAACGCGAGCTTCCTAAAACTGGGGAAATAATAATCACTTGTTAATTACAATTTTGTAATTTATAGTAATGGAAAATAAGAACCTAATAATCTAATTTCACTACGAAATAAGATTACAACTCGGGTATCATCAAATCCCTCCAAAAAATAGAGATCTTCTATAAAGTGGTGTCCCATAAGTCGTTTCCCCAAGCTCACACTATCCATGGCTAAGTCTTCTTAAAAACGACACCGCTAGAACCTGAGATACACGTCAACACCAAACAAGTGTTAGGCTAAAAAGCCTAGTGAATTTGAACAATTAATAATAAACAATGTGCAAGGAACAAATAACATTTTTATCAATAAACAATCCAACAATCGTAGTCAATGGGGGAGACCCGTAGCACCAATCAAGTTCCATCCAAATAGTCGATATACCTTGGTGTCAACTACCATGACTGACACCAAAAAGACCCGGCACATCCGAGGACTACAACCATGGCATTATACCCGAATGGCAGAGATCTAGGTACATACCCACACGGTGGCTCCCAAGACTATATCCGCTTAGTGTCTACTTGATTTGGGTCATCCAATATTCCAATTAGGTCATAAGGCACTTTAATCCATATGAAATGTATACAATACCATCATAGGCAACTTGTGGTTTAAATACAACATACAATATAATAGAACTTCTCACATAATATTTCAACATGGTCAATTTAGCCAATGAGACTTATATCACTACATAAAAGGTGTCCAAGTAATAAAACCATACTTTATGTACTTAAGAACGCAATATCAAGAATAAATGTCATCCATGAATTGAACAAATATAAATTTTATGGTCTCAAATCTCCAAGTTAGGTCAAAACCCTAAAATATGAGTATTTTCATAAAAAGGCTAGATACCCACATACTTCACAAATCTAGACACTTCAAACTTCAATAAACACAATAGAACATTTTTCCATCTCAAACCCATGAGTTCTTCAAATATAGAAATATGCACATTTTAGCAATATATGGGACTTTTACCAAAAGATGGAGATAATGACATGGAAACATAGAATGACATGTATCTAATTTAACAACATGTTTAGAAACCTCACGATTTAGGTTTTTAAGAAAGAAACCTAAAAACTGAACAAACCTTAGATCTTGAAGAAGATGAAGACTTGTAGCTTGATTCTCTCGGGTCGATCTTCGCACCAAATGTTCTCAAGGAACTCTTTATGAACAATAAATGCTTCCAACAAATCTCTTGACTTGCATTAATGAGAGAAGATTTTGGTTGGAGGAAAAGCCACTTCTTGAACCCTAGAAAACGCACCCCAAGCTGATTATGTGAGAAATGGCTAAAGAAAACTGGACTCTTTTTTTATACCTGCACGGCGTCGCGGGCAACTATGCCCTATGGCAATGTCGTTGGCATTGTCGCCGGCTTCCAACAAATAACGATACCTCCCCCGCAATAGTGGTGGGCGACTATGCCCACTGTCACAATCGCGACGCAAGGTACCGTACCCCCTATTTGATGGGTTTTGACGGGATCGCAGCGAAAACAAACACACAAACATGCATATAAATATAAAAAAAATTAACCCCTAAACCCCACAAGCCCGGATCTGTTACTAAAGTAAATAGGGACAAAAACACATCCATATGGGGTTTAGAAAACTACCTCAATAAATGTACCGGAAAGATGATTGAAGCACGAAAAACCAACGTATGCTCCCTCTAGCGGTATCCACACGTGAGTAGTTTCAATCTTGAATGGTTGCTAGCCCTTGTAAACCAAAACGACAAACACCAAAATCGATTTGGTGTGTGTTTGTGTGTGTGTGAAATCGGCGCACACAAGGAGAGGGGAGAGGAGAGTCTTTTTGTGAATTTTTTATTAGCTTGAATGAGTAACCTAAACCTAATTTAGGTTTAAATATCCCACTTTCCTTATTATGGACCGGGCCCCTTTTTAGGATAGCTTAAACTAATATGGGCCTTAACCCTGTGATTAGTTATTAGTTAATAATAATTAATATTTGAGCAAAGTAAACATTAATTTTATGTATTAGGCTTTTGAATTAGTTATTAACATAATAATTAATTATTAGGCCCAATTTATAAAATTAGCTTAATTATATTTTTCACATAATTTTATAATTATCTCCCATTACAACTTGTAATTGTTAATGCCAAAAATCTCACAAAAGTACAACTTAAAGTTGATGTGGACTTTTAACAACTAAAGAAACGTATCTCAAGGCCAAGCAACACAATCGCGGGAAAAAGTAAACAAGACAAAAGATTTGGTGACGCGGAAAACCCCAAAACAAGGGAAAAAACCGCGGTCGACTTGTGAGAGTCGACGGTGCACTATGTTCGCCAAACAGGGGCGAGAATCCTTTTGTAACAGGTGATTTGTGTACAACAGATTACAAACGAACGTAAATATAAACTTAGTCGTGTGCAAATGATGTGTGTTGTGCGTAAATCGTGCGAAATACGCTGTCGTCGTGCGGTTCGAACTGCTGTCGTGCGAAGATGCTTCAGTGATATTCGTTCGAATGCCTTGCGAATTACTGCGTCTGTGGTGTAGAAGTGCTTAGAAAGTAGATGGAACATAGCGAAATAGCTTGGAGTAGATTTCAGAACAGACGGAAAAGCAGATGCCTTTTTCGGTTGCAGCACAGGCTCTTTTATAGCTTCCACCGGCCATTAATGGTGCCTTTATGGCACACTTCGTAACCCCTGTCGGGCTTTGAATGCCATTGATGAGTTGATCGTTACTGTCCGTTTGCACCATGAATGTTATTAGACCTGCATTAATGAACAAAAGAAAACGGGTTTGACTGTTAACAGTTAGTATAATCGTACGACCGTCTTAAGTCTCATACGTCGGTCGTACGGAACGTACGACCAGCATAAAAACGTACGACCGAGCATACGTCTGTAAACGTCTTGTAAGACCTTATCTTAATACAAGAGTGGTCTTGTGGAAATGTCATCTGAGTTTCCTAGCGTCGGTGGTGAGGTGTGATTTTTTACCCAAACAGTTTGCCCCCAAAATTTGAATTTCAGGTGTGAAGTTCGAATTTTTAGATCCGACGATGTGTTTTGCCACGCGTCGTATGGGGAGTGGGTCTGGTTGAATTCCAACCGTCGTGGTTTGATTCGGATTGGAGGAAGTGATGGGGTCGTGACGTCACGACGGCGTGTCAGGGACGAAAGGATGTTTAGAAGACAGGTGTCGTCCATCGACATGATGCATGCGAAAAGGCGATGACAGGTGTCGACCATCTAACGGATCGACCTGACATGATCTTCGCCATAAATAGCTTGATCCTGGGAATCGTTTCCTCTTTACGCTCACTCGTGTTTTTAGGAAAGATTTCAGAGAGATTCCCTTGCCATTGTTACGTGCGTTTCAAGCTTTATAATATTTAGCAGAGAAATTTTGTGTTCTCCAAGTTTTTAGAAGAAAATGTCGATAGAACCAGTGAGTACCATCGAGGGTAAGGAGAGTTTAGAGGCCTTCAGGACGTTGTCCGGCATTCCGGATGCCGTCCAAATATATTCGTCGGGTCAATTCCGGCCGGCAGATTGTCCGAATGGACATTTTGTCATGTACGAATATCCATTCAAGGCAAGATTTAAGTGGCCGTTTATCTCTTTGGCCAGGGATTTCTTGGCTAGGTTTTCTTTGTCTCCTGCCCAAATGATGCCGCAGTTCTGGCGGATCATTTTTGTAATTGACAGGATCACCAACGAGTGGGTGTCGTCGTTCAATGTGGACGACTTGTTGGCGGCGTACACGGTGAAGGTGGACGGTTACCACCGTTATAGCTTATCTTCTAAGCACAGGGGTGCTTTGGTGCTCGTACAGAATACCCAAGTCAACGACTGCAGGTGGAAGGCGAGGTATGTCTTTGGGAAGACGCAATCACTCGAGCTCCTACAGGAGGATACAACGTGGGTCGTAGCTGGATGGAACACCGCTTGTAAGTTTTTTTTCTTAAGATCACATGTTTTTATTTAAATCGTACATTTTGGCTAATGTACTTTTTGTTTCAGCCATCACGTTTCCCGACGCTGATCTCCTCGAATCTGCGGCGAAGATCGACAAGTTTCAGGACTACTCTCTAGAGGAGAGGTCCTTTCAGCGAATTTCTAGGGACGACGAGGTCATCATCCTTGGGGGGACGGAGGTCCCCGCCGAGGAGGAGTCGGAGAAAAGAGAAGAGGAAGATGAAGCGACAGGTAATAAATCGCTATTTGTTTTCTTTTGTCGCTTGATTTTAATCATTTCCTCTTATTCTCGACTTTTGCGTGTTTCGCAGGTGGGTCAAGTGATATGCCTACCCATGGTTTACCGAAGAAGGAGTCTCAGCTCCTTTTGGCCCGTCAGGACAAAAAATTGAAGCGAAAGGTTGACCAATCCCCGTCGCCGGGGATAAAGAAACCACGGACGTCCGTTTAGAAGGGACCGTCGTCGAGGGGTGGCGAATCGTCTGGAGTTGTCGCTGCCGAGAAGGCGAAGACGCTACCGATCGTGGTTGACGCGACACCGGCGAGCGTGGCCAATCCTCTGAGTGGAGAGGTCACTCATTCTCCTTCGTCAGCCGACAAAGGGAAGGAGAAAGAGACGGAGGAGTCCGCTGGCGTTACGACGATGAATTTTATTTTGCCGTCGGATTTTATGGCCAGGGATGAGATGGACAGCGAAAAACTCTTTCCCGATCTGGGGAAGTTCCTCCTTCCTTGTTTTCAGGAGCGGTTGGAGGGGGTTATGGTTGATAATATGGGATCGTACGTCGCAGGGTTGGTATGTACGATTCGCTTATTTGATGTTTTATTTCGTCGTTGTATTATGACGTTCTTGTATGTTCGTGCGCTACAGGCGTTCCAGACGTCTCTCTGCCTGTATGCCCATATGGAGAAAATCTGTAGGGTCACACCCGCTGCCTTGGAGAAGATGCACGAGGCGCAGTAGGAAACTCACGTGGCACGGGAACAGGAGAAGACGGCGATGGAGAAGGCGGAGGTCTTCTACGACAACTTCTGCGAAGTACAGGACTTGTATGTAGAATCGTCGAAGGAAAAAGAAGACCTTCAACGCCATCTGCGGGAAGCTCTTGAGAAGTCCTCTGCGGCGGAGGCAGAATTGGGAGCAACTAAGGCTTCCCTGGCCAAGAGCGAAAAATAGGCCGGGGACCTTAGTTCGCTTGTCGAGGCGAAGGAGGGGAAGATCGCATCTTTAGAAGAGCGTCTTTTGTCGTTTGAGGCTCTGACCCGTCTGAGGGTTCGAGCGGCGATCATGCGTCGCCATTTGCGGGGTTTGGACCCTATGGCCGGAGCCGAAGAGGAGGTCAAGACCTTCTTAGAGCAAGTCTGGGACGAGGATGAACTCGACCAAGAAGACCAACTCGAAGAAGAGGACCCAACAGACGCAGCGCTCGACGTAACTGGCGACGAGGAGATCGCTAAGGACTCTCCTTTGCCTTGACTTTTTTCTTTTAATAAGGGTCGACTATAATCGATCGTGCCCTTTATTTGTATAGTTCTTGTTGTATAAATACAAGTGGTATTTTTGTTATGCTTTTGTCGTATATTTCACTTTGTTGCGAGCGAACAAAATAATACGAAAGATAACAAAACTGAATGTACGAGTCGTATGTAAAACTGTACGATTTGGATACTTATAATAACGAAATAACCGGGCGTCTGAGGCCGAAGGAATATTCTAAGTATGGACTTCAAGTCGCAAGACTTGTGTGTCCAACACTTAGTTTTAAGAACACCTGTGATGGTCGTAAGACCTGTATGATGAATCATAATATTCCTGTTCTGCAAGTCTCAAGGACTTTGCTCCTCACGATGAAGATCGTAAGACTTTTAAGTCGTGGAGACTTTGGTTTTTCATAAGATCGAACCATAAAACCTGTGTCTTAATTGCCATAAAACTTATGCTTTTAAGTCGTAGAGACTCCATTTTGAAATAATGACTTTGGAAGTAATCGGGCGATTGAACCGAACATGCATTCCAAATCACAGAGTTTAAGCCATAAGACTTCGTATTTTGAATACACCTGTTGTGATCGTAAGATCTGTGGGGTGAATCGTAAGATTCGGTTTTCGAGTCATGAGTTATGGGTCAAGACTTTTTTCTTCTCACGATATAGATCGTAAGACTGATGTTCGTGCGATCCTGCAAACACGTCATATAAGATCCAAGGGTGGTCGTTGGTTTAACCAACGACCTTCCGATGCTTAAGTCAGTAATCGTTTGTCGAAATAAATCGAAGGAAAAAAGAAATAAAATGTACTATAATCCAGCTACGTGGGATTGCGGTCGGAGATTCGACGCTACGGCCTTCGGACGTACGATCATTTGTGGTTCGTTGTCGTGCGCGATTTCGGAAGAAATTCCGAGCCTGCACAGAATGTTAGTCCAGACGGAAGAGACGACCCTTTAATCCCGAATCTGGGAGTAGGCGTCTACTTCTGTCCGTTTAGAGGAATAATTTGAAAAGACTAACAGGAAAATTTCTTGTACCTGAGTGCCGTTGTTGACGGGCGTTACGTACCTGGTGACGTTTATCGTTTCGTCGTGGGGGCTGATTTCCCCCAAGTCGTGAGCTATATCTATGCCCACGAATGATCGCTGAAAACTATAGAGTCGTATGGGGTATGGGGTACCGCATTCTGCCCCCTTGTGGTGACTGTAAGACGATACCCTGGATTTGCCTTTTCTGGCGTAGGGATAGATTAGATCAGATCGTGTACAGTCGCCACAATGTTGGTTTCACCTTTGAGGTTTCATAGATGCTTTATAGCAATCACGGGCGGTCTTCTGCTCGCTTTTGATTTCTTGCACTCCCCACGACGTCGGGAATTTGATCGTCTGATGATAGGTCGAAGGGACCGCTTGTATGTCGTGGATCCAAGGTCGACCAAGTATAACGTTTTATGCTGATGAACAGTCAATAACGTTAAATCTTGTTTGCTTATTGACCCCTTTAGCATATACCGGGAGGATGACCTCTCCCAGAGTGGTGGTGGAATCTCCATTGAATCCTATCAGAGTCGTCGATCGACGGGTGATCTCCGACTTGTCAATTCCCATAGCTTTGATAGTACTTAGAAAAATGATGTTGGCCGAACTGCCCCCATCGACCAATACTCTATTGGTAGAGCAGTTGCCAATGGTGAGCTGGATGATCAGACCATCATGATGCTTTTGCCAACTATCCTGGAGGTCGTCTTGGTCGAACACTATTGGCATCGTCTCCAGCTCTAATTCTTGCTTTGGTCTGGACGACCGAGGAATGGGGTATTCTCCCGACGATTGACTGGCGTGCCGCTTGGCTGTCGAATAAGTTAAACCACAGACATCTGATCCACCCGTCACACAATTGACGATATTTTCATGAACGGGGGATGTCGGTCTTACGTTGTCGACTGGCGTAGATTCTTTATTGATCAAGCCTTGTAGATGACCCTTGGGGACGATCCAGGCTAACTCCTTTTGCAAAGCAAGGCAGCTATCCGTCGTGTGACCATGGTCGCTATGGAAGTCGCACCATTTGGTCTTGTCCTTCTTGTCATCATTTTTATCACTCTTCTTGGGCCATCGGACAGACGACTGGATGTCTCTAAGAGCGTCGACTAGCTCTTTCATCGTCCCTTTGAATCCATAAGAGGAGATCTTAGGATATTGAGGGAATCGCGACGTAGGACTGCTCCTTTTCTTATCGAACCGAACGTTCGATATTTGGCGCGATGGCTCTGACGCTCGGTTTGGATTTGAAATCTGTCTTTTTGATCCCGAGCGTCTTCTTGTCAGTCGAATGCTTACGACGGATGACTAGGTCGTCTTCGACCCTCATGTAAGCTAGAGTCCTAGCTCGTACGTCTTCAAAATTCTCTGGAGGATATTTTGTAAGATCGACGTACAGTCCCATTGTGTTGTCGTCAAGACCGCACTTGTAAGCTTCGATGGCAATCTTGACGTCACACTTTCGAATGCTTATCATTTCTGCGTTAAAGCGGTTGAAATAACTGCGGATGAACTCTCCGGATTTTTGTACGACGTAGTACAGGTCGCTGGTCTGCTTCTCCATCTTGCGACTACTGGCGAACTGTTGCGAGAACTGGTTGACCAATTCTGCGAAGTTGCTAATGGACTTGGGCTTGTGGTTGATCAACCATTGGAGAGCAGGACCTGTAAGAGTTTCCCCGAAGCTCTTGCACATGCACACCTCCTGGTTTTGCTGTGGAATTGACATTGTCCACATCAATTGTTTGTATTGTGCAATATGCTCTGTCGGGTCAGTTATTCCTGAATATTTTGGAGTAAAAGCAGGAATGTTATATTTCTTCGGGACGTCGACAGTTGCTATAGCGTCCACGAAAGGCGACGCTTGAAATCCCGTGTGGGGTTCGACGTCGACATGGACGGCGGCACCTGGTAGCTTGGAGAGTAGCGACATCATCTTCTCGTTCTGATCCTCCAATAACCTGAGTCGTTGGGCGACGGGGTCATTAGGATCAGAATTTACACCCGCTTGAGGGTTGACGCCTGAATTCGTAGCCGTCGTCGTACCATTTGTCCATTTCCATAAGAAGAACCATTGGCGTCCACGTTGAGAGGGATAAAGTATGGCGTGGTTCCATTATGCAAAGGTGGCGATCTCAGGTACTGAGGGGGATATTGCCCTTGATGAGGATTATTGACAAATGGCCCTGAACCTGGATTGCTGACGAATGGACCCGATCCTGGGTTATTGGCGAATGGACTCGATCCTGGGTTATTGGCGAATGGCCCTGGATCATAATTGTTGGCAAATGGTCCTAGACCATGATTGTTGACGAATGGTCTTGGACCCGCCTAAAATTGGGGCCTGATGATAGGTACACCCATAGGTCGGGGACCATTCTGAGGTCCAAAGGAGTTGCCCATTGCCCCATTCTGAGGACCAGAGGGATAGCCTATTGCCGGATCCCTCAGAGAAGCGATCTCCGCGGCTGCTTTTTGATTCTGCTCATGCAGGGCCTGAATCTGGCTTCGAACCGCATTCAATTCTGACTGTATCTGAATCATGGGATCTTGATAATTTGCCATTTACCTGAAAACAACAAAAACTTTGCAAGGTCGTTAGAGCGATATATGTGTTGGCTTGAGATTCTTTCTAGATGGGGTCCCACGGATGGCGGCAAACTGTTAATGCCAAAAATCGCACAAAAGTATAACTTAAGGTTGATGTGGACTTTTAACAACTAAAGAAACGTATCTCAAGGCCAAGCAACACAATCGCGGGAAAAAGTAAACAAGACAAGAGATTTGGTGACGCGGAAAACCCCAAAACGAGGGAAAAACCACGGTCAACTTGTGAGAGTCGACGGTGCACTATGTTCGCCAAACAGGGGCGAGAATCCTTTTGTAACAGGTGATTTGTGTACAACAAATTACAAACGATCGTAAATATAAATTTAGTCGTGTGCAAATGACGTGTGTCATGCGTAAATCGTGCGAAATAAGCTGTCGTCGTGCGGTTCGAACTGCTGTCGTGCGAAGATGCTTCAGTGATATTCGTTCGAATGCCTTGCGAATTACTACGTCTCTGGAGTAGAATTGCTTAGAAAGTAGATGGAACAGAGCGAAATAGCTTGGAGTAGATTTCAGAACAGATTGAAAAGCAGATGCCTTTTTCGGTTGCAGCACAGGCTCTTTTATAGCTTCCGTCGGCCATTAATGGTGCCTTTATGGCATACTTCGTAACTGCTGTAGGGCTTTGAATGCCATTGATGAGCTGATCGTTACTGTCCGTTTGCACCATGAATGCTATTAGACCTGCATTAATGAACAAAAGAAAACGGGTTTGACTGTTAACGGTTAGTATAATCGTACGACTGTCAATGTCTTGCACAAACCCAAACAGGCACTTGTTGGATCTGGATTTTTGAAAACTGTAATACCTGCTTTTAAGAACCAATCCAGAATTCCACCAGGCCCTGATTTCAAAAACAAGGGTATCAGAATTCTTTCTTCTGAAGAGTTAGAAGAAAAAAGAAGAGAAAAAGCTAAAAGTATTCCTGTGAACCATACCTCTGTTCCCTATGCATACAAACCTATCAGATTTACTCCAGAACAAAAGGGTAAATGGAAAGTCTATGACCAACCTATCCCTAACTCTGCAGTAAATCAAAGGAGAAACACTTTTTGGTCCAACGAATCTGTTCAAAAAAACAATGCCAATTTCAAGAAAGCAAATCAGGACAGAATGTCTGTGATAACATGTGCTCCCAAAAACTTTCAATCTCAAAAGGCAATAATCCACAGATGTTGAAAAGAAACAGTAACATCCACCAATCATCTTCATGTTCTATCAATTGCAACTGCATTCAACTTCTGTTAAAACTAGAAAACCATTTGAATGGTCCCCACTGCATTCTGAATCAGTCATTTGAAAAGAAAAATCCTAAGACTAACCATCAGAACATGTAGAGAAAATCCTCTGGCACACCATCAAAGAATGGAAAGCCAGCAGGTAAATCAGTTAACACCCCCAAGCCTAACCAGAGAGGACCCATTATGCAATGGGTACCTAAAAAGAACTAATCTGTCTTGCAGAAGCCTCATGTGCAGATCTGGTACTTAGATTCAGGATGTTCCAGGCACATGACAGGCAACAAGGAGCTGCTGACCTCATTCAGAGATAAAATGGGAGGTGCAGTAACCTTTGGAGGCGATAGACAGGGACAGATTAGAGGTTATGGTGTTTTAACAAATGGTGGTGTTTCTGTATCAAAAGTTACTTATGTTGAAGGCTTAAATCATAATCTGCTTAGCATAAGTCAACTGTGTGATCATGGTTTTGATGTCAATTTTAAAAAGAAATACTGTTCTTTGTTAGTTTCTGAGTCTGGTCAAGAGCTTCTTAGAGCCGACAGAAAAGGAAATCTTTATAAAATGAATTTTAATCCCAATCAAAGTTCTACAACAGAAAAACTCTGTTTAGTTTCTTTGAATAAGGAAGATGTCTGGCTATGGCATAAAAGATTTGCTAACTTAAATTTTTCAAACCTTGACAAACTCGTGAAACTGAACTTAGTAAAAGGTCTGCCTTCACTTAAATTTGACAAAGACCATCGTTGTTCTGCATGTGAATTGGGTAAGCTGAAAAGAGCTTCACACAGAACAAAAAGTGATCACAACCGCCCTAGACCTTTGCATATGCTTCACGTGGATCTTTGTGGTCCAATCTCTGTGCAAAGTTTGTCTGGCCGAATGTATATTCTTGTCCTTATAGATGGATATTCTAGATATACTTGGGTTGAGTTTATCAGAGTAAATTTGATGTCCCATAAATTATGATAAATTTGTTGAAGAGAATACAGGTTCTGTTAGGTCTTCAAATCCAAAAGTTGAGAGGTGACAATGGGACAGAATTCAAGAATGCCAGAATTGATGCCTACCTAACAGAGGAAAGAATCTCCCAGAACTTCTCAGCTGCCAGAACTCCCCAACAGAATGGTATTGTGGAGAGAAAGAACAGAACTCTGGTAGAAGCCGCCAGAACCATGTTGTCAGGATCTGCTCTTCCTATCAACTTCTGGGCAGAAGCAGTCTCAACAGCCTGTTTTACCCAAAACAGAGCTGTCATTGTTAAAAGATTCAAAAAGACTCCGTGTGAACTCATCAACAACAGAAGGCCAAATGTGAAATACTTTCATGTTTTTGGCTGCAAATGCTTCATCTTGAATGACAGAGATCAACTGGGTAAATTTGACAAGAAGGCTGACGAGGGAATCTTTATTGGTTACTCTTTAACCTCTAAAGCCTATAGAGTTACAACACAAGAACCAGAGTCATTCAAGAAAGTATAAATGTATCCTTTGATGAAAAATCATCAAGTTCCTCTGAATGCAAATCACCAGATGGGATACAGACTGAAGAGAAGCCTAGCTCTTCAAAGACAAGAGAAGATGATATCAATCTGATATTTAACGACTTCTTTGATGATGAGGATTCCTCTAAAGACATCACTAGAGGCAATCAAGCTCAGAACTCTGCTGAACAGAACTTAACAGGTACATATCTAACAGGTCCCTCCAATTCTTCACCATCTACTTCTCTGTCTACAGGTCAAATTCAGAGAAATGAGGGACAGCAGTTAGATGCAAGAGAACCTGAACAAGAGCCATCATCACTCCCTCTGACCCATATTGGAAGAAATTCCTTGTATGAAAAATCACCTTCTCAGAGCCCTGTTGGTACATCACAGAGCAATGAAGCCAGTCTCCAGAACAGTGTGCCTTAGACCCCGGTGCCAATCCTCAGAGCTCTGATGCTGACATACGTCTTTTCCCATCAGAAGCACAGACTTCACCTGTTGTCCATGCTCCAATGACCAGATGGACAAAGGATCACCCCCATCATCAGATTATAGGTGCTGTTGAAGATGGTGTAAAGACAAGATCTGCAACAATCAATGAAACTTTCTTTGTGAATTTCTTAAGCATGATTGAGCCAAAGAAGATTTCTGAAGCCCTTGAAGACACAAACTGGATTGAAGCCATGCAAGAGGAGCTTCTTAAATTTGAAAGAAACAATGTTTGGTCCTTGGTTCTACTTCCAGAAGATAAAACAGCTATTGGAACCAAGTGGGTTTTCAGAAATAAGAAAGATGAGGATGGTGTTATCATTATAAACAAAGCAGGGTTGGTTGTAAAGGGATACTGCCAAGAAGAAGACATTGATTATGATGAAACCTTTGCACCAGTGGCTAGGCTAGAGGCAATAAGAATCTTCTTAGCCTACGCTGCTCATAAAGGTTTCAAGGTTTATCAAATGGATGTAAAATCTGCCTTTCTGAATGGCAAACTGCAAGAAGAAGTCTATGTCTAGCAACCACCAGGCTTTGAAAGCTCAGAGTTTCCAGACCACGTATACAAGCTAGACAAAGCTCTGTATGGCCTTAAACAAGCCCCCAGAGCCTGGTATGAAACTCTGTCAAACTTTCTGTTGGTCAACCATTTCGAAAAAGGTACTGTGGATACAACCTTATTCTTTAGGAAATATAAAAATGACATTCTTCTGGTACAGATATATGTTGATGACATTATCTTTGGGTCTACTAGGCAAGAGTATTGTGACAGGTTTGAGGATTTAATGAAAAGTGAGTTTAAAATAAGCACGATGGGAGAACTTTCTTTCTTCCTTGGTTTACAAGTTAAACAATCCATCAGAGGCACCTTTATCAGTCAATCAAAATATGTCTCTGATATTTTGAAAAAGTATAAGCTCAATAACTCAAATCCTATGAAAACTCCTATTGCCACTAGAGTTAAACTTAACCATGATCCTCAAGGACAATCTGTGAATATCAAGAACTACAGAGGCGTGATAGGGTCACTCTTGTATTTAACTGCTAGCAGACCTGATATAATGTTTGCAACCTGTCTTTGTGCTAGATTCCAAGCAAATACTAAGGAATCCCATTTGTCTGCTGTCAAACGCATCTATAAATATCTCAAAGAGACTCAATTTTTGGGTCTCTGGTATCCTCTTAATTCTAGTTTCGAGCTTGTAGCATACACAGATTCAGATTATGGAGGATGCAGGAATGACAGAAAGAGTACTTCTGGTAGCTGTCAATTGCTAGGACATAAACTAGTCAGCTGGACATCCAAGAAACAAAACTGCGTATCAACATCTACAGCAGAAGCAGAATATGTTGCTGCTGCTAGTTGTTGATCTCTAGTAATCTGGATGAAAACACAACTCAAAGACTATGGACTGGAGTACAACAAAGTCCCAATTCTGTGCGACTCCAAGAGTGCAATAGCAATTACAACAAATCCAGTTCAGCACTTAAAGACAAAACATATCAATAAGGCACCACTTTATCAAGGATCATGTTGAAAAAGGGACGATTGAAATGTATTTTGTTTCAACTGACTTCCAACTTGCTGATTTGTTTACAAAAGCCCTTGATGAAAGGAGGTTCAATTTCTTAATCAGCAAGATGGGTATGCTGAACATGTCCTCCTAACTCTGTTCAAATTCATCAGAGTCTATGATGTTCATCCTAGAGCTCTGACAGAGTAGTTAGGTAGGTTACATCACCAGAGCCTCTGTTGATTAATCTCAAAGCTCTGCCAGCATACTTTTTCAATATTTTTCTTCTTTGCACCTCAACTCTGTTTATTGTTTGAAATTCTTTGTAAATAATTTTTTTTAAATCTTTCAAAAGTTGCAACAATCAAGAGGAAGCTGAAAAGATAAATCTGTCAATTAAGCTCATCGTTTTAGGGGGAGCTTAAATGAAAAATAAGCATGTTTTAAGGGGGAGCAAGTCAAAACATTTTTAAATCTTCATGACTTTGCTTGTTGAACATAAGGGAAAATCTTTTTAAGGAAGGGAAAACATGTTCTGATGAAAACCTTTTTGATAATGTCTAAGAACCTTCCAGAACTCTGAAATTTCACCAGAGCCTCTGATGAAATTCATTAGAACTCTGTGAAATCTCTGAGAAAGTTCTGCAGTCATTCTCTGACTACTCTCACATCAGATATAGGATTTGCAAATGATTTTAGGGTAAAGGTGAAACATCTTGGGTTACTTGAAAGAATGGACAAGGTCACTCAACAGAGGCAAAAATGCGCTGAGAGTTCCACCAGAGCTCTGCCATTTTTCTTCCTTGTCATCAGAAGTGCGGTCATTAGAAGTGCAGGTTTTTTTTTGAACCTCAACCACATGTCACCCACAGATCTCTAACCGTGACGGTTCTATAGCCGAAAAGGTGTCAGACCCAAAACCCACGTGGCATTTTCTGATTGAATGACCAACTATTAGTTGTTTCCACGTTCTACTGTAGAGGACGTTCCACTATCTGACACTCAAGTGCCTACAGTACCTACGATGGTTATCCAGCCAGATATTTTGAGTATAAATACCCATTCGATTTACCCATTTCATTTCTTACGCTTTCTGAATATTCAAACCTTCAAAATATTGCCTCTTTTGTTCAAATATCTTCCTTGTGTTCAACAATGACAAAACAAGTAAACTCTGCGGAATCAAGCAGAATCATACTTGCAGATCAAATAGTGATCGCACCCTATGAGTTTGTAGACAACAACTACAGGCTCGATGCCAATCCAACCAATTTCCTACCCATTTACCATGTGTTTGTCGAATTCTTTCGACAATCCGAAGTTTTTCAAGCCATAACCAAGTTCGATGATGATCTTCCACAGCTATATGTCCAACAATGGTGGACAACTTGTCAATTCATCCTAGAAAAAAAGGCATAATAGGGAATGTAGATTCTGGAAGAGATGGAGGAGCGGGGACTGTTCGTATTCGTCCCAAAACCATTAGATGAATCTTTGGAATGCAAACTCCTCAGCAGTTAGGAGTTCCTGCATATGAAAAACCTCCTAAAGTCCCTGTTCTTCTAGCATTCATCAAGTTCTTGGGCTACAATGCTGATTTAACCAAAATCGGAGATTTCAAACGAGGTCATCTACCATCAGTGTGGAATTTCATGTTCTCCACACTCAACCGAACATTAACCTGCAAAAGTGGAAGCCAGGACCAAGCCAGCACGGAAATCCTGCAAATCATGTATGGCCTTTACTTCAACAGGCATTTTGATTATGCCACTATCCTATACGAAGAACTACTGAACGCAGTAACCGTGAAAACCACTACTCTGGTGAGAGGAGGTGTTGTGGGGGAGCACAGAAATCTAAAGCACATCAGATTTCCAAGGCTCATAAGCTTAGTGATAAGGGAAGCATTTCAGACTCTACAGCTGATTCAACAGGGAAATCCAACTCCTGGATGGGTAATGTCAAAGTTCAAACCTACAATCTCAGGTACGTACCCCAATACCAAAAGAGTTCCTCAAACTATGCTATCTCTTATTAACCCCCAACACATTTCTATCCAAAACTATAATCGTGATGCCCAACCTCAAGAACCTGAGGTGGGATCCCCAGCATACATAGGTCCTGAGCCATCTTTAGAGTCCACTAGTCTGGTAAGAGAGGAAGAAGTAGTGGTCAGACCAGAGGTAAGAGTACCCACAGAGGGGTCTTCCTCTGCAAATATTGTGGAGGAGGAAGTACATGACAGAGCATCCCCTCTGGAGGCTGTCGAAGAGGAAGTTAGGGAAACTGTAGAGGAGATAGCAGAGAGTTCGTCCTCCTCTGACAGTAGTGAGAATGAGAGCTCTGAGTCTTCTGAAACCCTAGGAGCCGAGGGAAATGTGAGCATAGAAAAAGATGTTCCTAAGAACACACATGTGCGTTTTCCTAGCCCATCTCCCAGTGCTATCACACAATCTGTTCATGGCGATCAAGGCCAAATGGACATTGAAACAGAGATGCACACCTCGAACCCTAACCAGCCTAATCCACAAGAAGACACTCTTCATGCCTCTGGTATGCACGAAACTAGGGAATTCTTCTTTGGTAATGATGTCCCATCGTCCCAGGACATCAATAGGACAGATACACACGCTGAAGCCTCTGTGGCTTGTTTAGATAGAACACAAACTAGTCCTGAAATCTTCAGAATCTCGTGTAGTCTATGTCCAACTCAGGGACATTGGTTAGACTTAGTTTCACACGGGGAGACCTGTCTTGATCACAGATCTTCCCATCACATCAGATTTCCTTCTCCTGAACCTGAGCAGGAAGAGGAACCCCTGATCAGAATACCCAGAGATGTATCCCTTGAAAAGGGACATCAAGGATAGGGTGGAAGTCCTCCAAGAGTCAACATCAACACAGCTCTTGAAGGAGGAGCCTCTAAGCTCGAGGCACAATTGAATCCATGTGTTGGAGACAATGTTACCACAACCACTGATAATGTCACAAGAGCAGAGCTCAAAAGCTTCTGGGACAGTATTAGTAACTCTTTGAATGAGTATAAACTTATCAATGCAACAAAAGAGGAGCTGATCCAAAATGAGAATGCTTCTCTGAAAGAAGAGCTGAAAGAGATCACCAAAAAGCTAGCAGAAACTTCCTAGAAGTTCACAGATTGGGAAAAGACCAGAGCAGCGGAGGATGAGAAGCTGAACAAAGAAATATCTGATCTAAAAACAAAATTGGCAGAGAATCACAAAGAATCAATCAACAGAACTCTGCCAGTACCCTCAATCATTCTGTCTGAGAACAACATCAGAACTCTGACAGAGATGATTAATAACTCTGTCAAGAATGCCATCAAAGTAGCCACTGCACCAGAAACCGATATGCCCTTTCCCGACAGACAACCAATCGACAGAGCTTATATGGGAACTTTCAGAAAAATGGTGTTAAGCAGGGTGATGACTCTTTCTTCCAAGTTCGTCCAGAAAGCACAAGCAACAGAGAAACACGTCCAGACTTCTCTTGACTCTCATAAATTCAACTTTGAGAGTCAAGTAGATGAAATCAGAGTTGCTGCGACAGAGGTAGAAGAGGTTCTGAAAAAGGCAGTTGTAATGTTCACAGATGCAATCATACAAGTTGCTTCAAAGAAACGACCTGCAGAGGAAAGCCCAGAGGAAGGACCATCCAAGAAAAAGGGCAAGTTTGTTGGCCCGGACTCTTCCAAAGCCTTTGCGGCATTCTCTGATGATGATGATGATGATGACGTAGAAGCTGCAGAAGAGCCCTCTGACCAACAAAAGGGGGAGACACCAGGGGAGATAGAGACTACACCAGGGGAGACATAGATGACACCAGCGGAGACAGAGATGATAGAGTTTGATTATATCTTCAAAGACAAATCGATCAAGGCTCCAGAAGAAGCATCGACATCTCAACCACCAGATATCATTATTCTGGATACTCCTCCCCAAACCCCAAGGACTGAACCAGAGAGAACTGAACCATTCTCTGCTGATGATCAATCAAACCCAAACCAAACCCAAGTCCAAGAAACCCAAACTGCAGAAGAGCCATGTTAGGGATATAATCAGGTTGAATAGAATTTCAAGGGCTTATTATGTAAAAGGTGTATTATGGGCTTAATTGTGTAAAAGGGCCATGGGCTTGATAGTTTAGGCCTTTAGTATATAATGTTTTGTTAGCCTTAGAATTTAGTCTAATCGACACAAATCGTCTTAGTTGTCTAATCATCTACTTTCATACGTATTGTAATTCTCTCAAGTTATTGAAAGTGAATTGGATGACCAGTTGAAATCATAACGATTGTTTCTACTTATTGATTTCTATTGATTGTATGTACTAATCTGGAACTCACAATTGGTATCAGAGCATACGGACGATTCGATTCAAGGTGATTCAAAAGCTTTCTGGTAAGATTTTTCATTATAGTCGACTGTGTTCTTTGTATTCAAAAACTCATATTTTGATTCTGGTAAAATTGCTCGTTTCGCTTATTGCATTCGATTAGCATTATCATTATAAGTGTTCCTGCAATTTTTCTCATTCCAATTCGATCATCTGACTAGTTTTTTAGCAAAATCAAGTTTTTGGTTTCTCTTCATATCAAAAATCGAATTTTTCATCAAAACCGTGTTATTTTGCTTGAAAATCGATTAGGGTAGTGTTATTTTGCTATTTTGGAAGGTTTCTAATCTTTCAGGAGTCACTTTGGGCAAACCTAATCGAATTCCAGTCAAATTTTGAGTCACAGCCGCAGTTACCGGACACTAGCAGCACTTTTCGGAACATCCTTAAACTTCTCGGGTAAGTCTTCTTTTCTCGCAACTTTCCGGACATAATTCATCCGGTAACTAAAAGTTCCCGGTAAATCTCATTTATCCGGGTAACCTAAAGTTTCCGGTTAATTTTGTTCCCGGTAAGTTTTGCCACTTACGGAAACCTCAGCTATCCGGAAAGTACATTCATCCGGTAAGTTATTCCAATTTCATTCGGTAACTTTCATTCTATCCGGTAAGTCATTTCTATCCGGTAAACTTTGTTCATCCGGTAACTTCCTGTTATCCGGATTCTTTTGCTACCCGGACACATATGCTATTTGAACAATATCACACACATCTGATCCGGACACTTCATATCAGACACTTTTTCATCCGGATTCCTATCCGGTAAGTTCTGATTAGCTAGTTTCTTACCTGTTTAGTCTACATCACTCTTAGAACCTGCGTTAGGACATCACTCTTAGTGCCTTGCGTTAGGTTTACACTTTGAATCAAACAATCGTCTGACGATCACATTAGTGCAACTACCGAAGATGTCTCGTGATGCTCTTGCTATCGGCACCGACTCCAAGCCGCCGACCCTCTACCAGGGAGAATACAGCCAATGGCGGGACAGATTCCTTATCTTCATCGAGTCGAAGGATAACTACGAGTTCATCTGGCGTGCTCTAACTGATGGCCCACAACCTAAACCCATGAAGACTATACCAGCACCAGAAGAAGGTGGTCAAGTTCGTTATGAGGCCAAGACATACTCGGAAATGAACGTGGACGAAAGGGGCATGATTGATGGTGAAAAGCATGCCAAGAGATACCTCATTCAGGCTCTACCGAATCCGATCTACACAGTTATAGATAGCTACAAGGATACAACAAATGACATGTGGGATCAGGTGGAGAAGATGATGAGTGGAAGCAAAGTCGGCAATCAATTGAAGATCAACAGCTGCATAACCAAGTTTGACATCTTCAAGCAGCGCTCCGGCGAATCTCTCTCCCAGACTTATGAACGGTTTTGTCTCTTACTGAACGAGCTCCACAAGAATAAGATCAATCGTTCAAATACGGAGAATGCGCTTAAGTTCTTGAACAACCTCCTTCCTTAATGGAAAGTGTTTGCTTCTCACGTCAAACACAACCACCTGATGGAGGACGTTCCAATTCACGAACTCTATGAGATGCTTCTCCAGGACGAAGATGAGGTAATGGAGATTCAGAGCGACAAGAAGTCTGTGTCCAAGTCACCTGCTGATCCACTAGCTCTACTTTCTTCTAAACGAGGCAAATCCTCCAGCCGTCGTTCCAAACGAGCCCAAGAGCCGAGTGAATCCGAACAAGAATTTAAAGAAGAAGAGGACAGTGATTTTGATCCTGAATTGACAGCTGTAAAGAAAGCAATGGCCCTGCTCTCCAGATCTTTCCAGCAGAAGAAATTCTTCAAGAAGCCTACATCCAATAATCAGCGCTACTCCACTTCCTCCAACAAGCGCCATGATTATCAGGATAAATACGAAGACAAGAAAAAGGCAGATGAGCACAAGCAGCCTGACAAGAAGGAGAAGAGTGAGAAAGAAGACCACAAGCCCGAAACAAAGAAGAAGGATGAACCCGTCACTTGCTACAACTGCGGGAAGTTGGGTTACTTTGCAAAGGATTGTAGGAAGCCTGTCGTGAAGAACGTACATTACTACAAGGCCAAACTCCTGGTAGCATAACAGAAAGAAGCAGGAGAAGCACTATTTGTTGAAAATGACCACTGGCTGGCTCGTTCTGATGATGAAAGCGATTCTGAAGATGCTGACACTTTCATGGGCTACCATTCTCCTCCAGAAGAACAGGCAAAGTTGTGTCAAGTATATGAACCTATTCAACAAGGCCTAATCAAACAGTTGGAACCTATAGTTGAACGAATAGACTCTTATAAGGCCACCACTAATGAACAACCGCTTGAAATCAAATCGTTAACTAAAAAGCTAGATGTTCAAAAGCGCATAACTGAAAAATACAAGTCCGAAAATGATAATTTAAAAGAAAAATGTACAAATCTTTCAATAGCACCTAAGGACTTAAGGGCCAAAATATTTGACCTAAATTCACAACTGGATCAGTGTAAGAATGAGAACACAGAGATTGTTTATCAATGCTCTTCTCTTCAAATACAGCACAAAGAAATGGTTTCTAAAATAACTGATCTTAAAACCAAACTCCACAAAAGAGGTCAAACAGACCAGACCATTCACATGAATAAACCCAAGGAATTCACATACTTCAACAAGGAATGGGGAATCGGATACGATAACCCTCAATACTTGAAAATGGGTATATCCAAAAGACCGACACTTTATCACTTTGGTTGTCTCGGTCTGGCTAAGAAGTATCCTGAATACAAAATCAAATGGACTGGTCCTCTTGAACCAGAGAAAGAAGAGGAAACTAAAGAATACAAGCACAAACATACCACCAAAATGCAACTTCCTTTTTGCTATGAGCCTATGAACTACTCGTACAAGAAAAATCCAAAGAAATACCTCTCGAGTGACTACTTTGATGGCTATAAGGTTGCAACGACCAATGATTCCTCCAAAAGGGATGAGGCCAAAGCACCTGAACCCAAAACTGAGATGGACGAGTTTAAACTCTATGTCCCGCCTCTCATTTTGGAAGCAAAAATAGTCGAATTAGAGGAGTCTCTCGAGAAGGAAAGATCATGTTTTCAAAAGGAAAAACAAGCGCTTATGACAGAACTTGAGAATCTTAAATATGTAAAAACCGAATCTGTGTTGGATAAAGGGCAGGAAATCCTTCGGAACGAAATCGATCGACTCACATCAAAACTGTATGCCTTGGCAACAGAAGCGATGAAAGAGCATGTGAGAAATGGTCAACTTCAAGAGAAGATTGACCTACTCCAAGAAGAAAAGATGATTTCACCCGAATCTTCCTCGGACTCGTCTGACACATCTTCGTGCAAAGCTTTCATTGGCAAAACATCTTCTTTAAATGGTAAAGAGTCTCAAGATGAGTGTGTTTTAAAGAATCTAAACTCTGATTTTTTCTTAGCTTCCGCACCAGATTCACCTAAGCACACCGACACAAAGTGTTCCTCGCCTCCCTCGACCAATCCTAGTCCATCGATTCCGAATATCGATTTTTCTAAATTCATGAATTCCGAGGGTAGTTTAGATGAAGAGTTTGAATCATTTCCATTTGACAAACCTCTTCCAAGTCATACCGACTTTCTTTCGCCAGCAGTAAATCGCTCGGTCAATTTTCAAAAAGGAGAATGTTCTACAAAACCTAAGACCCCAGCTGTGATCAAGGTTTCTAAAACTGATTCTTGTTCTAAAAAACAATCACAGTCGCGGCAAAAGACCGGTCGATTGACTGATAAACATCCTGTCTACTCAAACTCTGCTGACCAAACCGTTAATGTTGTTTCAGATAAAATTGGTCGAGCTAAACAAGACAAACCAAAGTGGGTAGCCATGGAATCTATCGAGAATGCAGCATCGAAGTCATTTAATACTGTCTTTTATCCTAGAATGAACAAGAATGATTGTGCTTTGAATCATAAGAATGATTTTGTTGAAAACGATGTTAAATTTCCAATTAAACTTTATTCTATTCAACAATTGATTCAATTATCGCATGATTGCTTGTGTTGTTCTAGTTGTGGTTCGAATGACTTCGATGACATTAGAAATTCAACTGATTGGTTTGGTTCTTATCATGTCTATAATTCTGAACCAAAACGCAAACCCCGTAAAAACAAAAAGAACCCCAATTCAAAACGGGGTCCCCAATCAGAAGTTAAACCTCAAAACGAAAGGAAACCCATTTCAAAACGGGTTCCTAAAACAGAGGTTAAAACTACACCCAAGAGGAAACCTGCTTCAAAACAGGTTCCTCAGCCAGGTGTCAAACATAACCCTCCAGGACCCATTTTCAAATAGGTACCTAAAATCCGATAATCTTGTTTTTGCTGGACGGTCATGTGTGGTACTTAGACTCAGGATGCTCCAAGCACATGACCGGGAGGAGGGAGCTGCTCACGAACTACACCGAAAAATATTGCGGAGACGTGGGATTGGGAACGATGACAAGGCGCCGATTTTGGGCTACGACGACATTGTCCAAGACAGGATCACCATAAAGAAAGTTTCATACGTCGCGGGATTGGGACACAACTTGTTCAGCATCGGCCAATTCTGCGATAAAGATCTCGAGGTCAGATTCAAAGCCAAAAGGTGTAGCGTCAGCACTGACGACGGAACGGAACTGCTGGTTGGAACACGAAAGACCAACCTCTACACCATCGACCTCTCTGCCCTGAAGACCGATGACTATGTCTGCCTAATGTCAAAGGCCAATTCCCAGCAAGTGTGGATTTGGCACCGACGTCTCTCGCACCTAAACTTCAAAAGTATCAACAAACTGGTGTTGGGCGGACATGTGAAAGGCATGCCCGAACTTCAATTCGTGAAGGAAAAACTCTACGGGGCATGCGAAATGGGGAAGATGAAGCGAGCGACACACAAGCCAAAGGCCGCTCCGAGCACGTCCCGGTCCCTCGAACTTATCCATATGGATTTGTGTGGACCGATGCGTGTTCAAAGCATCAACAAACGGAAGTACGTCCTGGTGATGGTTGATGAATTCTCACGCTATACATGGGTAAAGTTCCTGTGCTCGAAGGACGAAACCCCGAAGCTGATAATCAACCACTTGTAGACCATCCAACTGAACCTTCGACAGCAAGTTCAGACTATCAGGACCGACAACGGGACGGAGTTCAAAAATCAAACGGTGAACGAATACCTGACATCCGTCGGTATCTCGCAAACCTTCTCGGCCGCACGCACTCCTCAACAAAACGGAGTGGTGGAAAGACGCAAACGGACCCTATTCGAAGCCGCTCGCACGATGCTGTCACAGTCAAAGTTGCCCTTATTTCTCTGGGTTGAAGCGGTGTCAACTGCTTGCTACACACAAAACCGCTCGATCATCAACAAGCGGTTCAACAAGATGCCGTACGAGATCATCAACAACCGCATCCCGAACATCATGTACTTTCACGTGTTCGGATGCACATGCTACGTCCTCAATCACAAGGATGATCTCGGGAAATTCAGTCTGAAGGCAGACGAAGGAGTTTTTATAGGATACTCCATGCAGGCTAAGGCGTATCGCGTTTACAACAAACGGACCAAAACCGTTCTCGAGAGTGTAAACGTGACATTCGACGAAGCTGCGGATTTGGCTTCTGAACAACTCAGTTCAGAACCCGGTTTAACTGGTGTGCTAGCTTCCGAACTTTCACGTTCGGGATCTGCACAACCCACAGTAAATCCAGATCATGCATCTACGTCGAATGCTCAACTTTCTGATTTAGATTTACTGCTTCAATATTTTCATGATGATCTATTTAACGCTCCAACCTCCCATGTCTCAGTACAACCCAGAATTGAAGCTGCTCAAGTCGAGGACTCCTTGAATCTTTCTGGTCCGCCGCCTTCGACGAGCACGACCACTTTGGAGACACCTCAGCCCTCAGCAGCCACAACATCAACCGATATGATCATACCCCCGGAGGAACCAGTATAAGACCCGGAGATCGCTCCTGAAGATTCGTCCTCCACAACACTCGTTGATCAACCTCTGACTTCCTCGGAACCAGAAGTCGCTAAACCTTCGACGAATCCTGCCAAGTCTCCTCCGAGAAACCGACCCGCTACACTTAAAGTTGTTCAAGACCTTCCAACTGGTGGCTATGTGGATCCGGATACATCTCATTCTACTCAACAACCGCTTCCACACACCACCAAATGGACAATAGCTCATCCCCTGCACCAAATTATCGATGATCCCTCTACTCTAGTTTAAACGCGAGGCGCATCGGCTAGCTTCTGCCTCTTCTCCGGATTTCTCAGCAAGATCTAGCCAACAACCGTCTCCGAAGCTTTACAAGATCTTGACTGGGTCATGGCCATGCAAGAGGAACTCAATCAATTTAAGGCCCTCAAAGTATGGCGACTTGTCCCACGTCCATCTCACAGGACGGTGCTCGGCATAAAATGGATCTTCAAGAATAAGAAGGACGAAGATGGTATCGTCGTGCGGAACAAGGCGCGTCTCGTAGCCAAGGGATACCGCCAACAAGAAGGGATAGACTATGACGAGACATACGCTCCGGTTGCCAGAATCGAAGCCATACGTATGTTCCTTGCATACGCCGCGCACAAAAAATTCACGGTCTTCCAGATGGATGTGAAGACCGCTTTCCTCAACGGCAAGCTCAACGAAGAGGTATACGTATCCCAACCGGACGGGTTCGTGGACGACAAGAAGCCTAACCACGTATACATCCTAGACAAGGCTCTATACGGTTTGAAACAAGCTCCACGGGCCTGGTATGATGCTCTCTCCAAGTTTTTAATAAAATTGGGTTTTTCAAAATGTAAAATCGATACAACCTTATTTATTAAAAACGAAGATGGTCATATTGTCTTAGTTCAAGTGTATGTTGACGACATAATTTACGGTTCTACTAATCCACTGTTTTGTAAGAACTTTGCCAAATTAATGGGACAATATTTTCAAATCAGTATGTTGTGTGAGATGAATTTCTTCCTTGGTCTTCAAGTTAAACAATTGTCGACCGGGATATTCATAAATCAGGCTAAGTACATTTGGGACATTCTTCAGAAGTACCAAATGGAACAGTCCTCACCAATGAAAACTCCCATGGCACCCGGTATAAAGTTACACGCCGATCCTAACGGAAAGGATATGGACACTAAAACGTACCGGGGAATGATTGGTTCTTTAACGTACCTAATTACTAGTAGACCGGATATCATGTTTTCGACATTTCTTTGCGCCCGTTTTCAGTCAAAACCTAAAGAGTCTCATTTAATTGCTGTTAAACGAATATTTCGTTATTTGAGAGGTACTGCTGATCTTGGCTTGTGGTACCCGAAAGAGACAGGTTTTGAGCTTTCAGCATATTCCGATGCGGACCACGCGGGCAGCATGATGGATCGGAAGAGCACATCGGGACATGTGCAGTTCTTGGGCGATAGCTTGGTGAGTTGGGCATCCAAGAAACAGCAGTGCGTCTCTACGTCGACTGCCGAGGCGGAATACGTGGCCGCCCCAAGCTGCTGTTCACAAGTTATCTGGATGCACACACAACTCAAGGATTACGGTTTCACATACACCAAGGTGCCCATCTACTGCGACTCGAAGAGCGCCATGCCATATCCAGCAATCCGGTCCAGCATACAAAGACGAAGCACATAGACGTTCGGTACCACTTTATCAAGGATCACGTTGAAAGAGGTACAGTCGAACTCTATTTTGTTAATACAGAACATCAATTAGCAGACATGTTTACAAAACCCCTGGACGAAAAATGCTTTAATTATCTAGTGTCCAGGTTAGGTATGCTAAATCTGCAGATTTGATCAGATCGTGTGCTCGATACAAGTTCCATACATCTACGAGAAACTGTCTATTCTTCATCTGTTGTTTACACTCCAGATGATTGAGTACACACTTTCTCGCATATGTATTCTACTTGTATCGAATACACTTCTCGGTTAAATCTCTGTATTAATTAGGTAGATTTCGTCTGTTTGTTTTCTTTTGCCGTGTGTTTCCTTTTATGTTCATTTACTATCGTCTAATTCATTATTAGTTATATCTGTGCTTTCACAACTTCGTTCAAGTGTTCAGGGGGAGCACATCAGCGTATCAGGTAAGTATATCCTATTTTTTAGGGGGAGTGTCACACAACTATTTTTTTCTAACTTCCAAAAGCTTTTTTTGTGTGTGGACATTCCAAGTGTGCTTCACATCACACTACTTTCACATTCCGAGGGGGAGCAAATTCCTATTTGTTCAACAGTTGAGGGGGAGCGACACACAGTTTTTCCTTTTAGATGTCAAAAGTTTTTATGTGTGGTCGTCTCTCAAACTCGCTCATAAGCACGATCCGAGGGGGAGCAGATAAATTCCCATGCTAAGTTCGAGGGGGAGCGGGAAAATTTTCGTTCCACGCTAAACGAAATTGTTTTTGAAAAGTCCAGGGGCTAAAATTAATTTTTTTTTACAAGTGGCCGGACAGGTTCCCGGAAACCCATCTATCCGGATAGGTTTCCGGACCGGATGGGTATCCGGGAAAGACCCACCTTGAAACTTTGCCCATATATATAAGCCATCCGGTAACCCAAACTCTCACTTTTTCGGATATTAGAAAACCCATAAACCCTCTCATATTTCTCTCTAGCCCAGAACCCTCGGCTATCGAAGTTTTTCATCGATTTCGACACTCAACTTCTCAGGTACGTTTCTTCATTATGTATCGATCTCGATTATGCATTTTTACATCATCGCTCGCACGAATCGACCATCAATCATGTCGATTAAGGGTTAACGAAACCCCTTTTCACGTCGATACATACTCAACCCATTTCACTGTGGTTTAGATCGATTTAAATGGATTTATGTGCTTATATCCTAGCTCAATCGCATCTAGCATGGTTGATTATACATCCAATTTGCTATATTGGTCGATTTAGGGAAACCGGATTTCATCCGGATAGTTTCAAACTATCCGGACACCATCAAATCATCCGGAAAGCTTCATATGATTAGATATTTTATTCGGTAACTCACATGTGTTAGATGTTCTCTCCGGACACTCGTAACACCCGATAACTCTAGTTGTCCGGAAACCTCAGGGTTTCCGGTAAGTTCAACTATCCGGGTTGCTTATGTTTGTCCGGTATCCATATCATCCGGTAACCTGTGGTTTGTCCGGATACATTTTGTCCGGAAGTTCCTTTTGTCCGGTAACTCCATTTGTCTGGATTCCTTCATTTTGTCTGGATACCACGTGTGTCCCGAAACTTCCACCTGTCCGGACACTTACCTATTTCAGTACCTGTTGCACTACCAATCCTCAATTTTTTCCAGATTGAGCCGATTTATGCCAAGGTACGCATCGACAATTGTTCATCCGCCTGTATTCTAACTTCGTGTATTTCAGGTATTCTAAATGGCGGATCAAGAATAACAACCACCATAGGAAAATATTCCTCCTCAAGAGGAATTCATTAATGAAGAGGCGGATAATGCCTTGGTGCCGGCAGACCACGGCATTGAAATCGAAGCCAACAACCACTACTTAGACACTGCCAAGTTCCGACAACAACATCGTGTGGTCGTGGACATCCTAATGGGGCACCCGCTTCACGAGGCACTCACTACCATGGCCGACGTCCCAGTTCTATATGTATATCAAGTCTGGCTGTCAGCTCAAGTCGTCACAGCTGCCAACTCTTAGACTATCACGGCGCGAATCGACAATCACTATTTCACGCTCACACTTGACTTGTTCCGCCGTCTACTATCGATGCCTGAAGCCACCGCCGGCGGACGTGCAGCTTACGACCCTGCGGTCAACGACGCCACACTCTGCGCCGAGATCCAAGCTCTCGGCTACAACCACGCCGTCGACCGCCCATCCGGATTCAACCGACAATACCTGGCGCCCATCTGGTACACGCTGTTCACAATACTGAACATGTGTCTCTCATCCAGATGGAAGGGAATAGATCAGTGCATCGGCGACTTCCTGCGATTATTCCACGCCGTCTGCTACAACCGCCACATCGACTACGCAATGGTCATCTGGCGTGAACTTGTTCAGACGATCCGACAGATCGGCGGGACAAAGCAGAAAAAGTTCCTGCCGTATCCACGATTCCTCTCGTTGGCCGTCCGACGACAAATGGATGTGAATCCCGCCATACCGAGACATGCAAATCACCCGGTATGTCCTCCTTTTCATTTACGCTATCTGGTAATTCGGAACTCGTCCAATGCCCAACCAATGCCCTTACCTGAAGCCTTACTGGCACATGCGGAACCTAATGCACCGAGTGTGTTAGATTATAGACGAGAGATAGGTGCTCCTGTGGTCCAGCCAGAGCCGGAGGGACCTCCCTAGGGAGTTAGACCTGAGAGGCGTGAGGGTCCAAGGACTCATGGAGGTAGGGTCCGGATAGCTGGGGCTCCCGGACGGGGTGTGCTGAGAGTACATGGGAGGGGAACAGGCGCGGGCGGTGCATTGGATACGCATGCCAGTACTACCCATTCCAGCCAAGCCGGAACTCGCCAACAACCCCACATACACACCACCCGAACCACGACTGAAGCCGGACCGTCGACTAGACTACACGAGGTCCCGGTTGTCACTGCCCCTATACTCGAAGAGGACCCCGGCACTGACATGACAGAACCGATCTCACCATTCACCTAGGTCGAAACTGTCGAATCCGACAGCACTGACACCGATACGGACCAAACCAACCATGCCGCACTCATTCCACCGCGTATCGGACGTCGACCTCTGATGATCGAAGGATCTCCTTCTGACTCACCCACACCCCCCATCATTCCTACATCCCAGCCTATTACGGGAGACATAAGGAGAGAGGGCGGAGTATTAGTTGAAAATCTTGAACAGGCGAGTCGGAGAGAATGGAGATCTAAAAAGAATCAAGAGAGAACGAGAATAAGAACTAGTGAGTCTCGTGAGCGAATCCAACCCAGCGTCAACCAGGTAGCCACATCTGCTATCTTGTCTCATCCATTGGGACAAGGTATTGAAGAAGCCGCCGTGGACCTAGCGGCGTAATTGCACAACCTCCCTAGCCACTCACCCGTCTCTCAACAGATGGGTGTTTCACATTCACACGGGGACTTAGCACAACATCTACCGATCTCTCACTCGGAGAGTATTGGTATTGAAACAAGAGACCAGCCTCCCCCGGTCTCGACTTCTTTCGATTCACGTTCGAGTCTAGAGCCACTTGATATTATACATTCTTTGGCTACGACACAGGACGAGACTCCACTTATCGATGCTCTTTGTGACCCGATCGTAACTTCCATAGTGTCTCCGCCTTTAAGCGGAACACGAGGATCGGAAGGAAATCCTACCACGGCTACACCATTGCCATTCGTGAACGTAGGTGGTGCTACCTCTACGGTAGGTACCTCAATGGGTAATCTAAGTGATCCCGGAGTTAAGTTACCCAACATCTTGTCAAAGGAATATCTGGACGGTGCCCTAAAGGTTGTCCGCGAGGCAATGGAGCAACAGTTCACCAACGAGCTCGACAAAATAAAGAGCTTGATCAAAGGGAAGGAGAAGATCGTCGAAACCGAAACTGCTCCAACACCACCACCGGCTCCCACTCAGCCATCTTACTCGGTGGATACTCTGAAGACGATGTTTCTAGCTCAACTGCTCCAACACACTGACACCGACGCATCTACCGAAGCAGACCTGATATCATTTCTACGCTCCTAGGTATCTGCTCCAACCTCATCCATGAATAGTCGATTGGACCAGCTTGATTCGATTCTTAAGGACGTTAAGAAAGCTTTAGACCTTATGTCCGAAAGAGTCACCTCACTCGAAGACACATGCAAGAGTCAGGCTGGCGGACTCAAGAGACGGCATGATGACCAGGACGATCCTGATCATCGTGAAGGGGAGAACAAGAGACAACGACTGTCTAAGTCCGAGCCAATCCTCACTGAAACAACAACAACGGTTCAACCGAAACCATCAACTATAGCAACTGCAACCGAAGACCAACCTGAAGCCCAGTTGAGCTTAGCAGAAATGGAGATAGACATGGATATCTCAGACGAAGAAGACCCGATGGTTGGAAAGCCCGCGGGAGACTCACAGGCGCTGATCGTATACACTGCCCCGGAAGGGGATGCTCTTAATCTGATTGATCCTGAATTAGAGATTGACCCAGAGACTGAAGACGCATGGTATTAAAAAGCCACCAGTACGATGAACTTCGAGGTACATCTTGTATTTCCCACCGATCCCGACGACGATATCGACTACGATCAGTTTCTGCTACAGAACTTGTACGGTACACCTGTTCACACCACACAGAACCCCGAGACTTTTACTGCAATTACGACATCTCCTCAACAACCGACATCTTCTGATCAACCTCCTCCTCCACAGCAACAAATCCGATGGGAGAAGATCATGATCCGTATTCCTCATCTGGAGGAATCACTGAAGAAGCTTTATGTTCACAGGTTAAGCCCGATCGAGCCAACTTTCTGCCTTGGGATTTCTAAGTTCGACAAGGAATACCAAAGCCAGTACGTAAAGGTAATGAAGCGGTGTCTTCCAGTTAGCCAAGTCCAAACAAAGCACAAAATCACTGAAGTGTTCAACATCCAAACTGGCCGAATTCTTAGAGTCATGTTTCCTGTATTCACTGTCCGACGCGAAAACGGAAATGAATGGAGATTTTCTGAAGATGACTTCAAGAACCTCAAACTGTTTGACTTCCATGCTATACTGAAAGACCTCTGAACCAGAACCATCTGACCACTTCACGTTACCAAAGCGCTCGAGGCTGTCCATCGATTCCTACTCCACAAAGTAATGATTTCTTACATCACAGACTTCCAAATGGGAATCGAGCACAGAACAAAAAAGATCAACCTGTTGAAACCGAACCTAAAAGCACTCGAGCTGAAGATGTATCCCGAGAACTCACTGCTTCTAGAACCAGAGTTTGGGATCGTATACCTCAACGAACAGAAAGAAAAGAGATTTCTCCGCTTCAGCCAGGTCGACAGATTCTGCGATGGTACGCTCCTTAAAGTCAGAGATGCACTTCGAAACATCATCACCAAAGAAGCCGAAAATCGAAAGTCATCATTTGTCTGCAACTTAAACGAGATAAACGTTCAAGAAGCTTTAGAAGTGATTGAAGACCGCATCGACTACCGTCGATCCACCCGAAGTTTCGAGATCTACTTTGCGCTCCGAAAGAGATACGTAGAAAACTGGCGCGAACTCGAACTTCAATTCAAAGGGGGAGATTGTTAGGGATAAAATCAGGTTGAATAGAAGTTCAAGGGCTTATTATGTAAAAGGTGTATTATGGGCTTAATTGTGTAAACGGGTCATGGGCTTGCTAGTTTAGGCCCTTAGTATATAATGTTTTGTTACCCTTAGAATTTAGGCTAATCGACACAAATCGTCTTAGTTGTTTAATCATCTACTTTCATACGTATTGTAATTCTCTCAAGTTATTGAAAGTGAATTGGATGACCAAATGAAATCATAACGATTGTTTCTACTTATTGATTTCTATTGATTGTATGCACTAATCTGGAACTCACAAGCCAGAAAACCGAACTGAAACCATGATGGCTGAAACCCAACCTGAAAACCAACCCCAAAACCTACCTGAGTGGAACCCTGAAACCCGACACACAGAAAATCCTTCACTAGAAGACGTATTCTCATATCTCTATGCTGACAGAGATATTATTCCAATAAACGTTGTCCCCAATAACCCATACCTGAACCCCATCAGAGCCAACAGATTAACAGATGAAAGGCGAAGGTTTATCTCAACCAAATCTCATCTAAACAAAGCCATAAATTCATCTTTTGTATTCAACAGAATTCTGAAGATTGAGCAAAGGAAGTTTGCCCATGACAGAATTCTATATCATCTTTACACAGTGGAGACAGAAGACAAGAAGATAGAATCTTTCAACGATAACGATCTTGTGCTTCTGAATCCCTATGACCTGCTAACTCTACATGCCTACTGCGTCAACTACAACGACAAAGACAAAGGCGCAAGAACTGCATTGGTCGAAGTTCAGTATGCTATGCAAGAGTACATCAACCTCAGAACTCAAGTCGACTTTCAGCTAGGCATAGAGTTTGAACTTGAGAAACTGGCGATTGGTCCTCCAAATGAAAACCTTAAGGGATTCGGGCATCACAGAACAGGAACTGTTGTTGGCAATTCAGCAATATTCATATGACGACAGAAGGGCAACAAGAAAGCCATAAGAGCAGAAGAATCCCTCAAGTATTCAAGTGAATCGCTGCAGTATCTCAGAAACATTATCCTACTTCTTCCAAGGGAAAAATGTCCAGAAGATGCGATGAAGAGTTACATCAATCAAATAGACCTCATGTTAGAATTCAGAGATTTGATCAGAAGATTTGATAGAATTCTAAGAGGAAACTGTTATGCTTAGGATACTAGTTCTTTTGTATTGTATTGTAATCATCATAAAATAATAGTATTAGTTTCACAGAGGATGACTTTCTCCTCTTTGTCTTTTGTTTACTTCTCTGTAAATAGCTTAATTTGTATTTTCAATACTTAGGGGGAGATTGTTAATCCCCAAGTATACACGATGTAAAAGTATTGAAAATATCACAAGTCAGAAGACCACCAGAGATCCAGCAGAAGACTTAGAAGAAAAACAAGTAGAAGATCATCAGAACTCGACAGAGCTCTGGCAGAAGACTTCTTTTGTTCCACCAGAAGAACATCAGAGCTCTGGCACAAGAGCTCTGGGGAATGAAGACCTCTGTGAAGCTTAAGTCTCGTAGAAATCTCTAAGTGTCAAACATGTGTCCGTACTTTCCACGTCAGCCCTAAAAGGACGGAGACACACTTTCCACGTGTCATTCCAGGGTAAGATAGTGCATTGTCTTTCACTTTATCAGGCTATAAATAGAAGGGTAGTGGAACGCACATTTGTAAGCTTTTGGTGAGAATTATTGCTAGAATTGTGAGAGCAAATACTGCACATTCTTTTCCACTACCACTATACGAATTATCACCTGAGAGATTTCAGAATACACACACAAGAAAGTGTTCTTGGTGTTATTCAAATATATCAATATACGAGCAGCTTATTTAACTATCTTGTTATCATTTACTGTTCAATATTGTTATTGTTATTCTCTCACTGCTTCATATTCGTATACACGATCACTCATATTTAATAGCTTTATATAATGCTTCCGCTACCTTTGATTATGCTGTTTATATGAGACAAAGTGAATCTGGGAACCTACAAAAAGTAGCTCGAATACATTCAAAAGCGTTTTTGTCCGATGTGGATGAAGGTGGAGTCTTGAGTTTGTGGAACTTTTTTTCATGCCTAAGGATGACTCTTAGGAATCGAAGCCATTCTAGGAATTTCTCACGATTGTGTTTGTCCTTTTCCAAAATGGTAATTGAGTGTGAAATGGCTTAGGTTAAAGTTTGTGTTGTCTTGATTAGTCGACATCTACAGAAAAAGTTTCATTTCAGTATTAATTCACAAAGTTTGAATTACCCTTTAAATTCAAAAATTGAGCTAAGATCCGTATTTCACTATTTCTCATGATTGGGCAATTTGCAAATGATGAAAAACAGTTATTTAGGTAGGCAACTTCTAATTGTGATCATCACAACTCTTAGACCTTCGTGAGATTGTTTATTATATTTTTAAAGAGATGTTTAATCTTATTTCTTCAGCTTAAGGCTATTTATTGCACGGGCAATACACAATGCATAAATACTTTAAGTGAGTTCAACCATATTAAAACATCATAACTTCTATTTTGAGTAACAACTCAGAAGTCGATCGTCTGGGTCACGACTATCACAATAGGCGAGCAATACACAACGTATTGTGATCTCGTGATTCGACTCCTTATCTTACACTACACTTGTTCAACCCGGATTGGCCAATGCTCCTACCAAAATTGGACAGTTTTAAGTTCGATAAGTGTTTTAAATGGGTGGTGAAAAACTCACATTTTTAGTTCATAAGGGTTTTATCTTTTAAATTTAATGTTTTAAAATTCGTTTTAAAACAATTTTTCGAGTCGGTATCTCAATATTTATAAAATTAAAATTCTCCCAATTTTAATGTTTGAATAATCGTTTTGAGTTTAATAACTTATCAAACTTTATTGTAAAACATTTACAAATTACCGATTAAAAGTCGCGATTGTGTTTCAGTTTTGTTTTTATAAAATGTTTGCAATAGTTATATCAGATAATTATAAAGCAAATAAATAAAACGGAAAAATAAAACGCAAACACAATCAACCACATAACAAGCAGACGGATTCGGTACGACCCACTAATGGGGTTTCCGTGAGCCCACACGGAAAACCCCGGTCAAACCCTAAGGACACTGCATGGCTCCCACTAGCTCCGCCAACCGAGGTGGACTCTGGGACGCCGTCTTTGATTCCTTCGGTCTTCTAAAAGTAAAATTACAAAAATTCAATCTAATGCTATATTAGGCTAAAATCTTACCTAACTATTACATTACAAACGAATTTAAAACGATGCGTAGATCGTATAAAATTACATAACCCGTATAACTATACATCTTAATTTCCGGGACAAAAAAATACAACCACGGATCAAGCGGGCCAAAATCGAATCCGACAAGCAAAAGCAACCACAACGGGCTTGGGTCTAATAAACATAAAGAAAAACAAGCCCAAAACGAAAATTGGGCCAAAACCCGGTCAAAGCACAATAGCCTTTCGGCCCACAAAGAACCCTAACGCTCAAATCAAAATAGGGTTGGTAACAAAAACAATGACACCAACAAAACACGGACGCCAAGCCACGATGTGGCGCACGGTGCCGGCGGTGGTGAATTTTTTTGAGGTTTTTCGTTTTTGACCGTCTTTGTACCAATTTTAAGCCCTATCACTTTGTAACGAGGCTCTGATACCACTAAAGGGTTTCGACGGGATCGCAGCGGAAACAAATACACAAACATGCATATAAATATAAAGAAAAATAACCGCGAAACCCCACAAGCCCGGATCCGTTATTAATGTAAATAGGGACAAAAACACATCCATAGGGGTTTAGAAAACTACCTCAATGAATGTACTTGAAAGATGATTGAAGCACGAGAAACCAACGTAGGCTCCATCTAGCGGTATCCACACGTGAGTAGCTTCAATCCTGAACAGTTGCTAGCTCTATAAACCAAAACGACACACACCAAAATCGATTTGGTGTGTGTTTGTATGTGTGTGAAATCGGCGCACCAAAGGAGAGGGGAGAGGAGAGCCTTTTTGTGATTTTTTATTAGCTTAAATAAGTAACCTAAACCTAATTTAGGTTTAAATATTCCACTTTCCTTATTATGGACCGGACTCTTGTTAGTTTAGCCTAAACCCTAAACCCTATTAGTTAATAATAACTAATACTTGGGCCTTTATAAAAGTAACATTACTTTTATGTATTGGGCTTTTGAATTAGTTATTAACATAACAATTAATTATTAGGCTCAATTTATATAATTAGCTTAATTATATTTTTCACACATGTTTATAATTATCTCCCATTACAACTTGTAATTATATTTGGTTTACGACCATGGTCAATTCGAGACATACATACTTTATGCGTGCGACCCTCATAGGTTTATTTGACGTCAGCAATGTATTCATGTGACGTGAGCATAAAGAAACCTACACTCTCTAGGTTGTGATAGTGACGAGCAATCTCGCCCCAGGCCTACCAACCTCGAACTTTTGTAGCTTTGTCAATCCAAGTGTCCATGTTGATTGTTTAGGATTCTAAAGTGAATTTCCAATAAAAAAATTAAACCGATACATGAAAAGATCTATGAGAAGTGAGGATTGGTTCTTTATTATAACTTCTTGAATTTTTCGGGCGTTATCGCTTATATTGTTGTGCAAGAATGGTGAGTCGAAATTGTTAAGTTGTGGAGTCTGATTTGCCCGGAGCATAGGTCACAGAACAGAGGCCGACTAGAAGCTTTTGGTCAGATGGTGACACTTTGGTCTTATGGCCCTGGCCATAAGCAGTCCTAGGTCGAATTACGTCAGTATAAATAAATCTCATTTGTACATTTATAACCATAAGCTGAAGTAGAAAACTGAGTGATGACTGTGTATTTCTACGAATCGAATAAAACCCTCTCTAGTTCGCTTGTGGACGTAGCACGATTACTCTGATCGTGTGAACCACATAAATCCTTGGGTTCTTATTTCTTTCTGCATCTCTACTGTGAGTTCACCACATTCTAAACCTAACACTTGTTGTGGTGTATATTGGTTTACAGGTCCCACTAGCGGCGGGCTAGGACAGGTCGAAATACCGACCGGTGCGGTTAGGAGCACTCGAGGAGTCGGGCTATTTTTGGGATTTTGTGAAAACGGAATTTTTGGTTGGCATAGTGATGCCCATTTTAACCTAGTTGTTAATTGTCTAGATTAAGTGGGTTGTTATTATTGTATCACTTTGCATTGACAACATTGGTTGTACAAACTTCCCCATTAGCGGGTTATAGTTGTTTGAAAATTTGGTAGTTTTATTTTACCCATTTTCTGGAAAATTCCAAATCTTAATTATTTAAATTTAGGGTGTTACATCCATCTTGGTAATTCCAAAGGAAATTGTTGTTAATAGTTTGGGGAAGATTGATGTTTGTTGTTTGGGGGAGATTGTTCACTGTTTATCAAATACTGAAGATTGTGAAAGAAACCAGCAAGGTCATATCAAATGTTAAAAGAATAAGTTTGAGATACTAAAGATGAAGTTTTGATGTTCAAGATGTTCATGATCATCAAAAAGGGGGAGATGATATACAAGTAAATCTAGTAACAAGGGAGATAAAATAAAGTGATAAAGTAACAGTTTAGTGGAGAAGAGATAAAGTTGTTGGTTATATTCAGTGACATGGGAGAAGAATGATGAGAAGAGATAAAGATCGGTTGAAAGTAGTTATGTGAAAAAGAGATACATGATAATGGAGAATTGGTGATAAATTTTATAAAAAAATGTCTGATCAACTAAATTTAGAGAGGTTGTTTCTTAAAGTTTGTTGAATGGGGAGATTGTTAAAGCTACAGCTAAAGATGTTCAAAGAAAGAAAAGGACAATTTCCCCAATGGGCTGGACGAACAATCGATTTGTCATAAATCAATAGGAACAACTTAGGTAAATATCAAGAAGTTCATCTTTGATCCGCATCGGTAGATTCACTTCTTGTTCATATTTTCATCGTTTTTTGCCTTCTCTAAGTGGTCAAAGGTGAGCGCCCTAAAAATATAAACATTCGGTATTGTTTCTAATAAATCTTTGACTCAAATTGGTACTAAATATTAGGTTTAAAGCCGAGGCACAGGTAAAAAGAGGAGATTGATGTCTAAAATATTGTATAATTTTTTTCAGCATTTGTTTTACTATTAATGACTAAAATTATTCTTGTGGTGCTTTTAGTTTTTTTTTGTCATAAAAATAGTTGGGTAAAAGCAACTTGACTAAGTCTTTTATGCTTTAACCAATCTATTTTATCCAGTTATAAACAGATCCAGGATCAAAACAGGTTTTCACATATATAAACAAACCATAATTAGTTATCCCGACATTTATACATAATACATTTCTACTCGTGTATGATATCTACAAGTCTGTACATCGATCCTACTTTGTAATTAATCCTAGGGTCGTACACCCTAGTAGCCTACCCATGGTTGGGTTATCAATAAATTACCACGTTCACAACATATAGGGTGCGTTTGGTTTACGGGAATGGATTGGAATGGATTGGATTTGGATTTCAAATCCATTTCAATCCCACGTTTCCATAGAATTTGGAATTGGAGGGTTTTGAAATCCTTGGATTTTTTGTTGAAATCCCATGTCTGGTGGATTTTGAAATCCTTTGGTGAATGCTAGGATTTGAAATCCAATCTGGACTGGATTTCATGAATAGAATTTAGTTGTTTTTTTTACTTCCCATGTTTGATGATGATGATGAGGGAGAGCACGTGAGGCATGTTTGTGAAGCATGTGGGGTTTATTGAAATCCAATCCATTCCGGTAAACCAAACGCACCCATAGTACACATCGTATGCTCTAGATTTAAACATTAATTTTAAAAATGGTGAAACACCATTTACCGATTATCATACTTCACAAATTAGTTGTGTCGACGGTGATAATGAAATTATGTAGTCAACACAAAAGACTGTCAAACCAAACAACAAAGCCTTGGTACTATGGAGGTATTATCGTAACAAGAACAAACTTTTAGTTTCAACCCACAAATGTTTACGAGAAATTTACAAATTAAGAGAACAAAAAGATGTATGGTATCATGGTCATAAGCGAGAGATCGATGAAAAGGTTGATTCTGTTATGTGACAACTAAAAAATTGTTGTACACACGAGAACATATATAAATATTCATAATAAATATTACACAAATAACATATATAACTTTAACCTAGTGTTCTTCAATTACTATCTAAATGGTTTTCTTATGCTGAATATGGAACTTCTGTTTAAAACATTTTTGGCATTTAAGTCCTAACTGTTAAATTAGTATTCAGCAAATTATTTATGGCGTCGTTATTATTATCTGATATCATTATTTTGTAATTATGACATTCACGGATCAGTACCCAACGATCATCGAAATAAAATCATAAATATGTTATAAACCCGTGAAAACCAACCCAAATCATTCAATGAATTTGATTTGAAAACTACGATTCATATTACTTCACATATTTTGTTCTAGTTTGTGTTTTTCATATATAAACATATTTTCGTGTTTTTTCTTCTACACTTAAAACAGTCAAGAACGTTTCACATATGAAATCACAAGAGCAACGGCAGAAACATGCTATTAACTGTCTCCAAAGTATCCTTCTACTGGTGCAACCTCATTGCCTCCAAAGTTTCCTTCTGCTGTGCAATTATACCATCTTGCGATTGCATTTTTTCCACAAGCCGTTTTTTCACATGCTGCAACTTCATTGCCTCCAACATCGACTTTTGTTCTGCAATAACTAAATCTTGCATCTCTATTTTTGCCTCCAACATTCCATTCTCATGTTGCAACTTCATTGCCTCTAGCATCGACTTTTGTTGTGCAATAACTTTATCTTGCATCTCTATTTTTGCCTCCAACGTTCTCTTCTCATGCTGCAGCTTCATTGTCTCCATCGTTGCCTTCTGTTGTGCAATAGTTTCATCTTGCATCTGTACTTTTTCCTCCAATATTCTCTTCTTCTCTTCGGTGGTGATAGTCTCCGTTTGTTGCTTCTCTTCCTCCAACATGGCCAACTTCTTAGCCATATCTACCTCCTGCTTTGATCTATTCGGTGACACCTTCAACACAAGTAGAATGATACAAGATATAAAAAAATCCATGAATTATAACTTGGCACAAGACTCAACAATGTATAAGCAATATGAAAAACAAAGGAGACGAATAAGATAGTGCACTTTTTTCACGAATGAGTTTTGATCAAAAGTATAAAGAACAAACTCCAATCTTTCTAAGATCTGCAAGTTTAATAAGACATAATTTCTTAACTTCCATTTTTCTTTTCCCGTTGGATAGGGCAAGTGTTTTTCTCAACGTGTGCCTTGCCTTATGTTTATCATAGAATGGGATATCATGCGGGTTCATCTATTTAACATAATTAAATTACATACGTAACATATGCTATCGTCGTCCCAAACTAGAATTAGCCGTTGACTTTTAGATATCTAATTCAATTTACACACCATTATTAAAATATGTAAATTCACTTTCAAAATGAACTGCCAGAAGTCCCAAAGAAGTGATGAATAAGAATATGATGTCACATACATAGGTCATAAAGTCATGCCAATACCTGAGGTAAATCATTGATGAAAGTGGCACTTGGAGAGCTCTCAAGCAAGTAGTTTCCGCTTTGAGCGAGCATTCTTGGTGTACTATTCTTTTGCTTCAAACACATCCCGTTATTAAATGAAGAAGATTCATGCGAGAGTTGATTAAATGGAGAAGTTTCATGCGAGAGTTGATCTGGGAGAGCCTTGGGACATAATATAAAAAAAAACACATATATAAGAAAACAGAAACTATAAACATTGTCTACATAGATATACAAATGGATAAGATGCATATAAAAAGTTGGCCACCTTCTTTATCATAGTGCCCCTATTTACCTCCTGCCTTGATCTCTTTTCTTCGGCCATAGTCTCCGGAGGTTGTTCTACTTTCTCCAACTTCTTAGCCATAGTGCCCTTATCTACCTCCTGCCTTGTTCTCTTCTGTAGTGCATTCATTACATGTAGATTGATTACTCAAAAAGTTGTACCATTATCGTCTAATACCAACGCATTACTATTCACTCCAAATAAAAGTCCACGAATTATAACTTGGCAAAAGGCCCAACAAAGCATAAGTAATGTGAAAAACAATGGTGACAAAAAATATATTCTTTAAAGAATGAGTTTTGATCAAAGATCGATATAAAGAAGAAATTCCCATTTTAGAGGTTCAATATGTGCCTTGTGTTTAATATTGATTAGGATAGCATGGTTGATCTATTTAACAAAAATTACATCTATATCATATACTATTGTCGCCCCAAATTAAAATTAACTGTTGACTTTTAGATATTTAATTCTTTTTCTTTATACCGAGAGATCCACCATTAACATCAGTAACTTTACTACTAAATAAACTGCCTCAAGTCCGAAAGAAATGACGAATAAGATTATGATGTCAAATACATAAAACATACAATCATGTCAATACCTGAGGTAAATCCACGGCGAAAGTGGTACTTGAAGAAGTCTCATGCAAGTAGTTTCTGACTTGAGTGGACATTCTTTGTATACGGTCCGTTTGCCTCAAACATTTCAAGTTATTGAATGGAGAAGGTTCATGCGAGAGTTGATCCAGAAGAAATTAAAACCATCAATATTATCTTCACACGTATACAAAAGGATAAGATGCATATAGAAACTTGGATACCTTCTTGGCCATAGTGCCCTTATCTACTTCGCGCCTTGATCGTGTTTCTTTGGCCATAGTCTTCGGTTGCTGTTTTTCTACCTCCAACCTAGCTATCTTCTTAGCCATGTTGTCTTTATCTACCTCCTGCCTTGATCTCTTATGTGACACCTTCAATACAAGTAGAATGATTACTCAAATAACTGTATTCTTATCGTCTAATTAATAACAACGCATTGCAAATCACTCTAAAGAAAAACCCATGAATTATACCTTGGCATAATTAAGGCCCAACAATGTATGAACAATGTGAAAAACAATGAAGATGAAGAAGATAATGCATTTTCTTCAAGAATGATGAGTTTTAATCAAAGATATAAAGAAGAAATTCCTAACATAAACTCATACAATCTCCAAATATTTAACGCATAATTCTTAACTTTCATTTTGTGTTGGATAAGTATTTTTCTCACAGATTCCAAGTGAAGGATTGTGTGAGAAGTTGAGGTTAACGTGAGAAGCGTGAGAAGTGGATCTGAACCGTTGATCACTTTAAATCAAATGCCCTCCCATGAATTGCGGCTTAGAAGGAAATTGATCCGATGCATCTCGTGGATCTTATCTCGGTGCATCTCATCCCAATGTTCATCCATTTTGTCATCCAACGGTTGATAACCACTTCTCACGCTTCTCATGTTAACCTCAACTTCTCACCGGAACCCAACCCCAGGTTGCATGTGTGCCTTATGTTTAACATATATAGGGATATCATTGTTGATCTACTTAACATTAATTACATGTATATCATATATTATCGTCAACCCAAATTAGAATTAACCGTTGACTTTATTTATTATACATACCACGAAAACAATTTATCGTTCACTTTATTTATCTAAGAGACACACCATTAACATTTGTAACTTCACTACTAAATAAACTGCCAAAGAAGTGATGAACAAGAATATGATGTCACATACATAGTAATGTGAATACCTGAGGAAAATCCATGATGAAAGTGGCACTTGGAGAGTTCTGAAGCAAGTAGTTTATGACTTGAGTGTGCATTGTTGTTATATGGTCTAATGGCACCATCTTTACCCTCAAACACTTCAAGTTATTGAATGGACAAGTTTCATGCAAGATCTGATCCAGGCTTGACGAGAGAGCCTTGACACATAATACACAAACAATTAGACATACATAAGAAATGGAAATTATCAATACTGTCTACATACATATACAAAAGGATACGATGCACATCAATATATGCAAATATTTTTCTCAAGGAATAAATTCATAGTTGATAGAACTTCTTTTTTTATTAACAAATGCCCAACAATAAAAAACTATGGTAATTTTTCACTGATATCTCTATGCAGTTTCTTTCTTTTTCCTAAATTTCCTCTCGTTTCTTCTGAAATATTTTGAACTTCTTTTTCGTTATTCTTGTCGACCTGCGCTTGAGCATAAGAATCATGAGGAACTGTAAGATATCAATCCATCTAATTGTCTGGATGACAAAAGTATCTTCAATGGTCTCGGTTTGTTAGAACTTTTGTCAAGAGATTTGGCACTTGATTAATGGAAGTCATTGAGTTGAGTTGAGTTGAGTTGGATCCTATATATCCAAAGTGCAATAAATTTGAAAATACAGTTTGCCCTCATTAAATGTTGTTAATAATTCTATCATGATGGATTAAGAATTTGTTAAGAATTCTATCATGATTTGCTCCAATATTTCAAGTGGATTGGGGGGGGGGGGGGGGATGACTTACATTAAAGAAAAGGAAGGTGTTTGAAAAGTTAGGAGAGGGTGGTCATGATTTACATCTGGGGGCAAGGGTCGGAAGAGTAAGAAGCAATGGATTTTACATTTGGAATGAATAACGCTATAACAGGATGAAACAAATTGCTTGGTAATTTTCCAGTTTTGAATACTAATCAAATTGCATTCCTTACTTTATTGGACCATTTTAGAGTTAAACCTCTAACCTCGTTTTTAATTTTATCCACAACACAATAAAAGTAGCTCAACACAAAGTAGTCATAATTTAAAATAAAAACAATAAGGATAATATATAATAACAATGAAAATTGATATTTGCATACCTCAATGATGCCCATATCAAGAATAAGAAATTTGGCAGTGCGGAGTTTCTTGAACAAATCAAGTAGTCGGGTCCCATATCTCTTCTTTTGGCAAAGAGGCCTCGGCAAAGAGAGATTCACTTTCTCTAGAGAATCCAAACCATCTGTGGACAAGTGCAGAAAATAGAAGCCCTCACTGTTATACAACGTTTTACGGTAACTGTAAGTATTGCTGACTGATGCCGTCAGATTCTCAAGTTGAGGAGCAACCACGTTGAAAACCTCTGGGAATAGGAGAGGATTTGTAATTGTGAGATTAGAAAGTTGTGGAGCAACCACTCTGAAAACTTTAGGAATGCCGCGATGATCTGTAATTGTGAGATTAGAAAGTCGTGGAGCACAAACACTGAAAATATCTAAGTAGGACATGTCACAGTGATGTAAAGTGAGGTCTTTCAAGTTCACACACTTAGAAAAAAGATTCAAACTCTTGTCTTTATCATCACGAAATGGAATATCACTCAAATTCAGAGTTTCTAAAACCGGAAAATCCCATGTTGATATAGCAACGGATGGTCCACTGTTATGAGGTGAAGTGGTTGCAAGGGTGAGATGTTTGAGAGTGTGAGAACTGAAAAGCCATGGTAACTGAAGGACTCTCCTATTGTACCCAGACCATATTATAGTCAGTCGTGTAATATTATGTGAATATACATACTTTACAATAGTTTTGACAACTCCAACAAGTTGGGAGGCTTCTCCTTTGAATGAGAGGTCAACTTCAGAAACTGCTGAAAGAAGGTCACGGCGAGATAGTACATGCTTCACGAATTTGGAAAGCATAGGCAAATTACCGATCGTTTTACTATTTAGGTTAAGGTAGGGCATTGTTTTTTCTTGACTCATTTGGTTATTGTTTTTTCTTACCGTAAATAAGTTATTTTTAGTGTTTGGATTGAAAGAAAAAAAATGCTTATGACTTTTTTCTATCATAAATAAGTTGTTTATGATAAGTTATTTCATTCTAACTTATTTGTACAAATTATATTTTTACCCTCAACTATTTTTTAGCCTGACATAAATTGATAAGCTCTTTTAAAAATAAGCCTAAGTTATTTTAAATAAGCAATCCCAAACATCCCCTTAATGTACGAGCGATTTCCAACTTGATTGCAAACCATTTTAAAGCTTTAATGGGTGTGTAAAAGTAGATTTTAAGATATTATAATAATATAATTTTTGCTTAGTTCTTTTGCTTAGTTCTTATAATTTAATACATTTCAAATAAATAAGAGTTCATGATCTAATTTCTCTTAGGTTGCATTTGGTTCGCAGAATGATTTCTGAAGGAATGGAATCTGTCAAAGAAATTGGAATCTGGAAGGAATTGGAATGGAATGTTGTCAGGTTTGACCACTTGTTTGGTTGACAGAATTGGAATGGAATCTGTCAAAGGAATTGGAATCTGTCTGTTTGGTTCACAGAATGTAGCTTTGGAATTGGAATGAATTTTCGACAAATGACCAAAATACCCTTTTTATAAAATAATTATTAAATACTTTAATGTGTAAAAAATATAATATACACAACCCAAAAATAAAAAATAAAATAAAAATAAAAACTAAATGTATTAAATTATATTAATAAAAAAATAAAAATAAAAAATAAAAAATAAAAATAAAAATAAAAATAAAAATAAAAATAAAATAAAAAACTAAAGTATTAGAATGTAATGGAGGGTATTATCGTCATTTATGTAAAATGGGGTGGAATGGAATTCAATTCCATGACTTTTGAGGAGGAATGATGAATTCCTTAATTGGAAGGAATTCATGGAATCCAATTTCATCTCATGAGAAACCAAACATTGGAATAGAATTTGGTCAACGGAATTGATCATTCCAATTTCATCCAATTCCGTCGGATTCCGCCCAACCAAACGCACCCTTACACTTCAAATCCAATAAGATCAAACCAATCCAATGAAGAATTTATTTTATGTAATATCTGTATTTTACATTTCCAGTGGATTTACATGGTTAAAATGATTTGATGATTACTTCAAGTATTGGATAAATCGAAAACGATATAATTTAAACTAAAAAACAACCCATTATAATCAATTTTACCTCTAAACATAGTCAAAACAAAAAGTTAACGGTTCTTCGTATTTGGGTTTGGATCGAGACCGGTTCTCATAATCGGGCCATATAAAGCTTAACCGGTCCTTCGTATTTGGGTTTGGACCGGGACCGGTTACAAAATCACCATTTGGGATAGGGAGTGATTTGAGCTCGGCTAGGCCCGGCCCGGGACCAATATTTGATCATGTCTAGTACTAGGGTGGTGCGCCTAACCATTTTTTTCGTGCTTTTCAGCCCAAGAAACAAAATGGGACCTTCCCGTCTAAAATGGATCTTAGGTCGGGTTGGGCCCGTCTTAAAGTGGTTTTGGAGTGCAATCGGTGTGTTAGACCCAACCAAAAATCCTATGATATATTTTAGGCCAAGCAATAGGTACCGGTCTTTCATAACCGCTCTAAATCTAGTTCCGACCTCCACTGTATCCCGCTTTTGAGAAAAAAATTATTATCCAGCTCTTTTACACAATCAGTGTTATAAAAGTATTAGAGTAAACTCTAATTTCGGTCCCGTGGTTTTGTGAAATCTTTGAAAGTGAGACCTAAACTTTGATAACTCTAGAAATCGTCCTCATGATTTTCATTTTGGTTTGAAAGTGGTGTCCAGTCACTAACTCTGTTAACTTTCTTTGTTAATGGCAATGACATTTTTGTCTTTTCATTTACTACTTTAATTATCTTTAAAGATTAAATATATAGAGGAAGGTTCAAACGAGGAGCGCATCAATTTAAGAGAACGTGAGGAGCACTCCCATGCTTCTGATCACATATGATTTACAAGCCTAAAAAATCGGATTTAACTCGAAAATTCGCGCAAAAGTGGCGTGAGGTGGTTCGCGAGGCGTGCAAGTCGCGGATCATTAATGATTCATAACTACCAATCACATGTGATTCATAACTGTCAATTGCTCCTCCAGATCAGTTGTGAATCACATGTGATCCACAACTGGCAATCACATGTGATTCATAACTGTCAATTGCTCCTCACGTTCTCTTAAATTGGTACGCTCCTCGTTTGAACCCGCCTCTAAATATATAATATATTTTATATATACATAAAATCTCACAAGAAGTTTTGCATCCCCAAGTCACTGACCATACCCCTTCGTCTGTCAAACTTTTGGGATTCCGTGCTCAAAATGAAGCTTTTCTTAGAGGCTATTGCACAGACAGCAACCAGGCTTCGAGTAAAGTATCACCTGCTTCCTTGATGCAGATGAGGAAGAGTAACTGTAGGTGGTAACAGCCCTGAATTTCAGCCTCCGACTAAACCTCATCATGGTCGTCGGGAATGTTTGTCTCCCTGATAACAATACAATTGCAGTGGCAGCGGTGGTCATATACTCATATTCTTCTTTTCGCTTCGCTCGTCCTTGTAAAAACACCTGAATTTACGGTAAATGCCACCCAAGTTTGAAGAGTTCCATTTTGTACTGAAAACTTTATATATACTTTTACCCTAAAAATCGTCCAGTTACAGTCGATATAAAACCTCAAATGAGTGTTAACGTTGAATTTAAATCCCTCTCAAACCCAGAAGTGGTCACCGGAAAACATGGAGGATTTAGTGGTGGGATTTCGTTTACCGTCACGGTGGTCGTATGCAACAATGAAGGCTAAAGTGTTGATCACAAGGTAGATACTGCAAAGAATTCGCTTCTCAAGCTTGCATTGAAAACAAAGGAAAATGGGCTAAATAAATAGTTGGTACATGAAACAGAAACTCCTACTTCTTAGCACACGTCTTCAACAACACTGAAGATCATGGCCATGATAAAAATAAATAAATAAAATCCATGTAAACAAGGACACTTATTAACTGAAACAAAGACTAATTCAAAAACCCAACAAATTCCTCCCCTAAACTAAAGATGCATGCATGTTTATCTTACATTTCAGCTGCTCGAACACCAAGTGCACTCCGAAGCTTCTCGAATTGTTCCAACTTCAAAGGTTTGGTCATAAGTGTTGGTCCCAGCTATGGAGTAGCAAAGATAAACAAGTATTGTAGAAGGGGGGTTGAATACAATACACAAAAAATTTCACTTAATTAATTCTTTATTGATTTAAAATCAAGAATTACACATAGAAAACAAAAGATTGGTGCAAAACAGAACAGATAAAATCTGTTCAAACAATCTTACACAAAGACACAAAGAGAATAAGAACAATTGTAAAGCACTTAGTAACAACAATGAACTTTTAAGAGAGAAGAGAAAATGCCAGCACTTGGAGTCTTGGGGATTTTGTAAACTGGTAATCTTTGCAAGGTTGAAGACGATCTCTTTATATAGTGCTTGTTAGGACCATAAATGTCGTACATATTAGAAAGTTATATAAAGAATTATATAGTATAATTATTATTTGTAAAAGCCTTTAATATTGTTTTATTGGGCTTAGTTTAGGCTTAATGGGCTTTGGGCCTTAGGCATTAGGCCTTAGTATATAAGGTTTGCTTTAAACCTTGTTTAGGTAAGAGATCTTAAGCCAGAATAATCGTTTATTTTACTCTTGATCATCTGTAAAGAATTCTCTGAAGATTAATCAAAGTTATATGAATGACAAGTTGAGATCATACTGATTGTTATTATTCTTTGATCTCTTGATTGTATGCACTAATCTGGAACTCACAATTGGTATCAGAGCATACGGCCGATTCGATTCAAAGTTCTTCAAAGGTTTCTGGTAAGTATTATGTCCAGTTTTAGGCGACTGTGTTCTTGAGTTCAAATAACTATTCTTTGATTATGATAAAATTGCTTATTTCGCGTATTGCATTCGATTAGTATTGATCTCATTAGCGTTTCTGCAATTTTTTATAATCCTAATTCGATCGTTTGAATAGTTTTTAAGCAAAATCAAGTCTATAAGTTTTGGTCTCTGTTCATTAGAAAAATCAAAATTTTTCTTCAAAATCTTGATGTTTTGCTTGAAAATCGTTTAGGGTGTTGTTAGTGTTGCGTTTTGATAGGTTTGTAATCTTTCAGGAACTATTTTGGGCAACCCTAGTCGAGAACAAAACCGAATTTCATGAACAGTCGCCGTGTCCGAAAGTTCAAAGTGTATCCGGGTAAGTTTCCAATTTTTCGCAAGTATCCGGACGTAATCATCTGGATCATTCCAGTTCCCGGGTAAGTTCCTTACCGGACAAAATCTTGTCTGGACTCTATATCCGGTTAGTCACTTTCTAGATTCTACCCACTTCCCGGATCATCTCAACTATCCGAAACTCAGTCTTCCCGGATCCGATATCCTGACAGCTCACATACCCGGTCTTCATCCGGTAATTCCTTGCCTCCGGTACTCTCAGCATTCGGACAACAGCTTCACCCGGTAAGTTTTCTCTATCCGGTTACTTCATTTTTTCCGGATTCCCTATCCGAAAACCATCCGGATTACATATCCGGGTGCTCTCAGAAACCCTCAGTTTTAAAAAAATTCTGGGGGCGTTGCCTCCAGACCCCGCAAGGGCGTTGCCCCCTGACCCCACCCGCTAACCGGGTAGCGGGAACCCCGTGCTAAGTCGCAGGAGGGGGACATTTAAGTATCCTTGATACTGTTCCACTTTGAATCGAACCAACGTCTGACGATCATTTTAGTGCATTTTAAATGTCTTCTAGAGATGTCTTTGCAATGAGCAACCACGCCTCCAGCTCTTGGAGAATCTTGTCAGGTATGTCTACCAACTCATAATGCGTTAGTTGATAAGATTCAACTGCTTGGTCAAAAGGTAGAGTCCTATATGTTTTCTTCGAATGAACAACTACTTGAAATTAATTCACTAAAAGAAAAGTTAGATGTTCAAACAAAGATCACAGAAAAGCTTAAGTCTTACAACACCTACTTAAAGGAAAAGTGTGCAAATCTTTCAATAGCACCAAAGGACTTAAGGGCCAATATATCTGAATTGAACCTAAAACTTGATCAGTGTGAGAATGAGAAAGCATAGATTGTTTATCAATGCTCCTCTCTTCAAATCCAGCACAAAGAATTGGTTTCTAAAATAACAGATCTTGAAACCAAACTTCACAAAATAGGTCAAACTGATCAGACCATTCACATGAACAAACCCAAGGAATTCACATACTTTAACAAGGAATGGGGAATCGGATACGATAACCCACAGTACTTGAAAAAGATTTTGACCATGAGACCGACTCTCTATCACTTTGGTTTTCTCGCTCTGGATAAAAAGTATCCCGAGTATAAAATCAATTGGACTGGTCCTCTTGAAAAGGAGAAAGAAGAGAAAATTGAGGAATACAAGCGCGCACACACCACTAAAATGCAACTACCTTTTGTGTATGAGCCTATGAACTATTCGTACAAGAAAAACCCAAAGAAATACATCTCGAATGACTACTTTAACGGCTATAAGGTTGCGAAGCCCAAGGATTCCTCCAAAAAGGATGAGGCCCAAGCACCCGAACCCAAAACTGAGACGGACGAGTTTAAACTCTATGTTCCTCCTCTCGTTTTGGAATAAAAAATAGTCGAATTAGAGGAGACACTCGAGACGGAAAGAACCAGTTTTCAAAAGGAAAAACAAGCGCTTATAACAGAACTTGAGAAACTCAAATCCGTCAAAACCAAATCTGTGTCGGATGAGGGACAGGAAATCCTTTGGAACGAAATCAATCGGCTCACATCAAAACTGTCTGCTTTGGCAACAGAAGTGATGAAGGAGCACATGATAAATGGTCAACTTCAAGAGAAACTTGACCTACTCCAAAACAAAAAGACGATTTCAACCGAAACTTCCTCGGTCTCCTCCGATACGTCTTCGTGTAAAGCGTTTGTTGGTAAAACATCTTCACATAAAGGAAAAGAGTCTCAAGTTGACTGTGTTCAAAAGAATCTTAACTCTGAATTTTCAAATGCTTCCGCACAAGATTCTTACGAAAACACAGACTCCAAGTGTTCCTCACCTTCCTCAGACAGTCCTGATCCCCTGGTCCCTGACATTGATTTTCCAAAGTTCATGAATTCCGATGAAGGTTCAGATGAAGAGTTTGAATGTTTTCCAATTGATAAACCTCTTTCTAGCAACACTGGTTTTCTTACCAAAGTGGTAAATCGTCCGGTCAAATCCCTAAAAGGCGAGAGTTCTACAAAACTCAAGATCCCGGCTGTGAATAAAGTTTCCAAAAATGACTCCATTTCACAAAACCATTCACAACTGAGGCAAAAGACCGGTCGATCAAATAATGGTAATCCTTCTCACTCAAACTCCACTGATCATACCTTTAATGATAGTTCAAATAATAATGGTCGGAGAAAAGGGTTCAAACAAGTATGGATAGTGAAAAGGTCAAATGAAAGTAAAGCGAACCCAAAGTCATTTAAGCCAATTTCGCATGCTAGGACATACAATAATAATCATGATGCTTTTAATTCTCGAACTTCTGTTGAACAAAGTGTGAAGTTTCCTTTAAGGCTTTACTCAATTCAACAGTTACTTCAACTTTCTCATGATTGTATTTGTTGTTCCACATGTGGTTCGAATGATTTTGTTGACCGTAAATATTCATCTCATTGGTACGATACGTATTGTATCCCCGGTCCTCACTATAATAGGACATCTAACCGTCAAGGATCCATCAATAGATGGATACCAAAAACCTACTAATTTATTTTGCAGGAACGTTATGTGCGCTTAGTTCAGAACATTCTTTTCACATGACTGCATTCGAAGGTTATGCCACATTTGAGGGGGAGTACTATTCTATGAAAGGTAAGTGAACTTTAACTGAATTCAAAGACCGTGGTAACTCATTCTGAATAACTTACTTGTGTTTGTTATTCTCCATTTTTAACTTCCATGATTGCCATGTGTTATGTTTCATTGACTTAGTTATTTCCATGTCTCACATATTCGTTGATTTTTCGATGGAATTACACTCGTTTGAATTCCTAGTTGTTTTCCAAGTTCGCTATTTCTTGTAAATGATTCAATTCTTTTCTGATATGTTAATTGTGACTTGTTCTTCACAATTAAACATTCTAATCATTGTTTTATTTTTTGAACATAATGTGCTCAATGAGTCAATATGTTTAGCGCTTGATCTTGTTTCTTGAAATTCTATATTTCAAATGATTTTAATGACTTCTGAACAATTCAGTTCAGAACTCGTTCTTAAAAGCATGACTTCTGAACAATTCAGTTCAGAACTCGTTCTTAAAAGCTTGACTTCTGATCATCTCAAATCAGGGCTCATTCTTAAAAGTTTGACTTCTGAACATATCAGTTCAGGACTCGTACATCATTGTGTACTTTAATTCTTTAATTTGGTAAACGAAATGGAGTGTTAGGAATTACATTGTTTCTATGGTCAATCCAGAACCGGAAGGACCTACCCAAGAAACACATCCACTTATAGACATCAGTGAGGGGTCTAGATTTAAATTACCGAAGCGGGATTTCCCGGACAATTCTCATAATTATGAGTTTCCCCACAAAACGCACACGACTCATTAATAGCTTAAGCTTGGTTTTTCTCTCCATTGATGTTTAAATTATTTTTTACCAAGTTAGTCAAAGCTACAATTTGCGCATTTAAAGAAGTGATGGCATCAATTTCATGAACTCCCAATGCATTTGGTGTGATGATGGCACGAGCATTTTGCCATTCGGTGTTATTGTTGGCAACTTTTTCTAAAATCTCAAATGCCTCGTTATAAGTTTTTGAAACAAAAGCACCACCGGCCGTAGCATCGAGAATAATTTTAGCAGCATTATAAAGACCATTATAAAATGTTTCTAATTGGATGCAATAGGGAATTCCATGATGAGGACATTTTCGAATTAAATCTTTAAATCTTTCCCATGCATCCGAGACTGCCTCGTCATTCTCTTGCCGAAAGTTCATGATATCGTGCCTAAGCTTTACGTTTCATGTTGGAGAAAAATATTTTTTAAGAAACTTTTCAGCTAGACTCGCCCAAGTATCGATGGATTCCGGTGGTTGTGAATTTAGCCATGCTTTAGCTCTATCTCTTAACGTGTAAGTGAAGAGTGTCAAACGTAAGGCTTCCGGTGTTACTCCGGGAATGCGAAAATGATCCGTCATTTCTATAAATGATTTTAAGTGTGAGTGCGGATCCTCCGAAGGTAATCCTCCAAATTGGCCCATTGCTTGGATCATTTGAAACATTACGGGTTCGGGTTTAAAAGCTTGTGCATTCATGTTGGGCCTAATAATTCCCGATTTTAATTGTTCAAACTCGGGCGTTGCATAGTCCCTTATTTTCCTATCTTTACTATCGGCAATACCTACCGTTGTTTCAACCGGTGGAGGTGGCGGTGGTGGAGCTGCCATGTTTCGGTTTAAAGGTGGTGGGTTTTGCCGATTACTTCTTCTTCGTCTAGCAATAGTTCTTTCGATTTCGTTATCAAGAGGTAAAAGATCTCCGCGTTGCAACCGTGGCATACAACACGAAGATTTTGTTTTGAAACAAGTGACACAGGCTCAAGTGATTATTCAATATCTCAGGATGTAAAAAATCGCGCCAGTCCCCAGCAACGGCGCCAAAAACTTGATAGCAGAAAACGTATGGTCACAGTATGCCCACAGTGGGGGCGCAAGTATACACCACAACTGTGATCGCTATAAGTAATAAAATGGCAAGTATTTACCAAGTATCGATCCCACGAGGACTGAACTACTGAGAATCAGAGAATGTCACGAACTTCTTGCACAAGTCTCGGTTTGAAAATATTGTTGGTTTGTTTGGAAAATAGTTAAACTTTTGAATAATTAAAAATAGGTATGGATGTGAATTCCCTTGAGATTTTTGTAGTAACAAGATGGTTAGTTGCTTTATAGCACGAAAAGTTCATAAAAAGCCCGATCTCTCGAAATGATGCAATTTATAAACCGGTCCTATAAAGTTTCCATAAAGTGTCCATTGTTACCGACTCTCGATTTTGCCGATTTAAATAAGTTTGACTCTAAACGTCAAGTTCTACCAATATGGAGATTTACACCCAAATCTCTTTGTGATATAAATCTCGACCGGCGTTTGAACCTTAATAATTCATACAAAACCCGCCTCTCGATGTGGTTATCAAAGACTCTCTCAAATCTTTGTGCATCACTTAAGCCGTATTTCGAATCCGCCCCTCTCGAGGTCTAAGATCTAATATTAACACATCAAAGTGATCGGCTTATCCGCGTTGAGTTTAAGTCTCGACTCAAGTGACCAATCTCGAGAGTTAGTAACAAATGACCACACCCAAGTGTTGCCTACTAGTCTTAAGTTTGTTCACATCCACACCCAAGGGGATGCTTAGCTCATAATTAAATTAAAAGACATAACAATATAAATGAAATGCATAAAAGATTACTTGCATAAAAGTAAAGACGTGCCCACAGTGGGTACACTGCTGGCAGAAAGGAAATTACAAACAAGAAAGTAAATTGCTACAATTCTTAAAGTTGTTAGTAAGCTATAACATAAATTAAATACTGAAAGCAAGTAAACTAAAGCTGGATAGTGATCCCCATTGAATGATCCAAGCACCTTCATTTATAGCTTCAAGAGGGTGTAATACCCAATGGATAAAAATTCATTTTATCCAAAGGATAAAACCCAATACCACCATCCAAGCCCATGGTTTTGCTGGAATGTCCAGATCCAGCAATCTTGAGAATGCCAGCTCTAAGATGCTCTCCTTTGTCCAGTTAATCTCTTTTCTTGTTGGTCCTTACGAAAATCCGTCGTGCTCACAGTGGGGACACTGTGCCCACAGTGAAAAGTGCAGAATTTCTCCCAGAAATTAAACTTTTGAAATCTCATCATCATTTTATCACATTTTAGACCAAATAAAGGGGAAAGAAGCAAAGTGGGTTTAAAAACGATATAAAATCCTAAAAAAAGTAATAATAAAGTCTCAAAAATGAGACTTATCAGGATCGAGCACAGAGCAAAGAAGATAAACCTGCTGAAACCGAACCTGAAAGCACCCGAGCTGAAGATGTATCCCGAGAACGCACTGCTTCTAGAACCAGAATTTGGGATTGTATACCTCAATGATCAGAAAGAAAAGAGGTTTCTCCGCTTCAGCCAGGTCGACATATTCTGCGATGGCACACTCCTCAAAGTCAGAGATGCTCTTCGTAACATCATCACTTGTGAATCCGAAAATCGAAAGTCTTCGTTTGTTCCCAACTCAAACGAGATAACCGCTCAAGAAGCCTTAGAAGTGATTGAAGAGCGCATCGACTACCGCCGAGCCATCCGAATGTTCGAGATCCACTTTGCACTTCGAAAGAGATACGTCGAGAAGTGGCGCGAACTCGAACTTCAATTCAAAGGGGGAGATTGTTAGGGATAAAATCAGGTTGAATAGAAGTTCAAGGGTTATTTTGTTAATATTCATTTTGAGCCTTAATGTGTAATGGGTCATGGGCTTGCTTGTTGGCCCATGGTATATAAAGTTTACTTTGTTTAGAAATTTAGAATTAATCATCATTATCGTTCAAACACTCGTATTGTAATTCTCTCTATTATTCAAAGTGAATTGGATAACCAGTGGAAATCATTCTGATTTGTTTACTACTTGTTGATTTATACTGTTATATGCACTAATCTGGAACCCACAATAGAATCTAAACCTTCTATGAATCAAAAGTCAATTGCAATTCCAGTAGACAAATCAGTAACAAAATTGACAAAACCCAAAATCAATTTCGAATTCAGAAACTACAAAAAAAAGAGCCTAAAATGCATCTTTTCACCTTGGATTTTCGAGTGTGTTTGCTTCTCCATAAGTAGACGAAGGGTATCCAAAAGGATGAGTTGGCTTCTTGGCTTTATGAGGCCTTGAATTGTGAAAAGCGGAAGGAGCTTGTTTGAGAGTAACCATAAACACATAAACACAGCCGCAGGTGAAGTATCTGCATCCTCCTGACATCGAATTCCCCCAATTAAAACCCAAAATACCACAATCGCCATTATCGGCACAATGCCCACCATATCCTTTCCTAAATTGAAGCTCGGAAGCAGGTGGGTATCTTGGGTTTCAAGGGAAGAAGAAAAGGTTGCAGGTGGTTTGAGGAATGTGAAACAAGTAGTGTTCATACAGGTTCGTTTCATGTATGAAACGAGTTTCAGACTATTTTGTGTGCCGAAAAAAACACAAAAATACGTTTATATATGAAAAACAGACAGTGGAACAAAATATGTGAAGCAATATGAATCATAGTTTTAAAATCAAGCTTAGTGAATGATTAGGATTGGTTTTGATGGGTGTATACCATATTCAAGTATGTCCTAATCTTTTTGGAGGTCTTGTCAAAGATGTATTAACAATATAGATTAACTGAACAATTAACAAATAAATCAAATTATAAACTCTATACCATATATTATATTAAACGTCTTACAAATTAAAACAACAAAAACTTTATAAAATGACAAAGTAACATATGAAATTTTTGGTTCACTTAAGTAAAGTCATTCTCTCAATTCACTTAACAGTTATTGCAAACTGTATAAATGTGAAATACAGTGGTTACTGATAATTAGTCTAACGTTGATCATTTTGCATGTTATAAGCTAGATTTTGCCAAACATAACATTCAACAGCTAGCTTATCAGCTACCAACTAGTTTATTAATCAACAACTAACTTTCCAGCTAATTTGCCAAACATAGCCTAATAATAATAAAAAAAATTGAATTTGGCCCTATTCATTGTCCTATACTAGAACAACCCAAAGAAAGGCAATCATTTTTTGGATTCTTATTACATAATTAATCTACTAAAAATTGTAAACTTTTATCTATTAAACTTTTTATGAACTCATACTATACACTAAACTTTGTTTTAGGCCTCTATATCTTTTGGACAGCAGATAAGTGCCCATTCTGCCCTTTCCCTTCCCTAGGAACAACGTGCATATTGATATACTTTTTTATCCATATTTTCATAGCTCTTAAGTTCTTTTTTTAGGTTATCTCCTAATCTCAACCCCATGCACAAACAAATACACACACAAGGTTGAACGGTAGTGTTGCTTCGTGTTCTTGTTAGGTATTTACGTGTGTATGTGTATGTGTATGTATATATAAATAGGTCGGTTCAAATAAGAGAATTATATACCATAAGAAGTGAAGGTTAAAAGAAGACTTGTATGTTCTTGTAATTATGTTTAAGTTTCATTTTAAGTTGACCGTTATTTTTTTTTGGGAAGCTTAGTACCGCTCTGAATCGTGATGTTTTTGACTTTTGATCCGATTACCGGATTGTAAACCTTCCGTCTCAGGTTGCGTTGGGCAGGGGTGTTACAATTTATGCTCTCAATCCATTTAAAAATTCATATGTGAATCCATATGAATAGCCTGTAACGTCATCGGTTTACATATGAATCTTCAAATAGATTTTTTCAGACTTTTCGATCTTTCGGTATAATTATTCCCTTAACCTACTCTTTTACCTTCTCATTTTCATTTCCAAAAACTAATATATTTCATTAATTTTTATAATATTATTATACTATATATAATAGATTACTAACAAGGGTTGGGTTCCGGTGAGAAGCGGTTATTGACCGTTGGATGAGAAATGGATGCACATTAGGATGAGACGCACCGAGATGCACCAGATTAATTCCCTTCTAAGTCGCATATTATGAGAGGGCATTTGATTAAAAACGATCAACGGTTAAAATCCACTTCTCACGCTTCTCACGTTAACCTCAAGTTCTCACTTGATCTTTCGCCTTACTAACAATATATATACAGGGTGGTATCATTTGAGAACTCAGTTAGTTATTTGTGGGAACTGTGAGATCCAACCACATGGATAGGTTTAGTGAGTAATTATAATGCTAATTACCATGTTTAGGGTTAATGTTTGAAACATAAAACACATAGATCTGGGTTCAATAAATATTCACAATATGAATTACCATGTATGGGTTTAATGTTTGAAACATACAACACTCATGCCTTGGATCAATGAGTATGAACAATATGAATTACCATGTATAGATTTAATTTTTGAAACATAAAATACTCATTGTATGGATCATGAGTTTTAACAATATAAATTACCAAATTTGGGTTTAATGTTTGAAATAGAAAGCACAATGGTTTACATTTTGTAAATAATCATAATGTGAAAAACCATTTCGTAAATAATCATAATGTGAATACCATGTATAGGTTCAATACGTGTGGTTGTGAGTGGATCTTAGAGTTCTCACAAAATACAAAATTCTCCCATGAATATCCCCTATATATATATTGTTAGTCTTGGGAAGTGATGACTTTCATAGGAAGTGTTTGTAGAAGAGGGTTGAATACAAACACAATAGATTTTCACTTTTTAATTCCTTATCTTATATCTTGTCATCACGAGGCATTTGGTCCTGAAGATTTTTGTCAATATTTTTGGAGGAACTTTTTCATTTGTTCAAGACTTCTTGTTCCCTTTTCAGTCGTTTGAGGACATTGGATTTTTCTTTACAAAGAACAAATTTTATGGTTCTAGGGCCTTCAAGTTCGACTTTGATCTTATCAAAGTTCTTCAATTGGGAAAGACATTTATGAAGATGATTTGAGAGTGACTTAATTTGTAAGCCAGTATCTTTGCATCCTTAACATTATAGAAATCAATGGTCAAGGAATCAAAAGCTTCAATCTTTTCATATTCAAAGAGAGTAGAGAAAGGAGTGTACCTTGGAGTGTTTTTCCAGAAGAGGTTTAGCATTCAGTGGAGACAAGAGAAAAGGAGTGAACTTGTCCTTCAAGATCTTCCATGTCACTGATCTTTGCCATGAGAGAATGGTGAGCCACATCCTTTTCACTTTCAGATGTCGGTTCATCTTCCCAGTCATGGGATTCAGTTTTCATAAGAGGATCAGTCATTTTGGTGAGAGGAATGGATACTGTTGGTGCAAGTGTACCACATCTCTATATATTTATATATATTTATTTTGATGATTACAAACACACCGTATTATTGTTTATCTAACAATCCAATCCAAGTGTACAGTTCTTGAAGAACACGAAGATTTTATCTGAAGAGTTCAAGACGGAAGTTTTACGTTGTCATTAGTGTTTATAATTTATAATGATAAACACCCTAAAATAATATACCACTTGGATATTTCTAAAAACCCAATTTTAATTAATTAAGGTTTATTGAGAAGATCCAGCAGATTGGTTGCGTCTTGGAGAAGTTACCTATTTCTGACGCCGGCATACCGCGAAGGTTCAGGCGGTATACCGCGGCGGCTTACTGCACCTCTGATTGATTGAAAGGCTTTTTGTCTGGGCGGTATACCGCGGTGTTTAGCCGGTATACCGCGGGTACAGTCTGCACGGTATACCGCGATGTATAGCCGGTATACCGCGGGTACAGTTTCCGTTTGTTTTTGCAGGGTTGACCTTTCTCTTCTGACACGTACTTTATTACTGCACGGTATACCGCGTGCTTTTGGCGGTATACCGCGGATGCATGTATCCGTTGGAAGAGCTGCTATATAATGCATGCGATGGTGGAGAAGAAAATATATACAATACAGATAAAAACCAACAGCCATCTCCTCATCTGATCTCTCCCAACTAATATTCCATACTACATATTATCACTACATATTTATTTTATAAAACGTTTTTATAAAATATCCAAGTGATAAATATTATACAAGAGTGATTACCATTGTGAGTTATACTCCTCTTGTAAGTGTTTGAATAACGGGTGTGTGATCCTGTATATCTCAATTAGCTGAAGCTTGAGAGCCTATTGCTTTCCTTTGTATTTGGTTTGTATTCTACCGTAAAGAATACGTTTATTGGATCGTGTCGGGAAGTGTCTCGGCTAGTGATTTACCAAGTTGTGGTAAATCACTAAATCTCCGTGTCAAGTATCTCTATCCCTTATCTCTTTATATTTCCGCTGTGCATTTAATTATATCTGTTTATATAATTATTGTATATTCATTGCATTTATACTCTGCTTTATTTACTATATTTATCTATCCTGTATTTATACGTATCTGTTGTGTTTTCATATACTCTGTTGTATTTACATTATTAAGATATTTTTATAAAAGAATTTTTGAAAGTAAATTATTTAAATACAACCTCCCCCCCCCCCCCCCCCCCTTAGGTTGTCTAACAATTGGTATCAGAGCGGGGCTTTCAAAAATTATCTGTTTAAATTTTTAAAGTTATATCTTTTATTTAATGGCTCAACAAAATGCTTGGTTTTCTAAATCTCTTCTTATTGATTTCGAAAATTTTGATCTTTGGGCAAATTCTTTTGAACGTTATGTTCGTGGGATAAATCAAAATATTTGGGATATTATTATTAAAGGAGATTTCAAACCCACAAAATTTCAAAACAACAAAGTTGTTGAAAAACCTAGCTCGGAATGGTCCGACGAAGATAAGGATAATTGTTGTTTAAATTATGAAGCCAAAAATTTTCTCTTTTCGGTTCTTACTAACGATGATATTGAGCGTGTTTATCTCTTTGAAACTGCTCGTGATATTTGGGAGAACTTGAACATCACCTATGGTGAAAACTCAAAAGAAAAGAGAGACGAAACCCGAGATCAAAGAAATGAAGAAACTTGTCTCATCGTCGACTGCGAGAAAGAGGTATGTACTTCATACTCAAGTTATTCTAGTTGTAGTGATAACGATGATGATATTGATATGTTAAATGTCTCTTTTCAAAAATTGATTGTTCTCGTAAATAGTTATAAAAATGAGAATGCTAAATTAAAAGAAGAATTATTATTATGTCAAAATGAGTTGAATAATTGTAAACAAACCATTGCATGTGATAATAAAATCAAAAATGAGTTAAATGATAAAGTTATCACTTTAGAAAAGAAAGCATGCGAAAATATTGTTTGCAAATCATGTGATGTTTTAAATGAGAAACTTGCATGTTTAGATAAAAGAATAGAAGAAAATGACATATGTATAAAATGTGATTTGCTTGAAAATGAAAATATTTATTTAAAAGCTAACTGCGATTTATATGAAAAAGATAATTTATTAGCTAAAGCTTTTCAAAATAGCAATGATAAAATGCTTAAAATGCTAAATATGTCGAATCGCATTAATTGTAGAAAAGGTATAGGTTCAAATACATGTGTTGAAAAATGTAATTGCATGCCTATTAAAAGATGTTATGAACCACCTAAGTTTAATACACGAAAGCCGTATATGCAAAAACCTCCGTATGTACCTAAAATGCATAATGTAAATTATAATACGAGGAAACCGTATGCTCGTATGTATAACGATAATTTTTCTAGACCTAATGCGAATATAAATGCTTCATTTTATGTGTATGATAAATACAATCGCAAAATTAGAATGGTTAGAAAATGGATTCCGAAAGGAATGTTTAATGTTGACAATCCCGGTGGGATGCATTTGTGGTTTTAAACAAATTTTGTGGATTGTATGTTGTCATGTTTTATTTTATGTCGACAACATATTTTAATTTTTTTATTTGCAGTTTATGTTTTATACTAACTGTTAAAAGGACCCATAAGAAAAGGGTACCACGAAATATTTTCTTTGCCTTTTGTAGGTGTTTCCTGGCGAGGATACAATACGTGTTTCCTGACGAGGATATAATACGTGTTTCCTGGCGAGGATATAATACGTGTTTCCTGACGAGGATATAATACGTGTTTCCTGACGAGGATATAATACGTGTTTCCTGACGAGGATATAATACGTGTTTCCTGGCGAGGATACAATACGTGTTTCCTGACGAGGATATAATACGTGTTCCCTGACGAGGTCATAATACGTGGTAATTTTTGCTCACATAAAATTAACCGAAAAATCGAAGCCTTAAGATCCTTTTTTTTGGTGCAAGTGTTTCTTTTAGGTTATTTTGTTTTATGTCTATTATATGCTTTTTTTTATGCATATTTTATTGTCCCTCAAATTTTATAATTTGTTATTAATTTGAGGGGGAGCTTTTTATCTTTTAACCATGAGATTATGCTCTCTCAAATATATGCATATTTTGAGGGGGAGCATCTCTCGAGGGGAAGTATACCGTCTTTCTTGACCCTTTTTGTTTCGACAACCGGGGGAGAGAAACCGCATATGCTCATGCTTAGCGGTTGTGTTTGTCATCATCAAAAAGGGGGAGATTGTTGGTGCAAGTGTACCACATCTCTATATATTTATATATATTTATTTTGATGATTACAAACACACCGTATTATTGTTTATCTAACAATCCAATCCAAGTGTACAGTTCTTGAAGAACACGAAGATTTTATCTGAAGAGTTCAAGACGGAAGTTTTACGTTGTCATTAGTGTTTATAATTTATAATGATAAACACCCTAAAATAATATACCACTTGGATATTTCTAAAAACCCAATTTTAATTAATTAAGGTTTATTGAGAAGATCCAGCAGATTGGTTGCGTCTTGGAGAAGTTACCTATTTCTGACGCCGGCATACCGCGAAGGTTCAGGCGGTATACCGCGGCGGCTTACTGCACCTCTGATTGATTGAAAGGCTTTTTGTCTGGGCGGTATACCGCGGTGTTTAGCCGGTATACCGCGGGTACAGTCTGCACGGTATACCGCGATGTATAGCCGGTATACCGCGGGTACAGTTTCCGTTTGTTTTTGCAGGGTTGACCTTTCTCTTCTGACACGTACTTTATTACTGCACGGTATACCGCGTGCTTTTGGCGGTATACCGCGGATGCATGTATCCGTTGGAAGAGCTGCTATATAATGCATGCGATGGTGGAGAAGAAAATATATACAATACAGATAAAAACCAACAGCCATCTCCTCATCTGATCTCTCCCAACTAATATTCCATACTACATATTATCACTACATATTTATTTTATAAAACGTTTTTATAAAATATCCAAGTGATAAATATTATACAAGAGTGATTACCATTGTGAGTTATACTCCTCTTGTAAGTGTTTGAATAACGGGTGTGTGATCCTGTATATCTCAATTAGCTGAAGCTTGAGAGCCTATTGCTTTCCTTTGTATTTGGTTTGTATTCTACCGTAAAGAATACGTTTATTGGATCGTGTCGGGAAGTGTCTCGGCTAGTGATTTACCAAGTTGTGGTAAATCACTAAATCTCCGTGTCAAGTATCTCTATCCCTTATCTCTTTATATTTCCGCTGTGCATTTAATTATATCTGTTTATATAATTATTGTATATTCATTGCATTTATACTCTGCTTTATTTACTATATTTATCTATCCTGTATTTATACGTATCTGTTGTGTTTTCATATACTCTGTTGTATTTACATTATTAAGATATTTTTATAAAAGAATTTTTGAAAGTAAATTATTTAAATACAACCTCCCCCCCCCCCCCCCCTTAGGTTGTCTAACAATTGGTATCAGAGCGGGGCTTTCAAAAATTATCTGTTTAAATTTTTAAAGTTATATCTTTTATTTAATGGCTCAACAAAATGCTTGGTTTTCTAAATCTCTTCTTATTGATTTCGAAAATTTTGATCTTTGGGCAAATTCTTTTGAACGTTATGTTCGTGGGATAAATCAAAATATTTGGGATATTATTATTAAAGGAGATTTCAAACCCACAAAATTTCAAAACAACAAAGTTGTTGAAAAACCTAGCTCGGAATGGTCCGACGAAGATAAGGATAATTGTTGTTTAAATTATGAAGCCAAAAATTTTCTCTTTTCGGTTCTTACTAACGATGATATTGAGCGTGTTTATCTCTTTGAAACTGCTCGTGATATTTGGGAGAACTTGAACATCACCTATGGTGAAAACTCAAAAGAAAAGAGAGACGAAACCCGAGATCAAAGAAATGAAGAAACTTGTCTCATCGTCGACTGCGAGAAAGAGGTATGTACTTCATACTCAAGTTATTCTAGTTGTAGTGATAACGATGATGATATTGATATGTTAAATGTCTCTTTTCAAAAATTGATTGTTCTCGTAAATAGTTATAAAAATGAGAATGCTAAATTAAAAGAAGAATTATTATTATGTCAAAATGAGTTGAATAATTGTAAACAAACCATTGCATGTGATAATAAAATCAAAAATGAGTTAAATGATAAAGTTATCACTTTAGAAAAGAAAGCATGCGAAAATATTGTTTGCAAATCATGTGATGTTTTAAATGAGAAACTTGCATGTTTAGATAAAAGAATAGAAGAAAATGACATATGTATAAAATGTGATTTGCTTGAAAATGAAAATATTTATTTAAAAGCTAACTGCGATTTATATGAAAAAGATAATTTATTAGCTAAAGCTTTTCAAAATAGCAATGATAAAATGCTTAAAATGCTAAATATGTCGAATCGCATTAATTGTAGAAAAGGTATAGGTTCAAATACATGTGTTGAAAAATGTAATTGCATGCCTATTAAAAGATGTTATGAACCACCTAAGTTTAATACACGAAAGCCGTATATGCAAAAACCTCCGTATGTACCTAAAATGCATAATGTAAATTATAATACGAGGAAACCGTATGCTCGTATGTATAACGATAATTTTTCTAGACCTAATGCGAATATAAATGCTTCATTTTATGTGTATGATAAATACAATCGCAAAATTAGAATGGTTAGAAAATGGATTCCGAAAGGAATGTTTAATGTTGACAATCCCGGTGGGATGCATTTGTGGTTTTAAACAAATTTTGTGGATTGTATGTTGTCATGTTTTATTTTATGTCGACAACATATTTTAATTTTTTTATTTGCAGTTTATGTTTTATACTAACTGTTAAAAGGACCCATAAGAAAAGGGTACCACGAAATATTTTCTTTGCCTTTTGTAGGTGTTTCCTGGCGAGGATACAATACGTGTTTCCTGACGAGGATATAATACGTGTTTCCTGGCGAGGATATAATACGTGTTTCCTGACGAGGATATAATACGTGTTTCTTGACGAGGATATAATACGTGTTTCCTGACGAGGATATAATACGTGTTTCCTGGCGAGGATACAATACGTGTTTCCTGACGAGGATATAATACGTGTTCCCTGACGAGGTCATAATACGTGGTAATTTTTGCTCACATAAAATTAACCGAAAAATCGAAGCCTTAAGATCCTTTTTTTTGGTGCAAGTGTTTCTTTTAGGTTATTTTGTTTTATGTCTATTATATGCTTTTTTTTATGCATATTTTATTGTCCCTCAAATTTTATAATTTGTTATTAATTTGAGGGGGAGCTTTTTATCTTTTAACCATGAGATTATGCTCTCTCAAATATATGCATATTTTGAGGGGGAGCATCTCTCGAGGGGAAGTATACCGTCTTTCTTGACCCTTTTTGTTTCGACAAACGGGGGAGAGAAACCGCATATGCTCATGCTTAGCGGTTGTGTTTGTCATCATCAAAAAGGGGGAGATTGTTGGTGCAAGTGTACCACATCTCTATATATTTATATATATTTATTTTGATGATTACAAACACACCGTATTATTGTTTATCTAACAATCCAATCCAAGTGTACAGTTCTTGAAGAACACGAAGATTTTATCTGAAGAGTTCAAGACGGAAGTTTTACGTTGTCATTAGTGTTTATAATTTATAATGATAAACACCCTAAAATAATATACCACTTGGATATTTCTAAAAACCCAATTTTAATTAATTAAGGTTTATTGAGAAGATCCAGCAGATTGGTTGCGTCTTGGAGAAGTTACCTATTTCTGACGCCGGCATACCGCGAAGGTTCAGGCGGTATACCGCGGCGGCTTACTGCACCTCTGATTGATTGAAAGGCTTTTTGTCTGGGCGGTATACCGCGGTGTTTAGCCGGTATACCGCGGGTACAGTTTGCACGGTATACCGCGATGTATAGCCGGTATACCGCGGGTACAGTTTCCGTTTGTTTTTGCAGGGTTGACCTTTCTCTTCTGACACGTACTTTATTACTGCACGGTATACCGCGTGCTTTTGGCGGTATACCGCGGATGCATGTATCCGTTGGAAGAGCTGCTATATAATGCATGCGATGGTGGAGAAGAAAATATATACAATACAGATAAAAACCAACAGCCATCTCCTCATCTGATCTCTCCCAACTAATATTCCATACTACATATTATCACTACATATTTATTTTATAAAACGTTTTTATAAAATATCCAAGTGATAAATATTATACAAGAGTGATTACCATTGTGAGTTATACTCCTCTTGTAAGTGTTTGAATAACGGGTGTGTGATCCTGTATATCTCAATTAGCTGAAGCTTGAGAGCCTATTGCTTTCCTTTGTATTTGGTTTGTATTCTACCGTAAAGAATACGTTTATTGGATCGTGTCGGGAAGTGTCTCGGCTAGTGATTTACCAAGTTGTGGTAAATCACTAAATCTCCGTGTCAAGTATCTCTATCCCTTATCTCTTTATATTTCCGCTGTGCATTTAATTATATCTGTTTATATAATTATTGTATATTCATTGCATTTATACTCTGCTTTATTTACTATATTTATCTATCCTGTATTTATACGTATCTGTTGTGTTTTCATATACTCTGTTGTATTTACATTATTAAGATATTTTTATAAAAGAATTTTTGAAAGTAAATTATTTAAATACAACCTCCCCCCCCCCCCCCCTAGGTTGTCTAACAGATACATTTAGGTTTTTTAGAAGGAGATCGACTGGAGATTTTGACTGGTCTATGTCTGTCTAATCTAGAAGAAATCCGGTTGGATAATGACGAGGGTCTAGTATTGTTGATTCGTTTACTTCGACACTTAGACGGTAAGTGACCTTTCTTGCCACAATTATAACATTCTTCACTTGTTTTATCAATGGCAACAGATTTAGAGAGAAAAGAGGATTTTTTTTGCCAAAGCTTGATCTGGTAGAAGAGTGCCGTTGTTTGTTTATGGGATTTCCAACCATCATAGCTATAGTGTCGGAGAGTTGATGTAACACCCAGATTCTCTGGCATGTTCTTAAGTTACATTTGAAATTAAACTTTTATCTTAGATTTTGATTTCTGAGTTGAGAACTTTGGTATGGATGCTAGTAAGACTCGTGAGGTACCTTTTCCCAATTTCTAAAGCTCAGTGAGTTTGGAAGTCGTTTGGAGCTCGATACATAGCCAACGACCATGCCTACGACTGCGACACATTATCACTATCGCACGGGAAAGGTCGTGAGGCGTACCATGAGGTGGTGTTGGTCGGCGACTATGCCCACGACTCTGACACCAGGTCACTACCGCGTGGCATTGTCGCGGAAGGTGTACCGTATGAGGAGGACGCGGGCGACTATGTCAAGGGCATAGTCGCACTACAATGTCGCGGTCGGGCATAACTAGGGTATTTATTGGTGCAGCTCATTTTTTTTACCACATTACTGATTTGATCAACTTAGAGCTGCGATTTTCTCTCCAAGAACTGGGTAAGTTCCACCCCAACCTTCCCTTTCCATTAACTTCCTTCATCTACTCAATCTCTTGATGATTTATGGACATTTCTAGGTCTTAAGCATTTATTGTAGAGGATTCAAGTTTCCTCAAGATTCAAGCCTCATCTCTTCATCACTAGAGTTCTTGGATTTTAGGGTTTCAAGCGATAAACCTTTAAGGTGAGTTCATCCACATTTTAAACTTCATACATGTTAAAACCTTTGTATTTTAACCTTCTAAACATCTCCCCACTTAAAATTTCTTGATTAGATGAACTTTTAACCTAAAACATGTTTTTAGAGATGTTAGGGTTTTGTTTGGATGAAAATGGTTGTAAAGAGGAATAAATTGTGTTTAAGAGTTTATTTGTGGGTTTTATACGTTTGGGTTACATATTCGTCACAAGAAATGAGTTTGGGAATTCTTGTTCAAAATCTAGGGCTTTGAAATACTTAATGCTTTTGATGAGATAATTATGGATATTGGTTTCACATGTTGAAATAATGTTAAAACGATATTTTGGGAATTATGGGATTTTATGGCTATTTATTGAATTTTAAGGTCAAGGTATTATGATGGGAAAATTTACCTATCGATATGTATTGGTACAAAACTTGCCTAACATATTTGGGGATAGTGATTTTTACACTGTGAATTTGTTGTTTTACATGGTTTTAGTGTAATGGATCCATAGGCACTTAAGTCTTATGTTCAATGTTGGGACAATAGTTTCCCTCCTTGTAGCACAGAATAGGCATCGGGTCTCATGGTAAGTAAGATATGGACCCGTATGGTCGGACATTGTCCCATGAGGAGTAAGGTGTAATTCCAACATGCTTGTTTGTTTTCTTGGATTTGGATATCTCAATGTATAGACCTAAAAGGGTTGAAATTGGGTATCCACAAGCAATAGACTTTAGAGGAGTTGAGCTTGATATCCATTTGTTTATGTTGTATGTGTTTGATTTTACTAATATGTCATGTGACTTACTTTTGTGTTTCGTCACTGATTATGGTAAACAGGTCTCCCATGTCAACGCATGAGATGTTGTGTAAATGTTGGTTTTCTACCCAAGGTTTATATTATGGGTTTTCCGCATTACATTCTAATGGGTCACCAAAGATTTGAAATTGACTCACCGATGTTTCTCCTAAATCTTACTTAGAATATTTTAGAATGATTCTTTACAATGACTTGTACAAAATAGCAAATGTTCGGTGAAGTTGAAGATCAACCGAAACCAAGCTTGAAGATATTCTCATTGTGGAAATGAAGAATAACCTTCTCAACAATCAACAAGTCATTATCCACCGATGGTCCTAATACATCGGTGGACATCTCCCACCGACCATCCCTTGGTCGGCCAACTCAAGACCCACCGATGGTTGTGTCACACATCGGTGGACATTTCTCACCGATCTTTCTGATGGTCGGTGATATGCATTGATTATTCAATGCATAAAGTGCCTGTTTATTCTATTTTTAGATAGATTATTTTACTTTATCCCAAACTTTGAGTCATTTTATTCTCTTATTTTCATCTTTCTAAATCATGGAGCTAAGTAAATGATTTTACTTGTTTTTACAACATAAAGTGGCTAACTTGTTCTAAAAACAGGCATTGTTGCTTCTGGATGCTACAGCATTGATGGCTGGAAGATTGGAGCTAGTTCGATGGCATGGAAGAGTAATTTTTGAGAAGAATGCAAGACAAATCCAACTATAACTAGATAGTTACTCTTTAAATCTGGTTCAATTGGGTTGTAATGGAGCAAGTACTAAGTAGTTTCTTTTTGTCTAATGTTAGTACATATAATGTACCTTCATGGTACACTAAAAATATATATTTTTATATTTACCTATGTGCCACACCTCCTTTGCTTAAATAGAGGTGCATGGCATTATTTGTAGTACCCCTTCCACTAGTTCATAACTGGTGGGAAACCTCTTTAAGTTTTATGCAAGTGTTTCTAAGTTCTTCATCTTCTTCTTATTTTAGTTCATATGCATGAGTTGCTGCAACATTGCTGACAACATTGCTGCACTTCTTTCTTGCTTTTAATTACTGCACTTTACATTATTGTCATTTACTTTTAAGTCATTTATATTATGTGTTTCATTTCAGTAATTAACATTTATTGCAATTTAATTTCAAGTATGAGTAGCTAGTTTTTATAGCTTGGGTGTGAGATTAAAGGGTGAAGTTTTAATGATAAAGAAAGGTGGACATTATTTCTCAATAATGATGTTCACAATTTCTTGTTAAGTTTTATAAGGATAAGTTTACTTCATGACGTTTTGATCACTTTGAAAGTGTTAAAGTGCCATGGCATCAGGAATGAGCCATTGATATGCACGTCAATCCGAATGACAAAGGAAGTAAGACTTGGAAGAGCTACTGACAAAGGAATTTGTCGTCTCTGTCTTTTCTGGGTTGATTTTGCCCGATAAGTTGGTCATCGTCATGATGGTAAAAGTGTAGAGTGCGTATCAGGAATTGACCACTTAGAACACGTCAACTTAACAGATATGGGATCAACTTGGAAGAGTGATTTTTAACAAAGTAATTTGTTTATCCATACACTTGGAAGGCATCATTTGCTATTGATAGTCCTGATACAACACCAGGAATGGGTTGATTGAAAGCTAGATCAATAGTATAAATGTTGAAGATCCGGAAGGGCATCCTAAAAAGTAGATGGTGAACTTAAGTGTTGAGAAACCAATGCTGTAGCATTGCCACAACATTGGTCTGTTGGAATTTATATTTAGACTTCACCCCAACATCTTACACCCTTGCTTTCTTTATTAATTGTTCAATATAATATGTGATAAATCCAACAAAAATATTATCTTCGAATTGATCCTTGGAAATCATTTCTTTTATTACACTTTTATTGCGCTTTTACTCCAATCTCTGTGGGAACGATATCTGGTATTTTACCACTTTATTACTTGAAAAGACGATATTAGATCTTGATGTATACTTGCGTTGAGGTTTACTTCAACAAGTCATTATCCACCGATAGTCCTCATACATCGGTGGACATCTCCCACCGACCATCCCTTGGTCGGCCAACTCAAGACCCACCGATGGTTGTGTCACACATCGGTGGACATTTCTCACCGATCTTTCTGATGGTCGGCCAAATGTGAGTCTCACCGATGTGAGCTTTAAATCGGTAGGATCTCAAGTATCTTCAAAGATGTTCTCAATTGAAAACTCCAAGGCATTTAGATCGGTGGAACATCATCAGTGGAACTGCTTTGGAAAATACATCAAGAAGATCATTTATTATGGGACAATATCTATTGCCAGGTAAAAGTGACTATTTGTCATTTTATCCATTATCAGATAACGTCTCAATCAGCATGGGTATTCTTCCTAGTACCAAGGAAAAAGGTGATAAGGACACATCAACTTTTCAGAGGTCAACACCTACAAGCAAATCTCCTGATGACAAGTGTCCTAAGCATTTAATGCTCATCACACTGTAAAAGGAGGAAGAAGCTCCCATGCAAACCACGCTTACTGGAAGATTTTCTCAGTGCAAGAATTCTCCATTTTGCTCAAGAACTTTATAGCTTTGTTCTAAGTGTTCAAGTTGTTTTGTTTTCAGTATACTTTGTGAAAGATTGTTAGAATAGTTTATCTGTTCTTTTCCGCAACCGTCTTTAGATTCTATGTGTAATTCTTGTAGAAAGTTTTTCAATAATAGAATTAAAATTGTAAAAAATTTAAGTATTATATTCAACCCCCCCCCCCCTTCTACAATACTTGTTAAGCCATCTAGGACTAACAAGTGGTATCAGAACAGAAAGTTTAATTCATAAACTTGATCTGCGATGGCTGCCTCTTCCTCTTCAACAAATGAAAACTCTTTTCAAAACAACTTTTCTGAAAATGGCTCCATAGCCAAACCTCCTAAGTTTAACGCTAACAACTTTTCTCTTTGGAAAAGCAGCGTGATGCTCTTCATGGAAGGAGTGGATACTAGATATCCAACCATTCTCAAAGAGGGACCTATTATCCCTAGAGTCTGGGTTCGCTATGAAATGCAGAGGTCTGCATAGGAAACCATTGATAAGGAGGACTCTAGTGACTCCGATGATTCTGATGAGTCTTCTGACAAAGAGAAATCCAAAGCTACTGGTCGTTATATCCTCAAAAACCTAAAGAAATATACTAATGAGGAAAAACGTTTGGTTTCTCTTGATTCTAAGCTCAGGGCAATCATTGCACTCTCGCTTCCTGATGAGGTTTATCACTCTCTGGTAAACTTTGAAACTGCTAAAGAGATGTAGACCACACTGTGTGTACTGTATGAAGGTACAGAGGAAGTGAAGAAGAGCAAAAAGATTGCTCTCATCAGAAAGTATGAGCTCTTTACTCATGAAAAAGGTGAATCTCTTCCTAGCTACTATAATCGATTCAACTCTCTTTTAAATGATCTGAAGTTATTGGGCAGAGTCTATGATAATGAGGAAGTCTTATGCAAGTTCATGGACTGTCTCCCTGAATTTTGGGAGAACATATGCACTTGTATCAAGACTGCCGAGGACATTGAGTACATGTCCTTAACTGTCTTGTATGGAACCCTCTTCAACTTTGAACAAACCAAGATACAAAGGAAATCTTTCATTAAAGAGATAAAGGGCTCTTCTATAGCCCTTGTCAGTGAAAATTCTAAGAAACCTCAAAGTGTTCCTCGAATCACCTATCCTTCATCAGACTCTGACAATGACAGCCAAAACAACTCTACCCACCAATCGGAGGCATATCTAAGTGATGCCGATGATGAAGGTGAAGAAATATCGGTTGAGCAGATGTCTGATGAACTGGCTATGATGGCTGGTTTCAAGAACAAGTCTCGTCCTTCTAACAAATCCAAAACTTTCAGAAAACCCTTCTCTTCCACAAAACCCCCTCGTCTGATAAGACAAATGAGAAATGTTTTAATTGTGGCAAGAAAGGACACTTCGCATTTGAGTGTAGAAGTAAGCGTGTGATAAAGTCTAGGACTTTATCCTCTGACAAGTATGAGAAACCCAAAAACAACTCCTTCAAATCAACCTTTTCCAAGAAATGTACTCAATCTTCTTCCCAAGATCATCAAGAACGTGCTGAGAAGTACAAGGCCAAGTACAAGAAAGAGAAAGAAAGAAATGAGGGTCTTCTCAGAAAAGGAAAGGGCCTCATGGCATAAATCCATGATTGGGATGAAGAAGAAACTTCTGACAGTGACAAAAATTCCCCCAACATGTGTTTCATGGCCATTTCTGAAGATATGGAAGATACTGAAAAGGTTGTCTCTCCAATGGCTCTGGTGTCAACTGGGTGCTCGACATCATACTCTCAGGTACATCCCTTTAATTCTATGACTGACTCTGAAAATATTGAGGCATATGAATCCTTAACTAATGACTTTTATAGTATGAAGGATGCCAAGAAAAGAAAATCTACTCAAGTCAAAAATCTTTCCTCTCAACTTGAAATCTGTGTGTCCAAACTTGAAAAGTTTGAGGAAATCAAGGCTGAGCATGAGGACCTGAAAACCATAAATCACATTATTTCAAAAGAGAAAAACAAGCTCTTTAAGAGATTAAAAAGAGAACAAGAGACCGTTAAAAAATGGACAAGTTCTTCCAAAAATCTTGAGAAAATCTTTCAAGATCAAATCTCTGGTAATAATAAATTTGGTTTAGGTTTTGGAAAAACCATTTTTGAAACCTCTTCTCATGCTCTTGCCTCTACCTCTAGTGTATGGGATGATGCCTCAGAGTCAAGCTCTTGTGACTTGATTTAAATGAAGCTTTAAAATTTGGAATGTTTATAAAAGCTAAAGAATCTTCTTCTGTCCAAACCAATGAGAAACAAGACTCCAATGATGTTTCTAAACCCATTAATGATCTTTTAAAAGATTTAGCCATTGATGAAGTCTCTTCTCCTGATTCTTCAAAATCAATGTTTTTCAAAAGAGACAATACAACCAATCTTTCTTTAAAAAGAAAATCTTCAGACCTTGGAAAAGACCATTTCAAAAACCCTTCAAGAAATCCACCTACCAAATGTGGTCCCACAACCTCTGGTAATGGGATTTTAAGTTTTCCTCCCCTCATCTCTTCTTTTGGTCCTAAAGCTATTCAAGTGGACGTCAAAGGGAAAGGAAAAGAAAAAAATGCAAAAACCTAAAAAGACATTTATCTATAGAAAGTGTTACAACTGTGGTGATACTTTTCATCTTGCAAAGGGTTGTCCAAAGGAAAGAATTGACAGAACCAAACCTAAGGATTCTTCTTCCTCTAACCCCAAAGGACCCACCACCAAATGGGTACCTAGGAACTAATATGTGTGTGCATACAGGTTTTTGAGCACCATCAAATCTGGTATTTGGATAGTGGGTGCTCACGTCACATGACGGGAAACAAATCTCTTCTCATTAACTATGTGTCTGAAAAGGGTCCATATGTAACTTTTGGGGATAATTCTAGAGGATACACCAAAGGGTATGGAACTCTCACCAACGGATCTGTCACCTTCAATAAAGTGGCATTTGTTGAAGGCCTCATGCATAATCTTCTAAGTATCAGCCAACTATGTAACTTAGGATACAAAGTTATCTTTGAACTTTGTATCTGTACTGTTGTTGACAAAAATATGAAAGTGGTTCTCTCAGTGAAAAGAATGGAAAATGTCTATATCATTGATATGGGACAAAATAATAATTCATCCAGTGTATGCTTTGTGTCGGATGACACAGCCAAAAGGAACTGGCTGTGGCATAAACGTCTATCTCATCTTAACTTCAAAACTCTCCACAAAATCTCAAACAAAGAGCTGGTGACTGGGAGGCCAAAGTTAAACTTTGTCAAAGAAAAGTTGTGTGATGCATGTGAAAAAGGGAAGCTCACCAAAACTTCCTTCAAGACCAAACAATGCTCTTCCATCACTCTTCCTCTTCAAATGCTGCACATGGATCTATGTGGACCAGTCAGCACTCCCAGTCTAGGTGGCAAAAGGTACATTCTTGTAATCGTTGATGAATTTACCAGATATACTTGGGTCTCTTTTCTCAGATATAAAAGTGATGCAATTGAAGAAATCATCAACTTTGTCAAGAAAAATGAAGTTCTAAATTGACAACTTGTACGATCGGTGAGAAGTGACAATGGCATTGAATTAAGAAACAGTGCCCTTGAAGACTTCTTCAATGAGAAAGGAATTTCTCAAAATTTCTTAGCTGTCAGGACTCCTCAGCAGAATGGAGTCGTGGAAAGGAAAAACAAAACTCTATGTGAGGCTGCAAGATCAATGTTAAGTGAATCAAACCTTCCCACCTATTTTTGGGCTGAAGCTGTTAATACTGCTTGCTTTACCCAAAATAGGTTGGTGATCTCCAAAAGGCATGATAAGACTCCTTATGAAGTCTTCCATGGCAGAAAACCAAATATAGGTTTTCTTCATGTCTTTGGTTGTGCGTGCTTCATCCTGAATGATCGTGACAATCTTGGGAAATTTGATCCCAAGGCAGATGAAGGAATCTTTGTTGGATACTTGATAACGCCAATTTTTGGCGTTATTTTCGGTCCTTAAACCAATGAGATTGACTTGTGTTCTAGTAAAAAGGTGGAACTTTATGGTTTATCTACTGAAATGTGCAGGTAATCTAAAAGGCGGCAATCATCGAGAAAAGAAGCGGAAAAGAGCCATAAAAGAGTCCAAAAGAGAGCCAAAACGAAGCCAACGGAGGCCCAAGATCCAAGCCTAAGACCCGTGCCCAAACCATGACCCAGATCCGCGAAACGAATCAGATCCGGACACCTCAGCAAAACCGCGCGGTTTGTCCCGCGGTTTGCAAGTGGCGGGACAAACCACGTAAGTCTCTGTTTGGTTGCTATACTTGGTGTTTTTGCGATTTTAGGTCATTACTTCTCACACGACGACGGGAGACGACTTTGGGGCGATTTTCAGAGGTTTTTCACACACTTTGGAGCCACGATAGAGGATCGATTGAGGAGGAGTTCACGAAGATAATCGGATTAGAGCCGAGAGAAGGGAGTCCACCATTACATTTATCACATCTACGATCATTATGTTTGCACACATGATTTCTCTTCCTTTTCTTATGTTTTTATCCACCACCAACATGAACTAATCTTTAGATGTTGGGGGTTGGAATGAATTTGGTTTAAGCTTATAAACATGTGATTTGAACCTTTTATCAGTTTTTCTTAATTTAATGAAGCATGTGATTTGAGTTTTTAATGCCTTTGTGAGTTTGGCCAACTTTAAATTGTTTTGTTTGTTTCCAATTAAGTTCGAGAGAATTAATTGTAACTAGAACTAGAAATTGCATGCCTAAGGTGAGAAATTGGATAGAGATATACCAAGTAAGCCTTAGTCCCGTTAAATCTTGCTTTTAATGTGTTTTGAATTTCATGAGTTGAGATCGAGAGATAAAACTTGTGTTTTCGAAATAAAACCCGTTGTTGCTTGAGAGAGAACAACGGTGATTTTTAGAGATTGGGTATTCATTATACGGAATAACTGGTAATTGTTTTGAGTCAATTGTTTGTACGTGAAAACCTTAGGATTTCCAACGCTCAACTGTTTTCTCTATCAAAGTTTTCTAAGTTGTTTACTGTCCCGTTTGTGATCTGTTTTCTTGCAATCAATTAATTCATACCAACAACTTAATTTGCGACCGTTCAGTTAATAGAACTTATAGTCATTGTGATACTTAGTTCCTAGTTCCATGTGTTCGATACTCGTACTTTTGTACTATTACTTGACTTCGACCCGTACACTTGCGGTTAGATTTAGGGGGGTGTGAACCCGCCTATCAATACTCCTTATCCTTCAAAGCATATCGTGTGTATAATCTCAGGAGAAAATGCATTGATGAGTCCATTCATGTAAAATTTGATGACCTAAGATTATCATCTCTCTCAAATGATGATGATGAATTACATAGGTGGATTTCATCATGCATAGGTGATGCTCCTATATCTAATCCCATCGATGCATCTTCCATTTCCTTCACTCCCTCAAATCCTTCCTCTTCAAATAACCAAGTTGGGTCACCTTCCATAGTGCCCGACACTTCACCCACCGAAATTGACCCATCTGCCACCGAAATTCAGCCTCCCACCGATCCTCATCATTCCACCGAAATTCCTGACCACACTCCTGTACATCAAAATCTTCCATCAACCTCCACACAAAATATTCCACCATCTTTACCTCCTACCACAAAATGGACCAAAGATCACCCCATAGATCAAATCATTGGTGATCAACAAGCTGGAGTCCAAACACGAAGAGGAGTTGGAAACATTTGTCTCTATGTGAACTTTCTCTCTCTCATTGAGCCTAAGAAGATTGAGGAAGCTCTAGCAGATCCCTGTTGGATCACTGCCATGCAAGAGGAAATTTCTTAGTTTGAAAGAAACAAGGTATGGAGATTGGTTCCCAGACCTCCAAAGAAGAAAATCATTGGAACCAAGTGGGTCTTCAGAAACAAGATGGATGAAGAAGGTACAATTGTCAGAAACAAGGCCAGACTGGTGGCTCAAGGATACAGACAGGAAGAAGGCATTGACTATGATGAAACATTTGCCCCTGTTGCAAGACTTGAAGCCATAAGAATCTTTCTGGCTCATGCTGCCTACTGAAACTTCAGGGTCTTTTAGATGGATGTCAAAAGTGCTTTCCTTAATGGGAAACTTGCAGAGGAAGTCTATGTGAAACAACCACCTGTTTTTGAAGACCCAACTCATCCAGACTATGTGTACATATTAGACAAGGCTCTCTATGGTCTCAAGCAAGCTCCACGTGCTTGGTATGACACTCTTGCTGATTTTCTTCTAAAGAATGGATACTCCAGAGGTAAAATTGACACCACTCTCTTTATGAAGAAGACCTCAAGTAATCTCATTCTTGTTCAAATTTATGTAGATGGCATCATCTTTGGTGCCACTGATGAATCACTGTGTGATGAATTTGTTTCTCTCATGATGAGTCAATATGAGATGAGCATGATGGGGGAACTTACATTTTTTCTGGGCCTTCAGGTCAAACAAACTTCAGAAGGGATTTTCATAAATCAAAGTAAATACATTCGTGACCTTCTGAAGAAATTTAACTTCTTGGATAGCTCTCCTATGAAAACTCCCATGGCACCACCCTTGAAAACTCATGCTGATCCGGATGGTAAATCTGTTGATGTAACGAATTATCGAGGTATGATTGGTTCTCTTCTTTATTTAACTGCTAGCAGACCGGATATTATGTTTGCTACCTGTCTATGTGCCCGTTATCAAGCCAACCCAAAAGAATCTCATTTGGCCTCTGTAAAACGGATTTTCCGGTATCTAAAAGGTACCTTGCATCTGGGTCTTTGGTATCCCAAAGACTCAGGTTTTGAGCTAATTGGGTATTCAGATTCAGATTATGCAGGTTCCAAAATTGACAGTAAGAGTACCACAAGCAGCTACCAACTTCCTGGTGGCAAATTAGTCAGCTGGTCCAGCAAGAAACAAAACTCTGTATCAACCTCTACTGCTGAGGCTGAATATGTTGCAGCTGGAAGTTGCTGTGCTCAGATCCTGTGGATGAAAAATCAACTCAGGGACTATGCTCAAGTCTACTCCAAAGTCCCCATTCTTTGTGATAATTCAAGTGCAATAGCTATTGCAAATAATCCAGTTCTTCATTCCAGATCCAAGCACATAGATATCGGATATCACTTCATCAGAGATCACATTTCCAAAGGTGACATTGAGCTGCATTTTATTCCAACTGATCTTCAGCTTGCAGACTTGTTCACCAAACCCTTAAATGAAGTCAGGTTCAACTTTCTGATCAGTCTACTTAGAATGCTATATCTTGATGTATGATTTTATGTAAAAAAAATTGTATTTTGGTCGGTAGTTCATCTCACCGATGCTGGAACCCAATCGGTGGACTTTATTAACTCTCCGAGTCATTCCACCGATCCCACTCCTCCGATACTTCTCCACCGATCTTCATCACGTTCACCGAAACCCTTGAATTGGTGGATTTTCTTCACCGAAACCGATAGTACCTCATCGGTAGTATCTCCTCTCTGAAGCCTTGAATCGGTGGTTTTTCTCCCATACCACCGAAATTCGACCTCACCGATCAATGACCTCACCGATTACTCAAAATCGGTGACTTCATCTACTTACCGACTTCTTCCCACCATCGGTAAAATTCACCACCATCGGTTAACCCTTTTCACACCGATACCTTTGCACATCGGTGTGCATATCTCACCGATATCCTTCCTCATCGGTGAACCTTACCGATTCTCACATCGGTGGTATCTGTCCACCGAACCTTTCTGTAATTCTTATCCAACACGTTTCCCCATGATTACCTCATCCTATTACCCTATGTGTCAGAAACCCTTGACCCTTCCCATTCCTTATGACCACATCTTTCAAATCTTCATCATTACTACTTAACCTTATTTTATATTTGGGTTAATTCTTGACCCTTCGATTTCCACCCTTAACCATTGCCGCCCAATCATCTTTTCAAATTCTAACCCTATAAATACCCACCTTCTTCTCACTTCCTCATTTTTCGCATACCTGCAAACTACTCTCGATCATATTCTCTTTCTCAAACACCAACCTGCAACTTGTCTTCAACAATGGCATCCTCTACCACGTCAAAGGCTACCAAAACCACGAAAGTGGTCAAGGAATCTCCTACATGCTTCGAAGACCTCAAGTTCAATCCTTGCAATCATGTTGCAAGGTTTGAATCTGATCCCGCTCATCCCGAATTCTCTACCATTACTAAGTTCCTAACCCGTTCTCCTCTTCTTCATGCTTTCACTTGCAACCCTAAAATGAGCAAAATGCTCATTGGCAACTTCTAGCTTACTGCTGTGTATGACCCCTCCAACGAAGCAGTTCGTGTTTCTATCCTTACTGATGAAGAACGCGATCATGATCTCACATTTGGAGTGGATGATGTTCGTTGTGCCTTGAAGATTACGACATTTTCCAACTATGAAGACATGCACCTCACCACGGCCCATGCATAGGTAGTAAATGCTCTTGGATACATTCACCAAACTGATGACAAACCCTCCAAATCTTCAAAAGGACCAGGTACTCTTGTAAGAGGTAAAATGTGAGGTATCTGGAATTTTTTCTTTGCCCACGTGATCTATTGTCTGTCTAGAAAAACTAGTGGCCATGACCAATCTGCTTCCTACATCACCTCTCTTGCTCATGCTCTCATCTTCCAAAGAAAGATCGATTTCGTGCAATACTTCTTTACAGAACTGGTCGAAGTTATCAAGCACCCAAAACGATGCCAACTTGCCTACCCCCGGTTTATCTCCATGATAGTTCAACATAAACTCGGTGTCGCCTTGGACGCCGATCGAAAGGCCAAAACTCCCCGATTCAAATATGATTGGTCTTCTCCAATTGTCGGCCAAAAGACACTTGATGTCGGCCCTCTTGCCACCGATGAGCCTCTTCGACCAGGTATGGTTTCTTTCGCTCACTCTCCCGATCTCCACTGGGGAGACGTGGAAATTCCCGGGTTTAGACACCCGGAAATTCCTGTTGACCCCCCAGCTGTAGTGCCCCATCTCCCCGTCCCCGAGTGAAGTCGGGCGGTGCAAAAAAAACAATCTTGGGCCACCGACACCTCCGTGTTCGCTTCCGAGACTATGCCTCCGAAAGATCCTTCAGAGGCTACCCATGTCTCAACCCCTTCTCACAAGCGGAGGCACTCCAAAACCCCTCTGAGATCTCCTCTAAAGAGGTCTCGGACACCTTCGGCCGCACCCCTTAGGCCAGCTACCGATTCTCCAAAATCAGTGGCTGAAGTTGTCCCTTCAAGGCCAAAGAAATCTGCAAAACCCCAAACCGGCTCCTCCATTGCCTCTCAAAAGGCTTCGGTTGAATTTCAGGAGAACCCTACTATTACCACATCACCCGCTTCTTTGGGTGGTGGTGATGACTTCGGGGTCTCTCCCCTCGAAGGCATCGAATTTACACTACACAGCCTATCACCCGATCTAGAGATCGATGATGCACCACTGATTGATGATTCGGCTTCTCCGAACCAAGCATTTTTTGATTTTCTATTGGAGGATATTGGCTCCCCCCGACATCGTTCCACCGATGAAATCATGGAGATTGATTCCACTCCCTCCCCGACAAAGCAGTCCTCACCACCGACTCATCCATCCCCGACACACGTTTCACCGAAGCTACCCACCCCCCGACCCTCACCTTCACCGAAAGGCTCCCCCCACCGAAAGCCTTCTCCCACCGATGTCCATGATGATTCCTCATCCTCTGAGGATAGTTCTTCCCCTTCCAACTCACCTCCACCACCACCGAGGATGTTGTTCCCCAATCCCCTATCTGATAAACCCTCCTCATCAACTCACCCCGAGGAACGTTCACTCCCCCATACACCCTTATAGCCGAATGCTCCCCGGTTTCATCTTCCTTCTATACATACCTCTCCCTCTACCAATATCCGACTTCCAAGTGATCTTATCTCAGAAGTTCAGGAGAGTGCCCGACAGTGTCGGTTGGTGGGCACTCAGTTTGAATCCTTCAAACAAGCCACTATTACCATGATTGCTCAGACAAGTGACAGAGTCTCAGTTTTGGAAAATCGGCAACCTCAACTTTTGGAGTCCACTCTTCAGAATATGCTTCGACCTCTCACCGACAGTATGGTCTCTCTTGCACAGAAGGTAGAAAATCTAAACACCTCCCACAATAATTTGGCCATGTTGGTGGCCTCCATCAAAGCCTCTACCGATTTCAGAGACTATGAACTTGGCCGACTCATTAATCGAGAAACTCGGCATCAAGACCTTCGCTCCTCTCTCACCGAATCACTTCAGCGGCTTCATCGGAAAGTTGACTCCCTCAACAACAACCTCGATTGGGATTTCGATTTGGGAGACTTTGCCTTTGACAATTCTGACCGGGGAAGGCTTCAGTACATTCATGCCTTGGTAGACCGTATGCTTACACACTTGGGTTTGGATTCTGCGGTTGTTGCTGAGGGGGAGAAAAGCCTCCCAAAGTCCCCGAAAAGGCCTTCTGTTAGGCATCTTGGCAGCAACAGGCCTCCATCAGACCCCACCGACAAATCCTCCATCTGATTCTTCAAACCGAAACTCTTCACATCGGTGGTCACCGCAGATGTACCGACACCGACTCCTACACCGATATCATCATCTACACCGACCAAACAATCATCGGGGGAAATTCCATCGGCAGAAATCACCTCACCGATCCTATCTCCATCTGTGGAGAAAACCAAGGCATCTTCTGAAGGGGAGCAAAACATTTTATCCATTGTTCCAAAGGATAAAGGGAAGAAGATTTTGTCTGCCGGAGATGAGAAAAAGGAGGAAAAGAAAAAGAAAGAATTGGTCAAGTATGGGGCTAGACCTGCCGATGCCCAAAATTTAAAGCTTAAACCTCCCACTCCTGGAACCACCACCGATCTAGGTCTATCTTCCCAAGAAATTGAGAAGGCTAGACTTGCTCAAAAAGCCTTGGATGATTCTAAGGCACTATCTCTGAAAGTTGCCAAAGAGGAGGCAATCAAAGCAAAGTCCACCGATCCCATTCTTGCCCAAAAATCTGAGCTGGGCACAATTGAAGAAGAAAAGGAAGAAGAAGTGAAGTGGTACAAAAAGACCATGCACCACCGAACCAATAGGTCTCCGATCACGGGTGTCAAGATTGCCACCTCTAAGCAAAACCCCACCGACATCAGGCTCATAGTTGAAAGGGAAGATGGACTCTCAAGGAGTATTAGAGATTATAACCTCAGGCAATTTGGCCTCTCCAAATGGTTTGAACTCTCTAGGCTCTTGGTGAAATGTTCAAATCCCAATAAGGACATTTTCATCAAATACATCGATGGGCTGATGAATAAGATGAAGGAAATAAAGAAGAAACACAACATCGTGCTCTCCACCGACGAACGAGCTTCTCTTCAATCCCTTAAAGAAGATGTTTGACTTCCCAATACCAAATCTCAATCGGTGAAAGACAAGGATTTTAAGGAAACGGCCGCAAAAGGAAGAACCCCCTATGTGGAAAATCTCAACCTATCCAAACCGACCTCCATTGCTTATCCATCTACCACTTTGTGCATCGCACCGATTCCTGGCCTCTTCTTCTACGATGCTCTTGGCCACCGACGATTCTTCAGGTTCTCCCAGATCCATCTCGCTGACATCATCTTTCTTCATGGCATCTCCAATCTCATGCCACATATCCCCGAAGCACAGATCTACTATCAGAACATCACCAACGAGATCAAACGCCGTCTTCACAAACCAAAGAAATGATCTAGGTGTTTTTCTCCTTTTAAGTACTTTTCATCTATTTGAATTTCTATGTTGCACATATTTATTTTACATGTAAATATTGGTTATATTGTACAAACTCATAAAAGCAAAATAGATCAAAAAGAACAAAAAAATGGTCTATGTGAAAAGAACCCAAAAAGAGTAAAAAGAGTCAAAATGCATTTTATTCCCAGATACTCTTTAATATTCTTAGTATAGAGCTCAAATTCAAATAGGGGGAGATTGTTGGGTCACCAAAGATTTGAAATTGACTCACCGATGTTTCTCCTAAATCTTACTTAGAATATTTTAGAATGATTCTTTACAATGACTTGTACAAAATAGCAAATGTTCGGTGAAGTCGAAGATCAACCGAAACCAAGCTTGAAGATATTCTCATTGTGGAAATGAAGAATAACCTTCTCAACAATCAACAAGTCATTATCCACCGATAGTCCTCATACATCGGTGGACATCTCCCACCGACCATCCCTTGGTCGGCCAACTCAAGACCCATCGATGGTTGTGTCACACATCGGTGGACATTTCTCATCGATCTTTCTGATGGTCGGCCAAATGTGAGTCTCACCGATGTGAGCTTTAAATCGATGGGATCTCAAGTATCTTCACAGATGTTCTCAATTGCAAACTCCAAGGCATTTAGATCGGTGAAACATCATCGGTGGAACTACTTTGGAAAATACATCAAGAAGATCATTTATTATGGGACAATATCTATTGCCAGGTAAAAGTGACTATTTGTCGTTTTATCTATTATCAGATAACGTCTCAATCAGCATGGGTATTCTTCCTAGTACCAAGGAAAAAGGTGATAAGGACACATCAACTTTTCAGAGGTCAACACCTACAAGCAAATCTCCTGATGACAAGTGTCCTAAGCATTTAATGCTCATCACACTATAAAAGGAGGAAGAAGCTCCCATGCAAACCACGCTTACTGGAAGATTTTCTCAGTGCAAGAATTCTCCATTTTGCTCAAGAACTTTATAGCTTTGTTCTAAGTGTTCAAGTTGTTTTGTTTTCAGTATACTTTGTGAAAGATTGTTAGAATAGTTTATCTGTTCTTTTCCGCAACAGTCTTTAGATTATATGTGTAATTCTTGTTGAAAGTTTTTCAATAATAGAATTAAAATTGTGAAAATTTTAAGTATTGTATTCAACCCCCCCCCCCCCCCCTTCTACAATACTTGTTAAGCCATCTGGGACTAACACATTCCAAAGATTTTATTTCTTTTATTATCAAATATAATTGTTTGTTCTCATAGGCTTTAGCCTAACACTTTTTCTTAAAATGACATGTATATCGGGTTTGAGCGAAGAGTCGAGAAGGGTAAATAACATTTTTGGTGAAACAATTAGAGGCATACACTTTTGGTTAAAACGACATTCTTTTGGAAGTGTGATATCAACACCCGTCTATAATCTAAGCCGTTGTAGTTAAGATTAGTATGTTGTTGAGTTGTATCTCCTTGTTGACTCGTTATAAAAATGACATACTATTTCACCTATTTGGGTGATTTATTTATGTTAATTATGTTATTTTCTACAAATATTCAGGTTTAAGTTTACCCCAATTTTTAGGGTGTTACAGTTGATTAACAACTGATTATTCACCTTCATCACCGACTACTATGCTTCTGATGGTCGGTTGGACTCCTCTGGGATTTCTTGTTTTGATTTCAGAAGAGGGATAGGTAGTTCTAGGTACACACACAGATTTCCTAGAGGAGTCTCCCGCAGGAGCTACTGTCAAACTCTTAATTTCTTTAATGACATACTTTCTTTGAACTTTTGGCTGCTCATAGTTATGTAGAGTTCCATAAAGAATAGTAAGAGGAATATGATCAAGGTCCGTGGTTGTTTTAGTGCATGTTCAGATGTTTTCCCAAAGGTCAGAAAGACATTCCATGAACTTGCACAAAATTTCCTCATTGTAATACATACAACCCAACAGTTTAAGTTCGATGAGAAGACTATTGAAATGGTTGTAGTAGTCAGGAAGAGATTATTTTTTTTCATGAGAAAATAGATCATACTTTTTTACAAGAGCAAACTTTTTGCTCTTTTTAACTTTATTCATTCCTTCATACAAGACACAAGGAGCAGACCACATTTCATTAGTCTTAGAAAGATTGACAAGAGAGAAGATTGACAAAAGAGTGAAAGACCTTATCAGAAAGAGAGACAACAATGATAGCCCTGAATTTAGGGAGACAAGACGCTTATCTTCATCAGTGTATTATTTTGGGATTTTCACTAGGTACCTCCCAGTTGCTTCAGATATTTTCTCATCTGAAGATTCATTGGAGCCATCTTCTTCATTGTTTTTTTGGTTCCATGGCGAGTCTAGATTCTGGGAATGATGGGTCCTTTTATTTAGGATGGTGGGATATTTGTTGTCCACACCTTCCAAGAAAAACATCATACGACTTTTCCACAAAGCAAGTTGCTAGTGTTGAACTTGGTGGTTTGGGTATAGAGTCATTATCATATCAGCTAGCGAAGGGGTTTTGCAAAGAAGAGTCACGAGTCGCAGATGCGGATGATGCCATTACAGATCAAGTTTATTGGATTAAATTGGCCTGCTTTGATACCACTTGTTAGTCCGAAAGGTAATGGCAAAACTACCAAGTAATTGTAGAAGGGGGGGGGTGAATACAATTGCTTAGATTTTCATTTAATTTTAATTCTTATTGATTTTTAAATCAAGAATTACACGAAGAAAAACAAGTCTGGATGTGGAAAAGAAAAGATTTGAAATCTATTCTAAACAATCTTTACTTAGAAAATCAAGAACACAACTAACACTTAGAAAAGCTATGTTGTTTGGAGAGCTGCCAATTTTGCTTGTTCACGTAGAGAATTCTCAGGAAGTGTAACCTTGCATGGGAGGGGAGTTCTGCCTTAGATACTATCATGTGCATTAAATGTATGAGGAGTCTTGTCTCTTAGGGATAAGATGCTCAACGTTGACATCAAAAGGATTGGCACCTCTTTTTCATTGTACAAGAGAAAAGGACTTGTCGCTGGGGCGTGTATCCGATATCTTTTGAGGGATCACATCAAAAGCACAATAGGACAAACATGTTACTTCAGGTTCCTCAGAGAATGTCCTTATCAAGTACACGGTTGGTGAGATTTGGTCAGAAAACTCTTACAGGAGAATCAAACAGTTCTGTCAAAAAACAGAAGACTGCCCTATTTGATGTAGATCGGTAGCAGGAAGCTTAGTGTGGATTCAGATAGTGCATCTTTTGATCCACATCGGCATATTCATTTTCTCTTTATATCGGTTAGTCTTCAATTCACCGAACAAGTTAAGTAACTAAACTCTTACAAAAGAACTATTAGATATTAAAAAGGGAAATTAATTAAAATGCCAAAAGTCCAACTTCGAGTTACCAAAATGCCACAAATCTCTCCCATTTTACAAAAATGCCCCAAAAAAAAGCGATGGAGCCCGCAATCGCGGGCCCCAGGCCACGTGTCACCAAACTTTGCCCGGGTTGGTCCCTCAAGAATGCCCGCGGTCCAGATTTCCCCCCTCAAGAATGCCCGTGTTGGCAGTTTTGGTCCCTGCCCGCGTTTGACTCCCTTTGACCCCCGCGATCGTGGTCTGACGTGGCACGAACTTTGGCCAAAAAGTGCCCCGCGGAGCCCCTCAACTTTGGCCGCGGTGCACATTTGGCCCCTGCCCGCGATCGCAGCCCGCGATGGACCAAATTTTACAGTTTTGGTCCCTGGAAATTTACATTTTTGGTCCCTAAAAATTTACACTTTCAGCCCTGTACTTAAACGAATTTTGCATGCTTTTACTGTTTTTTTTCCACAATTATTGTATTTTGAAGACCGATTTGTGGTTGAAATTCATTTGCATGTTTGAATCAATGTTAAATCAGTGTTTTTGGAATACCAGTTTGTGGATGAAATGAGAGATTGATTGTCATCAATGTTGGTTGTTTCATTGATAAATAGATGTAAAATGCAAGCCATAATCCACACACCGATTTCATACTTCTTTCTGCAATATTTTGTGTTTGAGATACTACTGAAAAAATGAGTTCATCTGTTGCAAAAGCTAAGCTATATTTCTGTTTTGATGGTGAATGGGAGCAAGATAACAATGAGTGGAATTTTGCTTATAAATCTAAGCATGGTGTAAAATTGCCAGTAAACTATACTTATCAGAAATTTCTTGCATACGCCATGCAAAAATGTGGAATCAACTCTTCTGCTGTTTGCAAGTTAGTGTTTAAAAATGGCGATGGGTCATTTGTGGATTTATCCAACGATGGGGATATCTCTACTTTTTTGCACTTTGCAGTCGATTCAGAAAGGCCCCCATTACTTTTTGTGTATCCCGGCGTATCCGACGGTGACGACGACGGTGACGACGACGAAGACCTCCAAATAGAGCAGCCTGATTCTCAACAACAACAACCACCACAACCACACGAAGGGCGTACTGCTGGAGTTGCTGATGACGAAACCCACGTTTTCAGAACGGGTAATTCTGAAATAGACAGATCAGACACCGATAATGATGATCACGAAGAATATACCCCTATTAGAAAATCATGTAGTCAGATAAATGACTTTTTTGATATGCCCCCTATTCTTCGAGACTCCCATACCTAGACACAAACCTACGAACCTACACCTTATATTCGCGGTGAAAGGTTAAAAGCAGGTCAGATATTCGATTCGAAGGATCTCTTGGCAAGTCAGATCGGACTCAAGTTCTTGGAAGAGGGTTTCCAAAGTCACGCACGGAAATCTGACAAAAGCAGATACGTAGTTGAATGTGCTAGAGAAAAGTGTGAGTGAAGGTTGTACGCGATTCACACGGGTCCCAAAGGAGGGGCGATAATGATTAAAAAGTTGCACGACGTACACACTTGTACGAGGACGCAACTTAATCCCCACCACAAACAAGCCGGCAAAAAGACTTTGGGTGCGATGCTGAAAAATAAATTTCTTGATGTTAGCAGGTCATTGCGTCCAAAGGACATCGTCCACGATGTTCACCGGCAGTTCGGCGTCATGATTGATTACCACCAAGCTTGGCGTGCGCGATGCCATGCACTGTTTATGGTGAGAGGCACGTTCGAGGAGTCGTATGAACGACTCCCGACATATTTATATAATTTGCAGTTGCAGAACCCTGGTACTGTCACGCAGCTACGGACCGATTCACGTCGACGGTTTGAGATGTACTTCGTGGCCCTTGGACCCGCGGTACGTATTTTAACACGTCATATGTTTACACATTATAAACTATAACATTTACAAAGGAAAACCACCTATGTTTTTGCAGATCCACACATTTGTGGCAAATCTACGTCGTGTCCTGATAATAGACGCAGCCCATTTAAAGGGCCGTTACTTGGGTATGATGTTCCTGGCGGTTGCCATGGACGGGGATAACTCCATCGTTCCAGTAGCTTTTGGCGTAGGCAAGTCTGAAACCGGGGACGAGTGGACTTGGTTTATGTCCATGTTGAGACAAGCTATCGGATACCCGCAAGGGTTGGTGTTTATGTCTGACAGGGCTCCTTCCATAAGCGCCGCAATCTCTGCCATGTACCCAAACGCCCCTTACGCCATATGCTGTCAACATTTGGAGATGAACGCCAAATCCAAGGACAAACGTATTACCACCTACAAGGATGTCTATTGGGCGGCATGCAGAGCATATACAGATCGGGAGTTTAACAAGTACATGAATATGCTACGATATAGTGCCAACGAAACAGCCAAAGTCTTTGACGAAGCTGGACCAGAGAGGTGGTCCGCGACCCATTTTCCTGGACAACGGTATGACATTCTGACCTCGAATAGTGCAGAGTCTGTGAATGCACTCTCCCGTTTTGCGCGTAGATGTCCGATTGTTAATCTTATGGACTACTTTCGGGCCTTTCAACAAGAGTGGTACCAAATTCGACGCCTAAAAGGAGCTGAGATACAAAATGCACTCACACCAACGGCGGAGAATATCGTTCAGTACAGGGCGCGTCGTGCGGCGACATGGCCGGTAAGAGCAATCGGGTATGGGAAGTACGAGGTGCATGATGACTATATTCACGCGATTGTGAATATGGAAGACCACCTTTGTTCGTGTCGCGAATGGGATAAATCTGGGTTACCGTGCGGCCATGCCATCGCTGCAGCAACATATATGGGTCGTACAGATTGCAGCGACTTGGCTGTACCTTTCTTCACGTCCGAATATTACCAGAAAACATACGTGGAGGTAATAAACCCAACTGGACCCCCTGCAGCATGGGTGTATCCACCCGACCCGCTTCCACCATGCTATCCACCTTTAATGGATAAGAACAGGGTCGGGAGACTGAGAAAGAACGACCGACGTCCATCACGTGGTGAAAGTTCGATACAACGAAGATGTACTCGGTGCCAATGCGTAGGACACACTCGTGGAGAGTGTCCAAATCCCGCCCCTTCAACCGTGCCAAGGAGACATTCAGTCAGTCACACCCCGGGCCCGTCACAACTTGAACCATATGGAACAAACACATATGATAATGTTGATCTAAACGCTGATTTGTAAATGATATATATATATATATATATATTCATATTATATATATACACACATACATATGCTTCTAAATGAACATTGATAACACAGCTAGTTTGAGTAATTGGATGAAATTAACAAAAACCAAATGAAGTAAACACTAAGTCAATCACAATACTTTAACTGTAACGTCCCAAAAATTACAAGGAATTTAAATTTTCAAAAATAATGCATTTCACTATAATCAAACCACAAGTTAACAAATCCCATTATAATAAAAATAAACGTCGTTGGTTTAAACCGTCAACAAAGTTTAAGCAGCGGAAAAGTTATATAATTAAATCCCCATTTAATAAAAATTTAACTTAAACAGTCTTCGCCTTGCGCCCGTGTGTACCGTCATGCCCGACTGCTGCTCGCACCTGAAATCATGAGATATTGGGAAGGGGTAAGCACGAAGCTTAGTGAATTCAAAGTGACGCCCCAACCCAAAACCACGACTACTAAAATATAGAATACATTTTCCAGCTTTCACTCTAAAAACACAGGTCTGCTCGGGACCTGTTTAACCCCCCTTATAAACTGATAAATCCAGAAATATTTTTCCATAATCACAAAGTCCCATGTCTTAGGGTTCCAGGGACATATCGCACGCGTTCTAACGATTTTTCTACAATTTAATATGAATTTTCTCCGAACGACTATCAAAGCTGGAAGTTTCGGAACAGATTGTAAAAACAGCCAATTTAGACCTAGATATAGGCTTAATCAGATTTCCAGTAAAACACGAAAAACCTTCCCAACTCGATTTGTAAACTATGGGCACTGATTTCACCTCAAACCGAGTTACGAGGAAAAAGTTATGATCTTAACAAAACAGGGGCAGACTAAGAAAACCTCACATGAAATCATAAGATGGTTTTTGGGGTTAGCACTAGCGGTTTAGGGTTTAGGCCACGGCGGTATTAGGGTTTAGGCCACGGGCACCGCCCACTGCCACCTCCGGCAGTGGGGCACCCGCACACACCCATCTCGGCCACTCCACACCACCCACGCACACCACCGTCCCTCTCTCGGCTGCAACAATGGTCCCTGCAGTTGGAGTTTCACAGCTTAACCAAAACGGCCCCTCTACGTACACTTAACGTAACTAACTTTCCCGTTAATCCCGTTAGCAATTAAAAAAATATATAAAAAAAAAGAAAGGATTAACTTAAAGAAAATAAAACATACCGGAATATGGGCTTTACATTAACAAAATAAGTTAATACTAAAAATAACAATTATTTAATGTTACATAAACAACCTAAGTTTGAGTTATTTGACAATGCGCATAAATGGACTCCGCCATATGTATGCGAAATGCCTTGGCCTCGGCCTCGGTCTGGTCAGTGTGTACAAATACCACATCGTTATTTATCAAGATGCTGGCATTACGACATACCCAGACACCGCAATCCGCATTCATCCCGCCCTGCTGGGGTGTATTCTTGGCGAACTTATGGAGAAAGAGCTCTGACCTATCGCGACACCTCGTGTCCTTGACCCGACAAAAGAAGTCAAATAGCACATCTTTAAACCTTCTCATCTGGTCTTCCAATTGGTCTCTGAAGAGATTGGCACTATCGCTGTCATATATGGTCATGGTCATAGCGTCAAGCTCAAACACTCCGAGCAGCCAATGTTTGGGATGAATGCATATTGGGATGTACACCTGAAATATTACAATATTAGACAACTTAGTTATCAACAAAACAACTTAAATAACATAAGAGTAAAACGATTTACATACCATATCGAGGAGAGCCCAAGAAACCCCTTCCACGCCGTTGCATGAGTTGGCCACGGAGGCGGGACCTTGATGGGGGAGCAACAGGTAGGGAAAGAAAATACTATACATTATGGTCCACCTCGTGTCTGTTCCACGATGTCTTTGCAGCAGCGAGACCCAACAATTGATGTGCTATACATAAAAAAATAGATGGTTAGACATGTAATATAAATATATTTGATTATATGACTATAGTTAAACTTCATACTAACCACATCCTGTAACTCAGACTCCAAAGGGTCATCCGCCAGCAATACTTGGAAAAAGCGGGGGGTGATTTCCATGCTCAAGTAAGGGACGAATATCATGGGGGAGAGGTGACCAGTCCGACACATCCTCAATATTTCCGATGCCGGTTGAGGCTCCGGTGAAGGGACCTTTCCCTTTTTCTTTCCTCCCTTCTTTCCCCCCGCTTTCTTTGCTTGTTTTTTAGCGGCCGGTGGTGTCGTAGATCCTTGTTGGCCAAACGGGTGACGAAACCATTGTGAAATTTTATGCGACCGCTTTTGAGGGAGCGGGGTCACCTGTGGTGGTGGATCTACAACCTCCATCGGGTCATCTTCCGGCTCCGAGAAGTGCTCTGAGAAGTGATCCTGGATAATAGGAGACCCCGTCTGAAAATTAAGTTATTAGATGTTTTAAGTACAATTTAGGAAATGTTCACAATTAAACCAAAACTACCAAAATAACTTACAGTATGCATTTCCGGCCTGTAATAGTCTCCGGCCGAACCGCCAAAGATGTCCGTGAATGCTGTGGTGGCGAACGTCGTTTGGGACATCCCGGCCCCCGACATCCCGGCATGCGTGACATTGATCATTATAAGAGTTACAAACTTAGGAACAAACATATAACTATAATGGTTTCTCAGTGTCACTTACACTCTCCGGGATAGTAGAATAGGATGTGGTGGCGAACGTCGTTTGGGACATCCCGGCCCCCGACATCCCGACCTGCGTGACATTGATCATTATAAGAGTTACAAACTTAGGAACAAACATATAACTATAATGGTTTCTCAGTGTCACTTACACTCTCCGGGATAGTAGAATAGGATGTGGTGGCGAACGTCGTTTGGGACATCCCGGCCCCCGACATCCCGACCTGCGTGACATTGATCATTATAAGAGTTACAAACTTAGGAACAAACATATAACTATAATGGTTACTCAGTGTCACTTACATTTTCAGGGAATGACGGATAGGATGTGGTGGCAAACGTCGCCTGTGCCCCCTGTCCGAACGGAGCGGGGATCGGTGTCGTACTCGACAGCTAAAACAAATTTAGAACGTAATATTAATATACAAACTAAATAAACGTGGCCAACAAATTAAGTTAAACACTAACATGGACAACGCTAAACTGTCTGTAGACTCCCTCCAGAAACTCTACACGTGCCTCTAGTGGCCCGTGGACGTAGTCCCACAGGACTTCATGACAGCCACGCTGTGGCTCGTAGGAAGGGGTCGCCTGATATGGATCGTAAGGGGGCCGCTGGTAGGAGGAGGAAGGGGGCTGCTGGTAGGAGGAGGAAGGGGGCGGCTGGTAGGAGGAGGAAGGGGGCGACTGATATCCACCGGAAGGTGGCCTGTCATCGTCTTCCTCATCTTCGTCAGATGTGGAAGGAGAGGGACGTCGAGCCCTTTCCGCCTCTGCGTCAATAAAGGCCACGCTGTCTCTGTACCAATCCGTGTCCATCTCGTCGGTAGTAGGCACAAGGCGATCGAAAGGCAAGAGTGGCCGCTATATATATGATAAAACATAAAAAAAATTAATAAGCGGGACTAACGTATGCAAATTGTAAACATAGTAAAAGAACTTACATTTCTAGATTCATTGAAGAACTGAACCCAAAGAGACCTACTTAGGGTAACACGCTTGTCCCAACGGGTTCCCCTAAGTACTCGGTCGTCGCGCTTGACGAAATATCGGATTGATGCGGGAAACATCTCCAAGATCCATATCTGGAATTAGACAAGAAGAGCAAGTACGTAAAAAGAAAAGCCAAACAGTTTGTATGTATTATTAACAATTGTTATACTACGTATCTAACCTTGAAGGCGTATGTAAAACCACAAAGATTCATCTTTGCATGTCGATCGGCGCGTCTGGCTATGACTCGGTGCAGAATAGAGTAGCAATGTGTCCAGATATGGCTACCCCACGGGTAGCTGTTAAACAGCTCAAGGTCCTCGACGGCCCTAAGGACCGTCGATGAAGCATACTGGCTATACTCACGGCCCATGAAGCCCATATCCACGATCACCACCAAGCATACACGAACAGCATCGTCGTCGGTTAGGGCACTAAGGCCCTCTTTCATCATGTCCCGGGCTGCCTTCAGCTTCAAACGAGATGCTGAAATGCCCCAAACCCTAGGAACGAAGGAGCAGTCTGCTAAGGGAGGAAGGGGGGGAGCCTCTCCAAAATGTAGTCCTGTAATTAGACAGAACTCACGACGCCCAAAATGCAATTGAGAGCCGAAGAAATCAAAATGCATCTCCTCCGGCTCAGCGTTGGCGTCCTCGACCTCCAAATGTAGAAACATGTGTACTAGCGTAGGGTCGCCAGCAGAGTAAGACACATCCATCCATGGCCCGAACGGTGTCCGTCTAAAGATGGCCTCAAGGGTATCCGCGCGATCACCTAATCCCCTAAAGCGCCCTCCTAACTCCTCGATGTAGGCAACTTTTCACTTTAACGTCAAGTCGATGTTAAAGAAATCCCTCTACATAGTCATTCACAGATGTTATAGTTAGTATTATATATAGATGATTTTGCTTGTTTGGTTTATTGTGTTGATAATTATTCGTTTGTTTTAGTTTTTGAAAAGAAACCACTCAATCTATTGGACTTCCAGGTAGCAGGGGAATCACAAGGATTGCTTAAATCCCGACATACCTTAGGGCTATTTACACCCGTTTGACAAAATCCAAATAGATATGTTGCGGTTTATTTTATTTCAACACATAATAGTGTTATAAATAGATATGTTGCGGTTTATTTTATTTGAACGTATCATAGTGTTATAAATAGATAAAGTGCGGTTTATTTTATTTGAACGTATCATAGTGTTATAAATAGATAAAGTGCGGTTTATTTTATTTGAACGTATCATAGTGTTATAAATAGATAAAGTGCGGTTTATTTTATTTGAACGTATCATAGTGTTATAAATAGATAAAGTGCGGTTTATTTTATTTCAACGTATCATATTGTTATATATAGGTGTTGCGGTTTATTTTATTTCAACGTATCATATTGTTATATATAGGTGTTGCGGTTTATTTTATTTCAACGTATCATATTGTTATATATACATGTTGCGGTTTATTTTATTTCAACGTATCATATTGTTATATATACATGTTGCGGTTTATTTTATTTCAACGTATTATATTGTTATATATACACACTTTTAAGAATTATTTTTATAAAAACACACTCTTAACAAATATTTTTATAAAAAAACACATTCTTAACATTTTTTATAAAAACACACTCTTTAGAATTATTTTTATAAAAACAATCTCTTAACAATTTTTTTTATAAAAAACATTCTTAACAATGTTTTTTTTATAAAAATACAACGTATCAATTTTTTTTTTATAAAAACACAATTTTAAGAATTATTTTTATAAAAACACTCTTAACAATTTAAAAAAAAAACACATTTTTAACAATTTTTTATAAAAACACATTCTTAACAATTTTTTTTTATAAAAACACACCCTTAACAATTTTTTATAAAAAAACACATTTTTAACATTTTTTATAAAAACACACTCTTAACAATTTTTTTATAAAAGAACACTCTTAACAATTTTTTTATAAAAAAACACACTATAACAACATACACATTATAACATACAAATATCACATTCAAACATAAAACCATAAAACTATAACAATTTTTAATAAAAACACACTCTTAACATTTTTTTTATAAAAAAACACATTTTTAACAATTTTTTTATAAAAACTGTTTTTATAAAAAAAAATTAACAATTTTTTTATAAAAAAACACATTATAAAAACCATAAAACTATAACAATTTTTTATAAAAACACACTCTTAACAATTTTTTATAAAAAAACTGTTTTTATAAAAAATTGTTAAGGGTGTGTTTTTATAAAAAAATTGTTAAGAGTGTGTTTTTATAAAAAAAAATGCATTTTTAACAATTTTTTTATAAAAACACTCTTAACAATTTTTTTTATAAAAAACACGTTTTTAATTTTTTTTTTTTTTATAAAAACACATTGTTAACAATTTTTTTATAAAAACACACTCTTAACAATTTTTTTATAAAAAAACACTCTTAACAGTTTTTTTATGAAAAAACACACTATAACAACATACACATTATAACATACAAATATCACATTCAAACATAAAACCATACATATCGTGTTGAACATACAACATATTCAAACATAAGTTATAAACACTATAACAACCTACAGATCATATATCTATACTACTTTATAAAAATAATAGTAGTTATTTTTCAAGATACGGATTTTCTAAAATTTTCTAACATTCAGTTTTGCAGCCCAAATTTTTCTTCCAATCCCATGGTCTCCTGCTCCACGATTCCTCACAAACCGCTCTCCCTCTCCTAAACCATTAACCTCCCATCAATTCTTGCCTTCAACCTCCCACTTCTCCCTATATATCACTCTCCTCTCTACCCTCACCATCTCATCGTTCGCCACGCTCTCTCTTTCTTCCCAAGGCGACACTCAGAAATTGATTCCAAAATGACGATTCAACCTCCAAATCGATCTTCATCTCCAAGTTTGATTGACTCCAATAAATCTCCAAGGCAGTCGATCTCCATCTCCAAATGCAACACGGTATGTCGATTTTTTGTTCCCTGTTTCGATTTGCTGCTCCATTTGGTTCGATTTTGGTTCAATTTTTCATGGTTATGGTTTGATTCTGCTCCTTGTGGTTCTATTTTCTGTCCTATTGTGGTTTGATTTCCTGTTTCGATTTGCTACTCCTTGTGGTTTGATTCTGGTTCTTTTTTTGTTCAATGTGGTTAGATTTTCTGTTGTATGTTTCTGTTTCGATAAGTTGTATGGTTTCTATTTCGATAAGCTATGGTTAGATTTCTTGTTTCGATAAACTGTATGTTTCTGAAAGTTGTGATTTTCACATGAAAAATACAAGGGGCGATTTGTTCGTTCTCTCCTGAAATTGATCTATGAGGAATGTGTTTGCTTGTAATGAGATGTTTGTTTTTGCTTTTGCTTTTGCTATTGCTAGCAAGGGGTTGTTTGAACCACAACTCCTTTTACCCATGTAAGGGGCTATTTGTTTTTGTTTTTGCTTTTGCTACTATCTTTGCTACGATTTTTTTTCTTCCACTAAATTTTTAGTTGCAATTATTGATCAAGATTTGGATTTTGACTAATTGGATTTTGATCAAATGGTATGGCCATATAATGCGTGCTGCTGCAGCTTCTGCCTTGATTTTCTCCTCTTGCTCCTTGAAGTTCAAACATGAAAATTGCTATCCAAGTGTTGTAATCCCATGTAGAAGAAAGCTATCAACCCCACCCCCTCTTTTAAATTAAAAGAAATGGTAATTGAACCTGAATGTGTGTAAATTATTCCCACAAATAGGTTTTATTTCTTCTTTGTTGTTTACTTTTAAAAGCTATGGAAGGAAGAACATGTTCTTGAGATAATTTCGTCAGTTCTATTATTTTTTCTGATTTTTGGGTAAAAAATGCCCAAAAAGGATTGATTATATGCTGAAATTGTAGACTTTTGCCACCTATAGAATGGGTTCAATGTATATCATTGATTATGTGCTGAAATCGTACACATGCTTTTGGAAAATCGAATTTGATCGGTTATTCTCGTGTTTTCTTATTTGGTCATTGATGTCGTCTGAACTGGAGCTCGTCCATCAAACCTTGAATTGTTCATGTTTTCTATTGTATTTGAACCAATTAACGTATTTCGGTTGTTGTGAAGATTGATTTTATTAGTATAATTTAATTTAATTCGAAAGTATCATATTTTCAGAGATAAAATAGACAATAATATGTATTCAGATGTTTTCAGCTTACAAAAACAAACACATTCGTAGCCAAGTACTCTCTCTCTATTGTATATACATATATATACATATATATATACATATATATATATACATATATATACATATATATATACATATATATATATATATATATATACATATATATATATATATATATATATATGTTTTGCAATTTGCATTAGGCATTAGCCATTTAGCCATAAGACTTGGTGTTTTTGAGTTGTTCATCAATCATCATATATTCTGTGTAAACAATTTTGTTTGGTTAATTTTGTTCTTTTCAAATAATTACCAACTGTAACTTTCACTTGCAACACCGTGAAAGTGTTAACCTTGGAAGATAATGTTAATACCAAAAATTTTGAGTAACGATAGATCGTATTCACTTGTCCATGCAGGATAACATATAGTCTAAAATACAGTCTACAATGCATACAAGTTTGCGTACTTTGAACCTGGGAGTTTCTCGTACCATGATTATTATGATGCTTATGCAATCAATGATCACACATACGGGAACAATGAGGCAATTAGAGAGCGCTTCAACCATGGCGGATGAAAGAAATACAGTACATATGCAAAAAGGTGGGCAATCAAGCTCGATGTCCCATGCCAATCCTGATGACTGAGTATTAGATGCTTTTGCTTTTTTACATTGTTCTTATACTAATTTGTGTGTCAAATGAAAAGTATTCACAACCCATATTGTTGCAAAGTAGAGCCAAATGAATACAAATACCTTTCAAATTGGGAATATCAAACTCGATAAACTGGGTACTTCTTAATGTTGTCTATCGGGTTTCAACACATTGTGTATAATTCCTTCGTCTCATTTTCATCCAAACCACCTATAGTTTTGATAAAAAAAAAGGTTCTTGTTCTTGCTGGTTTGTTTTGAGATGGAAACTGATGGGGATATTTTCATAGTACCAGATCCACTTGAGCCTTAAGGCACAACCCTTCTAATTTGTACATGTCATCATGGACCAAAATCATTTGCATGTCACTCGGTTAGAATATAAATTTCTTAGTTTTTTTTTTCAATTACATACTGCAAAAAGTAAAAACTATTAATGCATAAGTCGGTCATTAAAAACTCAGATAACCAATGTCTTGAATTTGAAAACCCCATTATCCATCAACTCTATTTCAAAATCTTTGACTACTTGACCATATTAACCTTTAATTTACGTAGTATCCAATTTGTGATATAAAATCACATAGATCCATAAAGTTAACATCAAGAAAAAATGAAATAGAACAAAAAATGGAGAATGATTGTCGTTTCGAGTTCTCAGTGATTTTGAGATACTTCGCGCCGCATCGTGCGCGGGTAAGTTACTAGTCTTAACTTAAAATAACATACAAAAAATAACAAAAAACATTAAAGAAACATACCATAGAGGTAATACGAGACATCTTCACAAAACGCGAACGTGTTTCACACGACACAATTGAGAGAGAGAGAGAAAATTGAGAGAGAGTGGGAGTAAAAAATTGAGAGTGTTATAAAAAAATGAGATGAAGCCGAATTGGTCCCCCCCCCCCCTCCCCATTTATAGTGCGGCCGAAGAAAACAATTAGGGTTTTGTTCTTCAAAGTCATTTTAGGGTTAACCCTGTGCCGACATGTGGCACTTTAGCCCGCGATCGCGGGGGTCAAAGGAAGTCAAACGCGGGCAGGGACCAAAACTGCCAACACGGGCATTCTTGAGGGGGGGGACACGTGGCACTTTAGCCCGCGATCGCGGGGGTCAAAGGAAGTCAAACGCGGGCAGGGACCAAAACTGCCAACACGGGCATTCTTGAGGGGGGAAATCTGGACCGCGGGCATTCTTGAGGGACCAACGCGGGCAAAGTGGCCAAAGTTTGGTGACACGTGGCCTGGGGCCCGCGATCGCAGGCTTTATCACGGATTTTTGGGGCATTTTTGTAAGATGGGAGAGATTTGTGGCATTTTGGTAAGTGATGGTCAAACTTAGAGTATTTTAATTAATTTCCCTATTAAAAAGAATCAAATGCAAAGGAATAAAAAGGAGATGAATTAGAGGGTCATCAACAAATCATCGGTGACCCTAAGATTTTGTACGTAAAGCATTATTAAATTGTATTTTTTGAATTTTAAGTAATATGTATTGAAATTTTGTACGTAATGTATAATAATATGTTTTTTTTCTACAACTCTATCCTAAATGTTTTATAATATAGACAGATAGATATAGATAATATAATATTAATATACAAATATTAATTTAACTTTTTTTTTGATAAAAATAGAAAATCGTAAATAGACATAAATGCTCCTTGATTAACCCTTTTTTAACGAAAGTTATCTCGATCGGACTCGGCAAAAATATAAACAATGTTTAAGGTGTTTGGTTGATTTTCCATTAACATGTTTGTGTTGATCAACATAGCTACAAAGTGAAAAAAATTGTTTGGGGGAGTTTTCTTATAAATGAAATAAAAATGTTTTTTAATTGGAAGGAAAGTTTGAAAAAAAAAATAACTTTCTTTATATAAACTTAATGAATGAATCACTTTTTATATTATTAAATCACTATATATAATATATAGTTAATTAAATAAGTCCAAATCCCATCAACTAATTAAGTTTATAAGATCTCTCTAACATATATGTTAAAATAGAAAAAAGGGGGATTTTAACAATTTTTTGCTCTAACAGCTATGCTACCTTGTATGTTAAAATAGAGAAAAGATGAGATAGAATGTAAAAATCTTCAAATTTGAAGAAATTTTCTTGTATGCTAAGAGCATGTTCAACAACTATACTAAAGTTTTTTTTTGAAATAGAGTAAAAAGATTCAAAATCTCTAAAAAATTGCATCCAACTCCAACAGCTATGCTATTTTAGCAACTTTAATATTAACTTTCTTATTAAAATATTTAATTTATTTAATTATATTGTTAAAATATTCACTATATAGAGAAGAAAAGTTTGCTTTTTGGGGAAATGATTAGTTTTGGGAGAAAACAATCTATTTAGGGGTGTTTGGGATTGCTTATTTAAAACAACTTATGCTTATTTTTAAAAGTAATTATCAACTTATGTCATGATAAAAAAGAGTTGGGGGTAAAAATGTAATTTGAACAAATAAGTTATAAGCACTTTCAAATAAGTTAAAATGGATTAACTTATCAAAAACAACTTATTTGTAGTGGGGAGAAGTCATAAACACTTTTCTTTTTTTCAATCCAAACACTCAAAATAGCTTATTTGTGGTGAGGAAAATCAATACACAAATAAGTCAAAAAAATAAGCAATCCCAAACACCCCCTTAGAGATTTCTCTAAATTTAGAGATTTTTACAGTGTCTCTCGTCTTTTCTGTATTTTAACATAGATGATAGCATAGCTGTTGGAGCATGAAAAATGCTAAAATTCCACTTTTTTCTATTTTAGTATAGCTGTTGGAGATGCTCTAAAATTAGAGAAAAGAGGAAAGAGAAATAACATTTTTTTTACAAATAAAAAACATTTGAATTAAAAGATTAAGGAGAGAGAAATAATATTTTATTAATTTATTGATTATTTTAATATTTTAATTAATACTACTATATCTAAAATATAATAATTGTTGAAGTTGGAAGTAAATTTCTTTTTAGAAATTTTAACTTGTAACATCTATTTTTTTAAAAAAGAAAAAAAGAATAGCCGTTTGGAGATGCTCTCTGACAAACCTATCTTTGACCGTACGACCTAATGGTGTGAACCAGAGTACCAATAGTTTATACTTGACTACCATTTTAACTAGTGTTATACTCGTCCGTTGGTCGGGTATACAACATGACTTTAATCTAGATTTAGTTATTTGATTGGTCACTCTTCTCATCATTGTCGAATGCTATTTTTCAATCGAGTAAGAAGCTTAGTCAAACTATAACCGGCTTTCCCGTGCCTCTGACTCTCGGTTAGTTATACTGTTCACGGACGGTGCAACTCGTTAGACCCGTCCCGCTTGGCCTGTTAGAAAAGCGGGATTAGACAATTATTTTTGAATAAATGGGTGCTCAGAGGTGGTAGTACCACCACCCGTCTTCCATGTCCAGATTCGTCGGTGGCTTCTCCGGGTTCTGTATTCCGGCACGAATCCAAGGTGAAAAAGAGGAACACGGCGGCATCTCCGACAAGCCGTCCTCTGCATCCTCCGATTCTCGCCATTGAGATTCGCTCCTCTCTTGAAACAGGTCAACAAACCGAACACCCATCTCTCTAATTTCATCCATTTTGATGTTTCTAACCTTCATATTCATCTAATTCCTGAATATTTCAACATTAATTACAGGAAAATTGTTGTGTTCTTGATAAGTTTATCAGCAATTTGTGATCTTTAAAGCAAAGAGAGGAAAGAAAGGAAGGTAGAAGAAGATCCAATGGCCACTACACAGTGAGAGAATCCAAAACCCGAATCCAATTTAGGTTTTTCGATCACTACTGATGTGTTTTCAAGATTTAGTTTTTTAATGTTTGAATTGAGCTCTTTATTTAGCTCTAAACCCTGTTTTAAATTATCCGTGTTTTTGGACCATCGGTGTCGCTTTTGCTTTATAATAAAAAAATCACACACGTTAACCTTTCTCAAACTTAAACATGAACATGCTTCAGAAGCATAAAGCGGAAAAGAGAATAAGATGGCTCCTAAAGTCGTACCAAATAATATCAAACTTAGAACTTGCATGAAAGATTCAATATTTTTGTGTTCATTATATGATGTTCAATATGGTTTCTACACACGACAGTGTATTAAGGTTCAGTTGAAGAATGTTCCTGTTTGGACCTAAAATGCACAATCTTCTGCAGACATCTGTTTACATATTTGGAGTTCTTAAAAGTGCTTTTCAAATGGGAACAACCACAAAAGGCATCATAAGGAAGTAGCTCAATTCTTTTAGCAATTGCTTTTCAGGTGATTTTTGTATGACATTCATGGTTGTAGATTGCAAAGCATACGTTATTTGGATGTAATCCTCCATGCATAGCAAGCTGCACCAAACAGGCATCATTTGACTTTCTCACATGTAAATACACATCTTGGGTTTATCTTAAGTTTGGTTGTCTGGTTATCCTATTGTACTACTTTTTATCACATGTTCAAAGTCCACAGAGGGTTGTAGATAATTCACAGATAGAGTATAAGTTCAATCTCCAAGGGATGGCGCATGATTAGACATTTATTTACCTTGAACGATCGACCACATGATACAAAAGAGTGACAAATCAAATAAGTTAATCTATATTAATTAATAGTTCATTGATAAAAGCTTTATACGTGGTTTTATGTTGGATTCCCTCTACCGAGTACCAAACGTCACCCAAATATATATATATATATATAGACATATATATAGAAGGATAATAAATTGTAAACCTCTAAATGTGTGTAAACTTTGAATTTCATAGGTTTTCTTGATAAAATTGTTTCAGAATATTGTTTATTTTGATGAAATGTTTCATATCATTCATTTCTTGATGAAATTGTTTCATATATTTGTGTTTTTTTATGTAAAAACGAAAAAGTTTCATCAAACTAAGAAGATATATGAAACAGTTTAATAGGAATGAAAAAAAAATATGAAACTACATAAAAAAACACAAATATATGAAACAAATTCATCCGATAAAGGTAATGTGACTTGGTAAGCGCTTACCGGAGTAAGTATTTGGTAAACACCCCTAAGATGGTCAGCAGTAACGAATAACATTTCCAACAGAACTGGACAAAAATGAGAGAAAAAATGACAGCAAACATTTGGTCAAGAAGTTGTAATTTGTCCAAATCCATAATTCTTTGAGCACACAGAATGCCAATTCTGACAACCAAAACCACATCCCAAGTGAACATAATCGGAATGAATCGAGGATGATACACTCACAAACTTCACAGGTGTTTGTAACACCTTTGCCTGGCCTTGGTTGTGGTCGTTCGTTCAAGAACACAATCTTTGCACTTTTGATGACGTAAGTCTGAACTGAACTGATGTCCATGAACTTCTGAATCTCAGATACCTTAATCACATCATGATATGATGATCTCCATATCTGCAAATTAACGACGAAACGATTATCCCATTATAAAATATAGAAGAAAGTTGAAAGACCAGTTTGCTGAAATCATGGATGAAAAGCCAAATTTGCATTATTGGTAAAGAAAACCGAGTAAAAGTCAAATTTGGTGAGAACCCGGATGATTGTAATCGAATTGGATAAAACCCAGATGATCAAACGGAATTTGTTTACAAAAAGCTGTTCAAAAATTGGTAGAAATTCAGATTCTAAAATTCATTGGAAAAAGGTGTTTAGTTCACGAAATCATTGGGAATTCAGATGTCCAAATTCAAATTTGGTTAGCATGAAGAAAAAAAAGTAATACCTGAATGGTGCAGTGGTCCTCGTGATGATTGACACGCAGCGAGCCATTGATCGGTTCTTAGGTCCTCCCACACCCTACATTATCATCAACCCCTAAGTCTTTCTTATATGAGTGATTGCATGGTTTTTTTATTCAATTCAATCCATCAACAAAATGTAAGACAACATGTTGAAAGAAAACGGTATACCATATAAAAAAGGTACTCCATTCATGTTGAATTGGTTGTCAATTAAGCATCCTAAAAGTTGTTAACACCTAAAGTATTTCAAGAATGAAAAAACAGAGGCAAATTCATCGCACAATTTTATTCATATAATCCCATATCCTGGCATGTTGAAATAGATTCACTTGATCACTAACTTTTGCATTTTTGCATATTCGAATACGAAAAGAAAAACAACAGATGATACTCAAGTCACAAGTTATCATTGTACTTCAAGTTAACAGGGGATGTGTCAACATTTAGAAGAGATGTACCAATATTATCCTACATAATCACCATGGCATGGGATCATGTGAGAAGTGCCATTTTTGGTGAGAAGTGCCATTTTTGGTGAGAAGTGTGAGAAGTAATTTTAAACCGTTGGTCACTTTTAATCAAATACTCTCCCATGAATTGCGGCTTAAAGCGGAATTGATCAATAGACGTCAAGTGTCATCAAATCAAACTCAGAACCCAGAAATTGAAGCAATCAATAGCGTCAGAACTGAAATCGCCATCAAATAGTTAAATAAACAATAATTTAAAAACACCCACAAATTGAATTAAGCAACGAATTGAAGAAATCAAAGCTATGAGTTAAACAAAATCGGAACCCTATCAACAAACCCAAAATTCAGAAAGTAAATTAGAGCTATGAATAAAACAGAAAGTTGAAAACATCAAAACTAAAGCAATAATTAGACAAAAGCAGCAAAAAGTTGAATCAAATTAACCCATGAACAATCTAGATTATAGGAGCGAAAATTATACCATAATCGAAAAAAGCAGCAGGTGACTGAGTGAGAAGGTTAGCAAAGAAGATCAAAGGCATTGTGGTTAGTAAAATCCTCAAACTGCACGATGAAGACCAAAGACTTGATGTGAATCATCCATCAAAAAAATTAAGATTGTAAGCAAGCAAAAAGCTACTAACCTGAATAAGCACCTTCTCACCATAGTTCTGCTTGACAGCAGACATACACTCATTCATAAGTTCAACATATTCCTGGCAAATAGACGTACACTCATTCAGGCCTTCCGTACCCCAGGGTTCAAACCTTTTGAACCCTCAGTGCCACATCAGCTCCACATCAGTTTTCCACTTTGAACCCTCTTCAACCTTTTGAACCCTCTAATCCCGTACCCCAACCTTTTGAACCTTTTGAACCCTCATGCCACGTCATCTAATTTTTTAATAAAAAATCATAACATTCATAAAAATAAAAATAAAATTACAAAATAAAATTAAAAATTACAAAATAAAAATAAAATTACAAAATAAAAATAAAATTACAAAATAAAATTAAAAATTACAAAATAAAATTAAAAATTACAAAATATTAAAAATCTACTCGTCGTCGTTGTTGGGTAGTCGGATATGCCAAATATGTTCGACCAAATCCGACCGAAGGTTATTATGAGTCTCTCGGTTTTTGACTTCTCGAACATTTGTTGCGCGTTGTGCCTCAGTGATTTGTGTTTCATCCGCTACCACGGCGTTTCCATCGGCACAAATGGCATGACCTTCGTCTTCGAGTATCATATTGTGTAATATGAGACAAGCGTACATAATATTCGCCAATTTATTCTTATACACCGGGTTTTCGCCAAAGTAGTCCTGCAAAAGCCGGTCGTTAGCATCTACCCGACCTCTTTCTATGTTCCCGGACCTCGGTCTTCTTGACGATGAGGCTACAGCTTGTTGCAACAAATCTGCATAACGATTTAATAGTTGACCGAATTCCTCGTCGGTGTCAATGGATGATGAAGAACCGGACGATGAAACGGGTGGCGAATCCATAAAGTTTATATCGGATTGAAAGAAATGAAAGAAAATATTTAAGGATTGAGATGAGTGTTTAAATTTTGGTGTGAAAAATGAATGAGATTTGAGGATGATTTATAGGGTTTAAATTGGAAAATAAAAAATTGATAAAAAAAAAATATGGCCGTTTGAATTATAGCCGTTTGAATTAAAAAATTATAAAAAAAAATAAACTCGTCGGGTATGCGGGCTGGGGAACCCGAGCCCCTTACCCGCCACCCGTACCCGCGTGAACCCGCCGAAGTCGTACCCAGAGCCCGCCAACCCGCCCTCCGAACCCGGGCCCGAAGCCGCTGGGCTACGGATGGCCTCATAAGGTTTGTTTTTCTTTTACTTTTTGGTTTTATTTAAAAATAAATAAAAATTTATAAATATAAATATTACTAATTTTTTATAATTATATAATTATAAAAATAAAAAATAAACATTGCGATTTAACATATAAATAGAACATAAAATAATCTATATTACATTCGATTATTCTAAAATAACATTATCCGTAGTACAATTAACACGTAAAAGTCACTGGTACTTCTGTATTCGATCTGAATACGGGGTAACCCATCTTACAGCACACGGATAACGGTAGTGGAAAAAATGTTGAGTTATAGTAGGGAACGGGTATCCTTTTGCCATATCTAATTTCACATAATGGTTACCATTAACGTACCCAATTGTAAAAAACAACATGTTGATACCACGCTGGCGGAGTGGACCTAAGCGGCAAGTACGTCATACAGTCATTCATATTTATAACGTGTAATATCACATTATACTTTGAAGCAATCAAGACACCTATTTCAGGCATTGTCATCCAGTGTTCAACTGGTGCACCTCAATCTGATTGAAAGAAGTTTAAAGTGTTGTAAACAATATTCCAATATTGACCTCCAAAAGCGTTCCAGTATTCTGTCTTGTGTGTATCTAACTCTTCCATCAAGTTAGACCGAATTGTGGGCCATGCATCTTCATGAAGACCGAGACAGACATCTTCATAAAGTAGTGGATGAAATACCTCATTATTTGAATTAGGATACCATTGAAAATCTTCACCCCAATTTGCCATTTTTAAGTGTTTTAAACCGATAAATTAAAATATCACGACCTGCATAGTGACATGAATAGTGAAAATTTATCGTGCCAAAGAAAAATATGAGAAGCTCACGAAATATATAATATATAAATAGATAAAAGCGATTGAAACGTTAGTATCTATAAATATATATATATATATATATAGCAAGATATATATAAGCGTATATATAGACGAAATATATATATAATAACGATATATATATATATGTATGTATGTATGGCAAGTAAAACACAAACAATAACACCGGGAGTTAACGTGGTTCCACTATCGTTGTGATAGTGTACGTCTACCAAAGAGAGAGAGAGAGCAAGAGTTTATTACCAACCAAGGAGATTACAAAGTGCTTCGCACAAGGATCTTAAGATCCACGATCAACTAACGAATCCTCTCGAACACCACCGAATATATCGAGAACACTCTCAACCTCACAAAACTCTAGATACCAAGAGTAACAAAATAGGGAGGGTGTTTGGTGGGTGGTTTACGGCCGAGAGGTGGAGAAGGAAGAAAGGTTTTTGGTGTGTTTTTTTTAAGGAATGGATGGCATGTATGTATAGGGAAGTTTTTAGGGCAAAAAGGTGATGAGATGTAGGGACTAAAATCAAGAAAAACTACAAACACCCGTGATACATAGCTAGCTTTATAGATTATAGGTGTCCTACAATATATTCTCATGTTATTTAACTTCTTATTTCAATTGATCTCATGTAGAGAGATGATCAAACAAAAGCATGGTCAAATAAAAAAACATAAAAACAATGAAATCATATGTGATTTTATACTGAAATCATATGTGATTTTATACTAAAACCCTATGAATGATTTAGCATCCCAGGCCTACCTTAACCATTTAACATCCTAATTTCATTCTAAATAATTACCAAACAACCATATTTCATTTTACACTATATCATAAAAGTCTTTTAATCATTCTGCACAAAACAATTCAACAACTGCTAAACAACCCCTAGCCATGCCATGAGAGACATATTTTGTAATAAAATAACATTAGAGCATATTTTTTTGTAATATAGGGTGGATGATAACATCTGACCTTATTTTATTTAAAAAAAATATCTGACCTTATTATAAAAAATAAATACAATGGTATAATTTATAAAAAGAATATAAATATATATATATAAAAAACAAAAAAAATAACTATATATATATATATAACAAAAAAATTACAATATATATATATAAGTAATATATATATTATATATATAAAAACAAAATATAAATATATATAAACAAAAAAAAGTGAAATGAAAGATTGTTGGTTCCCGTTTTGCTTAACAATGACGATTCTATCTAATTAGTTCAAACAATATATAATGCGGAAGCGTTTTAACGAACTAACAGATATTATGAGGTAGAATAACACACAATATCAAATACAAGAAGTGTAAATAAGACAGATAAATAGCTCAATGATTCACTGTATTTGATATAATAAGAACACCAAGAACACCGAAAGGTTTGACAAGAAGCTGCTCTCAAGGTGTGTGTGTGGTGCAAAGCCTAATAGAAGAGTTCACATGAACCTTCTATTTATACTACTTCTAAAGGGGTTGATAGAGGATATCAGACTTTGGCGTCTTTGAAGTCGTTGAAACTTTTGTTGTCGAATCCTAATTCCTTAAGCTCGTGATAGAAGCAGATGCAGAGGTTTCGGAAGTTGATTGTTGAATCTATGGCTTCTATCAGTCTATCTGCATTAACCCGATCCATTTGCTCTGTTCCTCTGTGCTCCACGAGGCTTGCTCTGAACTCTGTCAAAGTACTTGTTGTATACTTCTGACAGTCCATTTCTACAAGTAGTCTTGACTTCCCAGCAGGATCTTGATAGACTAACCCAACTCTTGGAGATGTAATGATTGAGTTTGGTATGGCATAGGATGGGCAGTCGTCTTCTGGTGGTCGGAGAGCGAGGTTTCTTACTCCGAGATCTCGTGCTAATTGGAAGTCGACAAGGCTGTATAGCAGAAGTTTCTCACGCATGGCTTTCCTTATTACCCTGTATGCCCTTCGATGTGCATCTGTTGTGAAGTTCTCTTTTGTCCAGAGTAGAAGGTTGGGTAGGTCGTAAGGATTTAGATTTCTCAGATCAGCATCTGAGAATTGATTCATGGTTCTGTTCTCCCTTTTGACCTTGTATATATTATAGGAAACCTTAGGTGTAGTTCTGGTTTGAGAAAACTTACAGTATATGACCTTGTCGATTTTTTTCGATTGAGAAGACTTCGTGTTTTGGCTTGGGTTTTGTTCTTGTGAAGATGTTTTCGAGGTCAGCACGAAGTTCGGGATCTTGGACCATTGGTGGCATTGGATCTCTGGCAGTTCTGTTGTAGAGATACCTGTACACCACTTCTTCCATTTGAGGTGGAGGTGCACCAACTGGAGGCATGGGTCTTCGCATAGCATCCATTTTCTTCTTAATTTCTGCCACTCGATCCTCTGTGAGTTTTTTCTTTGGATCCAGAACCGGTATGTTTGACAGAGGGGTGGCACCTAAAGCCCAGTCTTCTTCTTCTGGTTTTGGTGTAACATAAGCATCGAAGGAGCTTTTCATGAGTTTCTCTGTTGGTTGATGCTTATGTTTCTTCTTCTTGGGTTCCTCTGTCATTATCCCTTTGCCTTTGTCTTTTGCCTTCGGCTAAAGATCTTCTTGTACAGATGGGGTTGCCTCTGTGGGATTTGTCTTTTGGATTTATGAGGGTGCCTCTGTAGTTTTGGGGGTTGCCTCTGTAGGTTTTGGCACTTGTGTTTCTGAGGACTTTGTTGGCGATGTGGGTTTTGTTGGTGAGGCTTCTGTGGTTTTGCTCAGATGTTTTCTTTTGTGAGCAATAGTATTGGTTCTAGTTTTGGGTGTGGGAGATAGAGGTTCTATTGTTGCAGCTTCTGGTGATTTTGGTGTTGGAGAGGGGAGTTCTTTTGGTGATTTTGGTTTTGGTGATTGGGATGGTTGATCTTCTTCGGAGGATGATAGAATTTGGAATTCTTCACGGGTTGGGACATCTGCTCCGAATACAGAGGTTGTTTCCACAGAGGTGGGTGTTGCCTCTGTGGTCTTTTGTTGTTGATCTTGGTTGGTTTCAGGTATTTGGGTTGCGATTGGGGTTTCTTCAGAGGGTATTTCCACATAGGTGGTTGTTGCCCCTGTGGTCTGTTGTTGGTTTCCTCCTTGGGTTTGAGTTAGGGGAATTTGGTTTAGGGGTTCTGCTGATAATGGTGGTTCTGGTAGACCTCTATTTGCAGCTTCTTCCCTTTGTTTCTCCCCCTCAGGATGATCTGATGAATCGCCAGAGTCATCATCAGAGTCATCCTGACCCTTATCTTTCGTACCCTCTGCTCTGCATAAAGCTTCAGGCTTCTTCGGTGGAGTAGCCCCTGCAACTATCAGTTTTGCACAAGCATCATCACAGAGACCAAGAAGAGTTACGAGCTTTGCCTCTGTGTTGAAGCGCATTCTGCCGACGCTCGTCTGAAAGTCCTTAACATAGTTGTGATTGGCGATTGTAAATGCCTTGATGAAGTCGGTCATCTGGTCGAGGATCCCTTGCCCGAGCTCTGTAAGCTGTGCTCTTGTCATATAGTCGAAAGGCTTTATGGCTTGAGTTTCATGGGTTGCGTGCTCTTGGACTTGTTCTAAGGCCTTCTTTAGATATTCTGGAGTAAGGCCTTTAGAAGTTGAGGATTGCTCTCTCTTAAGCTTTTCAAGCAGATCGTTGACAGAGCTTTGAAAGGCAGAGGTAGTAGCTTTTTTGAAGTCAGCAGCAGTAGAAGTGGCAGAGGTATCAACAGTTGTTCTCATCTGGGCTAAGGCATTTTGCACCTCTGTGGACAGGTTGTCCATTTTGGTGTTCAGGTTTGTGAGTGCCCTGGATGTAGTATATGCAAAAGAATTAAAAGAGCTTTTCAACTCTTTTAATGTATTGTCCACAGAGGTGACAAGGGTTTGGAACTCATCCCTTGATACATGTGGACTTGGTGTAACCTATGGGGGAACACATTCATCTCCAGAGTGAGTTCCCGTTCCTGGAACATCTTCTTTCGTCCCTGTATTGATGTTGAGGACGGAAGGATTTCCCTCTAATCCTTGAGCAGAGGCTTTATCAGCTTCAGACTCTATAGAGGTTCTGAGAGGGACATTGTTTTGATCCGCTCCAGAGGTGGGGACAAGAGTATCCTTCTGTTGACTCGGAGACTTGTCTAGAGTCTCTCCGTCTTTGTGCACTCTAAGCTCCTCTGAAGAGCTGTTTGGACCTATAGTAGTGTGCGTGGCAGAGGAAACAAATTCCTCTGTTAGGTTGGCGATGGTGGTCTGGGGCGATGGACCACGAACTAAAGGTAAGTCCTTTTGAGAGGACTCCCCTGGAATGGTTTCCCCGACTAAGATTGGCACAGAGGTAGAAAGAGTTACCTCTGCCCGGTCAGTTTGGGTTGGGGTCGAGTCGTGCTGCTCTTGTTTAATATTACCTTCTGCCACTAGACTGGCGGTAATAGATATGTGGGGTGCACTTGGAGTTGGTTGTAGGAGTGTGCCTCTTCTATTCCAGGCATCTGCTCTAGCTTCTGCTTCTGTTGGGCATCCTAGCACTTCTTCTCCATCTATGGTCTCAACCTCTGTTTCTACCCTATGGCTTGGTGCTTCTACCCTGACTTCTGGGCTTTTCCCTAGGTCATCATAGCAAGAATGAGTCCCAATTAGTTGCATGATATATGGATGATAAAGACCTTTTCTTATTTGGTCTGCTTCCTCTTCATCAGAATCAATCTCTGAGACTTCTACCCTAGTACATCTAGTTTCAACCACCTCCTCTGTTAGATCTCCTAACATGGTGTCCATCTGATGGTCTTCTGCAGCTACCTCTTCTTCTGGGCTTGCCCTTTGCACATCAAATCCGGGTTGGGTGAAGGGGTTCTGTAGTACTTCTGGAGTTTTAGACTGATTATTCTGTGGGGTTTGGTCATCATCATCCAAGTCAGAAGAGATTATGAAGTCTGGTGCTTCTGTTGAATGATGAGATAGAGCTTCTGCAGTCCATCCAGAGGGGTCCAAAGAGTGTGCAATCCCGGGTTGTTGGAGGAAGAGAGAAAAATCACCCTGATCTTCTGCATAGTTGCTCATTGGTTTCTTCTACCATTTCTGCATCCTCTGCGATGGTCCGCAAAGGGGTGCGAGGTTTCTTGGTCTTCTTCTTGCTCTTTTTCCTTTTTGGCTTTGGGGCACCCTCCTCTGAAGACTTATGTTTTCTTTTCTTCTTTTCTTTTGGAGGAGGGGGTTGTGCAGATGATCCAACCTCTGTTACATGAGGAGGGGATAGTTGAGCAGCAGAGGTAGAGGTGCCCTCTGTAGTTTTCTTGTGGGTTTTCTTCTTCTTCTTCTTGGGAGTGGTGGCAGAGGTTTTGCTCTTTGTTGAAGGGGAGAGAATCACTTCCCTCTGAGCTTGAAAGTTGGCGTGTACAAGCTGATGTTTGGCCAAAGCTGCAGCCCATTGTTCATCTGACATCCTATCTACAACCCTAGTTCCTAATGGGGCTCCTAGACGCGGGGGTGTCACAGGACTCGGTTCTGGAGTCCTATGATCGCGTATGTATTCTAACTTAAGGGTTTTGTTTGTAGCGTATCCCAGAAGTTTATTTGGCAGAGGTCTGCAGAATGGGTATTCATCTTCGTGCTCTGTTGGGGTGTTTTTGTTTAGGGGATACATTCTGGTCGTTGGTCCTTCCATTGGCCATTTTTGTAGACGTAGTAGAGGCTCTAGCAGGACACCCAGAATTCTTTGATATTGCAGAGGAGGTAGAGTTTCGGGCTTTCGTCCTTTGGCCTTCTGAGAGGAGATCCTTCTGTCAATGGTGTTGACCATTTCTTGCATCATGATGGTGGAGTAGTCCAGAGGTAGATCATAGTATACCCCGTACATTATGGTCAAGATTTGGTGAGAAGTTTGGTCTAGACTACCCACCTTCCCTGTTAGGCACCGATTTAGGATTGAGAAGAGCGTATTCCACAGAGGAGGAAGGCGATTTCTTCTAAAATCATTTCTTTTTCTTAGGGTGGTGTTGTACCCTAACATTTCAACAAAACGGCAGAGCTCTTCGTCTGTTGGTTCCTCTGCGTATGCCTTTATCCCTAGTAGTCCTCTGGTGGGTAGGCTGAATTCCAGTGAGAACATTGTTCTGTTGAATTTGAGTTCGAGGTGCTCGGATTTGTCTGGTTTGGAGATGTAGCCCTTGATTTGTCTATCTGCGGGGTCAAATCTGCTGCTTTGCCAGAATTGATTGAGATATCTAGCAGGGATTTTATTGACAGTTTTGGATAACAGGGGGTAAAGGTAATGGTTTTCCAAAATGTGAAGAAGGATGGCATGTGCTTCCCCAAAAGCAGTTTTTGAGGGAACCAGATAGTAGTTATTTGGTTTTAAAGGAAGAACACGTTCAAAGTGTTCATGTGCGATGAAGTTTTGAAGATGGGTGGTCGGAGCAAAATCTGCTTCATCGCCGGAGTGGTCGTGTTCTAGGTTTCTGGGGATTTCCTGGTTTTGGGAGTTCCCAATATGAGATGGGGAGTTCACCGGAGCGTTGGAGGTGGAAGCCATTGTGATTTTCTTTGAAGAAAGAGAGTGGAAAATGGAAGTTGCAGGTTATTGCAAGGTTCGTCGGAGAAGATAAAGAGAGTAAGTTCGTAAACGTTTAGAGGTTGTGGTAAGTTTGGTTTTATACTGAAGAGATGGTAGAATCTGAAAGGGTAAATATGTGAAAGTGAATAAAATTTGGGATCCGTAATTGAGTACATACGGCTGGTTCAACTTTCCAGGAGAACGTGTGCCACATACGTCCAATCAAAAGATGCCACGTCATTAATGTCAGAGCATGATTAGATAGTGTGTGCGGCCCATTAATGCTTGGCGCATGGGCTTTTCTATTTTCAGAAGACTGTCACTCGCAGTAGATAACCCGTTCTTTTACAGAATATCCATAAAAGGCCAAGTGTCAGACTCAACAGAGGTTCTGTGGTGGAGTGAGCTATGTGATCTGAAACTTGTCTTTTTGTCTCCTCTGATGCTTGTACCTTTACCAAAAACGTTTGAAAGATCATTGGAGAGGATCGATAGATCTTTAGTACAAAATTTTCATTCACAGAGGCTTTGAGGCTCTGTCGAGGTCAGTAGAGGCTCTGAGAGTGAAAATTTCTCATAACTAAAAATTTAGAGAACTTTTTGATCATCCAAGGTTTTCATTGTGTTAAACACTGTTTTTAGGACATATTTGGAAATTTGTGTCCTGCAAAACTGTTTTGGAAATGGATTTTGTTCGAGACATACTCTTAGAGTGTCTAGTTTGGGCGACAGAGACTCTTTGGTGGAGTGAGCTCTTTGCCCATAAGACTTTCTTCCAGTATCCTTGTGTGTGCATTTGTACGTATAAATCCTTAGAGAAGAAATTTAAGGTTGATCGACAGAGTTTCCGTATGAAATTTGCAGTTTTAGAGGATCCGTCTTACAGAGGCTCTGTTGAGCTCAGCAGAAGCTCTATGACCTTAAATTTCCCATAACGGAAGGCTCGAAAATCTTTTTGATCATTTCTTGTTTGGAATGTCTTAAACAGTGTTTATATGACGTATTTTGAAATTTGTGTCCTAGAAAATTGTTTTCAAAAAGGATTTGTACGAGTTACTCACTTTTGGTTCTTCTTTGTTTGGTAAAAATACTTGACTTCTGTAGACATGGTTGATCATATCTCTTCTTTGGCTCCCCCTTGAATGATCATCCTCTGTTGATCAGATCAAGGTCTCCTTCTGCTCCCCCTTGACCTATGCTTGGATCAAATGAGATAAGTTGTGCACAGAACATAGGTCAAAGTTATCAGAGGTTCTGTGGAGATTGTCATACTTTGAGCAATCCCACAGAAGCTCTATTGGTTACAGAACTTTTGATGATTAAGAATTTACATACAGAAGAGTTTAAATATATACATATGTACAAGAAGATCAAATATTACTTACATAGGGTTCAACTCATGTTAATCATTCCCAACTTACTTACCAGGAAAAGGAATCTTTTCTCATCTAGTGCTTTGGTGAATAAGTCTGCAAGCTGGTATTCAGTGGGCACAAAGTGCATTTCGATTGTGCCAAATTCAACATGATGCTTCAGAAAGTGATAACGATATCGATATGCTTTGTTTTTTAGTGCTGTACTGGATTGGCAGAGATTGCTATGGCACTTTTGGAATCACAGAGGATGGGAATCTTGTATATGTTGTACCCATAGTCTTTGAGCTGAGTTTTCATCCACAGAACTTGAGAGCAACAGCAACATATTCCGCTTCTGCTGTAGATGTAGATACACAGTTCTGCTTCTTCGAAGTCCAGTTGACTAGATTACCTCCCAGGAATTGACAACTCCCAGAGGTGCTCTTTCGATCAAGCTTTCATCCTCCATAATCTGAATCTGTGTATGGCTTAAGACCAAAACCAGAGTTCTTTGGATACCAGAGTCCAAGATTTTTGGTCCCTTTAAGGTATCTGAAGATCCTCTTTACAGCAATATAGTGGGATTCCTTTGGGTTAGCTTGATATCTTGCACAGAGGCATGTGGCATACATTATGTCAGGTCTACTTGCGGTTAAGTATAAAAGGGACCCAATCATACCTCTGTAGAGTTTGCACTCTACAGATGTGCCATTTGGATCTGAAAATAACTTATTTCCAGTGGCCATTGGGGTCTTCATTACAGAGGCATCAGAGAGACTATATTTTGAAAGTATGTCAGAGACATATTTAGTTTGATTTATGAAAATTCCCTCTGATGATTGCTTTACTTGGAGTCCGAGGAAGAAGGTTAATTCTCCCATCATACTCATTTCAATCTCACTCTGTATGAGTTTTTCGAAATCTTTGCACTATTGTGCATTTGTAGACCCAAAAATGATGTCATCCACATAGATCTGTACAAGCATAAGCTCCTCACCATTTCTTTTATAAAACAAAGTAGTATCGGTTGTACCTCTTTCGTAATTGTTATCGAGAAGAAAGGTTGAAAGTCTTTCGTACCATGCTCTTGGAGCCTGTTTCAGTCCATACAGAGCTTTGTCAAGGTAATACACGTATTTTGGGTACCTGGAGCTTTCAAACCCTGGTGGCTGCTGAACATATACTTCTTCTTGGATTTCGCCATTCAGAAAGGCCGATTTTACATCCATTTGAAATACTTTGAAACCTCTGTGGGCTGCAAAGGCTAAAAATATTCTTATAGCCTCGAGCCGTGCGACAGGGGCAAAGGTTTCATCATAATCGATGCCTTCTTCTTGACGATATCCCTTGGCCACCAATCTTGCTTTGTTTCTAATGACCACCCCATCCTCGTCTTTCTTGTTTCTGAAGACCCATCTTGTCCCTATTGCTTGTTTTCCTCGTGGCAGAGGTACTAGGGTCCATACCTTGTTTCTTTCAAACTGTAGAAGCTCTTCTTGCATAGCATCTACCCAGTTTGGATCATCTAGGGCTTCAGAGATTCTTTTTGGCTCGATCACACTGATAAAATTTGTAAAGAAACAAAAATTAGCAGTGGCTGATCTTGTCTTGACCTTTTCAGAAGGATCACCGATTATAAGGCTTGAAGGATGGCTTTTCGTCCACTGTGTTGTTCTTGGAAGATGGTCATTTGAGTCATCAAGATTAACTTCTGTGGTTGCACACTGTGGTTCTGGTGCAACCTCTGTTGTTGATGGTACTTCTGTGCTTATGCTTGATTTCTTCAGCTTCTGGGAGGATTGGAATGAGAGTTGGAATTTGTTCCTCTGAGGAAGTAGAGACTGAGTCTTCGTTTTCCTCTGGTATTGATTCCTCTGTAGTCGCTGGAGTAGGTATTTCAGGAGCCTCTGTGGTTGAGTCCTTGGTTGTGTTATCTTCAGCTTCTGTTCGCTCCCCCTCAGCGTGTGCATCTGTATGATTCATAGAAAAGGATGAAGTATTTAATGGACCAGTTAGAGATATACCTGACTCAGTCTGGTTTGCAGAAGATGTTTCTCCAGAGGCTCTGACGGCTCCAGTGGAGGGATCAATATCATCATGGAACACCTCTTCAAATAAAAGATTTAAGTCTTCTTCTCTTGTCTTTGAGATGCCAGAGGATTCCTTCTTTAGACCGAGTTCTGAACTGATTTGTTCAGAAGTCGTTTGAAAGGAATCGTCAAAAGATACATTGATGCTTTCTACGATGGATCGAGACTTCAGAAGGTACACTCTGTAAGCTTTTGAAGTGGCAGAGTATCTTATGAACTTTCCTTCATCTGCTTTCACCTCAAACTTTCCTCTTGCTTTTCTATCATTTAAGACGAAGAACTTGCATCCAAATACATGAAAGAATTTGATGTTTGGTCGCCTTTTGCTGATCAAATGATATGGTGTCTTGATGTGCCTCTTTACAATGGTTGATCGATTTTGGGTATAGCATGCGGTTGATACTGCTTCTGCCCAAAAAGGCATTGGTAATCCACAAGCTGTCAGCATAGTTCTTGCAGCCTCGACAAGCGTGCGGTTCTTTCGCTCAACCACGCCGTTCTGTTGTGGGGTGCGTGCAGCAGAGAAGTTCTGTGAAATGCCTTCTTCTGTAAGATAGGCTTCAATGACAGAGTTTTTGAATTCTGTGCCATTGTCGCTTCTTAGTTTTTGAATCCTGCACTCATACAGAACTTGGATTCTTTTCACTAAATTTATCAGAACGTTTGGAACATCTGATTTCTTTCTGACAAATTCAACCCATGTAAATCTTGAGTATTCATCGAACAAAACAAGTATATATTTCTTGCCACCTAGGCTCTGTGTAGCGATTGGACCGCAGAGGTCGACATGAAGCATGTACAGAGGCCTAGTGCAAGATATATCATTTTTGCCTTTATGGGAAGCTCTTTTGAGTTTTCCCATTTCGCAGGCAGAGCACAAGTGATCTTTATTGAACTTAACATTTGGCAGACCTTTGACTAGATCAACTTTAACAAGCTTATCTAGAGTATGAAAGTTTAGGTGGCAGAACATGTTGTGCCATAACTAGGCTTCTTCGCTTTTACAGGCTACAAGGCAGAGCTTGTCTTCCTTGTTCTTGGCACAGAAGTTCATTAGGTAGAGATCGCCTCTTCGTTCGGCTCGCAGAAGTTCGATTCCTGTGTCCTCACCTTGTAGAGAACAGAAGGTTCTTTTGAACATCACGTCGAAACCCGTATCGCAGAGTTGGCTAACACTGAGAAGATTGTGTTTAAGGCCATCCACATATGCAACTTTGCATACGGATATGTTCTCCTTCTTGATGACTCCTTAGCTTTTAATGTACCCCTTTTTGTTGTCTCCAAAGGTCACAGATCCACCATCGTGTTTTTCTTTGTATGTAAATAGTAGACCTCTGTCGCCAGTCATGTGCCGCGAGCATCCGGAGTCTAGATATCAGATCGGTACATACTGCTTCTGCAAGACAATCAGAGAGTTTTAGGTACCCATATCCAAATGGGTCCAGCTTTGTTAGGGGTTTTCAAGTTTGCCTTAGCATTCTTGGACTTTGCTTTAGCTTCTGCTGAAGAAACATTCTGTTTCTTCTTACCCTTGAATTTAGCATTCTTGTTGGGTACAGAGAGTAAACAATGTGGATTTGTGAAGTGTTGGCTTAATTTATACATGAGATCAAAGCAATGACAATAATGAATGTGCGAAGAGATTGGCTTGAACTTTTCATTAAAAACATTAAATGGGGCACAGAGGCATTACATTCTATCCTAACATTTGACTTCCTATTACAAGAAGACCTATGTAGGCTGGATTTTTGTTTTCAAAATCCTTGGTTGAGAGCAGCCTTTTGTGGACCCCTTCTGTGGTGAACTTCTGCAGGTTTCACTGTCACAGAAGAAAAAGATTTGTTATTTTTAGCCCATTTACCCTTCTGTTGCCATGTTAGTTTTTCTTTAATAGGCTTTAGGGATTTTAAAATCTTTGAACTTGTTGGATTTTGAGAGGACAGGGCCTTTTGTTTTTTAATTTTCTCAAGCTCAAGAGAGGTTTTGGCTTGTATACACATGTCCAAAAATTCCAGAAAATAGGGTAAACTTTCTGAAGATGAAGTTGGTAAGAATAGTGTTTTTAAGCTTAAAAAGCTTTGAGCAGTGTATTAAAATGGAGTTTTAACCGTAGTAACAGGTTCTGTAAGTATACCAAAGTCGAACAGGTCGAGAGTGGCAGAAAAACAGAAGGAATGGAGAACAGGTTAATATCAGTCCAAGTTTCTACCAAAAATCATTGCAAGAGTGGATCACTTGATATAGAAAATCAAGGCAGGCTCTGATACCAATTGTTGGTTCCCGTTTTGCTTACACTGATGATTCTATCTAATTAGTTCAAACAATATATAATGCGGAAGCGTTTTAACGAACTAACAGATATTATGAGGTAGAATAACACACAATATCAAATACAAGAAGTGTAAATAAGACAGATAAATAGCTCAATGATTCACTGTATTTGATATAATAAGAACACCAAGAACACCGAAAGGTTTGACAAGAAGCTGCTCTCAAGGTGTGTGTGTGGTGCAAAGCCTAATAGAAGAGTTCACATGAACCTTCTATTTATACTACTTCTAAAGGGGACAAGATCTAGATACTAAGGATGGTAGGTACTAATACACTGCTTGGAACAGTTGCTGGAAGGTACAAAACACTATTCTGGAACTGTTGCATATACAATGTTCATTAAATGCTCCATATTCTGCTTTAGGCTGAAACCTATCAGAGTTTGACACGTGGAGTTGTCAGGTCACGCCTTTGTACGAGTGATCTTCAGAACCTTCGAATGACAGAAATCGTGTGAAGTACGATTGTCCTTGTATAGATCTTTTGCGTAGATCTTCTTTTTACCACAGAGGCTCTGTCAAGTATGATAGAAGCTCTGTGGCCTTGTCCGCATAGAAGAGTCTTCTGTTGCTTCTTTACTTCGGTCTTCTTGGCTAACCCGACAGAGCCTCTGTCGGAGACTTCTGTCTTCTTGGTTACTTGGCTACTCGGCAGAGCTTCTGTTGGTGTCGATACTTAGTCTATTTTTCCAATACTTCTATTTATCACAAAGATTGGAGCTAACAAAGATGATGGATGATTCCTTAAAAATGATTGGCACAAAAAAAGTTGCATTCAACACCCTTTTTTGTGCAAATAGCACTCCCCTTTAATTTTAACCAACATGTAAAAGGTAAAACGTTTGTTTGTGTTTGGTCTCAATCGATCGCAGCAGTTGTTTTGCTTCACTGAGTAGGCTCCTTCTTCATCTTCTGTTGTTCTAATAGATTCTAACACTAAACCTTAATTTCATATTCAACATTTGCCAACCTCTAATTTCACTAGAAATTTAAGTTCTGTTTACAAATGCAACTTCGTTTCTCAACTTCATATAAGTTTAAGTATCATTATTTCTGATATTGTACTTTTTTGATGCTTCAAATGCAAAGCAACATCGAAGCATAACAGTATCATTGCATAGCAGATGGATCTGACACATGATAGAGCAAGTATGATTGCAGAAGAAGAAGATAGGATAAGCAAGTTGTCGGATGATATTATTCATCGCATTCTATCTTTCCTTGATATGAAATATGCTATTCAGACAAGCACATTGTCTAAGAAGTGGAAGCATATTTGGACTTCAATGCCCTATCTTAACTTGAACAGTCGAACGTTCCCTACTTTGCCTCGGTTTGCCAAATTTGTGAAGGATGCTCTATCTCACCGCAACCATAGTACAGAAGTTTCTGCAGTTGAGCTCTTATTCGTAGGAGCAACCTCTCTGTTTGTTTCAGTTGTGAGAAGTCTTTTAGACTATGCATATTCACATAATGTTAGGAAACTGACTCTAGTATGGCTCAGGTACAGTAGAGAGGTCGTTAAGTTCTCACAACGTTTTTTCAGTTCTCACACTCTTAAACATCTCGACCTTACAACACGTTATCACAAGCGTTGTGGACTATACCTACCTGAATCAGCTTGGGATTTTCCGGCGTTGGAAACTCTGAGTTTGGGCGGTATGCAATTTGGTGGTGATATTGGAGATAATAAGAGTCTCAACCTTTTCTCCAAGTGTGTGAACTTGAAAGACCTCAATTTACATAGCTGTAACATTTCGGGCGTGGATATTTTCAATGTTTGTGCTCCAAAACTTTATAATCTCACAATTACAGATCCTGACATATTTCCGAAGGTTTTCAACGTGGTTGCTCCTCAACTTGAGAGTTTGACAGCATCGGTCACGGACAACTTTGCTCATTTTCTGCAGTTGTCCGTTGAGGACTTGGATTCTCTAGAGGAAGTGAATCTCTCCATGCGACCGCCTCTATGCGAAAAAGAGAGATATGCTCCCGGACTACTAGAATTGTTCCAAAAACTCTGTAGTGCCAAATTTATTACTCTTGATAAGGGTATCATTGAGGTATACAAATATCATGGTTATTGATTATCATCCTTACTGTTATTTTATTGTGAATTACGACTACTTTGTTGAGCATTGTGTTGTGGATAAAGACAAGGTCAATGGTTTAACATTAAACTGGTTCAATAAATTAAGGAATGCAATTTTCTAGTCCATCCTAGAAAAGACACTTTCAAAACCAAACAATCATCAAGCAATTTATTCAATCGTGTTATAGGGTGGGATCTACCTAATTAATATTATTCATTCCCAACATAAAATCCTTTTTTGTTACTATTTCCACCCTACCCCCACATGTAAATCATGACCCCCCCCCCCACACCTGTTCAAACACCATACTCATATATAAATATATTCTTCTACCCGGTTATTGAAAGATCTTTGATGGATATGGTCAACCCGTCTAAGGCGGTGTAACCTAAGATTCTCCTCCATGGGTAAAAATAAATGAGGATTTTTAAGAATGCCTTCAAAAGCTGAAGGTGTGTGTGTGTGTGTCTGCCAACGATGCATGGTTTTTGCCTCTAAGTTGCATGATTCACCTGATGTCGGTGTACCTTTCAAAGCTTGGTCCTTGTTACTTTGCCTAGACTGATTAATGAAGATTGTTAAACAACCAATGACAATGCTGATAGATTTTGACTTTTGAGTAGCTACCTCATGATAACTATGAACCTATTACTCAGAGAAAAATATTTGCATATATTAACATGCATCTTATCCTTTTTTATATGTATGGACTATGGAGACATTAATAGTTTGTGGTTTTCATATGTATTTGTATATATTTGTATATTATGTCCCAAGGTTATCTCTGCATGCCTGGATCAACTCTCGGATGAACCTTGTCCATTCAATAGCTTGAGGTGTTTGAAGCAAAAGGACCCTACACCAAGAATGCCCACTCAAGTTAGAAACTACTTGCTTCAGAGCTCTCCAACTGCCACTTTCATCATCAATATAACTCGGGTATTGACTTGACTGTATGATTTATGATGGGAATTTCTTTATATCTGTTGATCGGAACTCATTATTGAAGAAAAAGCATTATCTTCGTCTCCATTGTTTTTCACATTGTTTATGCTAAGTTATAATTCATGGATATTTCCTTAGAGGGATTTGCAATTTGTTGGTATAAGAAATACAAATATTTGATTAATCATTCTACTTGTATTTAAGGTTCCACATAAGAGATCAAGGCAGAAGCCAGATAACAACACTATGGCTAACACGTTGGAGGAAGAAAAACAACAAACAAAGATTGTGGACGAAGAGAATAGAATGTTGGAGGCAAAATTATTTAAGCAAGATGAACTTATCGCAGAGCTGAAGGAAATGTTAGAGGCAATGAAGTTACAGCAAGAAAAGAGGACGTTGGAGGCAAATATACACGTACAAGATAAAATTGTTGCTCAACAGAAGAAACAGAAGAAGGCGATGCTGGAGGCAACATAGTTGGTGCATGAGAACAGAATGTTGGAGATAAAAGTGCATATTCAAGATGAAGTGATTGCAGAGCAGAAGGCGATGCTGGAGACAATGCTGAATGAGAAGAAAATGTTTGAGGCAAAATTAGAGTGGCAAGATAAATTAATTGCGCAACAGAAGGCGATGCTGGAGGCAATGAAGTTGCAGCACCAGAAGATTGAAACAGAGTTGGGCAACATTGACAGTTAGTCAGATGTTCCTGCTGTTGGACTTCCTTTAGTGCCATCACAGTGTCCAACTAATGTAAGTTTTCCATTTACTTTGTATCCATGATAACAAATTATCATCAGCAAAAATTTCAAATGGTTTCACTTTCTTGTTCTTTAACTGGTATATATGTACATGTATACTGGCTTTCTAACTGCTAGATTAGTGCTGTTAACGCCTAGTCAAGAACAAAAACAAGAAGCAACACAATCATTCAACCTTCACAAAGCTCTCCTTTTGACCATGATACCATGCATCTTTGAGTAATCTTTGTAAATTTCTTGTTGACATTTGTGGCTTGAAACTGAAACTTTGTTCTTGTTTACAACGCACCTTTAGATTATCAAGGCTTTTGTTGCTTGGCGGCTTGGTTTGGTTGTCTTTTTTTGTGGATTACATAGTTTCACCATCACTTTTGAAACAAGTGATTTGTCAAGTATGGTATATGGTGTTTCACCATTCATGGAAGTAGTGTTCAAATCCATTTGTCAACTGAACCATGATTAGGCTAGGGTGTATGAACCTAGGATAATCCAGGAGGAGGGGGTGACAAGATTAAGGGTAGGGGTGTAAAAACGAAAACCGAAACCGATAAAGTGATTCAAACTGAATGATGTTTAGGTTAAACAAGTGCATCATTCAAAGAGTTCTTCTTGTTGTTGTGTTTTACTTGGTATTGCAGGAGAGAAATTATAAATGATTGTGAAATCTAAATTGTTGTGTTTAAGGGTGAGAAATACTTTGCAAGTAAATAAGGGTGAGGGTATTGAAATTTGGAATTTAAAGGTGAGAAATAGACTACAAGTAAAAAAGGGTGCTGAAATTTGGAATTTGAAATTAATGAGTTAAATAATTCATATGATTAGGGAGGTTTTAGTCATGTTTATGTTGGTTGAACCATGTGCTTAATTGAAATTTTATGGGAGGAATTAGATGTAGAATGTTATGATTGCAAGCAAATGTGTTTTGGTGAACTTATTTGGAGTTGGTTGTCCTAATACTCTTAAGAATTGTGTTGTCCTGTGTAATTTTATCAGGAGGGGTTGCTTTTTTAAATCTTTCCTGGTGATGGCATGAGCTGATGCTAGCAATTGGTATTTTGATTGAAAAGTAGTGATGGTGTGTATTTCATGCTGCTGGTGTTCAAGCTTTTTGTTTCTTTACAATATGCTTTTTGGACATGAAGGGATTAGATGTGTGGATGGCAAAGTGAAGCTATTTTCATGGGAATATGTTTGTATACTGCTACACAAGATGATGATGCTAAGGGTTTTAATTCCTCTATGCTTATATTGCAACTGGAAATGTTCAAAAAGATTGATTTATTAATCCCCAAGTTATGATATTCAAGCCATGTGATGAATAGAATATGGTTACTTGATGATGTTTGGCATTCTGTGTTGGAGTAATCATGATTTGTATTTGATAGACAATGAAAACATGATAATAAGAAATCATACCTGATGATCCTGAGGATCCAGTAAAAGCATTAAACATATTTGCCATGGATTGACGGGTTCCCAGAACAAGATGATTGTATGATGATGGGATGATGATCGATTCTTGAGAGAGCCGATCTTGGGGAGGCACACGGCTGCCTTTGATTAGCCGATGTAGGTTATTAGGTTAAAAGAAAGATTAGGGTACTCTCTATTTATAATAAGAGTATCTTACACTTTTAACCCTTAGTGTTTATTATGTGCAATATAATTCCCCATAGTTCCAATCACCTAATGGGAAACCCTATAGTATGTCAATAATAGTAAATACGCCCATCAAATATTTACTAGACATAGGGATTTCAGTTATTGTCAATTACCACATCAGGAATGATAAACGATCAGTGACGGTCACTTTTAAGGTGGTTCCAACATTCTCCCACTTGACCAAGCGATCTTTTATCTATGAGTACCAATAAGTCCGGCCGGGATAATACTCATTTTGTTTTAAACTGAAATCATTGCTGATAAGTACAGCCGTAGAGAAGAATATCAACTCAGGACCCCCACTAGTCAAACTATGACTCAAATTTAAAACTGAATAAGCAATGATCAACTGACTAAGACAAATTTCGTTATAATAATGTCCATGCACCATTATGAGCTCAAAGCATAACTAATAGACAAACAAAATCTGAATATAGAGGAAAAATTTCATTAAGATAATAATAATGACCAATAAGTACAATATGCTATTAAATTAAGTCCTTTGTAAGCCCCATCTTCGACACGTGTCCTACGAAGACGTTAGGAGGAAGACCTTTGGTCATCGGATCGGCTAGCATATTTTTTGTACTTATGTACTCAATACAAAGGACATTTTCCTCAACCCGTTCGCGCACAAACAGATACTTTGTATCAAGATACAGCCCAGCGCCAGTTGAATTGTTACAGTTCGAGAAAGTTACGACAGCTGAGTTATCACAGTAAAGCTTCAATGATCTAGAAATGGAGTTGACGATTTTGAGTCCACTGACCAGGTTCCTTAACAACATCCCATGACAAGTGGCATTATAAACGGCAACGTATTCAGCCATCATGGTGGACGTTGTAGTCAGTTTCTGTTTGTGACTCCGCCAGGAGATAGGTCCACCAGCTAACATAAATATATACCCAGAAGTAGATCTTTTATCTTCCTTGCTTTTAGCAAAATCGGAATCAGAATAACCTACTACTTCTAAGTTGTCACTTCTTCTATAAGTTAATTTGTAGTCTTTGGTCCCTTGCAAATATCGAAGAACCTTCTTAGCCGCTTTCCAGTGTGCTATTCCGGGATTAGATAAGTAACGTCCCAGCATACCAGCGATATAAGCGATATCCGGACGAGTACAGACCTGAGCATACATAATGCTCCCTACTACAGACGAATAAGGTATCATCCTCATTTCTTCCTTTTCAATCTCAGTGCTCGGAGCTTGGAAAGAACCAAATACGTCCCCTTTAACTACTGGAGCTACAGTGGGTGTACAGTGCTGCATGTTATAGAGTTTTAAGATACGCTCAATATATGCCTTTTGAGAAAGACCCAAAACACCATTATGCCTATCTCGATGTATTTCGATACCAATGACATAAGAGGCATCACCGAGATCTTTCATGTCGAAATTTTGCGAAAGCATCCGCTTCGACTCATGCAGCATATCCAAGTTGTTACTTGCTAGTAAAATTTCATCTACGTACAAGACAAGGATTATAAAGTTACTCCCACTGATCTTGAGATAGGTGCATTGATCCACTTGATTCTTTAGAAAATCTTGCCCTTTTACGATTTTATCGAACTTGAGGTACCATTGTCGTGATGCCTGCTTCAACCCATAAATGGATTTCTTCAACTTGCAGACCATATGCTCTTTACCTTCTGGAATGAATCCTTCAGGTTGTCGCATGTATACATCTTCTTGCAAGTATCCATTCAGGAAAGCGGTCTTGACATCCATCTGATGTAACTCTAAATCATAATGAGCTACAAGTGCCATGACGATCCTTAAAGAATCTTTACGAGAGACAGGAGAGAAGGTCTCTTGATAATCGATTCCTTCTTTTTGAGTAAAGCCTTTTGCAACCAGTCTGGCCTTATAGCGTTCGATGTTTCCTTTCGGGTCTAATTTGGTTTTGAAGACCCATTTACAACCGATGGTTTTGGATCCTTCAGGAAGTTCAACCAAGTCCCAAACGTCATTATGTTGCATGGAATTAAGCTCTTCAATCATGGCTTCATTCCACTGAGTGGCCTGATCACTATTAATGGCTTCTCGATTAGAGGTAGGATCAGTAAGCTTTCCAATGTTTTCAACTTCAGATAAAAAGGTTACGAAATCATCAAAATTTGTGGCCCTGCGTGCCCTAGATGATCTCCTGAGTTGATTTTCCGGTTCAGTAACGGGAGGAGTGGGATCAGTGATATTAGGCTCAACGTTGGGTACAAGAGGCGATGATGATGTTCCCTCGGCGTTTTGGTTAGGAGGAGTTGGATCAGTGATATTAGGAGCAGCGGTGGGTACAAGAGGAATTATCGGAGGAATAAAAATAGCGGTAGGATGGTTTCCCCCCGCTTCTTGTACTTCTTGCAAATCTGAGTCATGATTTGTCGTGCTCCCACTGATCTTTGAGTTCTCAAGAAATGTGGCATGCTGCGTGTCAATGATGCTCGTAGTGTGGGAAGGACAGTAAAAACGATAACCTTTTGAGTTATCAGGATAACCGATAAAGAAACATGTAAGGGTTTTAGGATCCAGTTTCTTTAAGTTAGGGTTATAGACTTTTGCTTCGGCAGGACATCCCCATACTTTCATATATTTTAGACTCGGTTTCCTACCTGTCCAGATTTCATAAGGAGTTTTAGGGACAGATTTTGATGGAACCCTATTGAGTATATGAACGGCTGTTTTTAATGCCTCGGTCCAGAGGAAAGTAGGTAAGTTAGTGTTAGCAAGCATACTTCTCACCATGTCCATTAAGGTTCTGTTTCTCCTTTCAGCAACACCATTTTGTTGAGGAGAACCAGGCATGGTGTATTGGTTAATTATGCCATGTTCCTTGCAAAAATTATAGAAAGGACCAGGAGCTTGACCAATATCAGTATGTCTACCATAATACTCACCTCCTCTATCTGATCTCACAACTTTTATTTTATGATCAAGTTGGTTTTCAACCAAAGTTTTAAAATCAATAAAAGTTTGTAAGGATTCAGATTTTTCCTTAATCAGATATAGGTGCATATAACGCGAATAATCGTCAATGAATGTAATAAATGATGTATGTCCTGTGATTGATGCGGGATAAGGACCACTAATATCAGTGTGAATTATTTCCAACAAGTTGGAACTTCTAGTAGCTCCTTTCTTATTCCCTTTCGCCATTTTGCATTTGAGGCACTTAATACATGTTTCAAAATCACTAAAATCAAGAGAAGGTAAGATTCCATCCTTTACGAGTCGAGTCATTCGATCTCGTGAGATGTGGCCAAGGCGTTTATGCCACAACATGGAGGAATTCTCTAATTCTCTAATTGTTTAGGTGATTTTGTTGTTTTAGTTACATCATCAATATTAATAGACAACAAAGACTGTGAGAAATTATGATCTAGTTCTAATTTATACAGTAATCCATCCAAGAAACCTCGACCAAGTAATTCATTATTATAAGTAATAGCAATCTTGCCGCAACCATGAATTATTACATAACCTTCAAGGTCTAGTCTAGATATGGATACAAGGTTCCGAGTAATTCTCGGTGCATATAAGGTATCCACTAGTCTAATACACTTTCCGGTACTCATATGTAAATTTAAAGTTCCCATGGCTTCGACATCTAAGAGATCACCGCTTCCAACTCTAAGTTTTCTTTGGCCCTTTGGTAGCTTCTGGATTGTAAGGAATCCCTGCATTGAGTTTGTCACATGGACCATAGAACCAGAGTCACCCCACCATGTATTAATAGGGACATCAGTAGTAAAGGAATCAAATATTGCATAAAGAATGTTACCTTTCTTAGCTAGCCATTCCTTGAACTTAGGGCAATCTTTCTGTCCGTGCCCTTTTGCGCGACAGAATTTGCAGTTAGGTTTGCTTGACAAGGGTTTAGAGCTAGAGGCAACGGCACCATGATGATTATCCTTTTGGACTTTATTTCCAGTCTGATTTCCGTGATTACCCTTCCTTTTCTTAGAATTAGTAGCGGTTGTCAGGTGAACGGCTTCAGGTTGTACCAGCTTTAGGCGATCCTCCTCTTGCACACACATTGCAATCAGTTCACTTATCGACCATTTAATAGTTAACTTTGAAGGTGTCGAACCGAGCAGGCAAAGAGGTCATTATGAAATGCACAAGAAAATTATCAGAGACTTCCATTTCAAGACTCTTAAGCTTATGAGCCATATCAATCATTTTCATAATGTGTTCACGGACACTGCTATTTCCTTCATATTTCAGAGTGAGCATCTGTAGCATTAAGCTACTTGCATGTGCCTTAGACGATCCCTTGAAGTGATCCTCAACAGATTTGAGGTAAGTTTTGACTTTATCAGAATCATGGATAGCTCCTCGGATACTGAGGTTGATGGAGTTCTTGACCATCATTAGTGACAAGCGATTTGCCCTTTCCCACTTTTCAAAATCCGCTTTTTGAGCTGCAGAAGACTCAGCAGTAATAGCAGCGGGTTCATCATGGCGAATGGCATGGTCAAGGTCTAGCATCCCCAAAGTTAAAAGTAATTGATCCTTCCATGAAGCAAAGTTCGCACCAGTAAGTGGCTCAATGCCAAAGTTAGGTACTGATGTGGAAATAAGGAAGATATAAGTTATAGAAGATTATCATAGAGACGTAGTTAGCTATAAAAGGCAGACAAAGCAATGTTTCCTAAAGTAATGTTAAGGTAAGCAGGCCTAACAGTAATATTCCTTAGAATAATGAAACTATGACCATTTTAGTGATGAAGCTAGTGATAATGTAAACCCATTGTAAACACCAAAACAATAAGCCAAAGTAAGGCTCTACTCAGATGTTACATCACCTTTGGGCAGAAATAATTAATATCTAAGTAAACATGAGCGTTAGGGTCATGCAACGCAATGCTTATCTTTTGACCTTTGGGCACAAAATAGAGCATCGTGTGAATTATGCATGTAGAGAGTCCTCTTGACACACAGGTATATTAAATCACCTTTGGGCAGAATTAGTATACTCAGTGTTCATTATGCAAAAGGAAAAAAATGCAATATGAGAATCATATTTGACCTTTGGGCACAAATGATGAGACCATGTATATTAGTGCAAGGGTGTGGCATAGTCAAAAAACAAAGATGTATATTTGACATTATGTGTGCCTAAGGAGTTCGATCTTGACAAAAGTAAGGCTGTATTCGACTATGTAATGTCGAACTCAACAAATAAGTCATGGTCGCAAAAAGTCGGATTTGATCAGTTTGTTAATTGTTCAACTTGATATTAGAAGTAAGGTTGAATTTCGACTAGCTAGTATTTAATCAACTTAAATGATGTCGAATTCAACTTAGCGAATATCGAAATCAATAAGTTAAGGCGAACCAAAACATTAAGCCCTCGCGTAATTTTAAAAATAAAGTCGCGTATTAAAGTTGCGTAATTAAATTCACGCCGATAAAAAAAATATATATATATGGCGTGATCAATTCACATGGCATAATTAACTTGATCATAAAATAAAAAAAAATTTGCAACTCAACAAAATGGTGTTGAATATGGCGGCTGAGTACGGAAAAAAAATTGCAATGGAAAAAATGCATTATAATCGCTTTTGAATATGGCGGCTGAATGCAATGGAAAAATTTGCATTATAATTGCTGGAAAAAAAAAATTTGCGCCGGCTGGAAAAAAAAATTGCGGCGGCTGGAAAATTTGCAACTCAATGTAAATTTTGATGTTTGCGGCGGCATACAAAAACGAAAGAAACCGAGGATAGAACCACCAAAAAAGAATACAAATCATGAATCAATTATGAACCCGATGCTCTGATACCACATGTTGGAGTAATCATGATTTGTATTTGATAGACAATGAAAACATGATAATAAGAAATCATACCTGATGATCCTGAGGATCCAGTAAAAAGCATTAAACATATTTGCCATGGATTGACGGGTTCCCAGAACAAGATGATTGTATGATGATGAGATGATGATCAATTCTTGAGAGAGCCGATCTTGGGGAGGCACACGGCTGCCTTTGATTAGCCGATGTAGGTTATTAGGTTAAAAGAAAGATTAGGGTACTCTCTATTTATAATAAGAGTATCTTACACTTTTAACCCTTGGTGTTTATTATGTGCAGTATAATTCCCCATAGTTCCAATCACCTAATGGAAAACCCTATAGTATGTCAATAATAGTAAATACGCCCATCAAATATTTACCAGACATAGGGATTTCAGTTATTGTCAATTACCACATCAGGAATGATAAACGATCAGTGACGGTCAATTTTAAGGTGGTTCCAACATTCTGATGATAACCCTATTGATGAAGAGCTTTTCGAATTGAGCTATGGACGGAAGAGCTGTGTTATTAATTAGAGTATCTGTTTTATTTATGTTGGAAAGGTTTATCATGGTGTGAGGTTAAATATTGAATTATCAAGGATTGGAGGGACACAATCCAATATATTACTTTTACAAATCTGGAGGACAAATTTGTAATCAAAGAATTGCAAGAACCTATTACGTTGAAACCGGAAAACGTTTTTTGGCAAAGAAATATAATTCACTCTTTGTTATTCATTTTCTGTTTAAAACTGACACAAGCATTAACTACTTGTATACTTTAAGTCAATTTAAAAAAATGTTACACGTGAGTAAAATGTCTATCTTATGACTAGCAATTGCATATAGCTAAAGGGTGCTTGATTAGAGTTATTAAGTCGTCATTAATGGGACTGAATATAAATAAATAAATAAAAAATGTCTGGTTTTATATAATATGATGAGTTCATTCCCTAGAAGCCCACAATTCCATTTCATGATAAACCGCACGAATAAAAATCCCTCCATATTCTCATTACCTATCAGTTTCATTCCTTTGAATGAACCAAATAGCCCCCGAGGACAACTAGTATAGTTTGTAATTAGAACTGACATTTTAAAAGAACATAGTTTATAGGGACGATTTATGTAATTTACTCTTAAATTTATATTAAATCACCTATTTATGACCCTAACCAATTTTGTACCAAACTCCTTTTTTTTTATAAGTAAAGACCAATGTTGCTTCTGTAGAAGCAAGTATGGATGTCTTGAAAACATGATGAACTTTTATGTTGTTAATTTATAATTTCTTTTTTTTTTGTTTTAGAAAAGTCCAATGTTGCTTTCATAGAAGCAAGTATGGATGTCTTGAAAACATAATCTATTATTTGAAAATATAAAGGTCTATCATATATGTTTGAAAACATTAAGACATTGTGGTTAATGGGATAAGACTATCAACATCCAACCCCATCTAACCCACACTTTTTCATTGCCACATCAGCGCCACATCATTTTTCCATTCCAACCCATTCTAACCCACAAACCCCCACATCCATCCCACACCACCATCCCATCTTTTATTTATTTTTATTTTTATTTTTGTTACAAGTATATTAATTTAAATAATTTAAATTTTATAAATAATTTATAATTTAATATAAGATAAAAAAATTAATAAAATATTTCATAAATTGAAACTACAATTTTAACCTTACATAACCAAATTAAAAACATAAAAAATACATAATTTCAAATTAAAAAACTACAAATTTCACCAACCATATAGTTGTCGAAGCAACTCTTTGTGGGCTAAAACCGCATTTAACTCGCTACCCGTGAGATGATCATGTGGTCTGATGTAAAACTCGAGATCTTTCCGCATTTCTCTTTGTTTCAAAGCTTCCGCTTTTGTCTTTGCCGCTTCCGCTTTTGTCTTTGTCGCCTCGGCTTTGTCCCTCGCGGTTTTCAACATTTCCTCCTCCACGGTTACTATTTTTTTATTTGCAACGTTTATATTCTCGACATACGCCATAAGATTCTTCAACGCCTCGTCCTTTTCCGCCGTCTTTGTGGAGGATGACGCGGCACGTTTACCTTTATCTCTCCCCGTCGGTCGTGTCGGTTCTTGTACGAAGACATCCTCCTCCTCATGGCTTTCTTCATTGAGGTTGAACCGAACACGTGCGTCAGAAGACGTCGTGTTTGGGTTTGAATCCGACGTGGATTTGCTCCGTTTTGAGGGCCTCGGGTTATCGTCCATGGAATGTACGATCTTCCACTTAGGGTGGTCTTTCACAATTCTCCAAGCCGTCTCGTGGGAGAAAGGCTTTTCGTTATTATCTGCCCGATACATCGTGTGTGCCCTCTCCATGAAGTCCGCGTCACCCCATCCGGATTTATATTGGGATCTTAGATTATTGTAGATCCCGTTAAACTTCATCATTTTTTTGTTCATGTCACCCCATTTGGATTGTACTTGGTCTTTATTGCGTTGATGTTGGCGACTTGAGTTGAAATAATTGAGTATTTTTCTCCAAAATTCTCCTACAAAAATATATATATATGAATACGTATATATAATAAAGATAAACACATTAATAAATATATATATGAATACGTATATATAATAAAGATAAACACATTAATAAATATATATAATAAAGATAATCACATTAATAAATATATATAATACGTATATATAATAAAGATAAACACATTAATAAATATATATATATGAATACGTATATATAATAAAGATAAATACATTAATAAATATATATACCCGATTTTTGTGCGTTTCCAATGATGCTATCTTCGGAGACGTGAAGCCATGCATTTGCCAACAAAACCTCTTCTTCGGAAGTCCACGAAACCGCTTTCGTTCTATTTGCAAATTTCTTTTTCCGTTGTGTCGTGGTTCCCGCATCGAGTTGTGTTTCGGGAACCACATCGGGTGGGGTTTCGGGAACCGTTTCATCGACCTCAACGTCCTCCGAATATGTTTCTTGTTGTAGTAGTTGTTCGAATTGCCCACCTTGATTATATTGTGGAAAGCCACCTTGCATAAATGGTTGAAAGCCGCCTTGATTAAATTGTTGGAATCCACCCGAATTAAATTGTTGGAATCCACCCGAATGAAATTGTTGGAACCCAATCGGGAGGGTGTTGGGTGAATACATAGGGTATTGTTGTATGCTTCCATGGTAGGTTGATGGTGGTGGTGTAAGATTGAAAATATTTTCCGTCGGGGACGGTTGCGAGCTCGTGCCTCGCGATTTGGAACCTCGTCGTGGTGTTGTGAACCCTTGTGTTTCTTTATCCATTATGATTTTTTTGAAGAAAGAAATAATATTGAGAGAGTAGAATGAAGTTGGGAAGATGGGAGAGATTGAGAGTAAATTTGTAGAGAGATTGAGAGTAGAATGAAGTGTGTGAAAAAATAAGTAGGAAGTATATTAGTATTTATAGGAGAAATAAAAAATAAAAAATAAAAAATTAAAAAAAAACCCAACGTTCCAGCATCCAACGGATAGATTTTCAAAAAAAAAAATTTAAATTTTGGTAATTAACTCAACCCAGCTCGGGTTGCCCAACCCCAATCAACCCCAACCCCATCCAACCCCAAGGGGTGTGATGGTGTTCACTTCCATCCCCATCCAACCCGGGTGAACCCAATTGCCCCGATGCGGACGGTCTAAGTATGATGCGGTTGTGAGGTGATATCCGGTACTTTCATACACAAGTTCCAAGTCATGTTTCATGTCAAGAGCTGCGTGTGTTGTGTGGAGAGTGTGCCTTAGACTATGTTTATTCACAAACCAAACCAAACCAATCTTTATTAAAAAAACTAATTTCTCTCTCTTCCACCTATCCAATCTTCAATTCCAATCTAATCTAACTTTTTTTATACTTTATTCACAATCCAAACCAAACTTAAAAATTATATTATAAAAATTATATATTTAATATTTTAGTATATATATGTATATATATATATATATATCTTTTAATTCCAATTAAAATAAATAAAAATAATTTCATATTTTAAAACATAATTATAAATATAAAAAACTTACAATTGAAAATAAATAAAAGAAAATACATATAAAGAAGTACGAAATTACATATTTAAAAGAAGGAAATAACATAGTTAATTATTAGTGCCGAATTTTTGCCATATATGCTCAATCAAATCATTTTTTAGAGCGTTATGAGTTTCCCTATTGCGAAGTTGTTCCCTATTAGCCATATACCTAGATTTTGGTGGTGTTGTTCGACTTCAAATTTTTCTTTGTCAAAGTTCAGTTTTTTTGTCATGAGTTCAACTTCATTGTTTCTTGTAATCGTCATTGCATGAAGTTCTGCAGAAAAGTCATTAGAAAATGAAGAAGAATGTGATGCCTTACCTTTTCCTCTTTTTTTTGCCGCATCTCTACCCGTAGGACGCTGAATTGTTGAACCACCAACAATTGAAGATTCTTGGTCGGTGTCTTCTTCTTCCGTAGTTTTAGACGTTTTCGTGCTTCCACCACTATCTTCACAACCCACTTCATATTCCGAACGAGAACGTGTTGTGTCACGATCTAACTTTAATTCCCACTTGGGATGTTTACACATAACTTGGTTAAATACAAGCAAGTCCGAATATTTTTTCCCACCCGCCTCATAAATTGCATGAGCTCCTTTCTCAACATCTGCCATACTCATTCCACTTCTTTTTTGACGATATGCTTCTTTGTAAGCAGCAATCCATTTGTTTGCATTTTCGTTAAGTCGAGTCCAACGACCTTTCATTTGATTTTCGTTCCTTTCGCGCATTCCTTCTGGATTTTCTTCTCGAGTTGCATCATAGAATTTTTTCACTCGTGAAAAAAGCGCTCCTTTCTTTTGGTTTTTGCCACAAGTAGCGTCTTCGCTAACAAAAACCCATGCTGACATTAAAGCCATATCTTCTTTAGTGTCCCATGGATGGTCGGCTCTTGAGGTTTTTTGTGAGGTTTGAACATTTTCAGGGATATATTGAGAAGGGATATACTGAGAGTTATCAGGATGTTGAGAGTTAATCCAAAAATTTTGCTGGTTTGGATCCATAGAAGAAAACTTGAAAAGAAAATCAAGATCTTTGAAATTTTCAAGAGGATGAGAGTATTGAAATGAAGAGAAAGATTGGTGTGTTGAAAATATGTCAAGACTGGTCTCTATTTGTAGTGAATTGAAAAATATGAACTTTGGTATATTTTTTAATTTTTAATTTTTTATTAAAATTATCTTTTTAATCAGATAAGATTTATCCTAATAAAATCTAAACCAACCAATTACAATTTGACACCTAATATATCCTTTATCTAAAAAATCTAATTTTATTAATTAAATAATGCTCGAACATAGTTTGGTGGAGCGAACTGTTCGGTGAAGTTTGGTTTGCAGTAAATGATTTTTCTTTTTTTTAAATAATTTTTTTTGTCTTATTCAAATATGGGTTGGTTTGGTTTGTTGTTAAAGATGGTCTTAGATATACACGATTTTCCAGTTATAACGTAGTTTAGGAATCTTTTATAATAACTTACGATGCATTTTATTGGTTAACACTAAATTAGTTACAAAAGTGCATTATTTGTATCCTAAACTAACATTATGGTCAAAATTATCAATAATTTCTTAAGTAATAAATCAGATTTAACACTTACTTTATTATTTGAGTAAAAAAGTTGATTATCGGTATTTGGCAACCCGTGACCACCCTGTACTAAACATATCCCTAGAAACCACATATAATAAGGCATTTCATAATTGACTCTGATATTAATTATTAGAGTAAACTTTACTTTTGGTCTATGTGGTTTAGTGTTTATAACATATTTGGTCTTTATAATTTAAAAATTACACTTTAGCCACTACAGTTTGCTATTTGGTCCGGATTTGGTCCCTCGTCGTTAACTTCGTTATAAATCTCAGTTAAGTGAGGGGTACTTTAGTCTTTTTATACTTTTTTTGTCTTTTCTGTTAAAATAAAGGAGGAGGCACTCCTGGCAATATATTGAAAAAAAAGAAAAATACATCTAAATGGCAAGCGACTCCCTCCCACAAAAGAGCCACTCCCACCATAAAGGACAGGCCCAAAATGGGGGAAAAGGCATCACTAAAAATCACAAAGTGTTAAAACACAACGTATACCAAAGAACAAGTAACCAAAGCAGACAAAGGGTAATAGAGTTAAGCATCATATGAAAGAAAATGCTTAGATCTCTAACACCCCAATACAACCAACAAAAGCATGAAAGACACATAATGCAAAACTTCAAAGATGCCGCGCATTCTCACTCCTCAGACAGCTTGCCCTTGTACTCAACATCTTCATATCCACCATTCTCCGAATTTCACTAACAAGTTGGTTCGGAAGACGCTTCTTATCCGTAAAAAGACGAGAGAACAACTCACTACGCACTTCCAAACTCAGAGAAACTAACACTCAAGCTCAAGAACCACACCGCGAACACAAGAACACTCGAAGAATAGCTCAAGTCATCGCTCTCGACGCACACCAACAGCTTTCGACCAACAGTTCATACTTTGTATTCACACGACAAACACCTGTTTTTACGTTCAAACACTTGTACTTTACATTTCGAAGCATTTCCTTCATTTGTATTGTAATCATCGTACGACCGACGCCAGTACCAAGGACATCGCCCCTGATTGGCGACCATAGTGCAGCGACGACACCCCCTGTCGTCCGCAGGTTTTTTCCTCGTTTGAGGTTTTTCCTGCGTCATCAAATCCTTTGTCTTATTTATTTTTCCCTCATCGCACGTCTCGTCGAAAGATCCTTTCTTTAGTTGTTTAAGTCCACATCGACCTTAAGTTGTCCCTTTGGTGCGATTTTTTGCATTAACAGTTTGGCGCCATCCGTGGGACTACATCTAGAGAAAATCCTCGACGAACGTGCCTTCTACTAATAGTTTCTTGGAGTTTCTTCTATTTTCAGTTGCAGGAAAATGGCAACCCCTGGAAATCCGCAGCAAGCCGTCGCTCAGATGTATCAGGAGCTCGAGGTTGCCAGGAATCAATGGCAGAGCAGAATCGCAGAGAAGCTGAAGAGATCGCGCGGCTAAGGAATCCTTTTGGACCCCAGAATGGTCCTAGACCATTCATCCAGAATCCAGGTCCGAGACTAGACCCGTCCGCGCAGAATCAGCATCCAGGTCCATTCATGCAGAATCAACAGTTGGGTCCGTTCATTCCGAATCCCCAGTCTGGACAGATTCCCCCTCAGCACATCCGACCACCACCCTTGAACATTGGATCCCAACCATTGCAAGGTGGCTCCCAGCCGTTTCAGAATGGATCCCAGCCGTTTTCCCAGTTGTTCCAAAGTGGTCCGCAATCTTTCCAGCAAGGATCATGTTATTACCAGATCCGTGCAACAATGATGAAATCGAAATAGATGAACAATAAGAACAAATGATTTCAAATGGTCATCCCTGTCATTCACTTTCGGAGAGAATAATACAATACTGTTTGGAAAGTAAAAGGATGATTAGCTTGTTTTTCCAAGCTAATCTTACATTAAATACAATGGGCCCGTGGTTAACAAGCCCACGGCCCGTTCACTAAAAGGCTCAAATTAAATAAATACAATTCAACCCTTGAACTTTAAATCAACTCTAAAACCTGCCCTAACAATCCCCCCTTTGATTTGAAGTTCGAGTTGGCGCTGTAGATCTCTCCAGTTGAAGACATATCTTTTAAGAAGCGCGAAGTGTACCTCGAACAATCTGATGGCGCGGCGATAGTCGATGCGATCTGCAATCATTTCCAAGGCATTCCGAGCAGTAGTTTCATTCTGATTCGGAACGTAAGAATACCTTGGATTCTCAGACTCATGCTGAATAATCTTTCGAAGAGCATCTCTGACCTTTAGGAGCGTGCCGTCACAAAATCTGTCTACCTGACTGAAGCGCATGAATTTTTTCTCTTTTTGCTCATTGAAGTAAACAATCCCGAATTCTGGTTCCAGAAGCATAGCGTTCTCGGGATACATGTTTAACTCAGGTGATTTCAGATTCGGCTTGATCAGATTTACCTTTTTCGCCTTGTTCTCGATAGCCATTTGGAAGTCCGTTAGATAAGACATCATGATGGTGCGGACCAGATATCGACGAACAGCTTCGAGCGTCTTTGTAATCTCTAGCGGTCGGATGATTCGTGTACGTAAGTCTTTCAAAATAACCAGAAAGTAGAGCGGTCGGAGGTTCTTGAAGTCAGCTTCTGAAAATTTCCATTCGTTCCCATCTTCATGTCGAACAATGAACACTGGGTAGACGATCCTCATAATGCGTCTTGAATGGATACTGATTATCTCTGTGATCCGAAGTTTGGTTCTGACTTGGTTTACTGGAAGACACCGCTGCATTGCTAGTATATATCGGCGTTGAAATTCTGGGCTAAGGTTGTAAATACCCAGACAGAAGGTCGGCTCGATCGGGCGAAGGTTGTGGACGAACAGCTTTTTCAGGGATTCCTCCAGATGAGGGATAAGTACAGTGATCTTCTCCCAGCGGTTTTGTTGCTGTTGAGGAGGGGGAGAAAGATCAGAAGCTGTCGTAGGAGGAGTAGTTGACGGAAGATCGGAAGAAGTACACTTGGGTCTTGTTGATGACGTTCCGGTGGGTTGAGCATAGTGAACGGGGGATGCTCCATACAAATTTTGGAGCAGGAACTGATCATAATCAATGTTGTCGTCCTCATCAGTGGGGAAGACCAAATTTACCTGGAGATTTACGGCACTGGCGGCTTTTTCGTACCATGCATCTTCGGTCTCCGGGTTGGCTTCACAATCTGGATCTATCATGTCCCGAATCGGTGTCTGATGAGTCAAAATCAATCAGTTCCTGTGTTGAACCCTCGGGCTTTTCAACCGTCGGGTCTTCTTCATCTGAAATTTCCATATCTATAACCATGTCTGCTAGAGGCAACTCGGCTTCAGGTGCTTCTGTTGTAGTTGCCGCAGTTGGGGGTTTTTGTTGAACCACAGTTGTAGTTTTAGACTGGATCGGGGCAGCGGTCTCGGATAGACGTGGTCGTTTCTCCCCCTCACGGTGATCAGGATCCTCCTGGTCATCGTGTTTCTGCTTCAGACCGCCCGCTTGACTCTTGCAGGTATCTTCGAGTGAGCGGACTCTCTAGGACAGCGTTGTGAGCGCTTGGTTGTAGGACGTGAGAGTCGAGTCAATGGCGTCTAAGCGAGTGGTTATAGATGAAGATGGAGCAGTGACCTGTGATCGGAGAACTGAGATTAGGTCTGCTTCAGTAGAGGCGGTTGTATCTGATTCCTGGAGCAGTTGGGCCAATAGCCTCGTCTTCAGGGTGTCCACCAAATAGATAGGTTGCGGTTGAATAGGTAGAGGTACAGGTGCAGTTTCAGTTTCGATGAGGTGGCCTTTACCTTTGATAGCGCGCATCGCTTTGGCAAGTTCAGCGGCTACATGTTGCTCCATATCCTGGCGGACAGCCTTAAGGGTGCTGTCCAGGGACCCTGGTGACACAAAGTCAGGGTTACTAACTCCGGGGCCACTTAGGTTACCCGTTGAGGCGTCTACCATAGGGGTAGAGCCACCTACGTTCACAGTTGGCGTGATGTTAGCTGTGGTAGGATTTCCCGCCGATCCTTGTGTTCCACCAAGAGGTGAAGACACTACGGTGGTTCCGGTCGGGTCACGAAGAGCCTCGACTTGGTGTTGTACCTCTTCAAGTGTCCTAGCCAAAGATTGATCTATTACAAGTGGCTCTAGACTCGATGGTGCACGAATTGAAGTCGAGACCGGGGGCTGCTAGTCTCTTATTTCAACACCAGCACTCTCCGAATGAGAGGCCGATGGAAGTAGATGTGGCTACCCGGATCTCGCTCGTTTGGGGTCGCTCATGAGCCTCGTTTTCTTTACGGCTCGATCTTTCCTGGTTCAACTTTGAACGCAGTTCTCTCCGCCTCGCATGATCTAACTCCTCTACTTGATCTCTCTCAAATGTCCTAATAACAGGTCCGGTTCCAGTATGAGGAGGTGAGTCAAGAGGGATTCCAACAGTGAAATCCGGGTTCGGTTCGATACCGTGAGGTATGTGTTTCAGGCGTACGGTACGGTCGGTATCGAAGTCCGTGGAGTCAGATTCCACGTCTTCAACATGGTGAGGTGGTGAAGGGGGGTCGATGATATATGGCTCGGTCGAGTGATGTAGTATTGGTCTAGAGGATGGACCGGCTTGGGCTGAGCTGGAATCGGGTTGTGATTCCACTGCACCACCTACTCTCGTTCCCCTTCCTCTCACAACTAACGTTCCCCGCCCGACAGCACCTGCTTGTCGGGCCCTTCCACCTCTCACTCTTGGACCCTCACGTCTCTCGGGTCTAGGTCCCTGGGCAGGTCCTACCGGTTCTGGCCGGACCATGGGATTACCTAACGCTTCCCTATATGCAACTACCCCTGGTGCAGTGGGATCGGCGATGGCTAGTAGGGCGTCAGGGATGGGCATAGCTACCGCATCTGATGCGTTGCGGATAACCAGGAACTGAAGATGGCGGATAGGACATACCGGATGTGCAGCACGGCGGGGTATCGCTGGATTGGCGTCCATATGTTAACGTACTGCTAGCGATAGGAAACACGGATATGGGAGGAACTTCTTCTGTTTCGTTCCTCCGATGTGGCGGATGCTAGTAACAAGTTCACGCCAGATGATCATGGCGAAGTCGACATGTCGGTTGTAGCAGACGGCGTGAACGAGACGGAGAAAGTCACCGGTGCACTGGTCTATACCTTTCCATCTGGCCGATAGGCATCTATTTAGAATCGTGAATAGTGTATACCAAATGGGGGCTAGGTATTTTCGGTTGAATGCAGAAGGCCTGGGAAGATCATGGTTGTAGCCGAGCGCGCGGATCTGTGCGCATAGCGTGTCATCATTTACGGTAGGATCGTACTGTTCATGACCTACGGCGTCGGCTGCCGGAAGAGAAAGGAGGCGGCGAAAAGAATCAGGCGTCAGTGTGAACGGATGGTTGTCTATCGTTGCCGTTATAGTCTGTGAAGTGCCGGCCGTGCGGACCTGAGCAGTAAACCACACTTGAAGAACGTAGATCAACGAGACGTCGGTAGTGCGGGTGAGGGCCTCACAAATAGGATGGCCCATGAGTATGTCCAGTATAACCTGGTGGTTAGGGTTGGGTCTGAAGAGCGCCGGATCCAGGTAGTGATTGTTCGCCTCCATCTCGGTGCCATGGTCAGGGTCAACCAAGGCAGCATCTGCTTCGACGTTTATGATTTCCTCTTCTTGAGGTATATGCTCTTCCGGAGGTTGTTGTTGATTTTGTTGATCCGCCATTGCAAAATGTGTAAAATTAACGCACAGTTAGTTACTGAGATGAATGAACAAGTGTCGGCGCGTACCTTTGCTTTGATTGGCTCAATCTGAGACAGATCGAGGACTGGCAGTGACAAACCAGGTACGGAAAGGACCATCAACAGTGGTGTCCGGATAACTCAAAGTGTCCGGACAACTCAAAGTGTCCGGACAACTCAAACTGTCCGAATAACAATATGACTTTTTTTTCTAAAATGTCCGGACAACATAAGTTTCCGGATACACCACAGTTTCCGGACAACAGGATTTATCCGGATATGAGGAACTTTCCCGGGTAAGATAAAGATACCGAACGAATATGGTTTCCGGGTGGTCAAAGAGTCCGGATAAAGATGATTAATCCGGACAGAGGTCCCGGGTACACTATTTTTCCGGATAACATTAGAGTCCGGACACCAAACTACCCGGTAGTTGAACTTACCGGAAACCCTAAGGTTTCCGGACAACTAGGTCTCCGGGTGATGGTAGTGTCTAGATGGATCATCATGTTGTTGAAGATGTCCGGACACGACGAAGTTGTCCGGACGAAGACTCAATCTTCATATTGGAAAACATGAGATCCCAATCAAGTGGTAGGTGCGTAAGGGTTGTCCAGAAGCAAATATTAGCGTAATGGAGTATTGACAACCCTTGAATCGCATCCATTGAAGCCAAACCGACGAAAAAACCCTTGAGGATTTCGGTCACTGTTGGATCGACCCAATCAGAGGTCGGTTTGCAGTGCAAAGTGTGTGAAACGTAAAGATATATGAATAGCAGTGACAATCGAGGAACATACCTGATTTTGGGAACGAAAAATACTGTGAATCGTCGATTTCACGAGGGACCGAGCGAGAGAGAGAGTTCGAAGGGTTTAGGGTTTTGCGTTTTCCGGATAAGTGAACTAAAGAAACCCGGGTGTGTATAAATACCCGGGTGGGGTCCGGGTTCTTAGCCGACCCGGATACCTACCCGGTCCGGATTCTGTCCGGATACTAGAGGTGTCCGGATGTTGTCCGGATATCTCTAAATAGTCCTTTTCCTTGGAATTGTGCAGGAATCTGAACTGGAAAAGAACTTTCTCTCGCTCCCCCTCAAACTGAGCATGGGGATTTATCGCTCCCCCTCGGATAGTGCAGTAGAGTGTAGTGGAGGAGTCCGACACACACAAACTGTTAGACTTTTTAAAGAAAAAACTTGTGCCGCTCCCCCTCAAACGATGATCATACTCAGAGGAGTGCCCACACACACACAAAACTTTTTGACTTAGAAAGAAAAACCGTGTGTGATGCTCCCCTTCAACAGTTGAGAAAGCTTACCTGATACCGCATTGTGCTCCCCCTGAACACGAGAACATTTGGTGAAAGCACAGAGAAAGTGAAAGAAACTATAGACGACAGTATGAAATAAGAGAAACACACGAAGAAAGAAAGAAAACAAACGAGTTCTACCTAATAAATACAGAGACTAAATCTAGCGGTGTAACTGGAACAAGTAGAATACAAGTGCGAGGAAGTGTGTGCTCATGCATCAGGAGGGTAAATACCGGATGATGAGTAGACAGTTACTCGTATATGTATGGAACTTGTAACGGGGACACAGTCGGATTAAGTCTTCAGATTTAGCATACCGAGCTTGAACACAAGAGTTTTAAATCGTTTTTCGTCCAAGGCTTTGGTAAAAAGGTCTGCAAACTGATGTTCTGTATTTACGAAGTAGAGTTCGACTGTACCTCTTTCGACGTGATCCTTAATGAAATGATACCGAACGTCGATGTGCTTCGTCTTGGTATGTTGGACCGGGTTACTTGATGTGGCAATTGCGCTCTTCGAGTCACAGTAGATCGGGACTTTGACATACGTGAAACCGTAGTCTTTGAGTTGCGTCCTTATCCAGATTACTTGGGAACAGCAGCTTGCGGCGGCTACATACTCCGTCTCGGCAGTTGATGTGGAAACGCATTGCTGTTTCTTCGATGCCCAACTCACTAGGCTATCTCCCAAGAATTGAATGTGCCCTGAGGTGCTCTTGCGGTCCATCATGCATCCCGCGTGATCCGCGTCAGAGTAAGCGGTTAGGCTAAAACTTGTCTCTTTCGGGTACCAAAGGCCAAGATCAGCAGTACCACGTAAATAATGAAATATTCGTTTAACGGCATTATAATGAGACTCTTTAGGGTTTGACTGATAACGGGCGCAAAGAAATGTCGAAAACATGATGTCCGGTCTACTGGCAGTTAAGTACATCAAAGAACCCATCATTCCCCGATACAATTTGTTGTTGACAACCTTTCCGTTAGGATCGGCGTCAAGTTTTGTATTGGTTGCAATGGGAGTTTTCATTGGTGAGGACTGGTCCAATTGGAATTTCCGAAGAATATCCCGAATGTATTTGGACTGGTTTATGAAAATTCTTGTCGACAGTTGTTTAACTTGAAGACCAAGGAAAACATTCATCTCACAAAGCATACTCATTTTAAAAAATCTTCCCATGAGATTGGCAAAGTTCTTTGCATATAATGGACTAGTAGAACCGAAAATGATGTCATCGACATATACCTGGACTAGGATGATGTGACCCTTTTCGTTCTTGATAAACAGAGTAGAATCAATGGTACCTCGTGTAAAGTCGGATTCTAACAAGAACTTAGATAGTGTGTTGTACCATGCTCGCGGAGCTTGCTTTAAGCCGTAGAGCGCCTTGTCTAAGATGTAGACATGATCAGGCTTCGAGTCATCCACAAATCCGTCTGGTTGCGACACATAAACTTCTTCTTGGAGGTCGTCGTAAAGGAAGGCTGTCTTCACATCCATTTGGAAGACCGTGAAGTTCTTATGTGCGGCATAAGCGAGAAACATACGGATTGCTTCGATGCGCGCTACCGGAGCGTAGGTCTCATCGTAGTCGATCCCCTCTTGTTGACGGTACCCTTTGGCCACAAGACGCATCTTGTTGCGAACAACGATGTCGTCTTCGTCCTTTTTATTTTTGAAGATCCATTTGGTGCCAATGACCGTCTTGTGCTTAGGACGTGGAACCAGTCGCCATACCTTTAGAGCTTCGAACTGATTTAGCTCTTCTTGCATGTCTATGATGCAGTCTGGATCTTCGAGTGCCTCGCGTACGCTTGTCGGCTCAATCTTGTTTAGGAAGCCGGAAAATAGGCAGAAGTTGGCGGAAGCGCCTCGTGTACGTACAGGAGTTAAAGGATCACCGATGATCTGATGTAGGGGATGTGCCTTCGTCCATTTGGTGGAGTGCGGAAGCGGCTGCTGGGTGGAGTGTGACGCATCCGGATCCACATACGAGCCAGATGGAAGGTCTTGAACTTGTTCAAGAGTAGCAGTCTTGTTTCTTGGAGGAAGTGGGGGAGGATTCGTCGACGGTTGAACAACTTCTAGTTCCGAGGAGTTCAGAGGTTGTGTATCGGTTGTAGCAGAAGACGAATCAGTAGGAGCGATCTCCGAGATTATAGGTTCCTCCGGGGGAGGGGGGGGTGACAATACCAGGTGCATTCGTGTCTGATGATGTCGGTTGAGCTGTCTCCATAGATGTGGATGGCGTACTTGTAGACGGTTGCGGACCAGATAAAGCGGCCGAATCCGTATTGCGAGCAGCTTCAATTCGCGGTTGCACTGAGACAGATGTGGAAGAGTTAACAGTGTCATCATAAAAATATTGAAACAGTAAATCTAAATCAGAAGAGTCAGCATTCGATGAAGATGCATGATTCGGATTTACTGTGGCTTGTGCAGATCCCGAACTCGAATGGACCACAATCGCAGCCATATCAGTAGGGACCACAATCGTTTCAGAATGGACCACAGCAATTCCACTATGGGTCGCAACCATATTTTGTTCCATTCAACGGGGACACCAATGGTTCGTCGCATGGTAATGGCACTAGTCCAGGGACCAATCCCTCGACAGGGGCAAATCCTGATCTTAACGATCCCGTCGCCCAGCGTTTGAAGATGTTAGAAGACCAAAATGAGCGCGTCCTGTCCTTGCTCGCCAAGTTGCCTGGGGCAGCCGTGCCTGTCGACGTCAAGCCTCGCTCGGGGTATCAGGCGTTGCCCTTCATCGACGAGATCACCACCATCGAGGTCCCAAAGAAGTATAACATTCCTGCCTTCACTCCCAAGTATTCGGGTGTGACCGATCCAACCGAGCATGTCGCGCAGTATAAGCAGCTCATGTGGACGATCTCGATTCCACACATGTATCAGGAGGTATGCATGTGCAAGAGTTTCGGGGAGACTCTCACTGGTCCAGCTCTCCAGTGGTTGATCAATCTCAAACCCAAATCTATCGGGTCATTCGCCGAATTGGTCAACCAATTCTCCCGGCAATTCGCCAGCAGTCGAAAGATGGAAAAGCAGACTAGTGATCTGTACTATGTCGTGCAGAATACCAATGAGTCTATTCGAAGTTATTTCAATAGATTCAATGCTGAAATGATCAGTATCCACGATTGTGACATCAAAACTGCGATTGAAGCTTATAAGCGTGGTCTAGACGATAATTCAGGTTTATATATCGACCTGACCTAGTATCCCCAGAGACTTTCGAAGACGTCCGAGCTCGAACCTTAGCATATATGAGGGTCGAAGACGACGCAGCCTTTCGTCGCAAAAACACTGGCGACAAGAAGCCGTTAGGTGTCAAGAAGCCAGAATTCAAGCCGAAAGCCATATCCAGAATAGAGCCAGCGCGTCAGATTTCAAACGTTCGTTTCAAGACGAAAGCAGAAGCTAAAACCACGGCTAAATTCCCCATGTACCCCAAGATTTCTTCTTATGGGTTCAAAGGGTCAGCTAAAGACTTAGTCGAAGCTCTGAAGACCACCCAAGCAACCATCCGGTGGCTGAAGAAGTCCGACCTGGACGATGCTAAGAAAGACAAATCAAAGTGGTGCGACTTCCACGTCGATCATGGTCACGCGACTGACGATTGCACCGCGCTGAAAAAGGAGCTAGCATATCACTTTCTAAAAGGAAATCTCAAAGATATCATCGACAATAATGCTACTCCAACTAATAACCATCGGCCGTCGACCCCCGAGCATGCAAAAGTCGTCAATTGCATCATCGGTGGTTCAGACGTGTATGGTCTGACGTACTCCGCTGCCAGGCGCCCTTGACAGAATAGGATAATAAACGACAGGGGGGCAATACCCCATCGAAAGGTACGTCCCAGTTTTTTCGCTCTTTTTCATACAATTTTTTCATTACGAGCGACTACTGACTTAAGCATCGGAGAGTCGTGGGTCAGCCAACGACCAACCCTTGACATCGTTTTACCGCAGAATCGCACGACAGCTTATCGCAAGGTCGCACGATATAAACCATCAGGTCTCTAACTTGATCATCCCTACACAGGGGCATACGATACAAATTCATCGTACGATCTAGTCGTACAATCGCAAAGCTTAAACAACTTATCTCTAAGTTTCTTAGCTTTCATATCCTGAATGGATGCTTGATCGCGTGTTCTTATATTTGTTCTACGTTCTTGTCATCGTATTACAATGAATGCCTTAGTCGCGTGATTTCCTATGTATCTCACGTTCAAGTATACAACCGATGCAATATTTGTTTGCCAAGTATATAAAACGCAAGCTGAGACAAAAAGTGCATCTATTAAAAAGATCGTCAGAAACACACTCGACCACCAACGGTCGAACAACAGAACAAAGAAGGAGCTTCATTAAACGATTACATATGAACGACCAATAGTCGGACGAGTAAAGACAAAGTCAAAAGTCGTTATCTACCAACAACCCGACCACGATCGAGCATGAAGAGCCTAGAAAATCTACCCTAGAATTAAAAAAGCATATCGATCGCGAGCTCAGCCCAAAAGTCTCGACCTCCGAAGCCCTACCAATCCCGAGGAACTGATGCAAGGATCAAACGAGTATATCAGGAGTGGTCTTCCAACTCCTCACACCTCGAAATTCTGAGAATGTGGCTCTTAAGATTAATGTTAAGGTTGGAGAAAGGAATATATCCTTCTCATCGATCGACCTCCACTCCAGCATTTCCTCTGCCTTCACATATTTAATGAAAGAAGGCCGGGACATCTGCAAAAGAAACATATTATATGCCCAGCGAAAGAACATCGATGACACAAGTTTCGAAAGAAAAACATACAAAGAACGCCGGTTCGGCTAAACACAATCTAATCTCTTCAACAGAGATCCTTCGAAAACGCTCCTTGAAAGATAAGAGCTGATATTTCCCCAGATGCGGAAATGACTCTGCCCTGACGAGGACATAGTCAGGAGGGTTGACAACAACGCAAAGTTGTTCGTCGCCATAAACTCTCCCTCATTCTCTCCCGTCTTTACACCCTTGTCCTTGTCGGCTGACAAAAGGGTCGACGTGGCAGTAGAAAACATCGTCACCAGTTGCGCAGTATGAGACATCGTCGCCAGTTGCGCAATATGAGACATCGTCGCCAGTTGCGCAGTATGAGACATCGTCGCCAGTTGCGCAGTATGAGACATCGTCGCCAGTTGCGCAGTATGAGACATCGTCGCCAGTTGCGCAGAATGAGACATCGTCGCCAGTTGTGCAGTATCTACGAATCTAATCCAATCACTGTCCGCACAAGTACATACTTCGTCCTCCATTTGCTATCATTGACAGCAGTGTTCAAAACTAAGGTACGATCACCTTTAAGCCTTGGAAGTAAACTATAACAACGATATTGATCGCTCATGACTTTATACGCCACTCCCAGTGCGAAATAAATCGCTCGATGACTAGAATGACTCGCCAAAACTGGGGCATCAGTTGCCCTGGCGATAGGTCAAGCTCACACAGAAGTGCCTTGGCCAGATGCAAATACGGCCAGTGGAAGCCCATCTTAAACAGGTATTCGTATATAACGACGGCACATTTCCGGTTGAACCTTGCCAACCTTACTTACGGTAATCCCCATGGGAATCCTCGCTGGACTTCTAAAGACGTCGAGATCTTCTTCATTTCTAATAGCACCTCTGGGCTCCGTCTACATTTCTAAAATGACAACTGGTAAGCATGACAGTACGCCAGCATGACGTCACGGCCTCGTTTTCCATTGCCACTTCTCGTTCAGTTAAAGGCAAACCAATCTAGTTCCAAAGAGATCGAGGTAATTTTTTTGACCCTTGTTCTATTTCTTACGCATCTGATTGACAAAATTTAAACTCGAATTTGCCATCCTTCTTTCAAATTTTAGGGGCAAACTGTTTGGGCAAAAATTCACGTCGTACGACCACGACCAGAAAAGGTAAGATGCACGTCATAGAATACATCTTGGCTTAAGATAAGGTCCCGACAAAGACCCATAAAACATCCGTCGTGAAAGGTAAGTCGAGAGTTCCCTCATGACGCTCGACCACATCGTCGCCCGTCCCGCACGACCATCGCGTAAGATCATTGTACCTTCGAGTAAAGCTAATGTTAACCTTGACTGTTACGTTTGTTAAGTGTTTAATGTAGGAGTCAAAGTCATTAAAGAAGCAACGGCTATATCCGACGCAAGCCATTATCCGACGCAAGCAGTTACTCGAAGATAGCCGTAACGGACAAAGGCCATTATGAATATTCACGCCGGCAACCAGTACAGACCGTTGCGACCATTAAAGCTGTTAATGAAGCAATCAATGAGCTAATCAAAGCTCCCGAAGACTATAAAGATAGAGTCGGATCATCATTTCAGGGACATCGAATATCTAAGCAGAGTTCATCTGGAGAATAACTCACTACGCACTTCCAAACTCAGAGAAACTAACACTCAAGCTCAAGAACCACACCGCGAACACAAGAACACTCAAAGAATAGCTCAAGTCATCGCCCTCGACACACACCAACAGCTTTCGACCAACAGTTCATACTTTGTATTCACACGACAAACACCTGTTTTTACGTTCAAACACATGTACTTTACATTTCGAAGCATTTCCTTCATTTGTATTGTGATCATCGTATGACAGACGCCAGTACCAAGGACATCGCCCCTGATTGGCGACCATAGTGCAGCGACGACATCCCCTGTCGTCCGCAGGTTTTTTCCTCGTTTGAGGTTTTTCCTGCGTCATCAAATCCTTTGTCTTATTTATTTTTCCCTCGTCGCACGTCTCGTTGAAAGATCCTTTCTTTAGTTGATTAAGTCCACATCGACCTTAAGTTGTCCCTTTGGTGCGATTTTTGGCATTAACAGTGACTGCTACAAGACCACCCTGAAGCCGCAGAAGCAGTCCATCTAGCAATTACAGGTCCAGGATGCTCCTGGGACAGCCAACGACTATCGCTTAGAAGAAGTCGTCCTGGACCAGAGCAAGCCTAACCAAGTCGTCTTTGTAGGTTCGTCCCTCGATCCCTGCCTTAAAGGCAAACTGATATCTTTTTTGCAGGAACATGCCGATTGCTTTGCCTGGTCGCACGAAGATATGGTCGGCATAGACCCCAGTGTTATTTCCCATAAGCTCAATGTCGACCCGTCATTTAAGCCTATCAAACAAAAACGATGAAAATTTGCTCCTGAAAGGAATAAGGTGATAAATGACGAGGTCGACAATCTCCTCAAGACAGGAAAAATTCGAGAAGTGAAGTACCCCGACTGGCTTTCCAATGTCATGGTCGTTTAGAAGAAAAATGGCAAATGGAGGGTCTGTATTGATTTTACAGATCTCAACAAAGCTTGTCCAAAGGATCCTTTCCGATTGCCACATATTGATGCCATGGTCGACGTGACATCAGGACCTGAACTATTGACATTCATGGATGCTTATTCGGGATATAATCAAATCCTGATGCACGTCGAGGACCAGGAAAAGGCTGCATTCATGACAGATCGAGGTATTCATTGCTATAAGGTTATGCCTTTTGGACTAAAAAATGCAGGTTCTACCTACCAGCATCTGGTGAACAAAATGTTCAAGGATCATCTCGGCGACACGATGGAGGTGTATATCGACGATATGCTTGTCAAGTCGAAGCAGGCAATCGACCATGTCGAGCATTTGAGGCAGTCGTTTGACATCCTCCGAAAATATAGCATGAAGCTCAACCCGACGAAGTGTTCCTTTGGTGTCAGTGCCGGGAAATTCCTGGGCTATATGGTCACTCATCGAGGAATCGAGGCCAACCCCGACCAGATCAAAGCCATCATCGAGATCAAATCTCCAAGAAATTTCTAAGAGGTCCAGAGGCTCACTGGTCGGGTGGCAGTTCTGAACAAGTTTATCTCTCGATCCTCAGATAGATGTCATCTGTTTTATAACGTTCTCAGGAAAAATAAAGGCTTCGACTGGACCGACGATCATGAGCAAGCACTGCAAAAATTAAAAGAGTACATGAGGTCTTGCAACTATATTTGGCTGTTAGTCCTAATGCAGTAAGTGCCGTCCTGATGCGAGAAGATGAAAAGCAGCAACTGCCGATCTACTATGTAAGTAAATCTCTCTTGGACGCCGAAACCAGGTATTCCTCTATGGAAAAATTGCTTTTGTCGCTAGTTACAGCTGCAAAGAAATTGTGACACTATTTTGAATCGCATCCTATTACTGTCGTGACTAACTTTCCTCTTAAGTCTGTCTTGAGGAAGCCTGAGTTGATAGGTCATTTGGCAAAATGGAGTATATACCTCAGCAGTTACGACATCGACTTCAAGCCCACGACAACAATCAAATCGCAAGCTTTAGCAGATTTCATCGCTGATTTCAGTCCCGAACTGGAAAAAGAAGCAGAACTCGAAGTATCTACTGTGGCGACTCACGACGATGTGCCTTGGACCTTACACGTCGATGGGTCATCCAATGTTAGAGGTTCAGGACTAGGCGTCGTCTTAAAGTCGCCACAGGGGGGCAAGATGGTGTATTTCTTGCGATGCGACTTCAAAACCACCAACAATGAAGCCGAGTACGAGGCCCTGATCGTAGGAATGAATATGGCCCACGACTCGGGGGCAACCGCGCTACATGTCAAAAGCGATTCTCTACTGGTCGTGAACCAGAGGAATGGAGAATTCGCGGCCAAAGATTCAAAGATGACAGCGTATCTAAAGGTAGCAAAAGAAAAATCAGAAAAGTTTAAATCATTTTCTATTGAACAGATTCCAAGGGATCAGAACACTCAAGCCGACGCTTTAGCAAACCTTGGGTCTGCAGTAGTCGAACCAATATTCGACAACATTCCTATGATCCATCTGGAGACGTCGTCCATCGAAAATAACGATGTCGTCCAGATCGAAGACCAAGAAGATGATTGGTCGTACGACATCCGAAATTTCCTTATGCATGACCAACTCCTAGAAGACAAGATGGAAGCTCGGAAGATCAGGTTCAAGGCATCCAGGTATGTCATGATCGGAGATAGACTCTATCGACGATCATCGACAGGCTTAAACCTGAGATGCGTCATCAGCAAAAGTTAAGTCCAGAAGATCCTTCAAGAGATGCACGATGGGGAGTGTGGCAATCACTCAAGTGGTCGCAGTTTGGCCAATCGCATCTATCGACAAGGCTACTTTTGGCCGACATTGCGACAAGACGCCATCAGGTATGTCCAGAACTGTGATCCCTATCAACGACATTCAGGTACGTCCCATAAACCTTTCGAACCTTTACATTCGAAATTGATCGCGTGGCCCTTCATGAGATGGGGGATGGACATTGTCGGTAAGCTACCACCTGCCCCTGGACAAAAGGTATTTCTCCTCGTAGTTACAGATTATTTTTCTAAGTGGGTAGAAGCGGCTGCTTTTTCCCAAGTTCGGGACAAGGAAGTTGTCTCTTTTATCCAGACTAACATCATATGCAGGTTTGGGATCCCATCCGAAATTGTCTGCGACAATGGATCCCAGTTCATAAGCAACAGGACTCGACAGTTCTGTGAAGACCGCAACATCAAGCTGACGACCTCGACACCCAGGTATCCCCAGGTGAATGGACTTGCTGAGTCGAGCAATAAGACCATTATTGCTTCGATCAAGAAAATATTAACAACTGCAAAGGGAAAGTGGGACGAAGAGCTCCCTTCGGTCATGTGGGTGAATAGCACGACACCACGCACGTCCACAGGACAAACTCCTTTCTCTTTGGTCTATGGCTGTGAAGCAGTTTTGCCAGTCGAGGTCCAGCTTCCAACCTCGAGGCATACTTCCGTCGACCATAACCTGGTCGATTTAAGTTATGACCTCGATGCCCTTGAAGAGCTTAGAGAATCAGCGTTGATCAGAATGGCGTCGCAGAGGCAAGCGGTAGAACGACATTTCAATAAGAGTGTCAAGGCTAAAGTTTTTCAAGAAGGCGACTATGTCCTCCGACGAGTGTTCCAAAGTACTCAAGAGCTCAGTGCAGGTAAGCTTTCCACCAAGTGGGAAGGTCCTTATCGTATTTCAGAAGTCGTGGGTAAAGGTGCCTATCGGCTCCAAACCCTCGACAATCGAGACGTCCCACGTAGCTGGAATGCAACACATTTGAAAAGGTATTTCCTCTAAGTCTTTTTCCTTCTTTCATACGATTTTTTATTCATCACGACGATTACTGACTTAATCATCGGAGGGTCGTTGGCTAGCCAAAGACCAACCTATGACCTTGTTTTATCGCAGGATCGCACGACATAAGTTACTAAGTCTATCGTACGACTTCAGTGCACTCTCGCAGGATCGCACGACTTAATGATGCGATCATAAGATCTAATGACTTCACTGTTAATGCCAAAAATCGTCCAGAAGGATAACTTAAGCTTGATTGTGGAGCTTAACAACTAAAGAGAGGGAATCCTGCGACAAACCGTACGACAAAGACAGAAATCGTAAATGAGACAAAGATTTTGGTGACGCGGGAAAAACCTCAACGAGGAAAAAACCCGCGGACGACTGTGGAGGTCGTCGCTGCACTATGGTCGCCAAACAGGGGCGATATCCTTATGTTTCGGGCATCGAGAGTACAGTGATTACAATACAAATGAAAGAAAGACTTTAAATGTAAAGTAAAACAGGTGTATCACCTGTAAAACTGGTGCGTCGTGTGTAAAAACTAAGTGTCGTGCGTGTAATTCGTGCGTCGAGAGCGTTCTTTCGAGAGAGAGTTTTTTGCTTCGTGTGAGTGTTCTTGAGAGTTCGGATGTATTCAGGTGCTTCGAGATGATGGAGATGATGATTCGTTGATCTGCCAATGAGGATGGAATCCTTGTGATTATAGTCTTCGAGCGTCATGAATGATTCTACAAAAACTGCTGTTTTGAGACTTTATCTCGTTATGAAAAACTGTAATAAATGTTCTCAGTGTTTTGGTCGTGGTCGAGACTGGTGAATTTTTACCCAAATAGTTTGCCCCCAAAATTTAAAAATGGAGTTGAAAATTCAAATTTCAAAATTTTTAAATTTTGTTAGTCGGACGCCTAGGGTCGTGACACGTGTCAAAAGTTACCTTAGTTGCCTTGGAACTGAATCGGTTCAATTCTAACTAAAGAGGAAGTCGAAAAGGGGATAAGATCGTGACGTCATGCTGACGCACGATCATGCTTAGCAGCTGTCATCGCCAGGTGTCGACGATCTGTCGAGTATTCGAAAAGGCAAGGGCACGTGTTGACCATCGGGCGACATGACCTGACACGATCTTTTACATAAATAGCGACCCACGATGGATCTTTTCCAATTTTACGATTTCAGAGAGTTTTAAGAGCGTGATTCTTTTCGATTTCTTGCTGTTCTTCATTCAATCCTTTGCAAACCTGCAAGAATCTTCGACCAAGTTAAAAATTTTCGAGGTTTTAGCGCACCTATATAAGGTACGATTTCTTGGTCTTTTATAAGTCTGCTTAGAAATGTCGACTTGACCTGTAAATTCTATTAGAGAACAAGCGGATCTTGACGACCTTAGAAGTCTATCAAAAATCCCTGCGGGGATTACATTGATTAAAGCAGGTCAGACCCGACCCGATATGTGTCCTGATAGGTTTGTCGCCATATATGAGTATCCTTTTAAGATAGGTTTTGAGTGGCCTTACTTGCCTTTGGCTAAGGCTTTTATGACCGAGTTCGACTTAGCACCGGGCCAGTTAATGCCCCAATTCTGGTGGGTTGTACAAGTGATTGAGCGCCTTACCGAAAAATGGAAATCTCCCATGAATGTGCGCGACCTCCTCTTGGCTTATCAAGTCAAGAAGGACAAATGTCATCGCTACAGCCTATTTTCTAGGTTTAAGGGTGATCGTACCTTGGTCCTAAAGACCGTTGTAAACGATCGTAAATGGAAGACTAGGTACGTGTTTGTGCGTAAGTCGACTCTTGACTCTGAGAGCGGCTGGATTAGGGCTTGCTGGAACATGTCGGGTGAGTTTTTCTAGCCTTTTGTCGTACGTCGTATTGTTAATTTTGACTGATTTTTAATCTGTCTTCTATATGTCGACAGACATAAAGTTCGAGGACGTGAAGCCCTACGCTAACTCTCAAGCGAAGGTTGACGCGTTTTTAGAGTTTAGCACTGTCGAGCGCTCTTTTGTCACACGACAACTGGTGGACGACGACGACGAGGACTTGGTATACTTAGGAGAGAATCGAGGAGAGAGACGTGTGGAGGAGGAGGAAGAAGAGGAGACATAGGAGAAAGAGGAGGAGTCGAGAGAAGAAGTAGAGATGACCGATAAGTTTACCTTCACATTCCTTTCTGCTCGACCCTGCTCTTTTTCTCTTATGTTTATCGTGTAACGCTCTTCTTTGTTTCCAGGAGAATCTCAGATGAAGGCCCCGACTATCTCTGCTAAAAGGGCAGCTCAACTTGAGCTTGCTCGTAAGGGCAAAGAAAAGAGGCAAAGGACCTCGACTACTGAGTCGGGGGTTTTAAAGAAGCCGAGGATGACGACCTCGAGGGAACCGTCTCCAAGGGTTGACGACTCGTTGAGAGTCATTACGCCTGAGAAGGCGAAGATCGCATCGCCTACGAAGACGAAGACGTCTTCTAGTGCGATTGCTGCGACACCTATTAGTTTGGCACCTCCGGCGAAAACGGCAAAATTGGCGAAGTCCCCATCTACCACATAGGTCCCTTCGTCGGCCGACAAGGGCAAGGATCACGCGACGGGAGGGGCTAAGGTCACGAAGGTCAACTTTATGTTGCCGTCGGACTTTATGGTTGATGATGTCCTAGCCGGGACGGATTTGTTTCCTCATCTGGGGAAGTATTTGCTCCCTTCTTTCAAGGAACATTTCGAGGGGTTTCTGGTCGAGGAGACGGGATCCCATGTTGCCGGACTGGCGTTTCTGGTAAGTTTTTCTTTCAAAACTTTGTGTTTCGGTGTTTTTAATCGTTGTCATTTACTAACATGTTCCTCTATGTTTTATAGGCGTTTCAATCTTCTCTTGCCCTGCGTGCTGAAACAGAGAAGATGAAGGGTTTGGTGTCTTCTGCCCATGAGAGGGGGAATGCGGCGTTGGATAGGGAGAAGGTATCTCTAGAGCGCGAAGAGGCTACGTCCAAACGCCTTGATGAGGCCCTAAAAGAATTGGAGGCCGTCGTTCATGCGAAAGATGAGGCGAATCACCGTCTAAAGCAGTCCTTGTCTATGATCGCTGATCAAAGGGAGGAGCTGAGCAGGACGAAGGAGTCCTTGGCTACGAAGGAAAAAGAAGCCGAGGAATCCAAGTCTAAGGTGGCGGGTCTGGAGAAGGAGGTGAGGGAGCTCAAAGACGAGGCTGCGTCTACCTTTGCCCTGGCTCATTTGACTGCTCGGGCTGCAATCATGCGACAACACTTGTCGGGTAAAAATCCTCTGGCCTCGGCGTCGGACGAGCTTGCCTACTTCTTGAGGGAAGTCGGGACCGAAAGGGACCTTGACTCTGATGACGAGAAAGAAGCCGAGGAGGAAGAGGTGGACGAAGGTTCCAAGGGCGAGGCCTCAGGCATAGATGTGACCGACACTCGTCCTCAGCCTTAGAAAAAGTTTTTTTTTAACTTTAGTCTTGCTTTAGAGTACTCGACCGTTGGTGGTCGAGTTATTTAAATGTAATCGTCTATTTCGTAAATGAAAATTTACCTTTTCTGTTGAACTCATGTGTTACTCTGACTCATACGTGTCGTGGACAAGTATAATATCAATTTGCGAAAATTTAAGTAGAGAACAAACGAGGAATCGTGCGACATAGGCATCCATTGTAATTACAACGATTAACACACAAGTCATAAGACTTTTGTACTTTTAGATCGTGTTGACAAACATAAGCACATACGATCGGTACATTCTTCCAAAATGCATAAATTTTTCAAAGTATAAAAACTTAGATCGAGGGGTCGCTAGACTTTGTGATCGTACAACTAGATTGTACGATGAAACTTGAATCATATGCCCCTGTGATAGAATAGTCAAGTCATAGACTTGAGCACTTATGTCGTGCTACCTGGCGAGATTTAAGTCATGTAGTAGACCTAGCAATCTTATGTCGTGCGATCTGCAATAAAACAACGTCAGAGGTTGGTCGTTGGCTAGCCAACGACCCTCCGATGCTTTAGTCAGTAATCGTCGAAAACATTTGTGTGAGAAAAGGAAAAAGATTTAGAAAAAATACCTTTTCAAATGTGTCGCATTCCAGCTACGTGGGACATCTTGATTGTCGAGGGTTTGGAGCCGATAGGCACCTTTACCCACGACTTCTGAGATACGATAAGGACCCTCCCATTTGGTGGAAAGCTTACCAGCATTGAGCTCTTGAGTGCTTTGGAACACTCGTCGGAGGACGTAGTCGCCTACTTGAAAGATTTAAACTTTGACATTCTTGTTGAAATGTCGCTCGACCACTTGCCTCTGTGACGCCATTCTGATCAATGCTGATTCTCTGCGTTCTTCGAGGGCATCGAGGTCATAACTTAAGTCAACCAGGTTGTGGTCGACGGAAGTATGTCTCGAGGTTGAGAGCTGAACCTCGACCGGCAAAACTGCTTCACAACCATAGACCAAAGAGAAATGGGTTTGTCTTGTGGACGTACGAGGCGTCGTGCGATTTGCCCACATGACCGAAGAGAGCTCCTCGACCCACCTCCCCTTGGGGGTCTTTAACCTCTTCTTAATTGAAGCAATGATGGACTTATTGCTTGATTCAACAAGTCCATTTGCCTGGGGATACCTGGGTGTCGAGGTCGTCAGCTTGATGCTGCGATCTTCACAGAACTGTCGAGTCCTGTCGCTTATGAATTGGGATCCATTGTCACAGACAATTTCGGAGGGAATCCCAAACCTGCATATAATGTTAGTCTGGATAAAAGACACGACTTCCTTATCCCGAACTTGGGAAAAGGCAGCTGCTTCCACCCATTTGGAAAAATAATCTGTAAGTACGAGGAGAAATACCTTTTGCCCAGGGGCAGGTGGTAGCTTGCTGACAATATCCATACCCCATCTCGTGAAGGGCCATGGGACCAGTGTCGAATGTAAAGTTTCAGATGGTTCGTGGGACGTACCTGAATGTCGTTGACAGGGATCACAGTTCTGGACGTACCTGATGGCGTCCTGTCGTAGTGTCGGCCAAAAGTAGCCTTGTCGAGAGATTCGATTAGCCAGACTACGACCTCCGGAGTGATTGCCACACTCCCCATCGTGCATTTCTTGCAGGATCTTCTGAACTTGAGTCTTATTGATGACGCATCTCAGGTTTAGGCCTGTCGATGATCGTCGATAGAGTTTATCTCCGATCACGACATATCTAGATGCCTTGAATTTGATCTTCCGAGACTCCATCCTGTCTTCTGGGAGTTGGTCGTGCATAAGAAAATTTTGGATGTCGCATGGCCAATCATCTTCTTGCTCCTCGATCTGGACGACATCGTCATTTCGATGGACGACGTCGTTAGGTGGATCATAGGAATACTGTCGAATACTGGTTCGACTAGAGCAGACCCAAGGTTTGCTAGAGCGTCGGCTTGAGTATTTTGATCCCTTGGAGTTTGTTCGATAGAAAATGATTTGAATTTTTCGGATTTCTCTTTTGCTACCTTTAGGTATGCTGTCATCTATTGATCCCTTGAATAGATGAAATGAATTTGTGATAGACCCAATAACTTATGTCGTGCGATCCTGCGATAAAATATTGTCAGAGGTTGGTCATTGGCAAACCAACGACCCTCCGATGCTTAAGTCAGTAACCGCCGTGGTGAAAGAAAATCGTATGAGAGAAAAGGGATTTAGAAGAAATACCTTTTTAGATGTATTGCATTCCAGCTACATGGGATATCTTGACCATCGAGGGTTTGGAGCCGATAGGCGCCTTTACCCACAACTTCTGAGATACAATAAGGGCCTTCCCACTTAATGGAAAGTTTACATGCATTGAGCTCTTGAGTGCTCTGAAACACTCGTCGTAGGACATAGTCACCTTCTTAAAAGACTTTAACTTTGACATTCTTATTGAAATGCCGCTCGACCGCTTGCTTCTGTGATGCCATTCTGACCAAGGCTGATTCTCTGAGCTCTTCGAGGGCGTCGAGGTCATAACTTAAATCGACCAGGTTGTGATCGACAGAAGTATGCCTCAAAGTTGGGAGTTGGACCTTGTTTGGGTAAAAAATCACACCCTCGACCGACTTGGGAAACACCCTCGACATGACCTATGGACATTGATTACCCCCGACTGACAAGGATAATACCCGTTATTATCATATCCCCGACATACGTTAAATAACCGTGATAATTGACATATTGGGTCAATAGTCATATGACATCTAATGATCGCACGTCGCGTATCGCACGTCACACGTTATTAGTCTTACGTCCTACGTCACTAGTCTTATGTCGTCAGTTATGCATCGCTAGGTACGACTCATCGGTCTTACGTCGACAGTCTCCCGACATCGGTCTCATATCGACCTGGTCTTACAACTAAGTGGTCTTACGACCTAATTCTACGTCATTTTTATAAGACCATTCTTATATTAAGATAAGGTCCCGACAAAGACCCAGAAAACATCCGTCGTCACTCCTGAAAGGTAAGTCGAGAATTCCTCATGACACTCGACACTCGACCTCGACGTCGCCCATACCACACGACCGTCGCATATGACCATGCGACCTCGACCAAACTAACGTTCACATAATTGTTACGTTTGTTAAGTGTTTAATGCAGGAGTCAAAGACATTTATGGCTAACGGCTATAACCGATGAAGCCTATTATGAGCATTCAATCCGTCAATGAAGACATCGACCGTTACAACAAGTTATCAAAGCCTTTAATGACGTAGTTAAAGCTCCCGAAGACTATAAATATCAAGCTAAATCCTCATTCCAAGGGGACCGAACACCAAATAATCACAAGACACACACCAAAGTATCACTGAACTCTGAAATCATACGGCGAACTCAAGAATATCCGAAGTAAAGAAGCCTTCTCTCGAAGAAACGCTCTCGACGCACGACAATCGTTCACGACCAATAGATTACACTTTATTTGCACACACGACAAACACTTGTTTTACATTTCAAAAACTTGTACTTTACATTTTGAAGCATTTCCTTCATTTGTATTGTAATCATCATACGACCGACGCCAGTACCAAGGACATCGCCTCTGATTGGCGACCATAGTGCAGCGACGACACCCCCTGTCGTCCGCAGGTTTTTTCCTCGATTGAGGTGTTTCCTGCATCATCAAATCCCTTGTCTCATTTATTTTGTTCCTCGTCGCACGTCTCGTCGAAAGATTCTTTCTTTAGTTGTTTAAGTCCACATCGACCTTAAGTTGTTCCTTTGGTGCGATTTTTGGCATTAACAGTTTGGCGCCATCCGTGGGACCTCATCTAGAGAAAATCCTCGATGAACATGCACCTTACTAATGGATTCTTGGAGTTTCTTCTGTGCAGATTTTATTATTTTTCAGGTAAATGGCAAATTATCAAGATCCCATGATTCAACTTCAATCGGAATTGAATGCGGCTCGAAGCCAGATTCAAGCCCTGAAAAAAGAAAAAAATGCTCCGTCAAAAGTATCGCATGTGTCGCATCATCCAAGGGACTCGGGGGCTCAGAATACCCTTCACAAACTGAAAAAATACCACGTTTGATTTTGAAAATCCTCGGTAAAAGGCGCTTATCGACTCCATGTTACGCTAACTGTGATGTGTTACTCAAAACAAATATATATATACTCTAAGTATATTTTCCTCGTTTAATTATTTTGATCTAATATATGATCGTTGATTCAAAGCATCAAAAGATCATTGGTCAAAACCAACGACCACCCCCGATTTTACATTGCAGGCTCGCAAGACCATATAAGCATAGGTCTTACGATTTATATCGTGAGAAACGAAAGTCTCTAAGACTTACATCGCAGGTCTTACGATTTACATCGTGAGAAACCAAAGTCTCTACGACTTAAAAATCACATGTCTTACGATTTATAGTCGTCAGTAAAAGACGACTCGCATTTTTTCTCATGATCGTCAGTGATGGCAAACGCAGGTTACGATTTATAGTCGTCGATAAGAGACGACCCACGTTTTAAATCTTATGATCGCCAGTTATGGCAAAAGCAGGTTGCCATTTGTAGTCGTTGACAAAAGACGACTCACCTTTTTAATCTCATGATCGCCAGTCATGGCAAAAACAGGTTAAAGTTCTCGGTCGCCAATAAAAGCGACTCGCATGTTGAAAACTCATGACCGCTAGTCATGACATATGTCGTTCATAAAGACGACTTGTACATTTAACCTCGCAATCACCAGTCATGGTAAGACGCATGTCAAAGCGCAAAAGTCGCCAATGAATGCGACTCGTACATTTTAATTTCATGATTGCCGATAAAGGCAAGTCGCAAGATTAACTGTATAATCACAAGCAAAAGTCTTTCAAGAAGGCGACTACGTCCTCCGTCGAGTGTTCCAAAACACTCAAGAGCTTAATACAGGTAAAATTTTCACCAAGTGGGAAGGTCCTTATCGTACTTCAGAAGTTGTGGGTAAAGGTACCTGTCAGCTCCAAACCCTAGACAGTCGAGATATCCCACGCAGCTGGAATGCAACGCATCTGAAAAGGTTTTTCTTCTAAGTCCTTTTTCTTCTTTCATACGATTTCTTATCCATCACAACGATTACTGACTTAAGCATCGGAGGGTCGTTGGCTAGCCAACGACCAACCTCTAACATTGTTTTACCGCAGGATCGCACGACATTAGTTACTAAAGTCTATTATATGAATTTAGTCTCGCAGGATCGAACGATATATAAGTCTATCGTACGATCTTAACCTCGCAAGGTCGCACGACATAAGTAATCAGGTCTATGACTTGATCATTCTATCACAGGAACACATGATTCAAAGTTCATCGTATGATCAAATCACACGATCATAAGGTCTAGCGACCCCACAATCTAAGTTCTTCAACTTAGAAAAATTTCATGTTCTGAATGAATGCTTTGATCGCATGCGCTCATGTTTGCTTATACGATTCAGGAATATAAAAGTCTTATGACTTACGTTCTAGTCGTTGTATTACAATGGATGCCAAGTCGCATGACTTCTTGTTCATTTTTATACTTAATGAATTTTTACAGTCGATATTACATCTGTCCATGACATGTGCTAATCAGGTTCAATAGAAAGGTAAACTTTTTACCGACTATCGCTAAAGCGAAACTTACAACTAGCTAAAAAAGGCTAGACACAACGTATCATAGGTCTCTAGCGACCGTATCGGCTGTAAACGCCAGATCAAAGGTCTTTAACGACCAAATCAGCTCGAGCGCCAGAACATATGTCTTTAACGACCGTATCGGCTGTGAACGCCAGATCACAGGACCACGTCGACCGAGAACGCCAACCCGGGGACATGGGCCCCTGTCTCCTCGATAGGAAAAACATTCCCTGAAAGACGGGAGCAAATATTTCCTCAGAGGTGGATACAACGTCGTCCCGTCTAGGACACCAACAACGTCGTCCCGTCTAGGACACCATCAGCCGATGACCCGTCCCCCTTGTCGGCAGACGCTGGGGACAACACCTTGGACACTAGCTTCGTCATTGTCGCCGGAAGTGCCAAACTTGCTGGTGTCGCATCCATCGCGCCAGAACGGCTGGATGACGCCCTCGCCTCTTTAGGCGTGACAACTCTCGACAAAACGTCAGCCCGCGAAGACGGTTCCTTTAGGACTAACGTCCTTGTCTTCTTCAAGATTCCCGACCCAGCTGTCGGAACATTCTTTCTCCTTTCCCGACCTCGAAAGGCAAGCGCAACTTGCGTCGCCTTCTTTGGCTAACCAGGTCAGTTTTCCTCTGAGGATCTTAGCAAAAGTAACACGTCTCCGTAGCAACGCATTTTTTCTTTAGTGCGAGATCTGAAATTCCAATGGCTTTGAAATTCAGATCTCGGGGTGATAACTGTTTGGGTAAAAAATCACACCCTCGACCGATTTGGGAAACACCCTCGACATGACCTATGGACATTGATTACCCCCGACTGACAAGGTAAATACCCGTTATTATCATATCCCCGACATACGCTAAATAACCGTGATAATTGACATATTGGGTCAATAGTCATATGACATCTAATGATCGCACGTCGCGTATCGCACGTCACACGTTATTAGTCTTACATCCTACGTCACTAGTCTTATGTCGTCAGTTATGCATCGCCAGTTACGACTCATCGGTCTTTCGTCGACAGTCTCCCGGCATCGGTCTCATATCGACCTGGTCTTACAACTAAGTGGTCTTACGACCTAATTCTACGTCATTTTTATAAGACCATTCTTATATTAAGATAAGGTCCCGACAAAGACCCAGAAAACATCCATCATCACTCCTGAAAGGTAACTCGAGAATTCCTCGTGACACTCGACACTCGACCTCGATGTCGCCCGTACCACACGACCGTCGCATATGACCATGCGACCTCGACCAAACTAACGTTCACATAATTGTTACGTTTGTTAAGTGTTTAATGCAGGAGTTAAAGACATTTATGGCCAACGGCTATAACCGATGAAGCCTATTATGAGCATTCAATCCGTCAATGAAGACATCGACCGTTACAACAAGTTATCAAAGCCTTTAATGACGTAGTTAAAGCTCCCGAAGACTATAAATATCAAGCTAAATCCTCATTCCAAGGGGACCGAACACCAAATAATCACAAGACACACACCAAAGTATCACTGAACTCTGAAATCATACGGCGAACTCAAGAATATCCGTAGTAAAGAAGCATTCTCTCGAAGAAACGCTCTCGACGCACGACAATCGTTCACAACCAACAAATTACACTTTATTTTCACACACGACAAACACTTGTTTTACATTTCAAACACTTGTACTTTACATTTCGAAGCATTTCCTTCATTTGTATTGTAATCATCGTACGACCGACGCCAGTACCAAGGACATCGCCCCTGATTGGCGACCATAGTGCAGCGACGACACCCCCTGTCGTCCGCAAGTGTTTTCCTCGATTGAGGTTTTTCTGCGTCATCAAATCCCTTGTCTCATTTATTTTGTTCCTCGTCGCATGTCTCGTCGAAAGATTCTTTCTTTAGTTGTTTAAGTCCACATCGACCTTAAGTTGTTCCTTTGGTGCGATTTTTGGCATTAACAGACCTCGACCGGCAAGACTGCTTCGCAACCATAGACTAGAGAGAAAGGGGTTTGTCCTGTGGACGTGCGTGGTATCGTGCAATTCGCCCACAGGACCGAAGGGAGTTCTTCGCCCCATTTTCCCTTTGCAGCTTTTAACCTTTTCTTTATCGAAGCAATAATGGTATTATTGCTTGACTCAGCAAGTCCGTTTGCTTGGGGATATCTGGGGGTCGAGGTCGTCAGCTTGATGTTTCGTTCTTCATAGAACTGTCTAGTCCTGTTGCTTATGAACTGGGATCCATTGTCGCAGACAATTTCGGATGGAATCCCAAACCTGCAGATGATGTTAGTCTGGATAAAAGAGACGACTTCTCTGTCCCGAACTTGGGAAAAAGCAACCGCTTCCACCCATTTAGAAAAATAATTCGTAAGTACAAGGAGGAATACCTTTTGACCTGGAGCAGGTGGCAACTTGCCGACAATGTCCATCCCCCATCTCATGAAAGGCCATGGGATCAATGTCGAGTGCAATGGTTCAGAAGGTTTGTGGGACGTACCTGAGTGTCGCTGACAAGGGTCACAGTTCTGGACATACCTGATGGCATCTTGTCGCAGTGTTGGCCAAAAATATCCTTGTCGAGATATACGATTAGCCAAACTGCGACCTCCTGAGTGATTGCCACACTCTCCATCGTGCATCTCTTAAAGGATTTGTTGAGCTTGACTTTTGCTGACGACACATCTTAGGTTTAAACCTGTCGATGATCGTCGATAGAGCCTATCTTCGATCATGACATACTTGGATGCTTTGAATCTGATCTTCCGAGCTTCCATATCGTCTTCTGGGAGTTGGTCGTGCATGAGGAAATTTCTGATATCGTACGACCAATCATCTTCTTAGTCTTCGATCTAGACGGCATCGACGTTTTCGATGGATGATGTCGCCAGATGGATCATGGGAATACTGTCGAATATTGGCTCGACCAGAGCATACCCAATTTTTGCTAAGGCATCTGCTTGAGTGTTTTTGATAAATCCTAAATCTAGCACAAAGTAATGAACAAGTGTAGAGAGAATCTAGAGAGCAATCTTGTCATCCATATATTGATTTCAAAGTGTAAAATGACAAATGCTTCAAGTTGTTATCCAAAATAATAAAGGAACTCCTTTATATAGTAGGACATGACAAGCCCATGCCTCTACTAAGGAGAAACAGTACAAGATATTAATACTGTCTTGATAGCTACAAAAATGCCCTAACAATCTCCCCCTTAGCTATCAAGGCAGAAAGGGTCTTCTTCTACTTCGAAACCCAAGATGCGTTTCAATCCTTCGCATAGCCATTCTGAAGCTCAATTTTTCATCTATCTCTTCAATGGCTCTTGACAATACTCTTCTAGGTCTTGAAGACATCCAATTAACTTTTCGTTCAGCATCATGTCTTTTGAGCTTTTCGACTAACTGAAGTCTTACAATTTTAAGCGTACCATCAGAATATTTTTCCAACTCATTAAACCGAATGAATATCTTGTTTGCACCATTACTGAACACAACACCAAACTCTGGTTCTCCAATCACACAATATAAAGGCATCCTCATCAATCCAGTCAATTCTTGATTTGGTCTTAACAGATTTATTCTTGGTTGATAGCTTTCCACACCCATCTGCAAATCATGACACTGTGTGAATAAAACGTGTCTTCTCAGAAATCTCTTAATGGCATTCAAAGCAAGAGTTACGTTTTCCCTTCTGATCTGAAGATCTCTGAAATGATGATACAAGAACTCAAAATCTTCCATGGTTAAATGACAGAAATCAGCTTCAGTAAACCTATAATCTCTGCAATCTTGCCTTTGAACAAGAAACTCTGGATACCACAACTTGTAATACAGTCTAGCTGTTACCTCCTTTATAGACACAATCAACTTCTTGCTCCTCACCTCTCTTTTCTTTTGACACTTGTCCCTTAGAAAGTACATATATTCGAACTTGTATTCGGCTGTTTGATCTGTAATACCCAACACAGCGTAGGGATTCAAAGTTCTGATTCTGTGCACAAACAGTCTTCTTTCTTCTACTTCTAGGAAAGGTGTTCTCAAATACAAAGTTCTTTGTCGTTGTTCAAGTTCAGTCAATTTTCTGCTCCGTGAGGATGAAGGACCAGGTTGATCAGCAGGATTAGAAGGACCAGCTTCATCATGACTATGAATGATAGGAGGTATTGAAGATGTAGTGGATTGAGGATCAGTCTCTTCGGATTTTGGCTCTTTAGATAATGGATCATGAGAATGATGTGGTTCAGATACAGGTATAGTGGTTTGAGTTGAAGTAGATTGGTTAAGGTTGATGGTTATAGGTGTAACAGAAGGTTGTTCTGACATCAAAGTGGTTGAGATATGTTCGGGTGAGTGTACAGGGCTAAAGATTATTTCTTCAGGAGTTTGTGGCCCATATATCTCTGACAAAATATCAACCTCTTCTTCATTAAATCCAACACCTTGATCTTCTGGTTCATAAGTAAATACCAAAAGTGGTTCTTCTTCCTCCTTAACTTTCCAATACCGATCATAAGCTCTTGCACTTTCATCAGTTTCTTCATCATCAGAACTAATTTCAATCAACTCCACAGATTGCACGAATCGATCAACCACTTCTCTTATCTCCTTCTCATTTACCTCAGGCTTTTCAACCGTTGGTTCTATATTCGGATCAACATATAATCGATCTGTTTTCCGCTTTGATCACCCATAGCACCTGATTCAAACATCTTAGATATTTCAGCAACAGTCGGATTCTTTTTCTGACCTTGAGAGCTTTCTGACTCAGCTCTTCTCTTCTTACTCATCTCCCCCTCATGATCATGATCATCGGGATCCTGATCATGTCTTCTTTTAGTACTCTGAGCTTGAGTCTTACACGACCGTTCCATTAATGCTTTCAACTCAACAATTGACTGCTTCATATCACTTAAAGATTTCACAACTTCAGACTTGAAAGTAGATAACTCTTTGGATAATGCTTGAAACTGTGTGGGTGTAACTGAAGGAGTAGGTGGAAGTGGATTTGGAGTAGATTGGAAATTCTGAAGTAGAGATAACAAGGTTTTACTTTGCTGATCTTCAGGACTCATAGACATCAGTTTGGCATAGAATAAATCCCTTAATTCATCAACACTTTGATCCACTGGTGGTTGTTGCATAGGAGAAGACTGAGGTACTCGAGGCGGAGCCAGATAGATTTCTGGACGTGGACGTACAGCTGGCTCATAAGTCATCGGTTCTTTTCCCTTCAACTGATTCTTCACACCTTGTAACTCCCGGATGAACATAGTTTCAATGTCCTTTAGGGCGCCATCGAAGTTTTCCCTTGTCACAAAGACGGGTAAAGTAACACCGGCACCACTTAGGTTTGCCGTTGACACAACAGTTGTTGCAACTGTGTGACCTACACTCAGTGTTGGCATAGTGTTAGCACTGGTAGGATTTCCACTTTGTCCTTGTAGTCCTGTAAAAGAATCTACTCTGAGTGTTCCGGATGAGTCACGAAGACGCGCATCAGATGTTCCTGAAAGTGTCCTATTCAAAGAATCAAATATATTAGGAACAGGCACTAGACTCGAACTTTGTGCAGGAAAGAAGGTCGAGGACTGGGGAGGAAGTCGCTCTGTTTCAATATCCGGAATCTCCGAACGAGATCCAGATAGTGTTTGTGCTAAAACCCCGTGAGAAAATGAGACAGTTTCTTGTGAAGAAGAAGCTGAATAGCTGGCAGAGGTGTGCAATTGCGTTACTGGGCGAGTAACGACTTGTTCAACACCTGATCCCAACAAATGAGATCTGGTGGTGGATGTGGCTGCCCTTCTGGAATAGACAGTTTGGATATCTTTCACACTCTCCATATTCTTTTCTTCAGTTTCTCTCACAGTCTCACATATATTTTCAACTGATACTCCCTCGGGTCTCCTTATGCCTTCCGTTCCTTCACTAACTTGAGTCGACATTAAAGGCATGTCATCAAAGTTTAAGCTTTCCACATTAATATTATCTGACATATTCAATTGTGGAAATTCAAAGATATCAGAAACGTTACCAAACCAGTTTTCTTCAGTAGTAGCATCAGCACCAATATTTCCAGCATTCCCTTGATCATCATCATTATCATCGTTGTCATCTTCATCACCATCACGATGTTCCTCCGCTGAATCAGACGCATTATCAGACTCTGTACTATCACTAGAGTACTCAACTAAAGGAGGATCCCCAATGTGTTTAGGAATTTCTCCCTCAGAATCGTGTTGTACAAGATCATCTGTATGTGTGTCCTCGGACGATGACCCTGTATCTTCAAATACAGATGTATGATCCCCACCAGTTCCCCTCTCGGTGTTTTCCCTCGACTCTCCCCGTTCAGTAGCCCGTGCATCCTGAACACTCACCGACTCCTCTCGCCTAGGGGTTGAGTCTGGGGTAGGTCCCTCCGGTTCTGGCTGGACCATAGACTCTCTATACTCGATAATGCACTCAACGTCCTGATCCGCGTATCGAAGAAATCCTTCAGGTAACGGCATCTCATAATCAAATTCAGTTTTACGAAACTGAAGATACTGCATAGCTTTCTCGGGCACAGAAGGATGATTTGCTCGTCTTGGAATTTCTCTGTTAGAACGAAGCATGCTATGAATGATAATCTGAAGAAACCTCATATATGGAACATAAGGCTTTCCCTTGTTTTGTCGGCGAAGATCTATCTTCTCATTCAGTTCATGCCAGAAAATAGCTGCATAATCTACATGAAGATCATACACTACTGCATGAAATAGCTTCAGAAATCCGACGCTGGCACTGTCTGTTTCGGCATGTTTAGCAGATAAGCATCTATTAATAATGGAGAAGATTGTATAGTATAACGGTGGTAGGTTCGCCTTATGGAATTCCTTCACCCGAGTTAAGTTTCCAGTGTATCCCATAGCACGTATTCCTTCAAACGTTTCTTCTTCAGATGGAAAAGGATCAAACTCAGTCTTTCCTTCTCGTGAATCAGGTTCAGGTAGCCTCAGAATCATTCTTAGTCTTTGGAAATCAAGCTTTGTGATGAAGTTGTCTATTTGGAATACAAAAATTGGTCTTCCATCTTCCATAGTTGTTGTTAATGTCTTCCATGCTTGCTGTAAATATAGCATAGGCACAACGACAGTATTCGTTAATGCGTATGCTAACGGATGATTCCTGAGCACTTCCTTTATCACTGGATGAATGTTGATGTGATCAAAATCAATGTGATGATTGTTGGGAATGATCGCAATATAGTTGATCGGATGAATGATAGCATTATCTGGATGAATTCCGACTTGGGATTGATGTACTGATCGTGTTGACGGTAAAGGTACATCGTGTGTCGGTTCGGGAAGACTTGGAATATGATCATCAAAGCCTTGAATGTGACTTTGTTCTTCTTGATTAACCATTTTACCTGTTGATAATAGTTCTTACAGAATTAGTCTTTGAAAAAAATTTTGAAAGAAAAATATTTTCTAAGTATAGAATTCGAATCATAGTGCATTCGAATTCATGATTTGTCTTTGAATATCAATTCGAATCCACAAGGGTTCGAATTCATCCAATTCGAATCCACAAGGGTTCGAATTCATCCAATTCGAATCCACAAGGGTTCGAATTCATCCAATTCGAATCCATAAGGTTTCGAATTCATCCAATTCGAATCCATAAGGGTTCGAATTCATCCAATTCGAATCCATAAGGGTTCGAATTCATTCAATTCGAATCCACAAGGGTTCGAATTCACCCAATTCGAATCCATAAGGGTTCGAATTCATCCAATTCGAATCCAAAGGCATTCGAATTCAACAGTTGAGCCCTAATTCAGATTATAACATGTGAATTCGAATCTAAAGGAATTCGAATCTAAAGGCATTCGAATTCAACACTTGAGCCCTAATTCAAATTATGACATATGAATTCGAATCTAAAGGCATTCTTTGTTAACATGTTTCATGAATTCGAAACGAGAACGATTCGAAATCATGTTCGAATTCAACAATGTTCATGAATTCGAATCAGGTATGGTTCGAATTCATGTTCATATGAGCACGATGATGAACAGTAAACTTTTTGATTTTACAGATTAGCATAGTAAATGTTTACAATCAAACAAACCATTCGTATAGAATGATTCGTATTACATTTTCGAATCTGATAAGAGTAATTTCGATAGAAATGTTTACCTGATGAGGATGAATCAAGCAGATGAAGGATCGATAAAGTGGAAGATGAACAGTGTTCTCTTGAGAGTGTTTGAAACAATACCAAATAGTGAAAAGTGGGAAATAAGGTTTCGAACCCTATTTATACTCAAAAAAAATTTGTACACTTGGCACACATTAGAGTACCCCACTTGGCAATCAGTTAAAAATGCATGTTTCAAAACATTAGATATGGCACTGTTCATCTGAACAATTTACATAAACAAATATGTAAAAAAAATTCAAAAAGAGTTCGAATCAGATAAAGTTGTACAACAATTGATATTGATCTCATTGAATTCGAATCCTTAAGGGTCCGAATTCATTGAATTCGAATCCTTAAGGGTCCGAATTCATTGAATTCGAATCCTTAAGTGTTCGAATTCTTTGAATTCGAATCCTTAAAGGTCCGAATTCATTGAATTCGAATCCTTAAGAGTCCGAATTCATTGAATTCGAATCCTTAAGTGTTCGAACTCTTTGAATTCGAATCCTTAAAGGTCCGAATTCATTGAATTCGAATCCTTAAGAGTCCGAATTCATTGAATTCGAATCCTTAAGAGTCCGAATTCATTGAATTCGAATCCTTAAGTGTTCGAATTCTTTGAATTCGAATCCTTAAAGGTTCCGAATTCATTGAATTCGAATCCTTAAGAGTCCGAATTCTTCAAATATTTGCATGAAAATTTACAACTTTTTCTGAAAAGTCCAACAACTGTTCTAAAATTCTCACATCAGATAAAACTTTGTAAGCTCTCAGATACAGATAACACTTTTACAGATTTATGCCGAATTGCTCCCCCTTAACAATTGCATAAACTGTTATCTTTTCTTCAGAGAAATCTGCACAAACAGAGAAAGATTTGGTACTCATAGAACATGAGTCCAAACTGTTAAAATTATCACTTTGTGTAAAAATCTAACTCCCCCTTAAAATATGAATTCTTGATCAACTTGCTTTCTTCTTCTGAAAATATGCATAAAACTCAGTATTTGATATTGGATCAAAAATACATTTCACAAGGAAAGTCAAATTCATTGAATTTTGTTTTATGACTACTAACATTTGATCATTTGAAAGCTTTACAAAAGAAATTCAACTTAATAAAATTTAACATATATTCCAATCAGATGAAATCAAATGCATGTGTTTGGATTCAAGGACAAGACATCATTGCTTATCAAGTTATAATTGTTCAGTGTCCACCCCTTTTATCAAATCTATTTGGTGTGCTAGCATGCGAAATATGATTGGCATAAAGCTTATGTATTTCTACAATATATAAGAATACTTTGCTCTACTCACACTATTTGTCCAAAATCAGAATTTTCACAAATTTACGGGTTTATCGCGACTTTGTATTTTCCCAAGTTTCAAGAGATATGTGCTCTTTGGCATCTTTTAATATTGTGCACATTTGAATCTTTTGATTTTGTGCTCATTGGCATCTTTTGATTTTGTGCTCATTGGCATCTTTTGATCAAAAAGTTTAGTAAGAATAAGATACACCGTTAAACATGACTTTCTATCTGGTTCTATAGCAGGATTTAGGTTAGCAGATCCCAGACCAGTTGGCCTTAGGTGCTAGGTGACGAGCACCCCTTAGAACTTAATTTCCCAAACCAGAAAGGCCACATCGATATATCTTAAACCCATTTGTACCAGTAGAACATGGCTTTCTATCTGGTTCTATTGCAGGATTTGGGTCAGCCGATCCCAGACCAGTTGATCTTAGGGACTAGGTGTCGAGCACCCCTTAGGACTTACTCTCCCAAACCAGAAAGGCCACAGGCACAAACTTTCAAACTAAATGATAGTGCAACTATTTTATCTCAATCACTTGGTTCTAAAACATAGTGCTTTGCCCATATTTTCATTTCCATCCATCATTCTGACATATAGGCTTTTTGAGCATTATATTCTATATATATCCAGATTCACATAACTTTGAGCATTCAGCATGATTTCATTCATGTTTTGCTGACCTTTCGATTTATTTTAGAGGTGAAAATTGAAGCAAATCTAACTCAGATAGTACAAAGTTTCTTGTAAAGTCATCTTTTAGCACACATTTAATTCATTGAATGAAAATTGAAAATTTCATCTTATTGAATTAAATTTGTAAAGTTTCAAGTTTTCAAATCAGTAGAAACAAATATAATCCAATGTTACCTTTTGCCACTTGTTCCTTGAAACAAAAATATATAGCAGTTAAGGATATTACCTGAGAAGTGTGAGTTCTAAACTGATTTGTTTAGAAGTCTTAGTCTTTAAAGTACGGGTCCTGAACTGAGTTGTTCAGAAGCCATTGTCTTTGAAGAACTGGTTTTGAACTGATTTGTCCAAAAGCCATTGACGTTGAAATCCGGGTTCTAAACTGATGTGTTTAGAAGCCATTGATATTTGTCTCCCCCTTAATGGTACAAATATTTTTCAAAAAATACGCCGCTTCTCTTCTGTTTTCAGTCATGCGTGTGATATGTATTTCAATTCAGTACAACACATGATGAACCTGCAAAACAGATTAAGCAGATTTTGGTACCCAATGGCACTTGGGTCCTAGTGGGTTAGGATATGATCATAGATTTAAGTAAGCAAGAACACGAACTCCCCCTCAATGTCTTAAGGATTCAACATTCCTAGTTTGCTGATTAAAAAATTTAACCTCTTTTCATCTAAAGGTTTTGTGAAAAGATCAGCAAGTTCTAGTTCTGTTGGTACAAAGTGCATTTCTATAGTTCCCTTCTCAACATGGTCTTTGATAAAATGGTACCTGACATCTATGTGTTTCGTTTTGGAATGCTGAACAGGATTTTCAGTTATTGCAATTGCGCTTTTGGAATCACAATAAATGGGGATCTTGTTGAAGATATATCCATAATCCTTTAGCTGAGTTTTCATCCAGATTACTTGCGAACAGCAACTAGCGGCGGCCACATACTCTGCTTCAGCCGTAGATGTTGATACACAAGTTTGCTTCTTTGATGACCAGCTTACTAGTTTATCTCCCAAGAATTGACAAGCACCAGATGTGCTTTTCCTGTCCATCATATTTCCCGCATGATCTGCATCTGTGTAAGCAGTTAGTTCAAACCCAGAATCCTTAGGATACCAAAGACCCAAATTTTTTGTGCCTTTGAGATATCTAAGGATTCGCTTTACAGCCACAATATGAGATTCCTTCGGGTTTGCTTGGAAACGTGCACAAAAAGATGTTGCAAACAAAATATCCGGTCTACTTGCCGTTAGATACAGTAAAGATCCAATCATGCCTCGGTATAACTTTTGATCGACTGATATACCAGATGAATCAGCGTTCAAAAGCTTACCGGTAGCCATGGGAGTTTTCATGGTGGAAGAGGAATTTAATTCAAATTTCTTAAGCATATCATTTATATATTTTGATTGATTAATGAAAATGCCTTCATTTGATTGTGTCACTTGGAGACCAAGAAAAATTTTTAACTCTCCCATCATACTCATTTGAAAACGGCTTTTCATCACCTTTTCAAAATCTTTACACATATCTGGATTTGTAGATCCAAATATAATGTCGTCAACATATATTTGTACTAACATTAAATCTTTACCTTCTCTTTTGAGAAAAAGAGTTGTATCTATTGTACCTTTGGTGTATCCATTTTTAAGCAGGTGAATAGTCAGAGTCTCATACCATGCCCTCGGTGCTTGCTTTAAGCCGTAGAGTGCTTTGTCTAGAATGTAGACATGGTTGGGATATTTGGGATCAACAAAGCCTTCAGGTTGACTTACATACACTTCCTCATGTAGTATTCCATTCAGAAACGCAGATTTGACGTCCATTTGGAATACCTTCATGTTCTTATGTGCTGCGTATGCAAGAAAGATCCTTATTGCTTCAATCCTTGCTACTGGTGCATAGGTTTCATCATAATCTATTCCTTCTTGTTGATTGTAACCTTTAGCAACCAGTCTTGCTTTATTTCTGACTATAATCCCCGCTTCGTCCTTTTTGTTTCTAAAGACCCATTTGGTTCCAACTATGGTTTTGTCTTTTGGACGTTTCACCAAGTGCCACACTTCGTTGCGTTTGAACTCATTTAATTCCTCTTGCATGGCGTTGATCCAATCTGGATCTTGTAAAGCTTCAGATGCTTTCTTGGGTTCTAACGTGCTAAGAAAATTTACGTACAAACATTCGTTTGTAGTCGCAGATCGGGTTTTCACTCCATCATTCAGATCACCAATTATATCAGCCGGAGGATGTGCTCTTGTCCATTTATGACTACTTGGAAGAGTTGGTATATCCATACGAGTGTTTGATGGATTATTTTCATCCAATACTGCAAAAATCTCCTCTGTCGATTCAGCTGAAGATACATTTGTCGTTTCCGGTATGTTGACTTCTGTTTCTAATCCTTCAGATGTGGAAGTCTCCGATAAATGATTTTCTGAAACCTGAACAACTGGTTGAATTTCAGGTTCAGAGACAGGAACGTGTTCACTTGAAATCTCATTAGTTTCTACAGAAGTACTAGTATCAACATCTTCAGTTGGACCGGAGATATTTGAACTCGTCTGATTCTGAGATGCATTCACAGATGTGATTGGTGGTTCCATATCTGCACAGTAATCCATAAATGCATCATGAAATAGTAAATCTAAATCAGTAGTATTATTATAATTCAAAGCTGAATTAGAAAACTGTTTCGTCACAGGTTCTACTCCATTTTTAGTAGAAGCTTCAGATTTCTGTACGAGTTCTGAACTAAATTGTCCAGAAGTCAAAGTCACAGTCTCGTCGAACGTAACGTTGATACTCTCGATTACTGATTTTGTTCGATTATTATAAATCCTGTATGCTTTCGAGTTCAAGGAATAGCCTATAAAGATGCCCTCATCAGCTTTAACTTGAAGCTTTGTAAGATATTCACGATCTTTCATCACAAAACACCTGCATCCAAATACACGCAGAAATTTGATGTTAGGTTTGCGATTGTTGATTAATTCATATGCAGTTTTGTTAAAGCGTTTATTTATAATAGTTCTGTTTTGAGTAAAACACGCTGTGGATACTGCTTCAGCCCATAGACTTGGTGGAAGACCCGAGTAAGCAAGCATCGTCCTAGCAGCTTCTACAAGAGTTCGATTTTTCCTTTCAACTACTCCATTTTGTTGTGGAGTAATTGGGGCAGAAAAATTATGAGTTATTCCAACGGATTCAAGAAAATATTGAAGAGTTGCATTCTTGAATTCAGTTCCGTTGTCACTTCGGATTTTTCGAACATGGCGTTGTAGAAGAGTTTGAATCTTCTTGATGAATTTAATGATCTGCTCGGGTACTTCAGACTTGAGTCGTAAGAAATCCAACCAAGTATATCGCGAAAACTCATCAACCATAACCAAGATATATTTCTTTCCTCCCATTGACTGAGTTCGCATTGGTCCACAGAGATCCATATGAATTAATTCCAAGGCATTGTTACAATTAGACAAAGTCTTGGTCTTGTGAGAAACATGTTTCATCTTTCCCATTTCACAAGCTGGACACACAGAAACTTTGTCAATTTTCATTTCAGGAAGCCCGGAAACTAATCCATCAATTCGAAGCTTGTTGATGCTGCGAAAATTTTGATGCGAGAGCCTTCGATGCCATAACCAACACTCTTCTTGTGAAGCTTTTGATACAAGACAGACTTGATTAGAAGCAACAAGAGTTGTAAAATCAGTCATGTATAAGTCTCCGCATCTTTTTGCTCTGAAGATTTCTGACCAATTTGCATCCAAGATGTAGCAAAAATCTTTATCAAATAACACCTTACAGTTCTTGTCGCAGAACTGACTTATACTGAAAAGGTTATGCCCTAAACCTTCAACATACAAAATCTTTTCAATTTGCATTGAGTCATTTTTCAACGTTCCGTAGCCTCGAACGTGACCTTTTGAGTCATTTCCAAATCCCACTGATCCTCCAGGATGTACAATAAAATCTTGCAAGAAGTGCTTGTACCCCGTCATGTGTCTAGATGCTCCCGAATCAATGACCCACACATGACGGTCCTGTTAAGAAACAATTATCTTATTTTAGGTACCCATATCTGCATGGGTCCTTTCTTGTTAGTATGGATCAGTTTATTAATGACATTTGATGCCCCCTGAATTTTGCCTTTAAAAGTTAAACGATTGAGTAAATTTGGTTTGTTAACTTCATTTTTTGGAATCCATTTCCAATCCATATTTACTTCAACTGTTTTCTTTTCTTTCATCTTTTTATTCTGTTTGTTCGATCTGAAACCAAACATTTTGGCAAATTTGTTTGCTGAGGATTTTAAAGAGAAGGAAGAAGTTTTAGACTTCTTATTCGTTGGAGCATTTCTGTTTAGCTTGAAATAGTTATCCCAACAGTGAGCACAATGAATTCTTCTTTTAGCTTGTGACAATAATTTGAAATCTGAAATTGCGGAATTATTATTGCCACAAACATTGCAAACATTACAAGAATGTATACAATTTTTATTCAAAGAACTACATTTCTCAGAGTCGGTGCTTCTATTCTTGCTTTTCAGAACTTGTTCCTTCAAATCCACATACTTTTCTTCATCCATTTCTGAGAAAGAAGAAGAAACATTGTCAGAACCTTTAGAGGTAGAAGGATCACTTGAAAACAAATTAGATTTATTTTCGGATGATTTTTCTTTCTCTTTTCCTTTTGAAACTGGATCACTTGAAAACAAATTAGATTTATTTTCAGATGATTTTTGTTTCTCTTTTCCTTTTGAAGCTGGTTCTGTTTTTAAATCAGATACCTTTGATGAAAACTTTTTATGGTAGACTTCACAAAACTTTAATTCTATTTCAAATTCAGTTCTTTCTTTCTTCTGCTTTTCTTTTTCTAGAAATAGAACTTTTTCAAAATCTGAAATTTGTTTCGAAAGTTCTACACATCTTAATTCAAGATTTTTCTTTTCTTTAAAAAATTTGAGCTTTTCAAAAGGATCAAACATACTTGAAGATTTATTTTGATCTTTGGATTCAGCTTGTTTTGAACATTTTTCACAACTTTTTGAGGCCTTAGAGTTTGATATTTCATCTAATTTGGATTCTAGTCTTTGAATCTCACTCTTAAGATCAAGATTGATCCTTTTTGTATGATCAAATTCTAGTCCAATATTATCACGATCATCCTCTAATTTTTTAAAATCTAATTGCCATTTGGAAATTTGATTTTCTAAATCAACAATTTTAAGTAAAGCCGAGTCCAAATTTGGAAATTCAGAAGAAGTTTCTGGAACAAACTCCCTTTTGTCAGAATCTGATGTATTATTTGACTCCATTTCAACGTTAGATTTAGTTTTAACAGATATAGGTTCATTGATTTTGTCAACAATTGTTTTAGCCATAGATTCATCGGAAAACAATGAACTAAATCCAGTTGGTTCAAACATTTTGGTTTTGTAACTGGAGTTTAATTCATCATATTTAAAATTTGTTATATTGTATCTAGGCTTTTCTTTTGAACCTTTGTCTGTTTTAGCTTCATCTTTCTTTGAAATTGGAGTTGAAGAATTTGAAGCATTATCTTTGATAGGAGTTTCTGATTTAGGAGATGTTTCTGATACAATAACTTGTTGCAAAATTCCATTACTTGCCTTTGCTTTTTCTTGTGTCGTTGGAGGTGTTTTTGTTATTATGACTTGTTGCAACACTTCATTATTTGATTTAACAGATACAGGTGAATTAACAGGTGTTTCTGTTATAATGACTTGTTGCAACTTTACATTTGCTGGTTTAACAAAAACTTTTGCAATTGGAGGAATCTCCTTTATCAGAGTTTGCTTCAAAACTTCCTTTTTTTCATGAGGTTTTATTGTTTTGAAACTCTTGTCATCAGATAATCCTAGACCCATTTTTGGATTATAAAATCGTTTATCTTTTGGGTTGCTAGTCAACAAATTCAGCGTTTGCTCAGATTGGCCTCTTTTGTAATTTAAATCTTCAAGCTGCTTAATCTTTTCAATTGCTTCTTTTCTTTCATCAGAAAGAACCTTGATTTTGAACTGAAAATCTATGTTTTCATCATTTAAATCAGTTATTTTCTTTTTTAACTCAGAAATTTCAGATTCAAGTATTTTAACATTTGATCTAATAATTTCTTTCTCCTTTTCTCTATCTTCAGCTAAACACTTATAAAGAAGTGCTTCATCATGATATTTCAGCTTTGAGCTTTTCTCATCTTCATATTGCTTTTGCACTTTTTCAATTTTCTTTTGTGCCTTTTTAAATTTCTCGTTAAGCTCAAATATCACAGCTTGCATTTCTTCATATTTGTCATTTTCAGTTTCAGATTCATTTTCAGAATTATCAGAATAAAGAGAAGTGTTATCATAAAGAGAAGGATATAGAGATTGTACCTCAGATTCCAGATCTTCCTCATCAAGTTTAGCCATTAAACTGTGCTTCACTTGAGTGAAGTGAGCTTCTTCATCATCTGAAGAATCCATCAGCCATATTTCTTCTTCAGCATTTACTGGCTTTCCGGTTTCTTTGGCTTTTGCGAGATGTGCTTTACGCTGATAGTATTCAGAATCCTTAACTTTCTTCAACTGACAATCTCTGGCAAAATGACCCGGCTTACCGCAGTTATAGCAGTTTCGGTCATCCATATCCTTCTTTTCTTCCCTCTCCTTTTTCTCAACTTTCTCCTCTTTTTCTTCTTCCTTTTGATCCTTGTTCTCATACCTTTTCTCAAACCTTTTGTATCTGTTCACTTTGTTGTAATCAGGTTTGCTTTTTGAATGAAACTTCTTCTTTCCATATCTGTTTTGAAATCTTGTAGTTAACAAGGCTAATTTTTCAGCTATCTCACTCATTTCATCTCCAGAACTGCTGCTTTCATCATCATCATCAGAACTTATCTTCTTTTTGCTTAACCCAGAGATCAAAGCCTTTGTTTTCATCGCTCCACTTTTCTTGTGTTCACTTAGAAGGGCTAAAGATTCTTCAACCTTTTTCTCCTTTTCTTTGACCATTTTTACTTTTTCTTCATGTTGACCCAGAATGCTGAAAATATCGGTCAACTTTTCATCATCCATATCCCTTGACATTTGAAGCTGAATAGAGTATGAATCCCATTCCGGCAGTAAATTCTTGACAAACTTGTAATTAATCTCTGATTCAGACTTGTCAACTCCATTCCTTCTTAAATCATTCAGAATGATGTTGTAACGATCATAAGTATCTTTCAACGATTCTCCATCTCTAGCTTTAAACCCTTCATACGCATTGATGCTCTGATTCTTTTTGGTCTTCATTGATTTTGATGAACCTTCAAACTGCCTTTCTAGCTCATCCCAAATATCCTTTGCTGAATTTCGGCTGTCTACGCGATTATAGATATTGTTTGGAATGGCCATAGTCAAGTATGTCAATGCTTGCTCATCAATTTCAACTCTAGCTTTATCAGCATCACTGTAATATTTGTATTCCTTTTCTATTCTTCTTGGAAGAATCTCTTGACTTGTTTCTGTTGCAGCAATGCCACCAACCTCTATGTAGGCTTTGTAAGGACCGTTCTGAATGGACAGCATAAGATCTCTGTTCTGATGATTCAGAAATTGAATCATTCTCCTTTTCCATTGAGAATATTCTTCAGCTATCAATACCGGAGGCTTATTCTTAGAACCCATGCTCAACATATCTCTCGACATCTTCTGATAATTGGCTAGATAAACGATCGTTCAGAAGATAAAGCAGTTAGTGTAAGAAAAATTACACTTATGAGAATTTAATCAACATTCCTAAGAATTCGGATGCTCAATTCGGATGCTCAATTCGGATGATCAATTCGGATGATCAATTCGGATGCTCAATTCGGATACTCAATTCGGATAATCAATTCGGACTTGATAGATTTCGAAATCCTCCAATTCGAACTTAACAGCGTTCAAATTCACTCAATTCGGATGTAATAGGGTTCGAATTCTCTATGAATGTTCCGAATTCTCTTTGAATGATCCGAATTCACCAAGAAGAATCCGAATTCTGCACTTCGAACTTCAAAATCACTTAATCTGCCATAACTTCTTCAATTCTTGATCAATTGTGATGAATCTTATATCAAATTGTTCGTAATTGAAATCTGCACACTTTTCCTGTTGATCACAATTCACAATTCGATCAATTTAATCGAATTAAGATCCAAACAGTGAACTTGAAGTTTTTGAAAAAATATTCAAGAATCGATCAGATCTGTCAATTCTGTGCAGATTTTGATGTTTATGCAAGAATTAAATGTGTTCAGAATCCAAATCCGAGTTGAACGATGCAAAGAAATGATTCAAAAACTCAAAATCTAGAAAATCTTCATGTCTGAATGTTAAGACTTCAGATGAACAGTAAACTTCTCTTGGTCCGAATTCTTGATGAACAGTGTAAAAATTCTTCAATTTGCTCTTTAATCTGCTTGAATCTTCTGTTTAGCTCTGATACCAATTGATAAATCCTAAATCTAGCACAAAGTAATGAACAAGTGTAGAGAGAATCTAGAGAGCAATCTTGTCATCCATATATTGATTTCAAAGTGTAAAATGACAAATGCTTCAAGTTGTTATCCAAAATAATAAAGGAACTCCTTTATATAGTAGGACATGACAAGCCCATGCCTCTACTAAGGAGAAACAGTACAAGATATTAATACTGTCTTGATAGCTACAAAAATGCCCTAACAGTTTTGGTCCCTTGGAATCTGTTCAATAGAAAAAGATTTAAACTCTTCGGATTTTCCTTTTGCTACCTTTAGGTATGCTGTCATTTTTGAATCTTTGGCCGCGAATTCTCCATTGATCTCGATCACGACCAGGAGAGAATCACTTTTAACATGTAACGTGATTGCCCCCGAGTCGTGGGCTATATTCATTCCCACGATCAGGGCTTCATACTCAGCCTCGTTGTTGGTGGTTTTGAAGTCGCATCGGACTGAATACACCATTTTGCCCCCCTATGGCGACTTTAAGACGACGCCTAGTCCCGAGCCTCTAGTGTTAGATGATCCGTCGACATACAGAGTCCAAGGCACGTCGTCGTGAGTCACCACAGTTGACACTTCGATCTCTGCTTCTTTCTCCAATTCAGGGCTGAAATCAACAATAAAATCCGCCAATGCTTGCGATTTGATCGCGGTCCTGGGCTTGCAATCGATGTCGTAACTGCTGAGATATATACTCCATTTAGACAAACGAGCTGTCAACTCAAGTTTCCTCAAGACAGACTTAAGAGGAAAGTTAGTCACGACAGTAATAGGGTGCAATTCAAAGTAGTGTCGCAATTTTTTAGCAGCGGTGACTAGCGACAAGAGTAATTTTTCTATAGATGAATACCTGGTTTCTGCGTCCAAGAGAGATTTACTTACATAGTAGATCGACAGTTGCTGCTTTTCATCTTCTCGTGTCAGGACGACACTTACCGCATTAGGACTGACAGCTAGATATAGCTGCAGGACCTCATGGTTGTCAGGTTTTGACAACAATGGAGGCGACGCCATATATTCTTTTAATTTTTGCAGCGCTCGCTCATGATCATCAGTCCAGTTGAAGCCTATATTTTTTCTAAGAACATTGTAAAATAGATGGCATTTATCCGAGGATCGAGAGATAAACCTGTTCAAAGCTGCCACCCGACCAATGAGCCTTTGGACTTCTTTGAAATTTCTCGGAGATTTGATCTCGATAATAACTTTGATCTGGTCGGGATTGGCCTCGATTCCTCATCGAGTGACCATATAACCCAGTAATTTTTCGGCACTGACACAAAAGGAACACTTCGTTGGGTTGAGCTTCATGCTATATTTTTGAAGGATATCGAACGACTGCCTCAAATGCTCGACGTGATCGATTGCTTGCTTTGACTTGACCAGCATGTCGTCGATATACACCTCCATTGTGTCGCCGAGATGATATTTGAACATCTTGTTCACCAGACGTTGGTAAGTAGAACCTGCATTTTTTAGACCGAACAACATAACTTTATAGCAATAAATACCTCGATTTGTCATGAATGCGGTCTTTTCTTGGTCCTCGACGTGCATCAGGATCTGATTATATCCGGAATAAGCATCCATCAATGTTAATAGTTCATGTCCTGCTGTCGCATCGACCATGGCATCGATATGTGGCAGCGGGAATGGGTCTTTCGGACAAGCTTTGTTGAGATCTGTGAAGTCAATACAGACCCTCCACTTGCCATTTTTCTTCGCCACGACCACGACGTTAGCAAGCCAGTCGGGGTACTTTACTTCTCGAATTTTCCCTGTCTTGAGGAGGTTATCGACCTCGTCGTTTATCACCTTATTCCTGTCAGGAGCAAATTTTCACCGCTTTTGCTTGATTGGTTTAAACGACGGGTCGATATTGAGCTTATGGGAAATGATGCTGGGGTCTATACCGACCATGTCTTCATGCGACCAGACAAAACAATCGGCATGTTCCTGCAAGAAAGATATTAGCTTATCTTTAAGGCAGGGATCTAGGGACGACCCTACAAAGACTTTTTGATCAGTCTTGCTCTGATCCAGGATGACTTCCTCTAGGCGATAATCGTCGACTATCCCAGGAGGGTTTTGTGCATTCTCAAACTCTCCATGCACCTGGGCAATGATTTTCTCTTGGTTTCCATGGGCTGCCATTTTCCTGAAACAAAAAAAAGAAGAGACTCCAAGAAACCGTTAGTAAGACGCACGTTTGTCTAAGATTTTCTCTAGATGGAGCCCCACGGTGGGCGCCAAACTGTTAATATCAAAAATCGTCCAGAAGGATAACTTAAGGTTGATTATGGAGCTTAACAACTAAAGAAAGGAATCTTTCGACAAAGCAATGCGTTAAAGACAGAAATGTAAATGAGACAAAGATTTTGGTGACGTGGGAAAAACCTCAACGAGGAAAAAACCCGCGGACGACAGGGATGATGTCGTCGCTGCACTATGGTCGCCAAACAGGGGCGATGTCCTTATGTTTCAGGTGTCGAGAGTACAATGATTACAATACAAATAAAAGAAAGACTTTAAATGTAAAGTAACAAGTGTATCGAATGTAAAAAACTGGTGCGTCGTGTGTAAAAAATATGTGTCGTGTGTGAAAGTCGTGCGTCGAGAGCGTTCTTTCGTGAGAGAGTTCTTTGCTTCGAGTGAGTGTTCTTGAGAGTTCAGCTGTGTTCGGATGCTTCGAGGTGACGAAGATGATGATCAGATGCCCCGCCAATGAAGATGGAATCCTTGTATTTATAGTCTTCGAGCGCCATGAATGACTCCATAAAAACTGCTGCTAACGATCGTAACGGCTTCTGGTGTTAATGCTCTTCATTGCTTTTGTCGGTTATGGCCGTTGGTCATTAATGATATTAATCCTGCAATAAATACTTAAAATGTAACAGTAATATCATGTGTTAGTCGGTCGAGGTTGAGAGATTCCGTACGTCGGACATGTGAACTCGTCGACGTCATGGTCGAGTGTCGTGAGGTGAATATCCTTCGATTTCAATTATGACCAGGGGATAAAGTATTATGATTTTACCTCATTATGAAAAAGTGTAATAATTGCTCTCCCTATTTTGGTCGTGGTCGAGACTAGTGAAATTTTACCCAAACAGTTACGGCCGTTATTCCCACTTTCACGGGATCATTCAAAGTCTCAAAGGCTATATAAACAAAGGCTCACACTTCACTTGCGCACAATCTGAACTCTCAAGAACACTTACGGAAAGAACGAAGAAAGCATTCTCTCTCGAGCAAACGACACACGACACACTTATATTTATACACGATGCACTCGTTTTTACATTCGATACACTTGTCTACTTTACATTTAAAGTCTTTCTATCATTTGTATTGTAACCATTGTACTCTCGACACCTGAAACACAAGCACATCGCCTCTGATTGGCGACCATAGTGCAACGACGACATCCACTGTCGTCCGCAGGTTTTTTCCTCTTTGAGGTTTTTCCCGTGTCACCAAAATCCCTTGCGTCTTATTTACCATTTTTGTCTTAGTCGCATTACTTTGTCGAACGATTTCTATCTTTAGTTGTTAAGCTCCACAATCAACCTTAAGTTATCCTTCTGGACAATTTTTGGCATTAACAATTAAGAGCTCGTCCGTTACTGGTCGTTGTACCATAATTGCTTGTAGACCTGCATTAATGAACAAAAGAAATGGTTGTTGACCATTAATGGTTAGTGTAATCATAAGACTGTCTTGAGTTCTGGACGTCGGTCTTATGGAGCATACGACCATCACCGAAATATAAGACCATGTATATGACTGTAAATGTCTTGTAAGACCTTATCTTATTATAAGAATGATCTTATGAAAATGTCGTAAGACCAGGATGAAAATGTCGTAAGACCAGGTTGTAGGATCGGGATGTTGATGTCGTAAGACCAGGTCGTCAAGACGATATTGTCGCAGGACCAGGATGTCAGGACGATGATGTCGCAAGATGAAAATAAGGTTTTCCTTCTTGAGTTACCTTTGGTTAACCATGACCAAGTGTCCAGTCTTGGGACAAGAGACATGACAGATGCGACATGTTTACTGGTCATAGTTAACATGCGATATAAGGCCGTCGACAAGAGACCGTCGACACAAGACCGACGACTCGTAACTGGCGACATAAGACCAATGACGTAAGACTGGCGACATAAGACCAATGTCGTAAGACATAAGACTAGTGATACAAGACTAGTGACATAAGATGTCTTTCAATAACCAACTATCGTGGTTATTAACGTATGTCGGGGATATGACAATAATGGGTATTATCCTTGTTGGTCGGGGGTATGACTGTCGTAGATATCCTTGGTCATTAGGGTAATCAATGTCCATGGGTCATGTCGGGGGAATTTCCCAAGTCGGTCGAGGGTGTGATTTTTTACCCAAACAGTTAGCCCCCCGAGATATGAAGTTCAAAGCCATTTGAATTTCAGATCTCGCACCAAAGTAAAATGACGAGACGTGTCATTTATACTAATTGGACCATTAGAAGAAAACCGACTTGGTCAGCTAAAATCGTGAGACCAGTCGATAGTGTTAAGTAAGTTATGACGATCGAAAGATGACCTTTAATGCGCAAGATACTTGTGGTATTCATCCCTAATGTGAAGGATGAATGACGATCGTAAGATGATCTTAAAATATAAGGAACTGAAGATGACCATAGGATGATCTTTATCAAAATGAGACGTATGGAATGGGAGACAGTCGTAGGACGATTGGGCCAAAATAAAGCTTAAGGAATTGGCGACGATCATAAGATGATCGAATTTAAGAATTTTGTGATACAGTCGTTAGAGACTTATGTTCTGGCGTTTCGAGCCGATACAGTCGTTAGAGACCTATGATTTGGCGTTCCGAGCCGATACGGTCGTTAATGACCTATGATCTGGCATTTACAGCCGATACGGTCGTTAGAGACCTTTGACCTGGCGTTCCGAGCCGATACAGTCGTTAGAGACCTATGATCTGGCGTTTACAGCCTGTATGGTCATTAGAGACCTATGATCTGGCGTTTACAACCGATATGGTCGTTAGAGACTTATGATCTGGCGTTTACAACCGGTATCGTCGTTAGAGACCTATCATCTGGCGTTTCGAGCCGATACGGTCGTTAGAGACCTATGATCTGGCATTTACAGCCGATACAGTCGTTTGAGATCTATGACCTGGCGTTCCGAGCCGATATGGTCGTTAGAGACTTATGATCTGGCGTTCTGAGCCGATACGGTCGTTAGAGACCTAAGTTATGTTGTGTCTAGCATTTTTAGCTAGTTGTATGTTTTGCTTTAGCGATAGTCGATTAAGAATTTTACCTTACTCGTGATTGTACGGTTAATCTCGCGATTTGCCTTTATTGGCGATCCTGAGATTAAAACATGCGAGTCGCATTTATTGGCGACTTTTGCGTTTTGACGTGCGTCTTACCATGACTGGTGATTGTGAGATTCAATGTACAAGTAGTCTTTATTGACGACAATGCATATGTCATGACTAGCGATCATGAGATTTAAACGTGTGACTCGCTTTTATTGGCGACCGAGAATTTTAACCTGTGTTTGCCATGACTGGAGATCATAAGATTTAAAATGTGAGTCGTCTTTTATCAACGACTATAAATTGCAATCTGCGTTTTAAGTCGTAGAGACTTTGTTCCTCACGATATAAATCGTAAGACCTGTATTTTAAGTCGTAGAGACTTTTGTTTCTCACGATGTAAATCGTAAGACCTGTATTTAAGTCGTAGAGACTTTTGTTTCTCACGATGTAAATCGTAAGACCTGTATTTAAGTCATAGAGACTTTTGTTTCTCACGATGTAAATTGTAAGACCTGTATTTTAAGTCGTAGAGACTTTTGTTTCTAACGATGTACATCGTAAGACCTGTATTTTAAGTCGTAAAGACTTTTGTTTCTCATGATGTAAATCGTAAGACCTGTTTTTAAGTCGTAGAGACTTTTGTTTCTCACGATGTAAATCGTAAGACCTGTATTCATATGATCTTGCGAGCCTGCAATGTAAAATCGGTGGTGGTCGTTGGTTTGACCAATGATCCTTTGATGCTTAAATCAACATTCGTATCTTAGATCATAATAATTGAACGAGGAAAATATACTTAGAGTATATATATAGAATTGTTGTACCATATTCCATCCAAGTGGGATGTCACAGTTACCCGCAACTTGGAATCGATAAGAGCCTTTTCCAAGGACTTTTGAAATCCAATATGGTATTTCCCAGTTTGCGAAGGGTGTTCCGAGCCCCCGAGCCCCTCGGATGATGCGATACATGCGATACATCGACTGGGCATTTTTTTACCAGTGTCTTCCAACTCCGCTTGCATCTTCGTCGTGTGGTCAAGACTTGAAGTCGACAAATAGAAAATGAAGATTTACATAATAGGATACGTTAGTAATACAATGTTTATTTCGAAGGAAATCCTTAGTTGGGTCCCACGGATGGCGCCAAACTGTTAATGCAAAAAAAATGCACTAAACTGTCTTATGCCGAAAATCGCATAAAAGTACGATCTAAGGCTTGGTTTCGGACCTTATCAACTATATATTGAACCATAGGATGAAACAAGAGATTTTGGTGACGTGGAAAAACCCAAAACGAGGGAAAAAACCGAGGTCGACTTGTGGAAGTCGACGATGCACTATGATCGCCAATCAGGGGCGATAATCCTCTGGTAACAAGTGTCTTTGTGTACAATAAGTTTAAAATCAAGATTATCAGTTTAAAATCAAGATTCTTTCTGAAGAAAGAAATGAAGCTTTTGCAAAGATTAAGCAACTTGAAGATTTAAATTATAAAAGAGGCCAGACTGAGCAAACTCTGAAATTGTTGACTCGTAATCCAAAAGATAAAAGATTTTATAATCCAAAAATGGGTCTAGGTCTATCTGATGTTGAGGTTCTTAAGAAAGCACCTGAAAATCTTTACACAATTGAAAAATTGGGTGAAGGTTTAATGGAAACTTTTAAAACTGAAGAACCTAAAATTAAAACTGAAGTTTTGAAGCAATCTTTTAAAAAGGAGATACCGCCAATTTCACAAACTTTTGTTAAATCAAATAATGAAAGTTTGAAGCAAACTCTTACAAAGGGGATACCTCAAATTTCACAAACTTTTGTTAAATCAAATAATGAAAGTTTGAAACAAACTTTTGTTAAAGATAATGCTTCAAATCCTTCAACTCCCACTTCAAATATAGAGAAAGTAAAGACGGATAAAGGTTTGGAAGAAAAGCCTAGATTCAATACGACAAATTTTAAATACGATGAACTAAATTCTAGTTACAAAACCAAAAAGGTTGAACTAACTGAATTTAGTTTATTATTTTCAAATGAATCTATGGCTAAAATAATTGATTCCAATATCAAAGAACCTGAATTTGTTAAAACTGAATCTTGTGTTGAAATGGAGTCAAATACAAAATCAGATTCTGACAAAAAGGAGTTTGTTCAAGAAACCTCTTCTGAATTTCCTGATTTGAATTCAGCTTTACTTAAAATTGTTGATTTAGAAAATCAAATTTCTAAATTACAATTAAACTTTGAAAAATTAGAAGATGATTATGAGAATATTGGGGTAGATTTTGATCATAGTAAAAAAGTCAATCTTGATCTTAAGAGTGAGATTCGGCGACTTGAATCCCAAATATTCGAATTATCAAATTCTAAGGCTTCAAAATCTTGTGAAAAATGTTCAAAACAAACTGAATTCAAAGATCAGGGTAAATCTTCAAGTCCGATTGATCTTGGTGCAAAGGATTTTTTCGAAAAAGCTAATCTTTTTGAAGAAAACAAAGAACTTAAATTGAGATGCATAAAACTCTCAAAACAAGTTTCTGACTTCGAGAAAGTTTTATTTCTTGAAAAAGAGAAGCTTGAAAAAGAAAGAGATGTCTTTGAAACTGAAAGAAAATCCTTTGAGGATAAAAATAATGTGCTTTCATCAAAAGTATCTGATTTAGAAACAGAACTCAATTTGAAAAGAAAAGAAAACGGAGAATCATGTGAAACCAAATCTAATTCGTGTTCGTACGATTCTTCTAATTCTAAGAGTTCTGACAGTTTTTCTTCTTCTTTCTCAGAAATGGATGAAGAAAAGTGCATGGATTTGAAGGAGGATGTTACAATTAGCAAGGATAGGAATACCGATACTGAGATATGTAGTTCTTTAAATAAAAATTGTTTACATTCATGTAATGTTTACAAGGCTTGTGAAAATAAAAATTCCGCACTTTCAAATTCTAAATTGTTGACACAAGCTAAAACAAGAATACATTGTGCTCATTGTTGGGATAACTATTTCAAGCTAAATAATATTTCTCCTAAAAACAAAAAGTCTAATACTTCTTCTTTTTCTTTAAAATCTTCAGCGAACAAATTTGCTAAAATGTTCGGTTTCAGATCAAACAAACAGAATAAGAAGAAAGAAACAAAAACAGTTGATGTGAATATGGTTTGGATTCCCAAAGATCAAGTCAACAAACCAAATTCACAAAATAACCTTACTTTTAAAGGCAAAATTCAAGGTTCATCAACTGTGATAAACAAACTGATCCGTACTAACAAGAAAGGACCCATACAGATATGGGTACCTAAGATGAGGTAATTTTCTTTTACAGGACCGTCATGTGTGGGTCATTGATTCGGGAGCTTCTAGACACATGACGGGGTACAAGCACCTACTGCATGATTTTACTGTACATCCTGGCCGATCGGTGGGTTTTGGCAACGACTCGAAAGGTTACGTTCGAGGCTACGGAACGTTGAAGAATGACTCGATGGCAATTGAGAAGATCTTGTTTGTCAAAGGATTAGGGCATAACCTTTTCAGTATTAGTCAGTTTTGCGACAAGGACTGTAAGGTAATTTTTGACAAGAAGTTTTGCTATATTGTGGATGAAAATTGGTCAGAGATTTTCAGAGCAAAACGATGCGGCAATCTATATATGACAGATTTTGCGACTCTTGTTGCTTCCAATCAAGTTTGTCTTGTATCAAAAGTCTCTCAAGATGAATGTTGGTTGTGTCATAGAAGACTCTCGCATCAAAAGTTTCAAAGCATCAACAAGCTCAGAATTGATGGATTAGTTTCCAGGCTTCCTGAACTGAAGATTGACAAAGTCTCTATCTGTCCAGCGTGTGAAATGGGAAAGATGAAACACGTCTCGCACAAGTCCAAAACTTTGTCTAACTGCAACAACGCCTTGGAATTAATCCACATGAATCTCTGTGGCCCGATGAGGACTCAATCAATGGGAGGAAAGAAGTATATCTTAGTTATGGTTGATGAGTACTCACGCTATACTTGGCTGGATTTCCTACGACTCAAATCTGAAGCACCTGAGCAGATTATCAAGTTCATTAAAAAGATTCAAATCCTTCTACAACGTCCAGTTCAAAAGATAAGGAGTGACAACGGGACTGAATTCAAGAATGCAACTCTACAATCGTTTCTTGAATCTGTTGGCATTTCTCACAATTTTTCTGCACCAATTACTCCACAACAGAATGGAGTGGTTAAAAGAAAGAATCAGACTCTTGTAGAAGCTGCTCGGACGATGCTTGCCTATTCGGGTCTTCCTCCAAGTTTATGGGCTGAAGCGGTTTCCACAGCGTGTTTTACTCAAAACAGGACAATCATTAATAAGCGTCTTAATAAAACTGCATATGAAATAATCAATAATCGCAAACCTAACATCAAGTTTTTGCGTGTTTTTGGATGCAGATGCTTTGTCCTAAAAGATCGTGAACACCCTGCAAAGTTCCAAGTCAAGGCTGATGAGGGAATCTTTATCGGTTATTCCTTAAATTCGAAAGCATATCGGATCTACAATTATCGTACAAAAACAGTCATCGAGAGCATCAACATTACGTTTGACAAGAGTGTGACTTTGACTTCTGGACAACACAGTTCAGAACTCGGACAGAAATCTGAAGCTTCTACTTAAAAAGGAGTAGAACCTGTGACAAAATAGTTTTCTAATTCTGTATTAGATAATAATAGTACTAAAGAATTAGATTTATTATTTCATGATGCATTTATGGAATACTGTGCAGATATGGAATCACCCATCACATCCGTGAATGCATCTCAACATCAGACGAGTGTCAATGTATTTGGTCCATCTGAAGATGTCGGGGCTACTACTTCTGGGCCAACCAACGAGACTCCGAGTGAACCATCAACTGTTCCAGTTTCTGAACCTGAAATTCAACCTGAGGTTTCTGTTTCAGTAAACATTTCATCGGAGGTCTCTACACCTGAAATACTACAATCAGAAGATAACATACCAGAACCAACACATGTATCTTCAGCTGAATCTACTGAAGAGATTCTTGCCGCTTTGGATGAGAATGATTCATCAAACACTCGTGTAGAAATTCCAACTCTTCCGAGTACACACAAATGGACAAGGGCACATCCTCCAGCTGATATTATTGGTGACATCAATGATGGAGTGAAGACACGATCTGCGAGTACAAACGAATGTTTGTATGTCAACTTTCTAAGCACGTTAGAACCCAAGAAAGCATCTGAAGCTTTACAAGATCCAGATTGGATAAACGCCATGCAAGAAGAGTTAAATGAGTTTAAGCGCAATGAAGTTTGGCATTTGGTGAAGCGTCCTAAGGACAAGACCATTGTTGGAACTAAATGGTTCTTTAGGAACAAGAAAGACGAAGCCAGAATTAGAGTCAGAAAGAAAGCAAGACTGGTTGAAAAAGGGTATAATCAACAAGAAGGAATAGACTATGATGAAACCTACGCACCAGTTGCAAGGATTGAAGCCATCAGAATTTTTCTTGCATACGCCGCGCATAAAAGCATGAAGATATTTCAGATGGACGTCAAATCTGCGTTTTTGAACGGAATTCTTCATGAAGAGGTTTATGTAAGTCAACCTGAGGGTTTTGTGGATCCAAAATATCCAAACCATGTCTATGTTTTATACAAAGCACTCTACGGTCTGAAACAAGCTCCGAGGGCATGGTATGAGACTCTGAATATTTATCTGCTTAATTCTGGATACACCAAAGGTACAATAGATACAACTCTTTTTATCAAGAGGGAAGGTAAAGATTTATTGTTAGTACAAATATATGTTGATGACATAATATTTGGCTCTACTAATCCTGATATGTGTAAAGATTTTGAAGAGGTGATGAAAAGCCGTTTTCAAATGAGTATGTTGGGAGAACTAAAATTTTTCCTTGGACTCCAAGTGACACAGTCAAATGATGGCATTTTCATTAATCAATCAAAATATATAAATGATATGCTTAAGAAATTTGATTTAAATTCTTCTTCCACCATGAAAACTCCCATGGCTACCGGTAGGCTTTTGGACGCTGATTTATCTGGTAAATCAACCGATCAAAAGTTATACCGTGGCATGATTGGATCTTTACTATATCTAACGGCGAGTAGACCGGATATTATGTTTGCAACATCTTTTTGTGCACGCTTTCAAGCCAACCCGAAGGAATCTCACCTTGTGGCTGTTAAGCGAATCCTTAGATATCTCAAAGGCACAAGAAATTTGGGCCTTTGGTATCCTAAGGATTCAGGGTTTGAGCTAACTGCTTACACAGATGCAGATCATGCGGGTAATAGGATGGACAGGAAAAGCACATCTGGTGCTTGTCAGTTTTTGGGAGATAAACTTGTAAGCTGGTCGTCAAAGAAGCAAATTTGGGTATCAACATCTACGACGGAAGCAGAATATGTGGCCGCGGCTAATTGTTGCTCACAAGTGATCTGGATGAAGACATAGCTTAAGGATTACAGATACATCATCAACAAGATCCCAATATACTGTGATTCCAAAAGCGCAATTGCAATAACTGAAAATCCTGTTCAGCACTCCAAAACGAAACACATCGATGTCAGGTACCATTTTATCAAAGACCATGTTGAGAAGGGAACTATAGAAATGCATTTCGTACCGACAGAACTAGAGCTTGCTGATTTATTTACAAAACCTTTAGATGAAAAATGGTTTACCTTTCTAATCAGCAAACTAGGTATGTTGAATACTTAGGTATTTCTTAGCTTTCTGTAAAACATTGAGGGGGAGTTCATGTGCTTGTTTATTTAATTCTATTCATATTTTGAGGGGGAGTTATAATTTTTCTTAAAGTGATACATCTAACAATTTGGACTCATGTTCTATGAGTACCAAGTTTTCATCTGTCTGTGCAGATTTTTCTGAAGAAGAGATAACTGATTATGCATCTGTTTAGGGGGAGCAGATTGGCATAAGTCTGTAAGTACGATATAGTATATAGTTTTTTACTTTCAAATATTTTCTTAAAAAAAAAAAGATTTTAAGTAAGAGATTACAAAGATTTTATCTGATGTGAGATTTTTTTGAACAGTTTGAAATCTTTTCTAAAAAAAAAGTTGTATTTTTTTTCTTGAAAATCCTTGAGGTTTCGGACCCTTAAGTATACGAAACCAATGGTTTCGGACCCTTAATGATACGAAACCAATGGTTTCGGACTCTTAAGGATGCGAAACCATCCGTTTTGAATCCTTAAGGATGCGAAACCAATGGTTTCGGACTCTTAAGGATGCGAAACCATCCCTTTCGAACCCTTAAGGATGCGAAACCATCCGTTTCGAATCTTTAAGGATGCGAAACCAATGGTTTCGGATCTAAGAGGATACGAAACCAAGTGTTAAAAATCTCAATTTGATTCACTCTTTTGGAACTTTTTGCATCTTTGTTCATGCGAACTGTTCAGATGAACAGTGCCATGTCTATTTTTCAGACATGCCTTTTCTACTGTTTGCACAAGTGGGGTACTCTAAAATCGTGCCAAGTGTCAAAATTTTTGAGTATAAATAGATTTCAAATCGTTCATTTCCCACTTTTTCAACTTTTGCAAACATTTCGTATTCTCTAAAGGAGCACTATTCATCATCTTCAACCTTCATCTTCATCTGTTCGATTAGCTTTCATCAGGTATTCATTCTTTTTGATTTTGGTCTCATTAGATTTGATTTTATGAAATGAATCTTTCTATCCAAATAATTTCATCGATTATGTTCATTTACTACGTTTATATGAATGAATTCAATGCGGGTACTGTTCATATTCGTGTTCATGTTCATCATCTGATCATCTGTGATTCTGAGTTCAATAGAAATGGTTCATTGCTTTTTCTCATCTTTTGAACATCTCCGTGTTAGGATTTCATGATTAACAAATGTGATTTTATGACTTGTCGATCTGTGTTCATGTGATGTTCTTCGTGTTCATATGATGTTCTTGAGTCTGTGTGTATATTTTGATTCAAGTCAAGTTTGGGTCAAATTAGGTCAAATGTTATTTGGTTTCGAATCTCTTTTAAATCTGAAATGCTTCTTGATGTTTAATGAGTCAAGTCCTGATTTCGGATCCTTGTTGATATGAAATCATGGATCTTCTTTTTGTGAAAAAGGTTTGTGCTTAATGTCTCGGTTTCGGATCCTACGGGATACGAAATCTTTGGTTTCGGATCCAATTGGATACGGAATCCTTGGTTTCGGTTCCTCTTGGATACGAAATCATCTTATAAAAGAGTTTTGAAAATGCTGAAATAAACTAAGTCATGGTTTCGGATCCTTCTTTGAATACAAGTGTTGATTTCGGATCCTTCTTGATCCGGAATCCTTGGTTTCGGATCCTTGTTCATCCGAATCCATGTGCATGCGTGTGTGATCCGAATCCAACACTTAGGAAATTTTCAGAAATGTTTTTCCAATTTTTTTTTCAACTGTTAACCTTTTTCAGAACTGTTTTGCTCAAAAACAACAGTTTAGATGGCGAATCAAGAAGAACAAAGCCGTATTCAAGGCTTTGGTGATCATGTTCCAATTGTTCCCGATCCAACACCCGATGTTCCTTTACCTTCAATTCGATCTGTACACCAATCACAAGCCGGAGTTCATCCCGATCATTTTATCATTCATCCGGTCAACTATGTCGATATTATTCACAACAACCATCATGTTGATTTTGACAAGATCAACATTCATCCGGTGGTAAAGGAAGTACTCAGAAATCACCCGCTAGCATACGCATTGACTCACACAGTCAATGTGCCCATGCTATACTTACAGCAAGCATGGACGACAATAACCACATCCATGGAGAATGACAGACCTATCTTCGTATTCCAGATTGATGAATTCATCACAAAGCTCGACTTCCAAAGACTGCGACTTGTACTGAGGCTACCTGAGCCTGATTCTAGAGAAGGAAAGACTGAATTCGATCCATATTCGTATGAGGAAGAAGTCTTTGAAGGCATACACGCAATGGGATATACCGGGAATTTAACACGAGTGAAGGAGTTTCATAAGGCGAATTTACCACCTTTGTACAATGCAATCTTTTCTATTATCAGCCGATGCTTAACTGCCAAACATTTGGGAACTGACAGTGCCAGTATCGGATTTCTGAAGTTGTTTCATGCGGTGGTGTATGATCTTCACGTAGATTATGCAGCCATCTTCTGGCATGAACTGAACGAAAAGATAGAGCTACGTCGTCAAAACAAGGGAAAGCCTTATATTCCTTATATGAGATTTCTTCAAATCGTCATTCAGAGTATGCTTCGATCTAACCGAGAAATTCCACGACGAGTAAGTCATCCATCTGTGCCCGAAAAAGCCATGCAATATCTTCAACTTCCAAAGAGGAACTATGATCATGAAATGCAATTACCGGAAGGGTTCCTTTCATACGCGTATCAGGACGCTGAGTGTATCATTGATTATAGAGAGTCTATGGTCCGACCAGCACCGGAGGGACCTACCCAAGACTCAATCCCTAGGCGAGAGGAGTCGGTGAGGGTTCAGGATGCAAGGGCTACTGAACAAGGAGAGTCGAGGGAAAATACCGAGATGGGAACCGGTGGGGGTCAGTCACCTGTACTTGAAGATGCAAGGTCATCGTCTGAGGACACACAACTAGATGATCTTGTACAAGACGATTCTGAAGAAGTAGTTCCTAAACACATTGGGGATGCTCCTTTGGTTGAGTATTCTAGTGATAGTACAGGGTCTGACAATGCGTCTGATCCCGCGAAGGAACAATATGATGGTGATTCAGATGATAATGATGATGGTAATGATGGTGCTGATGTGAAAAATATGTTTGGTGACGTTGCTGATATTCTTGAATTTCCACAAATACATCTGTCAGCTAACGTTAATGTAGAAGGATTAAACTTGGATGACATGTCCTTGATGTCTTCTCAAGTTAGTGAAGGAATGGGAGGTACAAGGAGAATCGAGGGAGAATTAGTTGAAAATATATGTGAGTCTGTGAGAGAAAATGAAGAACAAAATATGGAGAGTGTGAGAGCTACCCAAACTTACTATACCAGAAGGGCAGCCACATCCACCACCAGATCTCATGTGTTGAAAAAGACGTTACTCGCCCTGTAACGCAATTGCACACCTCAGCCAGCCATTCGGCTTCTTCTCAATAAGAAGCCATCTTATCTTCTCACGGGGCTTTAGCACATACTCTATCCGGATCTCACTTGGAGATTTCGGGTATTGAAACAGAGCGACCTTCTCCCCGGTCCTCAACCTTCTTTCCTGCACAAGTTGAGCGTCTAGTGCATATTGCTAATATTTTTGATTCTTTGAATAGGACACTAACTGGAACATCTGATGCGAGTCTTTGTGACCCATCCGGAACACTCAGAGTAGATCCTCTCACAGGACTACAAGGACAGAGTGGAAATCCTACCAGTGCTAACACTATGCCAACACTGAGCGTAGGTCACACAGTTGCTACAACTGTTGTGTCAACGGCGAACCTAAGTGGTGCCGGTGTTACTTTACCCGTCTTCGTGAAAAGGGAAACTCTTGACGGCGCCCTAAAGGCTGTTGAGGAAACATTCATACGGGAGTTTCAAGGAGTTAAGGCGTTACTGAAAGGCAAAGGGCCGGTAATTGATGAGCCCGCTGTACGTCCACGACCAGAAATTTTCTTGCCTCCGCCTCCACAAAGTCGTGTATCTCAGCCTCCTCCAGTTCAACAACCTTCAGTTGATCAAAGTGTTGATGAGTTAAGAGATCTGTTTTATGCTAAGCTGATGTCAATAAGCCCTGAAGATCAACAAAGTAAAACTCGATTATCCCTACTACAGAACTTCCAATCTAATCCAAATCCACCACCACCTCCACCTCCACCTCCACCTTAAGTTACATCCACGGAGTTCCAAGCCTTATCCACGGAGTTTAACACTTTCAAGTCAACAGTTGTACAAATTTTGAATGATATGAAGCAGTCAATGGATGCGTTGGTCAGTCAAGTGGCTGATCTGAATCAGAGTTGTAAGACTCAAGCCCAAGGTTCGAAACGGAAGCATGATCAGGATCCCGATGATCATGATCATGAGGGGGAGATGAGTAAAAAGAGAAGGGCTAAGTCTGAAAGTTCACAAGGTCAAAAGAAAAATCCGTCTGTTGCTGAGATTTCTGAAATTTTTGAAACTGGTGTCATGGGTAATGAAAGCGGAAAACAGATTGTATTATATGTTGATCCGAATGTAGAACCGACGGTTGAAAAGCCTGAGGTAAATGAGGAGGAGATAAGGGAAGTGGTAGACAGGTTTGTGGAATCTGTTGAAGTGGTTGATATCAGGTATGATGATGAAGCTGATGATATGGCTAGTGAGTATGAACAGTATTGGAAAGTAAAGGAGGAAGCGGAACCGTTCTTATTGCTTACTTATGAACCAGAGGATCAAGGTGTTGGGTTCACACAAGATGAGGTAGACATTCTGACTGAAATATATGGGCCACAGTCTCCTGAAGAAATAGCCGTAAGCCCCATACACTCACCCGAACCTATCCCAACAACCTTAATGCAAGCTCAATCTGATGTTACACCATTATCCTTTAACCTTAACCAACCAAGCTCAACACAAACCACCATACCATTATCTGAATCAATTCCTGAAATCATTTCTACCCAACATTCAACTCAATCTATTCCACAATCCATTTCCATTCAACCTGAATCACAACCTTTTCATGATTCATTCTTAAAAGAACCAAAACCTGAAGAAACCGAACCTCCATCCACTACACCTTTTGTACCACCTGTCATTCCTACTCATGATGAAGCTGGTCCTTCTAATCCACCAGTATCTGATCAACCTGGTACATCAACCTCACGGACCAGATAGTTATCTGAACTTGAACATCGACAAAGAACTTTGTATTTGAGAACACCTTTCTTGGAAGACTCTGAAAGAAGGCTGTTTGTGCACATAATCAGGAGATTGAATCCCTACGCCGTGTTGGGAATTACAGATCAGTCAGCCGAATACAAGTTCGAGTATATGTATTTTCTGAGAGACAAGTGCCAAAAGAAAAGAGATGCGAGGAGCAAGAAGTTAATTGTAACTATAAAGGAGGTGACTGCCAGATTATACTACAAAATGTGGTATCCAGAGTTTCTTGTTCAAAGGCAGGATTGTAGAGATTATAGATTTACTGAAGCTGATTTCTGTCATCTTATGATTGAAGACTTTGAGTTCATGTACCATCATTTTAGAGATCTTCAGATCAGAAGAAAAAACGTGACTCTTGCATTGAATGCCATTAAAAGGTTTCTAAGAAGACACGTCTTGTTCACACAGTGTCATGATTTTCAGATGGCCGTGGAAAGTGATCAACCTAAGGTAAATTTGATAAGGCCTAATCAAGATTTGCCTAGATTGATGAGGATGCCTTTATTTGCTGTGATTGAAGAGCAAGAGTTTGGTATTGTTTTTAGAAGTGGTGCAAACAAGATCTTTATTCGGATTGATGAACTGGCAAAGTATTCAGATGGTACACTCAAGATTGTGAGACTTCAGTTGGAAGAAAGGCTCAAAAGACATGATGCTGAACGGAAGATTACCTGGATGTCTACTAAACCTAGAATTGTCTTGCGCAGAGCTATTGAAGAGATTGATGAAAGATTGAACTTCAGAATAACTATGAGAAGAATCGAAACGTATCTAGTGTTCCGGAGAAGAAGAAGACCTTTTCTGCCTTGATAGCTAAGGGGGAGATTGTTAGAGCACTTTGTAGCTATCAAGACAATATTAATCTTTTATACTATATCTTCTGAGTAGAGGCATGGATATGTCATGGCCCTACTATATAAAGAAGATCTCTTTGTTATTTCCATAACACTTCATGCTAATGTCATTTGTACTCATATGTTCAATATATGGATGACACATTTGCTCTCTGGATTCTCTCTACACTTGTTCATATTACATTGCTATATCTGGGTTTTATCACTTGAGTACGCAGTGTGATTCCAGAATTCGATAATCCCCCAATGATGACTTTGCCTTCGTATTTATAGTCTTTGAGTGCATTTAATGACTCCATGAATTCCTCTAGTAACGGTCGCAACGGTCTCCGTTGTTTAATGTTCATAACTGCTGTTAATGCCAAAAATCGCACCAAAGGAACAACTTAAGGTCGATGTGGACTTAAACAACTAAAGAAAGGATCTTTCGACGAGACGTGCGACGAGGGAAAAATAAATAAGACAAAGGATTTGATGACGCAGGAAAAACCTCAATCGAGGAAAAAACCTGCGAACGACATGGGATGTCGTCGCTGCACTATGGTCGCCAATCAGGGGCGATGTCCTTTGTTTCAGGTGTCGGTCGTATGATGATTACAATACCAATGAAGGAAATGCTTCGGAATGTAAAGTACAAGTGTTTGAAATGTAAAACAAGTGTTTGTCGTATGTGAATACAAAGTGTAAACTGTTGGTCGAAGGCGGATGTCGTGCGTCGAGAGCGATTCTTCGAGATTAAGTTCTTCACATCCGTTGTTCTTGAATTTGCTGTAGTATTCTGGAATTCAGTCTAAGATGTGTATGCCTTCTTGAGCTCGATATCAGATGTTGTGTTCGATGTTCGATGGTGTTCGCCGGTGTGTTCTCAGATGATCTGGAAGGATGATTTAGTTTGGTCTTTATAGTCTTCGGGAGCTTTAATTAGCTCATTGATTGCTTCGTTTAACAGCTATAACGTCTGCAACGGTCTGTAACGGTTGTCGGAGTGAATATCCATGATGACCTTCGTCCGTTACGGCTATCGATCGTTGATGGTTGCGTCGGTTATATCCATTGCTCCTTAATGACTTTTATTCCTGCATTAAACACTTAACAAACGGTCAGGGTGAACGTTAGCTTTGGTCGAGGTCGCACGTCCTTATATAATAGTGGTGCGGATCGGGCGACGCTATGGTCGAGCGTCGTAGGGAACTCTCGACTTACCTTTTATGAGGGACGACAATGGTGTTCTAGGTCTTTGTCGAGACCTTATCTTAACACAAAATATGTCCCATGACGTGCGTCTTACCTGTTCTGGTCGTAGTCGTACGACGTGATTTTTTGCCCAAACAGTTTGCCCCCAAAATTTGAAAATTGAATGTCAAATTTAAGTTTTAAATTTTGTTTGTCGAACGCTTAGACTCGTGTCCTGGGTTGAGGAACTTACCTGGTTGTCGTGGAACTAGACCGGTTCGCCTTTAACTGAATGAGAAGTTGAAAAGTTGTGACGTCATACTGACGCACGATGATGTTTACTAGCTGTCGAGGACAGGTGTCGAAGATCCTGGCGGATATACGAAAGGACGTGGACGCGTGTTGATTATCAAAGGGCTCGACCTGACATGATCGACTGCATAAATAAATATTGCGATGGATCTTTTTTTGTTTATGTTTTTAGAGGGTTGTGGGCGAAGATTTCTTTAGGGGTTTTCTTATTGATTTTCGTTCGATTAAAACTTGCAAGAATCCTTGACCTAATTCAAGTTTTTCTGAGATCATATAAGATACGACCCTTCAGTTTGCGTATGCGTCGCAAGTCTATTGCTAGAAAGCCTAAAAAAACTGGGATATCTGGGGCCTTTCAGAAGTGCAAATCAATTTAACGGGGCTGGCAATGTCGACAGAGCCTAGAAGCACTATTAAAAACGAAGAAGATCTCGATGACTTTAGAAGTCTAGCGAGGATTCCCATGGGGATTACCATAAGTAAGGTTGGCCAGGTTCGACCGGAAATGTGCCCCGAGGGGTACGTTGTTATATACGAATATCCGTTCAAAATAGGCTTCCATTGGCCATATTCGTCTTTAGTCAAAGAGTTCATGTGTGAATTTGATCTTTCGCCGGGGAAACTGATGCCCCAGTTCTGGCGAGTTGTCTTGATCATCGAATGACTTACTTCCAACTGGAATCCGCCGATGAATGTGAGGGACCTTCTGACGGCGTGTAAGGTCAAGAGTGACCAGTACCGTCGCTATAGTTTGTTTTCAAGGTTCAAGGGTGATCGTACCCTGGTTTTGAATACCGCAGTCAACGACCGTGGATGGAAGAAGAGGTATGTATTCGTACGGGCGTCGATGCTGGACACTGATAGTGACTGGATTAGGGAGGGTTGAAATATGATGGGTGAGCCTTTGATTGTACGTTTTCATGTTATTCTGCTGCTCGATTGTTTTTTCGACTAATCTTCTTTTTTATGCGTAGATATTGATTTCGATAAGGTGGAGCCGTATGATGCTTCTCGGGCTAAGATCGAAAAGTTCTTGGAATTTAGTACTGAAGACCGGTCATACGTCACGCGTCATTTGATAGACGAGGATGATGACACCGTTTTCTTGAGCGACAGAGTGAGGATGGGTCGAGAGGAGAAAGAAGAAGAGGAGGACTCTGAGAAGACTGAGGAGGAAGAGAAGAGTGAAGAACCATAGGTAGAGATAATTGGTAAGTATCCTTTTGTCTTCTTTTCGCTTGACATGGTCCTTCTCTGTTCTAAATCATCTAATTTCTTTCTTTTTCCGTACAGGTGAACCTCAAGCGCAGGCGACATCTCCTGTTGCTAGGAAGATGGCCCAAGTCGAAGTAGCTTGCGAGGCGAGGAAGAAGGACGTTTCGACAACTAGGTCGGGGGTCTTGAAGAGAAAAGAGGTCCCGATAGCCGGGTCGGGCCTCTTAAAGAGGACAAAAGTGTCCGTTCTGAGGGAACCGTCTTTGAAGACGGGTAACCCATCTAGGGTTGCCTTGTCCAGGAAGGCGAAGGCGTCGGTCGCGTTTGACACGACCGGCGAAAAATCTGTGGATACTGCGCAACTGGCGACGATGTCTCCCGTCGTCCTATCTGGCCCTTCATCGGCCGACAGGGGCAAAGGTGCGCAGAAGGGACCTGTAGGGGAAACGACGGTCAACTTTACGTTGCCATCGGGTTTTCTGGACGACAATGTCTTGGACGAGACGAAGTTGTTCCCCCATTTGGAAAAATATTTGCTTTCGTCTTTCAGGGAGCGTTTTGACGGGTTTTCTTTCGAGAAGAAAGAGTTCCATGCTGCCGGACTCTTATTCTTGGTAAGTCTTTCTTTCAAGACTTGTCGTTTGCCGTTGTCGTTGTTTACTAATGTCGCTCATGTCATGATTCTTCAGGCGTTCCAAGCTTCCCTGGCATTGCATGCCAAAACGACGAATATAGAGGTTTTAATGGCTTCTGTTACTGTAACAACCCAAATCCCATAACATACATCATAATACATAACATTCATACATATCATTGATTTACAACAAAAGTTACATAACAAACCAAGTACGGTCTCATTAGTCTTGACATTACAAAATATATAAAAGCTTCCTAATCAACATCCATCAAAAGCTTCCTACACTTCATCCTCTCCCGCCGATCCTTAACCTGGAAAACATATTTTTGAAAACAAAATGAGGGTTAGACCAAACGGGTATAGTGAGTTAATACTGGTCGTTTCCAAAATCATTATAAAACCTTTTATGTAAATCCTTTGTATCAAAATAGTTTAGATAAACCTTTGGTAATCCTTTCGTAAAATATAAACATACCACACGTATTTAAATACCAATCCAGACTCGTGCATCGTGTACATCTCATTCACCTTATTCCTCCACAAATGGCCATATTAGTTGGTAGCAAGCCAACTAATAAATCAACAACCGGTCCGCTCACCGGAACCCGGCTACCTGTCGGTCCGTACACCGGAACCCGACTACTCACCGGTCCGCACACCGGAACCCGGCTACACACCGGTCCGCACACCGGAAACCGGCAACAAGTGCACTCGTGTAGTGCAAAGCTTATATAAATACAATATATATCTCATTACATCATATTGTCATTTATATACACATAATCATCTCATATATATATTTATACACATATATGTATTCTAGTTCAAAAACGTTTTAAAGTAAAACTCACCTGAATGCTTACAATATGCTTCCAAACCTTTCTCCGAGCTATCCGATCCTTTATCCAAAATTCTCAGAATCTGAAACCATTTACATACAAATATCTCCTTACCAACTTATGTATAAGACTTACTAGCAGGTTATGGACTCTAGATACATCTACATAACTTTTATCCTCAAAATTACCCAAACAGCCAAGTTATCCGGAAACCTCAAACTATCCGGACAACTTTCCGGACAACACAAAGAATCCGGACAACATGAGGAATCCGGACAACATGAGGAATCCGGATACCATCCGGTATCCCATTCCATCCGAAAAAGTATAACAAGAAGGACTTACCCGGATAAAACCCTGTCCGGACACCTTCAGAAAGTCATCCGGACACCATCGACATAATCACCCGGACACCCCCAACAGAACTATCCGGACACATTCATACTGTGTCCGGACACCTCTGTCGGTTCTTCCTAATTTACCCAGAAATCGACAGAAATTCCTACCAGTTCGATTCTATTAATTCTAATCCGACAGAAACCATTTACCAACCATTACAAACACAAAATACAAAGGAACTTACCTTATTTTCACTTCCACATACACCAAATTGAATTTCCTAAACTTCTTTCCTTCTTTGGCTCCTTTTCTTCCCAACACACACACTTAGGTTTTCTGGATATTTGCTGTTTTATGAAATATTTGATTTCTAAATGAGATAATATCCAACTCAATTTACCACTTTAGTCCCTATACTATCCATAAATGACCAAAATACATTTTTAACTTATTAATTAATCCAAACACCCCTAAACTTATAAATTCACCTAACTCACCCTAAATATCAACTTTAAATTTAACTAAACTTAACGAAATTAGATTTTTAACCAACGGATTTACCCGGGTATTTCATCATCTCCCCCTTAAAAGAATTCCGTCCCGGAATTCGATTAAGCGAAAAGATATGAATACTTATCTCTACTACTTCGAACTCAATCAAAACCATAGTAACTAACTGAATAGCCACCCCACACCCACCTATATCTCTAACACAGATAAGCAACAAAAGCACGAAAATATCAATAACCATGTTGCACCGAAGTCAGATAACACCTTATCACGTATAGAGTTTATAGAAATATACCTGTAACCTCATCAGGACTTTCTTCCACCTCTTGTTCCGTCATCTAAAAAACTCGACCCTTTGCTTTCGGTACCTAAGGCCCTTGTTCCTCTCCCGGTCTAACACTCGTTGGTCTTACCGTCATACTACCCTGCTGTGCTTTCCATTGCGGACAATCTGCCTGAATATGATCCGGGGAATTGCAAACGAAACATAATCGGTTTGCACGACAATTATTAGCGACATGTCCAGCCCCTCCACACTTGTAACAACTTCTAGGATCAACATAACAATTTCCTTGATGCACACGGTTGCATTTTGGACATGGTCTTTCAACTGGTCTGAAAGGTGAATAACTATCAAACCTCGGGGATTCATATTCTTCCGAATCGTACATCGTTTCTTCCAGTTTTCTTTTCCCAGCACCCTTATCACCAACGTCTCTCCGGTTATCCTGTTCCACATTTTCCGCGGCATCCACTGCGGCTGAGAAGGTATCGGGTCCTCTTGCAGTCACTAGCTTTCTAATTTCTGCATTTAACCCAAAAATAAACCTTTCCATCTTTAGAGCCTCCGTGGCAACATAGTACTCCGCAAAGCGAGACTTCTCCAGAAAGAGAGCGGTGTAATCCATAACCGATAAACTTCGCTGGTGTAGGTTCATGAACTCCTCTTCCAACTGTCTAACTGCTGCTTGAGAACAAAACTGTCCTTTGAATGCTGTTGTGAATTCGTCCCAAGTAAAAGTAGAGTATACATCCGACCTTGTGGAATCAATGTGAGCTTCCCACCAGTACATAGCTTCTGCCTTCAACATCACCGTTCCGTATAATACTCTGTCCTCATCTGCACACTTACTGGTCTTGAAGATGGCATCTATTTCCTTTAACCATCTCATCGCCTTCACTGGGTCTCTATCTCCTGAGTAAGTTGGAGGTCTACAGTTTAAGAACATCTTGTAATCACACCTTCTTGACACTGGTATGACCGTAGGTGTAATGGGCATTTCGTCTTCCAAACCAGGATCTGGTGTTTCCGTATGACGAGCTTGGTCGAACATAGCCTGGATATTTGCTTGAAGTCTTCCCATCTCCGCCATCATATCATCTCTGGTAATAAACTCCGTACCTCGCCCCTGAACTCTACCTCTGGTTCTGCCCCCAGTTCTACTCCCCGTTCTACCTCCGGATCTACCTCCCCCTCGCTCTCCTCTTCTTCCCCCCGTTCCTATTGGTGGATTCGTACTATTCAGATTTCCTCCTCCTCTTCTATTCGTATTTCGAGTACCGCTTGCCATTCTGTAGATTCAGACAAGATTAATATACACATAAGCACATACCCCATATAATAAGGTATCCTAGTCCAAACATGCACCTGTAAGATCACAATTACACTGGCCAGGTGTAATCTGAAATTACCTTACATGATGTTCCTTCTACCATTTATACTTAGCATCCCAAGGTTCTAATATATCAAGGACATCCTACTTCACATGCAGTTTAAGTCTAGGTACGGGTACAAATACCTAAATCCCTTAAACTAGGGCTCTGATACCATTTGTAACAACCCAAATCCCATAACATACATCATAATACATAACATTCATACATATCATTGATTTACAACAAAAGTTACATAACAAACCAAGTACGGTCTCATTAGTCTTGACATTACAAAATATATAAAAGCTTCCTAATCAACATCCATCAAAAGCTTCCTACACTTCATCCTCTCCCGCCGATCCTTAACCTGGAAAACATATTTTTGAAAACAAAATGAGGGTTAGACCAAACGGGTCTACTGAGTTAATACTGGTCCTTTCCAAAATCATTATAAAACCTTTTATGTAAATCCTTTGTATCAAAATAGTTTAGATAAACCTTTGGTAATCCTTTCGTAAAATATAAACATACCACACGTATTTAAATACCAATCCAGACTCGTGCATCGTGTACATCTCATTCACCTTATTCCTCCACAAATGGCCATATTAGTTGGTAGCAAGCCAACTAATAAATCAACAACCGGTCCGCTCACCGGAACCCGGCTACCTGTCGGTCCGCACACCGGAACCCGACTACTCACCGGTCCGCACATCGGAACCCGGCTACACACCGGTCCGCACACCGGAACCCGGCAACAAGTGCACTCGTGTAGTGCAAAGCTTATATAAATACAATATATATCTCATTACATCATATTGTCATTTATATACACATAATCATATTCCTACCACATAATCATCTCATATATATATTTATACACATATATGTATTCCAGTTCAAAAACGTTTTAAAGTAAAACTCACCTGAATGCTTACAATATGCTTTCAAACCTTTCTCCGAGCTATCCGATCCTTTATCCAAAATTCTCAGAATCTGAAACCATTTACATACAAATATCTCCTTACCAACTTATGTATAAGACTTACTAGCAGGTTATGGACTCTAGATACATCTACATAACTTTTATCCTCAAAATTACCCAAACAGCCAAGTTATCCGGAAACCTCAAACTATCCGGACAACTTTCCGGACAACACAAAGAATACGGACAACATGAGGAATCCTGACAACATGAGGAATCCGGATACCATCCGGTATCCCATTCCATCCGGAAAAGTATAACAAGAAGGACTTACCCGGATAAAACCCTGTCCGGACACCTTCAGAAAGTCATCCGAACACCATCGACATAATCACCCGGACACCCCCAACAGAACTATCCGGACACATTCATACTGTGTACGGACACCTCTGTCGGTTCTTCCTAATTTACCCAGAAATCGACAGAAATTCCTACCATTTCGATTCTATTAATTCTAATCTGACAGAAACCATTTACCAACCATTACAAACACAAAATACAAAAAAACTTACCTTATTTTCACTTCCACATACACCAAATTGAATTTCCTAAACTTCTTTCCTTCTTTGGCTCCTTTTCTTCCCAACACACACACACTTAGGTTTTCTGGATATTTGCTGTTTTATGAAATATCTGATTTCTAAATGAGATAATATCCAACTCAATTTACCACTTTAGTCCCTATACTATCCATAAATGACCAAAATACCTTTTTAACTTATTAATTAATCCAAACACCCCTAAGCTTATAAATTCACCTAACTCACCCTAAATATCAACTTTAAAGTTAACTAAACTTAACAAAATTAGATTTTTAACTAACGGATTTACCCGGGTATTACAGTTACCAAAGATAAAGATGCAGCGTTAGCTAAAGAGAAAGCTGCTTTAGAACATGAAGAAGCGATGTCAGTGCGCCTTGACCATGCTCTAGACAAATTGGATGCCCTCATTCATACAAGAGACGAGATAAACTCGCGTTTGAAAGAGTCCCTGATTTTGATGCGCGACCAGAGAGAGGAGCTGGAGGGGATGAAGGAATCCGTAACCGCAAAGAGGAAGGAAGTCGAGGGAATCAAGGCTAAGGTGATAAATTTGAAGAAGGAGTCTGATGAGTTGAAGGACGAAAATAAGTCTTTCTTTTCTTATGCTCGACTTAATGCGCGTGCGGCAGTTATGCGACGTCACCTGCAGGGCAAGGATCCTCTGGCTTCAGCGTCAGATGAGCTGCGTCTCTTTTATGAGAGAGTCGGGACCGAGAGGGATCTCGACTTAGATGACGAGAAGGAGATCGAGGAGGAGGTGGCTAGCGAGGGTTTTCGGGATGAGGTATCAGACAAGGTTGTGATCGATGCTACTCCACAACCTTAGAAAAAATGTATTTGTTTGTTTGTGCTGCTCGACCGCTAGTGGTCGATGATGTACTCGATGGTTTATATAATGAACGCAACTTTTGTTTGAACTTTATGCTTTATCCAAACCATGTTTAATTATGAATTTGAACATAAGACACATAGGAAATCATGCGACTGAGGCATACATTGTAATACGATGAGTATAACGAATATGTGAACACGCGATTAAAGCATTTTCTAAGTTAAGAGACTTAGGGGTAAAATTGTTTAGATTTTTCGATCGTACGATTAGATCATATAATGAGCTTATATCGTATGCCCCTGTGGAGGGATGATCAAGTCACATGCTTGATCATGTATATCGTGCGACCTTGCAAATTTAAAGTCATATAATATACTTAGATGATTACTGTCGTGCGATCCTGCGATAGAACAATGTCGAGGATTGGTCGTTGGCTAGCCAGCGACCCTCCGATGTTTAAGTCAGTAGTCGTTTGTGAGAAAAATTTGTATGGAAAAGAGTTAGAAATCATACCTTTTTCCTTCATGGGGTATTGCCCCCTGTCATTTATTATCCTATTCTTTTTGGAAAGAAAGATAAGTTTTAAATGACAGGACGACACGACGATCCGATGAGATACTGTCTGTGATTGATAATATCGTCGTACGACAGGGCACCATAGTGATGTTTCGACTCATTCTCGATCTTCAGGATTCCCAATGGCGTAGGGGATTTTAATTGATAACTTTCGCATGCTCGGGAGTCGACGGGCGATGGCTATTAATAACGACATTATCAATAATATCTTTGAGATTACCTTGTGGAACATGATATGCTAATTCCTTCTTGAGTGCGATACAATCATCTGTCGTATGACCATGGTCGACGTGAAAGTCGCACCACTTTGAATTATCCTTCTTAGCATTGTCCAAGTCAGACTTCTTCAGCCACCGGATGGTTGCTTGGGCGGTCTTCAAAGCTTCGACTAAGTCTTTAGCTGACCCTTTGAACCCATAAGAGGAGATCTTGGGATACACAGGGAATTTAGTCGCGGTTTTGGCTTCTGCCTTCGTCTTGAAACGAACGTTTGAAATCTGACGCGCTGGCTCTATTATGGATATGGCTTTCGGCTTGAATTCTGGCTTCTTGACACCTAACGGCTTCTTGTCGTCAGCGTGTTTGCGACGAAAGGCTGCGTCGTCTTCGACCCTCATATATGCTAAGGTTCGAGCTCGGACGTCTTCAAAAGTCTCTGGGGGATACTTGGTCAGATCGATATATAAACCTGAACTATCGTCTAGACCACGCTTATAAGCATCGATCGCAGTTTTGATGTCACAATTGCGGATACTGGTCGTTTCGGCATTGAATCTATTGAAATAACTTCGAATAGACTCATTGGTCTTCTGCACGACATAGTACAGATCACTAGTATGCTTTTCCATCTTACGACTGCTGGCGAATTGATGGGAGAATTGGTTGACCAATTCGGCGAACGACCCGATAGATTTGGGTTTGAGATTGATCAACCCCTGGAGAGCTGGACCAGTGAGAGTCACCCCGAAACTCTTGCACATGCATACTTCCTGGTACATGTGTGGAATCGAGATTGTCCATATTAGCTGCTTATACTGCGCGACATGCTCGGTTGGATCTGTCACACCCGAATACTTGGGAGTGAAGGCAGGAATGTTATACTTCTTTGGGACCTCGACGGTGGCGATCTCATCGATGAAGGACGACGCCTGGTATCCCGATCGAGGCTCGACGTCGACAGGCACGGCTGCCCCAGGCAACTTGGCCAGCAAGGACAGGACGCGTTCATTTTGGTCTTCTAACATCTTCAAACGCTGGGCGACAGGATCGTTAAGATCAGGATTTGCCCCTGTCGAGGGATTGGTCCCTGGACTAGCGCCATTACCATGCGCTGAACCATTGGTGTCCCCTTTGAACGGAACAGAATATGGTTGCGACCCATAGTGGAATTGTTGCGGTCCATTCTGAAACGACTGTGGTCCATGCTGAAATGGCTGCGATCTCTGCTGGAAAGATTGCGATCCTTGCTGGAAAGGTTGCGGACCACTTTGGAACGGCTGGGAAAACGGCTGGGATCCATTCTGAATCGGCTGGGCGCCACCTTGCGATGGTTGGGATCCATTGTTCAAGGGTGGTGGTCGGATGTGCTGAGGGGGAATCTGCCCAGTCTGGGGATTCGGAATGAACAGACCCGACTGCTGATTCTGCATGAATGGACCTGGATGTTGATTTTGCGCGGACGGGCCTGGTCCCGGACCTGGATTCTCAATGAATGGTCTAGGACCATTCTGGGGTCCCACGGATGGCGCCAAACTGTTAATGCCAAAAATCGCACCAAAGGAACAACTTAAGGTCGATGTGGACTTAAACAACTAAAGAAAGGATCTTTCGACGAGGCGTGCGACGAGGGAAAAATAAATAAGATACAGGATTTGATGACGCAGAAAAAACCTCAATCGAGGAAAAAACCTACGGACGACAGGGGACGTCGTCGATGCACTATGGTCGCCAATCAGGGGCGATGTCCTTTGTTTCAGGTGTCGGTCGTACGATGATTACAATACAAATGAAGGAAATGCTTCGAAATGTAAAGTACAAGTGTTTGAAATGTAAAACAAGTGTTTGTCGTATGTGAATACAAAGTGTAAACTGTTGGTCGAAGGCGGATGTCATGCATCGAGAGCGATTCTTCGAGATTAAGTTCTTCACTTCTGTTGTTCTTGAATTTGCTGTTGTATTCTGGAATTCAGTCTAAGATGTGTATGCCTTCTTGAGCTCGATATCAGATGTTGTGTTCGATGTTCGACGGTGTTTGCCGGTGTGTTCTCAGATGATCTGGAAGGATAATTTAGCTTGGTATTTATAGTCTTCGGGAGCTTTAAATAGCTCCTTGATTGCTTCGTTTAACAGCTATAACGTCTGCAACGGTCTGTAACGGTTGTCGGAGTGAATATCCATGATGACCTTCGTCCGTTACGGCTATCGATCGTTGATGGTTGCGTCGGTTATATCCGTTGCTCCTTAATGACTTTTATTCCTGCATTAAACACTTAACAAACGGTCAGGGTGAACGTTAGCTTTGGTCGAGGTCGCACGTCCTTATATAATAGTCGTGCGGATCGGGCGACGCTATGGTCGAGCGTCGTAAGGAACTCTCGAATTACCTTTTATGAGGGACGACAATGGTGTTCTAGGTCTTTGTCGAGACCTTATCTTAACACAAGATATGTCCCATGACGTGCGTCTTACCTATTCTGGTCGTAGTCGTACGATGTGATTTTTTGCCCAAACAACTGCTTTGTCGGTTTCGTCTGTTGGTAATAAATGATGTTGACCTGCATTTAAATGACGAAAACATAACAGAAATGTCGCGCGTTAGTTGGTCGAGGTCTTGTGTTTCCACACGATGGTCGAGGTCGTGAAGTACTTATCGACCCCAGCTTTAGTGAAAGGATAAAGTGTCTTATGATTTGACTTTGTTATGAGAGAAGGAAAATAAATGTTCTTATTGTCTTGGTCGTGGTCGAGGCTGGTGAAATTTTACCCAAACAGTTTGCCCCCAAAATTTGAAAAAGTAGAGTGGCAAATTCAAATTTCAAAAGTTTTTAAGTTTTGCTAGTCGGACGTCTAGGGTCGTGACACGTGTAAAAAAACCTTTTCAGTTGCCTTGGAACTGGATCGGTCCAATTCTAACTGAATGGGAAGTCAAAAAGGGGATAAGATCGTGACGTCATGCTGACGCGCGATCGTGCATAACAGCTGTAAATGCGAGGTGTCGACGATCTGTCGAGCATTCGAAAAGGCGAGGACACGTGTCGACTATCGAGGGGCTCGACCTGACACGATCATTAGCATAAATAGAGACCTTCGACGGATCTTTTCCTTTTCCGATTTCAAAGAGTTTTTAGAGAGAGATTTTCTTCTCGATTCTTGCTGTCCTGTACTCAATCTTTTCCAAACCTGCAAGAATCTTCGACCAAGTTAGAATTTTCAAGGTTTTAGCACGCTTATATAAGGTACGATTTCTCGGGCTTTCATCAGTCTATTGCCAGGAATCTTTGAGAAGCTTTTAGTTTTTAGAAATGTCGATAGAACCTGTTAGTTCCATTGAAGATCTTGACGACCTTAGGAGTCTAGCCAAAATGCCTGCTGGGATATCGCTGATTAAAGCAGGTAAGATTCGACCTGATATGTGCCCCAATAGATTTGTAGTCATCTACGAATATCCCTTTAAGATAGGTTTTGAGTGGCCTTACTCACCTTTATTCAAGGCCTTTATGACCGAGTCCGACCTATCGCTGGCCCAGTTAATGCCCCAAATCTGGAGGGTAATACAGGTGATCGAACGCCTCACTGAAAAATGGGAATCTCCCATGAACGTACACGATCTTCTCTTGGCCTACCAAGTCAAGAGGGATAAATGTCATCGCTATAGCCTGTTTTCTAGGTATAAAGGCGCTAAAACCTTAGTCTTAAAAACCGCTGTAAACGATTTTAAGTGGAAGACTAGGTATGCGTTTGTGCGTAAATCGACTCTCGACTCTGAGAGCAACTGGATTAGGGTTGGCTGGAATACGTCGGGTGAGATTTTATAGTTTCATTGTCATACGTCGTTTGTAATTTTTGTCCGATTTCTAACTTGTTTTTTATGTGTCGATAGATATAAAATTTGAGGACGTGAAGCCCTACGCTAACTCACAAGCGAAGGTTGACGCACTTTTAGAGTTTAGTACTGTCGAGCGATCGTTTGTCACTCGACATTTGTCGGATGACGACGAAGATCTGGTATACCTAGGAGAGAATCTGGGAGAGAAAGCGGAGGAAGAAGAGGAGACAGAAGAAGAGATGACTGGTAAGTGTACCTTCTAATTGCTCGACTATGATCCTTTTCTTTTATGTTCGTCGTGTAACATTTTTCTCTTATCTGCTTCTAGGCGAATCTCAGAATAAGGTGCCGACGATCTCGGCTAAAAGGGCAGCTCAACTCGAGCTCGCCCGCAAGGGCAAGGAGAGGAGACTAAAGACCCTGACAACTGAGTCGGGGGTTTTACCGAAGTCGGGGATGACGATCCTGATGGAAACGTCTTCGAAGGTTGACGACTCGTCGAGAGTTGTTACGCCTGAGAAGGCGAAGGTCGCATCGCCTATGAAGACGAAGACGTCTTCTAGTGCGACTGCTGCGACACTCGTTAATTCTGTGCCACCGACGAAAACGGAGAAATCGGCGAAGTCCCCCTCTACTACGTCGATCCCTCCGTCGGCCGATATGGGCAAGGGGCATGCGACGGGAGGGGATAAAGTCACGAAGGTTAACTTTACGTTGCCTTCTGACTTTATGGTCGATGATGTCCTGTCTGGGACAGATTTGTTTCCTCATCTGGGGAAGTATTTGCTCCCTTCTTTCAGGGAGCGTTTTGAGGAATTCCCAATCGAGGAGACAGGATCCCATGTTGCCGGTCTGGCATTCCTTGTAAGTTTTTCTTTCAAAACTTTGTGTTTCGATGTTTTCTTAGCTTCTGTTTACTAACAGTTTCCTTACAGGCGTTTCAATCTTCTCTTGCCCTGCGTGCGGAGACAGAGAAGATCAAGAGTTTGGTGTCTTCCGCCCATGAGAGGGGGAACGCAGCGTTGGACCGGGAGAAGGCCGCATTGGAACGAGAAGAGGCTATGTCCAAACAGCTCGACGAGGCAAAAAAAGAGTTGGAGACCGTCGGTCGTGCGAAAGACGAGGTGAACCATCGTCTAAAGCAGTCCTTGTCGATGATCGATGGTCAAAGGGAGGAGCTGAACAAGGTGAGGGAGTCCTTGTTCGCGAAGGAGAGGGAAGATGAGGATTCCGAGGCCAAGGTGGTCAGTCTAGAGAAGGAGGTGGAAAAGCTAAAAGACGAGGCTGCGTCTACCTTTGCTCTGGCACGACTGACCGCTCGTGCTGCCATAATGAGGCAACATTTGTCGGGAAAAAACCTTCTGGCCCTGGCGTCGATCGAGCTTCCCTACGTTTTGAGAGAGGTCGGGTCTGCAAGAGATCTCGACTCCGACGATGAGAAGGAAGCCGAAGAGGAAGGGGTGGATGAAGGTTCCCAGGTCGAGGCCTCGGGTAAAGATGCGACCGACGCTCCTCCTCAGGCTTAGGATAAATTCTCTTTTCATGATTTTTGTTTTTAATGCTCGATCGTTGGTGACCGAGTTATCTAATGTAATAGCTGATTTGACGGATGGAATTTTTATTTCGCATATCTTTCTGTTTTACAGGTCTCATAAGTAAACACAACGTTTAATTGCGAATTTAAAGTGTGGGAGAAAACATGCGACTTAGGCATCCATCGTAATATAACGACTAAGACATAAGTTGTACATTTGAATCGTATTGACAAACACAAACATATGCAATTGACGTGTTCATTCAGAACATATAATTTTTTTCTAAGTCTAGAGATTTAGACTAAGGGGACGTTTAGACCTTACGATCGTATAATTAGATCGTGCGATGCTCTTGGATCGTGTGTTCCTGCGATAGAGTAGTCAGGTTATTGACCTGATTACTTACGTCTTATGATTTTGCGAGATTAAAGTAGTATCATAGACTTTACGGTGTCATGCGATCTGCGATAAAACAATGTCAGAGGTCGGTCGTTGGCTAGCCAACGACCCTTCGATGCGTAAGTTAGTAATCGTCGTAGTAAAAAATCGTGTGAGAAAAGGAAAAAGACTTAAAAGAAATACCTTTTCAAATGCGTTGCATTCCAGCTACGTGGGATATCTTGATTGTCGAGTGTTTGGAGCCGATAGGCACCCTTTCCCACGACTTCTGAGATACGATAAAGGCCCTCCCATTTAGTGGAAAGCTTACCAACATTGAGCTCCTGATTGTTTTGAAACACTCGTCGGAGGACGTAGTCACCTACTTGAAAGATTTTAACTTTAACTTTTTATTAAAGTGTCGCTCAACCACTTGCTTTTCTGTTGCCATTTTGATCAATGCTGATTCTCTGAGTCCTTCGAGGGCATCGAGGTCATAACTTAGATCAACCAGATTGTGGTCGACGGAATTGTGTCTTGAGGTAGAGAGTTGAACCTCGACCGGTAAAACTGCTTCGCAACCATAGACCAAAGAGAAAGGGATTTGCCCCGTCGACGTACGAGGCGTCGTGCGATTCGCCCACAGGATCGAAGGAAGCTCTTCGACCCACCTTCCTTTTGCGGCTTGTAATCTCTTATTAATCGAAGCGACGATGGTCTTATTGCTCGATTCAGCAAGTCCATTTGCCCGAGGATACCTGGGCGTCGAGGTCGTTAACTTGATACTGCGGTCTTTACAGAACTGTCGAGTCCTGTTGCTTATGAATTGGGATCCATTGTCGCAGACAATTTCGGATGGAATCCCAAACCTGCATATAATGTTAGTCTGGATAAAAGACACAATTTCCTTGTCCCGAACTTAGGAAAAGGCAGCTGCTTCTACCCATTTGGAGAAATAATCTATAAGTACGAGGAGAAATACATTTTGTTAGGGGCAGGTGGTAACTTGCCGACAATGTCCATTCCCCATCTCATGAAGGACCATGGGATCAGTGTCGAATGTAAAGGTTCAGATGGTTTATGCGACGTACCCGAATATCGTTGACAAGGATCACAGTTTTGGACGTACCTGATACCATCTTGTCGTAGCGTCGGCCAAAAGTAGCCTTGCCGAGAAATACAACTAGCCAGACTGCGACCTCTGGAGTGATTGCCACACTCCCCATCGTGCATTTCTTAGAGGATCTTCTGAATTTGATTCTTACCGACGACACATCTCAGGTTTAAGCCTGTCGATGATCGTCGGTAGAGTCTATCTCCGATCATGACATATCTGGATGCCTTGAATTTGATCTTTCGAGCTTCCATCTTGTTTTCTGGGAGTTGGTCATGTACAAGAAAATTTCGAATGTCGCACGACCAATCATCTTCTTGTTCTTCGATTTGGACGACATCATCATTTTCGATGGACGATGTCACTAGGTGGATTAGAGGAATACTGTCGAATATTGGTTCGACTAGAGCGGACCCAAGGTTTGCTAGGGCGTCGACTTGAGTATTCTGATCCCTCGGGATCTGCTCAATAGAAAATGATTTAAACTTTTCGGATTTTTCTTTTGCTATCTTTAGGTACGCTGTCATTTTTGAGTCTTTGGCTGCGAATTCTCCATTCATCTGATTCACGACCAAAAGATAATCGCTTTTTACATGTAACACGGTTACCCCCGAGTCGTGGGCCATATTCATTCCCATGATCAGGGATTCGTATTCAGCTTCGTTGTTGGTGGTTTTGAAGTTGCATCGAATGGAATACACCATCTTGCCCCCCTGTGGCGACTTTAAGACGATGCCTAGTCATGAACCCCTAGTGTTGGACGATCCGTCGACGTGCAAAGTCCAGGGCACGTCGTCGTGATTCGCCACAGTAGACACCTCGAACTCTGCTTCTTTCCCCAATTCAGGACTAAAGTCAGCGATAAAATCAGCTAGAGCTTAGGATTTGACCGCGGTCCTGGGTTTGAAGTCAATGTCGTAGCTGCTGAGATATACGCTCCATTTCGCCAATCGACCTGTCAACTCGGGTTTTCTCAAGACAGACTTAAGGGGGTAGTTAGTAACGACAGTAATCGGGTGTGATTCGAAGTAATGTCGCAATTTCTTTGCGGCTGTAACAAGGGACAAGAGTAGTTTTTCCATTGAGGAATACCTGATTTTGGCATCCAAAAGGGTCTTACTTACATAGTAGATTGGCAATTGTTGGTTTTCATCTTCCCGCGTCAGGAAGGCACTTACTGCATTTGGACTGACAGCTAGATATAGCTGCAGGGTCTCGTGATCGCGAGGCTTTGATAGCAAGGGCGGTGACGTCATGTACTCTTTAATTTTTGCAGTGCTTGCTCATGATCGTCGGTCTAGTCGAAGCCTTTGTTTTCCTGAGGATATTGTAAAATAAGTGACATCTATCTAAAGATCGAGAGATAAACCTGTTCAGAGCTGCCACTCGACCAGTGAGCTTTTGGACTTCCTTGAAATTCCTCGGAGATTTGATCTCGACAACGGCCTTGATTTGGTCGGGATTGGCTTCGATTCCGCGACGAGTAACCAGGTAGCCCAAGAACTTTCCAGCGCTGACACCGAAGGAGCATTTCGTCAGATTGAGCTTCATGCTATATTTTCGGAGGGTGTCGAACGAATGCTTTAGATGCTCGACGTGGTCGACTGCTTGCTTCGACTTGACGAGCATATCATCAATATAAACCTCCTTTGTGTCGCCGAGGTGATCTTTGAACATCTTGTTAACTAAGCGCTGGTAGGTCGAACCTGCATTTTTTAGTCCGAAAGGCATAACCTTGTAACAGTAAATACCTCGATCTGTCATGAACGCAGTTTTCTCCTGGTCCTCGACGTGCATCAGGACCTGATTGTATCCAGAATAAGCATCCATGAACGTTAATAGTTCATGCCCAGCTGTCGCGTCGACCATGGCATCGATATATGGCAATGGGAAAGGGTCTTTAGGACAGGCTTTGTTGAGATCTGTAAAAACGATACATACTTTCCATTTGCCATTTTTCTTCGCCATGACCACGACATTAGCAAGCCAGTCGGGGTACTTTACTTCTCGAATTTTCCCTGTCTTGAGGAGATTGTCGACCTCGTCATTTATCACCTTATTCCTCTCGGGAGCGAATTTCTGCCACTTCTGCTTGATTGGTTTGAATGACGGGTCAACATTGAGCTTATGGGAAATGACGCAAGGATCGATACCGACCATGTCTTCATGTGACCAGGAAAAACAATCGGCATGTTCCTGCAAGAAAGATATTAGCTTGTCTTTAATGCAGGGATCGAGGGACGATCCTATAAATACTTTTTGATCAGGCTTGCTTTGATCTAGCACGATTTCCTCCAGGCGATAATCGTCGGCTACGGTAGGAGCATCCTGTGAATCGTTAAGTTTGCCAGGCATCTGAGCAACGATCTGCTCTGGGATCTCATCACCTGCCTATTTGCTGAAACAAAAAAGAGGGAACTCTAAGAAACCGTTAGTAAGACGCACGTTTGTCGAAGATTTTCTCTAGATGGAGCCCCACGATGGGCGCCAAACTGTTAATGCCAAAAATCGTCCAGAAGGATAACATAAGGTTGATTGTGGAGCTTAACAACTAAAGAAAGGAATCGTTCGACAAAACAGTGCGTTTAAGACGAAAAATGTAAATGTTGGTCCCGGAGGGTTATACAAGTTTGTAGAAAGGGGGGGGGGGTTGAATACAAACACACATATTTTTACTTTCTAAATTGTTTATTGATATAATCAAACAATTTACAACTTGTTGCAGAACAAGATTAAGGACTAAGCCTAATCTAAACAAGTTAAGAACACTAAGTTTCTTGCACTAGAATTAAGACAGAAAGGAGATAAGAATACTACGAGTAATATTCTAACACTAAGAGAGAAAGAAGAAGATGGTCGAGCACTTCATTTCTGAAGTAGGGTTCTTCTTATATACTGCATGCATTAAATGCATTTCAGTATAACTTTACACGTGGCAGCAGCTGATTGGTTGCATGGTTTGACCTTTGTACACAACCTTAGTAGCCGCATGGTGTACAATGTAGAATTAGAGTTGGTTGTACGATCCTGGACAAAAGGGATGTCCTTTCTGACATTATCGTACGGAGACGTGCAAGGGAGAAAGACAAAAGTAACTTGTAGAGTAAACCTCATGATCAGCGTTCATTGAACAGTACTTTATCAGCGAGTGATAAAGCTTAGCGATCGCTGAAGTCTTCTACTTGATACTTCACGTTGAGTGGACAGGTCTTGGCTTCGCTGATATCCGCATCAGTTCATTAGTAGACTTGTCGCTGGTTCTTGAGCTAGATCTTCGACTTCAGCGTAGAACCTATGTTGACATGAAACTTGTCTTCAGGGATCATATGTAAACAACTAAACTATCAGCGATCATCAATAGGACTGAACAGGTGATAATGCCATTTTACGACATTATTTTGATCCCGAAATCGGTCTGTTTGTTGTAAGTTCCCAAGTAAAATAGTAGAATTTAATGGTTTTTGATGAGAAAGTACAGGTTTTTATGAATGAGTGATGATGGAAGAGTTTCGGATCAATCGGAGCAAGTTTACAACAATCCGGAGCGAAAAAAGAAAAAAGTATGAATTTCTGGACCAAACAGTGCCCTGCGCGTTTCCAGGCGCGTTTCCACACGCGCTCCCATTCGTGCAGCTTTCTGCCAAAAGCACATTCCAGTGCTCTGCACGGTTCTCTGCGCGTTTCCACACGCGCTGCCAGACGCGCTGTGGCCCTGAGCATTTTTATTATATTTATCTGCTAGGGTTGAGGGCATTATCAATCAGTAACGGCTTGGGACTCTTTCTGGGCTATTTTGGGAGCTAAGAGGCGGGTTTTCAAGGCGATAAAAAGGCAAGAAACATCAAATAACGAGAATCAACAAGGCAAATCGAGTACATTCATCGGCGGCTTAAGCATTTCAGGGAGTCTTTAGTTTTTCATTTCCTTTAGAGCAAACATGTGTACTTTCGTTTCAATCTTTTCATTTCTGAGTTTTGAAGCCCCCAATATGAACTAATCCGTTCATGTTGGGGGGTTGGTTTGAATCATGGTTGGATAATCATTTAGTTTTACAGTAGGTATGATTGATATGATATAGATGGATGGCACATGTAAGATTGTTCTTAATGCTTGTAATAGTTCGATCAACTGTTATTTGATTTTATGAACCTTTAATCTTTGAGAAAAGTTTTTAGGTTTGATTAATCTTTCATGTCTCGGTTGAATTTGAGATAGTGATATAATAATTCATTCCTTGTGGCTTTTAATTACTGATTGTTCAACTACTTTTGTTAAGATCGAATGATGATACAATGTGTTGAATGATATTTGCTATAGCTTAATAAAGTATAGTGATGGAATGTGATTATGCCTGTCATCTTGAAGTTATGTCAATCATATCAAACCTGTGAGTTAAGTAATTGTCTACCTGAGGAATCCGACCCTCCAATTCTTTCTCTTATTTGAATTAATTAAGTTTTAATTCGTGTTCCAATATACAACAAACCAAATCAATTTGCATTAGTCTAGTTAATAATCTATACAGTCATTGTGGTACTTGACACCTGGTTCCTTTGGTTCGATACTCGTACTTTATAAGTACTATTACTTGACTCGGCCCGTACACTTGCGGTAGATTTAGGAGGGTGTAAACCCGCCTATCAAGTTTTTGGTGCCGTTGCCGGGGAACCTATTTTGTGTGAATATCACTACCAGCTGTAGAAGTTATTACATTAGACACCCTATTTTTATTTTATTATAATCTGCTTTGAAAGTTCATTTATATTTGGGTTTTGAAATTCTATCTTCTCCGTTTCAGGTGACCTCTTGGTTTATGCCAAAAAGGAGACTATTTCGGGAGTTAGTACCGATTGACCCAGAAATAGAACGAACCGTCAAAGATCTGAGAAGACAAGCATGAAACAGAATGGCCGAAAACAACATCAACGTTGGAGATGATTGGGAAGAGGGAATACCCATGGGTAATGGTCAACCAATTCCAAACGCAAATGCGAACAATCAGAACCACAATGCCAATCATGGTCTCAACAACAACAATAACGTCAACAATAATGTCAACCACGGTGTTGGCAACAATATCAATGTCAACAATGGTGTGAACAATGGGATCAATCATAATCTCAATCACAACGCCAATCATGGGATCCATCATAACATCAATCACAATGTCAATCATCCACCACCGCCACCACAAAGGATACCAATGAGAGATTTCGCCAATCCGAACATGGGAGCTGCACAACGAGGACCATATGCACCTCCGATAGCTGCTAATAATTTTGAAATCAAGCTTGGTACCATCCAATTGGTGAAATCGAACATGTTTGGAGGTGCAGCAACTGAAGACCCTCATGCACACTTGCGCGCATTTGAAAAGATTTGCAATACTTTTAAGGTGAATGGGGCTGATCAAGATTCGATCAAGATACGGTTGTTCCCGTTTTCATTGAGGGATCAAGCCACTACTTGGGAAGAGAATATACCACCGAGATCAATTCGAACTTGGAACGATATGGTAACATCATTCCTCAACAAGTTCTTTCCACCGAGGCGAACGGCTCAACTGTTATCCGACATCACGCATTTCTCGCAATGGGATCAAGAGTCGTTGTACGAGGCATGGGAAAGATATAAAGCGATGCTCAAGAAGTGTCAACATCATGGGTTACAAGAATGGATGATTATCCAAACATTCTATGTGGGATTGAATCCTCAGTTTAAGAATGACCTCACAGCTGCTGCAGGTGGAGCTTTAATGAACAAGTCCTATGAGGAAGCGGTCGAATTGATAGAGAATCTAGCAGAACATAGCTATTCCACTCCAAGATCTGCTGTTAGAAAAGTTGCAAGCGTGCAAGAAACAGAAGAGTTGAAGGCTATAAAGGTACAGTTGACTGCGTTGACTAATCAAATGAGAGGAGGGACTATGCAACCGAATGTTCAGAATGATATGGGTGGTCAAGACCAATTCATGAATCCTCAAGATTATCAATCGCAGGAACAAGTTCAATTCATTCAGAATCAGAACCGGAACAATCGGCCGAGGAATGACCCATTCTCTAACACATATAACGAGGGATGGAAACGACATCCTAACTTTTCTTGGAGTCAACCTCAACAAGGCCCAGGCAAGGAAATGATGGGGCAACAGCAGCAACAGCAACAGCAGTATGGTAACAATTCTAACTGTTACAATTCTTTTCAGTCTAAGAATGTCTATCTTCCCCCAGGTTACAATCAGAGGAAACATAATGAGGGGCAATCATCAGAAAAAAAGCCGGGTTTGGAAGACATGATGATGAAATTCATGTCAAAGATGGAAGGTGCGGTGGAAGGATTAGCGGGTACGGTGAACACTGTGAAATCCACCACGGATCAGAATACCGCTTCAATCCGAATGCTAGAAAGACAAGTGGGCCAGATTTCTGAGGCCTTACAAACCCGACCTCCCGGTCAATTTCCAAGTCAACCCGAGAAGAAGGGTAGAGAAGAATGTAAAGCCATCAGCTTGAGGAGTGGTAAACAACTCACTATAGACCCCATGAGAGATCCTTTGCCGAAAGGAGACAACACCAAGGTGAGTGATGTTGAACCGGAGGATGAACATGAAGAAAAAGTGGAAGAAGAAATGGAGATGGAGAAGACGGGAAGCGAGAGAAGAAAGGAGAATGCGACTGTTTCCAAGAAAGCGCCTCCTAAGCCAGTCACACCATCGGTACCATATCCCAGTAGGCTAAAAGCCTACAAGGATGATGCAAACTTTGATAAATTTTTAGAGGTGTTTAAAAAACTGCATATTAACATTCCTTTTGCAGATGCTTTAGCACAGATGCCATCCTATGTGAAATTTCTGAAGGATATTCTCTCCAACAAGAGAAAAATCGAGGAGCATGCCACGGTTGCACTTACTGAAGAGTGCAGTGTTATCATTCAGCACAAGCTTCCCCCGAAGCTTAAGGATCCAGGGAGTTTTACTATCCCTGTTCAAATAGGCAATTCTGAATTTAGTAAGGCTTTGTGTGATCTTGGAGCGAGTATCAATCTAATACCATTGTCTATTTTCAGGAGACTCGGACTGGGAGAGGTGCAACCGACCAGAGTGACACTGCAGCTTGCTGATAGATCAATCAAATACCCGTATGGTGTAATTGAAGATGTGCTAGTCAAGGTGGACAAATTTTATCTCCCAGTCGACTTCGTGATCCTCGACATGGATGAGGATAAAGAGATACCATTGATCATGGGTCGACCATTTTTAGCCACGGGAGGGGCGTTGGTAGATGTGAAAGGAGGAAAGCTCACGTTGAGGGTAGGAGAAGAAGCGGTTTTTGACGTATTCCGAGCAGCAAAGCAGACAATGCAGTACAGTGAATGTTACCGGGTTGATGTCTTGAAATCTCCGATTAGAGAATCATGTGAATCGCAGTTTGGTCAAGATTAATTGGAAAGTGTGATCATGGGTACGATAGATGGTTCGAAAGTTGAAAGTGTAATGCAACTGAATGCATTGCCAAGTAATAGAGGCCCTAGAAGACCGACTGTTGAGGATTTAGGTGAGCCAATACCCAAGTCTCAACCATCATCTCACACTCCGCCTAAGCTCGATCTGAAACAGTTACCATCTCATCTTGAATATGCATTCATGGGGGAAAAGGAGACACTCCCGGTTATCATCTCATCCAAGTTGGAAGCAGAGGACAAAGAGAAGTTATTGAGGGTCCTACGTGAGCACCAAACTGCCATTGGTTGGACGATAGCCGATTTAAAAGGCTTAAGTCCAACTTTCTGAACACACCGCATAAACCTTGAAGAAGAACATCGGCCGGTAGTACGACCTCAACGCAGACTTAATCCCAACATGAATGAAGTGGTTCGAAAAGAGATCCTAAAGTTATTGGATGCTGGAATCATCTATCCAGTACCCGATAGCCCATGGGTCAGTCCAGTCCAAGTGGTGCCAAAGAAAGGAGGTGTCACAGTCGTTCGAAATAACAACAATGAACTCATCCCCTCTCGGACAGTCACGGGGTGGAGAGTTTGCAATGATTATAGAAGGTTGAACGACGCCACTCGAAAGGACCATTTTACATTACCATTCATTGATCAGATGATAGTGAGACTAGCGGGACACGAGTATTATTGCTTCTTGGACGGGTATTCGGGATACAATCAAATACCGATTGCTCCCGAAGATCAAAACAAGACCACGTTTACATGCCCCTATGGGACATTCGCGTATAGAAGGATGCCGTTTGGGTTATGTAACGCTCCCGCTACGTTTCAGAGATGCATGATGGCGATCTTTTCAGATATGGTAGAGCGCACCATGGAAATATTTATGGACGACTTCTCGGTGTTTGGTCCATCATTTGATTCTTGTTTGTCTCATCTGGAGGCTGTTTTGAAGAGATGCAAAGAAACGAGCTTAGTTTTGAACTGGGAGAAGTGTCACTTTATGGTGACAGAAGGAATAGTGCTTGGGCACAATGTGTCAAAAGAGGGAATAGAAGTGGACTAGGCCAAGGTGGCGGTGATAGAGAACTTACCATATCCGAATTCGATCAAAGGGATTCGAAGCTTTTTGGGACACGCCGGTTTCTATCGGCGGTTTATAAAAGACTTTTCTAAAATCACTAAACCTTTATGTGCTTTACTTCTAAAAGATGCCAAGTTTGATTTCACTGATGATTGTGTTTTGGCATTTGACAGGTTGAAAAAGGAGTTGATCTCGGCTCCTATTCTTACAGCACCTGACTGGAGTCTTCCGTTCATAGGGATGTGCGATGCAAGCGACACAGCAGTCGGAGCGGTCTTGGGGCAAAGAAAAGATAAGAGAATGCACGTGATCTATTATGCCAGCAAGACCTTAGATGAAGCTCAAGTTAACTATGCCACAACCGAGAAGGAGTTATTAGCGGTGGTCTATGCGTGTGAAAAGTTCAGATTGTATCTGGTGGGAGCAAAAGTAATCGTATACACGGATCATTCAGCGTTGAGGTATCTAATGGCAAAGAAAGATGCAAAGTCGAGGCTCATCAGATGGGTATTACTTCTCCAAGAGTTTGACCTAGAGATCTTGGACAAAAAGGGGACAGAAAACACGGTTGCAGATCACCTGTCAAGGATCGAGGGTAATAAAGAAGAGGAGAAAGATAAAACATCCATCAATGACACATTCCCAGATGAGCAATAATTTATGGTTAGTCACTCCGAACCGTGGTATGCAGATTTGGTTAACTTCTTGGTAGGAGGAGTGGTGCCCTACAACATGAACTCTTATCAAAAGAAGAGAGTTCTCTTTGAGGCCAAGAGGTATTATTGGGATGAGCCGCACCTATACAAGATGTGTGCGGATGGGATGATTCGGAAGTGTGTACCGGATGAGGAGAAGACCAACATTCTTACTCATTGTCATACATTAGAATGTGGGGGTCATTTCAGTACTGATAGAACGGTGGCCAAGGTTTTACAATCCGGATTCTTCTGGCCATCAATGTTCAAGGAGACAAGGGAATTCATCTCCAAATGTGACCGGTGTCAAAGGACATGCAACATAACGAAGAAGGATGAAATGCCAATGAAAATCTTCATGGAGGTGGAATTATTTGATGTATGGGGAATAGACTTCATGGGACCGTTCCCAAACTCATATGGGAACGAGTACATTTTAGTTGCGGTCAATTATGTATCGAGATGGGTTGAAGCAATCGCAACGCCATCGAATGATTCCAAAGTTGTGATCAAATTTCTAAAGAAGCATATATTTTCATGCTTTGGGGTTCCACGGGCTTTAATTAGTGATGGGGGTAGCCACTTTTGCAACCGGTATCTTGATGCAGTTCTCAAGAAATACTTGGTCAAACATCGAGTAACTACACCATATCACCCACAAGCGAATGGGTTAGCCGAAGTCTCCAACAGAGAGCTGAAACACATCTTAGAGAGAACGGTAAATTCTTCACGCAAGGATTGGTCGTTGAAGCTTGATGATGCTCTTTGGGCATATCAGACTGCCTATAACACACCTTTGGGAACTACACCATACCGGCTAGTGTACGGGAAGTCATGCCCGTGGAATTGGAGTGTCGAGCATTCTGGGCAATTAAGCAATTGAACATGGAGCTAGACGCAGCCGGCAAGAAGAGACTATTACATATGGTTGAGCTAGAGGAACTCAGACTCGATGCATTCGAAAATTCTTTGATCTACAAAGAGAGGACCAAGAAGTTCCATGACCGGAACCTTCGCGAGAAAGTAATCACTCCAGGTATGAATGTTTTGCTGTTTAACTCACGATTACGTTTGTTCCCAGGCAAGTTGAAGTCCTGGTGGTCTGGCCCGTTCAAAGTGATTGAAGTATTCCCATATGGAGCAGTGGAGTTAGAAGGAGCTGATGGGCAGAAATTTAAGGTGAATGGACAATGAGTCAAACCGTACCTAGGAGATGAGATCCCGAGCATTGCAAGCATATACCCATACATGCCGACTATCAAAATGCGAATAATCCAGTGCGCTGCGCGTTTCACCGCGCGTCTCCATACGCGCCGAGTCCCTGCAGGTATTTAATGCCCAATTTCGGCCCTCTCTCTCATTTTGTGAAACCCTAACATCTCTTGCAGCCGTTTTTCTCTACAAGAACACTTCCTAGTACCGATTTTCATCTATTCCACCAAGGATCTTCAATTTCTACTCTCATTCTACAACTTCTAAAGATCAAAGGTATGAATTCTTACTCTCCTCTCTTCAATGTTAGGGTTTTGCACATGCATTCAAGGTACACTTACTCTATGAGTTACTTACTGAAATTCTTCAAGTGTATAAGTGTTTATGTGTTAAAGATATGCAAAACATCACTGATTTTGTTGTTTGGTTTGAATGAATGGAATTTTTGTTAGGGAAGTTGTGGGCATTTTACTGTTGAGAGAAAAATCTTGGTGTTTGGTTCATGTTTCTGCACTCTCTTGGTATAATGGTGATTTTGTCCAAGTTAAACCAAACCTTGGTTTCACCAAGGTTTGGGGTTCTTGTAATTTTTGTTAAAAGAGTTGGGTTATCATTATGCTAAATGTGATATAATGTGCTTGCTAATGTGTTCACCCATGATGATATGTTGCTGGCTGGTGTTTGAAAATCTTTATGTGGATGAGTTTTGGTATTCTAGCTTTGAAATGGCAAACCCAAACATTGGTTTGGGATGTCAATTTAACACCATTCACACATCACTCCCCAACTACAAACCTTGGTTTCACCAAGGTTTGGGGTTCCTGATTTCACCTGACATTTATCATTTTATGATTTTCTGTGTTGAAAACAAACCTAATATAAAGATTAGGTTAGGGGTGGCAGTGTCAAGTTGTTTTATCTAACAATTGTACCTTTACAGGAACTATGGTGCACACTAACCCTACCCAAGCTGGACGTTTCTTCGCCTACCAAACGTTGCGGCCGGAAGAAAGGGAAGCCCTGACGGAACGCGTGAACGGCATGGTCGAACATAGAAGACATCAATTTAGAAACCGACCAATCTGGTCGGAGAGAGGGTTAAGAATAGATGAAATACCAAACGACAGGGCAAGAGAGATAGCCAGAGAGCGCGGGTGGACCGCGTATGTTCATGATCCAGAGCCGTACGATGAGGAGCTGGTCCACGATTTTTACGCTGCCATGATACCACCAGCTTTTAATGAATTTCATTCGGTAATGGTAAGGGGCAGATTGGTACGAATGCCGGCGGAGGCGATTTGCACCCACTATGGGGTACCTCGCCCCAATAACCTTGGTGCCACTTTCGGTCTAACTCCAATTCAAGGTGTCCGCATTGATGCCCATTTCAGCCCGGTTCTGTCCTCAACTTTAAGAAGGAGTGGCAAGGAATTATGGGTACCTCATCATCATGACATTAAAAAGTACGAGTTGCGACCTGAGATTGCACTGTGGATGAAATTTCTGAAGTGCAGCCTGGCGCCATCTTCACATGACAATACGGTCGATGCTTATTTCGCCAAAATCCTCTACCACATCCAGCTCAACCTCCCAATGGACATAGGCCACATAATCCAGCTTCAACTGATAGACGCGGCATCGAGTACCAACAATGTTGGCATTTTGCCATTTCCTTGTTTAATAACTCGGTTTTGCAGGGACGCCGGATGTGATATCGCTGTTACGACACCACCACTACCACCTTTCGATCGACTTACCTACAACGCACAGGTCAATGCGGTAAATCAAAGTAATTGAAGGGAAGCCGCTAATAGAGAGAGAGGTCGTATGCGCGTCCCAGCGGGAGTGGATGACATGGATGTGGATGATGCTGATGATGCCGACTACAATCCGGCGACTGACATGGAGTGAGTGGAGCTTGGAACAGACATATCGGGACTTGCGATGCAGATGTACCATATGGAGATTCGGTTGAATCGGAGGTTTGACGCACTAGAAGAAGGAAGGAGGTATGATGGGAACTCGCATGCACCGAGCACTTTAAATCAAGATGAAGCGGGACCATCAAATACAAGGAGAAGAAGAAGGCGTCAATAAGAATCACCAACCAGTCGGGCAGGAGGCGTTTGCGTAGTGGGGTAATCTTTTTATAGTTTTGATGATTTTGTTGATGAACCGTTTCATTATTTGTTTAATTTTTCTTTTGTGTTTTTAGTTGGATGACTGTACCGATTCGCTATTTCGTGATTATTTCATGTATGCTATTTGGTCCATTGGGGACAATGTATATGTCTGGTTTGGGGTGGTTTGTCTATTATATCATTCGTTGATCTCAGTGGATTGAACAATCACCTTGTTTTTAGTGATGAGTGTGCAACCTTCCTAGTGTGATGTAGTGTGAGTTTTCGAGGACACTAATTTTGGGGGGAAGAGTTAAAAAGGATAATATAGCACGAGATTGGATCTAGGTGATTGCATACTTAGAGACATTAGTGGAGACCACCCGTGAGTTGTTGAGCCACACATTTGCTAAACTTCGATTCTGAGAGACTATGCATTACTCGATACACTTTTCATTTAGTCTTTTGGTCGTTGTTATAGCCTGATCTTACTATAACTTGCATCCGACTATCAAAGATATCCATAGGAATAGGAGTGATGTTGTTGCCTATCTTTATGAACAAACCATGTACAAGTGCTTGGTTGCTGCTATACCCACTGTTGTTCATAACTCAAAGGACCCAAATGTTACCCGTTGTAGCACCCCCAGTTAAAAAAAAATCACAAATCAAGCAACTCAGTCATAAAGGAGTTTGCCAAAAAAAAATTATACAAAACTGAGGGGTCAGTTCATGGAGTTTAAATGAAGAGTTGAGAAGTGTGAATGAAAGAAAACGGGAGGGTCACCCAATCATCATCATAAATCTATTGACCTCCATCCAAAAGCAGCAACCATGACCCATTTATCTGAATTAGCATGGAGAGTTTGTAAAGAAAAGCAGGCAACATTCCTGTGTCCTAGTCTTGATAAGTGGATTCCTCCTGAGATCAATTTGTGTACAACTGTGCGTTCTTGTTTAAATGTTGTTCATGCATGCTTTGTGAATTCTTGTACCCAACTTCTGAAAGCATGACAACATGTGTGAAATATAGGGCTCGAGTGAAGAGAAAAAACCGTGAGGTAGGGTCAAGGCGAAATCCTCTCTAAGTGTGTGTTTAGTCTAGGTACACTTAAGTGTGGTGTGGTCCTTGATAACTCCCTTTCCCAAAGTTGTGCTGTTTAGAATCTCATATTTAGGTCTGCTGGGTGGTGTCCATCTCACTGATAACTAGTGGTGGTTGTTGAGTTGACTAGAGATCACTAATGATATTCTCAACAAGTCGAAATTGCGATTGTTTGGTTAATAGTTGAATGCTTATTTGTGTCGCTGTTTTGCTTGGGGACAAGCAACACTCGGTTTGGGGTTGTTGATAATTCCGTTTTACGACATTATTTTGATCCCGAAATCGGTCTGTTTGTTGTAAGTTCCTAAGTAAAATAGTAGAATTTAATGGTTTTCGATGAGAAAGTACAGGTTTTTATGAATGAGTGACGATGGAAGAGTTTCGGATCAATCGGAGCAAGTTTACAACAGTCCGGAGCGAAAAAAGAAAAAGTCTGAATTTCTGGACCAAACAGTGCCCTGCGCGTTTCCAGGCGCGTTTCCACACGCGCTCCCATTCGCGCAACTTTCTGCCAAAAGCACATTCCAGTGCTCTGCGCGGTTCTCTGCGCGTTTCCATACGCGTCGCCAGACGCGCTGAGGCCCTGAGCGTTTTTATTCTATTTATCTGCTAGGGTTGAGGGCATTATCAATCAGTAACGGCTTGGGACTCTTTCTGGGCGATTTTGGGAGCTAAGAGGCGATTTTTCAAGGCGAGAAGAAGGCAAGAAACATCAAATAACGAGAATCAACAAGGCAAATCGAGTACGTTCATCGGCGGCTTAAGCATTTCAGGGAGTCTTTAGTTTTTCGTTTCCTTTAGAGCAAACATGTGTACTTTCGTTTCAATCTTTTCATTTCTGAGTTTTGAAGCCCCCAATATGAACTAATCCGTTCATGTTGGGCGGTTGGTTTGAATCATGGTTGGATAATCATTTAGTTTTACAGTAGGTATGATTGATATGATATAGATGGATGGCACATGTAAGATTGTTCTTAATGGTTGTAATAGTCCGATCAACTGTTATTTGATTTTATGAACCTTTAATCTTTGAGAAAAGTTTTTAGTTTTGATTAATATTTCATGTCTCGGTTGAATTTGAGATAGTGATATAATAATTCATTCCTTGTGGCTTTTAATTACTGATTGTTTAACTACTTTTGTTAAGATCGAATGATGATACAATGTGTTGAATGATATTTTCTATAGCTTGATAAAGTATAGTGATGGAATGTGATTATGCCTGTCATCTTGAAGTTATGTCAATCGTATCAAATCTGTGAGTTAAGTAATTGTCTACCTGAGGAATCCGACCCTCCAATTCTTTCTCTTATTTGAATTAATTAAGTTTTAATTCGTGTTCCAATACACAACAAACCAAATCAATTTGCATTACTCTAGTTAATAATCTATACAGTCATTGTGGTACTTGACACCTGGTTCCTTTGGTTCGATACTCGTACTTTATAAGTACTATTACTTGACTCGACCCGTACACTTGCGGTAGATTTAGGGGGGGTGTAAACATGCTCAGTGCTTTATTGATGAACAGTGTTCGCTGAATGTTAATATTAAAGAACATGAGTTTCTTATCAGCGGTACTGTAGAGACATAGTACTTATCAGCGATAGTGAAACTCTAATACATATTGTCTACTTACAATTTTCACTAAGTGTTTAAAAGGGTCATTATCAAATCACTGAGGGTTTGGATCAACAATCTCCCCCTATTTGATTATGACATAGCAATGAAGGAAAATTGCTAAGTAAGAAAACATAAGGATAAAAAGAACTCATAAAATATTTGTCCCTTTTACTGTTTTCTAGGATCTTTTCTGTACTGATGGAGTAAAGTACATTCGCTGAAAATTTTCTTTAAACTTCGAAAAGATTACAGAGGGAAGAAGAAAAATTACAAGTACAACAAATAAATTTACAAGTACAAAAGATACAAGTTGATAAAGATAGAAGAATTACAAGGAAATCCTATCAGCTAGAAGGGTTCTTCCTTAACAAGAAGTTCATCAAGTTTTCTTGTAGAGGGAATCATCCACTCAGGGACTGTTTCACCAAGATTCCGTCTATTCTGAGCTTCAGCAAAGATTAGGGGCTTCATGTATTGTCCAAGAAGATCATCTCTGAATCCACACCAATAGATGAGATCCTTGAGTTGTTCAAGAGGAGTGATGGGAAGCTCAGAGATACGTTGGAAGTGTTCTCTTCCATCGTAGTCATGAAAGAAGATGCCATATGGTTCGCTTAAGACTTTTCCAGGAATGAAGCGTTCACCGGGGGGTAGGGAGGTGTCAAGCCCTGAGAGATCAGGTTCAGGACCAAGTACTTCAGCACGTGAGAAACCAATACCTGTTTCGTTCCAGATAGAAGGATCTGAGTCTGAAGATTTTATCTTTTTCTTTGTAGAGGCCCTTCTTCATTTTTATGGATTAGCAGGAGGAGGAATATCCACAGCAGATGAAACCAAGTCGATCTGAGAATTTATGATTTTCTTGACATGGATCTTGAATTGAGAACGAGATCGCTGAATGGCTATTCGCATCTCCAACCACTCAGAGAGACCGTACTTCTCGATTGAGGAGGCGTAGATAGATTCCTGAGTACCATTTTCTCTGAATAAATCGACTTCAACGACTCGAACTTTTATTGACATTCTTCCCTTGATGAGTACTTTGTTTATTCTGGCTGCCCGATATTGATAGTGCAATCTTTCTTTGCCCCATTCTAAGGTAGAATCAGATACCTTGGTCTTTTCTTCGATGATCTTCTGGGCGTCTTCCCATAATTGGCGTTGAACTTCGATGGGAGTTCTCTTCAGTGAGGGATCTTTCACTGATTGTTGGACAAGATGGATGGCATAGGCTTTATCTTTTTCTTCAGCTTCCCTTCTTTCAGCCAGTAGTCTTTCAGCTCTGAGGTGATCAGCAAACTCTCTCTTTGATAACCTGAACTTTGTAGGAACAGGAGTGACTTTGGAGCGAGGGAGTATGATTCGCTGATCATCAAGCTTCTTGATCATTGCTTCTCTCTTTTTCTGATCCTCTTCACTTAGCTTTTGAGGAACCAAGGAAGGTCTGTTTTTGTGAGAGAGCAGCTGTTCTTCAGGTTCATCAGTCTCAGGGAGATCCAAGACTGGGATTATTTCTTCAGCAATAGGAGCTGGATTTATTGTTGTAGTTGCTGCTGGGGGAACTTTAGCTGGATCCTCAAGCAGGGGAGAGGACTACCAAACTGGCTTTTGAAGCAAGATCGTCAGATTGTCTTCTGCAGCGAGGCCTTTGTTTTTGCCTTTGTCAGCTTCAGACGCTGCATGATTTGTCTTTGTCCGCTCCCCTGAAGGTTCATTTATTGAAATCCCTTTCTGAGCAGGGACTTTGTTGGGCTGAACAAAGAAGAAGTCATCATCATCATCGTCGTCATCATCATTTTTGGGAAATGATGATGGTTCCTCGTCCTCCAGGCCGAGGTCTTCGTTTTCTTCTTCATTTTCCTCAGCTTTAGATTCTTCCTCATCAGCGTAGGGCACGGTAACGTCAGCAACAACTTCATCATGTTGCTCTTCGAGTTGCTCCCCCTCAAGTGCAGAGGGAGTTTTCTCGGTTCCCTCAGGGTTTTCAACTCCCCGAGTTTGTCCAGTAGAAGTAGCAGCAGCAACAGTTTCATTTGTCTCCCCTTCAGCACTATGGAGAAGATCTTGATTCTTCCCCCCCCCCCCCTCTTCCACATGATGGATGGGGGATGAAACCAAATTATCATCAGCAGCAGCAGTAGTAGTATCAGTGTGCATTGGGTCCCTGTCTTCCAAGCCAGAGATCCCAACACAGGTTTCAATCCTATCTAATCTGTCTTCAAGGCAAGATATGGTAGGAGTGATTCGTTGAAGTTCCTCTCGATCCACCTGAGTAAAATGCGATGGAGCACAAGAAGCAGCATTCAGGCGGTCGAGGATCTGCTGCACAAGAGTCTTCACCAAAGTCACTTCAGACTTAAAGAGGTTACCTCTCCCTGAAGATCATCAACCGCTATCTTCAATGATGTGACTTCATTAGACATGGTTGTAAAGTTGGTGGAGAGAGTGATGTTGGTGGTGGAGTGTTCAGCGAGGGTGGTAGCAAATTGACCAATGCTACCATCCACCTTTTCTAGATCAGCTTTGGAGGCTTTGCCTTGGACCTCGGTGGTCAGCTTCTTGAGAGCATCTCCAGCGTCTGTAACCGCTGAAGAGTTTTCCGTGAGAGTGGTGGTGAGAGAGTCCACCTTAGTTTCTAAGCCTTTCAGGGAGGTGTTGATATCTCCCAAATTACGACCTGAAAAAGTTGAGAACTTGTGAACAAAGGAAAGCTCAGAAGTTTGGGTTTTTAAGGGAGGAGTGTTTGGAGTTATGTGTATACCTGCGGGGTGGTTGACGAAGTCGTCGAAGTCTCGAGGACCTTTCAACGTCCCGAAATCGTCTTCCAATGTACCTTGACGCTGGGAAGTTTCCGCAGGTCCTTTATTTAACTCATGCATCTGCCGTATTTATTCAGCAGATGAGTCACTCAGTTGAATGACCTTCGTTGTAGAGAAAGGAGGAATAGATGGACTGACCAAAGAAATGGTGGGAGGAGTGAAAGTTGAGAAGAGGGTTGTGGTGCCAGATTCAGCCTTGGATCCGCTGAGGAATACTTCTTCAGTCCTTGGAGGGTCTGAAGGAGGTGGGTTCTGTTCCAAGTTTGTAACCTCAGCGTTTAGAGACGCTGAAGTTGGGATGGAAGGGGTGGATTGAGCAGCTGTGGCAGAGTGTACCACGAAATCATCTAGCGTAGTCTGCTGAGAGTCAGAGGCTAGGTCTTCAGCCTGGAAAGGCTTAGGGGGTTGCTCCTTGGTTTTCTTGATCCTTTTGGAATCAAGCTGGGAAGTAGAGTGTTTCCTTTTACGAGAAGGAGTGGAGGGTGCAGCCTGGGTATCAGCGATGGGGATTTCCGCTGAGGTAGTCGCAGAAGTAGAAGAAGGAGGATTAAAAATAGATAAGAGAGTAGTGAGACGTACCTCGTTTGGCATGGGGCTGAAGTCGAGCACTTTAGGGTCAACCTGAGAGAGTCTCAGATCACCCTCTTTTGGGTATTTATCCCCGAGTCCTTGTAGAAAGATGGCGCTGATGAACCGGGGGTATGGAACGTAAGTTGGTCTGTCAGCCATGTCCACCTTGAATGCCAAATCATCGTAGATGATCGATGCCCAATCAACATGGAGACCTTTCAGCAATGCGTAGCCCATGGCGTGCTGAGGTTGAGCGGCTTGATCAGAGGAGCCGGTTTTGCTGTCATGCAGCTTATCAAGTGAGCGAAGATGAAGTTCATCTCGCTGGGTATCTTTGACTTCTTGATCAGAGTCAACTTCTTCTCAGGCTTTTTATCTCTCTCTGTATCCCATGTGTAACCCATTGCATCAAAGAATGCAGTGATTTCTTCCCTATCAGCGTGGTTTTTGTGGTTTGGTAGAGAGACAAAGCGGTTTTCTTTGGTAGCGATTGGGAGGTTCAGTGCACGCCTGATAATAGCGGGGGTGATTTTGGTGGTTCCATACTTGGTGTCACAAAGAATGACATCTAAGTAGTTTCGTTGGGTCTTTGGCTGAGGGTACCTGAGCTCGTCTGGCAGTATACCATAACTGAGCTAAAAGGAATTTATGGGCAGGGGGTACAGTAGTTAGGGCTGTAGATAAGCAGCAGGTTTTGAGAAAATTCACAGCATCATCCAGATGTGTGACTTGCTTTCGCTGAGGAAAATTGAAAAGCGCATAGTGGTTGTTGTGTTGGAAGGTGACTTTCTCAAGTTTGAACTTTACCTGAGGAGCCTTGGTGAGAGTCAGTTTCTCAGCAGCATTGGAGGATTTATCAGTAGGAGCCTCAATAGAAGATGTCATTTCTGTTTCACATATATAAACATGAAGAAGATGAACAAAAATGTCTTAATGTCGAAAGATCTTCCAAAAAGGTGTTTTTGGATTTTGTCCATTTCATTCAGACAAAAGATGTCTTAATAAAGATTAGGGTTTTTCTAGTTTTGGTAAGGATTCAAAGACTAGTAAATGCCTTATTTTCCAGTTTCCTTTTAAAATAAGATTCTGGAAAAACATATGAAGAACAAGTTTAAGATTTTTTTTTAAACTTGAAGAACAACCATGAAGATTGTGTTCATAAAATCATGAAAAGAAAATGATTTCATTTTAAAAAGTTCTTTTGTTTGATCTTTTGAAAACAAAGATAAGATCAGAAACAAGTTAATGTAGGAAAATAATGAGAATATTAACCTTTGTTGTCGAAGAAGAAGATGAACAGTTTCTGGAAACGAGTTCAAAATGCAACAGATTCTTGCTTGGAAGAGAAGTTGTTCGCGTAAAGGAAAAATATCAACTCGAATGGATTTATATAGTGAGAATAGAGAGAGAAAAACTATGAGCGGGAAAAGTTTTTCATGATGACACGGACACGTGTTTGCATTTGATTGGATGAGGAAACAAAACGTGCAAACGTGTGTCAGAAAAGGAACGTGCCAGGGTTTATCCGTTTGATTACGTCACAAACGTCCTTTCATATTTTAGGATGTCTCTGAGGATTTTGAAAACTCAGGGACATTTTGAAAATATGAAGCACTGAATAGAAATATCAGTGTTAGTTTTAGAAATTTCAAAGTATCACTGAAAGGAAGAGATATTCAGCGATGCAATTTGTTTTGAAATCTTTCAGATCTAGGCGAACGTCAGCGAGCATAAAAAAACATACCTTGATATCAGCGAATCATTTTTGTTCAGAGAGAATATGAAAGAAGGGTTTATACAAGTTTGTTTTATCCTATCGATGATCAAATGTGAACCGCTGAAGATTTTACTATTCAAAGTTCAGCATTCCAAGCTTGCTGATGAGAAAGTTGAATCTTGTCTCATCAAGAGGTTTGGTGAAAAGATCAGCTAACTGAAAGTCAGTTGGGATAAAATGAAGTTCTATATCACCATTTATCACATGATCTCTGATAAAATGATACATGATTTCGATGTGTTTGGTCTTTGAGTGTAGCACTGGATTGTTGGCTATAGCGATGGCACTAGTGCTGTCGCAATAGATTGGAATCTTCGAGAGCTGAAGGTCATAGTCCAGTTGTTGTTTTTGTTGGGATTTTATGTTCAAAACTTGGGTTTCAAAAACTCATAAGAGGTAAAAATTATTACGCAACAGAAGCAAAAAAAAGGTTTTTGAACAAAACATAAAACCATTGTAGACTTTGAATCCTCTTGGGACAATACGAACATACCAAGAGAGTTTAGACAATACAACCTTTGTAGACTTTGAATCCTCTTGGGAGGTTGGAAGTTGATGAAGATAGTAGAACCCAAAATAGAGCTCCTCTAGAGTAGTCCACCGACAAGCTCCAACACCAAAGTATGCTAGTACTTTTCTTGAGATTTGATGCAAAATCCTTTACAATCTCTACAATAGAGTTGGAATGGAAGAACACAAAACACACACACACTAGTGTGTGTGTTTCGGCCGAAAAGAGAAGAGAGGGAGAGTGAGAGAGCAAAAATCCAAGTATATTTTTCTCTTTATGACTTCATCTATTTACTTGAAGTCAAAAGACAAGATGTACACATAAGGCTCCATCACTTGGCCAAAAATTGGTCCAATCAAAATACATGCAATATTACACTTGAGCCCCTCTAGTTTAAATTAGGTAAAATCAAGATTTTAACAATTTAAACTATATTACATTTAGTCCCTCCTTCTAATTCTAGTTACATATGAACCCATCATATTATTTAATAAACTAGAATATTTTATTTGCATTTAATATTATGAATTATATTCAATAATATAATTAATAATATTTATCAAGAAATAATAATATTTATTAAGAATCAAATTCTTATAAATATTAATTTAGTGTCTACTTGTTGTTCGGTGTGACCCTATAGGATCATATATTACCGGCAATATTATTTTATAATCATTCTTGAGCATATAAAACCAACAATCTCCCACTTGCTCAAGATTGGATTATAGAATAATATAGACAGTGGTGGACGTCTAGCAACATCTCACTGCCCCCGGCAACGTATGACTGTAAGTGCCATTCAACAACATCCAATTCCCATGAGCTCATAGCTTCAATTGATGTATTAGGTGTGGTATCAGTTATCCCTTTGTTTAGACATCATGTTAAACATGAGACATGGATCACTATCATTCTCATCTGTTGTTTAACTTTTGGTAAGGCGCCTTAGATGTCTCACTCTTAATATATTTAGAGAAACAAATCCCATCTTGACTACATACGCCTCTCATGCAGTTCATGATATGCCCGATAATGGCCTTTATAGCTGCCTTTTTCAAGAACAACGGTTAACCATATCAAAGCATAACACTCCCTACACTTGAGTCCCAAATATGCATCTCAGGTCGAAGGATACAAAGATACTACCTTTTATTCAAGAATCACTTATGACGACGATCCATGAAGTGATCTTGAAGCGGGTCAGGTCCAGTACTCGTTCCCTAACAAGTACCTATGAACTTGGTTGCAACACTTTGCCACTTTTGCTTTTAAAAGTCAACCAATCCAATTCACGTTAGTCTTACTTCATAGTTGCTCCCACAACTATGATCGACTATGGACATTTAGAATAACTAATTTATTCAAGGATTTAAACATGCTAATATAGAACACAACGAGTATGAAAAGATTATATCCTATATATCTAACTAAATACTATACTTGTTGCTTTACTTGTTCCAATATCCAAATACTAAATTCAAATCAGATCCTATCACTAGAATAACGAAGTCCTAAAGCTCAAACATGACCCTTCAAGTTTAGCTTATATAAGGAGCTTCATGAATGGGTTCATCCAGAAACTTGATTTGAGTAAAATTTGTGAACATTAACATCTCTATTTTTAACTTTATTCCAAATATAGTTAAATGTTTGGAGTAGATGCTTGGTACTCTGATGTGAGATAGGGTCCTTTAGCTTGCGTAATGGCACCCACATTCTCACAAAGGATTTCTAGATGATCCTGAATGGGAGGCATCTACCTAGCTTTTCAATGAACTCTTTCATCCAAGCATCTTTCTTTTGTGGCTTCTAAAGCGGTAGTGTGTTCTTATATGTAGTGTATTATGCAATTTGACCTTCGCATTGAACCTTTTTAAACGAACTAGTTCTTCATTCACAATGAAGACATTTCCCTTTTGTGATTGAGAACCTTCTCAATCTTTATGGAAGCTATCATTAGTGCAGCATTTTGCTATGATCTTCTTCCATCCCTCAGTTAAAGAACACTTCCTTGGTTCTTTGTAAGTACCTTAAATCGTTCTTTATAGTCATCCAATGACCTTCCCTCGTTTTTCGTTGGTATCGTTTTCTAATGCTCTAAAGCATTTTGACACGCTCGATCTAGTGCATGTCATGGCATATATGATAGATCCAATTGCCGAAGCATATGGAATACTAATCATTTTATCTAGCTCATCTTTTATGCTAGAATATTGAGACATGCTCAAAATAATTCCATATCATATTTGCAAGAAACTACCTTTAGAGCCTTGCATTTTGAATCTTTCAAGATCATGTCTACATATGCACTTTGACTTAAACCTATAAGTCGTTTTGATCTAATCTCTAAAGATCTTTATTCCAAGAACAAAATTAGCCCTTTCTAAGTCTTTTGTTGAGGAAATACTGTCCGAGCTAAAACATGATGTTTTGCTATGTCGGAAAGTTAATTTCCAAATACTAGTATGTCTTGCACATACAGGATTAGGAATTTTACTGCGCTCCCACTAGTATTAGCAAATACATGAGTCATCTTTTATTTTGATGAAAATTAAACTTTTAATTTTCCTGTCAAAATGAAGATTCCAGTTTGAGATACTTGTACTGATCCATGAATGGATTGTATCTCAGTGTTCATGACTCTAAGCCATTTACCAGATTCAGAATCTGACATAGCACTTTAGCAGTTGATGGGTTTACTAGAACCCAATCATACATCATTCTTTATTAGTTATAAGAAATCGATATCTCTCGAATTTCTGAATGATTCTACTAGATTTGCGAACACTTGGTGTTTGTACTAAGCTTCTGATCAATCAAATCGCTCAGTTTCAACGACCTTTGTTTGATAAATAGTGCCAACCAATAAGGGCATTAGGTTATGAAGTTCTTGATTCCCTTCAAGTTTCTTAACACTCCCACTTGCCTTGCCCATTAAAAAATTTTGCTTTCTAAGAACTTGGCTTTGGAACAATAAACAATTTTATTGTTTGTGGAATTGTAGAATCGATATATAAAAACAATTTATAGTATATTCTACAATATATGCATTTGGTAGATATTGGGTTGAGTTTATTTGAAGTTTATTGTCTTACATGAGCTTCATAAACCCACACCTTCAACTAAGATTAAGGATGAAAAAAAAACTTTCATACGAAATCTTATAAGGTGTCTTGTCTACCTTTTGGTTGGTGCCATAACATATAGTTTATGGTAACTAGGGCATAAAATTTCGAATTGATATAGGGATAGTACTTCTACTCATCGTAGAGCGAACCATATTTAATAAGGTTCGGTTCATCCTTTCGGATGTACACAATTTCTATGATGATCCAAGAGTTCTTTGTTTAGTTACTATCGTCATACATCAGAAAAGACTTTAATGGTCCTGCTGAGTTGTTTTCTTAATCTTCACTTAATTTGAAACAACTTAAATTACATCAAATTCTTCATCTTTATGTTCCATAAACTTCAACAATTGAAATCGTCAGTGAAGGTATTATCTATCACCATATCTAGACATGGTTTTGAGAGAGCATCAACATGTATCAATTTAAAAAAAAACTTTTTCTCCTTTTCTATGAATTAGAGAAAAGAGCTATATTCAACTTTATCAAGATCGCATATATCAAATGAAAATATTTATACTTAGTTTCAAAATACCACAGTTTTGAAAATTTAGATATGCGTTTAATTTTCTTGATTAAGTTGACTATTTCATGTGTAGACTTGATTCAAATCACATTTGAGTCTTATGGTGATTATATAGAACTATGTTTTAGAAGACTTTTGAGATTCACTTTATTATTCAATTAGGAGGACTATTTCTCGAAATAGAATAATTCATTTTGAATATGAATACAATCGTTTCCAAAACGGTTAAGTGAATTTCATTCAATCAATAAACATCTGACTGAAAAACAATAATTTAGTCAAACTAAATTTAAACATTGTTCGAAACAAACTTGTTTAACAATACAGGCCATATGGTTTCATAATAAAATCTCCTATAAGCTTGGTACGCAATCTTGTTTCCTTGCTTATATGGATCACAATTTTGCTTGTCTTTCAGTCATTTACCTTTCTTGATTATTTGTAACATATTACAAAAGTGAGTTCTACACTTAGTATCAAATACACAAGTGTAAGATAGAAAAGTAAAAGTTCTATCTTAAATATTGATACCTGAAGGACTTTCCTTCGTTAGAAAACATTTATTTTTCAGAAGGACAATCTCCTCTTGTATGACCAATGTTGCCTCATCTATCACATGTAATTGTTACCTTGGGAAGATTCCTTTCAGCAGTTTCTAGCAACATATGCAATTCTGGGACTAAAATCATCTCGAGGTCTATATTTAGATTCTCGACAAAAACATCAAATGCTTTGGTCAGAGATTTGAGGATCATATCTATGGCTCTCCCATTGGAATAAGGATAGCCAAGTCTATCCAAATAGTCAAGGTGCGTCCTCATTTTGTGAATATGAGAGCTTACATATTGGTCTTTGTCCAATTGTATCGAAGCATTCACGGACCATATACATTTGGTAATATTTTGGTAATCGGTTTACCATGTCAAATGCCCTTAGTGGAAACGTTTTCATTCTTTCTAGTAAGGATGGAACCATGATTCCAAGCATAAGACGTGATACATTGATTGAATCATCATTATGTTTCAATCAAGTATCGTTAGCTTCTATGGAGGTAAGAGGAGGTTCTTAAGGAATAGGTAAGAGGAGTACGTATAATTTGTTTTCACGTTTGAGAACGCGTCTCAATGTTTTGAAAACAAATTGGGAAGTTCTGAGTGGTTAACTTTTCTTCCAAAAGAAAAGGTCTTAGGGATGTGTTAGTTGTAGTGTTTGCATTTTAGGCCATCTACAAAATTTAACAAGGTTAATATAGTATTTTCAATATTAATTTTTAGCAAATTAATTACCCTTTAGTTTTCTAAAAACATTAATTTGCATAAAATCTAGGATCCAACGTTGCAAAACAAATGAAACGGTTAGGTGACCTTTATCCCGTCCATTTAATCCAACAAGGTAGATAACGTTTATCGATTACATCGAATATAATTCCTAGCGTTATGGGATCCTTAACAACTTGTTTGTTAATTGGCATGTTTGATCACATCTATGCCTTGGGTTTCTATTGCTTAGGTGACCTTTATCACAAAAGATTCCCAATCAAGTCATTCTACTTGAAACAACGTGTGAAACTTACATCCATGCGGTTAGGTGACCTTTATCCCACAAAGACATAAGAATCACCTCATCCATCACAAGACAATCCAAGTGGTTAGGTGACCTTTATCCCACAAGGGTGTCATAGTGACGTATTGAGTGTGTCTCAAAAGGACGGCATATGACTTGCGTTTTGAAAAAAGGGATTTATAATGTTTTATAATTCTAGTTTTAAAAACATTTTAGTATGTTTTAAAAACATTTTAGTATTGCATGCATTTAATAATATATGGTACAACCTTATCTCTCATCAAATGGTTCCTATTTGTTTAAATAAAATCTTAATTTTATCAACTAAGTATGTTGTCAGGATCGAATATTAACAAGACTAATAATACTTAGAATTCAGAATTAAAGAATCTGCGGAATAGAACTTTAATTCGCACAATCAAAGAACAATATATCAGAAAACACACAGCTGTTTGTATTCACTGATTCGACTGACAAGCTTACAACCAAACCTCAATCTTGATGAACAGGCTCAATCAAGACGACTTCTACTTCTCTAGAAATAGGGTTCTAAACCTTGAGGTTAATTCTCTCTAAACAAAACGTATTCTAAAACTCTCGTATATTCTCCTATTTTTTTCTATCTCGAATAGCTATCTATCAACATCTATTTATACACAATAATTACAAGATAACTATCAAAAATAAATTGATCTTCTGAATCTTCTTTAAGCATATCTTCATCTATTCCATCTTTATCTCCAATCTCTTCGCATACCAAACTTATCACATCAGCAGTATTAATCTTCATTCAGCATGAGCAATACTAATATTCTCCAGCAGCACTAATTCATTTCAGCAGTATTAACTCATTCCAACAACATTAACTTGTTCCAGCAGTACTAACTTGACTAGCAGTACTAACCTTGTTCCAGCAGCATTAATGTATCAGCAGTACTAACCTTGTTCCAGCAGCATTAATGTATCAGCAGTACTAACAATGATCTAGCAGTATTAACTTTGTCTTGCAGTAGTAACCATTGCATAAGCAGTACTAACTTTGATCTGGCAACACTAGTGTTGTTCTGGCAGTACTAACCATACTTAGCAAATCTTCAGTTCCCAACAATCTCCCCGTAACTTGACTTTTAGAAAGAGAAGTCAAGTTCTTCAGATGATTCAATCCCAAACTTTGATTGATGATCCTTCTTACCAGGTATCTTGCCATCTTAGAATCTTTGTTACCCACCAACTTAGCTTTTAGCATTCCATTCAACCTTGTCATGCTGTGCTCGTATATTTTATCCACCAAATAATACTCATGATATGCATAGTCAAGTGTTATGACATACACACCACAATTTTCAATAAGCATCCAGTTGGTAACAGTTTGAAATTGCCTTTCTGTCAAATACTTAACTGCTTCTGTATTGAACATTAGACACAAATATTCAAGTACCATTTTGGTGATGGACATTCCATTCTCTGTCAGCATATTTCCATAAAGCTTCATTCCCACCTTGAACATCTCTTCCAAGTCTGATCTAGAGCACATCCTTAAAAGTCTTCCCCATGTAGAACTGACCTCAAACTTCCCATCTGCTCTTTTTACTCTAATGTACTCCTTTCTCTGATCTTTCAAAGTATCCCAGAAGATGATTTCAGGAGCCATAGAAGCTAATGGTTTAACTTTGATAGGACTAGAATCAACCATAGTAATATACATATCACATTGAGTATTTGTTGGTGATTGTACATTGCTTGGTTGACCTGATGGAGTTGCCACTTCTTCTTCAGCAACTTTATGATCAGTTTTCTCTTTCACAACTTCCTCCTTGGCTTCTTCTACACTGGGTTCCACCCTAGGCTTCTTTACATCTTTCTTCTTTGAAGCTATAGACTTTGTTCTTGGTCTTTTGTTTGACATCATCTTGGTTCTTTTGAGTGTTTTAACAGCTTCAGGAATGGTTTCAGCTGTTTCCTTTGTTTCTGCTGCTTGAATGGTTTCTGCTGCTTTTTGACTGGCAGCATTAACCATTTCTGCTGCTCTTCCTGTTACTGCTTCTTTTAATATCTTTGATACTGCTGCTTTCACAATCTCAAATACCTCTGCTTCAATCTCAGATTTAGTTACTGTAGAAACAGATACTGCTTCCTTCTCACTGTCAGATACTGCTGCATCAACAAGACTATGTATAATTTCTGTTACTGCTGCTTCAATTTCAGATACTGCAGCATTAACTGTTTCTACTGCTTTTTCTGTGGTTTCTGCTGCTTCAGTTACTGCTGCTTCAGTTACTGCTGCTTCAGTTACTGCTGCTTTCTCACTTTCTGCTTCCTTTGCAACTTCTGCAACCTGCTCAGCCTCCCCCTCAACTTTATGCTCATTCTCCCCCTCAACCTTTGCATCCTCCATGTTTAGTTCAGTTTCTAACTCCCCCTTTTTGGAAGCATCAGTGGTTGATCTTCTCCTTCTAAGAACATACTGAGCTTTCTTTCTTCTTTGCAGCAGCTTGGTGATCATCTTCTTATTTTTCTCTATCTTGGTGTGTTGATAAAGAATCACCTTTTTAAGCTCATCAATCTCCTTCTGCTGATTCATGACATCAATGTTGATGTTGGCAATGGTTTCCATCAATTCCTCATAAGTATATCTATCCTCACCCTGTTTAGGAGTGTTTACCTCCGTTAAAGGATCACTGGAAATTTTAGTAGGTGTCTTTTGCCTAGCAAAAGCACTGCCTACTCCCATGGTTTCTTGGCGCCTGGGTCCTTTGAATGTTTTCACATTCTGAGTTGCCGTGGGGAAGGTCTTATTGATGTTACCACTGTCCTTCTCTTTGCTAGCAGAAGTAGTGGCAGCCTTGCAGCCCACATGCTCATCCTTCTCCTTAGAGAGCACCTTCTTGGGGTTGGGAGACACCCCTGTGGTTACCCTTTTGATATTCTCTATTGGAGAATGCTCCAATAGAGGGCTTGTAGGCTTTGGGCTTTTAGGAGATACACCAAGGGAAGGAACCTTGTGTACCTTTCTTCTTTCAAACTTCTTGGTGATTTTGGGAGTGGGTCTCAAAAGAATGGACTGTGGGATGTCTTTGGTGATGGAAGGTTGGGATTGGTCATCAGTGGGTGTGTCTAATGGAGGCCTTGACCCTGATGCCATACCTTCAGTGGTGTGGGACACAACCATCATTGTAGAGAACAATGGTGTGTCAACTCCTTCCGAGTCCCTAGGAATTCTTCTCATATTTGAGAAAACCTTCCTTTTAGGGGGTTTTGGCACATATACCTCAGCAGACTGAGGTAAATCCGTCAATTCATGGTTAATTACTTCTTGGACAAACCTGGGATACATGTAAAATTTCTTTTTGGATTCTAGGTTTGCCACAAGATCATTAAAAATCATTGCTGAAAAATTGAACTTTCTGGCAGTGGTTAAGCAGACCAAGGCATAAGCAATGGTACTGCTAAACTCACTCCATCCAGTTGTTTTCTTTGAAATACAGTGCATAAGAGTATGAACAAGAAATCGCCATTGGGTGTAGAATTTTGACTTGAAGAATTTAAACACGCCAATGGGACCTTCATACCCCATTCTTGGTAAGGTCGAGAAAAGTTCATCATTAGATAGATAGGTTATACCTGAGGCATCATCTAAGTGAAGAGTGATGCGAATAACCTCCTCTGTGACATTCAAGGGTTTGTCACAAACCCTTGTTCGAATGATTTTCTGCCCATCTTCGAAAATAACAGCGACATTCTCCCAAAATTGCTTTTGATGCTCGATATATATGGTTGGGCATACTGTTAGGGCATGAGAGATGTGTGAGGACTTGAGAAAATCCACAATCTCATGAAATCCTGCGGCCTGCTTCGGCTTCTGAAGCATCGCAATCTCATTGTGCTCATCGACAAACTCCATTGTCGTCATTCTTCCTGAGGATTTGGATAGAAAACACAGAGATTCTAGGGAGAAAAGGTTAGAAAGAGATGAATTGAATGCAAAAAGACGTTATGAACTTTGGCGGGCTGAAAGAGTATTTATAGCAGTATTAGCCCTGATTTTCTTTAAAAGCAGTATTAACAACTTAGCAGTATTAACGACTGAGCAGTATTAACTGCAAGGCAGTATTAACTACACAGCAGTATTAATTACTTAGCAGTATTAACAACTGAGCAGTATTAACTACACAGCAGTATTAACTACACAAGCAGTATTAACTACTAAGCAGTATTAACTACTAAGCAGTATTAACTTCAAAGCAGTATTAACTACTAAGCAGTATTAACTTCAAAGCAGTATTAACTTCAAAGCAGTATTAACTACTAAGCAGTATTAACTACTAAGCAGTATTAACTACTAAGCAGTATTAACTTCAAAGCAGTATTAACTACTAAGCAGTATTAACTTCAAAGCAGTATTAACTTCAAAGCAGTATTAACTACAAAGCAGTATTAACTACACATTGGCAGTAGAAAATATGTACTAGCAGTAGAAACTCTGCACTGGCAGTAGTAACTATACTTACACTTTGCAGCACTTGTCCATCTTACCTTTTGACATATCACCTTTACCACTTATCTTACCTCCTTCAGAATTATTCCCTAAAGCAACACGTCCTCCATCAATTCTTTTGAAATTCTTGAGGCAGGCCATGTTACCTGTCATGTGCCTGGAGCAACCACTATCAACATGTCAGATGCTCTTCCCCTTGAGCTGTTGGTTGCCCTGCACATCAGATAAATCAGTTAGTTTTATTGGGAACCCAAGCCGAAGTGGTCTTGGGTCTCCCTTGCTTATCAAAGTACTTGCACTGGGTTTTGATGAGATTTTCAAACTTAGGTACTGCAGTACTGGAGAACTTTGTCAATATGATTGGTCTAGCAGCACAAAAACTAGAAGCAGTATTAACCTTAGAAGAAGTACTAACAGAGTTAGCAGTACTAACAGAGTTAGCAGCACTAACTGAGTTAGCAGCACTAACAGAGTTTGCAGCACTAACAGAGTTAGCAGCACTAACAGAGTTAGCAGCACTAACAGAGTTAGCAGCACTAACAGAGTTAGCAGCACTAACAGAGTTAGCAGCACTAACACTGCTAGCAGCAGTATTGGCAGTAGTATTGCTTCTAGCAGCACTATCCTTGTCAGCAGTACTATCTGAGGTATCCGTACTAACATTAGTGCTTTTGGGGACCCATATATTGACACATTCCTTTTCAGTCTGTTTTCTCATGTGGCTTTTGGATTTAGCTTGTTTCTTAGCCACATTATTCCTTGCAGGCTTCCTATAACCAGAAGATTTTTGAAAACTCCTGTGAAAACTTTTCTTTTGGTTAATAGGATTGAAATAACAGTATTTGGCAAGATAATTCAATTTGCCACAAATAAAACAAGGTTTTGGTCTGTTAATCCTTTGCAGATCAACTCCTTGCTTTTGTGCCCACTGGTTATTCCAATTTCTTTGATTTCCCCTCTTTTTATCATGTTTTTGGGGCTTATTCTCTTGAGATTTCTTGCAAGAACAATGTTCACAAGTATTAGAGTTCACAACAGTGGTCTGTGTATAATGAACTCCCTTTCCTTTTTCAGATCTTTTCATCTCATTGTTCTTATCCCAGGGACTTCCATCATCCTCATTAGTCTTGATGTAATTCTCTAAGGGAATCTCACCACTGACATTCTTGTTCCTTTTCTTAGACTCTTCTTTTTCAGTTTTATCCTCCACAACAACTTCATCTGATGGATCTATTTTAGTAGCTCCTTCAGGTAAGTCCTTCCTATCCTTGGTTTCTAATAGGTCTGACTTAGGAGGGATGTAGTTGTTGTTGTAGGGTGGGGGTGTGGCATTGTACCCTATGCCTGGTTTCAACTTACTATGGATTTGAGAGTTGATTATGTTGTTCATGACTTTAGAGGCACAATTAAACTTTTCTATATCAAGTTTAACTTTCTCAAGCTCTCCTTTTAGTTTCTCACACTCTTCCCTGGATTCTTTAAGCTGGAACTCTAGACCACCTTTTTCCCATTTCCAGTAGTTTGTATCATAGGAGTGTTGAAGTTCATTGGCTTGAAAAGCCCTAATCTGCTCTTCAAACTTCTCAACAATTACTACATAGTCTTTTCTGTCCTTTTCTAATCTCTTAAGGTCATCACACATTCCCTGATTGTGATCTCTATACCTTTTAACAGTGTCTATACAAGCTTGAGAACAGAGATTAGATTTTACCTCAGTAGGAATATCTGAGACTTCTGCCATGAGAGCATGATTCTGAATTGCCTCTTCTGCTTGATCACTCCAATCAAAAGTACTGTTTGATTCAATAGAATTGTCCATAATAATTGTAGAATTCTAAGAAACACAAGCTCTGATACCACTTGTCAGGATCGAATCTTAACAAGACTAATAATACTTAGAATTCAGAATTAAAGAATCTGCGGAATAGAACTTTAATTCGCACAATCAAAGAACAATATATCAGAAAACACACAGCTGTTTGTATTCACTGATTCGACTGACAAGCTTACAACCAAACCTCAATCTTGATGAACAGGCTCAATCAAGACGACTTCTACTTCTCTAGAAATAGGGTTCTAAACCTTGAGGTTAATTCTCTCTAAACAAAACGTATTCTAAAACTCTCGTATATTCTCCTATTTTTTTCTATCTCGAATAGCTATCTATCAACATCTATTTATACACAATAATTACAAGATAACTATCAAAAATAAATTGATCTTCTGAATCTTCTTTAAGCATATCTTCATCTATTCCATCTTTATCTCCAATCTCTTCGCATACCAAACTTATCACATCAGCAGTATTAATCTTCATTCAGCATGAGCAGTACTAATATTCTCCAGCAGCACTAATTCATTTCAGCAGTATTAACTCATTCCAACAGCATTAACTTGTTCCAGCAGTACTAACTTGACTAGCAGTACTAACCTTGTTCCAGCAGCATTAATGTATCAGTAGTACTAACCTTGTTCCAGCAGCATTAATGTATCAGCAGTACTAACAATGATCTAGCAGTATTAACTTTGTCTTGCAGTAGTAACCATTTCATAAGCAGTACTAACTTTGATCTGGCAGCACTAATGTTGTTCTGGCAGTACTAACCATACTTAGCAAATCTTCAGTTCCCAACATATGTGTCATCAATTTTTAATATCAAATATTAATTTTTGAGTTTGAGCACTATAATAACCATTTATAGTCTCTTAATAAACATTTTTATTAATACTAGACTATGAGTTTGTATGAGTTTTGAAATTTCCATTTAAAATCTCAATTTTTAGTTTTTTAAAACTCATGGTACCATATTATTGCATGCATCCAATAATCAAGGTACTCTTTTAAGTAAAATAAATTATTTCTCAAAAAAAGAATAAATTTAAAATCTCCATTTTAAATAATTTGGATCAATTAAAATCCATTTATTTAAATCAAGAGCATGTGCTCTCCTTTTTGCCACCCAATATGACCAACCAAAGGGATGAAGGTCATGCATTATTTACCAAACAAACCCTTCTAGTTTTAAGATAGTTAAAATTCATTTTAAGTAAACAATTTTACATAAAATGTATTTGAACCAATTTGCATGTTATCAAGTTTAAAATCTCCATTTTAAATATTGGTTGATATAAAATCTCTATTTTAAAACTTGGTTCATTTAAAATTTAATTTTAAAATTTCTCGCTTCAACTTTAAACAATTTTAAATAAGCGCAGTTGAACCAATTTTATGTTCTTTACTAGCATGCAATATCCTATATTTTAACGCATCAAAAAGAACATAATCAACCATAAAACATGCAAAAGAATGTGCATAAAACAAAGCCATTTCTAATGACATTTCTTGTGAGCCAAAACAAGAAATGCCAAGTCCATTCCTAAGGGACAAAAAAATATAAAAAACTTCAAGCTCCCACTTGCTTTAGCATCTCCATGCAAACAAGAACATCAAGCTCCATTTTCAAGCTCCATGTTGGCCTTCTTCTTGTTACATTTTATAAAATAAAAACTAGTTCTAACAACTAATCTAATACTTACAAAATGAACAAAAGAACCATGAAATAATGAAATCTATTTACTATTACAAACCAACATGAATAATAATAAAAATTATAACAAATTTAAAAAAAAAACAACAACCAACATATTGGTCCATGGCTTGTTTATGCACATTTTTCATAAACAAAATAAAATAAAACAAAATAAAACAACACTTTGTTTTTCTAAGGCAACATTTATGTAACAAAAATGCATGTTAAAATTTTGTTACATAAAATATAAAATTTTCACAAACAAGTTGCCAAAGAAGCCATGCATGAACTTTTCATACCAAAATGAAATTTTATCCATGGCTTCCAAAAACCAAGTTTTACCAAAAAAAACTTATTTACTAATCATGCATTATAACATAGGCTCTGATACCACTAGTAGGGATTTTATGTTCAAAACTTGGGTTTCAAAAACTCATAAGAGGTAAAAATTATTACGCAACGGAAGCAAAAAAAAGGTTTTTGAACAAAACATAAAACCATTTTATTCCCACCAAGGATCTTGTTACATGCAAGAAAAGATAAATAAGAACATACCAAGAGAGTTTAGACAATACAACCTTTGTAGACTTTGAATCCTCTTGGGAGGTTGGAAGTTGATGAAGATAGTAGAACCCAAAATAGAGCTCCTCTAGAGTAGTCCACCGACAAGCTCCAACACAAAAGTATGCTAGTACTTTTCTTGAGATTTGATGCAAAATCCTTTACAATCTCTACAATAGAGTTGGAATGGAAGAACACAAAACACACACACACTAGTGTGTGTGTTTCGGCCGAAAGGAGAAGAGAGGGAGAGTGAGAGAGCAAAAATCCAAGTATATTTTTCTCTTTATGACTTCATCTATTTACTTGAAGTCAAAAGACAAGATGTACACATAAGGCTCCATCACTTGGCCAAAAATTGGTCCAATCAAAATACATGCAATATTACACTTGAGCCCCTCTAGTTTAAATTAGGTAAAATCAAGATTTTAACAATTTAAACTATATTACATTTAGTCCCTCCTTCTAATTCTAGTTACATATGAACCCATCATATTATTTAATAAACTAGAATATTTCATTTGCATTTAATATTATGAATTATATTCAATAATATAATTAATAATATTTATCAAGAAATAATAATATTTATTAAGAATCAAATTCTTATAAATATTAATTTAGTGTCTACTTGTTGTTCGGTGTGACCCTATAGGATCATATATTACCGGTAATATTATTTTATAATCATTCTTGAGCATATAAAACCAACAGATTTATCATCCACAAGACCTGAGAACAACAGCTTCCAGCAGCTACGTACTCAGCTTCAGCAGTTGAGGTGGACACTGAATATTGTTTTTTACTTGTCTAACTCACCAGCTTTCCACCCAGGAGCTGACAGCCTTCTGTGGTGCTTTTCCTATCCAATTTGCATCCTGCAAAATCACTATCTAAATAGGCGATTAGATCAAACCCTGAGTCCTTGGGATACCAAAGACCTAGGTTAGGAGTACCCTTAAGGTAACGAAAGATTCGCTTTACAGCGATCAAATGAGATTGTTGGTTCCTATTTTCTTAACAATGATCTTATCTTTCAGTTAGTTCAGATTTAGATAAGGTGCGGACGCGTATTTAAGAACTGATAGATAATGTAAGGTAGAAGAACACACAATATCAAATAAACAGTATGTAAGAACAGATGAATATTTCCAAGATTACTGTTTATGATATATATAAAGAACACCAAGAACTTAACAAGAAATCTGCAGTTAATGATGTGTGTGGGAAGTGCAAAGCTTAATGATAGATGTGTAGTTTTGCGGTATTAATCTTAATAGAAGAGCTCACGTGAGCCTTCTATTTATACTACTTCTTAAGGGGACAATAAGGACTGAAGGTATAAAGATATTGTTGAGTGGTATGGACTGGAAGGTACAGAACACTATTCTGGAACTGTTGCAGATACAACGTTCATTAAATGCTCCGTATTCAGCTTTAGGTGGAAACCTATCAGAGTTTGACACGTGGAGTTGTCAGATCATGCCTTTGTACGATTGATCTTTAGAACCTTCGAATGGTAGGTATTGTAAGAAGCATGTCCGTCCTTGTTAAGATCTTTTGCATAGATCTTCTTTTGGCCACAGAAGCTCTGTCAAGTATGACATAAGCTCTGTGGTATTGTCCGCTTAGAAGTATCTTCTGTTGCTTCTTTACTTCGGTCTTCTTGGTTAACCCGGCAGAGCCTCTATCGAAGACTTCTGTCTTCTCGGTTACTTGGCCACTCGGCAGAGCCTCTGTCGAATACTTCTATACTTAGCCTATTTTTCACTACTTTCATAAACTGAAAGATTGGAGCTAACAATCTCCCCCTAAGTAGTGAAAAATGAAAATTTGAAAGGTACATGGATGTTTAGGCTAAGTACATACTTGAGAACACTTTTCTTTTTACATTTGATTGTATTGAAAAGAAACTATTACAGAGGAGCTGTTTGACTGACTCAGATGTTTTTTGAAGTCTTTGAAACTTCTGCGGTCGAGTCCTTCTTGTTTGAGCTCGTGATAGAAGCTGATGCAGAGTTTTCTGAAGTTGATGGTTGCATCGATGATCTCTATCAGTCTGTCGGCTAGACTTTGATCCATTAGATCTTTTCCTCTATGCTCCACTAGGATCGCTCTGAATTCTGTCAAAGTACTTGTTGCGTACTTCTGACAGTCTATCTCTACGAACAACTTTGATTTACCAGAAGGATCTAGAAATACTAACCCGACCCTTGGATTTGTAATGATTGAGTTGGGTGTTGCAGAGGGAGTGTAGTAGTCTTCTGGTGGTTGAACAGTTAATCTTTTCACTCCAAGATCTCGAGCCAACTGAAAATCTACCATGATGTATAACAGAAGCTTCTCGCGCATAGCCTTTCTGATTACTCTGTAGGCTCTGCGAACTTCATCTTTTGTGAAGTTTTCTTTCGTCCATTCCAGAAGGTCAGGTAGATCATAAGGATTGAGATTCCTAAGATCTGCGTCTGAGAATTGGTTCTGAGATCTATTCTCTCTTCTGACCTTGTAGACATTGTAAGAGCGTATAGGCCAGGTTCTGGTTCTGGAGAACTTACAGTAGATGACTTCGATGATTTTGGATATTGAAAAGACTTCATGTTTTGGTTTGGGTTTTGTTCTGGTGAAGATGCTTTCGAGGTCGGCACGGAAGTCAGGATCTTGAATAGTTGGTTCTGATTGATCCATTATGCCCATTTTGCTGTACAAGTACCTGTACACCACCTCTTCCATATGTGGTGGTGGTGTTTGAGGCAAGGTTCTGCGCAGAGCATCTAATTGTTTCTTGACTCCTGCCACTCTATCTTCTGAAGATTTTGCCTTTGGATCTAGGACAGGAATATCTGACAGAGGTTTAGTGCCGAAAGCCCAGTCTTCTTCTTCAGGTTTAGGAGTGACAAAGGCATCGAATGAGCTCTTCATCAACTTCTCTGTTGGAGTTTGATGCTTGGGCTTTTTCTTTTGTGGTTCCTCTGTCATAATCCTTTTTCCTTTATCTTTTGCCTTCGGCTGATCTTCTTGTAGAGATGGGGTTGCCTCTGTAGGTTTTGATTTTTGAGGTTCATAGGGCTTTGTTGTTGCTTCTTCTGTTGGTTTGGGGATTGCCTCTGTTGGTTTTGACATTTGAGCTTCAGAGGGCTTGGTTTTGGTTGGTTTGTTGGCGATGGTTTTTATTCTTGGGGTGGTGGTTTTCGGTGTTGGGGAAGGTAGTTCGTCTTCGGAGGATGTCAGAAGTTGGACTTCTTGGGTTTGGACATCTTCTCTGAATTTTGAGGGTTGTTCCATAGAGGTGGGTATTGCCTCTGTGGTCTCTTATGTTCCTTGAGTTGGGGGTGCTTGGTTGATGGGTTTCGCGACTATTGGTGGGGCTGGTAGACCTCTGCTCGCAGCTTCTTCCCTTTGTTTCTCCCCTCGATTCTCCACCTCAGGATGATCTGATGGACCATGATGGTCATCATCAGAGTCATCCTGATTTTTATCTGTTGTAGCCTCTGCTCTGCAAGATGTATCTGGTTTCTTTGGTGGAACAGCCCCTGCAGCAATCATTTTTGCGCACACGTCATCACAGAGGCCGAGCAGTGTTTCAACCTTTGCTTCTGTATTGAAGCGCATTTTTCCGACACTAGCTTGAAACTCTTTGACATAGTGTGCGTTGGCAACGGTGAAAGCTTTGATGAATTCGGTCATCTGATCAAGTATCCCTTGGCCGAGTTCTGTCACTTGAGCTCTGGTCATGTAGTCAGAAGGCTTTATGGCTTGAGTATTTCTTGTTGTTTGCTCTTGTACTTCTTCTAAGGACTTCTTTAGGTCTTCAGGTGTAAGACCCTTAGATTTTGAAGATTGGTCTTGTAGTTGCAGAAGAAAGTGCTTGACAGAGTCTTTGAAGTCCCTTGTGGCGGCTTTTCCGAATTCAGTTGCTGCAGAGGTGGCAGTGGTAGCAGCAGTGTGCGTTGCAGAGAACTTCATATGGGTTATGGCGTTTTGCACCTCTGTGGACAAGGTGTCCATTTTGGTGTTCATATCAAGGATTGCCCTGGATGTAGTATCTGCAAAAGATTTGAAAGAGCTTTGCACCGAAGGGGTTTATTGCACAAAAACGCCGGGACGCAGGCTCCCAGAGGGAAGCCCAACGAATGTCAGATGCAAAGCCCCGCACCTCATTAAGATCATATTGGGCCGGGTGACCCCCTATCAATCTGCTTTCGCCGCTAGCCTCTCCTTTGCTTTTTTAGGCAACTCTTTCATTGTTTGGTTCACAGAGGTGACAAGGGTTTGGAACTCATCCCTTGATACATGTGAACTCGTTGTAACCTCTGGGGGAACACATTCGTCCCCAGAGTGAGTTTCTGTTCCTGAGACACCTTCTTTCGCCCTTGTTTGGATGTTGGGGGTGGAAGGATTTCCTTCTGATCCTCGAGCAGAAGCATCTAGTGCTTCAGACTCTACAGAAGTTCTGTGAATGACATTATCTAGATCCACTCCAGAGGTGGGTACTAGATTATCCTTCTGTTGACTCGGAGACTTGTCTAGAGTCTCTTCGTCTCTGTGCTCTCTACTCCTCTCTGAAAGGAGGTTGGGCCCTATTGTTGTGTGCGTGGCAGAGGCAACAGATGCCTCTGTTAGGAGTGCGATTGTGGTCTCGGGCGAATGACCACGAACTACGGGTAAGTCCTTTAGAGAGGACTCCCCTAGAATGGTTTCCCTAGGTGAAAATGGCACAGAGGTTGAAAGAGTAACCTCTGGCTGGTCGGTTTGGGTTGGGATCGAGCTGTGCTGCTCTTTTTCAATATTACCTTCTGCTGCTAGACCAACGGTAATAGAAGTGTGGGTTGCACTGGGAGTTGGTTTTGGTTGTGTGCCTCTATTAATCCAGGCATCTTTATTTGTTTCTCCTTCTGTTAGGCATCCAAGCACTACTTCATCATCTATAGTTTCAGTCTCTGTCGCTACCCTATGGCTTGGTGCTTCTTTCGTACCTTCTGTTGTAGTTCCTGCCCCAGTAACTAAGAAGTCGTATATTGGATGAGAGCCGTATAATTGCATGACATGTGGATGATAGAGACCTTTTCGTATGTGGTCAGCTTGTTCTTCATCCGAATCTATCTCTGAGACCTCTATCCTTGTGTTCCTCGTTTCAAACCCCTCCTCTGTTGGATTTTCTAACATGGTGTCTATGTTATGGTCTTCTGCAGCTTTTTGTTCCTTTGGACTTGCCCTTTGTGCATCAAATCCGGGCTAGGTGAAGGGGTTCTGTAGCACTTCTGGTGTCTCAACCTGATGATCCCTAGGAGTTTGGTCATCATCTTCTAAGTTAGAAGAGATTCTGAAGTCAGGTTGTTCTGTGGTCCCATGGGAGAGAGGTTCTGCAGTCTATCCAGCAGTGTTTAGAGTATGGGCGAATTCTGGGTTTTGGAGGAAGTCAGAGAAATCCCCGTGATGTGCATAGTTGAGGGGATTGGGGGATTGCAGAGGGGATTCTTGGGTTTGTTCTTCTGCTACTCCTTCCTCTGCAATTGGTTGCATAGGAGACAGACGTTTCCCTGTTTTCTTCTTGCTCTTCCTCCTCTTAGGTTTAGGTGCCCCTTCTTCTGCAGCTTTGGATTTTCTCTTCTTCTTTTCTTTTGGGGAAGAGGGAGGAGCAGAAGATCCAACTTCTGTGGCATGAGGAGGAGAGGGATGACCTTCTGCGATACTTGTAGAGGTACCCTATGTGGTTTTCCTCTTATGAGTTTTCCTTTGAGTAGAGGCAGAGTTTTTGTTTCTTTGAAGCAGAGTAGATGGATTTTCTCTGAGCATGGAATCTGGCTTGATTGTCTTCATGCTTCTGAAAAGCAGCTGCCCATTCTTCATCTGTCAACCTATTTAGTACTTCTGTACCTATGGGGACTCCTAGACGCGGTGGTGGCATAGGACATGGTTCTGGAGTCCTATGATCGCGTATGTATTATAGTTCTAGTTCTTCGTCCTCTACATATCCTAGAAGTTTCTTTGGCAAATGTCTGCAGTGTGGATATCCATCTTTATGTTCTGTTGGGGAGTTTTTGTTCAGAGCATACATCTTTGTTATTGGCCCTTCCATAGGCCATCTTTCAAGTAAGAGTAGAGGCTCTAGCAGAACACCTAGAATCCTTTGAAACTGCAGAGGTGGTAGAGCTCCTGTTATGTTTCCCTTTTTCTGCAGGAAGTTGTTCTTTCTGTCGATGGTGTTAACCATTTCGTGCATCATGAGAGTGGCGAAGTCCAGAGGTAGGTCGTAGTAGACTCCGTACATGATGGCTAGTATTTGGTGTGAGGATTGATCTGGACTCCCTACTTTCCCGGTTAAACATCTGTTGAGTATGGAAAAGAGTGTGTTCCACATATGTGGTAATCTGCCTCTACGAAAATCATTTCTCTTTCTGAGTGGGACGTTGTACCCCAACATTTCGACGAACCTGCAGAGCTCTTCATCTGTAGGTTCCTGTGCAAAGGTCTTTAATCCTAGAAGACCTCTTGTGGGTAGGCTGAATTCGAGAGAGAACATCGTTCTGTTGAACTTGAGTTCCTGATGTTTGGATTTATCGGGTTTGGAGATGTAGCCTTTGATCTGTCGGTCTTCTGGATCAAATCTGCAACTTTGCCAGAATTGATTTATATATCGAGCAGGGATTTTGTCCACGGTTTTAGACAGAAGAGGGTAGAGAATATGTTGTTTCAAGATATGGAGAAGTATGGCTTATGCTTTCCCAAAAGCAGTTCTGGAGGGAACAAGGTAGTGATTATTGGGTTTTAAAGGTAGAACACTTGCAAAATGTTCATGAGCAATGAAGTCTTGGAGATGGGTTGTCGGAGCAAAGTCTGCTTCATCGCCGGAGTTATCTTGTTCTAGGTTTTTGGCGATTTCAGGGTTTTCTGAATGTTCAGAATGTCCAGGTTGTTCAGGGGAGTTCGCCGGTGAGTCTGCAGGGGAGATAGCTTGAGAAGACGAGGCCATTTCTTGTATAAAGATAAGAGTTTTGCAGGTTTTTGCATTGGTTCGCCGGAGAAGAAGATGAAAGTTCGTAAAGGTTTTATGTGGAGTGGTAACTTGGGTTTTATAGTAATCGGTAGAAACTGAAGAGGTAAATATATGGAAGTGAATAAAATTTGGAATCCGTACTTGAGTGTGAACGGCGGGTTCCACTTTCCAAGGGAACGTGTGTCGTGTACGTCTAATGAAAATGTGACACGTCAGCAGTGTCAGAGCTTGACTTGACGCCGTGCGCGGCCCATTAATGCTTGGCGCGTGTGTTTCTTTTCCTTCACATAATTTTCACTCGCAGTAAAAGTTCCGTTACTGTTGCAGAATTTTCCCAAGTTTGAAAAAGACAGAAGCTCTGTAGAGATAGAGCTCTGTAGTTTGAAAAACTCTCATTGTATCCTCTGCTGCTTGTACCTTTACCAAAAATGTTTGAAAAGCATTGGAGAGGATCGATAGATTTATAGAGTCGAAATTTCTTTCACAGAGGTTTTGAAGCTCTGTCAGGGCCAGTAGAAGCTCTATGAGATGAAATTTCTCATAACTAAAAATCTATTAAACTTTTTGATGATCCAAAGTTTTTACTGTTTTATTCACTGTTTTTAGGACATATTTGAAAATTTGTGTCCTAGAAAACTGTTTTGGATAAGGTTCTGTGCAAGAGATTCCATTTTAAAAGCCTGTGTTGGTCAACAGAGTTTCTTTGGTGGAATGGGCTCTGTGACCAACAACCTTTTAGAATCTCAAAGTGTGCATTTGTGCGAAAGAGATCTTTTGAGATGATATTCAAAATGATCGAAAGAATTTTAACTTTACGATCATAGAGATTTTCTTTGGCAGAGCCTCTGTTGAGCTCAGCAGAGGCTCTATGACCTTAAATTTCTCATAACTCACAAATTATGCACCTTTTTGATCATTTGAAGTTTGAAGTGTTTTTAACATTGTTATTAGGACAAATTTGGAAATTTGTGTCCTAGAAAACTATTTTCAAAAACTGTTTGTGTGTGATTTTTCGTTCCAAACGACCTTCTTTTGTAACTTTCTGTTCGAGTAAATCCTTAAAGAAAACATTTGAGTTTGATCGGTAGAGTTCTTGTATGAGATTTGTAGTTTATAGAGAATTCTGCATACAGAAGCTCTATTGAGTTCAGCAGAAACTCTATTACACTAAAAATCTCATAACAGAAGTCTCGTAAATCTTTTTGATCAAAACTTGTTTGGTATATTTTAAACAATGTTTCTAGGTCATATTTAGAAATGTTTGTCCTAGAAAACTGTTTTCAAAAAGGATTTGTTTCGTGATACTTATCTTTTGGCTCTTTCTTGCTCGGCATTATACCTGAGTTTTGTGAATCATGAGTGATCACTTCTCCTCTTTGGCTCCCCCTTGAATGATCAACTTCTGTAGATCATTTCAAGATCTCCTTCTGCTCCCCCTTGATCTATGCTTGGGTCAAAATTTGATAAGTTATGCTTAGGGCATAGATCAAGGTTTTCAGAGGTTCTGTAAGGACTGTCAGAGGTTCTGAACAATCCTATAGAAGCTCTGATGTGTATTGAAAATTTGGTGATTGAGAATTTACATACAGAAATAAAATGCAGTATATAAAACAACAAAAACATGTATAAACATATTTACAGAAGATTAAGTTATACTTACAAAGGGTTTAACTCATGTTTATCATTCCTAACTTAACCACCAAAAAAAGGAATCTTTTCTCATCTAGTGCCTGGTGAATAAGTCTGCAAGCTGGTACTCTGTAGACACGAAGTGCATTTCGATTGTTCCATATTCAACATGGTGTTTCAGAAAGTGGCAACGGATATCGATATGCTTTGTTTTTGAGTGCTGTACTGGATTGGCAGAGATGGCTATGGCGCTCTTTGAGTCACAGAAGATGGGAATCTTGAATATGATGTGGCCATAGTCCTTAACCTGAGTTTTCATCCACAGAACCTGGGAGCAACAACTAGCAGCAGCAACGTATTCGGCTTCTGCTGTAGATGTGGATACGCAGTTCTGCTTCTTAGAGGTCCAGTTGACTAGTTTACCACCTAGGAATTGACAACTCCCAGAGGTACTCTTTCTGTCGAGCTTGCATCCTCCATAATCTGAATCTGTATAAGCTTTAAGACCAAAACCAGAGTTCTTCGGATACCAGAGGCCAAGATTTTTGGTCCCTTTGAGGTATCTGAAGATCCTCTTTACAGCATTATAATGGGATTCCTTCGGGTTAGCTTGATATCTTGCACAGAGACATGTGGCAAGCATTATGTCAGGTCTACTTGCAGTTAAGTATAACAGAGACCCAATCATTCCTCTGTAGAGCGTGCACTCTATAGGTATGCCATTTGGATCTGAATCTAACTTATTTCCTGTGGCCATTGGAGTTCTCATTACAAAGGCATCAAAGAGACTGTATTTTGAAAGTATGTCAGAGACATATTTAGCTTGATTTATGAAAATTCCCTCTGATGTTTGTTTTACTTGGGGTCCTAGGAAGAAAGTTAATTCTCCCATCATACTCACTCTGCATGACCTTTTCAAACTTTTTGCATTCTTCTGAATTCGTACACCCAAAAATTATGTCGTCCACATATATTTGTACAAGCATAATTTCATCACTTTTTCGTTTATAAAACAAAGTGGTATCCGTCGTACCTCTGTCGTAACCATTATCGAGAAGAAAGGTAGAAAGTCTTTCGTACCATGCTCTTGGAGCCTGTTTCAGCTCATACAGAGCTTTGTCGAGGTAGTACACGTGTTTTGGGTACTTAGAGCTTTCAAACCCTGGTGGCTGTTGGACGTATACTTCTTCTTGGCTTTCGCCATTTAGAAAAGCAGATTTTACGTCCATTTGAAATACTTTAAAACCTTTGTGGGCTGCGAAGGCTAAGAAGATTCTTATCGCTTCGAGTCGTGCGACAGGGGCAAAAGTTTCATCGTAATCTATGCCTTCTTCTTGGCGATATCCCTAGGCCACCAGTCTTGCTTTGTTTCTTATGACCACTCCTTCTTCATCCTTCTTATTTCTGAAGACCCATTTAGTTCCTATTGCTTGTTTTCCTCGTGGCAGAGGAAATAAAGTCCAGACTTTGTTTCGTTCAAACTGTAGAAGCTCTTCTTGCATAGCATCTACCCAGTTTGGGTCGTCAAGGGCTTCAGAGATCCTTTTCGACGCGATCACACTAATAAAGTTTGTAAAGAAACAAAAGTTAGCAGTGGCAGATCTTGTTTTTACCTTTTCAGAAGGTTCGCCGATTATAAGACTTGGAGGATGGATTTTTGTCCACTTTGTTGTTCTTGGGAGATGGTCATCAAGTTCATCAAGTTGTTCTTCAGAGGTTTCTAATTGTTGTTCTGGTATGGCCTCTGTCGTTGGTTTTGATTTCGTGCTTGATCCTACAGCTTGTGGAATGATTGGAGTGAGTGGCGGTGTTTGTTCCTCTGAGGAAGTAGAGACTGAGTCTTCCTGTTCCTCTGTTATTGGTTCTTCTGTGGTTTCTGGAGTTGGTTCTTCAGCAGCTTCTGTGGTTGTTTTCCTTGTTGTATCATCTTCTGTTGGCTCCCCCCTCGGCATTTGCATCTGTAGGATTTACAGAGGAAGATGAGTTGTTTAAGGGACCAGTTAGAGAGATACCTGTTTCGTTCTGGTTGGCAGAAGATGGTTCTCCAGAGGCTCTGATGGCTCCAGCAGAGGGATCAATGTCTTTGTGGAACATCTCTTGAAATAGAAGATTTAAGTCTTCTTCTCGTGTTTTTGAGATGCCAGAGGATTCCCCTTTTAGACCGAGTTCCGAACTGATTTGTTCAGAAGTCTTTTGGAATGTATCGTCAAAAGAAACGTTTATGCTTTCTACAATCGTTCGAGATTGTAGAAGATAAACTCTGTAGACCTTGGAAGTTGCAGAGTATCCTACGAACTTGCCTTCATCTGCCTTTACTTCAAACTTTCCTCTTGCTTCTCTATCATTTAAGACGAAGCACTTGCATCCAAATACATGGAAGAACTTGATGTTTGGTCGTCTTTTGTTGATCAAATGATATGGTGTTTTGATGTGTCTCTTTACGATGGTTGATCGATTTTGGGTATAGCAGGCGGTTGATACTGCTTCTGCCCAAAATGTCATTGGTAATCCACATGCGGTTAGCATAGTTCTGGCGGCTTCCACAAGCTTGCGATTCTTTTGTTCGACCACGCCATTCTGTTGTGGGGTGCGTGCAGCAGGGAAGTTCTGTGAAATTCCTTCTTCTGTAAGATATGCTTCAATGACATAGTTTTTGAATTCTGTGCCATTGTCACTTCTCAGTTTCTGAATCCTGCACTCATACAGAACTTGGATTTTCTTCATTAAATTTATCAGAATATTTGGAACATCTGATTTCTTTCTGACAAATTCAACCCACGTAAATCTAGAGAATTCATCAATCAATACAAGCAGATATTTCTTACCGCCTAGGCTCTGTGTAGATATTGGACCGCAGAGGTCAACATGAAGCATGTACAGAGGCCTAGTGCAAGATATATCAGTTTTGCTATTACGGGAAGCTCTTTTGAGTTTTCCCATTTCGCAGGCAGAGCACAAGTGATCTTTATTAAACTTAACATTTGGCAGACCTTTGACTAGATCAAGTTTTACAAGTTTATCAAGAGTATGAAAGTTTAAATGGTAGAACCTGTTGTGCCATAACCAGGCTTCTTCGCTTTTGCATGCAACAAGGCAGATCTTGTCTTTCTTGTTCTTTGCATTGAAGTTCATGAGATATAGATATCCCCTTCTTTCGGCTCACAGAAGTTCAAGTCCTGTGTCCTCGCTCTGTAGAGAGCAAAAGGTTCTTTTGAACATTACATCGAATCCTGTATCGCAGAGTTGACTAACACTGAGAAGATTGTGTTTAAGGCCATCAACATATGCAACTTTGCATACGGTTATATTTTCCTTCTTTATGACTCCGTAGCCTTTGATGTACCCCTTTTTATTGTCTCCAAATGTCACATATCCACCATCGTTCTTTTCTTTGTATGTGGATAGAAGACCTCTGTCGCCAGTCATGTGCCTCGAGCATCCGGAGTCTAAATACCAGATTGGCACATACTACTTCTGCAAGACAATTAGAGAGTTTTAGGTACCCATATCCACATGGGTCCAGTTTTGTCAGGGGTCTTCAAGTTTGCCTTAGCATTCTTGGTCTTTGTTTTAGCTTTTGTTGAAGAAACATTTTAGTATTGAGTGTGTCCCAAAAGGACGGCATATGACTTGCGTTTTGAAAAAAGGGATTTATAATGTTTTATAATTCTAGTTTTAAAAACATTTTAGTATGTTTTAAAAACATTTTAGTATTTCATGCATTTAATAATATATGGTACAACCTTATCTCTCATCAAATGGTTCCTATTTGTTTAAATAAAATCTTAATTTTATCAACTAAGTATGTGTCATCAATTTTTAATATCAAATATTAATTTTTGAGTTTGAGCACTATAAGAACCATTTATAGTCTCTTAATAAACATTTTTATTAATACTAGACTATGAGTTTGTATGAGTTTTGAAATTTCCATTTAAAATCTCAATTTTAGTTTTTTAAAACTCATGGTACCATATTATTGCATGCATCCAATAATCAAGGTACTCTTTTAAGTAAAATAAATTATTTCTCAAAAAAAGAATAAATTTAAAATCTCCGTTTTAAATAATTTGGATCAATTAAAATCCATTTATTTAAATCAAGAGAATGTGCTCTCTTTTTTGCCACCCAATATGACCAACCAAAGGGATGAAGGTCATGCATTATTTACCAAACAAACCCTTCTAGTTTTAAGATAGTTAAAATTCATTTTAAGTAAACAATTTTACATAAAATGTATTTGAACCAATTTGCATGTTATCAAGTTTAAAATCTCCATTTTAAATATTGGTTGATATAAAATCTCTATTTTAAAACTTGGTTCATTTAAAATTTAATTTTAAAATTTCTCGCTTCAACTTTAAACAATTTTAAATAAGCGCAGTTGAACCAATTTTATGTTCTTTACTAGCATGCAATATCCTATATTTTAACGCATCAAAAAGAACATAATCAACCATAAAACATGCAAAAGAATGTGCATAAAACAAAGCCATTTCTAATGACATTTCTTGTGAGCCAAAACAAGAAATGCCAAGTCCATTCCTAAGGGACAAAAAAATATAAAAAACTTCAAGCTCCCACTTGCTTTAGCATCTCCATGCAAACAAGAACATCAAGCTCCATTTTCAAGCTCCATGTTGGCCTTCTTCTTGTTACATTTTATAAAATAAAAACTAGTTCTAACAACTAATCTAATACTTACAAAATGAACAAAAGAACCATGAAATAATAAAATCTATTTACTATTACAAACCAACATGAATAATAATAAAAATTATAACAAATTTAAAAAAAAACCAACAACCAACATATTGGTCCATGGCTTGTTTATGCACATTTTTCATAAACAAAATAAAATAAAACAAAATAAAACAACACTTTGTTTTTCTAAGGCAACCTTTATGTAACAAAAATGCATGTTAAAATTTTGTTACATAAAATATAAAATTTTCACAAACAAGTTGCCAAAGAAGCCATGCATGAACTTTTCATACCAAAATAAAATTTTATCCATGGCTTCAAAAAACCAAGTTTTACCAAAAAAAACTTATTACTAATCATGCATTATAACATAGGCTCTGATACCACTTGTAGGGATTTTATGTTCAAAACTTGGGTTTCAAAAACTCATAAGAGGTAAAAATTATTACGCAACGGAAGCAAAAAAAAGGTTTTTGAACAAAACATAAAACCATTTTATTCCCACCAAGGATCTTGTTACATGCAAGAAAAGATAAATAAGAACATACCAAGAGAGTTTAGACAATACAACCTTTGTAGACTTTGAATCCTCTTGGGAGGTTGGAAGTTGATGAAGATAGTAGATGTTAGCTTTAATTAGCTCCTAATTAAATGAATGTTTTATAAAGATATTTTAATGTTTTAGATATTTTCTTATAGATATTTACTTAGATATTTTATATAGATATTTTAGATATTGTCTAGATTTTAGATATCTTAAATATCTAAATGTGTAAATGGCCCTATATAAGAGGTGTCCATAGTCTTATTTCAAGAAGTGAGAGATATGGAAAGCACACAAAAACACACATAGACTAGTTTCTTATGAGAGTCGTTTCATGTTTAGTGTGGTGTTCTTCAACATTTCTCCTCTCCATATTTAATCATCAATGAATATGAGATAAGTTTCTTTATGATTGTTCTTCATGTATATCTTATCTCTATATTTAAATATGGACATTATATTTCTTCTATTGTTGCTCAAAAATGGGATCAACAATTGGTATCAGAGCCGATTGAAGAAACTTTTCTTCAAAATCTATCATCTATGCAACAATGGAAGTTTTAGATGGTTTAGTTTCTGATTTACTTCATGTGTGTGTTTTTTATTCTTTCTCATTCATTGGTTTTATTTGATAAGCACTAAGTAGATGGTTGATCTATGATCTCATCCTTGTGTGTGCTTAAGTCCATAGCAATTCTTTTTGCATCTTGGTAGTAAGGTTGTTGATCTTTGTTTGATCTGACCTTTATTTTCAAGACTGGACTATCTTTGATCCAGATTTTGTTTGTCTTCCGCTGCTCATAAACATTTATATATGGATAACAAAATCATTTGGGTCTTGAGAAAGTTGTTTGAGAAAGATTTGATGTTTTGTTACATGTTCAAAGTCTGATCTGAAACGTTTTTTAAAACTTTGAGTTCTTCTAATTAGTTTTCTGACTTGATCAATTAGAGATCGAATTATTTGCACTCACAGTTTTAAAAATTATATGAAGATCGTCTTATCTTTTACATCAAATCAGATTTAATGACAGATTTGCGCTGTTGTATTAAACTGATCATATCTCACTCATAAAAACACCGATTGATGCGATTCAAAAGGCTCTGGATTCCTAAGACACAGATGAACAGATTTCGTGTTTTGAGAATTCAGAGATTCTAAATTTATAACGGTCATATGCATCGTTGAAGTAGACAACAGTGTGCTGATGGAAAGCTGATGGACAGATCTGTGCGACTGTGGTAAAACAACCATATCTTTGTCGTACGAGCTCGAAAAGAGATGATTCAAGATGATCTGAACAGCTAACAAACAAATTCAAGTTGTTTGTGTTTTGAGTTTTTGCAAACTCCAGAGGTAAAATGGTCTAAATTAGTGTCAAAGTAAGTGTAAACACTTCTGCCAAGCCTCTGCCGCACACGACCAAGCTTCTGCCGCACGTGACCAAGCTTCTGCCGCACGCGACCAAGCCTCTGCCGTACACGACCAAGCCTCTGCCGTACGCGACCAAGCTTCTGCCGCACGCGACCAAACCTCTGTCATCCATGACTAAACCTCTGCCGAGCAGAGACAACCTCTGTCGAGCCACGACGAAACCTCTGCCGCCAAACCTCTACCAAGCGGCGACCAACCTCAACCAAGCAACGACCAAACCTCTGTCGAGCAGCAAACAACCTCTGTGGTACTGTTCATCATAGAGCCTCTGTGGACAGAACCTCTGCGATCGAACCTCCGAGCCCGATTTTTGTTTACTTGCTGTCAGCTTTGCGCCGCTTCAGAAAAATGCGCATAACTTTTAACTCGGTGCTCCAAATTACTCGATTCCAGTGGCATTGGAAAGATTATTCACAGATGCACGACTTTGATGTTTTGAGTTTTCTCAAATTATGTGTGCTGATATGCCAAACTCAGCCTCAAAGTCTGCTGCAAGGTGTTGGACCGAAACCATCGCATTTCACTCATGCTCTTTCCGCTTTCAAGAACGGTGTTCTCTCAACGGTTCTTCATGGTGTCAAGCTACATTTGTCACATTTTAAATGTCACTCCATCCTCTGTTATTCACGTTTAAAGCTCGGTGGATGAGCCTACATTTGAGGGGGAGCACATGATGCTTTGAAGACTTGAAGAACGGAACATCAAAGGTTCTAAAGAAAGCAAAGGGGAGACTATAAGATGATGCTTTCTTTATAAAACATTAGGGGGAGATTGTTAGCTTTAATTAGCTCCTAATTAAATGAATGTTTTATAAAGATATTTTAATGTTTTAGATATTTTCTTATAGATATTTACTTAGATATTTTATATAGATATTTTAGATATTGTCTAGAATTTAGATATCTTAAATATCTATATGTGTAAATGGCCCTATATAAGAGGTGTCCATAGTCTTATTTCAAGAAGTGAGAGATATGCAAAGCACACAAAAACACACATAGACTAGTTTCTTATGAGAGTCGTTTCATGTTTAGTGTGGTGTTCTTCAACATTTCTCCTCTCCATATTTAATCATCAATGAATATGAGATAAGTTTCTTTATGATTGTTCTTCATGTATATCTTATCTCTATATTTAAATATGGACATTATATTTCTTCTATTGTTGCTCAAAAATGGGATCAACAGTAGAACCCAAAATAGAGCTCCTCTAGAGTAGTCCACCGACAAGCTCCAACACCAAAGTATGCTAGTACTTTTCTTGAGATTTGATGCAAAATCCTTTACAATCTCTACAATAGAGTTGGAATGGAAGAACACAAAACACACACACACACTAGTGTGTGTGTTTCGGACGAAAGGAGAAGAGAGGGAGAGTGAGAGAGCAAAAATCCAAGTATATTTTTCTCTTTATGACTTCATCTATTTACTTGAAGTCAAAAGACAAGATGTACACATAAGGCTCCATCACTTGGCCAAAAATTGGTCCAATCAAAATACATGCAATATTACACTTGAGCCCCTCTAGTTTAAATTAGGTAAAATCAAGATTTTAACAATTTAAACTATATTACATTTAGTCCCTACTTCTAATTCTAGTTACATATGAACCCATCATACTATTTAATAAACTAGAATATTTCATTTGCATTTAAAATTATGAATTATATTCAATAATATAATTAATAATATTTATCAAGAAATAATAATATTTATTAAGAATCAAATTCTTATAAATATTAATTTAGTGTCTACTTGTTGTTCGGTGTGACCCTATAGGATCATATATTACCGGCAATATTATTTTATAATCATTCTTGAGCATATAAAACCAACAGATTTATCATCCACAAGACCTGAGAACAACAGCTTCCAGCAGCTACGTACTCAGCTTCAACAGTTGAGGTGGACACTGAATTTTGCTTTTTACTTGCCTAACTCACCACCTTTCCACCCAGGAGCTGACAGCCTCCTGTGGTGCTTTTCCTATCCAATTTGCATCCTGCAAAATCACTATCTAAATAGGCGATTAGATCAAACCCTGAGTCCTTGGGATACCAAAGACCTAGGTTAGGAGTACCCTTAAGGTAACGAAAGATTCGCTTTACAGCGATCAAATGAGATTGTTGGTTCCTATTTTCTTAACAATGATCTTATCTTTCAGTTACTTCAGATTTAGATAAAGTGCGGAAGCGTATTTAAGAACTGATAGATAATTTAAGGTAGAAGAACACACAATATCAAATAAACAGTATGTAAGAACAGATGAATATTTCCAAGATTACTGTTTATGATATATATAAAGAACACCAAGAACTTAACAAGAAATCTGCAGTTAATGATGTGTGTGGGAAGTGCAAAGCTTAATGATAGATGTGTAGTTTTGCGGTATTAATCTTAATAGAAGAGCTCACGTGAGCCTTCTATTTATACTACTTCTTAAGGGGACAATAAGGACTGAAGGTATAAAGATATTGTTGAGTGGTATGGGCTGGAAGGTACAGAACACTATTCTGGAACCGTTGCAGATACAACGTTCATTAAATGCTCCGTATTCAGCTTTAGGTGGAAACCTATCAGAGTTTGACACGTGGAGTTGTCAGATCATGCCTTTGTACGATTGATCTTTAGAACCTTCGAATGGTAGGTATTGTAAGAAGCATGTCCGTCCTTGTTAAGATCTTTTGCATAGATCTTCTTTTGGCCACAGAAGCTCTGTCAAGTATGACATAAGCTCTGTGGTATTGTCCGCTTAGAAGTATCTTCTGTTGCTTCTTTACTTCGGTTTTCTTGGTTAACCCGGCAGAGCCTCTATCGAAGACTTCTGTCTTCTCGGTTACTTGGCCACTCGGCAGAGCCTCTGTCGAATACTTCTATACTTAGCCTATTTTTCACTACTTTCATAAACTGAAAGATTGGAGCTAACAATCTCCCCCTAAGTAGTGAAAAATGAAAATTTGAAAGGTACATGGATGTTTAGGCTAAGTACATACTTGAGAACACTTTTCTTTTTACATTTGATTGTATTGAAAAGAAACTATTACAGAGGATATGTTTGACTGACTCAGATGTTTTTTGAAGTCATTGAAACTTCTGCGGTCGAGTCCTTCTTGTTTGAGCTCGTGATAGAAGCTGATGCAGAGTTTTCTGAAGTTGATGGTTGCATCGATGATCTCTATCAGTCTGTCGGCTAGACTTTGATCCATTAGATCTTTTCCTCTGTGCTCCACTAGGATCGCTCTGAATTCTGTCAAAGTACTTGTTGCGTACTTCTGACAGTCTATCTCTACGAACAACTTTGATTTACCAGAAGGATCTAGAAATACTAACCCGACCCTTGGATTTGTAATGATTGAGTTGGGTGTTGCAGAGGGAGTGTAGTAGTCTTCTGGTGGTTGAACAGTTAATCTTTTCACTCCAAGATCTCGAGCCAACTGAAAATCTACCATGATGTATAACAGAAGCTTCTCGCGCATAGCCTTTCTGATTACTCTGTAGGCTCTGCGAACTTCATCTTTTGTGAAGTTTTCTTTCGTCCATTCCATAAGGTCAGGTAGATCATAAGGATTGAGATTCCTAAGATCTGCATCTGAGAATTGGTTCTGAGATCTATTCTCTCTTCTGACCTTGTAGACATTGTAAGAGCGTATAGGCCAGGTTCTGGTTTTGGAGAACTTACAGTAGATGACTTCGATGATTTTGGATATTGAAAAGACTTCATGTTTTGGTTTGGGTTTTGTTCTGGTGAAGATGCTTTCGAGGTCGGCACGGAAGTCAGGATCTTGAATAGTTGGTTCTGATTGATCCATTATGCCCATTTTGCTGTACAAGTACCTGTACACCACCTCTTCCATATGTGGTGGTGGTGTTTGAGGCAAGGTTCTGCGTAGAGCATCTAATTGTTTCTTGACTCCTGCCACTCTATCTTCTGAAGATTTTGCCTTTGGATCTAGGACAGGAATATCTGACAGAGGTTTAGTGCCGAAAGCCCAGTCTTCTTCTGTTGACTCGGAGACTTGTCTAGAGTCTCTTCGTCTCTGTGCTCTCTACTCCTCTCTGAAAGGAGGTTGGGCCCTATTGTTGTGTGCGTGGCAGAGGCAACAGATGCCTCTGTTAGGAGTGCGATTGTGGTCTCGGGCGAATGACCACGAACTACGGGTAAGTCCTTTAGAGAGGACTCCCCTGGAATGGTTTCCCTAGGTGAAAATGGCACAGAGGTTGAAAGAGTAACCTCTGGCTGGTCGGTTTGGGTTGGGATCGAGCTGTGCGGCTCTTTTTCAATATTACCTTCTGCTGCTAGACCAACGGTAATAGAAGTGTGGGTTGCACTGGGAGTTGGTTTTGGTTGTGTGCCTCTATTAATCCAGGCATCTTTATTTGTTTCTCCTTCTGTTAGGCATCCAAGCACTACTTCATCATCTATAGTTTCAGTCTCTGTCGCTACCCTATGGCTTGGTGCTTCTTTCGTAGCTTCTGTTGTAGTTCCTGCCCCAGTAACTAAGAAGTCGTATATTGGATGAGATCCATATAATTGCATGACATGTGGATGATAGAGACCTTTTCGTATGTGGTCAGCTTGTTCTTCATCCGAATCTATCTCTGAGACCTCTATCCTTGTGTTCCTCGTTTCAAACCCCTCCTCTGTTGGATTTTCTAACATGGTGTCTATGTTATGGTCTTCTGCAGCTTTTTGTTCCTTTGGACTTGCCCTTTGTGCATCAAATCCGGGCTAGGTGAAGGGGTTCTGTAGCACTTCTGGTGTCTCAACCTGATGATCCCTAGGAGTTTGGTCATCATCTTCTAAGTTAGAAGAGATTCTGAAGTCAGGTTGTTCTGTGGTCCCATGGGAGAGAGGTTCTGCAGTCCATCAAGTAGTGTTTAGAGTATTGGCGAATTCTGGGTTTTGGAGGAAGTCAGAGAAATCCCCGTGATGTGCATAGTTGAGGGGATTGGGGGATTGCAGAGGGGATTCTTGGGTTTGTTCTTCTGCTACTCCTTCCTCTGCAATTGGTTGCATAGGAGACAGACGTTTCCCTGTTTTCTTCTTGCTCTTCCTCCTCTTAGGTTTAGGTGCCCCTTCTTCTGCAACTTTGGATTTTCTCTTCTTCTTTTCTTTTGGGGAAGAGGGAGGAGCAGATGATCCAACTTTTGTGGCATGAGGAAGAGAGGGATGACCTTCTGCGATACTTGTAGAGGTACCCTATGTGGTTTTCCTCTTATGAGTTTTCCTTTGAGTAGAGGCAGAGTTTTTGTTTCTTTGAAGCAGAGTAGATGGATTTTCTCTGAGCATGGAATCTGGCTTGATTGTCTTCATGCTTCTGAAAAGCAGCTGCCCATTCTTCATCTGTCAACCTATTTAGTACTTTTGTACCTATGGGACTCCTAGACGCGGTGGTGTCATAGGACTTGGTTCTGGAGTCCTATGATAGCGTATGTATTATAGTTCTAGTTCATCGTCCTCTACATATCCTAGAAGTTTCTTTGGCAGAGGTCTGCAGTGTGGATATCCATCTTTATGTTCTGTTGGGGAGTTTTTGTTCAGAGCATACATCTTTGTTATTGGCCCTTCCATAGGCCATTTTTCAAGTAAGAGTAGAGGCTCTAGCAGAACACCTAGAATCCTTTGAAACTGCAGAGGTGGTAGAGCTCCTGTTATGTTTCCCTTTTTTCTGCAGGAAGTTGTTCTTTCTGTCGATGGTGTTAACCATTTCGTGCATCATGAGAGTGGCGAAGTCCAGAGGTAGGTCGTAGTAGACTCCGTACATGATGGCTAGTATTTGGTGTGAGGATTGATCTGGACTCCCCACTTTCCCGGTTAAACATCTGTTGAGTATGGAAAAGAGTGTGTTCCACATAGGTGGTAATCTGCCTCTACGAAAATCATTTCTCTTTCTGAGTGGGACGTTGTACCCCAACATTTCGACGAACCTGCAGAGCTCTTCATCTGTAGGTTCCTGTGCAAAGGTCTTTAATCCTAGAAGACCTCTTGTGGGTAGGCTGAATTCGAGAGAGAACATCGTTCTGTTGAACTTGAGTTCCAGATGTTTGGATTTATCGGGTTTGGAGATGTAGCCTTTGATCTGTCGGTCTTCTGGATCAAATCTGCAACTTTGCCAGAATTGATTTATATATCGAGCAGGGATTTTGTCCACGGTTTTAGACAGAAGAGGGTAGAGAATATGTTGTTTCAAGATATGGAGAAGTATGGCTTCTGCTTTCCCAAAAGCAGTTCTGAAGGGAACAAGGTAGTGATTATTGGGTTTTAAAGGTAGAACACTTGCAAAATGTTCATGAGCAATGAAGTCTTGGAGATGGGTTGTCGGAGCAAAGTCTGCTTCATCGCCGGAGTTATCTTGTTCTAGGTTTTTGGCGATTTCAGGGTTTTCTGAATGTTCAGAATGTCCAGGTTGTTCAGGGGAGTTCGCCGGTGAGTCTGCAGGGGAGATAGCTTGAGAAGACGAGGCCATTTCTTGTATAAAGATAAGAGTTTTGCAAGTTTTTGCATTGGTTCGCCGGAGAAGAAGATGAAAGTTCGTAAAGGTTTTATGTGGAGTGGTAACTTGGGTTTTATAGTAATCGGTAGAAACTGAAGAGGTAAATATATGGAAGTGAATAAAATTTGGAATCCGTACTTGAGTGTGAACGGCGGGTTCAACTTTCCAGGAGAACGTGTGTCGTGTACGTCTAATGAAAATGTGACACGTCAGCAGTGTCAGAGCTTGACTTGACGTCGTGCGCGGCCCATTAATGCTTGGCGCGTGTGTTTCTTTTCCTTCACATAATTTTCACTCGCAGTAAAAGTTCCGTTACTGTTGCAGAATTTTCCCAAGTTTGAAAAAGACAGAAGCTCTGTAGAGATAGAGCTCTGTAGTTTGAAAAACTCTCATTGTATCCTCTGCTGCTTGTACCTTTACCAAAAATGTTTGAAAAGCATTGGAGAGGATCGATAGATTTATAGAGTCGAAATTTCTTTCACAGAGGTTATGAAGCTCTGTCAGGGCCAGCAGAAGCTCTATGAGAGGAAATTTCTCATAACTAAAAATCTATTAAACTTTTTGATGATCCAAAGTTTTTACTGTTTTATTCACTGTTTTTAGGACATATTTGAAAATTTGTGTCCTAGAAAACTGTTTTGGATAAGGTTCTGTGCGAGAGATTCCATTTTAAAAGCCTGTGTTGGTCAACAGAGTTTCTTTGGTGGAATGGGCTCTGTGACCAACAACCTTTTAGAATCTCAAAGTGTGCATTTGTGCGAAAGAAATCTTTTGAGATGATATTCAAAATGATCGAAAGAATTTTAACTTTACGATCATAGAGATTTTCTTTGGCAGAGCCTCTGTTGAGCTCAGCAGAGGCTCTATGACCTTAAATTTCTCATAACTCACAAATTATGCACCTTTTTGATCATTTGAAGTTTGAAGTGTTTTTAACATTGTTTTTAGGACAAATTTGGAAATTTGTGTCCTAGAAAACTATTTTCAAAAACTGTTTGTGTGTGATTTTTCGTTCCAAACGACCTTCTTTTGTAACTTTCTGTTCGAGTAAATCCTTAAAGAAAACATTTGAGTTTGATCGGTAGAGTTCTTGTATGAGATTTGTAGTTTATAGAGAATTCTGCATACAGAAGCTCTGTTGAGTTCAGCAGAAACTCTATTACACTAAAAATCTCATAACAGAAGTCTCGTAAATCTTTTTGATCAAAACTTGTTTGGTATATTTTAAACAATGTTTCTAGGTCATATTTAGAAATGTTTGTCCTAGAAAACTGTTTTTCAAAAAGGATTTGTTTCGTGATACTTATCTTTTGGCTCTTTCTTGCTCGGCATTATACCTGATTTTTGTGAATCATGAGTGATCACTTCTCCTCTTTGGCTCCCCCTTGAATGATCAACTTCTGTAGATCATTTCAAGATCTCCTTCTGCTCCCCCTTGATCTATGCTTGGGTCAAAATTTGATAAGTTATGCTTAGGGCATAGATCAAGGTTTTCAGAGGTTCTGTAAGGACTGTCAGAGGTTCTGAACAATCCTATAGAAGCTCTGATGTGTATTGAACATTTGGTGATTGAGAATTTACATACAGAAATAAAATGCAGTATATAAAACAACAAAAACATGTATAAACATATTTACAGAAGATTAAGTTATACTTACAAAGGTTTTAACTCATGTTTATCATTCCTAACTTAACCACCAAAAAAAGGAATCTTTTCTCATCTAGTGCCCTGGTGAATAAGTCTGCAAGCTGGTACTCTGTAGACACGAAGTGCATTTCGATTGTTCTATATTCAACATGGTGTTTCAGAAAGTGGCAACGGATATCGATATGCTTTGTTTTTTAGTGCTGTACTGGATTGGCAGAGATGGCTATGGCGCTCTTTGAGTTACAGAAGATGGGAATCTTGAATATGATGTGGCCATAGTCCTTAACCTGAGTTTTCATCCACAGAACCTGGGAGCAACAACTAGCAGCAGCAACGTATTCGGCTTCTGCTGTAGATGTGGATACGCAGTTCTGCTTCTTAGAGGTCCAGTTGACTAGTTTACCACCTAGGAATTGACAACTCCCAGAGGTACTCTTTCTGTCGAGCTTGCATCCTCCATAATCTGAATCTGTATAAGCTTTAAGACCAAAACCAGAGTTCTTCGGATACCAGAGGCCAAGATTTTTGGTCCCTTTGAGGTATCTGAAGATCCTCTTTACAGCATTATAATGGGATTCCTTCGGGTTAGCTTGATATCTTGCACAGAGACATGTGGCAAGCATTATGTCAGGTCTACTTGCAGTTAAGTATAACAAAGACCCAATCATTCTTCTGTAGAGCGTGCACTCTATAGGTATGCCATTTGGATCTGAATCTAACTTATTTCCTGTGGCCATTGGAGTTCTCATTACAAAGGCATCAAAGAGACTGTATTTTGAAAGTATGTCAGAGACATATTTAGCTTGATTTATGAAAATTCCCTCTGATGTTTGTTTTACTTGGGGTCCTAGGAAGAAAGTTAATTCTCCCATCATACTCACTCTGCATGACCTTTTCAAACTTTTTGCATTCTTCTGAATTCGTAGACCCAAAAATTATGTCGTCCACATATATTTGTACAAGCATAAGTTCATCACTTTTTCGTTTATAAAACAAAGTGGTATCCGTCGTACCTCTGTCGTAACCATTATCGAGAAGAAAGGTAGAAAGTCTTTCGTACCATGCTCTTGGAGCCTGTTTCAGCTCATACAGAGCTTTGTCGAGGTAGTACACGTGTTTTGGGTACTTAGAGCTTTCAAACCCTGGTGGCTGTTGGACGTATACTTCTTCTTGGCTTTCGCCATTTAGAAAAGCAGATTTTACGTCCATTTGAAATACTTTAAAACCTTTGTGGGCTGCGAAGGCTAAGAAGATTCTTATCGCTTCGAGTCGTGCGATAGGGGCAAAAGTTTCATCGTAATCTATGCCTTCTTCTTGGCGATATCCCTAGGCCACCAGTCTTGCTTTGTTTCTTATGACCACTCCTTCTTCATCCTTCTTATTTCTGAAGACCCATTTAGTTCATATTGCTTGTTTTCCTCGTGGCAGAGGAAATAAAGTCCAGACTTTGTTTCGTTCAAACTGTAGAAGCTATTCTTGCATAGCATCTACCCAGTTTGGGTCGTCAAGGGCTTCAGAGATCCTTTTCGGCTCGATCACACTAATAAAGTTTGTAAAGAAACAAAAGTTAGCAGTGGCAGATCTTGTTTTTACCTTTTCAGAAGGTTCGCCGATTATAAGACTTGGAGGATGGCTTTTTGTCCACTTTGTTGTTCTTGGGAGATGGTCATCAAGTTCATCAAGTTGTTCTTCAGAGGTTTCTAATTGTTGTTCTGGTATGGCCTCTGTCGTTGGTTTTGATTTCGTGCTTGATCCTACTGCTTGTGGAATGATTGGAGTGAGTGGCGGTGTTTGTTCCTCTGAGGAAGTAGAGACTGAGTCTTCCTGTTCCTCTGTTATTGGTTCTTCTGTGGTTTCTAGAGTTGGTTCTTCAGCAGCTTCTGTGGTTGTTTTCCTTGTTGTATCATCTTCTGTTGGCTCCCCCTCGGCATTTGCATCTGTAGGATTTACAGAGGAAGATGAGTTGTTTAAGGGACCAGTTAGAGAGATACCTGTTTCGTTCTGGTTGGCAGAAGATGGTTCTCCAGAGGCTCTGATGGCTCCAGCAGAGGGATCAATGTCTTTTTGGAACATCTCTTGAAATAGAAGATTTAAGTCTTCTTCTCGTGTTTTTGAGATGCCAGAGGATTCCCCTTTTAGACCGAGTTCCGAACTGATTTGTTCAGAAGTCTTTTGGAAGGTATCGTCAAAAGAAACGTTTATGCTTTCTACAATCGTTCGAGATTGTAGAAGATAAACTCTGTAGACCTTGGAAGTTGCAGAGTATCCTACGAACTTGCCTTCATCTGCCTTTACTTCAAACTTTCCTCTTGCTTCTCTATCATTTAAGACGAAGCACTTGCATCCAAATACATGGAAGAACTTGATGTTTGGTCGTCTTTTGTTGATCAAATGATATGGTGTTTTGATGTGTCTCTTTACGATGGTTGATCGATTTTGGGTATAGCAGGCGGTTGATACTGCTTCTGCCCAAAATGTCATTGGTAATCCACATGCGGTTAGCATAGTTCTGGCGGCTTCCACAAGCTTGCGATTCTTTCGTTCGACCACGCCATTATGTTGTGGGGTGCGTGCAGCAGGGAAGTTCTGTGAAATTCCTTCTTTTGTAAGATATGCTTCAATGACATAGTTTTTGAATTCTGTGCCATTGTCACTTCTCAGTTTCTGAATCCTGCACTCATACAGAACTTGGATTTTCTTCATTAAATTTATCAGAATATTTGGAACATCTGATTTCTTTCTGACAAATTCAACCCACGTAAACCTAGAGAATTCATCAATCAATACAAGCAGATATTTCTTACCGCCTAGGCTCTGTGTAGATATTGGACCGCAGAGGTCAACATGAAGCATGTACAGAGGCCTAGTGCAAGATATATCAGTTTTGCTATTACGGGAAGCTCTTTTGAGTTTTCCCATTTCGCAGGCAGAGCACAAGTGATCTTTATTAAACTTAACATTTGGCAGACCTTTGACTAGATCAAGTTTTACAAGTTTATCAAGAGTATGAAAGTTTAAATGGTAGAACTTGTTGTGCCATAACCAGGCTTCTTCGCTTTTGCATGCAACAAGGCAGATCTTGTCTTTCTTGTTCTTTGCATTGAAGTTCATGAGATATAGATATCCTCTTCTTTCGGCTCACAGAAGTTCAAGTCCTGTGTCCTCGCTCTGTAGAGAGCAAAAGGTTCTTTTGAACATTATATCGAATCCTGTATCGCAGAGTTGACTAACACTGAGAAGATTGTGTTTAAGGCCATCAACATATGCAACTTTGCATACGGTTATATTTTCCTTCTTTATGACTCCGTAGCCTTTGATGTACCCCTTTTTATTGTCTCCAAAGGTCACATATCCACCATCGTTCTTTTCTTTGTATGTGGATAGAAGACCTCTGTCGCCAGTCATGTGCCTCGAGCATCCGGAGTCTAAATACCAGATTGGCACATACTGCTTCTGCAAGACAATTAGAGAGTTTTAGGTACCCATATCCACATGGGTCCAGTTTTGTCAGGGGTCTTGAAGTTTGCCTTAGCATTCTTGGTCTTTGTTTTAGCTTTTGTTGAAGAAACATTTTAGTATTGAGTGTGTCTCAAAAGGACGGCATATGACTTGCGTTTTGAAAAAAGGGATTTATAATGTTTTATAATTCTAGTTTTAAAAACATTTTAGTATGTTTTAAAAACATTTTAGTATTGCATGCATTTAATAATATATGGTACAACCTTATCTCTCATCAAATGGTTCATATTTGTTTAAATAAAATCTTAATTTTATCAACTAAGTATGTGTCATGAATTTTTAATATCAAATATTAATTTTTGAGTTTGAGCACTATAAGAACCATTTATAGTCTCTTAATAAACATTTTTATTAATACTAGACTATGAGTTTGTAGGAGTTTTGAAATTTCCATTTAAAATCTCAATTTTAGTTTTTTAAAACTCATGGTACCATATTATTGCATGCATCCAATAATCAAGGTACTCTTTTAAGTAAAATAAATTATTTCTCAAAAAAAGAATAAATTTAAAATCTCCATTTTAAATAATTTGGATCAATTAAAATCCATTTATTTAAATCAAGAGCATGTGCTCTCCTTTTTGCCACCCAATATGACCAACCAAAGGGATGAAGGTCATGCATTATTTACCAAACAAACCCTTCTAGTTTTAAGATAGTTAAAATTCATTTTAAGTAAACAATTTTACATAAAATGTATTTGAACCAATTTGCATGTTATCAAGTTTAAAATCTCCATTTTAAATATTGGTTGATATAAAATCTCTATTTTAAAACTTGGTTCATTTAAAATTTAATTTTAAAATTTCTCGCTTCAACTTTAAACAATTTTAAATAAGCGCAGTTGAACCAATTTTATGTTCTTTACTAGCATGCAATATCCTATATTTTAACGCATCAAAAAGAACATAATCAACCATAAAACATGCAAAAGAATGTGCATAAAACAAAGCAATTTCTAATGACATTTCTTGTGAGCCAAAACAAGAAATGCCAAGTCCATTCCTAAGGGACAAAAAAATATAAAAAACTTCAAGCTCCCACTTGCTTTAGCATCTCCATGCAAACAAGAACATCAAGCTCCATTTTCAAGCTCCATGTTGGCCTTCTTCTTGTTACATTTTATAAAATAAAAACTAGTTCTAACAACTAATCTAATACTTACAAAATGAACAAAAGAACCATGAAATAATAAAATACATTTACTATTACAAACCAACATGAATAATAATAAAAATTATAACAAATTTAAAAAAAAAAACAACAACCAACATATTGGTCCATGGCTTGTTTATGCACATTTTTCATAAACAAAATAAAATAAAACAAAATAAAACAACACTTTGTTTTTCTAAGTCAACCTTTATGTAACAAAAATGCATGTTAAAATTTTGTTACATAAAATATAAAATTTTCACAAACAAGTTGCCAAAGAAGCCATGCATGAACTTTTCATACCAAAATGAAATTTTATCCATGGCTTCCAAAAACCAAGTTTTACCAAAAAAAATCTTATTTACTAATCATGCATTATAACATAGGCTCTGATACCACTTGTAGGGATTTTATGTTCAAAACTTGGGTTTCAAAAACTCATAAGAGGTAAAAATTATTACGCAACGGAAGCAAAAAAAAAGGTTTTTGAACAAAACATAAAACCATTTTATTCCCACCAAGGATCTTGTTACATGCAAGAAAAGATAAATGAGAACATACCAAGCGAGTTTAGACAATACAACCTTTGTAGACTTTGAATCCTCTTGGGAGGTTGGAAGTTGATGAAGATAGTAGAACCCAAAATAGAGCTCCTCTAGAGTAGTCCACCGACAAGCTCCAACACCAAAGTATGCTAATACTTTTCTTGAGATTTGATGCAAAATCCTTTACAATCTCTACAATAGAGTTGGAATGGAAGAACACAAAACACACACACACTAGTGTGTGTGTTTCGGCCGAAAGGAGAAGAGAGGGAGAGTGAGAGAGCAAAAATCCAAGTATATTTTTCTCTTTATGACTTCATCTATTTACTTGAAGTCAAAAGACAAGATGTACACATAAGGCTCCATCACTTGGCCAAAAATTGGTCCAATCAAAATACATGCAATATTACACTTGAGCCCCTCTAGTTTAAATTAGGTAAAATCAAGATTTTAACAATTTAAACTATATTACATTTAGTCCCTCCTTCTAATTCTAGTTACATATGAACCCATCATATTATTTAATAAACTAGAATATTTCATTTGCATTTAATATTATGAATTATATTCAATAATATAATTAATAATATTTATCAAGAAATAATAATATTTATTAAGAATCAAATTTTTATAAATATTAATTTAGTGTCTACTTGTTGTTCGGTGTGACCCTATAGGATCATATATTACCGGCAATATTATTTTATAATCATTCTTGAGCATATAAAACCAACAGATTTATCATCCACAAGACCTGAGAACAACAGCTTCCAGCAGCTACGTACTCAGCTTCAGCAGTTGAGGTGGACACTGAATTTTGCTTTTTACTTGTCTAACTCACCAGCTTTCCACCCAGGAGCTGACAGCCTCCTGTGGTGCTTTTCCTATCAAATTTGCATCCTGCAAAATCACTATCTAAATAGGCGATTAGATTAAACCCTGAGTCCTTGGGATACCAAAGACCTAGGTTAGGAGTACCCTTAAGGTAACGAAAGATTCGCTTTACAGCGATCAAATGAGATTGTTGGTTCCTATTTTCTTAACAATGATCTTATCTTTCAGTTAGTTCAGATTTAGATAAGGTGCGGAAGCGTATTTAAGAACTGATAGACAATGTAAGGTAGAAGAACACACAATATCAAATAAACAGTATGTAAGAACAGATGAATATTTCCAAGATTACTGTATATGATATATATAAAGAACACCAAGAACTTAACAAGAAATCTGCAGTTAATGATGTGTGTGGGAAGTGCAAAGCTTAATGATAGATGTGTAGTTTTGCGGTATTAATCTTAATAGAAGAGCTCACGTGAGCCTTCTATTTATACTACTTCTTAAGGGGATAATAAGGACTGAAGGTATAAAGATATTGTTGAGTGGTATGGGCTGGAAGGTACAGAACACTATTCTGGAACTGTTGCAGATACAACGTTCATTAAATGCTCCGTATTCAGCTTTAGGTGGAAACCTATCAGAGTTTGACACTTGGAGTTGTCAGGTCATGCCTTTGTACGATTGATCTTTAGAACCTTCGAATGGTAGGTATTGTAAGAAGCATGTCCGTCCTTGTTAAGATCTTTTGCATAGATCTTCTTTTGGCCACAGAAGCTCTGTCGAGTATGACATAAGCTCTGTGGTATTGTCCGCTTAGAAGTATCTTCTGTTGCTTCTTTACTTCGGTCTTCTTGGTTAACCCGGCAGAGCCTCTATCGAAGACTTCTGTCTTCTCGGTTACTTGGCCACTCGGCAGAGCCTCTGTCGAATACTTCTATACTTAGCCTATTTTTCACTACTTTCATAAACTGAAAGATTGGAGCTAACAATCTCCCCCTAAGTAGTGAAAAATGAAAATTTGAAAGGTACATGGATGTTTAGGCTAAGTACATACTTGAGAACACTTTTCTTTTTACATTTGATTGTATTGAAAAGAAACTATTACAGAGGATCTGTTTGACTGACTCAGATGTTTTTTGAAGTCATTGAAACTTCTGCGGTCGAGTCCTTCTTGTTTGAGCTCGTGATAGAAGCTGATGCAGAGTTTTCTGAAGTTGATGGTTGCATCGATGATCTCTATCAGTCTGTCGGCTAGACTTTGATCCATTAGATCTTTTCCTCTGTGCTCCACTAGGATCGCTCTGAATTCTGTCAAAGTACTTGTTGCGTACTTCTGACAGTCTATCTCTACGAACAACTTTGATTTACCAGAAGGATCTAGAAATACTAACCCGACCCTTGGATTTGTAATGATTGAGTTGGGTGTTGCAGAGGGAGTGTAGTAGTCTTCTGGTGGTTGAACAGTTAATCTTTTCACTCCAAGATCTCGAGCCAACTGAAAATCTACCATGATGTATAACAGAAGCTTCTCGCGCATAGCCTTTCTGATTACTCTGTAGGCTCTGCGAACTTCATCTTTTGTGAAGTTTTCTTTCGTCCATTCCAGAAGGTCAGGTAGATCATAAGGATTGAGATTCCTAAGATCTGCATCTGAGAATTGGTTCTGAGATCTATTCTCTCTTCTGACCTTGTAGACATTGTAAGAGCGTATAGGCCAGGTTCTGGTTTTGGAGAACTTACAGTAGATGACTTCGATGATTTTGGATATTGAAAAGACTTCATGTTTTGGTTTGGGTTTTGTTCTGGTGAAGATGCTTTCGAGGTCGGCACGGAAGTCAGGATCTTGAATAGTTGGTTCTGATTGATCCATTATGCCCATTTTGCTGTACAAGTACCTGTACACCACCTCTTCCATATGTGGTGGTGGTGTTTGAGGCAAGGTTCTGCGTAGAGCATCTAATTGTTTCTTGACTCCTGCCACTCTATCTTCTGAAGATTTTGCCTTTGGATCTAGGACAGGAATATCTGACAGAGGTTTAGTGCCGAAAGCCCAGTCTTCTTCTTCAGGTTTAGGAGTGACAAAGGCATCGAATGAGCTCTTCATCAACTTCTCTGTTGGAGTTTGATGCTTGGGCTTTTTCTTTTTTGGTTCCTCTGTCATAATCCTTTTTCCTTTATCTTTTGCCTTCGGCTGATCTTCTTGTAGAGATGGGGTTGCCTCTGTAGGTTTTGATTTTTGAGGTTCATAGGGCTTTGTTGTTGCTTCTTCTGTTGGTTTGGGGATTGCCTCTGTTGGTTTTGACATTTGAGCTTTAGAGGGCTTGGTTTTGGTTGGTTTGTTGGCGATGGTTTTTATTCTTGGGGTGGTGGTTTTCGGTGTTGGGGAAGGTAGTTCGTCTTCGGAGGATGTCAGAAGTTGGACTTCTTGGGTTTGGACATCTTCTCTGAATTTTGAGGGTTGTTCCATAGAGGTGGGTATTGCCTCTGTGGTCTCTTATGTTCCTTGAGTTGGGGGTGCTTTGTTGATGGGTTTCGCGACTATTGGTGGGGCTGGTAGACCTCTGCTCGCAGCTTCTTCCCTTTGTTTCTCCCCTCGATTCTCCACCCCAGGATGATCTGATGGACCATGATGGTCATCATCAGAGTCATCCTGATTTTTATCTGTTGTACCCTCTGCTCTGCAAGATGTATCTGGTTTCTTTGGTGGAACAGCCCCTGCAGCAATCATTTTTGCGCACAAGTCATCACAGAGGCCGAGCAGTGTTTCAACCTCTGCTTCTGTATTGAAGCGCATTTTTCCGACACTAGCTTGAAACTCTTTGACATAATGTGCGTTGGCAACGGTGAAAGCTTTGATGAATTCGGTCATCTGATCAAGTATCCCTTGGCCGAGTTCTGTCACTTGAGCTTTGGTCATGTAGTCAGAAGGTTTTATGGCTTGAGTATTTCTTGTTGTTTGCTCTTGTACTTCTTCTAAGGACTTCTTTAGGTCTTCAGGTGTAAGACCCTTAGATTTTGAAGATTGGTCTTGTAGTTGCAGAAGAAAGTGCTTGACAGAGTCTTTGAAGGCCCTTGTGGCGGCTTTTCCGAATTCAGTTGCTGCAGAGGTGGCAGTGGTAGCAGCAGTGTGCGTTGCAGAGAACTTCATATGGGTTATGGCGTTTTGCACCTCTGTGGACAAGGTGTCCATTTTGGTGTTCATATCAAGGATTTCCCTGGATGTAGTATCTGCAAAAGATTTGAAAGAGCTTTGCAACTCTTTCATTGTTTGGTTCACAGAGGTGACAAGGGTTTGGAACTCATCCCTTGATACATGTGAACTCGTTGTAACCTCTGGGGGAACACATTCGTCCCCAGAGTGAGTTTCTGTTCCTGAGACACCTTCTTCCGCCCTTGTTTGGATGTTGGGGGTGGAAGGATTTCCTTCTGATCCTCGAGCAGAAGCATCTAGTGCTTCAGACTCTACAGAAGTTATGTGAATGACATTATCTAGATCTACTCCAGAGGTGGGTACTAGATTATCCTTCTGTTGACTCAGAGACTTGTCTAGAGTCTCTTCGTCTCTGTGCTCTCTACTCCTCTCTGAAAGGAGGTTGGGCCCTATTGTTGTGTGCGTGGCAGAGGCAACAGATGCCTCTGTTAGGAGTGCGATTGTGGTCTCGGGCGAATGACCACGAACTACGGGTAAGTCCTTTAGAGAGGACTCCCCTGGAATGGTTTCCCTAGGTGAAAATGGCACAGAGGTTGAAAGAGTAACCTCTGGCTGGTCGGTTTGGGTTGGGATCGAGCTGTGCGGCTCTTTTTCAATATTACCTTCTGCTGCTAGACCAACGGTAATAGAAGTGTGGGTTGCACTGGGAGTTGGTTTTGGTTGTGTGCCTCTATTAATCCAGGCATCTTTATTTGTTTCTCCTTCTGTTAGGCATCCAAGCACTACTTCATCATCTATAGTTTCAGTCTCTGTCGCTACCCTATGGCTTGGTGCTTCTTTCGTAGCTTCTGTTGTAGTTCCTGCCCCAGTAACTAAGAAGTCGTATATTAGATGAGAGCCGTATAATTGCATGACATGTGGATGATAGAGACCTTTTCGTATGTGGTCAGCTTGTTCTTCATCCGAATCTATCTCTGAGACCTCTATCATTGTGTTCCTCGTTTCAAACCCCTCCTCTGTTGGATTTTCTAACATGGTGTCTATGTTATGGTCTTCTGCAGCTTTTTGTTCCTTTGGACTTGCCCTTTGTGCATCAAATCCGGGCTAGGTGAAGGGGTTCTGTAGCACTTCTGGTGTCTCAACCTGATGATCCCTAGGAGTTTGGTCATCATCTTCTAAGTTAGAAGAGATTCTGAAGTCAGGTTGTTCTGTGGTCCCATGGGAGAGAGGTTCTGCAGTCCATCCAGCAGTGTTTAGAGTATGGGCGAATTCTGGGTTTTGGAGGAAGTCAGAGAAATCCCCGTGATGTGCATAGTTGAGGGGATTGGGGGATTGCAGAGGGGATTCTTGGGTTTGTTCTTCTGCTACTCCTTCCTCTGCAATTGGTTGCATAGGAGACAGACGTTTCCCTATTTTCTTCTTGCTCTTCCTCCTCTTAGGTTTAGGTGCCCCTTCTTCTGCAGCTTTGGATTTTCTCTTCTTCTTTTCTTTTGGGGAAGAGGGAGGAGCAGAAGATCCAACTTCTGTGGCATGAGGAGGAGAGGGATGACCTTCTGCGATACTTGTAGAGGTACCCTATGTGGTTTTCCTCTTATGAGTTTTCCTTTGAGTAGAGGCAGAGTTTTTGTTTCTTTGAAGCAGAGTAGATGGATTTTCTCTGAGCATGGAATCTGGCTTGATTGTCTTCATGCTTCTGAAAAGCAGCTGCCCATTCTTCATCTGTCAACCTATTTAGTACTTTTGTACCTATGGGGACTCCTAGACGCAGTGGTGTCATAGGACTTGGTTCTGGAGTCCTATGATCGCGTATGTATTATAGTTCTAGTTCTTCGTCCTCTACATATCCTAGAAGTTTCTTTGGCAGAGGTCTGCAGTGTGGATATCTATCTTTATGTTCTGTTGGGGAGTTTTTGTTCAGAGCATACATCTTTGTTATTGGCCCTTCCATAGGCCATTTTTCAAGTAAGAGTAGAGGCTCTAGCAGAACACCTAGAATCCTTTGAAACTGCAGAGGTGGTAGAGCTCATGTTATGTTTCCCTTTTTCTGCAGGAAGTTGTTCTTTCTGTCGAAGGTGCATCATGAGAGTGGCGAAGTCCAGAGGTAGGTCGTAGTAGACTCCGTACATGATGGCTAGTATTTGGTGTGAGGATTGATCTGGACTCCCCACTTTCCCGGTTAAACATCTGTTGAGTATGGAAAAGAGTGTGTTCCACATAGGTGGTAATCTGCCTCTACGAAAATCATTTCTCTTTCTGAGTGGGACGTTGTACCCCAACATTTCGACGAACCTGCAGAGCTCTTCATCTGTAGGTTCCTGTGCAAAGGTCTTTAATCCTAGAAGACCTCTTGTGGGTAGGCTGAATTCGAGAGAGAACATCGTTCTGTTGAACCTGAGTTCCAGATGTTTGGATTTATCGGGTTTGGAGATGTAGCCTTTGATCTGTCGGTCTTCTGGATCAAATCTGCAACTTTGCCAGAATTGATTTATATATCGAGCAGGGATTTTGTCCACGGTTTTAGACAGAAGAGGGTAGAGAATATGTTGTTTCAAGATATGGAGAAGTATGGCTTCTGCTTTCCCAAAAGCAGTTCTGGAGGGAACAAGGTAGTGATTATTGGGTTTTAAAGGTAGAACACTTGCAAAATGTTCATGAGCAATGAAGTCTTGGAGATCGGTTGTCGGAGCAAAGTCTGCTTCATCGCCGGAGTTATCTTGTTCTAGGTTTTTGGCGATTTCAGGGTTTTCTGAATGTTCAGAATGTCCAGGTTGTTCAGGGGAGTTCGCCGGTGAGTCTACAGGGGAGATAGCTTGAGAAGACGAGGCCATTTCTTGTATAAAGATAAGAGTTTTGCAAGTTTTTGCATTGGTTCGCCGGAGAAGAAGATGAAAGTTCGTAAAGGTTTTATGTGGAGTGGTAACTTGGGTTTTATAGTAATCGGTAGAAACTGAAGAGGTAGATATATGGAAGTGAATAAAATTTGGAATCCGTACTTGAGTGTGAACGGCGGGTTCAACTTTCCAGGAGAACGTGTGTCGTGTACGTCTAATGAAAATGTGACACGTCAGCAGTGTCAAAGCTTGACTTGACGTCATGCGCGGCCCATTAATGCTTGGCGCGTGTGTTTCTTTTCCTTCACATAATTTTCACTCGCAGTAAAAGTTCCGTTACTGTTGCAGAATTTTCCCTAGTTTGAAAAAGACAGAAGCTCTGTAGAGATAGAGCTCTGTAGTTTGAAAAACTCTCATTGTATCCTCTGCTGCTTGTACCTTTACCAAAAATGTTTGAAAAGCATTGGAGAGGATCGATAGATTTATAGAGTCGAAATTTCTTTCACAGAGGTTATGAAGCTCTGTCAGGGCCAGCAGAAGCTCTATGAGAGGAAATTTCTCATAACTAAAAATCTATTAAACTTTTTGATGATCCAAAGTTTTTACTGTTTTATTCACTGTTTTTAGGACATATTTGAAAATTTGTGTCCTAGAAAAATGTTTTGGATAAGGTTCTGTGCGAGAGATTCCATTTTAAAAGCCTGTGTTGGTCAACAGAGTTTCTTTGGTGGAATGGGCTCTGTGACCAACAACCTTTTAGAATCTCAAAGTGTGCATTTGTGCGAAAGAGATATTTTGAGATGATATTCAAAATGATCGAAAGAATTTTAACTTTACGATCATAGAGATTTTCTTTGGCAGAGCCTCTGTTGAGCTCAGCAGAGGCTCTATGACCTTAAATTTCTCATAACTCACAAATTATGCACCTTTTTGATCATTTGAAGTTTGAAGTATTTTTAACATTGTTTTTAGGACAAATTTGGAAATTTGTGTCCTAGAAAACTATTTTCAAAAACTGTTTGTGTGTGATTTTTCGTTCCAAACGACCTTCTTTTGTAACTTTCTGTTCGAGTAAATCCTTAAAGAAAACATTTGAGTTTGATCGGTAGAGTTCTTGTATGAGATTTGTAGTTTATAGAGAATTCTGCATACAGAAGCTCTGTTGAGTTCAGCAGAAACTCTATTACACTAAAAATCTCATAACAGAAGTCTCGTAAATCATTTTGATCAAAACTTGTTTGGTATATTTTAAACAATGTTTCTAGGTCATATTTAGAAATGTTTGCCCTAGAAAATTGTTTTCAAAAAGGATTTGTTTCGTGATACTTATCTTTTGGCTCTTTCTTGCTCGGCATTATACCTGATTTTTGTGAATCATGAGTGATCACTTCTCCTCTTTGGCTCCCCCTTGAATGATCAACTTCTGTAGATCATTTCAAGATCTCCTTCTGCTCCCCCTTGATCTATGCTTGGGTCAAAATTTGATAAGTTATGCTTAGGGCATAGATCAAGGTTTTCAGAGGTTCTGTAAGGACTGTCAGAGGTTCTGAACAATCCTATAGAAGCTCTGATGTGTATTGAAAATTTGGTGATTGAGAATTTACATACAGAAATAAAATGCAGTATATAAAACAACAAAACATGTATAAACATATTTACAGAAGATTAAGTTATACTTACAAAGGTTTTAACTCATGTTTATCATTCCTAACTTAACCACCAAAAAAGGAATCTTTTCTCATCTAGTGCCCTGGTGAATAAGTCTGCAAGCTAGTACTCTGTAGACACGAAGTGCATTTCGATTGTTCCATATTCAACATGGTGTTTCAGAAAGTGGCAACAGATATCGATATGCTTTGTTTTTGAGTGCTGTACTGGATTGGCAGAGATGGCTATGGCGCTCTTTGAGTCACAGAAGATGGGAATCTTGAATATGATGTGGCCATAGTCCTTAACCTGAGTTTTCATCCACAGAACCTGGGAGCAACAACTAGCAGCAGCAACGTATTCGGCTTCTGCTGTAGATGTGGATACGCAGTTCTGCTTCTTAGAGGTCCAGTTGACTAGTTTACCACCTAGGAATTGACAACTCCCAGAGGTACTCTTTCTGTCGAGCTTGCATCCTCCATAATCTGAATCTGTATAAGCTTTAAGACCAAAACTAGAGTTCTTCGGATACCAGAGGCCAAGATTTTTGGTCCCTTTGAGGTATCTGAAGATCCTCTTAACAGCATTATAATGGGATTCCTTCGGGTTAGCTTGATATCTTGCACAGAGACATGTGGCAAGCATTATGTCAAGTCTACTTGCAGTTAAGTATAACAGAGACCCAATCATTCCTCTGTAGAGCGTGCACTCTATAGGTATGCCATTTGGATCTGAATCTAACTTATTTCCTGTGGCCATTGGAGTTCTCATTACAAAGGCATCAAAGAGACTGTATTTTGAAAGTATGTCAGAGACATATTTAGCTTGATTTATGAAAATTCCCTCTGATGTTTGTTTTACTTGGGGTCCTAGGAAGAAAGTTAATTCTCCCATCATACTCACTCTGCATGACCTTTTCAAACTTTTTGCATTCTTCTGAATTCGTAGACCCAAAAATTATGTCGTCCACATATATTTGTACAAGCATAATTTCATCACTTTTTCGTTTATAAAACAAAGTGGTATCCGTCGTACCTCTGTCGTAACCATTATCGAGAAGAAAGGTAGAAAGTCTTTCGTACCATGCTCTTGGAGCCTGTTTCAGCTCATACAGAGCTTTGTCGAGGTAGTACACGTGTTTTGGGTACTTAGAGCTTTCAAACCCTGGTGGCTGTTGGACGTATACTTCTTCTTGGCTTTCGCCATTTAGAAAAGCAGATTTTACGTCCATTTGAAATACTTTAAAACCTTTGTGGGCTGCGAAGGCTAAGAAGATTCTTATCGCTTCGAGTCGTGCGACAGGGGCAAAAGTTTCATCATAATCTATGCCTTCTTCTTGGCGATATCCCTAGGCCACCAGTCTTGCTTTGTTTCTTATGACCACTCCTTCTTCATCCTTCTTATTTCTGAAGACCCATTTAGTTCCTATTGCTTGTTTTCCTCGTGGCAGAGGAAATAAAGTCCAGACTTTGTTTCGTTCAAACTGTAGAAGCTCTTCTTGCATAGCATCTACCCAGTTTGGGTCGTCAAGGGCTTCAGAGATCCTTTTCGACTCGATCACACTAATAAAGTTTGTAAAGAAACAAAAGTTAGCAGTGGCAGATCTTGTTTTTACCTTTTCAGAAGGTTCGCCGATTATAAGACTTGGAGGATGGATTTTTGTCCACTTTGTTGTTCTTGGGAGATGGTCATCAAGTTCATCAAGTTGTTCTTCAGAGGTTTCTAATTGTTGTTCTGGTATGGCCTCTGTCGTTGGTTTTGATTTCGTGCTTGATCCTACAGCTTGTGGAATGATTGGAGTGAGTGGCGGTGTTTGTTCCTCTGAGGAAGTAGAGACTGAGTCTTCCTGTTCCTCTGTTAATGGTTCTTCTGTGGTTTCTGGAGTTGGTTCTTCAGCAGCTTCTGTGGTTGTTTTCCTTGTTGTATCATCTTCTGTTGGCTCCCCCCTCGGCATTTGCATCTGTAGGATTTACAGAGGAAGATGAGTTGTTTAAGGGACCAGTTAGAGAGATACCTGTTTCGTTCTGGTTGGCAGAAGATGGTTCTCCAGAGGCTCTGATGGCTCCAGCAGATGGATCAATGTCTTTGGGGAACATCTCTTGAAATAGAAGATTTAAGTCTTCTTCTCGTGTTTTTGAGATGCCAGAGGATTCCCCTTTTAGACCGAGTTCCGAACTGATTTGTTCAGAAGTCTTTTGGAAGGTATCGTCAAAAGAAACGTTTATGCTTTCTACAATCGTTCGAGATTGTAGAAGATAAACTCTGTAGACCTTGGAAGTTGCAGAGTATCCTACGAACTTGCCTTCATCTGCCTTTACTTCAAACTTTCCTCTTGCTTCTCTATCATTTAAGACGAAGCACTTGCATCCAAATACATGGAAGAACTTGATGTTTGGTCGTCTTTTGTTGATCAAATGATATGGTGTTTTGATGTGTCTCTTTACGATGGTTGATCGATTTTGGGTATAGCAGGCGGTTGATACTGCTTCTGCCCAAAATGTCATTGGTAATCCACATGCGGTTAGCATAGTTCTGGCGGCTTCCACAAGCTTGCGATTCTTTCTTTCGACCACGCCATTCTGTTGTGGGGTGCGTGCAGCAGGGAAGTTCTGTGAAATTCCTTCTTCTATAAGATATGCTTCAATGACACAGTTTTTGAATTCTGTGCCATTGTCACTTCTCAGTTTCTGAATCCTGCACTCATACAAAACTTGGATTTTCTTCATTAAATTTATCAGAATATTTGGAACATCTGATTTCTTTCTGACAAATTCAACCCACGTAAATCTAGAGAATTCATCAATCAATACAAGCAGATATTTCTTATCGCCTAGGCTCTGTGTAGATATGGGACCGCAGAGGTCAACATGAAGAATGTACAGAGGCCTAGTGCAAGATATATCAGTTTTTCTATTACGGGAAGCTCTTTTGAGTTTTCCCATTTCGCAGGCAGAGCACAAGTGATCTTTATTAAACTTAACATTTGGCAGACCTTTGACTAGATCAAGTTTTACAAGTTTATCAAGAGTATGAAAGTTTAAATGGTAGAACCTGTTGTGCCATAACCAGGCTTCTTCGCTTTTGCATGCAACAAGGCAGATCTTGTCTTTCTTGTTCTTTGCATTGAAGTTCATGAGATATAGATATCCTCTTCTTTCGGCTCACAGAAGTTCAAGTCCTGTGTCCTCGTTCTATAGAGAGCAAAAGGTTCTTTTGAACATTACGTCGAATCCTGTATCGCAGAGTTGACTAACACTGAGAAGATTGTGTTTAAGGCCATCAACATATGCAACTTTGCATATGGTTATATTTTCCTTCTTTATGACTCCGTAGCCTTTGATGTACCCCTTTTTATTGTCTCCAAAGGTCACAGATCCACCATCGTTCTTTTCTTTGTATGTGGATAGAAGACCTCTGTCGCCAGTCATGTACCTCGAGCATCCGGAGTCTAAATACCAGATTGGCACATACTGCTTCTGCAAGACAATTAGAGAGTTTTAGGTACCCATATCCACATGAGTCCAGTTTTGTCAGGGGTCTTCAAGTTTGCCTTAGCATTCTTGGTCTTTGTTTTAGCTTTTGTTGAAGAAACATTTTGCTTGAACTTTTCATTGAATACATTTAATGGGGGCACAGAGGCATTACAATTTATCCTAACATTAGACTTTCTATTACAAGAAGGTTTATGTAGGCTAGATCGTTGTTTGCAAAATCCTTTGTTGAGTGCGGCCTTCTGTGTTCCCCTTCTGTGGTGAACTTTTGCTAGTTTCACTGTCACAGAAGAAAAAGCTTTGTTAATTTTAGTCCATTTACCCTTCTGTTGCCATGTTAGATTTTCGTTAACAGGTTTTAAGGGTTTTAAAATCTTTGAACTCGTTGGAATTTGAGTGGACATTAACTTCTGTTGTTTGAATTTTTCAAGCTCAAGAGAGGTTTTGGCTTGTATGCACATATTCAAAAAGTCTGTACAGATAGGAATTCCAATGACTTTTTCCTTGGGAGGGATAGTTCTGTTAAGAACTTCAGAGGTTTGTTTAAAAACCTCTATGTCACTAGGTCCGATCTCTGACTTAGAGTTAGTCTCTAATTCATCAGAGGATGAATCGTCCTCATATACAGAGGTTGAGTCACTTGGTTCTCTTTCAACAGAGGCTGGACTTTCAGAACATGTGTTATACTCACTTTCTTCCTTTTCTGAGGAACTATCTTCTAAGTTAACAGAAGTATCTGTCAAGTTTTCTTCAGAGAGATCTTGTTCGCTGGAAGATGTACAGAGGTTTTCTTTAGAGACATCAAGTTTTTCTTCTGTAATTTTTGGCTTCAACTCAGGTGCCTCTGCTGATAATTTCTTTTCAGAATTCATCATGCAGACAAATTTAACTTGAGTTTGAGTCTCGGGTTTACCAAATTTGAAGATTCCTATCTGATCTTGAGTTTTCAGATACCTCTTTGGTTTGGATTCTCTTTTGACAGAGATTGAAGGTGACAAATCTGTGTTTTCAAACCACACATTTGTCATCTTCAGAGGTTTCCTCTTGTGAGGTTCCACAGAGACTTTTTGCCTTTTACTTACAGATAGAAGATTTGGAAATCCAGGTTTTCTTGTATCTCCTATATGGAATAGAGAGGATAGAGACTTGTTTCTTTTGGTTCCGGTATAGGGATCTATATCACAGAAGCCAATTCCCCGTCTCCCTATTTGTGTGTTGATTTTTTCGTACACCTTCTAAGCGTCTTGAATTTTTTTAATTTGAAGATCTCTTCTGAGTAAATCTTGACAGAGGACTTCTCTTTCCTTTTGAAAGTAATTTTTAAGAGATAGGATGTTCATTCTGTCGCACTCAACGTCCATTAGTTCTTTAGACTTTATTTTCAAGGAAGAATTAAGTTCAGAAATCTTTTCTTTTAAAGGATTTAACTTTTTGTTCCAGTCCATTTCAATTTCTTCTTTTTCTTTAAAGATTTTAGCTTTTTCTTGAGTGAGAAGTCTAGCTTCTCTTTCATAGAAGGTGAGCTTTTTCTGAATATCTTCACTTGTCTTTTTTATTTAAGTGTATTCAATGTTAAGTTTAATCAGGTCATCTTCTGCAGTATTAGAGTTAGAGGTATAAGTGGATACCTCACTGTCGGAGTCGGAGCTGACTTCTGCCATGCCACAGAATAGAGCATTCTTTGTTTCGCCTTCGTCAGAGGAATATGTCAGATTCCCGGATTTCTTTGTTCACCATTAGTGACTTCTGAGCATAGTATTCAGCCTTCTTTTTGTAGAAAGCTGCATCCCTTTGAGGACGATTTGACTTGCTCCTGCATTCGTTGGCAAATTGACCCGGCTTTCCACAGTTGTAGCATCCTTGGTTCTGTGTGGAGCTTCCAGCTCTGTCGTCTGACCTCTGTCTGTCACCACTTCTTTATGTTCGGCATTCATTTGCGTAGTGGCCTGGCTTACCACATTTGTAACACTCTTGAATCTGTGGAGTGTTGCCAGTTCTGTCTTTCGACCTCTGTCGGTCATTTCCTCTGTCGTTTGACCCTTCTCTTTCTCGATTATCTCTTTCATATCGTTCATTACCAGACTTCTTCTGGTATCCTCTGCTGAATTCTCTAGTCAAGAGAGCTAAAGATTTAGCTATCGAGGCCAGGGTCGTTTCTTCTTCTGCTGCTACTTCCTCTTCTTCTTCACTTTCAGCCATCATGATTTTCTTCTTCTTCTCATTTCTTTCTTCTTTCTTTGGTTTCTCTTTAACCTCTGTAGTCTTACCAACCAATGCAAGAGGTGCAATGATCTGGACTTTTGCTTGTGCTACCTGAGGTTCTTGTGCTGCTAATGTTCCATAGAGGTCTGATAGGGTCCAAGAATCTAAGTCCTGATTTGTTTGTAGAGACATAGATAACTGAAGCCATTCTTCATTTAGGGACTTCAGGAACATAACGTTGTTTTCTTCAGAGGTTCTGTGGATACCGAACTTCTTGCACTTGTTTATTAAAGAGTTGAACCTATCATACGTAGTTTGCAGAGATTCGGTTGGCAGAGCTTTAAAGGCATAGTTTTCATTTATGTATTGAGCTCTGTTGTTCTTCTGGATTTTGACTCCTCCTTCTAGTTGCTTTTCCAGTTCTTTCATGCATCCATGGACTGGAAAAGGTCATTTGGGATGGCCATGATAAGAATTCTCTTTGTTTTCTGAGCAACTTCGTATTTGGCCCAATCAGAATCAGACCACTTTTCCTGGGTTTTTGGTTTCGTGTGTTCTGGGATTTCAGGTGTGTCGTCTGTTCTAGGAACACGAGGTACAGTTATCATGGGAACGAAAGGAGGGTTACGAATATAATAAACCAATTCTTTGTCAATACCCTCAAAGAAGTGAATCATTCGAATCTTCCATTGAGGGTATTCTTCTCTAAGAAGAGTAGGAGGTTTGGTTAAGGAACCAGCAGAGAGGAAGTTGTTTGTATTTGTCATATTCGAGAGAGAAATTATCCAGAAAAAGAGGGTTTTAACAGCAGATTTTTAGAGTATGAAGTGGATGCTTCGTATGAAGTTTTTTAAGCTTAAAAGTTTTAAGCTGAGCACTAAAATGGTGTTTTTAACCAGAATAACAGATTCTATAAGTTTACCAGAGTTCGAATGAGTCAAAAATGGCAGAAAGACAGAAACTGCTTGATTAATATGAAGAATTGATTAAAAATCCTAGTTTCTACCAAAGATCATAGTTTTAGAGTGGATCCCTTGATATTAAAAATCAAGGTTTGCTCTGATACCAATTGTTGGTTCCTATTTTCTTAACAATGATCTTATCTTTCAGTTAGTTCAGATTTAGATAAGGTGCGGAAGCGTATTTAAGAACTGATAGATAATGTAAGGTAGAAGAACACACAATATCAAATAAACAGTATGTAAGAACAGATGAATATTTCCAAGATTACTGTATTTGATATATATAAAGAACACCAAGAACTTAACAAGAAATCTGCAGTTAATGATGTGTGTGGGAAGTGCAAAGCTTAATGATAGATGTGTAGTTTTGCGGTATTAAGCTTAACAGAAGAGCTCACATGAGCCTTCTATTTATACTACTTCTTAAGGGGACAATAAGGACTGAAGGTACAAAGATACTGTTGAGTTGTATGGGCTGGAAGGTACATAACACTATTCTGGAACTGTTGCAGATACAACGTTCATTAAATGCTCCGTATTCAGCTTTAGGCAGAAACCTATCAGAGTTTGACACGTGGAGTTGTCAGGTCATGCCTTTGTACGATTGATCTTTAGAACCTTCGAATGGTAGGTATTGTAAGAAACATGTCCGTCCTTGTTAAGATCTTTTCCGTATATCTTCTTTTGGCCATAGAAGCTCTGTCAAGTATGACAGAAGCTCTGTGGTCTTGTCCGCTTAGAAGTGTCTTCTGTTGCTTCTTTACTTCGGTCTTCTTGGTTAACCCAGCGGATCCTCTGTCGAAGACTTCTGTCTTCTTGGTTACTTGGCTACTCGGCAGAGCCTCTGTCGAATACTTCTATACTTAGCCTATTTTTCACTACTTTCTTAAACTGAAAGATTGGAGCTAACAGAGATTCCTTAGGTTCAGCTTGATATCGTGCACACAAACAGGTTGCATACATAATATCAGGTCGGCTTGTTGTAAGATATAGAAGAGAGCCGATCATCCCACGGTACGTCGTGACATTAACAGATTTTCCTTTAGGATCCTTGTTTAGTGTCAGCGGCGGTGCCATAGGGGTTTTCATAGCTGAACTCTAAGTTAAATGAAATTTCTTCAACATATCTTTAACATACTTTCCCTGATTAATGAAAGTTCCTTTTTCATTTTGTTTTATCTGGAGACCAAGGAAATATGTTACTCACCCATCATACTCATTTTATATTCATATTTCATTCTATCAGCGAATCGAGTACACAAGTAAGGGTTAGTGGAACTAAATATAATATCATCGACATGTATTTGAACAAGAATAATATGACCTTTTACTTTCCTGAAAAATAGAGTTTTGTCAATCTTACCACGCTCAAATTTTTCAATATGGAGATAAGTAGAGAGAGTGTCATACCATACACGAGGAGCTTGCTTTAAGCCATAAAATACCTTATCCAGTTTATAAACATAACCTGGATGCTTAGGATCTGAGAATCCTGGAGGTTGTTCCACGTAGACTTCTTCATTCAGCATTCCATTCAGGAACGTTGACTTGACATCCATTTGATAAACTTTGAAGTCTGTGTGTACAACATAAGCTAAGAATAAACGAACGACTTCGAGTCTTGCCACTGGAGCAAAAGTCTCGTCGTAATCTATATCTTCCTCTTGTCTGTATCCCTGAGCAACAAGTCGAGCCTTGTTGCGGGTTACAGTTCCATGTTCATCCAACTTATTTCGATAGACCCATTTAGTGCCTATCACTGACTTGTCGGATGGACGAGGAACAAGCTTCCAAACTTTGTTTCTTTCGAATTCAGTCAGCTCTTCTTGCATAGCGCTGACCCAGTTCGGATCTTGGAGGGCATCATCTGTTTTCTTTGGTTCAATCAGAGAAATAAAGTTAACAAATAAACAAATATTACCTGCACTTCGTCGAGTCTTAACACCAGCGTTTGGATCACCAAGAATTTGTTCAATAAGGTGATTTATAGTCCATCGCTGAGCCGGGGCGTAATTCGATGGCTCAAGCTGAACTTCTGGAGGAGTTGAAGATGAGGCTTCAGCAACTTCTGGTATATCAGCCAAGAGAGGAATAGGTGCATATGTCATTTCATTCACTGATTGCTGAGAAGTAGATGGTATGTCTGAGATAGAAGGTTCAGAGGCAGGCATAGTATTTAGAGGAACAATAGAGACCCATGATGTTTCAACTTCACTAGTCTGCATGCTTGGGATGATAGCAGGACCATCATCTTCAGCGGTATGAGTATGAGGAGTGGGAATGTCTTCTGAATCACCAAGATGAGAAAACATCCATTGATTCAGTTCTTCAGTATCAATAGAAGGTTTAGAATTCGCTGAACAGGATTCGTCAAAAGTGACGTGGATAGTTTCTTCAACAGTCTGTTTTCTTCGATAGAAGACTCTGAAGGCTTTGGAGACTGAAGAATATCCAAGAAAGATTCCATCATCAGCCTTAGGATCAAACTTTCCAAGGGCATCTCTGTTGTTCAGTATGAAACACTGACATCCAAAGATGTGAAGAAAGCTGATTGAAGGCTTTCTCCCATGAAAACGTTCATAGGTTGTCTTCTTGAATCTTTTGACGATCAGCGACCTGTTTTGAGTAAAACAAGCAGTGTTGACAGCTTCTGCCCCAAACTGAGTAGGCAGGTGAGAATCACTGAGCATTGAACGTGCGGCTTCAATGATATTTCGATTTCTTCTTTCAGCGACTCCGTTTTGTTGTGGTGTTCTCACTGAGGAAAAGTTGTGAGAAATACGCTTACTTTCAAAGAAGTAATCAAGAGAACTGTTTTTGAATTCAGTTCCATGATCACTCCTTATTGAGCGAACGGTCATGTTGTTCAGGACTTCCATTTTCCTGACAAAGGTGATGAGTTCTTCAGGGGTGTCAGTCTTAGAACGGAGAAACATTACCCAGGTATAGCGAGAGAATTCATCAACTATGACCAATGTATATTTCTTTCCAGCGATGGGTTGTTTGTTAACTGGGCCAAACAAATCCATATGGAGTAGTTGTAGAGGAGATGACTCTGAGGAAACTTGCTTAGACTTGAAGCTTGCCTTGTTCTGCTTCCCTTTCTCACACGCTGAACATAAGGACTCTTTGGCGTATGAGTATTGAGGTAGACCAGTGACTAACTCTTTTGAGGAAAGAGTATTAAGTGTCTTGAAGTTGAGATGGGAGAGCCTCTTATGCCATAGTCAGATGATATTAGATTAGGCTTTTGAGAAGAAACAGGAGTTCTCAGTGGTTGTAGAGTCCATGTTTATAACGTAAACATTTTCTAAACGATAACCGCTGAGAGCTATCTTCTCCTTTTTGTCAGCGACAAAGCATGATTCCTTAGTGAAAATCACTTTGTTATCCATGTCGCAAAGCTGACTGATGCTCAGAAGATTATGCTTCAGTCCTTCAACATATGCGACTCTTCTGAAGGTGGTTGTACCATTAGAGAGTACACCAAATCCTCGGGTATGGCCTTTTCCATTTCCACCGAAGGTCACAGAGGGACCCTTTTCTTCCTTATACTCAGTGAGCAGGTTCTTCTTACCAGTCATATGTCTAGAGCATCCGCTATCGAGATACCAGATACCCTTCTTAACCTTGGTAGCAGAGGCTGAAGTAGAGGGAATGTCAGACTTTTCTTCCTTATCTTCGATTTTGGCCATGAGACAGAGATTGGCCTCATCATCATCTTCAGAGTCAGATGATTCTTCTTCATCAGATGCAGCCCAATCATAGTCAGCCATCAGGCCTTTGCCTTTCTTCTTAAAGCCTTTCAGGTTTGCATACCTTCCTTTCAGCTTTTGGTACTTGTCATCTCTAGCCCTGGGGTTAGAGGATTTCTTGGAGAAATTTGAGGTTCTAGAAACTTTCTTTGACCTGCACCGCTAGCAAAATGTCCTATCTTTTCACAGTTATAGAAAGTAGCAGTAGCATTATCAACAGGAGTTGATGATCTTGGCTTGTCAGTAATAGCAAGGGGTTTGTTCTTTCTGAAATTTTTCTTTTTGGCGAATCTCTTGAATTTATTAGAAAGGAGAGCCATAGATTCATCAAGATCTGAAGAGTCAGGGTCTGATGAGCATTCAGAGTTAGTCTCCAACTCAGTGATAGTAACAGTTGATCGCTGAGTGGAAGGTGACTCTGAGATTAAAGCAATAGGGGTGCTTTTGGAATCTTTTACAAGATTCTTCTTAAGATGACTCGACTGCTCATGATTGAGCATAGTGCCATATAAGGAAGAAAGAGTCATAGATTTAAGATCCTTTGACAGCTTGAGACACATTGAATAATTGTCCCAGCTTTCAGGTAAACATTCTAAGAACTTTGTCAGAATTTCAAAGTTAGAATATTCCTTACCAACGGTTTTCAGATCAATTATTAAACAATTAAAGCGTTGGTGAACTTCAGAGAGAGTTTCATTCTTACCACAAATGAAGCTTTCGTACTGTCTTACCAGGTTGATTTTTCTTGAGTCCTGGACTTCAGACGTACCTTCATACTGAACACAGATTGTGTCCCACATGGCTTTGGAGGTTTTCAGGTTCATGACGGAATGGTAGACTTCGTCAGGAAGAGCCATGGAAAGAATGGATCTGGCTTTGGTGTCGATAGCCACTTTCTTCTTATCTTCATCAGTCCACATATGAATTTCCTTGGGAATCAATCTTTCAGGAATGGCAGCTCTATCAGCTGTGCCAGGAACTTCAAGATCAATTTTCACAGGAATATATGGGCCATTTTCGATGTAGTAAGGCATAGTAGGGTCTACACCTTCTAAGAAGAGTATCATCCTATTTTTCCATAGATTGAAGTTATCTCTAGAAAATATGGGGGGGGGGGGGGTTTGCAAGAGAACCATTATCAATGTAGTTTGTGTTTGTGTTAGTAGCCATTATGAGAAATAGCAACGAAGAGAAAAGAATAGTATAAGCAAGATCTTGTTTATGAGATTAAACAAATCTGCTCTGATACCACTTGTTGGTCCCGGAGGGTTATACAAGTTTGTAGAAAGAGGGTGGGGGGGTTGAATACTAACACACAGATTTTTACTTTCTAAATTGTTTATTGATATAATCAAACAATTTACAACTTGTTGCGGAACAAGATTATGGACTAAGCCTAATCTAAACAAGATTATGGACTAAGCCTAATCTAAACAAGTTTAAAAGGATCATTATCAAATCACTGAGGATTTGGATCAACAGTAAAAGAGACAGAGATTTTGGTGACACGGGAAAAACCTCAACGAGGAAAAAACCCACGGACGACTGTGGAAGTCGTCGCTGCACTATGATCACCAAACATGGGTGATATCCTTTGTTTCTAGTGTCGAAGGTACAATGATTACAGTACAAGAGACTTGAAATGTAAAAATAACAAGTGTATCAAATGTAAAACAAGTGCGTCGTATGTAAAACCAATGTGTCGAGTGTCTGAGTCGTGCGTCGAGAGCGATCTGTTGAGAGTGATTTCTTTGCTTCGAGTGTTCTTGAGTACGCAGTGTGATTCCTGAATTCGATGATCCCCCAATGATGACTTTGCCTTCGTATTTATAGTCTTCGAGTGCATTTAATGACTCCGTGAATTCCTCTAGTAAGGGTCGCAACGGTCTCCGTTGTTTACTGTTCATAACTGCTTTGTCGGATTTGTCTGTTGGTAATAAATGACGTTGACCTACATTTAAATGATGAAAATATAACAGAAATGTCGAGCGTTAGTTGGTCGAGGTCTTGTGTTTCCACACGACGGTCGAGGTCGTGAAGTACTTATCGACCTCAGCTTTAGTCAAAGGATAAAGTGTCTTATGATTTGACTTTGTTATGAGAGAAGGAAAATAAATGTTCTTATTGTCTTGGTCGTGGTCGAGGCTGGTGAAATTTTACCCAAACAGTAACCAAACGTCACGCCAGCCAGGCACCTGACGATCGACTTACCCCTCGTTCATCAAGACCCAAAGGAGAGCCGGAGTTAAAAGTCATGAAGATTTCATTCGACCAAGACGACCTCGGTGACTCGTATCAGAAGCATCATGACGGGTTGATCATTCAACTCACGATTGGTAATTGTTTAACCCGATGAGTCTTGGTCGACGGAGGCAGTTCAACAAACATCATCTTCCTTGATACCATCAAGGCCATGGGAATCGATCGATCGGAAATCACCCGACGTTCGACAACTTTGGTCGGTTTCAATGGAGACGCGACGAGTACCTTTGGGGAGATCACTTTGCCTGTCTATGCCGGAGGAATCAACAAGCAGACGAAGTTCAACGTCATCGACTGTGTGTCAGCCTATAACATCATCTTAGGTCGACCATGGATCCATGACATGAAAGTCGTTCCCTCGACGTATCATCAGACCATGAAGTTCCCTACGCCGTGGGGAATCCAGGAGATCAAAAGTGAGCCGAAAGTCGTCCGCGATTGCTATAAGACCACCTGAAGCCGCAGAAGCAGGCTATCTAGCAATTACAAGTCCAGGATGCTCCTGGGACAGCCGACGACTATCGCCTGGAGGAAGTCATCCTGGACCAGAGCAAGCCTGACCAAGTCGTCTTTGTAGGTTCGTCTCTCGACCCCTGCCTTAAAGAAAAGCTGATATCTTTTTTGTAGGAACATGCCGACAGCTTTGCCTGGTCGCACGAAGACATGGTCGGCATAGACTCCAGCGTCATTTCCCATAAGCTCAATGTCGACCCGTCATTTAAGCCAATCAAACAAAAGCGACGAAAATTTGCTCCTGAAAAGAATAAGGTGATAAATGACTAGGTCGACAACCTCTTCAAGACAGGGAAGATTCGAGAAGTAAAGTAGCCCGATTGTCTTGCCAATGTCGTGGTCGTGCAAAAGAAAAATGGCAAATGGAGGGTCTGTATCGATTTCACAGATCGCATGCTTTGGCAGAGTTCAGCCCTGAGCTGGAAAAAGAAGCAGAGCTCGAGGTGTCCACTGTGACGACTCACGACGACGTGCCCTGGACTCTATATGTAGACGGTTCATCAAACACTAGGGGTTCAGGACTAGGCGTCGTCTTAAAGTCGCCACAGGGGGGAAAGATGGTGTATTTCGTGCGATGCGACTTCAAAACCACCAACAACGAAGCCGAGTACGAAGCCCTGATCGTGGGAATGAATATGGCCCATGACTCGGGGGCAACCACGCTACATGTCAAAAGCGATTCCCTCCTGGTCGTGAACCAGATTAATGGAGAATTCACGGCTAAAGATTCAAAGATGACAGCGTACCTAAAGGTAGCAAAAGAAAAATAAAAAATGTTTAAGTCATTTTCTATTGAATAGATTCCAAGGGACCAGAACACTCAAGCCGACGCTTTAGCAAACCTTGGGTCTGCATTAGTCGAACCAACATTCGACAGTATTCCTATGATCCATCTGGCGACGTCGTCCATCGAAAGTGACGATGTCGTCCAGATCGAAGACCAAGAAGATGATTGGTCGTGCGACATCCAAAATTTCCTTATGCAGGACCAACTTCCCAAAGACAGGATGGAAGCTCGCAAGATCAGGTTCAAGGCATCCAGATACGTCATGATCAAAGATAGACTCTATCGACGATCATCAACAGGCCTAAATCTAAGATGCATCATCAGAAAAAGTCAAATTCAGAAGATCCTTCAAGAAATGCACGATGGGGAGTGTGGCAATCACTCAACAAAAGCCATCTCTTTTATCCAAACTAACATCATATGCAGGTTTGGGATTCCATCCGAAATTGCCTGCGATAATGGATCCCAGTTCATAAGCAACAGGACTCGACAGTTCTGCGAAGACCACAATATCAAGCTGACGACCTCGACACCTAGGTATCCCCAGGCAAATGGACTTGAAGATTCGAGCAATAAAACCATTATTGCTTCGATCAAGAAAACGCTAAAAGCTGCAAAGGGAAAGTGGGTCGAAGAACTCCCTTCGGTCCTGTGGGCGAATCGCACGAAACCTCGCACGTCCACATGACAAACCCCTTTTTCTTTGGTCTATGGTTGTGAAGCAGTTCTGCCAGTCGAGGTCCGACTCCCGACCTCGAGGCATACTTCCGTCGACCACAACCTGGTCGATTTAAGTTATAACCTCGACGCCCTTGAAGAGCTTAGAGAATCAGCATTGATAAGAATGGCGTCGCAGAAGCAAGCGGTCGAGCGACATTTCAACAAGAATGTCAAAGCTAAAGTCTTTCAAGAAGGCGACTATGTTCTACGACGAGTGTTCCAGAGCACTCAAGAGCTCAATGCAGGTAAGCTTTCCACCAAGTGGGAAGGTCCTTATCGTATCTTAGAAGTCGTGGGTAAAGGTGCCTATTGTCTCCAAACCATCGACAATCGAGATGTCCCAAGTAGCTGGAATGCAACACATTTGAGAAGGTATTTCTTCTAACTCTTTTCCCTTCTTTCATACGATTTTTTATTTCATCACAACAATTACTGACTTAAGCATCGGAGGGTCGTTGGTTAGCCAACGACCAACCTCTGATATTGTTTTATCGCAGGATCACACGATATAAGTCTATTAAACGACTTCAGTAAACTTTCGCAGGATCGCACGAATTAAGTTCGTCACACGATTTAATCATACGATCATAAGGCCTAACGATTTCGCGATCTAAGTTTTTGACTTAAAAAAAATTATAGTGCTTTGGATGAATGCTTTAATCGCACGTACTTGTGTTTGTTTTACTCGATCTAAAGATCTTACGACTTATGTTCTAATCGTTGCATTACAGTGGATGCCTGTTTGGGGAAAATTTCACCAGTCTCGACCACGACCAAGGTAAGGAAAACACCTATTCCTTTTTATTATAACGAAGGTAAAATCATAGTACTTTCTGTTGGTTCCTGTTTTGCTTAACAATGATGAGTCTTTTAGATAGTTCAGATAAGATATATTTGCGGAAGCGTATTTAAAGAACTGAAAGATTACTAAGGTAGAAGAACACACAATATCAAATGAGCAGTTTGTGAAAGACAGATAAATATCTCAAAGATTCACTGTATTTGATATTATTAAGAACACCAAGAACATAAAAAGAAATCTGTTGGTGTGTGTGTTGTGCGTAGCTTAAAATATGATTCTCGTTAATTGAAGAACTCAATCATGAGTCTTCTATTTATACTACTACAAAGGGGACATACTTTAGACAATAAGGACTGATCTATAGTAGACAGGATCGTATGAACAGTAGCAGGTACTGCATGCATTAAATGCGCTGATATCAACTTGGTGCTGAGCCCTATCAGAGTTTGACATGTGGAGGTTGCCAGGGCACTCCTCGTACAAGTGGATGAACGGATCCTGGAACAGTAGAAAGATATTTGTTGATTTCTTCTAAGTTATCAATATACCGCAGAGGCTCTATCAAGGCTGATAGAGGTTCTGCGGCTCGGTCCTCTGTGAGCAGTCTTCTGTCGATTCTTGCATTCGGTCTTTTTGGTGTCTCGGCAGAGCCTCTGTTGGAGGTTTCTATACTTAGCCTATTTTTCACTACTTTCATAAACAGAAAGATTTGAGCTAACAATCTCCCCCTAAGTAGTGAAAAATGAAAAATTGAAAAGTACATGGATTTTTAGGCTAAGTACATACTAAGAGGTGAAACAGTGTACCTCAAAAGTTTAACTTTTCTTTCATAAAAAATATGCCAGAGGCATTTACATTTGATTTCATTATGAAAGGAAAGATTTGCAGTGGATTGACTCAGACCTTGGCGTCTTTGAAGTCGTTGAAACTTCTGCGGTCGAGTCCTTCTTGTATAAGTTCGTGATAGAAGCTGATGCAGAGAGTTCGGAAGTCGATTGTCGCATCAATAACCTCTATCAGTCTGTCGGCTAGACTTTGATCCATAAGCTCTGTTCCTTTGTGTTCCACAAGACTTGCTCTAAACTCTGTCAAAGTACTTGTTGCGTACTTCTGACAATCCATCTCTACGAACAACCTTGATTTTCCAGCAGGATCTAGAAAGACTAACCCGACCCTTGGAGATGTGATGATTGAGTTTGGTGTAGCAGAGGGAGAGCAGTTGTCTTTTGGCGGTTGAACACATAAGTTCTTTACTCCAAGATCTCGAGCCAATTGGAAGTCGACCATGCTGTGTAGCAGAGGCTTCTCGCGCATAGCTTTTCTGATCACCCTGTATGCTCTGTGAACTTCATCAGTTATGAAGTTCTTTTTCGTCCATTCCAGAAGGTCAGGTAAGTCATACGGACTTAGATTCCTATGATCCGCATCTGCAAATTGGTTCTCGGATTTGTCCTTTCTTTTGACCTTGTATATATTGTATGAGACCTTAGGCCAGGTTCTGGTTTTAGAGAACTTACAGTAGATGACCTTGATGATTTTGGAGGATGAGAAGACTTCTTGTTTTGGCTTGGGTTTTGTTCTAGTGAAGAGGTTTTCCAGGTCGATACGGAAATTAGGGTCTTGAATGGTTGGTGCTGATTGATCTATGCTCATTCTGCTGTATAAGTACCTGTATACCACTTCTTCCATTTGTGGTGGTGGTGGTTGAGGTAAGGTTTTGCAGAGCATCCAATTTGTTCTTGACTTCTGCCACTCGATCTTCTATAGGAGGTGCCTTTGGATCCAGGATAGGAATGTTTGTCAAAGGAGTGAAACCATAAGCCCAATGTTCTTCTTCAGGCTTTGGTGTCATATACGCATCGAAAGAGCTCTTCATCAGTTTTTCTGTCGGAGGTTGATGCTTGGTCTTTTTCTTCTGCGGTTCCTCTGTCATAATTTCTTTGCCTTTGTCTTTCTCCATTGGTTTGTCTGCTTGTAGATATGGGGTTTCCTCTGTGGGTTTTGGCATTTGAGTTTCAGAGGGTTTGGTTGTAGGAGGTTCTGTGGGGGTTGCCTCTGTTGGATTTAACACTTGAGTTTCAGAGGGCTTGATTGTAGGAGGTTCTGTAGGGGTTGCCTCTGTTGGATTTGACACTTGAGTTTCAGAGGGCTTGATTAGTGATTTGGGTTTTGTTGGAGAGGCTTCAGGTGTTTTGCTAAGATATTTTCTCAGTTTTTGAGCAATGGTTTTGATTCTTGTGTTGGTGTTAGGTGTTGGGGAAGGTAGTTCTTCTTCAGAAGATGTCAGAATTTGGAAGTTTTCTTGGGTTTGGACATCTTCTCCGAATACACAGGGGAATTTCACAGAGGTGGTTGTTGCCTCTGTGGACTTTTGTTGTGTTCCTCCTTGGGTTTGAGTTGGAGGTGCTTGAGATATAGGTTTTGCGGATATCGGTGGAGCTTGTATACCTCTGCTTGCATCTTTTTCCTTTTGTTTCTCCTCTTGATTCTCCCCCTCAGGATGATAAGATGAATCGTCAGAGTCGTCATCAGAGTCATCCTGACCTTTATTTTTAGTACCCTCTGCTCTGCACGAAGCTTCAAGTTTCTTGGGTGGTACAGCACCTGCAGCGACCATCTTAGCGCATAAATCATCACAGAGGCCGAGGAGTATATGAACCTCTGCTTCTGTGTTGAAGCGCATTTTTCCTACGCTCTTCTGAAAATCCTTGACATAGTTGGCGTTGGCAGCAGTAAAAGCTCTGATGAACTCTGTCATTTGATCCAGAATCCCTTGCCCAAGTTCTGTGAGCTGAACTCTGGTCATGTAGTCTGAAGACTTCATGGCTTGAGTGTTTTTCATTGTTTGCTCTTGAACTTCGTCTAAGGCCTTCTTTAGGTCTTCAGGTGTAAGGCCATTAGTGGCAGAGGATTGCTCTTTCAGCTTTTGGAGAAAGTGTTTGACCGATTCTTTGAAATCAGACGTAGCGGCTTTCCCGAATTCTGAAGCTGCAAAGGTAGCAGTGGTGGTAGCAGTTGACTTCATATGGGTTACGGAATTTTGCACCTCTGTGGACAGGTTGTCCATATTGGTGTTCAGATTAAGGATTGCCCTGGATGTTGTTTCTGCAAAAGATTTGAAAGAGCTTTGTAACTCCTTCAATGCATTGTCCACAGAGGTGACAAGGGTTTGGAACTCATCCCTTGATACATGTGAACTAGTTGTAACCTCTGGGGGAACACATTCTTCCCCAGAGTGAGTCTCTGTTCCCGAGACACCTTCTTTCGCCCTTGTTTTTATGTTGGGGGCGGAAGGATTTCCTTCTAATCGTTGAGAAGAAACTTTTGGATTTTCAGTCTCTATAGAAGTTCTGTCAAGGACATTGTCTTGATCCACTCCAGAGGTGGGTACAAGATTATCCTTGAGTTGACTTGGAGATTTGTCTAGAATCCCATCGTCTGTGTGCATTCTAATCTCCTCTGAAGAGATGTTTGGGCCTAGGTGTGTGCGTGTAGCAGAGGAAACAAATTCCTCTGCGGGGATGTCTGATGTGATCTGGGGCAATTGATCACTTACTAAGGGAAAATCCTTTAGAGAGGATTCCCCTGGAATGGTTTCCCCGGTTTCTAATGGTACAGAGGATGAAAGAATTTCCTCTGTCCGGATGGTTTGGGTTGGGGTCGAGCTGTGCTACTCTTTTTCAATATTGCCCTCTGCCACTAGATTGGCGGCAATAGAAATGTGGGTTGCACTGGGAGTTGGTTTTGGTTGTGTGCCTCTATTATTCCAGGCATTTGTTCTTGCTTCTGCTTCTGTGAAGCATCCAACCACTTGTTCTCCGTCTATGGTCTCAACCTCTGTAGCTATCCTATGGCTTGTTGTTTCTACCCTGACTTCTGGTCTTTTCCCTAGATCATCATAGCAGGGATTTGTCCCAATTAGTCGCATGACATGTGGATGATAAAGACCTTTTCTTATTTGGTCTGCTTCTTCTTCATCAGAATCCACTTCTGAGACTTCTATCCTAGTCTCCCTAGTTTCAACCATCTCCTCTGTTGGACATCCTAACATGGTGTCAATGTGATGGTCTTCTGCAGCTACCTCTTCCTCTGGGCTTGCCCTTCGTACATCAAATCCTAGTTGAAAAAAAGGGTTTTGTAGTACCTCTGGTGTCTTACCCTGAACATTTTGTGGCGTTTGATCATCCTCTTCTAAGTCAGAAGAGATTCTGAAGTCTGCTTCTTCTGTAGAGCCATGGGAGAGGGGTTCTGCAGTCCATCCAGCAATGTTTAGAGTATGGGCGAATTCTGGGTTTTGGAGGAAGTCAGAGAAATCTCCGTGATGTGCATAGTTGAGCTCAACAGAGGCTCTATGACCTTAAATTTCTAATTTTGGAAATCTCATTAATCTTTTTGAATATTTGAAGTTTGAAATGTCTTTTGTAGTGTTTCTAGAACATATTTGGAAATTTGTGTCCTAGAAAACTATTTTCGAAAATGATTTTGTGTTAGTAGACTTCAAATACCTAAGAGAGTCAGCAAAAGTTCTGTGGTATGTTGAACTTTCTGACTGAAGACCTTCTTTATGACATTCAAGAAGATTGATCGAGTTCCCGTATGAAATTTGCAGTTTTGGAGGATCTGTCTTACAGAAGCTCTGTTGAGCTCAGCAGAGGCTCTGGAACCTTAAATTTCTCATAAAGGAAGGCTCATAAAGTGTTTTGATTATTTCTTGTTTGGAATGTCATAAGCAATATTTCTAGGACATTTTTGGAAGTTTGTGTCCTAGAAAATTGTTTTCAAGAAGGATTTGTACGAGATACTCATATTTTGAATTTCCGTTGTTCGGCGTAGTACCTGACTTCTGTGGATGTTGTTTGTTCATAATTCTTCTTTGGCTCCCCCTTGAATGATCAACTTCTGTAGATCAGTTAAAGGTCTCCTCCTGCTCCCCCGTGATCTATGCTTGGGTCAAAATAAGATAAGTAATGCATAGAACATAGATCAAGTTTATCAGAGGTTCTGTAAGGATTGTCAGAGGTTCTGAGCAAATCTACAGAAGCTCTGTTTGTATAGAACACTTGATGATTGAGAATTTACATTCAGAAATAAATCAGAAAACAAAAACAATAAAAACAATGTATGTACATATTTACAGAAGATTAGAATCATACTTACAGAGGTTTTAACTCATGTTAATCATTCCCAACTTACCCACCAAGAAAAGGAATCTGTTCTCATCTAGTGCCTTGGTGAATAAGTCTGCAAGCTGGTATTCTGTAGACACAAAATGCATTTCTATTGTGCCATATTCAACATGATGTTTCAGAAAATGGTAACGTATGTCGAAATGCTTTGTTTTAGAGTGCTGTACTGGATTGGCAGAGATGGCTATGGCGCTTTTTGAGTCACAGAAAATGGGTATCTTAAATATGTTGTGCCCATAATCTTTTAGCTGAGTTTTCATCCATAGAAGTTGGAAGCAACAGCTAGCAGCAGCAACATATTCAGCTTCTTTCGTAGATGTCGATACACAGTTCTGTTTCTTAGAAGTCCAGCTAACTAATTTTCCACCCAGGAATTGACAACTCCCAGAGGTACTCTTTCTGTCGAGCTTGCATCCTCCATAATCTGAGTCTGTGTAAGCTTTAAGACCAAATACAGAGTTTTTCGGATACCAGAGGCCAAGATTTTTGGTCCCTTTGAGGTATCTGAAGATCCTCTTTACAACAATATAATGGGATTCCTTCGGGTTAGCTTGATATCTTGCACAGAGGCATGTGGCATGCATTATGTCAGGTCTACTTGCGGTTAAGTATAACAGAGACCCAATCATACCTCTGTAGAGCTTGCACTCTACAGATTTATCATTTGGATCTGAGTATAACTTAATTCCAGTGGCCATTGGGGTCTTCATTACAGAGGCATCAGAGAGACTGAATTTTGTAAGTATGTCAGAGACATATTTAGTTTGATTTATGAAAATTCCCTCTGATGATTGTTTTACTTGGAGTCCGAGGAAGAAAGTTAATTCCCCCATCATACTCATTTCAAACTCACTCTACATGAGTTTTTCGAAATCTTTGCACTGTTGTGCATTTGTAGACCCAAAAATAATGTCGTCCACATATATTTGTACAAGCATAATTTCACCACCTTTCCTTTTATAAAACAAAGTTGTATCGGTCATACCTTTGTCGTAGTCATTATTGAGAAGGAAATTTGAAAGTCTTTCGTACCAAGCTCTTGGAGCTTGTTTCAGTCCATACAGAGCTTTGTCGAGGTAATACACATATCTTGGGTACTTGGAGCTTTCAAATCCTGGTGGCTGCTGGACGTATACTTCTTCTTGGATTTCACCATTTAGAAAAGCAGATTTTACATCCATTTGAAAGACTTTAAAACCTCTATGGGCTACGAAGGCTAAGAAAATTCTTATAGCTTTGAGTCGTGCGACAAGGGCAAAAGTTTCATCGTAATCTATGCCTTCTTCTTGGCGATATCCTTTGGCCACCAATCTTTCTTTGTTTCTGATAACCACCCCATCCTCATCCTTTTTGTTTCTGAATACCCATTTTGTCCCTATAGCTTGTTTTCCTCGTGGCAGAGGAACTAGGGTCCATACTTTGTTTCGTTCACATTGTAGAAGCTCTTCTTGCATAGAATCTACCCAGTTTGGGTCGTCAAGGGCTTTAGAGATTCTTTTTGGCTTGATCATACTAATAAAATTTGTAAAGAAACAAAAGTTAGCAGTGGCTGATCTTGTTTTTACCTTTTCAGAAGGATCGCCGATTATAAGGCTTGGAGGATGGCTTTTCGTCCATTGAGTTGTTCTTGGGAGATTGTCATCGAAGTCATCAAGTTGATCTACAGAGGTTGTGCTCTGTTGTTCTGGTGCATCTTCTATTGTAGATGGTGCTTCTATACTTGTGCTTGGTTTTTCTGCTTGTGGGATGATTGGAATGAGTGTTAGTATTTGTTCCTCTGAGGAAGTAGAGACTGAGTCCTCGTGTATTGGTTCCTCTGTAGTTACTGGAGTTGGTATTTCAGTAGCTTCTGTGGTTGTATCCTTTGTTGTATCACCTTCTGTTGGCTCCCCCTCGGCATTTGCATCTGTATGATTAATAGAAGAAGATGAAGTATTTAAGGGACCAGTTAGAGATATACCTGTCTCGATCTGGCTGACAGAAGATGATCCTCCAGAGGTTCTGACGGTTCCAGCAGAGGGATCAATGTTATCATGGAACATCTCTTGAAATAGAAGATTTAAGTCTTCTTCTCTTGTTTTTGAGATGCCAGAGGATTCCCTTTTTAGCCCGAGTTCTGAACTGATTTGTTCAGAAGTCATTTGGAAGGAGTCGTCAAAAGACACGTTGATACTTTCTACAATGGTTCATGATTTCAGAAGATAGACTTTGTAGGCCTTGGATGCAAAAAAGTATCCAATGAACTTGCCTTCATCAGCTTTCACTTCAAACTTTCCTCTTGCTTCTCTGTCGTTTAAGACAAAACATTTGCATCCAAATACATGGAAGAACTTGATGTTTGGTCTCCTTTTGTTGATCAAATGATATGGTGTCTTGATGTGCCTTTTTACAATGGTTGATCGATTTTGGGTATAGCAAGCGGTCGATACTTCTTCTGCCCAAAATGTCATTGGTAATCCATATGCAGTCAGCATAGTTCTTGCATCCTCCACAAGTGTGCGTTTCTTACGTTCAACCACGCCATTCTGTTGTGGGGTGCGTGCAGCAGAGAAGTTGTGTGATATTCCTTCTTCTGTTAGATAGGCTTCAATGACAGAGTTTTTGAATTCTGTGCCATTGTCGCTTCTCAGTTTCTGTATCCTGCACTCATACAGAACTTGGATTCTTTTCATTAAATTTATCAGAATGTTTGGAACATCTGATTTGTTTCTGACAAATTCAACCCACGTAAATCTTGAATACTCATCGATTAAAACAAATATATATTTCTTGCCACCTAGGCTCTGTGTAGCGATTGGACCACAGAGGTCAACATGAAGCATATACAGAATCCTAGGGCAAGACACATCAGTTTTTCCTTTATGGGAAGCTCTTTTGAGTTTTCCCATTTTGCAGGCAGAGCATAAATGATTTTTATTAAACTTAACATCTGGCAGACCTTTGACTAGATCAAGTTTTGCAAGTTTATCTAGAGTATTAAAGTTTAAGTGACAGAACCTGTTATGCCATAACCAGGCTTCTTCGCTTTTGGATGTAACAAGGCAGAGCTTTTCTTCCTTGTTCTTGGCACAGAAGTTCACGAGATACAGATCACCTCTTCGTTCGGCTCGCAGAAGTTCGACTCCTATGTCTTCACCTTGTACAGAGCAAATGGTTCTTTTGAACATCACATCGAAACCCGTATCGCAGAGTTGGCTTACACTTAGAAGATTGTGTTTAAGGCCATCCACATATGCAACTTTGCATACGGTTATATTTTCCTTCTTTATGACTCCGTAGCCTTTAATGTAGCCCTTTTTGTTGTCTCCAAAGGTCACAGATCCACCATCGTGTTTTTCTTTATATGTCGATAGAAGACCTCTGTCGCCAGTCATATGCCTCGAGCATCCGGAGTCTAGATACCAGATCTGTAACATCCCAGACCAACCGTACCAGATATTGTCCGCTTTGTCCGCACACCTGGACTCACGGTTTTAAAACGCGTCTGATAGGGGAGGTATCAAGTTCCTCTGATAAGGCAACCTTTGTTCCCCTCCCCAACCAATGTGGGATCTTACAATCCACCCCCCTTGGGAGCCCAGCGTCCTCGCTGGCACACCAGTCCGGTTCCCGGCTCTGATACCATTTGTAACACCCCGCTTACCACGACACAATATTGTCCGCTTTGCCCCACTGGCTCACGGCTTTGTTCTTGGCGACCTGGCAAGGACTTAGCAAGGACTTCCCAGGAGGTCACCCATCCTGGTACTACTCCCACCCAAGCACGCTTAACCACAGCGTTCCCAAGGAACCCGCATGCTTGTGGCCCCAAAACGCGCTGTGTCTGGTAAGGCCAAGGTTTACTAATATACCCAGCATCTCTCCTGTCCACGGCCGATGTGGGATATGCCTAAGGTGTTACACACCCCCCCTTAGGGACTCATCGTCCTCGATGAGGTTTGCCCCACCATCCCGAACGGCACAGGAGTGGCTCTGATACCATTTGTAACATCCCAGGCTAACCGTACCAGATATTGTCCGCTTTGTCAACACACCTGGACTCACGGTTTTAAAACGCGTCTTATAGGGGAGGTATCAAGTTCCTCTTATAAGGCAACCTTTGTTCCCCTCCCCAACCAATGTGGGATCTTACAATCTACCCCCCTTGGGAGCCCAACGTCCTCGCTGGCACACCAGTCCGGTTCCCGGCTCTGATACCATCTGTAACATCCCAGGCTAACCGTACCAGATATTGTCCGCTTTGTCAACACACCTGGACTCACGGTTTTAAAACGCGTCTTATAGGGGAGGTATCAAGTTCTTCTTATAAGGCAACCTTTGTTCCCCTCCCCAACCAATGTGGGATCTTACAATCGAGGTGTGCGGACAAAGCGGACAATATCTGCTACGGTTGGTCTGGGATGTTACAGATGGTATCAGAGCACGGCTTGAGTGAATCAAACGCATTTCGATGTGTTTGATCTCAAGTTTGCGGCTATAAAATTTTCTTTAAAGTTTTTGGGAAATAAAATGGAGGAAAAATCCGTTTGAGGAACGGTGATCGAGGGTGCAGTGTGTACAGTCGGCCGGAGCCAAGATGGAAAGGTACATTGCTTAGTGTTGTATTGCTTTCTAGGCATAGGGTATGCATGCTAGATTGCCTGTTGTTGACACTATGCTGTATGATGACTGCTTGCTAGTAGGAATCAATGCTAGTTATAGTAGGTTGTTAAGTGAAGGCCCTATAGGTTGTATGCAGTAAGAATCATATAGCCTTAGAATATTTGATTTAGTTCTATTGCGCAGCTCTTGTTTGAGTCCACCGTTCTAGGATAGGATCTTGTATTCGAATGTCTATTTGATTCACGCTGCATGCGACTGGGTATTCGCGAGGCAACTCGTTATGGCTAACAGGGATTCCGTTGTAGCAAGGGTAGTGGGATGAGATGAAATTCCTAGTGAGCTGGGAATAGTGTTTACATATGAGTAGGTATGCTAGATTGCTTGGTGCTTAATACACTGTATTGTATGGTTGTTAGTTGCTATTAGGAACTTATGCTAACTTTGATAGGTTGTTAAGCGGATGCACTATAGGTTGTATGCGGTAGGAACCGAATAGCCTTAGAATGTTGTATTTAGTTCTATTGCACAGCTCTTGTTTGAGTCCAACCGTTGTAGGATAGAATCTTATATTCGAATGTCTATCTGGTTTCCACTGTATACGACTGTGCGTGCACGAGGCGACTCGTCAAGGTTAGTGGGGGTTCCGCCCTAGCAAGGGTAGTGGGGTATTATGATTATTCCTAGGGAGCTAGGAAGAGTGTGTACATATGCCGGTGCGGGCATATGTGTGTAGTTATCGGCGAGAAGCTACTTGGACCCATCGGATGGAACTCGGAACGAGTGATGATAGGTGTGGAAGGTAGTAGTAGAGCTCCTACTATCGGAAACACAGGATCAATGCTCGAGTCGGAGAAAGTCACGAGGAATCCAAGGAGTTGAGCGTGAGCGTTGTTAGTGCGAGTTATTATGTGCTAATAACTCGTTGTAATATTTACCCAGAATCGCCATCACAAGGAGGAACGACTATAGTAAACCTACTAGTACAGGTGTGTACTTGTTTTGCTTTGATGGGATGATCGTTGGGGTAGTGTCGAAGGTTATAAATTAGTAGTCGTGGGAATAAAAGGACGATTCTTGTATTAGTCACTTGGAGTGACGATGAGGATGATGTTTGTTTCGGGCCAAGATGGATGATTGTGCTAGAACCATAGGCTTATAGAGCCGACTTTGATTTGAGGAAAAATTGTAGGGATTATTTGACGTAATTTCCCATCTTGCCTAAGAGGTTTAAATGTCCGGATGACGTTAGTGGATCGGAGAGATTTGGAGGAGTAGGAGTCGAGGCGTAGAATGCCGACTGAGTCATGCACAAAGTTTGATTTTGAAATAGTTTGCATTAACAAATTCTTGTGTTTCAAATCATTTTATGGATGGTGTTTTGGAATTTTGGGAAATGTTCAACACACACACAAGATTTTGAATTATGATTTTGAAAGTGCATGAAATCGTTTTATCACGGGAGTTGCAAACTTTGTTAGAATTTGTCTCATTTCGTTATTTTTCCAACGGTTCTTTCGGGTAAGATGATATCCGTGTTTTGTGGTGTTTAAAATGTCGGGCAAGTGGCTACGGCTTGTGACTTTAACATTGGAACTCCTCCACATATGTTAGAGTTGAGGCGAAAAGTTACATTCCACGATGTCTGTATAAAGCTTTTCGAATGATTTCGTTAAAATAAGTTTTGTTTTACGGCGTGTTGAGTCGTGTGAGTTTAACTTCACGAGGTGCATATCTTATTTGTTTAGGTGACTATTTGGGGAAATCTTGGAAATCAATTTAAAGAACCCCACCTTTTGCGATTTTATGAGGTTTTAGTCGATATTTTCAAATGATGGAAACGGATTGGTTTTTATCTTTAAGTTTGAAACTTACACGAGACAGTTATGTTTTAACAAAAATGTATTTGTAAACCGTTTCATCGTTTTGTATGACTAGCCGACGCGCGTAAGATTTGTTGGTGAACCATGTGCCACGACATTTTATGTTGGAAAAAGAGGAATTTTGGGGTCAAATGTCGTGGAACTGATTTTGAAATTATGTGCACACTTTTGTCGCACCCGGTGTAAGGCCGAGCGGTTACTTTAAATGCATGTCAAGAGTCAATTCATACTAGAACCGTGAAGGTTCATTTTCAAAGAAATTATTTATTTCGCTTACGTTTTGTGAGTTAACTAAGCTGCAATGAAATGATTTTCAACATGATTTTCATATGTGGGACGAGCGTGTCAATTTTTGCGTAACTACCGACCTGGTAATAGTAGTTTTATTGTTTACGGTCTTTTTGAAATGAAAAATCTTGACGTTGAAAATATTTTGTAAATGATTTTGTAAACCATTTGGGAAGTGCGCTTATAAGTGTTATGTGTCATTTGAGAATTTTAAGGGGTGAGTCCTCTTGGAAAACTATTTTGTTTAACCCGTGTCGAGTTTGGGACTAATGTTGATTCTAGAGTATTTCTTGCTTAAACTTTATTAAAACGCGTTTTAAAACCGTGAGTCCGGGTGTGTGGACAAAGCGAACAATATCTGGTACGGTTGGCCTGAGATGTTACAGATGGTATCAGAGTCGGGAACCGGACTGGTGTGCCAGAGAGGACGCTGGGCTCCCAAGGGGGGTGGATTGTAAGATCCCACATTGGTTGGGGAGGGGAACAAAGGTTGCCTTATAAGAGGAACTTGATACCTCCCCTATAAGACGCGTTTTAAAACCGTGAGTCCAGGTGTGTTGACAAAGCGGACAATATCTGGTACGGTTAGCCTGGGATGTTACAAGATCGGCACATACTGCTTCTGCAAGACAATCAAAGAGTTTTAGGTACCCATATCCAAATGGGTCCAGTTTTGTTAGGGGTCTTCAAGTTTGCCTTAGCATTCTTGGTCTTTGTTTTAACTTCTGTTGAAGAACCATTTTGTTTCTTCTTACCCTTGAGTTTAGTATTTTCTTTGGGTACAGAGAGGAAACATTTTGGACTTGAGAAGTGTTGGCTTAATTGAAACATGAGATCAAAGCAATGACAGTATTGAATGTGCGAAGAGATTTGCTTGAACTTTTCATTAAAGACATTAAATGAGGGTACAGAGGCATTACAATTTATCCTAACATTCGACTTTCTATTACAAGAAGGTGTATGTAGGCTAGATTGTTGTTTGCAAAATCCTTTGATGAGAGCGGCCTTCTGTGTACCCCTTCTGTGGTGAACTTCTGCAGGTTTCACTGTCACAGAAGAAAAAGATTTATTATTTTTGGTCCATTTACCCTTCTGTTGCCATGTTAATTTTTCTTTAACAGGTTTTAAGGGCTTCCAAATATTTCAAATTGTTGGAGTTTTAGTGGACATTTCCTTCTGTTGTTTAAAATTCTCAAGCTCAATAGAGGTTTTGGCTTGTATACACATGTTCAGAAAGTCTAGACAGATAAGAACTTTTGTGATTTTCTCCTTGGGAGAAATAGTTCTGTTAAGAACTTCAGAGGATGGTTTAAAATCCTCTGTGTCACGAGGTACTATCTCTGACTTGTAGTCAGTCTGAGATTCGTCAGAGGATGAGTCTTCCTCATAAACAGAGGTTGAGTCACTTGGTTCTTTTTCGACAGAGGCTGGACTTTCAGAGCATGTGCCATACTCACTTTCTTCTTTTTCCGTGGCACTATCTTCTAAGTCAACAGAAGTATCTGTTAAGTCTTCTACAGAGAGATTTTGATCATTGGAAGGTGTACAGAGGTTTTCTTCAGAGATATCAAGTTTTTCTTTTGTAAGGTTTGGTTTGAACTCAGGTGCCTCTGCTGATAAGTTCTTTTCAGAATTCATCATGCAGACAAATGCAACTTGAGTTTGAGTCTCGGGGTCACCAAACTTGAAGATTCCTATCTGATCTTGAGTTTTCAGATACTTCTTAGGTTTGGATTCTCTTTTGACAGAGTTTGAAGGTGACAAATCTGTGTTTTCAAACCACACATTTGTCATCTTCAGAGGTTTCCTCTTGTGAGGTTCCCCAGAGACCTTTTGCCTTTTACTTACAGAGGGTAGATTTGGAAATCCAGGTTTTCTTGTATCTCCTATATGAAATAGAGAGGACATAGATTTGCCTCTTTTGTTTCCTGTATATGGATCTATATCACAGAAGCCAATTCCCCGTCTCCCTATTTGTGTATTGATTTTCTCGTACACCTTCTGTGCATCTTGAAATTTTTTAATTAAGAGATCTCTTCTTAGTAAATCTTGACAGAGGACTTCTCTTTCCTTTTGAAAATAATGTTTAAGAGCTAGGATGTTCATTCTGTCACACACAACGTCCATAAGTTCTTTCGATTTTGTTTTTAAAGAAGAATTAAGTTCAGAAATCTTTTCTTTTAAAGGATTTAATTTTTTGTTCCAGTTTGTTTCAATTTCTTCCTTTTCTAGAAAATTTTTGGCTTTTTCTTGAGTGAGAAGTCTAGCTTCTCTCTCTTAGAAGGTGAGCTTTTTCTGAACACTTTCGCATGTCTGTTTAAGTTCAGTGTATTCAATGTTAAGTTTAACCAAATAAGCTCTTGCTGTATTAGAGTTAGAGTTAGAAGTGGATACCTCACTATCATAGCCAGAGCTGACTTCTGCCATGCCACAGAACCGGGCGTTCTTTGTTTCTCCTCCTTCAGAGGATGTATCTGATAGCCAGTTTTCTTGATTCACCATTAAGGATTTCTGAGCATAGTATTCAGCTTTCTTTTTGTAGAAAGCAGCATCCCTCTGAGGGCGATGTGACCTGGCTTTCCACAATTGTAACAACCTTGGTTCTGTGGAGCGTTTTCAGCTTTGTCATCTGACCTCTGTCGATCACCACTTCTGTTGGTTCTGCATTCATTTGCGTAGTGGCCTGGCTTACCACATTTATAACACTCTTGATTTTGTGGAGCGTTGCCAGCCTTGTCGTCCGACCTCTGTCGGTCATTACCTATGTCATTTGACCCCTGTTGGTCACCACTTCTGTCGTTTCTGTCGTTCGATCCTTCTCTTTCGTAGCGTTCATTACCAGACTTCTTCTGGTATCCTCTGCTAAATTCCCTAGTCAAGAGTGCTAATGATTTAGCTATCGAGGCCAGGGTTGTTTCTTTTTCTTCTTCTTCCTTCTCTTCTTCACTATCAACTATCATGAATTTCTTCTTCTTCTCCTTCTTTTCATCTGCGGCTTTCTCTTTCTTTGGTTTTTCTTTAGCCTCTGTAGTCTTACCAACTAGTGCAAGAGGTGCAATGATCTAGGCTTTTGTTTGTGCTACTTGAGGTTCTTGGGCTGCCAATGTTCCATAGAGGTTTGATAGAGTCCAGGAATCTAAGTCTTGATTTGTTTGAAGAGACATAGATAACTAAAGCCATTCTCCATTTAGACTTTTAAGGAACATGACATTGTTTTCTTCAGAAGTTCTGTGGATTCCGAGCTTCTTACATTTGTTGATTACCGAGTTGAACCGATCATATGTAGGCTGCAGAGTTTCGGTCGGCAGAGCTTTAAATGCATAGTATTCGTTTATGTATTGAGCTCTGCGGTTCTTCTGAGTTTTGGCCCCCTTCTTGTTGTTTTTCCAGTTCCTTCCATAGATCATATGCAGATTCACATGCATCTAGGGATTGGAAAAGGTCGTTGGGAATAGCCTTGATCAGAAGTCTTTTTGTATTCTGAGCCACTTCATATTTTTGCCCAATCAGAATCGGACCACTTACCCTGAGCTTTTGGTTTTTCGTTTTCAGGGATTTCTGGTGTGTCGTCTGTGGAAGGAATACGTGGTACTGTTATCATTGGAACGAAAGGAGGATTTCAGAGATAGTATACGAGTTCTTTATTAGTACCCTTAAAGAAGTGAATCATTCGTATCTTGCATTGAGGATATTCGTCTCTAAGAAGAGTAGGAGGCTTGGTTAAAGAACCATCAGTGAAGAAGTTATTCGTATTTGCCATTTTGAGAGAGAGAAAATATTCAGAAAGATAGGGTATGAACAGTAGATTTTTCAGAATTTGAAGTGGATGCTTCGTATGATGTTTCTAAGTTTAAAAGATTTAAGCTGATCACTAATATGGTATTTTAACCAGAGTAACATATTCTATAAGTTTACCAAAGTTCGAATGAATCGAAAATGGCAGAAAAACAGAAACTGTTTGAATATTATGAAGAATAGGTTAAAAGTCCAAGTTTCTACCAAGGATCATTGTTTAGAGTGGATCCATTGATATTAAAAATCAAGGTTCGCTCTGATACCAATTGTTGGTTCATGTTTTGCTTAACAATGACGAGTCTTTCAGATAGTTCAGATAAGATATATTTGCGGAAGCATATTTAAAGAACTGAAAGATTACTAAGGTAGAAGAACACACAATATCAAATGAGCAGTTTGTGAAAGACAGATAAATATCTCAAAGATTCACTGTATTTGATATTATTAAGAACACCAAGAACATAACAAGAAATCTGCTGGTGTGTGTGTTGTGCGTAGCTTAAAATCTGATTCTCGTTAATTGAAGAACTCAATCATGAGTCTTCTATTTATACTACTACAGAGGGGACATACTTTAGACAATAAGGACTGATCTATAGTAGACAGGATCGTATGAACAGTAGCAGGTACTGCATGCATTAAATACGCTGATATCAACTTGGTACTGAGCCCTATCAGAGTTTGACACGTGGAGGTTGTCAAGGCACTCCTCGTACAAGTGGATGAACGGATCCTGGAACAGTAGAAAGATATTTGTTGATTTCTTCTAAGTCTTCAGTATACCGCAGAGGCTCTGTCAAGGATGACAGAGGTTCTGCGGCTCGGTCCTCTATGAGCAGTCTTTTGTCGATTCTTGCCTTCGGTCTTTTTGGTGTCTCGGCAGAGCCTCTGTTGGAGGTTTCTATACTTAGCCTATTTTTCACTACTTTCATAAACAGAAAGATTTGAGCTAACACTTTCTCTCACGATTGAAGATAAAACCGAAAGTCTTTTACCTCACGCCACTCGACCTCGACGTCGCCTAGTTCACACGATTGTCGCATAAAACCATGCGACCTCGACCGACTAACGTGCTATACAACTGTTATGTTTGTTCAATGTTTAATGCAGGAGTCAACACCATTAATGGACAACGGCTATAACCGACGAAGTCAGTTAAGAACATCTAATCCCGCATTAAAGACATCGACCGTTACGGCAGTTACCAAAGTCCTTAATGATCCAATTAAAGTGCCCGAAGACTAGAAATATCAAGGAGAATCATCATTTCAAGGGACGGAACACAGATACAACATAGAACATCACACACAAGCACTCGAACTCTGACGAACATTTGAAGCACGAAAATCACTCACAGAAGAATCGCTCTCGACGCACGACATCAGCACACGACACTTCACTTTTACACACGACGCACACTGTTTTACATTAGAAAAAGACTTGTTACTTTACATTTTCGAAGTCTTTCCTTCATTTGTATTGTAATCTCTGTACGATCGACACCAGAAACACAAGGAAATCGCCCTTGTTTGGCGACCCTAGTGCAGCGACGACTTCCACAGTCGTCCGCGGGTTTTTTTTCCTCGTTGAGGTTTTTCCCGCGTCACCAAAATCTCCGTCTCATTTATATTTTCGTCTTTGTCGCACACTTTTGTCGAATGATTCCTTTCTTTAGTTGTTAAAGTCCACATCGACCTTAAGTTGTACTTTGGTGCGATTTTTGGCATTAACAGTTTGGCGCCATCCGTGGGACCTCATCTAGAGAAAATATTCGACGAACGTGCGTCTTACTAACGGTTTCTTGGAGTTTCCTTTGTTCTCCGTTTTAGGAAAATGGCAGCCCCTGGAAATCAGCAGCATATCATTGCCCAGATGTACCAGGAGCTTGAAGTCGCTCGAAATCAAATTGACGCCATGGCAGAGCAAAGTCGCAGAGCAGCTGAGGAAATCGCACGGTTAAGGAATTCCTCTAGACCTCAGAATGGTCCTAGACCATTCGCTCAGAATCCAGGCCAAGGACCGTTCGGTCAGAATGGTCCTCGACCATTCGCGCATAATCCAGTTCCAGGATCAGGTCCGTTCGCTCAGAATCAGCATCCAGGTCCGTTCATGCAGAACCAGCACCCGGGACCGTTCAACCCGAATCCCCAGTTCGGGACGGTTCCTCCTCAGCATATAAGGCCGCCACCCATGCAGAATGGGTCACAGTCGTTTCAGAATGGGTCGCAGCCGTATTTTGTTCATTTCAACTGAGACGCCAATGGCTCGTCGCATGGCAATGGCACCAGTTCAGGAGTCAATCCGCAAACAGAGGCAAATCTCGATCCCAATGACCCCGTCGCCCAGCGACTGAAAATGCTAGAAGATCAGAACGAGCGCGTCCTATCTTTGCTCGCCAAGCTACCTGGGGCAGCCATACCCGTCGACGTTGAGCCCGGATCAGGATTTCAGGCGTCGCCCTTCATCGATGAGACCGCGACCGTCGAGGTCCCGAAAAAGTACAACGTCCCCGCCTTCACGCCCAAGTATTCGGGAGTGACTGATCCGACAGAGCACGTCGCGCAATACAAGCAGCTCATGTGGACGATCTCGATCCCAACAATGTATTAGGAGGTCTGTATGTGCAAGAGCTTCGATGCAACTCTCACTGGTCCTGCTCTCCAATGGTTGATCAATCTCAAACCCAAGTCCATCAGGTAGTTCGCTGAATTGGTCAACCAATTCTCTCAGCAATTCGCCAGCAGTCGCAAGATGGAGAAGCAGACCAGTGACCTATATTATGTCGTGCAGAAGACCAATGAGTCTATCCGAAGTTATTTCAATAGATTCAATGCGGAGATGATCAGTATTCGCAATTGCGACGTCAAGACTGCAATCGAAGCTTATAAGCGTGGTCTGGACGACAGCTCAGGTTTGTACACTGATCTAACCAAATATCCTCAGGAGAATTTCGAAGACGTCCGCACTCGAACCCTAGCGTATATGAGGGTAGAAAACGACACTGCCTTTCGTCGCAAGCATACCGACGACAAGAGGTCGTTAGGTGTGAAGAAGCCAGAGTTCAAAACAAAAGCAATTTCCAAAATAAAGCCCGCGCGCCAGATCTCGAATGTCCGATTCAAGATGAAAGCAGAGGCTAAGACCGCGACCAAATTTCCTAAGTACCCCAAGATATCCTCTTACGGGTTCAAAGGGTCCACTAAGGATTTGGTCGAAGCTCTGAAGACCGCCCAGGCGACCATCCGGTGGCCCAAGAAGTCCGATCAGGACGACGCTAAGAAAGATAAATCTGAGTGGTGCGACTTTAATGTCCACCATGGTCATGCGACAGATGATTGCATAGCTCTCAAAAAGGAGCTAGCATATCACGTCCCGAAGGGCAATCTCAAAGATATCATCAATGACGTCGTTACTTCAACTAGAAACCATCGACCGTCAACCCCCGAGCATGCAAAGGTTGTTAATTGCATCACTGGCGGTTCAGACGTCTGTGGTCTGACATATTTCGCAGCCAAGCGTCATGCCAGTCAAGCACCTGACGATCGACCTATTCCGCGTTCATCAAGGCCCAAAGGAGATTTGGAGTTGGAAGCTATGAAGATCATATTCGACCAAGACGACCTCGGTGATTCGTATCAGAAGCACCATAACGGGTTGATTATTCAACTCACGGTTGGTAATTGTTTAACCCGACGAGTCTTGATCGATGGGGGCAGCTCAACGAACGTCATTTTCCTTGACACCATCAAGGCCATGGGAATCGATCATTCGGAAATCACCCGACGTTCGACAACCTTGGTTGGTTTCAATGGAGAAGCGACGAGCACATTTAGAGACATTATCTTGCCCGTCTATGCCGGAGGAATCAACAAGTAGACCAAGTTCAGTGTCATCGACTGTGCGTCAGCCTATAACATCATTCTAGGTCGACAATAGATCCATGAAGTTCCCTACGACGTATCATCGACTGTGCGTCAGCCGTTCCCTCGACGTATCATCAGACCCTGAAGTTCCCTACGCCGTGGGGAATCCAGGAAATCAAAAGTGAGCCAAAAGTCACCCGTGACTGCTATAAGACCACTCTGAAGCCGCGAAAGTAAGCCGTCTAGTGGTCACGACCTGACCATAAGGTCTCGACAGGTTCGTCCTTCTATTCCTAACCTTAAATATAAACTCATGCCTTTCTTACAGGAATAAAACGGTTATCTTGCCCTGTTTGCACGAAAGCACAATCGACATAAGCACGGTCGTCATTTCTTAAAAACTCGTTGTCGATCTGTCATTCATAATCTATTTTTCTATGAAAGAAATAAGATAATAAATGACGGGGGGAAAATGGGCATAAAAGAGAAAATAATATAAAAAGGTACTTATTCTAAGACCTTTTTCCTTTTTGCTTTCATACGATTCCTCGTCACGAAATGGTTACTGACTTAAGCGTCGGAGGGTCGTTGGTTAGCCACCGACCAACCTCTAACATTGTTTTTTCACAGAATCGCACGACAATAATCATACGACTCTAGTTTCGCAAGGTCGCACGACAAAAACGATCAGGTCTATGACTTGATCATCCTTCTACAGGAACATACGATTCAAGTTCATCGCACGACTTAGTCGTACGATCGCAAGGTCTACCGATCTTATGATCTGATCTTATGATCTAAGTTTCTTGACTTAGAAAAATATCATACTCTGAATGTATGCTTTGGTCGCGTGTGCTTATGTTTATATGCATGATTTAAAAGTCTTAAGGCTTACGTTCCAGTTATTGTGTTGCAATAATGCTTAAGTGGCGCAATTTCTTGGTTATTCTTTACTTAGTGAATCTTACAATTAACATTGTATTTATAAAATCGCAAGTGCAAGCAGAAGTCTAAGTTTCATTCATCGAAAAACTGTCGATTACATTCTTGACCACCAACGGTCGATCAATAAAAACAAAAATAATAAAATTTCTAAACTTGAGGATGAGCATCAGTCGCATCCTTACCTGAGGTCCCGCCCTGAAGACCTTCGTCTACCACCTCCTCCTCGATGTCCTTCTCATCATCCGAATCAAGGTCTCTCACCGACCCGACGCCCTTCAAGTAAATATCAAGCTCTTCCGACGCCGAAGCAAGAGGGTCCTTCCCCAACAGATGTCGCCTCATAATCGCTGCCCTAGCAGTCAGGCGAGCTATGGCAAAAACGGACTTACCCTCGTCCTTAGCAGCTTGCACCTCTTTCTCCAGACCCTCTACCCTGGACTTGGAATACTCAGCTTCCTTTATAGCTGCAGCCAGAGATTCTTTAATCTTTTCTATCTCCTCCCTCTGGTCGGCAATCATGGACAAGGACTGCGTCAGACGATGATTGACATCATCCTTTGCACGACCGATGACCTCTAAGCGTTTCTGGGTGTCATCGAGACGTTTTAACAGAACCTCTTCACGTTCTGCGGCGACCTTCGCCCTATCCAACACCGCGTTAACCCTCCCGCGCGCAGCAGACATTAGATCCTTTATCTTCATTGTCTCACCCTGCAAATCTAGGGAAGCCTGGAACGCCTGCAAAATCATAAAACAAATATTGTAAATAAACATACGACAACGAACAATGAACAAACGACACCGACACCGACAACGACAATGACAGCAACAAACGAACCAAGTCTTGAAAGAAAGACTTACCATGAAAGCCAGACCGGCGACATGAGCTCCCGTCTCCTTGATAGGAAACCCCACGAAACGCTCCCTGAAAGAAGGAAGCAGATATTTCCCCAGGTGAGGAAATAGGTTCGTCCCGTCCAGGACACTGCTGGCCATAAACTCCGACGACAACGGCTGATCCTTGCCCTTGCCGGCCGACAAACGATCCGACGTGGCTGACGGGGACTTCGCTGTTTCCGCCGAAGGCGCAGAACTAATTGGTGTCGCAGCAATCGCATCGGAAGACGACTTCTTGGGCGATGCGACCTTCGCCTTCTCAGGCGTAACGACTCTAGACGAGTCATAAACCCCCGAAGACGGTTCCCTCGGGATCGTCGTCCTTGTCTTCTTCGGAACATCTGGACCGGTGGATATAAGCTTCTGCCTCTGCTCCCTGCCCTTACGAGCAAGTTCGAGCTAAGCTGCTCTTTTAGCTGAGACACTCGGCATCCGTGGTTGAGACTCCACTGGAAACAACAGAAGAGTAAAAGTTATGAAAATCACAAGGGAAGAAGATTCGAATTAACACAGAAAGAACTAAGAAGGTACGCTTACCAGTCATCTCTCTTTCTTCTTTCGACTCCTCTTCTTCCCCCTCTTCTTCCTCACGTTTCTCCCCTTTATTTTCTCCTAAGTATACTAAATCCTCGTCGTCGTCCACCAATTGTCGTACGAAAAATGACCGTTCCCCAGTGCTGAACTCTAAGAACGCGTCGATCTTTGATTGAGACTTAGCGTAAGGCTTCAGGTCTTCAAACTTAATGGTTGTTAACATACAAAAAGCAAGTTAAAAATCAGGTAAAAATCACAAATGACGTACGACAAGGAATCTGCAAAGCTCACCCGACGTATTCCGTCCGTTCCTAATCCAATCACTCTCGGAGTCAAGGGTCGACTTACGCACAAAAACATACCGAGTCTTCCATTTGCGATCGTTCACAGCAGTCTGTAGGACCAAAGCACGATCGCCCCTATACCTAGAATATAAGCTACAGCGATGACACCCATCCTTCTTGGCTTGATAAGCCAAGAGGAGATCTCGTACATTCATGGGAGTATCCCATTTCTTAGTAACACGCTCGATCACTTGTACGACTCGCCAGATTTGGGGCATTAGCTAACCTGGTGCTAAATTGAATTCTAGCATAAAAGCCTTAGAGAGTGGCGAGTAAGGCCATTCGAAACCTATCTTAAAGGGGTATTCGTATATCACAATATACCCCTCGGGACATTCGTTCGATCGAATATGACCTGGGCTGATCAATTCAACCCATGCAGGGATTTTTGCTATCTTCCTAAACTAATCAAGACCCGATTGTTCTTGAATAGTGCTTTCAGGATCTATTGACAATTCTAACAGACTTAAAGAAATCAACAGAAATCGTACCTTATATAAGCGCTCTAGACCTTGAACAATCTTAACCAAGTCGAAGATTCTCACGGGTTCAGGAAAAGATCGAACGAAGAGTGGTAAAGAAATCAAGGCAAAATCTCTCTGAATAAACTATTGGAAAGCGTAACAAGGAAACAATCCGTCAAGGTCTCTATTTATGCAAGAAATCTGGTCAGGTTCAGTCCCTTCTGATGATCGCCACGTACCCTCGTCCTTTCGTATGACTGCGCGGATCATCGACACCTGTCAAAGACAGCTGGTAAGCACCACCGTGCATCAGTATGACATCACGATCCCGTTTCTTTTTCGACTTCTTGTTCCGTTAGAATTGGATTAATCCAATTCCAAAATAACTCTTAACACGTGTTACGATCCCGAGCACCCGACAAGCAAAATTTAAAATTCGAATTTGCCATCCTACTTTCAAATTTTGGGGGCAAACTGTTCGGGCAAAATTTCACCACTCTCGACCACGACCAAGGTAAGGAAAACACCTATTCCTTTTTCTTATAACGAAGGTAAAATCATAGTACTTTCTCTCACGATTGAAGATAAAATCGAATGTATTTTACCTCACGACACTCGACCTCGACGTCGCCTAGGTCACACCATCGTCGCATAAAACCATGCGACCTCGACCGACTAACGCGCTATACGACTGTTATGTTTGTTCAATGTTTAATGCAGGAGTCAACACCATTAATGGACAACAGCTATAACCGACGAAGTCAGTTAAGAACATCTAATCCCGCATTAAAGACGTCGACCGTTACGACAGTTACCAAAGTCCTTAATGATCCAATTAAAGTGCCCGAAGACTATAAATATCAAGGAGAATCATCATTTCAAGGGACGGAACACAGATACAACATAGAACATCAGACACAAGCACTCGAACTCTGAAGAACATTTGAAGCACAAAAATCGCTCACAGAAGAATCGCTCTCGATGCACGACATCAGCACACGACACTTCACTTTTACACACGACGCACACTGTTTTACATTAGAAAAACACTTGTTGCTTTACATTTTCAAAGTCTTTCCTTCATTGGTATTGTAACCTCTGTACGATCGACACCAGAAACACAAGGACACCGCCCCTGTTTGGCGACCATAGTGCAGCGACGACTTCCACAGTCGTCTGCGGGTTTTTTTCCTCGTTGAGGTTTTTCCCACGTCACCAAAATCTCTGTCTCATTTATATTTTCGTCTTTGTCGCACGCTTTTGTCGAATGATTCCTTTTTTTAGTTGTTAAAGTCCACATCGACCTTAAGTTGTACTTTGGTGCAATTTTTGGCATTAACAATGCCTATGTCGCATGTCTCTATATACATTTTTATACGATGTATGTTTACTTAATAAATCTCGCAATCGATATTGTATTTACTTACAAAATGTATAAGAGAAAGTAATACACAAGTTCAAAAGAAATGTAAATTTCATTCATTAAGTGATCGATTACATCCAAATGGCTCGACCACCAACGGTCGAGCGATATAAAACAAAAAAAAAAGTATATATATATATATATATATATATATATATATATATATATATATATATATATATATATATATATATATATCTAAGGTTGGAGAGGATCGTTGCCCACGACAGCACCATTGTCCATCTCCTCCCCCTCAAACTCCTTCTCGTCGTCCGATTCAAGGTCCCTCTGAGACCCGACACTCGATAAGAAGAACGCCAGCTCGTCCGATGCAGAGGTAAGGGGATTCTTGCACGACAGGTGTTGTCGCATGATCGCCGCCCACGCGGTCAGTCGAGCAAGAGCGAAGACGGACGTCGCTTCGTCCTTGAGCTCATTCACCTCCTTTTCCAGCTCCGCCACCCTGGATTTGGAGTCCTCTGCTTCTTTTTCGCTCGCAGCGAAGGACTCCTTAGTCTTGTCCAGCTCAGTCCTTTGGTCGACGATCAGAGACAAAGACTGCTTCAGACGACTATTCACGTCCTCCCTTACACGTTCGACGGCCTCCAACTCATTATGAGCGTCGTCGAGACGAACGGACATGGCCTCGACACGCTCCAGAGCCAAATTCTCCATGTCCAACGTCGCGTTCTCTTTCGAGAGCAGAGGACATCAGACCTTCTATCTTCGTTGTTTTGGCATGCAGAGCCAAGGAGGACTGGAACGCCTGTAAAACATAAAGAAGCATGTTAGTAAACGATCGACAATGTTAACAACGACAAAGTAAAACATAAGTTTTGAAATAAAAACTTACTATGAACGCCAGACCGGCAACGTGCGATCCCGTCTCCTCGACGGAGGCCCCTCGGAAACGCTCCTTGAAAGACGTGAGCTGATATTTCCCAAGATGAGGAAACAACGTCGTCCCGTCTAGGACATTATCCGCCATGATGTTTGACGGCAACGTAAAGTTGACCATCATAATCTCAGCCTCCCCCGTCGCATGACCCTTGCCCTTGTCGGCCGATGAGGCGGTTGACACCGTCTTTTCCGCCAGAGGCGTAGAGCTGACAGGTGTTGCATCGATTGCATCAGAAGACGTCCTCGTCTTCTCAGCGGATGCAACCGACACCTTCGCCTTCTCGGGTGTGACGACTCTCGACGAGTCGGCAGCCTTCGAAAACGGTTCCCTCGGGACCGTCATCCTCGTCTTCTTTAAAACACGCGACCCGGTGGTCGAGGTCGCTTTCCTCTTTTCTCTCGCCTTACGGGCAAGCTCAGCTTGAGCTTCCCTCTTGGCAGCTGCAGACGACACCTTTCCCTGCGATTCTCCTGAAAAACAAGAAAGGAAAAGCGATTACACGACAGACATAAGTGAAAAGACCGAAGTCGAGCAGAAAAGAAAAGAAGGGGTAAGGTACATTCACCAACCATCACTTCTTCTATTTCTTCTTCTTCTTCTCTCGACTCCTCTTTCTCTTCTTCCTCCTCTGTCTTCTCTTCCTCCTCCTCTTCCTCTCGTCTCTCCTGACGATTTTCACCCAATAAGACCAAGTCGTCGTCCTCGTCTATCATACGTCGTGTGACGAACGATCGGTCGTCGGTACCGATTTCCAAGAACTTGTCGATCTTAGCCTTGGAATCGTCCTTAGGCTTCACGTCTTCGAATTTAATGTCTGAAAGCACAAAGAGATAAGATTACTTGAGAAACAAAGCAATAAAGGTAATAAAAAAACGGTCGACCAAAGCTAAAAACTCACCCGTCATGTTCTAGCCGGATCTAATCCAGTCACTATCAGGGTCCAACGTCGACACACGCACGAATGCGTACCTGGTCTTCCACTTGCGGTCATTAACCGCAGTCTTCAGGACCAGGGTACAATCGCCTTTATGCTTAGAAAATAGGCTATATTGGCGATACCCGTATATCTTGACCTGATAAGCAGTCAAGAGATCGTTCACGTTCATCGGCAACTCCCAGTTCCCGGTAAGTCGCTCGATGACCTGTATGACGCGCCAGAATTGGGACATCAATTGCCCCGGCGACAGGTCAAACTCGCACAAAAATGCCTTAGCTAAAGGCGAATATGGCCACTGGAATCCTATCTTAAATGGGTACTCGTATATCACGACGTACCCAGCAAGACACATCTCCGGTCGAACTTGACCGGCCTTACTCAATGTAACCCCCGCATGGATTTTTTCTAGACTCATAAGATCATCAAGATCATCTTCACTACGAATGGTACTTTTGGGCTCGGTCGACATAGCTAAACCTGTTAGCCAAATCTTAAGGTCTAAAAAACCCCAAAGATCCCTGTTTTTCCTAGGTTTTCTAGCACTATTCTTACGACGCATACAAAGGATGAGAGGTCGTACCTTATATAGGGGCTCTAATCCTCAAGAACTCTAAAAATCGACTTAAGATTTTTTGCAGGTTTTTGGAAAGGATTCGCTGAAGAATGGCAAGGAATCGAGAAGAAATCTCACTCTAAAAACACTCTGAAAGCGTAAACTGGGAAAGATCCACCAAGGGTCACTATTTATGTAAACGATCGTGTCAGGTCGAGTCACTCGATGAACAACACGTGGCTTCTCCTTTTCAAAAGCTGGACAGATCGTCGACACCTGGCATTTACAGCTGTTAGGCACGATCGGACGTCAGCATGACGTCACGATCTTATCATATCTTCAACTTCCATAGTTCAAATCGGACCGATTCAGTTACCAAACCAACGAATTTCGACACGTGTCACATCCCTTGATATCCCCTTAGACAAGAATTTTAAAAGATTTTCTTCTGACCAAAATTCAAAATTTGAAATTTGAAATTGCTTTTTCATTTTAAATTTTGGGGGCAAACTGCTTGGGTAAAATTTCACCAGACTCGACCACGACCAGAAAAGAGAATATTTATTTCACCTTTTTCTATGATAAGATCAATTCATAAACACTTTATCGTCTGACCAAAGTTTACATCGAAAGTTACTCACGACACTCGACCGTCGTAAGAGACCTTACGACCTCGACCGACTAACGTATGACAACTATTATGTTTTCTATGTTTAATACATGATCAACATCATTAATGGCCAACGGATATAACCGATAAAGTTAATTACGAGCATTAATCCCAGCAGCCGTTACGACCGTTATTCAAAGCATTTATGGAGTCAATTAAAGCCACAAAAGCTATATAAACAAGGGCTCCATCACCATTTGCGCATCTCTGACCCCCCGAATCACTTACAGCGTACTAAAATCTCCTAAACAAAGAAGTATTTTCACTCGAAGCAAATGACGCACGGCGCATAGTTCTTAAGTTCGACACACTTGTTTTTACATTCGATACACTTGTCTACTTTGCAAATTAGTTCATTTCTGTCATTTGTATTGTAACCATTGTACTCTCGACACCTGAAACATAAGGACATCTCCCCTGTTTGGCGACCATAGTGCAGCAATGACATCCATTGTCGTCCGCGGGTTTTTTCCTCGTTGAGGTTTTTCCCGCGTCACCAAAATCTTTCACCTTATTTACATTCTTGTTTTAGTCGCATTGCTTTGTCGAACGATTCTCATCTTTAGTTGTTAAGCTCTACAATCAACCTTAAGTTATCCTTCTGGACGATTTTTGGCATTAACACCAGTATTAAATGTGTTTCGATGATTGGTTTTGTAACCGCTGTCGAGTCTTTAATGTCATTAAGAGCTCGTCCGTTACTGGTCGTTGTACCATAATTGCTTATAGACCTGCATTAATGAACAAAAGAAATGGCTGTTGACCATTAATGGTTAGTGTAATCGTAAGACCGTCTTGAGTTCTAGACGTCGGTCTTATGCAGCATACGACTATCGCCGAAATATAAGACCCCGTATATGACTGTAAATGTCTTGTAAGACCTTATCTTAATATAAGAATGGTCTTATGAAAATGTCGTAAGACCAGGATGAAAATGTCGTAAGACCAGTTCGTAGGACCGGGATGTTGATGTCGTAAGACCATGTCGTCAGGACGATACTGTCGCAGGACCAGGATGTCAGGACGATGCTGTCGCAAGATGAATATAAGGTTTTCCTTCTTGAGTTACCTTTGATTAACCATGACCAAGTGTCCAGTGTTGGGACAAGAGACATGACAGATGCGACATGTTTACTGGTGATAGTTAACATGCGATATAAGACCGTCGACAGGAGACTGTCGATACAAGACCGATGACTCGTAACTGGCGACATAAGACCAATGACGTAAGACTGGCAACATAAGACCAATGACGTAAGATTGGCGACATAAGACCAATGTCGTAAGACATAAGACTAGTGATACAAGACTAGTGACATAAGATGTCTTTCAATAACCAACTATCGTGGTTATTAACGTATGTCGGGGATATGACAATAATGGGTATTATCCTTGTCGGTCGGGGCTATGACTGTCATAGATATCCTTGGTCATTTGGGTAATCAATGTCCATGGGTCATGTCAGGGGAATTTCCCAAGTCGGTCGAGGGTGTGATTTTTTACCCAAACACTAGTCTTACGTTACCAGTCTTACGTCTTACATTACTAGTCTTACGTTACTAGACTTACGACATCAACATCCTGGTCATGCGACAGTATCGTCCTGACGACCTGGTCTTACGACATCATCATCCTGGTCTTACGACATTTTCATAAGACCATTCTTATATTAAGATGAGGTCTTACAAGACATTTACAGTCATATACATGGTCTTATATTTCAGCAATGGTCGTATGTCCGACGTCCAGAACTCAAGACCGTCTTACGATTACACTAATCATTAATGGTCAACAGCCGTTTCTTTTGTTCATTAATGCAGGTCTACGGGCATTCATGGCACAACGGCCAGTAACGGACGAGTTGTTAATGACATTAAAGGCCTGACAGTGGTTACAAAACCAATCATCAAAGCGCATTTAATGCCGACAACGGTTACAAAAGCAAGTCATCAAAGCATATTTAATGACCAACGAAAGCTATATAAAGGTTGCTCCACCTTCGAGCAAGGGGAGAGAAAACAGAGCTACTTACACTCATTTCTACATTTCTTTCGCAATACAACAATGATCAACAAAGTATTCGAACACATCGCTAACGCAAGCTTTGCACGACAGCAGTTCGAACCTCACAACAACATACTTTTTCGCACGATTTACACACGACACACATCATTTACGTACGACTAAGTTTATATTTACATTTATTTGTAATCTGTTGTACGCAGAATACCTGTTACAAAAGGACTTTCGCCTCTGTTTGGCGACTATAGTACACCGTCGACTCTCACAAGTCGGCCGCGGTTTTTCCCTCGTTTTGGGGTTTTCCGCGTCACCAAATCTCTTGTCTTATTTACTTTTTCCCGCGATTGTGTTGCTTGGTCTTGAGATACACTTCTTTAGTTATTAAAAGTCCACATCAACCTTAAGTTGTTCTTTTGTGCGATTTTTGGCATTAACAGTTTGGCGCCATCCGTGGGACCCCATCTAGAGAAAATCTCAGACCAACACATATATCGCTCTAACAATCTTGTAAAGCATTTGTTATTTTCAGGTAAATGGCAAATTATGAAGATCCCATGATTCAACTCCAATCGGAATTGAACACGGCTCGAAGCCAGATTCAAGCCCTGATAAAAAAAATGCTCCGTCAATGTATCGCATGTATCGCATCATCCGAGGGGCTCGGAACACCCTTCGCAAACTGGGAAATACCATATTTGATTTCAAAAGTCCTTGGAAAAGGCGCTTATCGATTCCAAATTGCGGGTAACTGTGACATACCACTTGGATGGAATATGGTACAACAACTCTATATATATCTTTGGGTAAAAAATCACACCTCACGACCGACGTTAGAAAACTCAGATGGTATTTCCATAAGACCACCCTTGCACTAGGATACGGTCTTATGAGTCGTTCACAGACGTATGCTTGGTCGTATGTAATAATGTTGGTCGTATGTTCCGTACAACCGAAGTATGAGACTTAAGACGTCCGTACAATTATACTAACCGTTAACAGTCAAACCCGTTTTCTTTTTGTTCATTAATGCAGGTCTAACAGTATTCATGGTGCAAATGGTCTGTAACGATCAGCTTATCAATAGCATTCAAAACCCGACAACGGTTACGAAGTGCGCCATAAAGGCACCATTGATGGCCAGCGGAAGCTATAAAAGAGCTTGTGCTGCAACCGAAAAAGGGATCCGGTTTTGATCAGTTGCAATCCATTCTGAATCAACTCCAAGCTTTTCCAATCTGCTCAAGGTATAAAAGTCTTATGACTTGTGTGCTAGTCATTGTGATTGTAATGGATGCCTAAGTCGCACGATTCCTTGTTTATTCTATACTTAATGAATTTCGCGGTTGGCATGATATTTACCCACGACATGTGTAAATCGAAATAAATGCACGAGTTCGACAAAAGGATAAATTTCATTTATGAAATGAACGATTACATCTAAAATGACTCGACCACCAACGGTCGAGCATTCAAAAACAAAAATCAAAAAGGAAAAATTTCCCAAGGCAAAGGAGGGTCGATACTCGCGTCCTTGCCCGAAGCTTCACCCTGTGGGCCCTCGTCCACAACCTCTTCTTCCTAAGCCTCTTTCTCATTGTCAGAGTCGAGATCCCTATCGGTCCCGACCTTGGCTAAAAAGAAGGCTAGCTCCTCAGTCGCGAACGCGAGTGGGTTCTTCCCCGACAGATGCTGCCGCATGATCGCCGCCCGAGCTGTCAGACAAGCAAGGGCAAAGGTCGACGCAACCTCTTCCCTAAGCCCTCCCACCTCCTTCTCCAGGACGGCCACCTTGAACTTGGACTCTTCGGCCTCCTTCTCCTTCATGTCCAAAGATGCCTGCCTCTTGTCTAGCTCCTCTCTTTGGTCGGCAATCACAGAGAAGGATTGCTTCAGACGAGAGTTCATGTCGTCCCTCGCGTGTTCGACGGCTTCGAGCTCGTTCAAGGCATCGTCGAGTCGTACCGACATATCCTCGACACGCGCTAGGGTGGATTTCACCCTCGCCAACGCTGCATCCTCTCTCTTAATAGCGGAGGACACTAGACCCTCAATCCTCGTCGTCTCAACATGCAGGGCCAAGGAAGACTGAAACGTCTAAAATACATAAAAATTCGTTAGTAAAATACAACGACAACGACAAACGAAAAACAAAGTCTCGAAAGATAGACTTACCATAAACGGCAGTGCGACAATATAGGACCCCGCACTTTCGACGGAGACCCCATTGAATCGCTCCCTGAAAGAGGGGAGCTGAAACTTATCCAAGTGGGGGAACAAGCTCGTCCCGTCCAGGACATTGTCCACCATGAAATTCAAAGGCAACGTAAAGTTTACCGTCGTTTCCTCTTTCACTCCCGTCTGCGCGCCCTTTCCCTTATCGACCGACGAAGGGTCTGACGTGGCAGTATGAGACATCGTCGATTTCGTCGGATGCGCAGGGTCGACGGGTGTCGCACTGATCGTGTCAGAAGTCTTCTCGACAGACACGGTTGACGCCTTCGCCTTCCCAGGCGAGACGACTCTCGATGAGCCGCCCGTCTTCAAAGACGGTTCCCTCAGGACGGTCGTCCTCGTCCTCTTAAGGACTCCCGACCCAGTTATCGGGGCCTCCTTTCTCTTTAAAACACCCGAACCAGTTGTCGAGGCATCCTTCCTCCTTTCCCTCTCCTTGCGAGCCAATTCGGCTTGAGCAACCCTCTTGGCCATCGCCGATGACACTTTTGGCTGGGAGTGTAGAGATTCTCTTGTGAAACAAGGAAGAAAGAACAATTAAAACACTGAAATGAGAGAAGAAATGTGTCGAACAGAGTAGGGTACACTTACCGGTCATCTCTACCTCTGTCTCTTCCCTCGACTCCTCTTTCTTCTCCCTCTCCTCAGTCTCTTCAGCCTCCTCAGAATCCTCGGACTCGTCTTCCTCTTCTTCTTCTTCTTCCTCTGCTTCCTCTCGACTCTCTCGACGATTCTCACCCAAGAACACTAGATCTTCGGCCTCGTCCACCAAGTGACGTGTAACGAACGATCGATCGTCAAGGCTGATCTCCAAGAACTTCTCAATTTTAGCCTGAGAGTCGTCGTTAGACTTCACCGCATCAAACTTTATATCTGAAAGCACAAAGAGAAGAGGATTAGTTGCAAAAACAAAGCAGTAAACATAATAAAGACGCTCGACCAAAGCTAAACTAACCAGCCATATTCCACTCGGACCTGATCCAATCACTGTTGGAGTCCAGCGTCGCTACTCGTACGAAGACATACCTGGTCTTCCATTTACGGTCGTTGACCGCAGTTTTTAAGACCGGGGTACGATGACCCTTATACCTCGAGAAGAGGCTGTAGCGACGGTACGTGTCCTTCTTGACCTGATAAGCGGTCAAGAGATCTTTTACGTTCATCAGCGACTCCCAATGACTGGTAAGTCGCTCGACGACCTGTATTACCCTCCAGAATTGGGGCATCAGTTGTCCAGGCGAGAGGTCAAACTCGCATATAAAGGACTTCGCTAGAGGGGAGTAGGGTCATTCGAAACCTATTCTAAAGGGATACTCGTATATCACAACGTATCCCTTGGGACACATCTCCGGTCGAATCTGACCGGCCTTGCTCACTGAAATCCCCGCAGGGATCTTTGCTAGATTTCTAAAGCTGTCAATATCATTCTGATCCTGAATGGCACTCGTAGGTTCCGTCGACATCGCTAAACCCGTTAACATAATTTGCAGGTCTGAAAACCCCCAAATGTCCCAGTTCTTCCTAAGTTTCCTAGCTATCAACTTACGACGCATACAAAGGCTGAGAGTTCGTACCTTATATAGATGATCTAAAAACCTCGAAACTCTAACAAGTCGAAGATCTATTGCAGGTTGGGAAAAGATTTGACGAAAAACTGCAAGAAATCGAAAAGAATCTCGCTCTAAAAACTCTCTGAAATCGAAAAGTGAAAAAAATCCATCGAAGGTCAGTATTTATACAAAAGATCGTGTCAGATCGAGCCTCTCGATGGTCGACACGTGCCCTTGCCTTTTCGAATACTCGACAGATCGTCGACACCTGGCTCTTACAGCTGTTAAACACGATCGTGCATCAGCATGACGTCACGACCTTATCTCCCTTTTCGACTTCTTCTTTAGTTTGAAATGGACCGTTCCAGTTCCAAGGCAACTGAAAAGATTTTTTTGACACGTGTCACGACCCTAGACGTCCGACTAACAAAATTTAAAAAACTTTTGAAACTTGAAATTGCCACACCATTTTTTGAATTTTGGGGGCAAACTGTTGGGCAAAATTTCACCAGTCTCGACCGCGACCAAAACGCTCAGAACATTTATTGAACTTCTCTCAAAACAAAGTCAAATCATAAATATTCTATCCTTTGTCCAGAACTAAAGTCAAAAGTACCTCTCGACCTCGATCGTCGTGTAGAACCTCACGACCTCGACCGACCGACGTAAGACATTTCTGTTATGTTTTCATCATTTAATACAGGGTCAACATAATTTATGGACAACAGACGAAACCGACAGAAGCAATTATGAACATTAACAACAGTAGCCGTTGCGACCGTTACCAGAGGATTTCATGGAGTCATTAAAGACATTCGAAGACTATATATACGAAGGCTAAATCACCATCTGTGCATCACTGAATTCTGGAACCACGCACTGCGTACTCAAGAACCTTCGAAACAAAGAATTCTCTCTCAACAGCTCGCTCTCGACGCACGACTCATACACTCGACACATTGTTTTTACACACGATGCACTAGTTTTCACTCACGACACATCAGTTTTTACATCTTATACACTTTTTTACTTTACATTTCAAGTCTTTAATTCATTTGTATTGTAATCATTGTACCCTCGACATCTAAAACAAAGGATATCGCCCCTGTTTGGCGATCATAGTGCAGCGACGACCGCCAAAGTCATCCGCAGGTTTTTTCCTCGTTGAGGTTTTTCCCGCGTCACCAAAATCTTTGTCTCTTTTACATTTTTTGTCTTTGTCGCACGCTTTGTCATAAGATTCCTATTCTTTAGTTGTTAAGCTCCACAATCAACCTTAAATTATCCTTCTGGACCTATCATAAGGCCCCAATTCCAAGCAGGTCCAGGGCCATTCGTCAATAACCCAGGATCGGGTCCATTCATCAACAATCCAGGTTCGTGACCATAGGCTAACAATGCATGTCCAGGTCCATTCGCCGCTAATTCGGGTCCGGGGCTATTTTTCAACAACCCCCATCAGGGACAATATCCCCCTCAGTACCTGAGGCCACCACCTTTGCATAATGGAACCACGCCATACTTTGTCCCTCTCAACGGGGACGCCAATGGTTCTTCTTATGGAAACAGTACGACGACAGCTACGAATTCAGGCATCAACCCTCAAGCGGGTATAAATTATGATCCAAATGACCCCGTCGCCCAGCGACTCAGGTTATTGGAGGATCAGAACGAAAAGATGATGTCGCTACTCTCCAAGCTGCCAGGCGCCACCGTCCCTGTCGACTTCGAACCCCGCACATGGTTTCAAGCGTCGCCTTTCGTTGACACGATATCGACTATCGACGTCACAAAGAAATATAACATTCCTGCTTTTTCTCTGAAATATTCGAGAATAACTGACCCGACAGAGCATATTGCACAATAAAATCAATTGATATGGACAGTCTCACTTCCACAGCAATACCAGGAGGTGTGCATGTCCAAGAGCTTCAGGGCGACTCTTACAGGTCCTGCTCTCCAGTGGTTGATCAACCTCAAGCCCAAGTCCATTATCAACTTCGCAAAATTGGTCAACCAGTTCTCGCAACAGTTCGCCAGTAGTCGCAATATGGAGAAGCAGACCAGCGACCTGTACTATGTCGTACAAAATTCCGGAGAGTCCATCCGCAGTTATTTCAATCGCTTTAAAGCTGAAATGATCAGCATTCGAAACTGTGACTTCAAGACTGCCATCGAAGCTTATAAGCGCAGACTCGACGACAACACTATTGGATTGTACGTCGATCTTACGAAATATCCGCCCGAGAATTTCGAAGACGTACGAGCTAGGAATCTATCTTACATGAGAGTCAAAGACGACCTAGTCTTCCGTCGTAAGCACTCCGCTAACAAAAAGGCGCTCGGGATCAAGAAACCAGATTTCAAATCCAAATCGGGCATCAAGTTAGAGCCGTCGCGCCCGATATCGAACGTTAGGTTCGATAAGAAGAAAAACAATCCTACGCCTCGATTTTCCCAATATCCTATGATTTTTTCTTATGGATTTAAGGGAACGGCGAAAGAGCTAGTCGACGCTATCAGAAACGTTCAGTCGTCTGTCCGATGGCCCAAGAAAAGCGACAAAGATGATGACTGTTAATGCCAAAAATCGTCCAGAAGGATAACTTAAGGTTGATTGTGGACCTTAACAACTAAAGAATAGGAATCTTATGACAAACCATGCGATAAAGACAACAAATGTAAAAGAGACAAAGAATTTGGTGACGCGGGAAAAACCTCAACGAGGAAAAAAACCCACAGACGACTTTGGGGGTCGTCGCTGCACTATGATCGCCAAACAGGGGCGATATCCTTATGTTTCGGGTGTCGAGAGTAAAACGATTACAATACAAATGAAAGAAAAACTTTAAATGTAAAGTAACAAGTGAATCGTGCGTAAGAAACTGGTGTATCGTGTGGAAAAACTATGCGTCGAGCGTCGTGAGTCGTGCGTCGTGAGTGAACTATTGAGAGAGAATTCTTTGCTTCGAGTGTTCTTCCAAAATCAGATCTGCGCAAGTGAGACTGTGATCTTCTTATTTATAGTCTTTGTAGCTTTAATGGACCTTCATGAATGTAGGAGTAACGGTTGCAACGGTCATCGCATTCAATGCTCGTAATTGCCTTTGTCGGTTACGGTCGTCGGGCATTAGTGATATTGACCCTGCATTAAACAGTGAAAAAACGTAATAGTAATATCATACGTTAGTCGGTCGAGGTCGTGAGGTTTCACACGACGGTCGAATGTCGCGAGTAACATTCGACTTTAAGTTTGGTCAAAAAGATAAAGTGTTTATGACTTGACTTTATTGAGAGAAAGTGTAATAAATGTTCTCAGTGTTAGGTCGTGGTCGAGACTTGTGAAATTTTGCCCAAACAGTTTACCCCCAAAATTTAAAAAGCGGAGTGGCAATTTCAGATTTTCGAAAAGTTTTTAAACTTTGTTAGTCGGACGTCCAGGGTCGTGACACGTGTCGATCATCTGGCGACATAACCTGACACGATCTTTTGCATAAATAGCGACCCACGATGGATCTTTTTCATTTTTACGTCTACAGAGAGTTTTTAGAGTGAGATTCTTCCTTGATTTCAGGCTATTCCTCGTTCGATCCATTCCAAACCTGCAAGAATCTTCGGCCAAGTTAGAGATTTTGAGGTTTTTAGGCGCCTATATAAGGTACGATTCTTCAGTCTTTTCTTAAAACTTTGAGAAACATTTAGGTTTAGGAATGTCGATAGAACCTGTAAGTTCTATTCGAGATCAAAAGGATCTCGACGACCTTAGAATTCTGGAAAAAATCCCTGCTGGGATTACATTGATTAGAGCAGGTCAGATTCGACCTGATGTGTGTCCCGATAGGTTTGTCGTTGTATATGAATATCCTTTTAAGATAGGTTTTGAATGGCCTTATTCGCCTTTGGCTAAGGTGTTTATGCTAGAGTTTGATTTAGCATCGGCCCAGTTAATGCCCCAATTCTGGAGGGTCATACAAGTGATCGAGCGTCTTACCAAAAATTGGAATCTCCCATGAATAGCGTGACCTTCTCTTGGCATACCAAGTCAAGAAGGACAAATGTCATCGCTATAGTCTGTTTTCTAGGTATAAGGGTGATCATACCTTAGTCTTAAAGACTGTTGTAAATGATCGTAAGTGAAAGACTAGGTACGCATTTGTGCGTAGGTCTACTCTCGACCCTGAGAGTGGCTAGATTAGGGCTGGCTGGAACACGTCGGGTGAGATTTTATTGCCTTTTATCGTACGACGTATATTAATTTCAACTTATTTCTAACCTGCATGCTATGTGTTGACAGATATTAAGTTTGAAGACGTAAAGCCCTACGCCAACTATCAAGCGAAGGTCGACGCGTTCTTGGAGTTCAGCGTTGTTGAACGATCGTTTGTCGTACGACAATTGGTGGACGACGACGACGAAGACTTAGTGTATCTAGGAGAGAAATGTGTGGAGGAGGAGGAAGAAGAGGAGACAGAGGAGAAAGAGGAAGGGTCGAGAGAAGAAGAAGAGATGACCGGTAAGCGTACCTTCACATTTCTTTATGTTTGACCCTGATCTTTTTCTCTTATGTCTATCGTATAACGCTTCTCTTTCCTTTGTTTCCATAAGAATCTCAGACAAAGGTGCCGACTATCTCTGCCAAGAGAGCAACTCAACTTGAGCTTGCCTGTAAGGGCAAGTAAAAGAGGCAAAAGACCTCGACCACTGAGTCGGGGGTTTTACCGAAGACGAGGATGACGATTCGGAGGGAACCGTCTTCGAAGGTTGATGACTCATCGAGAGTCATTACGCCCGAGAAGGAGAAGGTTGCATCGCCTATGAAGACGAAGACGTCTTCTAGTGCGATTGCTACGACACATATTAGTTCTGCGCCTCCGGCGAAATCGTCGAAGTCCCCATCTACCACGTCGGTCCCTTCGTCGGCCGACAAGGGCAAGGATCACGCGACGGAAGGGGCTAAAGTCACGAAGGTCAACTTTACGTTGCCGTCAGACTTTATGGTCGATGGTGTCCTAGCCAGGACAGATTTGTTTCCTCATCTAGGGAAATATTTGCTCCCTTCTTTCAAGGAGCGTTTCGAGGGATTCCGAGTCGAGGAGACGGGATCCCAAGTTGCCGGACTGGCATTTCTGGTAAGTTTCTCTTTCAAAACTTTGTGTTTTCGATGTTTTCAACCTTTGTCGAATGTCTATTGACACGTTTCCTTATGTTTTTTACAGGCGTTCCAATCTTCTCTCGCCTTGCGTGCTGAGACAGAGAAGATAAAGGGTCTGGTGTCTTCCGCCCACGAGAGGGGGAACGCAACGTTGGATAGGGAGAAGGTTGCCCTAGAACGTGAAGAGGGCATATCTAAACGTCTCGACGAGTCCTTGAAAGAGTTAGAGGTCGTTGGTCGCGCAAAGGATGAGGCGAATCATCGTCTAACGCAGTCCTTGTTTATGATCGCCGACCAAAGGGAGGAGTTGGATAACGTGAAGGGGTCTTTGGCCACGAGGGAGAAAGAGGCTGAGGATTCCATGTCCAAAATAGCGAGTCTGGAGAAGGAAGTGAGGGAGCTCAAGGACGGGGCTGCGTCCACTTTTGCCTTGGCTCGACTGACCGCATGGGCAGCGATCATGCGGCAGCATCTGTCGGGGAATAATCCTCTTGCATCCGCGACTGTCAAGCTGGCCTACTTTTTGAAGGAGGTCGGGATCGAAAGGGATCTCGACTCTGATGACGAGAAAGAAGTCGATGAGGAAGAGGTAGATGAGGTTTCCAAGGGTGAGGCTTCAGGCAAAGATGCGACCTACACTACTCCTCAGGCCTAAGAAAGATCGTCTTTCTGTTATTTTTGCGTTTCTTGCTAGACCGTGGGTGGTCGAGCCATCTAATGTAACCGACGATTCGATAAATGAAATTTTATCTTGTGTTTCACTCTGTTTTGTACGTCTTATAAGTAAATACAACATTAGTTGTGAAAGTCACTAAGCGTAGAATGGACAAGAAATCGTGCGACTTAGGCATTTATTGCAATACAACGACCAAAACACAAGTCATACATTTAAATCGTGTTGGCCAACTTAAGCACATGCGGTCGATACATTCATTTAGAACGTGCAAAATTTTCTAAGTTAAAAACTTAGACCGAGGGGTCGCTAGACCTTTCGATCATACAACTAGATCGTACGACGTTCTTGAATCATGCGCCCTTGTGATAGAATAATCAAGTCATAGACCTGAACACTTATGTCATGCAACCTTGCGAGATTAAAGTCATGTAGTAGACTTAACAATCTTATGTCGTGCGATCTGCGATAAAACAATGTTAGAGGTTGGTCGTTGGCTAACCAACGACCCTCCTGTAACACTCCAAATTTCCGAGTAAATCTCCGTTATAGATACTAAATTTATGTTGAGCCTTACAACCCTTCGACTTCTTCCTAGTAGAAAACTTAGAATGTGGATGTGTGTAGTGGTGTGTGTATGCATGCATGTATACATGCATGTGTAGGGTAGGTCATGTGTCCATGAAAACCGAATTCCACCTATCCTAGATTTTTATGCATGCATACTATCATGTGACAACTTAGCAACTTAACTCTTTTTTTAAAGACTGCATGCTTGTGTGTGTCGTGAAAAGCCAACTTCCAGTCGGCGGTACATTCCGGGCGAGAGTGCCCGGCGAGAATGCCGTGGCACTCTCGCAATGTCAAACTCGCGAGGAGGGTCTGCTGCATGCTTGGAGGGCTCTCGGTACGTTTCAGGCGGAAGTGACCGGTGATAGTGCCTTGGTCACAACCGCCCTCGTCACTTTCGCCGTCGTCTAAATAGCGGGGGTTTAGTAGCAGCGGCTGTTTCAATTGTTTAGTGAAACCCTTTTCTTTTGTAGAAACCAAGAAACTCTCACACACTCTCTCTCCTCTCCTACTGCCGACTCCTCACCTCTCTCCCTTTCTCCTTGCGATTTTCTCATCCCCCATATCTCTTCTCTCTTCATTTATGGCTTGAGTTTTTGAGACATTAATGGTGGTTGCCAAATGGATTAGCTTTACCTATTTATTGAAAGTTACTACCTCATCTCCTCTCAAGACTTCAAGTGGAGTTCATCCTTAAATCTAGGGTTTCCATAGTTAGAAACTTTAGTTTCATCATTTCAAGTAAGTTTCTTAGTGGTTTAATCTCTACACTTTTGTAAGGTTATCTTGTTGAGGAATGTATATTTTGAATATAGGGTTCTTCCTTCAAGATCCAAGTGTTCCTCAAATCTAGGGTTTCCACATTTTTGGGGTTTTCTCTTACAAACCCTATCTTGGTGAGCATTCTCTTCTCCTTATTTAACTATGAGGTTCCTTTTATAAAATGTGGGTTGATTCATGAAATTATGATCTTGTCTAAGAGACTAGGGTTTACTAAGTGATGGGATTTACAGAATACATGTATACATTCACATTGTGCTCATCTTGATGTGTAAACGTGTGTACTTGTGTAGGTAGTTAAATACATATATATCTTTGTGCCCATTATTATGTATGTGTATATATATATATATATATGGGTATGTTTAGATATGTATATATTTGTACCCATGGTTATATATGCATATTTATGTATGTATGTATAAGTATATATATGGGTATATATATATATATATTTATATATATATATATATGCATACAATTTGTGCTCGTGGTTATACATGTATATATATGTAGGCATATATATATATATATATATATATATATATATATATATATATATATATATATATATATATATATATATATATATATATATATATATGTGTGTATATGTATACGGGTATGAATAGATATATTTATATTTATATATACAAAATATAAGTAGATGCGTATGTATGTGCATATATATATTTATATGCTTGGTTGTAAATATTTGGTATCTTCATGAGGTTGAGTTTCACATGCTAAGTAATTGATATGCGTGGAATGTCTTTGTGCTATAACTCCTATGGATTATTTTATATGTTTCTTTTACTATGGTAGGGGATTATTAGATGTCTATCTCCTTGTGCACGAGGATTTAGACCTTATGGACTAATTGTTCATGTTATTATTGGTCGTACTGGATCACTAGCGAGTAAGCAATGGGGGACGTTGTGGTCCTTGAGGTGTAACTCGTCTAGTTCGGATATGCAATGTGGTCCCATAAGTCCTTGAGGTGTAACTCGACGGAGTAGGCACTAAAGGCATGGTACAAGATGGTTTGAGGTTGTGATGCCTTTATGGCATGGGAACTAGGACCGGGACTTGAGATGCTATCCGATAACGTCGTGGGTGACTCCATTCCCGTGTTCTTGTCACCCCGACGGCAACGGGTCTCCAGCGTATTTGTTACGAAAGAAATGTTTCTTGGTTATGTAATTATGTTTAGGTGGGAACGCTTAACGAATTGAATTGTGGTAATTTGAGATCACGCGGAGCCGGTAACATCATTTTATGTTTTTATGTCAAAATTATATAAATGTGCATTTCATGTAATCTCACTAGACTTTTGTCTAACACTTGATGTTGCATGTTTGTGGATTACAGGTTCCACTAGCGGTGTCTAGATCATGTTGAGTTGCCGACCATGCTAGGAGCTTGGAGGGTCGGGCTTTTGGGGATTCGAGATGAGAGACTTTTTGGAGATATAGTGAGTCCCGGATTAATCTAGCTTACTTTAAATTCTAGATTAATAGGTTGTTGTGTTTTTTGTCTCAATACTCCTATGTTTAATCATTGTACAAACTATCCCATTGCATTTAAGGGTTATAGTTGGATCATATTTTGAGGTTTAAATTTACCCATTTTCCGGAAATCCCCTATATTTAGTGTTTAAAATTTTAGGGTGTTACACCTCCGATGCTTAAGTCATTAATCGTCGCAATGAATAAAAATTGTGTGAGAAAAGGAAAAGACTTAGAAGAAATACCTTTTCAAATGTGTCGCATTCCAGCTTCGTGGGACATCTTGATTGTCGATTGTTTGGAGCCGATAGGCACCTTTACCCACGACTTCTGAGATACGATAAGGACCTTCTCATTTGGTGGAAAGCTTACTGGCGTTGAGCTCTTGAGTGCTTTGGAACACTCGTCGAAAGACGTAGTCGCCTACATGAAAGACTTTAATTTTAACATTCTTGTTGAAATGTCGTTCGACCACTTGTCTCTGTGATGCCATTTTGACTAATGCTGATTCTCTGAGCTCCTCGAGGGCATCGAGGTCATAACATAAATCAACCAGGTTATGGTCGACAGAAGTATGTCTTGAGGTTGGGAGTTGGACCTCGACAGGCAAAACTGCATCGCAGCCATAGACCAAAGAGAAAGGGGTTTGTCCTGTGGACGTGCGAGGCGTCGTGCGATTCGCCCACAGGACCGAAGGGAGCTCTTCGACCCACCTTCCCTTTGCGGTTTGCAACCTCTTCTTAATTGAAGCAATGATGGTTTTATTGCTCGACTCACAAGTCCATTTGCCTGGGGATACCTGGGCGTCGAGGTCGTCATCTTGATGCTGCGGTCTTCACAGAACTGTCGAGTCCTGTTGCTTATGAATTGGGATCCATTGTCGTAGACAATTTCGGATGGAATCCCAAACATGCATATGATGTTAGTATGGATAAAAGACACGACTTCCTTATCCCGAAATTGGGAAAAGGCAGCTGCTTCTACCCACTTAGAAAAATAATCTGTAAGTACGAGGAGAAATACCTTTTGCCCAGGGGCAGGTAGTAGCTTGCCGACAATATCCATACCCCATCTCATGAATGGCCACGGGATCAGTGTCGAATGTAAAGGTTCAGATGGTTTATGGGACGTACATGAATGTCGTTGACAGGGGTCACAGTTCTGGACGTACCTAACAACGTCTTGTCGCATAGTTGGCCAAAAGTAGCCTTGTCGAGAGACACGATTAGCCAGACTGCGACATCCTGAGTGATTCCCACACTCCCCGTCATGCATTTCTTGAAGGATCCTCTGAACTTGACTCTTACTGATGATGCATCTCAGGTTTTAGCCTGTCGATAGAGTCTATCTCCGATCATGACATACCTGGATGCCTTGAATCTGATCTTCCGAGCTTCCATCTTGTCTTCTGGGAGTTGGTTGTGCATAAGAAAATTTCTATCGTCACACGACCAGTCATCTTCTTGCTCTTCGATCTGGATGACATCGTCATTTTCAATGGACGATGTCGCTAGGTGGATTAAAGGAATACTATCGAATATTGGTTCGACCAGAGCAGACCCAAGGTTTGCTAGGGGGTCATCTTGAGTATTCTGATCCCTTCGAATTTGCTCAATGGAAAAAGATTTGAATTTTTCTGAATTTTCTTTTGCTACCTTTAGGTACGTTGTCATCTTTGAATCTTTAGCTGCGAATTCTCCATTCATCTGATTCACGACCAGAAGAGACTCGCTCTTGACATGAAGCGCAGTTGCCCCCGAGTCATGGGCCATATCCATTCCCACGATCAGGGCTTCATACTCAGCTTCGTTGTTGGTGGCCTTGAAGTCGCATCGCATGGAATACACCATCTTGCCCCACTGTGGCGACTTTAAGACGACGCCTAGTCCTGAACCTCTAATGTTGGACGACCCGTCGACATACAGAGTCCAGGGCACGTCGTCGTGAGTCACCACAGTTGACACTTCAAGCTCTGCTTCTTTCCCCAATTCAGGGCTGAAATCAACAATGAAATCCGCCAAGGCTTGCGATTTGATAGCGGTCATGGGCTTAAAAGTGATGTCGTAACTGCTGAGATATATGCTCCATTTTGCTAAACGTCTTGTCAACTCAGGTTTTCTCAGGACAGACTTAAGAGGATAGTTAGTCACAACAGTAATCGGATGTGATTCGAAATAATGTCGCAATTTCTTTGCGGCTGTTACCAGCGACAAAAGTAATTTTTCCATTGAGGAATACCTGGTTTCGTCGTCCAAGAGTGATTTACTTACATAATAGATTGGCAGTTACTGCTTTTCATCTTCTCGTGTTAGGACGGCACTTACTGCATTAGGACTAACGGACAAATATATCTGCAAGACCTCATAGTCATCAGGTTTTGACAACAAAGGAGGCGACGTCATGTACTCCTTTAATTTTTGCAACGCTTGCTCATGATCGTGGGTCAAGTCGAAGCCTTTATTTTTCCTGAGGACGTTATAGAATAAATGACATCTATCTGAGGATTGAGAGATAAACCTGTTCAGAGTAGCTACCCGACCAGTTAGCATTTGGACTTCTTTGAAAATTCAAGGAGATTTGATCTCGATGATAGCCTCGATCTGGTCGGGGTTAGCTTCGATTCCTCGTCGAGTGACCATGTAACCCAAGAATTTCCCGGCGCTGACACCAAAGGAACACTTCGTCGGGTTGAGCTTCATGCTATACTTTCGGAGGATGTCAAACGACTGCCTCAGATGCTCGACGTGGTCGATTGCTTGCTTCGACTTGACGAGCATGTCGTCGATATAAACCTCCATCGTGTCGCCAATATGGACTTTGAACATTTTATTCACTAGGCGCTGGTAGGTAGAACCTGTATTTTTATGTCCAAAAGGCATAACTTTGTAATAGTAAATACCTCGATCTGTCATGAACGCAGTTTTCTCTTGGTCCTCAACGTGCATCAGGATTCTGATTGTACCCAGAATAAGCATCCATGAACGTCAATAGCTCATGTCCTGCTGTCGCGTCGACCATGGCATCGATAGGTGGCAATGGGAATGGATCTTTTGGACAGGCTTTGTTGAGATCTGTAAAATCAATACAGACCCTCCATTGGCCATTTTTCTTTGTCACGACCACGACACTAGCAAGACAATCGGGGTACTTTACTTCTCGAATTTTCCCTGTCTTGTGGAGGTTGTCGACTTCATCATTTATCACCTTATTCCTTTCAGGAGCAAATTTCCGCCGCTTTTGCTTGACAGGTTTGAATGATGGGTCCACATTGAGCTTATGGGAAATGACACTAGGATCTATGTCGACCATGTCTTCGTGCGACTAGGCAAAACAATCGGCATCCTCCTGCAAAAAAAATATGAGCTTTTCTTTAAGGCAGGGATCGAGGGACGACCCTACAAGGACTTTCTGGCCAGGCTTGTTCTGGTCCAGGATGACTTCCTCCAGGAGATATTCGTCGACCATTCCAGGAACATCTTGTGCATTTTCAAGCTCTTCATGCACCTGGGCAGTGATCTGCTCTTGGTTTCCATTACCTGCTGTTAGATCTGAAGTTTTGTCAATAAACCAAGTGTTGAAGATCTGATAAGAAGACTCAGATTTTCTGAGTAGAGAAGTCAGAGGTCTGACTGTGAAAGCTCAGAAGTATTGATCAGTGAAATCAGAAGTCTGGAAAGAGAAGTCAGATGTCTGAGTTAAGGAGTCAGAAGATTTGAGAAGCTTTATCAGAAGAATGTTCAGAAGTTCTGAACTACCTGTTCAGAACTTATGACGAGATACTTTACTTAGTATTTTATAAACTAATTAGGACATGTGTTATGTTCTTATTAGTCTTTCTTATTTGTACTGTAGCTTTAAGATGTCCGTTGCAGTATAAATAGTAGTTAGCTCTATGTTGCTAACTGATTGATTTTTTCCCGTATAACTTTGTATTCATTCTCTGTAATCTTTGAGATTCTCTCTCTCTTAGATCTGTAATTCTGTTCATCATTGAATACAATTGGGTTTGATCATACAACTTCTCAATTACTGCTTTCTATATTGATTGTGAGATTAGATCCTGTTCTTTCAATTGGTATCAGAGCCAATCAACAAACAAATTCGTTCAAGATTGTTATCGCGAAGATCAATTGATCAATTTCTTGAAGATTTCTTGTTTCATTCAAAATTCGATTCCGCTGCTAGGGCTAGTTCTTGAATTCTTGGCAATTCTTGAATTACCTGTTACATTTCGATCAAGAAACTCGAATTTTCTTTCTGTTGAATTTTCTTACAATCATGTCTTCTAAAGAATATCTAGCCATGGGATCTGAAACCAAACCGCCTGTTCTTATACCAGAAGAGTATCAGCAATGGAAAATCCGAATGATCCAATTCCTAGACAACATTGATGAAAACCTTATGATTTCTATTCGAGAAGGCCCAATTGAAGTGTACATCGATATTGCTGCAACCCCTGCTACAGAGACAACTCCAGAAATTCCAGCGACCAGGGTGAAAAAGAGTTATTCCCAATACACAGCTGAACAGAAGAATAGGCATGCTATTGACAAAAGAGAAATTACTTTGATGACTTTGGCTGTCCCAAATGAGGTTCTTAACATGATTGACAGTGGATCATCAGCTAAAGAAATGTGGGACGAATTGGAAAGGCAAATGTTAGGAACTGTGAGATCTATTCAGGCAAAGTTAAATCAAAGCATAAATGCTTATGAAAAGTTCAAAGCAAAAGAGTCAGAAAGTTTGACACAGACATACAGTAAATTTTGCACTATTCTAAATGACTTGAGAAGAAATGGACTGAAGAAAACGAAGTCAGAAATAAATTACAAATTTCTGAACAGTCTAAATTCAGAATGGTCATCATTTGCCATAAGTCTGCAAATGAACAAGGATATGTGTGAAGAAGACTTAAATGATCTATTCTGTGTTCTTAATCAACATGAAGACTCTGTCAAGTTAGTTGTGGAAGAGAAGAAAAATGTTGCTGATCAGTTAGCGTTCTTATCAAAGTCCAAAGCAATCAAAGCACCCAAAAAGACTGCATATCTATCAGAGATACCTAATCTGGAAGAATCTGACAAGGAAGAAGGATCAGAAGATGATGAAGATATCAAGATAATGGCTGAGAAACTAGCTTTGTTGACAAATACTTTCAATAAAAGGTATGGGAATGGTAGATTTCAAGGAAATTATAAGAGAGTTGGGAGTTCAGATTATAAGAAGAAAGAAGACAGAGAAGAAAATAAGTTTGAAAAGAGAGTAGAGAGAAGTGAAGAAAACAATGAAGAGAAGGATGAAAGAAAAGAAAAGAATCTGTGTTTCAAATGTGGAAAATCTGGCCACTATGCTAAGGATTGCAGAGTTAAAATTGTGAAAGACTATGAGTACTACACCAAGAAGGCTCAGCTTGCAAAGAAGAGAGATGATAAAATTGCTTTGTTGGCTGAACAGGAGAATTGGTTGTACTATACTTCTGATGAAGATGATCATATCAACTTTCCACAGATGCAGAGCTATATGGCAAAAATGAGGAATGAGGATGATTCTGATTTTGAAGATGCTGATTCTGAGTCATCTGCTGAGGTACATTCTTCACTTGAATTAGAGTTAATGACACAGATTGGTGAAATGAAAACTGAATTTGCTAATCTAAGAAAACAGATAAAAGGAGAAAGAAATTTGGTTAACAAATTCAGAATTGAAAAAGAAGTAATAAAAGAACAATATGAAGAATCTGAGGCTGAGAAACAGAAAGTTAAAGATGAAAATTCTGAATTGATGAAAAGGCTTTCTGAACTAAAAGTTGAGTTTTCAAAAATAAAGGATGAAAAAGGTGATTTACAAATAAAATTTGATATGTTATTTGAAGAAAGAAAGAATTTATACACCAAAATTAAAGAATTAGAAGATCTGAATTTGAAAAGGGGTCAGACTCAGCAAACACTAAATCTTTTATTAAGCAATGTTAAAGATACAAGATTTTACAACCCAAAGAAGGGATTGGGATTGGAAGAAAATGTCACTTTAAAAAGAGCTCCAATTAACTTGTATGAAAAACTTCAAGTTTCTAAGCCAAAAATCCCAGAAATTGTTGAAGTTTTCATAAGACCTGCTAGTTCTATAACAAGTTCTGACAATTTGCAAAGACCAAACTCTAAAAAGTCAGATGAGAAAATTTCTGAGTCTAAAACAGAAAAGTCAGTTGGTTCAGAAGAAAAGGTTAAGAAAGAAGTTTCTAAACCAACAGATGAAAAGCCAAGATACAATGATACTAAATTCAAGTATGATTCTTTAAATGTCAGCTACAAAAATAAACAACCAAGTTTTTCATATCATGACATTGAGAGCATATTTGACACAAGTAAAAATTCTGAAACAGTCAATCAGAAGTCTGAAACTTCTAGTCAGGATTCTGAACTTTGTAGTCAGAACTCTGAGTCTAAAGATCAGACATCTGAGTCTGTAAATCAGAACTCTGACTCAGGTAGTCAGAAGTCTGATTCAACTGGATTTTCTGAAACAAAATCAGATGAATTTTTGCAACTTGAAAAGAGATTTAATCTTGTGAGTCAAGAACTTGAGGACTTAAGGAAAGCTTATGATGAACTTGAAAATGATTTATGTGAGGTGGATATTAAACTTGAAGAAGCTTTGAAAGAAAAGAATATTTTTATTCAGAAAATAACAGAGCTTGAAAAACTGAAGACTGAGTATGATCTTTTTAAAATTAATGCTTCAAGAGAAAATGATAAATTCTTTAATGAATCAAGTACATATGAAAAAGGTGAATCATCTAATTCTTCTAACAAAAAGAACTTGAATTTTTCAGAAAAAGAAGAAAGCAAAAGGAACGATGATCTTGCAAAGTTGAATGATCTGAAAAGGGATCTTGAGAAGCTTAGAATGAAATCTACTTCTGAACTCAAAGCTAGAAATTCTTGTAATAAGGGCAATTGTACTCTGAACAGTATCAATAAAAATGAAATGACCTATGTTTCAGATTTATTGTCACTTGCAAAGAAAAATCTTGTTTGTGTTAGATGTAAAAATGATTCATTCCAATATTCTCATAAATGTCAAGTCAAAATAACTTCTGTTTCATACATAAGAAAAGATATTCAGAAAGTTTCTGTTCCTCAAAATACAGAAAAGAAGAAAATTTATGTTCCTCAGACTCAGAAGAAAGAAAAGATAAAAGAAAAGAAAGTTGAAAATATAGCAAATACAAAAGTTACAACTCTCAAAAAGAATTTGAACAAGCTTGTAAGCAGAAAATGTTCTGACTTCATAAAAGTTCAAGGAAAGTGGTGTTTGAAGAAAGATTTTGAGTGGAGAGTAAAAGGTACTAATGTTAAATCCAATGACAAAGCTAACAAAGATGGACCCATTCCAAAATGGGTACCTAAACCTAACTGATCCTTTTGCAGGGCTGTCATGTGTGGTTTTTAGATTCAGGAGCTTCAAGACACATGACAGGTCAGAAGTCTTTTCTATCAAACTTCACAGAAAAGGCTGGAGGAGCAGTAAACTTTGGAAATAACAGCAAAGGACAAGTCAAAGGTTATGGGGATTTAACTAAAGGGGATCTGACTATCCAAAAGGTTTTCTATGTTGAAGGATTACATCATAATCTTTTCAGCATAAGTCAGTTTTTAGATAGTCTTTGTCAAATTAAGTTTCAAATAACAGGTTGCATGATTTTAACTGAAAATGATGTTAAAGTCTTCTGGGCCAAAAGACATATGGACTTATTTGTAGTTAATTTTTCAAAATTGAAAACATTAAATACAGTTTGTCTTTTATCAAAATCAACTGCAAATGAATGCTGGCTTTGGCACAGAAGATGTTCTCATCTGAATTTCAAAGATCTTAATAATCTTGTTGCAAAACATCTGGTTAAAGGCTTACCAAAGCTTAAATTTGAAAAAGAATCATTATGCTCAGCTTGTGAAATGGGCAAGATGAAAAAGAGTTCTCACAAATTAAAAATGGACTCATCTTGCAAAGCACCATTAGAAATGATTCATACTGATCTTTGTGGTCCAATTTCAGTTCAATCTATGGGAGGAAAAAAATATATGCTTGTGATTGTTGATGAATTCTCCAGATACACATGGGTTGAGTTCCTAAGAGCTAAGTCAGAAGCTGCTACTACATTGATAAATTTTATCAAAAGGATTCAAGTTCTCTTACAACTTCCAGTTCAGAAAATCAGAAGTGATAATGGAACAGAGTTCAGAAATGAGACTCTTCAGAATTTTTTAGAAAGTTCTGGGATTTCTCACAATTTTTCTGCTGTCAGAACTCCTCAACAAAATGGTGTTGTTGAAAGGAAGAATAGAACTCTAGTTGAAGCTGCGAGAACAATGCTGGCTTATGCAAATCTTCCTACTTTCCTATGGGCTGAAGCAATTGCAACTGCTTGTTTTACACAGAATAGAACTTTAATCAATAAGAGATTAAATAAGACTGCTTATGAACTGATAAATAAAAGAAAACCATTAATCAAATTCTTTCATGTTTTTGGTTGCAGGTGCTATGTTCTCAGAGACAGAGAAAATCTTGCCAAATTCGATAAAAAGGCAGATGAAGGATACTTTGTGGGTTATTCTTTAACTTCCAAAGCATTCAGAATCTACAATAGAAGAACCAAGAGGATGATGGAGAGCATAAATGTAACTTTTGATGAAGCCAGAATGCGGACTTCTGAACAAGACAGTTCAGAACTCATGCGGAACAAGACAAAAATGACTTCTGATACAGATTCTAATCCTATTTGTTCAGAACTCAATTTACTGTTTAAGGATGCTTTTAGTGAACTAATTTCTGATTCTTATGCAGAATATGAAAACCCAAAGATGGTCAAATAGATGAAAAATAAGACTCCAGAAATAGTTCAATCAACTGTAATTTCTGACAAAGGTCCATCAGAGGAATGTCCAAATCTAATACATACAAGTGGTGAAAATTCTGAACCTTGTAATCAGAATTCTGATTCTTGTACTCAGAACTCTGAACAAGTCACTCAGAATTCTGACTTCATTAATCAGAACCCAAACTTGGATATGACTCCAGAACAAGGGGACAGTTCAGAATTACAAGCAATCATTGATGAGAATGATGCAAACAACAATTATTCAGAGATTGATGTACTTCCTAGTGCAAATAAATGGACTAAAAATCATCCTATTCATCAAGTAATAGGTGACCCTTCAGCAGGAGTAAAAACCAGATCAGCTACAGCAAATGAAGCAATGTTTGCTGGTTTCTTGAGTGTGATTGAACCAAAGAAAGCTAATGAAGCCTTAGAGGATCCAGACTGGATTTCAGCAATGCAAGAGGAATTGCTTCAATTTGAAAAAAATAAAGTCTGGAGACTCATTCCAAAGCCTGAAGGTAAATCTATTATTGGAACTAAATGGGTGTTCAGAAACAAAAAGGATGAATCAGGTGTTGTCATCAGAAACAAGGCAAGATTGGTTGCTAAGGGATACTGTCAACAAGAGGGAATTGATTATGATGAGACATTTGCACCAGTGGCAAGAATAGAGGCAATCAGAATATTTTTAGCCTATGCTGCACATAAAAACTTCAAGGTGTATCAAATGGATGTCAAATCAGCCTTTCTAAATGGCAAACTTAATGAAGAGGTGTATGTCCATCAACCTGAAGGTTTTGTTGATCCAGAATTCCCTGATCATGTTTATATTTTAGACAAAGCTTTATATGGTCTAAAACAAGCACCACGAGCCTGGTATGACACTCTTACTAAACACTTGTTAGGTTCAGGATTCAAGAAAGGTAAGATTGACACAAGTGATGATTTGATTCTGATTCAGATCTATGTTGATGACATAATATTTGGTTCTACCAGTCCAGAATTATGTGATAATTTTTCAAAAATCATGTCATCTGAATTTGAGATGAGCATGATGGGTGAACTGAATTTTTTCCTTGGTCTTCAAGTCAAACAATTACCAAAAGGTATTTTTATAAATCAAGGAAAATATGTCAGAGATATTCTGAAAAGGTTCAAAATGTCTGATTGTGCTTCTATGAGAACACCTATGGCAACTAACATAAAGTTAGATGCTGATCTCAAAGGTGTTTCAGCAGATATCAAACTTTATAGAGGCATGATTGGATCATTACTTTATTTGACTGCAAGTAGACCAGATATCATGTTTTCTACCTGTTTCTGTGCTAGATTTCAATCTAACCCGAAAGAATCACATATGTTGGCTGTCAAAAGGATTTTAAGATATCTCAAAGGAACACCTGATCTAGGTTTATGGTATCCAAAAGAAACTGACTTCAAATTGACTGCTTTCACTGATGCTGATCATGCAGGAAGTAGGTTGGACAGAAAGAGTACATCTGGTGCTTGTCACTTTTTGGGAGATAAAATAGTGAGTTGGGCATCAAAGAAGCAGAATTGTGTATCCACTTCAACTGCTGAAGCAGAGTATGTTGCTGCTGCTGCTTCATGCTCTCAAACATTGTGGATGAGAACACAACTCATGGACTATGGATATCAGCTTAACAAGATTCCCATCTATTGTGACTCAGAAAGTGCAATTGCCATTACTCAGAACCCTGTTCAACATTCGAAGACTAAGCATATAGATGTGAGGTATCATTTTATAAAGGACTATGTGGAAAAAGGAACTATAGAGATGCACTTTGTGCATACAAAGTATCAATTGGCTGATTTGTTCACAAAGCCTCTTGATCACAAAAGGTTTTCTTTTCTCATATGTAAAATAGGAATGCTTAATCTGCCTAATTGAAAATATTTTTTTTCTTAAAAATGCTAAATTTTTCTAAGTAAACTTGTCTGAGTAGTGTACTCAGAACTCTGAGTCTTAAGAATCAGAATTTCGGAATACTAAGATCAGAACTTCTAAGTCTTGAGATCAGAACTTCTGAGTCTTGAGTTCAGAACTTCTGAGTCTTGAGTTCAGAACTTCTGAGTCTTGAGTTTAGAACTTCTGAGTCTTGAGATCAGAACCTCTGAATCTTAAGGTCAGAGATTCTGAGTCAATACTTCAGCAATCTAACTTTCAAAAATTTATTTTTGAGAAATACGAATAACTTCAACTGTATGGATTATGCTTCTTCTATTATCTTTTTATCTCATCTTTATGTATCATTAATAGTCAAATGCATGCTCAAGTCAAAGGGGGAGCATCAAAATTCTTTTGGAAATCATTTTGTGATGCTTAAAAGATTTGTTTTCATTTCTTATCGCTAATCATTCTAAGAACAAGCTTTTAATGATAAATTTTTTGTTATTCAAACTATATCTGAATTAAAAACTTTTCATATTCAGATATAAGATTTTAAATGATTCTTTTTAAATCATCATAATATGAACAGAGTTTTGATGATAAAAAGTGCTTCTATCTGTTCAAACCTCTTCTGAATAATCAAAATGTTTTATATTGGTCAGAAGATGATTTTAAATGACATTTTGATTACAAGGCAAAATTCTTCTGAGTCATGGAATCAGAACATCTGTGCGTGTTATTCAGATCTTTGACTTGAGTCAAAATTCTATCCACTAACACGTGTCAGCTTCATATTTGTTTGACAATGCCACGCATTTCATTTAAATCCTTTGTGGTATTTCACATGTGTTGACTCCGTTATAACATTGATTTCGCTTTTCCGTTAAACCTTTCAACTTCGCGGATTTTAAATAGGTCTTAAAATCCCTATTTCAAATTTCTCTCAAATTCCAGAGCGAAACGTGAGATACGAATCAAATCCAGAGTTCTTTGAATCTGTTTTCTTCTTAAATCATGTCTGAAATACGAAGAAGTGGTCCAATTTCTCTACATTCTACAAAATCGATAATGGATTCATCCGATTCGGAAAATGATGAAGTACAAAATAGAGTTGCAGAGGAAGGGGCAATAAGAAATGATGAAGAAGATGAACAAATGGATGAATCTGAAGGAAATGCGGATGAGGTAAACGTTAATATTGAACATGAACAGAGTGCTGCAGGTTCTATTATGTCAGATAGATCTATTTTTGTGGAAAGAGTTGTTCCTGAGAGTGAATGGTTGAAATTATCTGAAAATAACTGTGTTATATTGTTTGAGGAAAGTCGTTTTAAGCCTGAACACAGAATTATCATGGAGTTATTCAAACATCATCCGTATATAAAATGGTTTACAAGAAGTAAAAATGTGCCTGTTCAGTACATACAACAATGGTGGAAACATCTTAGGTTAGAAGATAATAAGTTTGTGTCTGAAATTGGAGGAGTGACATTTGCCTTATCTATCTCTGCACTAAGAGAAATGCTGAATCTACCAGAGAAAGATGATGTACAAAGAAGAACAGATTTTGAGGATTCACCCTTAACAGAGGAATTAATAGCAGCGTTTATGAAGTTGGGATACAATGAAGGATTGAGGACTCTCAGTTTGTTCAGAAGAAACAAATTACCACCTATTTGGGCTTGCTTCTTTCATGTGGTAAATAAATGTTTGTCAGGGAAGAATAGTTTTGCTGATCAAGGTTCTAAACAAATTCTTCAGATATTTCAGGGTTTAGTGAAGAATAGGCATTATGACTATACTTTAATACTTTGGGAAGATATGAAGAATACATTTGAGAAGAATCAGAAAGCAATTCAGAAGAAAACAAAGGATGCTCCACTGACATACATTCCTTACATAAGGTACTGGCAAATTGTTATTTGGTATGCCATGCAGGAAAACAGAACAATCTCAAGAAGAACAAATGAAGAGCATGGTCCTACATTTTATTTGGGTAAGATGACCTCAGTAACAAGACTTGAAAACTATCCCAATCATAAACTATTGCCAAAATCACTTAGGAGCTATATTCCAAGGGAGAGTGAGATTTTAAAAGCTTATTGCACCTCTATGGGAATTGAATTACCTCAAATCCCTACCCAAGAGGACCAACCTGAGAAGAGAGGTGAGGGGTCTAGTCGAATTAGAGAGGGGGAGGATGTTCAGATGGGTGAACATTCTGAGAGACCTGAGAGGGAAAATTCTGAGAGCTTGGTTAGATTTGGTGAGGAAAAACAGAATGAGAGTGATGAGGATGAGAGATTGTCAACAGAGGTTCAAACAGAAAGAGATGCCTCTGAACCAGCTAATCTTGACCAGGTAACCACAAATGCTATTGGTTCACATCTCTTGGTGTCCAATATTGAAACAAACACCATGGACCTAGTGGTGGATCGTGAACAACCCATCCATATCCACTCAGAAGCATTTCAACATGCTACTGTTTCACACAAATCCGGGGAACCATCCCAAACTCATTTGGAGGGAGGTGATAAATCCCAATTTATTTTTCAACACATTGAGTCTGAATATCACAGTCCTATTCATATTGAGCCTGAAATTCCTTTTGACACTTGCACAGATCAGGAATTTCGTATTCCTGAAACAACATTCATAGACATACCTAATGTTGGGTGTCGAGGATTGGATGGAAGTCCTGGTGAGGTGAACATTACAAAAGCCTCATTCAAACGTGCATCTATTGTACAAGATGACTGTGTGTTATCTACAGGCCATGAGCCCTCTGGGCACATGAAAACTGGACCATCTGTTGGTTCAGGTTCACTGTTAGAAACTTCTGAATTTGAAAAGATTCAGAAACAAAACAAGGAGATGGGGGAAAAAGTAGAAAATTTGGAGAAGAATGTGGAGGATTTGAATGATGAGATGTCAGAGTTGAAAGTTGTGTTGGAGAAAAAGTTGATCTCTGTTGAAACCAAAGTAGATGATGTAAAGAAATCCTTGGATTCTCACAAAAAGGAGATCGTGGATATAATGTCTGGTTTTCAAAAAGATATGTTAAAACAGATGCAAGGTATGCAGGAATCTATACTGAAAGCACTGAGTGTATCTTTGGCTTCTACTTCAAAGCCTCTTGATCCTGTTCCTATTGCAGAAGCTGAACCTGAAATTGCTTTTAATCAGAACTTGAAAAGAAAGTTTGATGATAATGATCCTCATGATCATCAAAAGGGGGAGAAAAGACAAAGGTTAAGTTCTGATGATGATATTGGCATAGAAGATTTTGAGATGGCAGATATGCAATTAGCTAGTACAAAAAGTTCAGAAGATCAGATACAGGAAAATTTAAAGGCAATAACTCAGATAGTTCAGATTGATAGCTCAGATACAGAGGAAATGGAGTTGGAAAGTACAGATGGTGGTTAGTCAGATAAAACAGAGGAATTGAACATAGACATAGAAATGGAAAGAAACTCAGATGAAACTGAAGCTATTGAGGAATCTGCATTGAGATCAGAAAAGACAGTGGAAAGTGAAGTGGTCAACATGTGTACAGATATTGTGGTGTATAACAAAGAAAATATGACGGATTCTGAATTAAAAGAAAGGAGGTTAAGTGAAGAGTTGATCAGAAGGATGCATAATAGTTTAATCAGAGCTTTGAATGTTCAAAAAGTTCAGCAAGGAATAAAAATGACAAGACCTATTGATCTAATGGGAGAAGAAGACAGAACTGTGAATTATACTCAGGATTTTGAAGATGATTTTAGATTTAACTTTTGTGATGAGTTAAATACAGAAGAAGAGTATGTGAAAGTGAAAGACTTCTTTATGCCTTCTGAGTATGTATTTAGAAAACCAATTGAGATTCCAAAGATTAAATTGCAAAGACTAGAAGAACCTGTGTGTGACTTCATTCTAGAGTTAAGTGATGTGCCATTAGCCAGACAATTTCATGATGATATTTTTCCTGAGGAAATATATGATAATCTCTACTACACAGAAGGAGAGTATGAGCCTTTGGAAAGTAACATTGATGGTTTTATGGATGACAGAGCTCAGATGGTCTACTCAGAAGCTTCTAACAGGTTCAGAGTTCCTGACTCAAAACTGCATATTCAGAAAAGAATTGAGAAAGTTCTGATGTTTCAACAAGATGAATTCAATGGTTTAATGTTTGTTAGAATGGAAGTACTGAAAGAAAGAAATACAAAGGTTTCCATGTCTACCTTTGATTTTCACAGATTGACTCTTGATGATCAGATCTTTCTAGTCAAGTTCTTTGCTAGCACTGAAGAAGCCTTGATAGAAATTGAATGCAGAAGACTTCTGGGTATTTATGTCAGAAATATATACTTGTATGACTTCCAATTGGCTATTGAAGAAAGAAAAGAAAAGTGTAATCTGAGTTCTCCCACAAAGAAAACAGAAGTTGATTTGCATGTGAAGGGATTTGTGAATGAAGGAATGGAGACAGAAGGGTTCACATATATAGTTCACGAAAGGCTTGAATTGTTCAGATTAAAAGAGTTGGTGAAGTACAGTGATGCAACTCTGAATTGGTTGTTGATTAAAATGGAAGTAAGTATGGATGCTGAAAAAGAGAGTTTAAAGAAGAGATGTATAAACTGTGTGAAGAGGAGGTTGGATCTTAGAAGAAAAATCAGAAACAGTAGTGAATGGTTGCTATCTGAGGTGAATCCCAAAAAGATTCTACATAATGATTTTGTGTTCCCTGCTGAGTATGAAGTGAATGGAATTTTGTCAGATGAAGTTGAAGAAGTGCAGAACACAATATCTCAGAATGTGCAGATAACTAGTTTTGATCAAGCTGAACAGTCTGAACCAAAAGAAGATGAAATATCCATTGATCTAAATGGATACTTTCTTGAATTTGATTTACCTGAGTTCTTCAAACCAAAGAGGTACAATTCTTGGATGTGTATTATGATAGACCTAAGGAGACTCGGATCTGGTTGGCTAAAAAATTAAGATGTCTTGGCAAAACAAAGCAAGTTGTTTACTCAGATTTTTTAATCACTGGAATCAGAGAGTTGAGGGTTAAGAAATTCAGAAAGATGGAGTACTTATCTTTTGAAGTTCTGAGAGAAGATGGCAAGGTTTATTACTTTACTGATGCAGATTTTGAGAAACTATCAGTAGTTGACTTCTACAGATTACACAGCTTTCTATGCTTCAAAGAGTCGAGCAAAGACAGAAATGAAAGGAAGGCCAGAAGTGTGGTAATTGAGGCCATGTTCTACATCTTAAGGTGGCACTGTTACACAGATTTTCAAATAGCTTTGTACCTACAAAAGTCATGTGTTTATCTGGCAAATCCCAACACAGATCATGAACAGAAAAAGAAGTTAAAGACTGGAAGTGTTCACAAATATCCAGAGTTGGGAGTATTTTTGAAAAACAAAAGTGGAAAGATTTTCTTCAGAGCAAAGGAAACCGCAAAATACTGTTATGGAACTTTAAGAATCATAAAGCATAATTTGGAGAAAAAGATGCTGAAAGTGAAGGAAGCAAACATGACTCAAGAAGCAATCAATCAGCAAGTTGAGATTATTCAAGAAATCATTGACAAAATTGATAAAAGGCTTAATCTGAGAAATGTGCTACTTCAGAAGATTGTTCCTGCTCTGAAAGAACTGGATGATGCAAAGTTTAAGTTTATTTGACAAAAAGGGGGAGATTGTTAGATCTGAAGTTTTGTCAATAAACCAAGTGTTGAAGATCTGATAAGAAGACTCAGATTTTCTGAGTAGAGAAGTCAGAGGTCTGACTGTGAAAGCTCAGAAGTATTGATCAGTGAAATCAGAAGTCTGGAAAGAGAAGTCAGATGTCTGAGTTAAGGAGTCAGAAGATCTGAGAAGCTTTATCAGAAGAATGTTCAGAAGTTCTGAACTACCTGTTCAGAACTTATGACGAGATACTTTACTTAGTATTTTATAAACTAATTAGGACATGTGTTATGTTCTTATTAGTCTTTCTTATTTGTACTGTTGCTAACTGATTGATTTTTTCCCGTATAACTTTGTATTCATTCTCTGTAATCTTTGAGATTCTCTCTCTCTTAGATCTGTAATTCTGTTCATCATTGAATACAATTGGGCTTGATCATACAACTTCTCAATTACTGCTTTCTATATTGATTGTGAGATTAGATCCTGTTCTTTCACCTGCCATTCTCCTCAAACAGAAAAAGAGGAAACTACAAGGAATTGTTAGTAAGGCGCACGTTTGTCGAAGATTTTCTCTAAATGGGGCCGCACGGTGGGCGCCAAACTGTTAATGCCAAAAATCGTCCAGAAAGATAACTTAAAGTTGATTGTGGAGCTTAACAAATAAAGAATAGGAATCTTATGGCAAACCGTGCGATAAAGACAGCAAATGTAAAAGAGACAAAGATTTGGTGACGCGGGAAAAACCTCAACGAGGAAAAAAACCCGCGGACGACTTTGGGGGTCGTCGCTGCACTATGATCGCCAAACAGGGGCGATATCCTTATGTTTTGGGTGTCGAGAGTACAACGATTACAATACAAATGAAAGAAAAACTTTAAATGTAAAGTAACAAGTGAATAGTGCGTAAGAAACTGGTGTATCGTGTGGAAAAACTATGCGTCGAGCGTCGTGAGTCGTGTGTCGTGAGCGAACTATTGGGAGAGAATTCTTTGCTTCGAGTGTTCTTCCAAAATCAGATATGTGCAAGTGAGACTGTGATCTTCTTATTTACAGTCTTCGTAGCTTTAATGGACCTTTATGAATGTAGGAGTAACGGTCACAACGGTCATCGCATTCAATGCTCGTAATTGCCTCTATCGGTTACGGTCGTCGGGCATTAATGATATTTACCCTGCATTAAACAGTGAAAAAACATAATATTAATATCGTACGTTAGTCGGTCGAGGTCTTGAGGTTTCACACGACGGTCGAATGTCGCGAGTAACATTCGACTTTAACTTTGGTCAAAAAGATAAAGTGTTTATGACTTGACTTTATTGAGAGAAAGTGTAATAAATGTTCTCAGTGTTTGGCCGTGGTCGAGACTGGTGAATTTTTTCCCAAACAATGACAAGAAGGACATGACCAAATGGTGCGATTTCCATAGCGACGATGGTCATCTGTCTTGCTTTACAGAAGGAGTTAGCCTGGATCGCCCCTAAGGGTCATCTGCAGGGCTTGATCAGTAAAGAATCTACGCCAGTCGACAACGTAAGACTGACATCCGCTGTCCATGAAAACGTCGTCAATTGTGTGACAGACGGGTCGGACGTTTGTGGTTTGACTTACTCGGCAGCCAAGCGGCACGCAAGTTAATCGTCGGGAGAATATCCCATTCCCAGGTCATCCCGACCAAAGCAAGAGTTGGAGCTGGAGGCGATGCCAATAACTTTCGATAAAGACGACCTCCAGGAGAGTTGGCAAAAGCATCACGATGGCTTGATCATCCAATTCACTATTGGCAACTGCTCGACAAGAGAGTGTTGGTCGATGGTGGCAGTTCGGCCAACAACATTTTCCTAAGCACTGTTAAAGCTATGGGAATCGACAAGTCGAAGATCATCCGTCGGTCGACGACCCTGATATGATTCAATGGCGATTCTACCACCACTCTGGGACAGATCGTCCTCCCGGTGTATGCTAAAGAGGTCAACAAGCAATCAAGATTTAACGTTAATGACTGTTCATCAGCATACAACGTTATTCTTGGTCGACCCTAGATCCACGACATGAAAGCGTTCCCCTCGACCGATCATCAGACGATCAAGTTCCCAACGTCATGGGGATTGTAAGAGATCAAAAGCGAGCAAAAGACCGCCCGTGATTACTTTAAAGCAACAATGAAACCTCAAAGGTGAAACCTGCCATGTGGCGACTGTACACGATACGATCTAATCTACCCTTGCGCCAGAAAAGGCAAATCCGGGTATCGTCTTACAGTCACCACATGGCGCAGAATGCTATACCCCACACGACTCTATAGTTTTCAACGACCAATCATGGGCATAGATATAGCTCACGACTCGGGGGCAATCAGATCCCACGACAGAGGTATTTCTCCAATAGCCAACGAAAAATGTCACCAGGTACGTAATGCCCGTCAACGACACTCAGGTACGGTACCAACTTTCTAAAGTTTTATTTACATCCTTAATTCCACGAACCTTCATAAGGTAAGGAACGGACATCTTGCCCCCGGGGCAAGAAATTTTATCCTGTTAGTCTTTTCAAATTATTTCTACGAACAGGTAGAAGCAGACGCCTACTCCCAGGTTTGGGGCTGAAAGGTTCTCTCTTCTATCCAAACTAACATTCTATGCAGGATTCGGAATTCCTTCCAAAATCAGACACGACAACAATCCTTAAATGGTTGTACGTCCAAAGACCGCAGTATCGAATCTATGACTGCACCCCCACGTAGCTGGATTACGATGCCTTGTATTTCCTTTCTTGTTTTCGATTTACTTCGACGAACAATTACTGACTTAAGCATCAAAGGGTCGTTGGTCAAACCAACGACCACCCCTGTATCTTATATTGCAGATTAGCAGGATCGCAAAAACATCAGTCTTGCGATCTATATCGTGAGAAAACAAAGTCATGACCTATAATCCATGACTCATACGATGGGATCTGAATCTCGCAATTCAGCACATGGATCTTACGATCACGACAGGTGTCATGAATCCGAAGCCTTATGACTTAAAATATGTAATTTGGAACGTACGTTCGGCTCAGTCGCCCAACTACTTCCAAAATCATTCTTCAAACAGAGTCTACGCGACTTAAAAGCATAAGTCATATGACAATCAAGACACATGTTTTATGGTTTGATCTTATGAAAAAACAAAGTCTCCAAGACTTAAGTAAAAGTCTTACGATCTTCATCGTGAGGAGCAAAGTCCTTGAGACTTGCAGAACAGGAATCTTATGATTCATCATACGGGTCTTACGACCATCGCAGGTGTCCTTTAAACTAAGTGTCGGATACACAAGTCTTTTGGCTTAAATTCCATACTTAGAATATCTCTTCGGCCTTAGACGCCCGATTACTTCGCAACTGTAAACGTCGAAGTCATACATTTTTACATACGCCTCATACATTTGTTCAAGTTTGTTATCTTTCGTGTTATTTTGTTCAATTGCAACAAAGTAAAGTATACGAAAAGAGCATAACAAAAATATCATTTGTATTCATACAATCAAAACTACGCAAATAGAGGGCATGACCGACTACTGTCGCCCCCTATTGGAAATGAAACAAAACAAAAATCAAGGCAGAGGGGAGTCCTCTACGACCTCCTCATCGCCGTTTACGATCGCTGCGTATGTCGGGTCCTCTTCTTCGAGCTTGTCTTCCTGGTCGAGTTCGTCCTCGTCCCCGATTTACTCTAAGAAGGTTTTGACCTCCTCTTCGGGTCCGACCATAGGTTCTAACCCCCATAAATGGCGACGCATGATCGTCGGTCGTAACCTCAGACGAGTCAGATCCTCAAACGATTGGAGACGCTTCTATAAGGATGCAACCTCCTTCGCCTCGACGAGCGACTTAAGGTCCTCGACCTGTTTTTCGCTCTCGACCAAGGAACCCTTAGTCGCTCATAACTCTGCCTCAGTCGCAGCGGACTTCTCAATGGTCTCCTTCATAAGGTGCTGAAGGTCTTCCTTCGCGCTCAACGACGCCGCATAAATGTCCTCGACTTCGGCAATCTTCATGGAATAGCACTTGACCTTTCCAACGCTAGGTTCTCTTGATTCCTCGACACACGGGCTTCCTCATGTGCCTTGTGCATTTTCTCTATAGAAACAAGAGTAACCCTATGGATTTTATCCATGTGGGCATACAGGCAAATGGAAGTATGGAACGGCTGCAGCGCACGAATACACAAACATTAGAAAACAAATAAAGCGCCGAAATACTTAAGACAGACGGATCGTACGTACCTTAAAGGTCAACCCTGCGACGTGCGATCCCATGTCGTCGACCGTCACGCCCTCCAATCGTTCCATGAAGGACGGCAAGAGGAATTTTTCCAGATCAAGGAAGATCTTACTGCTATCCATTTCTTCCCCGGCCATGAAGTTCGACGGTAGTGTAAAATTCACCGTCATAACGTTACTGGACTCCTCCGTCCTCTTCCTTTTCCCCTTGTCGACCGACGAGGAAGAAGGACCGACCTCTTCAAACAAGGGAGGGGCCACATATACCAGAGTCGCATCGATGACTCGTGGTGGTGTCTTCGTCTTCTCAGAGGTGGCGACCCCAAACGAGGCACCGCCCTTTGGCGACGGTTCCCTCCGGAGAACCATCTTGGACTTCTTCAACCCCGATGACGAGGGTGGGGGAGCTTTTCGCTTCAACTCTTTTTCCTTACAATCCAACGAGAGTTGAACCTTCTTTCTCTGCACGTCAGGGGTGGGCACGACGCCCGAACCACCTATAAAATAGCAGAGGCACAATAAGATGAAAGTCGTACGAATGAAACATACGACATGAGTAAGAAGAACATACGACAACTTACCTACTGTTTGGGTAAAAAATCACACCTCACGACCGACGCTAGAAAACTCAGATAACATTTTCATAAGACCACCCTTGTATTAGGATATGGTCTTACGAGTTATTCACGGACGTATGCTCGGTAGTACGTTTTCATGCTGGTCATACATTTCATACAACCGACGTAAGACTTAAGACGGACGTACGATTATACTAACCGTTAACAGTCAATCCCATTTTCTTCTGTTCATTAATGCAGGCATAAATAGCATTGATGGTGCAAACGGTCAGTAACGCAGTAATTCGCAAGCTATTTTGCTCTGCTCCATCTACTTTCTAAGCATTTCTACGCCAGAAACGCAGGAATTCGCAAGGCGTTCGAACAAATATCGCTAAAACATCTTCGCACGACAGGAGTTCGAACCGCACGACGACATCTCTTTTTCGCACGATTTACGCACAACACACGTCATTTGCACACGACTAAGTTCATTTTTACGTATACTTGTAATCTATTGTACACATAACACCTGTTACAAAAGGACTTTCGCCCCTGTTTGGTGACTATAGTGCACCGTCGACTTTCACAAGTTGACCGCGGTTTTTTCCCTTGTTTTGGGATTTTCCGCATCACCAAATCTCTTGTTCTGTTTATTTTTCCCTCGTGATTGTGTTTCTTGGCCTGAGATACATTTATTTAGTTGTTAAAAGTCCACATCAACCTCAAGTTGTACTTTTGTGCGATTTTTGGCATTAACAGTTTGGCACCATCCGTGGGACCCCATTTAGAGACGATCCCAAGCCAACACATATATCGCTCTGACGGTTTTGTGGAGTTTTTTGCTGTTTTCAGGTAAATGGAAAATTATCAAGATCCCATGATTCAGATGCAGTCAGAATTGAATGCGGCTCGAAGCCAGATTCAGTCCTTGCATGAGCAGAATCAGAAAGCAGCTGCAGAGATCGCTTCTCTGAGGAATCCAGCGATAGGCAATCCCTCTGGTCCTCAAAATCCAGCGATAGGCAATCCCTCTGGTCCTCAGAAAGGAGCGATGGGCAATTCCTTTGGACCTCAGAACGGTCCCCGACCTATGGGTGCACCTATCATAAGGCCCCAATTCCAGGCAGGCCCAGGACCATTTGCCAACAATCCGGGCCCAGGTCCATTCGTCAATAACCCAGGATCGGGTCCATTCGTCAACAATCCAGGTTCGGGGCCATATGCTAATAATGCAGGTCCAGGTCCATTCACCGGAAAATTCGGGTCCAGGGCCATTTTTCAACAACTCCCATCAGGGACAATTCCCCCTCAGTATTTGAGGCCACCATCTTTGCACAATGGAACCACGCTATACTCTGTCCCTCTCAACGGGGACGCCAATGGTTATTCTTATGGAAATGGTGCGACGACGACCACAAATTTAGGCGTCAATCCTTAAGCGGGTGTAAATTCTGATCCTAATGACCCCGTCGCCCAGCAACTCAGGTTATTGGAGGATCAGAACGAAAAGATGCAGTCGCTACTCTCTAAGTTGCCAGGCGCCGCCGTCCCCGTCGACGTCGAACCCCGCGCAGGGTTTCAAGCGTCGCCTTTCGTTGACACGATAGCGACTGTCGACGTCCCAAAGAAATATAATATTCCTGCTTTTACTCCAAAATATTCAGGAATAACCGACCCGACAGAGCATATTGCACAATACAAGCAACTGATATGGACAGTCTCAATTCCACAACAATATCAGGAGGTGTGCATGTGCAAGAGCTTCGGGGCAACTCTTACAGGCCCTGCTCTTCAGTGGTTGATCAACCTCAAGCCCAAGTCCACTGGCAACTTCGCAGAATTGGTCAACCAATTCTCGTAAAAGTTCGCTAGTAGTCGCAAGATGGAGAAGCAGACCAGCGACCTGTACTATGTCGTACAAAAGTCCGGAGAGTCCATCCGCAGTTATTTCAATTGCTTTAACGCCGAAATGATCAGCATTCGAAATTGTGACGTCAAGATTGCCATCGAAGCTTATAAGCGCGATCTCGACGACAACACTACCGGATTGTACGTCGATCTTACGAAATATCCGCCTGAGAACTTCAAAGACGTACGAGCTAGGACCCTAGCTTACATGAGTGTCGAAGACGACCTAGTCTTCCGCCGTAAGTATTCCGCTGATAAAAAGGCGCTCGGGATCAAGATACCAGATTTCAAATCCAAACCGAGCGTCAAATCAGAGTCGTCGCGCCAGATATCGAATGTTAGGTTCGATAAGAAGAAAAGCAATCCAACGCCTTGATTTTCCCAATATCCTAAGATTTCTTCTTATGGATTTAAAGGAACGACGAAAGAGCTAGTCGGCGCTCTCAGAAACGTTCAATCGTGTGTCCGATGGCCCAAGAAAAGAGACAAAGATGATGACAAGAAAGTCAAGACCAAATGGTGCGATTTCCATAGCGACCATGGTCATACGACGGATATCTGCCTTGCGTTACAAAAGGGGTTAGCCTGGACTGTCCCCAAAGGTCATCTGCAGGGCTTGATCAACAAAGAATCTATGCCAGGCGATAGCGTAAGACCAGCATCCCCTATCCATGAAAAAGTCGTCAATTATGTGACGGGCGGGTCAGACGTCTGTGGTTTGACTTACTCGGCAGCCAAGTGGCACGCAAGTCAATCGTCGGGAGAATCTCCCATTCCCATGTCGTCCCGACCCAAGCAAGAGTTGGAACTAGAGGCGATGCCAATAACTTTCGATCAAGATGACCTCCAGGAGAGTTGGCAAAAGCACCATGATGGTTTGATCATCCAGCTCACTATTGGCAACTACTCGACCAAGAGAGTACTGGTCGATGGGGGCTGTTAATGCCAAAAATCGCACCAAAGTACAACTTAAGGTCGATGTGGACTTTAACATCTAAAGAAAGGAATCGTTCGACAAAAGCGTGCGACAAAGACAGAAATGTAAATGAGAGAGAGATTTTGGTGACGCGGGAAAAACCTCAACGAGGAAAAAACCCGCGGACGACTGTGGAAGTCGTCGCTGCACTATGGTCGCCAAACAGGGGCGATGTCCTTGTGTTTCTGGTGTCGATCGTACAGAGATTACAACCCAAATGAAGGAACGACTGTGTGTCATGCGCTGATGTCGTGCGTTAAGAGCGATCTTCTACGAGTGATTTCTTCGTTTCGAGTGCTTGTGTCTGTTGTTCGATGTTGTGTCTCTGTGTTCTTTTTCGTCCCCCTTGAAATGATGATTATCCTTGATATTTATAGTCTTCGGACGCTTTAATTGGCTCATTAAATACTTCGATAACTGTCGTAACGGACGTCGTCTTTAGTGATGTTTAATGACCTTCATCGGTTATAGCCGTTTGTACATTAATGATGTTGATTCCTGCATTAAACACTGAATAAATGTAACAGTTTATGTCATGCGTTAGTTGGTCGAGGTCGCATGGTTCTATGCGACGGTCGGGTGAGCTAGGCGACATCGAGGTCGAGTGTCGTGAGGTAAAAAGACTTTAGATTTTATCTTTAATCAAGAGTTTAAAGTACTATAATTTTACATTCGTTATGGAAAAGGGAATAAGTGTTTCCTTACCTTGGTCGTGGTCGAGACTGGTGAATTTTTGCCCAAACAGTTTGCCCCCAAAATTTGAAAGTAGGATGGCAAATTCGAATTTTAAATTTTGTCAGTCGGACGCATAGAATTATGACACGTGTCGAAAGTTACCTTGGTTGTCTTGGAACTGGATCGATCCGATATTAACTGAACGAGAAGTCGAAAAGGAAACGGGATCGTGACGTTATACTGACGCACGATCGTGCTTACCAGCTGTCTTTGACAGGTGTCGACGATCTGTGTGGTCATACTAATAGACGAGGGCATGTGTTGATCATCCAAGGACTCGACTTGACATGATCGATCGTTTAAATAGAGATTCTGATGGATCATTTCCTATTATGGCTTTGGAAAGTTTTAGGGTGAGATTCTTTTTCTGATTCCTTACTGCCCTTCCTCCGATCTTCTCTGAAATCGCTAGGATTTCTGACTAGCTTAATATTTCGAAGCTTTTGAGCACCTATATAAGGCATAGTTTCTCGCCTTTCCATTCATTCTTGACTGAGGCATTTGTGCTTTGAGTCCATCGCTTTTAAGTTTATTGTGTGATGTTCTTCTTTTGTAGATTCTCAGTAAGATCATCGACAAAGGTGCCAACCATCTCTGCTGGGAGAATGGCACGATTTGAGCGTACCTGTGTCGGGGTTTTATTGAAGACGGGGATGATGAATTTTAAAGGGATGCTTTCAAAGGTTGATGACTTATCGAGAGTCACTATGCCTGAAAAGGTGAAGGCAATGATCGCGGTTGACGCGATATCCGTGGAATCCGCGCATCTGGCGACGATGTCCTCTGCAACCATGTCGACCCCTTCATCGGCCGACAAGGGCAAGGGTGCAAATATGGGAGAGAGTGAGAAGAAAGTCCTGACGGTCAACTTTAGGTTGCCGTTGGACCTCTTAATTGTCCATATCCTTGACGGGATGGATTCGTTTCCGCATCTGGGGAAATATCAGCCCCTATCTTTCGAGGAGAGTTTTCGAGGGATCCCTGTCGTAAAAACGGGATCACGTATAGCCATACAGGCGTTCGTTGTAAGTTTTTCTTTCAAAACTCATGTTTTCAATGTTTTTCTCAGTTTTCATCGGACGCTTGCTAACATTATTCTTTTGTTTTTACAGATGCTTCGATCTCTCCTCGTTCGGTATGCGAGGACAAAGAAGACGTTGGACCGGAAGTCGATCGTTGAGAGTGTCATATTCCTCCCACCAACCTTAACATTAATCTTAAGAGCCGCATTCTCAAGACATTGCGGACTTACCTTCACGGCATGTTCGTGGCATCAGATATTGGGAGACAGTTCCCAATTATGTTTTCTCATACTTGTTTGATCCTTGCATAAGTTCCTTAATGTGCTTCGGGGTCATCGAGGATTCCAAGGTCGAGACTTCGGACAAAGACGTGGCCGACAATCTAGCCTTAGGATAAATTTCCGTTTTACGAATTTTTCATATCTTATCGTTGGTGATCAAGTTGTCTGATGTAATTATGTTTAAGTATGAAATGAAGTTTCGTGAGATCTGTTTACTACAAGCAATTGTCGAAAGTAATTTCAATTGTATAAACGCACTTGTAGATCGAATGTAATCGTAGATTCGTGCGACTAACGCTTTTTATTGAAAGATAACAACCATAACCTTAGTCATATAAAAATCAAGTATACATGCGTTTAGAGCATTCATTCAGAACATGAGGCTTTTCTAAGTCGAGACACTTAGATTGTGAGCTGATTTTGGAATCGAATCGTGCGATGACTTTAAATCACATATCGAGTCGTGTATTAAACTTATGTTATGCGATTTTGGGAAAGTCACACAATAAAATTTTGTCTTGTGACCCTGCGATAAAATATTGTCAGAGGTTGGTCATTGGATAACCAACGACCCTCTGATGCTTAAGTTAGTTACCATCGAGGTGAAATAAAAAATCGTATGAAAAAGGGTTTAAAAGAAATACCTCTTTAGATGCGTAGCATTCCAGCTGCGTGGGATTTCTTGGTTGTCGAGGGTCTGGAGTCGATAGGCCCCTTTACCCACGACTTCAGATATACGATAAGGACCTTCCCATTTAATGGAAAGTTTACCTGCGTTGAGCTCTTGAGTGTTTTGGAACACTCGACGGAGGACGTAGTCGCCTTCTTGAAAGACTTTGATTTTGACGTTTTTATTGAAATGTCGCTCGACCGCTTGCCTTTGTGACGCCATCCTAATCAAGGTTGATTCTCTGAGTTCTTCGAGGGCGCCGAGGTTGTACCCTAAATCGACCAAGTTGTAATCGACTGAAGTATGCCTTGAAGTTGGGAGTTGGACCTCGACCGGTAGAACTGCTTCATAGCCATAGACTAGAGAAAAAGGGGTTTGTCCTGTGGACGTGCGATTTGTCGTGTGATTTGCCCACATGACCGAAGGAAGTTCCTCGACCCACTTTCTCTTTGCAGCTCTTAGCCTTTTCTTGATCAAAGCGATGATGGTCTTGTTACTCGACTCGTCAAGTCCGTTGGCTTGGGGATATCTGGGAGTCGAGGTTGTCAGCTTGACGTTTCTGTCTTCGCAGAATTGTTGGGTCCTGTCGCTTATGAATTGGGATCCGTTGTCACAGACGATTTCGGATGGAATCCCAAATCTGCATATGATGTTAGTCTGGATAAAAGAGATGACTTCTTTATCCCTAACTTGGGAAAAAGCAGTCGCCTCAACCCAATTGGAAAAATAATCGGTGAGCACAAGGAGGAATACCTTTTGTACTGGAGCTGGGGGTAGCTTGCCGACAATATCCATTCCCCACCTGATGAAGGGCCATGGGATAAGTGTCGAGTGCAAGGGTTCAGAGGGTTTATGTGACATACCTGAGTGTCGTTAACAAGGATCACAGTTCTGGACATATTTGACGGCGTTTTGTCGCAACGTTGGCCAAAAATACCCTTGTCGATAGATACGATTAGCCAAACTGCGACCTCCTGAATGATTGCCACATTCGCCGTCGTGCATTTCTTGAAGGATTTTCTGGGCCTGACTTTTGCTAATGACGCATCTTAGGTTTAATCCTGTTGATGATCGTCGATAGAGCCTATCTCCAATCATGATATATATAGATGCTTTGAATCTGATCTTCCGGGCCTCCATTTTGTCTTCTGGGAGTTGGTCGTGAGTGAGGAAATTTTGGATGTCGCACGACCAATCATCCTCTTCATCTTCGATCTGGGCGACATCGACGTTTTCGATGGACGATGTCGCCAGATGGATCATGGGAATGGCGTCGAATATTGGTTCGACCAAAGCAGACCCGAGATTTGCTAAGGCGTCAGCCTGAGTATTCTGATCCCTCAGGATCTGTTCAATAGAAAAAGATTTGAATTTTTTGGAGTTTTCTTTTGCTACCTTTAAGTACGCTGTCATTTTTTAATCTTTGGCCACAAATTTCCCATTGATCTGGTTTACCACTATGAGAGAATCGCTTTTGACATGTAACGCGGTTGCCCCCGAGTCGTAGGCCATATTTATTCCTATGATCAGTGCCTCATACTTAGCTTCGTTGTTGGTGGTTTTGAAATCGCACCAGATCGAATATACCATCTTGCCCCCCTGTGGCGACTTTAAGACGACGCCTAGTCCTAAACCTCTAACGTTGGATGAACCGTCGACATATAAGATCCAAGGCACGTCGTCGTGAGTCGCCACAGATGACACTTCGAGTCCTGCTTCTTTTTCCAGTTCAGGACTAAAATCAGCAATGAAGTCTGCCAAAGCTTGCGATTTGATTGCGGTTATGGGTTTGAAATCGATGTCGTAACTACTGAGATATATACTCCATTTTGCTAAGCGACCTGTCAACTCAGGTTTTCTTAAGACAGACTTAAGAGGAAAGTTAGTCACGACAGTAATAGGATGTGACTCAAAATAGTGTCGCAGTTTTTTAGCAGCTGTGACTAGCGACAAGAGCAATTTTTCCATAGAGGAATACCTAGTTTCTGCGTCCAAAAGAGATTTACTTACATAGTAGATTGGCAGTTGCTGCTTTTCATCTTCTCGTGTTAGGACGGTGTTAATGCCAAAAATTGCACCAAAGGGACAACTTAAGGTCGATGTGGACTTAAACAACTAAAGAAAGAATCTTTCGACGAGACGTGCGACGAGGAATAAAATAAATGAGACAAATGATTTGATGATGCAGGAAAAACCTCAACGAGGAAAAAACCTGCGGACGACAGTGGATGTCGTCGCTGCACTATGGTCGCCAATCAGGGGCGATGTCCTTGGTGCTGGTGTCGGTTGTACGATGATTACATTACAAATGAAGGAAATGCTTCGAAATGTAAAGTACAAGTGTTTGAAATGTAAAACAGGTGTTTGTCGTGTGTGAATACAAAGTGTAAACTGCTGGTCGAGAGCGAATGTCGTGCGTCGAGAGCGATTCTCCGAGAGTAAACTCTTTGCTTCGAGTGTTCTTGAATACGCAGTGTGGTTCTGAAGTTCCTCTCCGAACCGATGATTGAGCTTTTGTTAGCTCCAAATATTCATAAATATTAGAAGTATTGAAAAATAGGCTAAGTATGAAAGAGTTCCACAGAAGCTCTGCGGTGTTCCACAGAAGCTCTGCTGAAGTGAGTAAGATTATTGAAGGAACACCAAGACCCAAAAAATACAGAATACTGCAAACAAAGGATCGAAGGACCTACAGAAGGATACTCATAAAGGACCAAGTCACAGAACCTCTGTCACCCCTGGCAGAGCCTCTGCGGTTCAGACTGAAGACTTGGAAGATATTTATAATATCTTGCCACTGTTACAGGAATATCTTAACACTGTTACAGGAATATCTTAACACTGTTACAGAAATATCTTGCTATTGTTCCAGGGTCTGATCATCAACTTGTACAAAGCATGGTCTAACAACAACACGTGTCAAACTCCGATAAGCATCCTTACAAGTTGATATTAGCGCATTTAATGCATGCAGGTTTCCAACTGTTCATGCCATCCCTTCTTCCCTGTAGCAATAGTCCTTTTGTCTAGAGTAGTTCTTTTGTTGTAGTATAAAAGGAAGACTCATGTTGAGTTCTTCCTAACAACAACGCACAACCAACAACGAACAACAAGCTAACACAAGTCAACAACACTTGCACACAATTAAAGTCAAATCTGTTCTTAGTGTTCTTCATCAAATACAGTAAACTTTGAGATATTAATCTGTTCTTCATATACTGTTTATTTGGCATTTTATGTTGTTTCTATACAAACATATCTGTTAGTTCTTCAAATACGCTTCCGCAACACATCTTATTTGAACTAATAGATTAGATACTCTTTGTTAATCAAATATGGGAACCAACAATTGGTATCAGAGAAAAGCTTGATTTTCAATATCAAACGATCCTCGGTTTAACAAGATTATTGATAGAAACGTGGTCTATTTTTAACCTGTTCTTTATTCCAACAAACAGATTCAAATTTTCAGCCATTTTCGATTTATTCGACATTTGGAAGATAAAGAGAAACTGTTTCTTTAGTTAAAACTCCACAAAAGTACACTGTTAAAAACCTCCAAACCCAGAAAATCCTTCCAGATTATTCCTTCATACTTTTTCGTGTCATATCTTTATACTAAAGCTTCCTACTCTTTAAAATGACAAACGTGCAAAATTTCTTCACAGCTGGTTCATTAACCAAACCACCTTCTCTTCTACGAAATGAGTATCCTCAGTGGAAAATAAGAATGATCCATTTCTTTGAGGGTACTGATAAAGAGCTCGTACAATACCTTTATAATCCTCCTCATGTTCCTATGTTAATAGTACCTCGTGTACCAGTCACAGCTGACACTCCTGAAATCCCTGATCATCAAAAACCTAAAACAAGGGATGGTTGGTCAGATCAAGACAAAGTAAAAGATGAACTCGCACAGAAAACAAAAAGAATTCTGATTATGGCAATCCCCAACGATCTCTTCCAGTCCTTAGATGCATGCTAATCTTCGTATGATCTTTGGAATGAACTGGAGAAACAACTGGAAGGGGGAGCTAAAACTCAGAAAAACCAAAGGGCTCAATACATAAACGAATATTACGCTTTTAAAGCCCTGACAAATGAATCTCGGCATCCACCAAACTTCTGAAGAGAATAACGTCATGTTTCTCAAAAGTCTGAACGATGAATGGCTCCAGTTATCTATGTCTTTACAAACCAATCAAGATTTAGATTCCTGGACTCTCTCAGACCTCTACGGAAAATTAGCTGGTCAAGAGCCTCAAATAGCACAAGCAAAGACACTAACCATTGCACCTCTTGCTTTGGTTGGGAAATCTACAGAAGACACAGAGAGGCCAAGGAAAGAAAGTGCGACAGAGGAAAAGAAGAAGGAGAAAAAGAAAAAGGTGGTGGTAGTTGACAGCGAAGACGAAGAGATTGTGGAAGAGGGAGAGATCACTCTGGCATCAATAGCTACATCCTTAGCTCTATTAACAAGAGAATTCAGAGGAAATCAAAAGAATTCTGGAAATGACAGATATGGCAGAGATAATAGAGGAAGAAGAGAAGAATCAGCTGACCGACAGAGGTCAGACGACAGAAGTAACGACCAGCAGAGGTCGAGTGAAAGATACAATAGAGGAAATGACCGACAGAGGTCAGATGACAAGGCAAGCTACACACCACAAGAATGCTACAAGTGTGGTAAGCTTGATCATTATGCAAATGAATGCAGATCGGAAAAAGGTGGTGACCGACAGAAGTCCGACGATCGTGCTGGTAACACTTCCCAGAACCAAGGTTGCTATAACTGTGGGAAGCCAGGCCACTTTGCAAGTGAATGTAGAAGCAGGCCAAATCGACCACAGAAGGACTCAGCTTTTTACAGAAAGAAAGCTGCGTATTATGCTCAAAAGTCACTCATGGAAAACAAAGTGGTGAACAAGGAAGATTGGGAGTCAGATACATCCTCTGATGACGAATACACCAAAAATGCCTTGTTCTATGGCATGGCAGAAATCAGCTCCGACTCTGACAATGAGGTATCTACTTCAAACTCCACCTCTAGCACTACAGAAGTTGATTTACTTATAATTAAAACTGAAAATATTGAACTGAAAAAGACTTGTGATGATATTCAGAAAAAGCTCATTTTTATGAAAAAGAAGCTAGACTTCTCACTGAAGAAAAAGCAAAAAATTTCAAAGAAAAGGAAGAATTAGAAGCACACTGGAACAAGAACCTATTTCCTTTAAAAGAGAAAATTTCTGAATTAAATACATCTTTAAAATCTAAAACAAAAGAACTTTCAGATTCTGAGAGCGACAGACTAAACATTTTAGCCCTTAAGGAATATTTTCAAAAGGAAAGAGAAGTCCTTTGGCAAGATCTACTTAGAAGAGATGTTTTAATTAAAAATTATCGTGATGCACAAAAGGTGTATGAGAAAATAAATACTCAAATAGGAAGGCGAGGTATTGGGTACAGTGATATCAGTCAAGGTACATAAAACAAAAAGAATAAACCTATGTCATCTCTATTTACTTTAGGTAAAGTCAACAAACCTAATTTTCCAAACTTAATCTCTGTAAGTAAGAGAGTAAAAATCTCTGGGGAACCACACTTAAGGAAACCCATGAAGATGATAAATGTATGGTTTGAAAACACAGATTTATCACCTTCAACCTCTGTCAAAAGAGGATCCAAACCAAAGAGATATCTAAAAACTAAAGATCAGATAGGAATCTTCAAGTTTGGTAAACCAGAGACTCAAACTCAAGTTGCTTTTGTCTGCAAAATAGATTCTGAAAAGAAATTATCTGCAGAAGCACTTGAGTTCAAACCAACCTTTTCAAAAGAAAAACTAAAAAATAAAATTGAAAAGGAAATAATGGAAATTAGGAAACTAGATATTTTAAAAAATCTATGTACACCTTCTGTAGATCAAAAACTCTCTGAAGAGATCTTATCAGACACCTCTGTTGACTTAGAAAATATTTCTTCAGATGAAGAAAGCAAGTATGACACATGCTCGGAAAATCTAGCCTCTGTCGAAAGAAATATCGATGACTCAACCTCTGTATATGAGGACGATTCATCATCTGACGAATCAGAGACTGACAGAATAAAAAAGATTCATTGTGACACAGAGGTTATTAAACAAACCTCTGAAGTTGCTAACAGAACTATTTCTCCAAAGGAGAAAATAACTGGAATTCCAATCTGTCCAGATTTTTTAGATATGTGCATACAAGCCAAAACCTCTATTGAGCTTGAAAACTTCAAAAAACAGAAATTACTGTCCTCTCAAAATCCAAAAGATTCAAAGTTTTTAAAACCTTTAAAAATTAAAGATAAACCAACATGGCAACAAAAGGGTAAATGGCCAAAACCTAACAAATCTTTTTCCTGTGTAACAGTGAAATCAACAGAAGTTCACTACAGAAGGGAATCACAGAAGGCTGCCACAAACAAAGATTTTTGCCAACAATCTAATCTACATAAATCTTCTTGTAATAGGAAGCCATATGATAGAATAGAATGTAATGCTTATGTGGCCCAGTTTAATGCTTTCAATGAAAATTTCAAGCAAATCACTTCTGATGTTCTATACTGTCATTGCTTTGATCTAATGTTCAAATTGAATAATCATTTCTGTAGTTCAAAGTGTTTTCTCTCTGCACCTAAATCAAATATTAAAGAGAAACAAACTGATTCTTCGATAAAATATAAAATGTATTTCAAGAATGCTAAGGCAAACTTGAAAAATTCTGACGAAACTGGACCCATGTGGTTATGGGTACCTAAAACTCTTTGATTGTCTTGCAGAAACAATATGTGCCAATATGGTATCTAGACTCCGGATGCTCAAGGCACATGACTGGCAACAGAGGTCTTCTATCCACATACCAAGAAAAACTAGATGGTGGATCAGTGACTTTTGGAGACAACAAAAAGGGGCATATTAAAGGCTATGGAGTCATAAAGAAAGAAAATATCACCGTACACAAAGTTGCATATGTTGATGGCCTTAAACACAACCTACTCAGTGTCAGCCAACTTTGTGACACGGGATTCGATGTACTGTTCAAAAGAACATTTTGTTCTCTACTAAGTGAAGACACTGGAATAGAACTTCTGCGAGCCAAAAGAAAAGGTGATCTGTATCTAATGAACTTCAATGTCAAAAACAAGGACAACATTTGTCTTGTTGCTAGCAAAAGTGAAGAAGCCTGGCTATGGCACAACAGGTTCTGTCACTTAAACTTTCATACTTTAGATAAACTGATAAAACTTGATCTGGTCAAAGGATTACCTAATGTTAAATTTAATAAGGATCATTTATGCTCTGCCTGTGAAATGGGAAAACTCAAAAGAGCTTCCCACAAAGGCAAAACTGATGTATCTTGTCCAAGGCCTCTGTACATGCTTCACGTTGACCTCTGTGGTCCAATCGCTATACAGAGCCTAGATGGCAAGAAATATATACTTGTCTTAATTGATGAGTATTCACGATTTACATGGGTTGAATTTGTCAGAAAGAAATCAGATGTTCCATGCATCCTGATTAATCTAATGAAAAGAATCCAAGTTCTTTATGAGTGCAGAATTATGAAGTTACGACGTGACAATGGCATAGAATTCAAAAACTCTGTCATTGAAGCCTATCTCATAGAAGAATGAATATCCTAGAACTTCTCTGCCGCTCGTACTCCACAACAGAATGGCGTGGTCGAACGAAAGAACCGCACGCTCGTGGAAGCTGCAAGAACCAAGCTTTCTGCATGCGGATTACCAATGACCTTTTGGGCAGAAGCAATTTCAACTGCTTGCTATACCCAAAATCGTTCAACAATTGTGAAAAGACACATCAAAACCTCTTATGAATTGATCAACAAACGGCGACCAAACATCAAGTTTCTCCATGTATTTGGATGAAAATGCTTTGTCTTAAACGACAGAGACTCAAGAGGAAAGTTTGAAGTAAAGGCTGACCAAGGCAAGTTCATCGGGTACTCTGCCGCTTCCAAATCCTACAGAGTTTACCTTATGAAGTCACGCACGATAGTAGAAAGCATCAATGTATCCTTTGATGACTCATTCCAGAAGACTTCTGAACAAATCAGTTCAGAACTCGGGCTAAACAAGGAAACTTCTGGCATGTCAAAAACAAAGGAAGATTTAGGTCTTCTATTTCAAGAGATGTTCAACGACGATGTTGATCCCTCTGCTGGAACCAACCGCACCTCTGGAGAATCACCTTCTGTAAACGAAGTAAGTATCTCTCTGTCTGATTCTTTTAATATCTCAACCACTTCTGCAACTATAGGTACTGAAAATCTAACAGAAGATATGACGACAAAATATTCAACAAAAGAGGTAATCCAAACAAATCCAACATAGGAAGCAACACCAGAAGAAACACCAGAAGGAAGTGAAGATGAAACCACAATACCTACAGAGAAGGAAATTCCAACTCTAATACCCATTCCTACAGAAGCTGAAGTAAACACATGGGCAGAACCATCAACCACTTCAACCACAGAAGTTCAACTTGATGACTCAAATGATCATCTTCCACGGACAACTCAATGGACAAAAAGACATCCTCAAAGCCAAATCATCGGTAATCCAACTGATAAGGTAAAAACAAGGTCAACTTCTGCAAACTTTTGTTTCTTTACCAACTTTATTAGTGTGATCGAACAAAAAAGGATCTCTGAGGCCCTGGAAGACCCAAACTGGGTGGATGCTATGCAAGAAGAGCTTCTGCAGTTTAAGCGAAACAAGGTCTGGACTCTAGTACCTCTGCCACGAGGGAAACAAGCCATAGGGACTAAGTGGGTCTTTAGAAACAAAAAGGATGAGGATGGAGTGATCATTCGAAATAAAGCAAGACTGGTGGCCAAGGGATATCGCCAAGAAGAGGGAATCGATTACGATGAAACTTTTGCCCATGTTGCACGTCTCGAAGCAATAAGAATTTTCTTAGCCTTCGCAGCCCACAGAGGTTTTAAAGTATATCAAATGGATGTAAAATCTGCCTTTCTCAATGGTGAAATTCAAGAAGAAGTATACGTCCAACAACCACCAGGGTTTGAAAGCTCAAAGTACCCAAGGTATGTCTATTACCTCGACAAAGCTCTATATGGACTGAAACAAGCTCCAAGAGCATGGTACGAAAGACTTTCTACCTTTCTTCTCAATAACAACTACAAAAGAGGTACCACTGATACAACTCTGTTCTTTAAAGGTGAAGGAACTGAGCTTATTCTTGTACAAATATATGTAGATGACATTATTTTTGGGTCTACAAATGCACAAAAATGTAAAGATTTTGAAAAACTCATGCAGAGTGAGTTTGAAATGAGTATGATGGGAGAATTAACCTTTTTCCTCGGACTTCAAGTCAAACAAACATCAGAAGGAATTTTCATAAACCAATCAAAATATGTCTCTGACATACTTGAAAAATATAGCCTCTCTGATGCCTCTGTCATGAAAACCCCAATGGCTACTGGAAATAAACTTTTTTCAGATCCAAATGGCATCTCTGTCGAGTGCACGCTTTACAGAGGAATGATTGGGTCTTTATTATACTTAACGGCCAGTAGACCTGACATAATGCATGCAACATGCCTCTGTGCAAGATATCAAGCTAATCCTAAGAAGTCATATTATATTGCTGTAAAGAGAATCTTTAGATACCTCAGAGGGACCAAAAATCTTGGCCTCTGGTATCCACAGAACTCTGGTTTTGGACTAAAGGCATACACAGATTCAGATTATGGAGGATGTAAACTCGAAAGAAAGAGTACCTCTGGGAGTTGTCAATTCCTAGGTGGGAAATTAGTAAGCTGGACATCAAAGAAACAGAATTGTGTCTCAACATCTACAGCAGAAGCTGAATACGTTGCTGCTGCTAGCTGTTGCTCTCAAGTTTTGTGGATGAAAACTCAGCTGAAAGACTTTGGTCACATCATCTGCAAAATCCCCATCTTCTGTGATTCCAAAAGTGCAATTGCCATCTCTGCAAACCTAGTACAGCATTCAAAGACAAAACACATAGATATCAGGTATCACTTTCTGAAGTATCATGTTGAAAAACAAACAATCAAGATGCATTTTGTTCCAACAGAATTTCAGCTTGCTGATTTATTCACCAAAGCACTTGATGAGAAAATATTCCTTTACTTGGTGGGTAAATTAGGAATGATAAATATGGATTAACCTCTGATAAATTAGTAGTGTAAAGTTTACTTTATTTTTTTTTAAATTCTAAAAACTCAATTCTGAACGTAACAGAGATTCTGTAAGTCTCCTCAGAATCTCTGACGATCCTTATAGAACCTCCTATACACTTGACCTATGTTATATACATTTACTTCTAATTATTTGAACCAAGCATAGGTCAAAGGGGAGCAGAAGGAGAACATACTTGATCTACAGAGGTTGAGTAGATCAAGGGGGAGCAGAAGGAGACCTTGCTTAATCTACAGAGATTTATAAGTCAAGGGGGAGCAAAGGAAGAGATGACATCAACAGAAGAAAAAGTACTTTGCCGGACAAAGAAGAACAAAAAGGTTAGTTTCTCGTACAAATTCTTTTTGAAAATAATTTTCTAGGCCACAAATTTCCAAATATGTTCTAGAAACATTATCAAAAACATTCCAAATAAAGTTTAATCAAAAAGAATGTTGAGTTTTCCATTATTAGAAATTTAAGGTCACAGAGCCTCTGCTGAGTCTAACAGAGGTTCTGCAGGCAACACCTCTGATATTAAATCAATAATCTTAGAAACTCTGTCAATCTCTTTAGGTATCAATTTCAAAAAGAATCATCGCGTACAAAAGCACTGCAACAAAAGTCATTGGTTATAGAGTTCTCTCCACAAGAAAGAACTTCTGTAAACCAACATTTGTTTTAAAAAGACTTTGCTGCACAAAACCTTTTTCAAAAACAATTTTCTAGGAAACCAGCTTTCAAACAGGTCCTAAAAACATTGTTAAAAACAATCAAAAACTTGGATGATAAAAAATGTTTATAAATTATTAGATATGAAAAATTTCTTGTCTCAGAGCCTCTGCTGGCTCTGACAGAGGTCCAAAAACCTCTGTAAAGGAGTTTCTATACTCATATTATCGATCCTCTCCAAGGACTTTTCAACCATTTTTTTGTGAAGGAACAACCTACAGTGGAAAGAAAAACAAAGTTTCAAATCACAGAGCCTCTGTCAATTGTTACATTGAGCATTTCTGTAACGGTAACGGTAACTTTTCTGCGAGTGAGAATCATATGGAGGTAAAGAAGCCCACGCGCCTAGCATTTAATGAGGCCGCAAACGACGTCTCGTCTTAACTGACACATAGGACGTGTCATTTTTTCATTGGACCAACATGGAGCACGTTCCTCTGGAAAATTGAACCCGCCGTAACCACTCAAGTGTGGACCCCAAATATTATTTACCTCAAAATACTAACCCTTTCAGATTCTACGGTTACATACTCAGTATAAAACCCAAGTTACCTTTCCTCACAAAAACTTTACTCACTTTCTTCTCCGACGAACCTGCAACTAATCCTAAATCTTCATCTTTCTTCACAAAAATGGCTTCCAGTTCCCACGCTGCTCAGAACTCTCCGGCGAACTCTCCAAAACAATCCCCAGTACATTCAGAGAACTCCTACAACCCAAACATCGCCGTAAATGCAGAAACAGAAAACTCCGGCGACTCTGCAAACTTTGCACCAACCACCAACCTTCAACATTTTCTGAATAAAGAACATTTTGAGGATGTTCTTCCATTAAAGTCCAACAACTGCTACCTTGTGCCCTCACCAACAGCCTTCGGCAAAGCCCATGCTCTTCTCCTCAACATCATGGAAAATCATATCCTATATCCTCTCCTTTCCAAAACCCCAACCAAAATCCCTGCTCGATATCTGAATCAATTTTGGCAAAGTTGTTGATTTGATTCAGATGACTCTCTAGTAAAGGGCTATATTTCAAAGCCAGACAAATCTGAATACCTAGAACTCATGTTCAACAGAACAATGTTCTCGCTTGAGTTCAACCTGCCAACCAGGGGTCTACATGCAATCAAGAAATATGCTGATGTTCCGACAGATGAAGAGCTCTGTCGATTTGTAGAAATGTTAGGGTATAACACAACCCTAAGGAAACGCAATGACTTCCGCAGAGGCAGACTACCACCTCTGTGGAATACCCTCTTCTCCATCTTAAATTGTTGCCTCACAGGGAAAACCGGTAGCCCTGACCAAAGCTCACATCAGATCCTGACCATAATGTATGGGATCTTATACGATCTTCCACTCGATTATGCCACCATCATGATGCAGGAGATGATCAATACGATCTACAGAAAGATTGCAACCCAGAAAGCCAAACAACATACACTAGGCTATCTGCCACCTCTGCAATACCAAAGAATAATGGGAGTTTTACTCGAGCCTCTGCTTCTTCTGCATAAATGGCCAATGGAAGGGCCAACAGTAAAACTCTATCCCATGAACAAAAACGTTCCTACAGAGCATGAAGACGATTATCTCCACTGCAGACCTCTGTCGAAGAACCTTCTGTCATATGCAAGTGATGAAGATAGGAAGTTGGAATATATACGCGTCCACAGGACTCCAGAACCAAGTCCTGTGACACCCCCGCGTCTAGGAGCCCCCTTAGGTTTAGTTTTAGTAGAGAGGATGACAGAAGAAGAATGGGCGAAAGAGAAAGCATATACCCCTCTTCTCCCAAAAGAAAAACCTCTGCAGCAACAACCAAAAAGAAGAGCAAGAAAAGGAAAACCACAGAGGAAACTACAACCTCTGCAGCTCAACACTCTTCTCCACCACATGCTACAGAAACAACAACTTCTGCTCCTCCCTCCCCTCCAAAACAAAAGAAACGAAAAACAAAATCAACAGAAGAGGGAGCCCCGAAATCAAAGAAGAGGTCAAAGAAGAAGAAACCAACATCACCTCTGCAGGTCATCACAGTGGATGTCGAACAGGAAGAGGAAGATCAGGCGATACCTCTGCAACCTCCCTCACCAATAGTCTATACAGAACAACAGGGAGATTTTAATGCCTTCCTCAACAATCCCGAATTTGCTCACACCTTAGATCCATCAGGATGGGTCGCAGAACCATTGGATGAGAACATTCAGACTACAGAGGTTCTGCACACAACAGAACAAAACTCCTCACCTCATTCTGGTTTTGACACTCAATGACGAACCCCTCAACATACAATAGAGGAAATATCTGCAGCTCAAGGTACACAACCCATGCACCCTCATGTTCGAAAACTCATAGGATCCCATTTTATCTATGATTCCTTAAGAGCAGAAGCAGAAACAGATGCACCTTTAGAGGAAACTGCAAAAGAAGAGGAATTCATAGAGATTGCAATAGAAGAAGAGGTTAGGGTAGAAACCACAGAGGGTTCTACAGAAAAAGATGCCGTTGTAACGTCCCAAAAATTACAAGGAATTTAAAATTTTAAAAACATGCATTTCATTATAAAACAATCACAATTTAATAATTCGTAACTCAAATGAAGTTAACGTCGTTAACTCGAACAGTCAATAAAGATTATGCAGCGGAAATTTCATAAAATAAAATCCAAAGGTTTGAAAGTGAAACTTAAACAATTCTTGACACTCCGCGCCTAGTGTGTGTACCGTCAAGCCCGACTGCCGCTCGCACCTGAAATCACAACATATTGGGAAAAGGGTAAGCTAAACGCTTAGTGAATCCTATCACACACGCAGGTAGCAACCCCACGTATATCGCCCCTACTAGCCAGTAGGCAACATCACCATCACCACGGAGATAAATCCACATAACAATTAGCGTATAAATACGAACCTCGGTCCCACCGAGCACACCAAAAATATATCGATACAAGCTCAGTCCCACTGAGCCCTCTGTCCCACCGAGTAAAGACATTGATACAAGCTCAGTCCCACCGAGCCCTCGGTCCCACCGAGTAAAGATAATACAATTGTACTAGCTCAGTCCCACCGAGCCCTCGGTCCCACCGAGCCCCCCAGTCCCACTGAGGTGTACACAAGCATACATAATTCACATACACATTCAACAGATCACAACTAGATATCACATCCCAACTAATTCACGTAAACACGTAATAACACATAATAACACGTAACACAAAATAACGATATGCATGAAATTCCTAACTACGCGGTGAGAGAACTCACCTCAAAGCAAAGCGACGCGCTCCCGAGCCGCAACACCAGCACGTCAACCTTCCTCACATTTTCCCACCTAATTACGCACTAAAAACGTCAACGAAAGGTCCCAACTCACGACACTTTTACTAGTTTAACGAAACTAAAAATTCCAGCTTTTATACTAAAAACGCAGGTCTGTTCGGGACCCATTTTACCCCTGCTAAACTGATCAAACCAAAAATCTAATTCCACATTCAGGAAGTTCAATGTCTTACAGTTCCAGGGACGTATCGCACGCGTCCTAACGATATTCCTAGCACTCTATATGAATTTTACAAAAACACCTCTCAGAGCAGCTAAAACAGGACCTGTCCGTATAAAATGGCAATTTGACACTAGCTATGGCCCGAACTGGTTTTTCCACAAAACATATAAAAGTTACTAGACTCAGAATGGGAACTTTTGGCACTAGCTCCATCCCAATCCGACATTCCTAGCAAAAGTTATAACTTTTATAACACAGGGAAGAAACTGTACAATTTACATAAAATGATAACCTTTTGAACTTGAACCCAATGAGACGTCTTAATCCAAACAGACCCGCAAAGCAACATGACTAACTGTTTTAGGGTTGACATGGGCTGAACCACACCATGCACCACCCACTGCCAACTCCGGCGGTGGTGGTGGTTGGCGGCGAAGACGGTGGTTGCGGTCGATAACCTCCGGCGAAACCTCCCAACATCACCCGCAACCCCACACCCGCACACACCCACACACCCGCACACACCCACACACCCGCAAGCGCACGCACTCTCTGCCGCCATCGCGGCGGCGTGCAGCGGCGGCCCCACCGCCGGCAGCCGTGGCTACGGCGGTGGTGGTGGCGGTTTACATTCTCCGACGAGGAAAAACATCAAATAAAACGAACGGGACACTTACCTTAACGGAATCCCTCTTCCTCCTCCTTTCCGACCACTCCCGACGCTGGTTCCCTCACGCCGACGATCGCCTCCTTCCTCCTCTCGACCCTTGCTCTCTTTCTCTCTCGGTTTTTCTCTTCCTCCCTCTCTCTTCCGATTCCTCTCTCTCTCTCTTTTCCTTTCTCGGCCGAAAACAACAAGAAGGGGGAGGGGAGATGGCTAAAGGTTCTTGGGGGTTACTAACATGAAACCAAAAGGGAAGGGGAAGGGGTGTCTCTTGGCTGATCCCATGCACAAGTTTGGCCCCCTTGCCACTTTTGGCCCCTCAACTAAACTCTTCTCGCAAACCAACAAAATAGTTGACATATTTAACAATTAGGTCCAAATCGTCTAATCCCGTTAACGGAAACCACGTTAAATAATAGCTTAAAAAAAAGATTAATAATACGAAAATACATACTGGGATACAGGCTTTACAACTCTCTCCCACTTGGATTAGACTTCGTCCTGGAAGTCTATGCCCGTGAATAGCTATAGATAGGTGTCCCACATCTCAACCTCAGGTTCCCAAGTTCACTCGGAACACTTTCGGTGTTTCCACTAGACCTTCACTAACTAGAATTTAAGATTTCCCACACCGCCTAAAAATCTCTCGAATACTTTTCTTACCACAAAACTTCTTCAAGTACACCGCAAGTATGATCGGAGGAACACTCCAACAACTGGATTCATTCCTAGTCAAACGACTTCGGTTGTCTCCCAACCATAGATAATCCAAACATCCCGATTCAAATTTCAAGCTCTAACCATTCTAAAGTTGCTCACCAATATACCCTACAGGATACTCGAATTCGATCATTCCTATCATTAACTGTCGATTAACTTTCACGAGTTCTAATAGACTCCCACAATTTATTCCACATGAATTATCAAACTAGTAAATTTATAATCATCCACGAAGGTCATTCCACCACAACCATTCACCACAAGCAAATATCTCAGGATTACTACTACCATCAACATAATTTCCTTAAAATCGGCTACAATTCCCCAATTGCACTAAGGCATTTGGCCTCAAGCCCAAAAGTCGACACCTAAGTATACTATTTACCTCAAAAATTCTACGCATTTATCCTCTTTATTACAAAGGGCAGCATTCCCTAACCGATACTATTCGGCCTACAGTACCCACACGAGTGGGATACCTAACCTTCCACCATCGACGTATCTTCCACACTCGCTCTACGAAGCCCAGTTACACCCCCAACGCCTACCTCTCAGGTACGTCTCAAGTCCCGGCACATCGGAGCTATCTCTCAGGTAAGTGCCCAAGACTGTATCCTCTTAGTGCCTACTGGAAAGTCAAGGTCATAACACATGAATACCGGAGTCCCACCCCAAGATACCCAACCGACCATTAAGACCGAGCAATTGACCCATGACTATCACGGACAAAATTTGGAATTTCCCCCAAAACTCTCTCGCGATTGGCATTTTCCTCCAAAACTGCCACCTCCTGAGCACTACCTATCGACTCGAGAAGAGGTGCAACCACTGTTAACCGTTGACACAAGCCCCACAGTGGCTCACCATCCAGATGTCGACTAAGTGCGTCCGTAGCAACATCCGCTTTACCGGGGTGGTAAAGTATCTCACCATCATAATCCTTGACCACGTCAAGCCACCTCCTCTGACGCATGTTGAGGTTTTGCCGGTCATTAAGTACTGGAGGCTTTTATGGTTAGTGTATACACTTGACGCCATACAAATAGTGCCTCCAAATCTTGAGAGCAAACATCACCAATTCTTACATACCCTCCGGCAAAGTCAACATCGGAGCTTCGCATAACGCCTGCGTAGCTCCCCAAAGCCCTCTGCTGCTCTTCACCCCAACTAAAAGCCGCAGATTTCTTCGTCGATCGGGTCATCGGTAAAGAAATCTTGGAAAAATCCTGAATGGATCTCCGGAAGTACCCTGCTAACCCAAGAAAACTCCGTACTTCAGTGAGAGTCTTTGGCACTTCCCACCGCATCACAGCCGTAATCTTGGCCGGATCCACCATAATACCATTCTGGTTCACGACATGCCCTCGAAAGTGGACCTCTCGTAACCAGAACTCACACTTGGAGAGCTTAGCATACAGCTTCTCCTGCCTCAAAACTTCCAAAACTTATCGCAAATGCATCTCATGCTCTTCCTTCGACTTCGATTACACAAGAATATCGTCGATGAACACGATCACCGATCGATCCCACATAGGGCTACATACCCGGTTCATGAGGTCCATGAACCCTGCGGGTGCATTGGTGAGCCCGAGAGGCATCACCACAAACTTGTAAATGGCCATGACGTGAATGAAAGGCCGTCTACTCCGTATCCTCTCTCCTCACCCGCATCCGATGATACCCCGATCTCAAATCAACCTTAGAGAACCACGAGGCTCCCTGAAGCTGATCGAACAAGTCATCGATCCTTGGCGGAGGTTAACGATTCTTCACCGTAAGCTTATTCAACTCACGGTAGTCTATACACATCCGTTGGGACCCGTGTTTCTTTTTCACAAACAGAGTCGGGGCTCCCCACGGTGGACAACTCGTCTTGATGAACTCCTTTTCGATAAGTTCCTGCAACGAGTGTACAACTCCTTCATTTCTGGTGGAGCCAGGCGATAAGGTGCCTTGGCCACCGGAGCAGCATCCAGAATCAAATCAACGTGGAACTCTACCTGTCGCTCGGGAGGTATCCCCGGTAACTCCTCGGGAAGTATCCCCGGTAACTCCTCGGGAAAATACGTCAGCAAACTCCCGTACAACTGGCACATCCTCCACATACTTCTTCTCTCCGTGGACGCGGGTGTCGATCACATACGCCAAAAATCCCTGACCACTGTGCTGCAAGTACCTCCGAGCCCTCGCAGCCGAACATATCGCTGAGGTCCGCCTGGGCAAGCCGCCCTGAACTAGCATTTCTCCCCCGCTTGGGGTTCGAACTCGTACTTGTTTGTGACGACAAACAATCTCCGCATCATACGCATCCATCCAATCCATGCCCACAGTCACGCACAACTCCCGCATAGCGATCGGAATCAAATCAATCGGGAACCTCACACCAGAGATCTCCAAAGTGAACCCCCGGTACACGTCAGTAACCGTCAAGGTCTTGTCTTCAGCAACTGCAATCACAAGTGGACAGCCTAACCGTCCTACAACTCGGCCCCAAACACACACTGACTATGTGAGACACGAAAGGATGAGTAGCCCCGCTATCAATCGTCACCACAGCAAGCACCGAGTTAACCAAGAACGTACCTGTCACCACTTTATACGTAGCTTGTGCCTCCTCCACTCCCAGTTGACGAACTCTACCCCAGGCCGCCTCCATCACTACAACAAGTGAAGCATACTGCGCGGTACTCACGAACTCCCTGATCTTGGTACGTAACATATCCTTGCACCGTGTCCTCTTCATGTCCTCAAAAGCAGCATGCTAAGGATAGAATAATGTCATTTCCGTAAACTTTCGGTTCACCTCCTTTATGGCCTCCGCAGTCTGATAGAGCTCCAAGAACTCTTTGGCACTCCTCTCCATCTCCAATAGAGGCACATGCTCTACACGAAACATACGACGAACTCCTCCCAGGTCAAGTAGTGCGCCTGTTAAGCATCAAAGCAATAGCACACCAGTCTTTCGCTCCGTCTCGTAACAGATTCACCGCGAAGCGAACCTTCTAGTTCGCAGGACAACCACCGGTAAGGAATGTGCACTCTATAACCGATCCCGACCCTCTTGTTCAGGGCTGCCCACCCGCAGGGGGTGGAATCGTCGCGATGCGCTCCTCCATCGACACTATTACCTCATCACGAATGGCGGTAATAATTTCGGGGATCGCCTCCTCAAAATATGCGTCGCCTCGACCGCAAACATCTCACGAATCTGATCAGCAATAATTCCAGCATCAGCATCTGGATCAACATTGTTGTTCCTCCTTAACGAGCTACTAGCACACATTAAAACCTGCTAACTACGCTCACACTCAACTCTTCGGATTCTCCGTGACTTTCCCCGACTCGAGCACGGATCCTGTGCTTCAGATAGTAGGAGCTCTGCTACTACCCTTCACACGTATCCTTACTCGTTTCGAGTCCTGTCCCGGGACGTCCAAGTAGTTGCTTACCACAAACAAACACATATGCCCATTCCGGCATATGCAAACACTTTTCCTAGCTCCCTAGAAAAGTAGTAATACCCCACCACCCTTGCTAGAACGGAACCCCCACTAGCCCTGACGAGTCGCCTCGTAAACGCACAGTCGTATACAGTGAAACCAGATAGACATTCGAAAATAAGATTCTATCCTACAACGGTTGGACTCAAACAAGAGCTGCGCAATAGAACTAAATCCAACATTCTAAGGCTATTCAGTTCCTACTGCATACAACCTAAGGTGCATTCACATAACAACCTATGAAGGCTAGCATGAGTTCCTAATAGCAAGTAACAAGTATACAGTACCACAAAATCTACGTAAGCAATCTAGCATACATACTCCTATGTAAACGCTATTCCCAGCTCACTAGGAATTTCATCTCATCCCACTACTCTTGCTACAACGGAATCCCTGTTAGCCATAACGAGTTGCCTCGCGAATACCCAGTCGCACGCAGCGTGAATCAAATAGACATTCGAATACAAGATTCTATCCTAGAACGGTTGGACTCAAACAAGAGTTGCGCAATAGAACTAAATCAAATATTCTAAGTCTATATGATTCTTACTGCATGCAACCTATAGGGCCTTCACTTGACAACCTACTATAACTAGCATTGATTCCTACTAGCAAGCAGTCATCATACAGTACAGTGTAAACAACCTCGGCAATCTAGCATGCATACCCTATGCCTAGAAAGCAATAAATACACTAAGTGCTGTACCTTCCTAATTGGCGTCGGCTGACTGTACACACTGCGCCCACGATCACCGTTTCCCAAACGGGCTTTCTCCGTTCATTTATTTTCAAAGATTTTAATAAGAGAGTTTAAAAAAAACTTCATAGCCGCAACTTGAGACCAAACACACCGAGATGTGTTTGATTCACTCAAGCTGTGCTCTGATACCAAGTTGTAACGTCCCAAAAATTACAAGGAATTTCAAATTTTAAAAACATGCATTTCATTATAAAACAATCACAATTTAATAATTCGTAACTCAAATGAAGTTAACGTCGTTAACTCGAACAGTCAATAAAGTTTATGCAGCGGAAATTTCATAAAATAAAATCCAAAGGTTTGAAAGTGAAACTTAAACAATTCTTGACACTCCGCGCCTAGTGTGTGTACCGTCAAGCCCGACTGCCGCTCGCACCTGAAATCACAACATATTTGGAAAAGGGTAAGCTAAACGCTTAGTGAATCCTATCACACACGCAGGTAGCAACCCCACGTTTATCGCCCCTACTGGCCAGTAGGCAACATCACCATCACCACGGATATAAATCCACATAACAATTAGCGTATAAATACGAACCTCGGTCCCACCGAGCACACCAAAAATATATCGATACAAGCTCAGTCCCACCGAGCCCTCGGTCCCACCAAGTAAAGACATTGATACAAGCTCAGTCCCACCGAGCCCTCGGTCCCACCGAGTAAAGATAATACAATTGTACTAGCTCAGTCCCACCGAGCCCTCGGTCCCACCGAGCCCCCCAGTCCCACTGAGGTGTACACAAGCATACATAATTCACATACACATCAACATATCACAACTAGATATCACATCCCAACTAATTCACGTAAACACGTAATAACACATAATAACACGTAACACAAAATAACGATATGCATGAAATTCCTAACTACGCGGTGAGAGAACTCACCTCAAAGCAAAGCGACGCGCTCCCGAGCCGCAACACCAGCACGTCAACCTTCCTCACATTTTCCCACCTAATTACGCACTAAAAACGTCAACGAAAGGTCCCAACTCACGACACTTTTACTAGTTTAACGAAACTAAAAATTCCAGCTTTTATACTAAAAACGCAGGTCTGTTCGGGACCCATTTTACCCCTGCTAAACTGATCAAACCAAAAATCTAATTCCACATTCAGGAAGTTCAATGTCTTACGGTTCTAGGGACGTATCGCACGCGTCCTAACGATATTCCTAGCACTCTATATGAATTTTACAAAAACACCTCTCAGAGCAGCTAAAACAGGACCTGTCCGTATAAAATGGCAATTTGACACTAGCTATGGCCCGAACTGGTTTTTCGACAAAACATATAAAAGTTACTAGACTCGGAATGGGAACTTTTGGCACCAGCTCCATCCCAATCCGACATTTCTAGCAAAAGTTATATCTTTTACAACACAGGGCAGAAACTGTACAATTTACATAAAATGATAACCTTTTGAACTTGAACCCAATGAGACGTCTTAATCCAAACAGACCCGCAAAGCAACATGACTTACTGTTTTAGGGTTGACATGGGCTGAACCACACCATGCACCACCCACTGCCGCCTCCGGCGGTGGTGGTGGTTGGCGGCGACGACGGTGGTTGCGGTCGATAACCTCCGGCGAAACCTCCCAACATCACCCGCAACCCCACACCCGCACACACCCACACACCCGCAAGCGCACGTACTCTCTACCGCCATCGCGGCGGCCCCACCGCCGGCAGCCGTGGCTACGGCGGTGGTGGTGGCGGTTTACATTCTCCGACGAGGAAAAACATCAAATAAAACGAACAGGACACTTACCTTAACGGAATCCCTCTTCCTCCTCCTTTCCGACCACTCCCGACGCTGGTTCCCTCACACCGGCGATCGCCTCCTTCCTCCTCTCGACCCTTGCTCTCTTTCTCTCTCGGTTTTTCTCTTCCTCCCTCTCTCTTCCGATTCCTCTCTCTCTCTCTTTTCCTTTCTCGGCCGAAAACAACAAGAAGGGGGAGGGGAGATGGCAAAAGGTTCTTGGGGGTTACTAACATGAAACCGAAGGGGAAGGGGAAGGGGAAGGGGTGTCTCTTGGCTGAACCCATGCACAAGTTTGGCCCCCTTGCCACTTTTGGCCCCTCAACTAAACTCTTCTCGCAAACCAACAAAATAGTTGACATATTTAACAATTAGGTCCAAATCGTCTAATCCCGTTAACGGAAACCACGTTAAATAATAGCTTAAAAAAAGATTAATAATACGAAAATACATACCGGGATACGGGCTTTACAGCCGTAGAAATAGAAGGCACACATCCCCAACCCCTTCCCAGTGCAACCCACATTTCTGATACCGCCGGTCTAGCGGCAGAAGGTATCATTGAAAAAGAGCAGCACGACTCGATCCTTACCCCAGCCAGCCAGCCAGAGGTTACTCTTTCAACCTCTGTGCCTAATATAACCGGGGAAACCATTCCTGGGGAGTCCTCTCGAAAGGACTCATCCATAGTTCGTGATTTATTGCCCCAAATCACACCTAACATCCTAGCAGAGGAATTCATTTCCTCTACCACGCACACAACAATAGGGCCAAACCTCCTTTCAGAGGGGAGTAGAGAGCCCAATGACCAAGAGACTCTAGACAAGTCTCCAAGTCAACAGAAGGACATTCCAATAACCACCTCTGGAGTGGATTTAGACACTTACCTTCACAGAACTTCTGTAGAGGTTGAAACTCCAATTTCCCCTCGACGATCAGAAGGAAATCCTTCCACCCTCAACGTCAAAACAGGGGTGAACGAAGGTGTTCAAGGAACAAGGACAAACTCTGGAGATGAATGTGTTCCTCCAGAGGTTACAACGAGTTCACACGTATCAAGGGGTGAGTTCCAAACCCTTGTCACCTCTGTGAACCAAACAATGAAAGAGTTGCAAAGCTCTTTCAAAACTTTTGCAGAAACTACATCCAAGGCCATCTCATAACTAAACACCAAAATGGACAACTTGTCCACAGAGGTGCAATCTACTCTAGCCCAGATGAAGTCTGCTGCAACAACTTCTGCCACCACACCTGTCTCTGCTGCTGCTGATTTTAAAAAAGCTGCTACTTCTGCCTTCAACAACTCGATCAAAATATACCTGGAAAAGATGAAAGAACAAGTGTCATCATCAAAAGGTATTACTCCAGAAGAACTGCAGAAGGCTCTACGACAAGTTCAGGACCAAACAACAGAAGCCACTCTAGCCATGAAGCCTACCGACTACATGACCAGAGCACAGTTGACAGAATTTATCAGAGCCTTCACCATAGCCAATGCATCTTACGTAAAAGAATTCAAAGCTAGTGTGGGAAAGATGCGGTTCAACACAGAGGCCGAAGTCCAAATTCTTATTGGTCTCTGTGATGATCTCTATGCCAAAATGATGGCAGCTGGGGCGAAGAAACCTGAAACTACTTGCAGGGCAGAGGGTACAGAAGATAAGGGTCAGGATGACTCTGATGATGACGATTCATCAGATCATCCTGAGGGGGAGACACTAGGGGAGAAACAAAGAAAAACAGCTGCAACCAGTCCACCAATAGCAGCAGAACCAATTTCCTCTGCACCCCCAACCCAAACCCAAACTCAGGGAACTCAACAGAATCCCACAGAGGATACACCAGCCTCTGTGGAAACCACTTCTGTTATTGAAAAAGATGTCCCTAAAGTTCAAATCCTGACATCTTCATCCTCAGAAGAACAATCCACAGAACCATCCCCACCAAAGTCCTCAGAAACTAAAAAGTCAAAAACTACAGAGGCAATCTCCATCATACCCACAGAAACCTCTACACCCAAACCAAAAGAAGCGATCCCAGAAAGTCCAAAACAGGCAAAAGGTTCTGAGCCTCCCCAAGCCAAAGATAAAGGAAAGGGAATCCTGACAGAAGAACCAAAGAAGAAAAAGGCAATGCCACAGACGACAGAAAAATTGATGAAGAGCTCATTTGATGCCTTTGTCACTCCTAAACCTGAAGAAGACTGGGCATTCATTTCAGATCCTCTGTCAGATATTCCGATCCTTGATCCAAAAGCAAAGGCAACAGAGGGTAGGGTTGCAGAGATAAAGCGAAAAATGGATGCTCTATGAAGACCAATACCACCATCGACTACACAACATGCAGATATGGAAGAAGTGGTGTATAGGTATCTTTACAGACAGCAATATCAGAACAATCCTATACCACACATCGAAGATCCTCAACTCAGAGCTGACCTTGATAACACCTTCACAAAAACAAAGCCAAAAGCAAGGGCAAAAGTATTCTCAGAGTCCAAAATTGAAAAGGTAATTTACTGCAAATTCTCCCAAACAAGAACCTTTCCAAAGACCAGGTACAACATCTACAAAGTCAAAAGGGAGAACAAGTCCGAAAATCAATTCGCAGATGCCGATATACGGAACTTGAACCCCTACGATCTGCCAGATCTTCTGCTTTGGACAAAAGAAAACTTCGACACCGATGCTAACCGAAGGGCCTATCAAGTATTCAGGCAAGCAACGAGAGAAAAGCTTCTGCTATATAGCATGATAGACTTTCAGCTGGGAAGAGATCTTGGAGTCAGAAATCAAAGTCTAAGATCACCAGAGGATCACTGCCCACCTTCTGCCATACCCAACTCAATCATAACAACACCAAGGTACGGGTTAGTGTATAAGGATCCTGGTGGTCAAGTAAGAGTCTTTGTGCAAATGGACTGTCAGAAGTATGCAACCAGTACTCTGAACAAGTTCAGAACAATCCTAGAAGAGAATAGAGGTACTGAGCTTATGGATCAGGAATTAGCAGAAAGAATGATCAGAGAAATAGATGCTACAATTGGCTTAAGAGAACTCTGCATCAAATTCTATCACGAGATCAGAGAAGTGGGATTCGACAACAGAAGTTTCAACGACTTCAAAAATGCAAATGTCTGAGTCTTTATTTTTTCTCTGTAAACTTTAAAAGGAAATGAAATGAATCTTTTGAGGTATTGTTTAACCTCTGTCTAGTTTACTTAGCCTAATTATGCATAAAGTCAAATTTTCATTTTTCAATACTTAGGGGGAGATTGTTAGCTCCAAATATTCATAAGTATTAGAAGTATTGAAAAATGATTGAATGACCTACAGAAGGATACTCATAAAGGACCAAGTCGCAGAATCTTTTTTCCCCTGACAGAGCCTCTGCGGTTCAGACTGAAGACTTGGAAGATATTTATATCATCTTGCCACTGTTACAGGAATATCTTAACACTGTTACAGGAATATCTTAACACTGTTACAAAAATATCTTGCTACTGTTCCAGGGTCCGATCATTAACTTGTACAAAGAATGGTCTAACAACAACACGTGTCAAACTCCGATAAGCATCCTTACAAGTTGATATTAGCGCATTTAATGCATGCATGTTTCCAACTGTTCATGCCATCCCTTCTTCCCTGTAGCAATAGTCATTTTGTCTAGAATAGTTCTTTTGTTGTAGTATAAAAGGAAGACTCATGTTGAGTTTTTCCTAACAACAATGCACAACCAACAACGAACAACAAGCTAACACAAGCCAACAACACTTGCACACAATTAAAGTCAAATTTGTTCTTAGTGTTCTTTATCAAATACAGTAAACTTTGAGATATTAATCTGTTCTTCATATACTGTTTATTTGGCATTTTATGTTGTTTCTATACAAACATATCTGTTAGTTCTTCAAATACGCTTCCGCAACACATCTTATTTGAACTAATAGATTAGATAATCTTTGTTAATCAAATATGGGAACCAACAGCTTTGATATTTATATGGTTCGCTGGTCATTAATGTGCCTTGATGACTTTGCTTTTGTAACCGTTGTCGGGCATTGAATGCTCTTTAATGCTTGGTCTTGTAACCGCTGCTAGGCATTTAATACCATCAAGTACTCGTCTGTTACTGGTCGTTTGCCATGAATGCTCGTGGACCTGCGTTAATGAATAAAAGACACGACCGTTGACCATTATTGGTTAGTGTAATCGTAAGACGGTCTTAAGTTCTGGACGTCGGTCTTATGGACTCATACGACCGTTGTCGAAATAGAAGACCATGTATATAACGGTAAATGTCTTGTAATACCTTATCTTAATATAAGAATAGTCTTATAAAAATGTCGTAAGTCTACTAGGTCGTAAGACCAAGATAATGATGTCGTAGGTCTAGGTCGCAGGACCAGGATGTCAGGACGATGATGTCGTCGGACCAGAGAGATATAATACCGATGACAGAAGACTGTCGACGTAAGACCGACGAGTCGTAACTGGCAACGCATAACTGGCGACATAAGACTAGTGACATAGGACTACCGATGTGCGACGTGCGATACATGATGTGCGACACGTGACGTGCGATCATTAGATGTAAGATGACTATTGACGCAAGATGTCAATTATCGTGGTTATTTAACGTATGTCGGGGATATGATAATAATGGGTATTATCTTTGTCGGTCGAGGGTGATCAATGTCCATGGGTCATGTCAAGGGGATTTCCCAAGTCGGTCGAGGGTGTGATTTTTTACCCAAACAGTTAGCCCCCCGAGATCTGAATTTCAAAGCCATTGGAATTTCAGATCTCGCACTAAAGAAAAATGCGTTGCTACGGAGACGTATTACTTTTGCTAAGATCATCAGAGGAAAACTGACTTGGTCAGCCAAAGAAGGCGACGCAAGTCGCGCTTGCCCTTCGAGGCCGGGAAAGGAGAAAGAATGCCCCGACAGCTGGGTCGGGAATCTTGAAGAAGACAAGGACGGTAGTCCAGAAGGAACCGTCTTCGAGGGCTAACGTTTCGTCGAGAGTTGTCACGCCTAAGGAGGCGAGGGCGTCATCCAGCCGTTCTGGCGCGATGGACGCGACACCAGCATGTTCGACGCTTCCGTGTCAATGACGAAGCTAGTGTCTAAGGTGATGTCCCCAGCATCTGCCGACAAGTGGGACGGGTCATCGGCCGATGGTGTCATAGACGGGACGGCGTTGTTGATGTCCTAGACGGGACGACGTTGTTGGTGTCCTAGACGGGACGGCGTTGTTGGTGTCCAAGACGGGAAGACGTTGTTGGTGTCCTAGACGGGACGACGTTGTTTGTGTCCTAGACGGGACGACGTTGTTGGTGTCCTAGACGGGACGACGTTGTTTCCTCATCTGAGGAAATATTTTCTCCCATATTTCAGGGAACATTTTTTCTATCGAGGAGACAGGTGCCCATGTCGCCGGGTTGGCGTTCTCGGTCGACGTGGTATTGTGATCTGGCGTGCACAGCCGATACGGTCGTTAGAGACATATGTTCTGGCATTCCGATCCGATATGGTCATTAAAGATCTATGGTCTGGCGCTTACAGCCGATATGGTCGTGAGAGACCTTTGATCTGGAGTTTCGAGCCGATATGGTCGTGAGAGACCTGTGTTACGTTTGTGTAAGTTTTGCTTTAGCGATAATCGGTAAAAAGTTTACCTTTCTTTTGAACCTGAGTATTATTTTGACTCATACATGTCATGGACAGATGTAGTATCAACTGTAAAAATTCATTAAGTACAAAAATGAACAAGAAGTCATGCGACTTAGGCATCCATTGTAATACGACGATTAGAACGTAAGTCATAAGACTTTCGTATAAGCAAACATAAGCGCATGCGATTAAAGCATTCATTCAAATTATGAATTTATTCTAAGTTAAAGAACTTAGACTGTGGGGTCGTTAGACCTTACGATCGTGTGATTTGGTCATACAATGGACTTGAATCATGTGTTCCTGTAGTTATACAATCGAGTCGTCTAATAAGACTGATTGTTTATATCATGCGATTTTACTGAAGTCGTATGATAGACTTAGTAACTTATGTCGTGCGATCCTGCGATAAAGAAATGTCAGAGGTTGGTCGTTGGCTAGCCAACGACCCTCCGATGCTTAAGTCAGTAATTGTCGTGATAAAAAATCGTATGAAAGAAGTAAAAGGACTTAGAATAAATACCTTTTCTGATGCGTTGTATTCCAGCTGTGTGGGATATCTTGATTGTCGAGGGTTTGGTGCCGATAGGCACTTTTACCTACAATTTCTGAGATATAATAAAGATCTTTTATCTGCATTGAACTCTTGAGCACTTTGGAACACTCGACGGAGGACGTAGTCGCCTTTTTGAAAGACTTTAGCTTTGACATTTTTGTTGATATGTCGCTCGACCGCTTGTCCCCAGGGTGTCGAGGTCGTCAACTCGATGTCGCGGTCTTCACAGAACTGTCGAGTCATGTTGCTTATGAACTGGGATCCATTGTCGTAGACAATTTCCGATGTCGCTCAGCCAATTATCTTCTTGGTCTTCCATCTGGATGACATCGTCATTTTCGATGGACGACGTCGCCAGATTGGAATGCTGTCGAATATTGGTTCGACCAAAGCAGACGTAAGATTTGCTAAAGCGTCGGCTTGAATATTCTGGTCCCTTGGAACCATGACTGGTGATTGCGAGATTCAATGTGCAAGACATGCATAGGTTATGATTAGCGATCGTGCTAGTCGCTTTTATCGGCGACCGACAATTCTTAACATGCGTCTGCTGTGACTGGCAATCATAAAAAAAATGTGAGTCGTCTTTTATGGACGATTATAAATTGCAACCTGCGCCTGCCATCACTGGCGATCGTATGATTTAAAAAATATGAGTCGTCTCTTATTGACGACTATAAATCGTAACCTGCGATGTAAATCCTAGAGACTTTTATTTCACACAATATAAATTGTAAGACTTGCGTTTTAAGCCGTAGAGACTTTCGTTTCTCATGATGTAAATCGTAAGACCTGTATTTATAATCTTGCGAGCCTGCCATGTAAAATCGGAGGTGGTCGTTGGTTTGACCCATGACCTTTTGATGCTTAAATCAACATTTATACGTTAGATCATAACAATTGAACGAGGAGAATATACTTAGAGTATATATATAGAATTATTATACCATATTTTATCCAAGTAGGATGTCACAGTTACCGTAACTTGGAGTCGAGGAGCGCCTTTTTCCAAGGACTTTTGAAATCAAAATATGATATTTTCCATTTTGCGACGGGTGTTCTGAGCCCTCGAGTCCCTTGGATGACGCGATACATGCGATACTTTGACGGAGCATATTTTTTTTAGGGCTTGAATTTAGCTTCGAGCCATATTCAGTTCTGGTTGAAGTTGAATCGGGGGATCTTGAAGATTTGCCATGTACCTGGATGTATCAAAAACTTTGCAAGATCGTTAATAGAAACGCACGTTCGTCGAAGATTTTCTCTAGATGGGGTCCCACGGATGGCGCCAAACTGTTAATTCCAAAAATCGCACCAAAGGGACAACTTAAGGTCGATGTGGACTTAAACAACTAAAGAAAGAATCTTTCGACAAGACATGCGACGAGGAATAAAATAAATGAGACAAAGGATTTGATGATGCAGGAAAAACCTCAACAAGGAAAAAACCTACGGACGACAGTGGATGTCGTCGCTGCACTATGGTCGCCAATCAGGGGCGATGTCCTTGGTACTGGTGTCGGCTGTACGATGATTACAATACAAATGAAGGAAATGCTTCGAAATGTAAAGTACAAGTGTTTGAAATGTAAAACAGGTGTTTGTCATGTTTGAATACAAAGTGTAAACTGTTAGTCGAGAGCGAATGTCGTGCGTCGAGAGCGATTCTTCGAGAGTAAACTCTTTGCTTCGAGTGTTCTTGAGTACGCAGTGTGGTTCTGAAGTTCCTCTCCGAACCGATGATTGAGCTTTGATATTTATAGGGTTCGCTGGTCATTAATGTGCCTTGATGACTTTGCTTTTGTAACCGCTGTCGGGCATTGAATGCTCTTTAATGATTGGTCTTGTAACAACTGCTAGGCATTTAATACCATCAAGTACTCGTCCGTTACTGGCCGTTTGCCATGAATGCTCGTGGACCTGTGTTAATGAATAAAGGACACGACCGTTGACCATTATTGGTTAGTGTAATCGTAAGACGGTCTTAAGTTATGGACGTCGGTCTTATGGACTCATACGACCGTTGTCGAAATACAAGACCATGTATACAACGGTAAATGTCTTGTAAGACCTTATCTTAATATAAGAATAGTCTTATAAAAATGTCGTAAGTCCACTAGGTCGTAAGACCAAGATAATGATGTCGTAGGTCTAGGTCGCAGGACCAGGATGTCAGGACGATGACGTCGTCGGACCAGAGCGATATAATACCGATGACAGAAGACTGTCGACGTAAGACTGACGAGTCGTAACTGGCGACGCATAACTGGCGACATAAGACTAGTGACGTAGGACTAGCGATGTGCGACGTGCGATACATGACGTACGACACGTGACGTGCGATCATTAGATGTAAGATAACTATTGATGCAAGATGTCAATTATCGTGGTTATTTAACGTATGTCGGGGACATGATAATAATGGGTATTATCTTTGTCGGGAGATCAATGTCCATGGGTCATGTCAAGGGGATTTCCCAAGTCGGTCGAGGGTGTGATTTTTTACCCAAACAGACGGCACTTACCGCGTTGGGACTGGCAGCCAAATATAGTTGTAACACCTCATGATCGTTAGGTTTCGACAATAAGGGAGGTGATGTCATGTACTCTTTAAGCTTTTGAAATGCCTGCTCATGGTCGTTTGTCCAGTCGAAACCTCTATTTTTTCTGAGGACATTGTAAAACAGATGGCATTTATCTGAGGATCGAGAGATGAACATGTTTAGCGCTGCTACTCGACCAGTGAGCTTCTAGACCTCCTTGAAATTTCTAGGAGATTTAATTTCAATAATCGCTTTGATCTCGTCTGGATTAGCCTCGATCCCTCGATGAGTGACCATGTATCCCAGGAATTTCCCAACGCTGACACCGAAAGAACATTTCGTCGGGTTAAGTTTCATGTTGTATTCCCGAAGGATGTCGAACGATTGCCTCAAATGCTCGACGTGGTCGATAGCTTGCTTCGACTTGACCAGCATATCGTCGATATACACCTCCATCGTGTCGCCAAGACGATCTTTGAACATCTTGTTCACCAGGCGCTGGTAAGTAGACCCTGCATTTTTCAGTCCAAAAGGCATAACCTTATAACAGTAAATAGCTCGGTCTGTCATAAATGCGGTTTTTTCTTGGTCCTCGACGTGCATTAGGATTTCATTGTATCCGGAATAGGAATCCATGAACGTCAATAGTTCGTGCCCCGCTGTTGCGTCGACCATGGCGTCGATGTGAGGTAATGGAAAAGGATCTTTTGGACAAGCTTTATTGAGATCTGTAAAGTCGATACAGACTCTCCATTTGCCATTTTTCTTTGCCACGACCACGACATTAGCAAGCCAATCAGGGTACTTTACTTCTCAAATCTTTCCTGTCTTGAGAAGGTTGTCGACTTCATCATTTATCACCATATTCCTTTCCGGAGCAAATTTCCTTCGCTTTTGCTTGACAGGTTTGAACGATGGGTCGACATTGAGCTTGTGGGAGATGACGTCAGGATCTATGCCGACCATATCTTCATGTGACCAGGTGAAACAATCAGCATATTCCTGCAAAAAAAATATCAACTTCTCCCTGAGGCAAGGACCGAGGGATGACCAGATAAAGACTTTTTGCTCAGGCTTGCTTGGATCCAGGACGACTTCCTCCAAGCGATAATCGTTGACTGCTTCAGGAGCATCTTGTGCATTTTCGAGCCCCTCCTGCTCTAGGACAACGGCTTGTTCTGGGTTTCCGTTATTTGCCATTCTCCTGAAACAGGGGATAAAGAAGACTACAAGAAACCGTTAGTAGGACGCACGTTTGTCGAAGATTTTCCCTAGATGGGGTCCCATGGATGGCGCCAAACTATGAATGCCAAAAATCGCACCAAAGTACAACTTAAGGTGGATGTGGACTTTAACAACTAAAGAAAGGAATCGTTCAACAAAAGCGTGCGACAAAGACAGAAATGTAAATGAGACAGTGATTTTGGTGACGCGGGAAAAACCTCAACAAGGAAAAAACCCGCGGACGACTGTGGAAGTCGTCGCTGCACTATGGTCGCCAAACAGGGGAGATGTCCTTGTGTTTCTGGTGTCGATCGTACAGAGATTACAATACAAATGAAAGAAAGACTTCGAAATGTAAAGTAACAAGTGTTTTGAGTGTAAAAACAATGTGCGTCGTGTGTTAAAACTGTGTGTCGTGCGCTGATGTCGTGCGTCGAGAGCGATCTTCTACGAGTGATTTCTTCGTTTCGAGTGCTTGTGTCTGTTGTTCGATGTTGTGTCTCTGTGTTCTTTTTCGTCCCCCTTGAAATGATCATTATCCTTGATATTTATAGTCTTCGGACGCTTTAATTGGTTCATTAAATATTTCGATAACTGTCGTAACGGACGTCGTCTTTAGTGCTGTTTAATGACCTTCATCAGTTATAGCCGTTTGTCCATTAATGATGTTGACTCCTGCATTAAACACTGAATAAACGTAACAGTTTATGGCATGCGTTAGTTGGTCGACGTCGCATGGTTCTATGCGACGGTCGGGTGAGCTAGGCGACATCGAGGTCGAGTGTCGTGAGGTAAAAAGACTTTCGATTTTATCTTTAATGAAGAGTTTAAAGTACTATGTTTTTACCTTCGTTATGGAAAAGGGAATAAGTGTTTCCTTACCTTGGTCGTGGTCGAGACTGGTGAATTTTTGCCCAAACAGGGGCAGTTCGACCAACATCATTTTCCTAAGCACTGCCAAAGCTATGGGAATCGACAAGTAGGAGATCACCCGTCGGTCGACGACCCAGATAGAATTCAATGGCGATTCTACCATCACTCTGGGAGAGATCATCCTCCAAGTGTATGCTAAAGGGGTCAACAAGCAAACAAGTTTTAACGTTATTGACTGTTCATCGGCATACAACGTTATTCTTGGTCGAACCTGGATCCACGATATGAAAGCGGTCCCTTGGACCTACCATCAGACGATCAAGTTCCCAACGCCATGGGGAGTGCAAGAGATCAAAAGCGAGCAGAAGACCGCCCACGATTGCTATAAAGCAACAATGAAGCCTCAAAGGTGAAACCAGCATTGTGGCGACTGTACATGATTTGATCTAATTTACCCTTGCGCTAGAAAAGGTAAATCCGGGTATCATTTTACAGTCACCATAGGGGCAGAATGCTGTACCCTAGACGACTCTATAGAGATAACTCGCGACTCGGGGGAAATCAGACCCCACGACAGAGGTAATTCTGCAGTAGCCAACGATAAACGTCACCAGGTACGTAACGCCCGTCAACAGCACTCAGGTACGGTATACCAACTTTCTGAAGTTCTATTTACGTCCTTAATTCCACGACCCTTCGTAAGGAAAGGAATGGACATCCTGCCCCCAGGGCAATTTTTTTCCTGTTAGTCTTTTCAGATTATTTTTCTAAATGGACAGAAGTAGACGCCTACTCCCCAATTTGGGATTGAAAGGTCATCTCTTCTACCCAAACTAACATTATATGTAGATTCGGAGCTCCTTCCGATATCATACACGACAACGACCCTTAAATGGTCGTACGTCCGAAGATCGTCGTATCGAATCTACGGTTGCACCCCCACGTAGCTGGATTACGATGCCTTTTATTTTCTTTTTAGCTTTTGATTTACTTCGACGAACGATTACTGACTTAAGCATCGGAGGGTCGTTGGTCAAACCAACGACCGCCCCTGTATCTTACATTGCAGGTTTGCAGGATCGCACACACGCCAGTCTTACGACTTACGTCGTAACAGGATAAAGTCTTTCAGACTGCAAACCCACGATAAATGCATCGTGAAAAGACAAAATCATGACCCTCAACTCATGACTTGCAAAACAGGAATATTATGATTCATCGTACGGGTCTTACGACCATCACAGGTGTCCTTTAAACTAAGTGTCGGATACACAAGTCTTATGACTTAAATTCCATACTTGAAATATTTCTTCGGCCTTAGACGCCCGATTACTTCGCAACTATAAACGTCGTGGTCATACATTTTTACATACGTCTCATACATTCGCTCAGTTTTGTTATCTTTCATGTTATTTTGTTCGATTACAGCAAAGTAAAATATATAAACAAAAAGCATAACAAAAGTACCACTTGTATTTGTACAACAGAAACTCTACAAATAAAGGGCACGACCGATCATAGTCGCCCCCGGTAGGGAACAAAACAAATCAAAAATCAAGGCAGAGGGGAGTCCTCCGCGACCTCCTCGTCGCCAGTTACGACCGCTGCGTCTGTCGGGTCCTCTTCTTCCAGCTTGTCTTCTTGGTCGAGTTCATTCTCGTCCCCGACTTGCTCTAAGAAGATCATGACCTATTCCTCGGCTCCGACCATAGGATTTAACCCCCGTAAGTGGCGACGCATAATCGCCGCTCGTACCCTCAGACGGGTCAAAGCCTCAAACGATTGGAGACGCTCCTCTAAGCATGCAATCTTCTCCTCTTTCGCCTCGACGAGCGACTTAAGGTCCTCGACATATTTTTCGCTCTCGACCAAGGAACCCTTAGTCGCTTGTAACACTGCCTCAGTCGCAGCAGACTTCTCGAGGGTCTCCTTCATAAGACGTTGAAGGTCTTCCTTCGCGCTCAACGACGCCGCGTAAAAGTCCTTGACTTCGGCAATCCTCAAGGAATAGCACTCGACCTTTTCCAACGCCAGCTTCTCTTGATTGCTCGCCACATGGGCTTCCTCCTGTGCCTTGTGCATTTTTTCTGTAGCAACAGGAGTAACCCTATGGATTTTATCCATGTGGGCATACAGGCAAAGGGAAGTCTGGTATGCCTGCAGCGCACGAAAACATAAACATTAAAAAGCAAATAAAGCGGCAAAACACTTAAAACGGACGGATCGTATGTACCTTGAAGGTCAACCCGAGACGTACGACCCCATGTTGTCAATCGTAACCCCTTCCAAACTCTCCCGAAAACAAGGAAGAAGGAATTTCTCCAGGTCAGGGAACAATTTGTCACTGTCCATCTCCTCCCCGGCCATAAAGTCCGACGGTAAGTTGAAATTCACCTTCATAACACCTACGGACTCCTCCTTCTCCTTCTCCTTCCCTTTGTCGGCTGAAGGAGGGGAAGGGGAGACCTCTTTAAACAAAGGAGGGGCCACACTCACCGGAGTCGCATTAATGACTCGTGGTGGTGTCTTCGTCTTCTCAGCAGTGGCAGCCCCAGATGAGGCACCACCCTTCGACAACGGTTCCTTTTGGAGAACCGTCTTGGACTTCTTCACCCCCGACGGCAGGGGTAGGGGAGCTTTTCGCTTCAACTCCTTGGCCTTACGGGCCAACGAGAGATGAACTTTCTTTTTCTGCACGTCAGGGGTGGGTACGACACCCGAACCACCTGTAAAATCACAGAAAACATGATAAGAATAAAAATCGTATAACTAAAACATATGACAGGATTAAGAAAAACGTACAATGGTTACCTGCTATGTCTTCTTCCCTTTCTGATTCCTCTCTCTCAGGAACTGCCGTCTTTGTAAGTTCAACGACCTCATCGTCCGAGTCCTCGTCTCTAAGACTGCGCTGGATGAGAAACGACCTATCCTCCGGATTATACATCCAGAACTTCTCGATTCTCTCCTCCACCTCCTTAGACACACTTACGTCCGGGAACACAAGACCTGAAACATGACGGGTCAATTAATAGAACACGACTCTGTACATTAAAACCAAAAATAAGAAAACTTACTGTTGGTATTCCACCCAGAAATCAACCACGACGTGACCTCGTTCAAAAGCTCGAGGGAATCTGTCTTCCTAAATACATATCGGGCCTTCCACCCACGATCATTCACCTGGGTATTCAACACCAAAACCTGATCCCCCCTGTATCGGGAAAATAGGCTGTATCGATGGTACTTATCCGCCTTCACCATATGGGACACCAGAAGTTCAAGCACAGTGAATGGCACCGTCCAGTCACCGGTGATCTTATCGATCACACTGACAATTCACCAGAATTGGGGCATCACTTGCGCCGGAGACAAACCAAACTCGACTAAGAACTCCCTCACCAGAGGGACAAGCGGCCATTTTAAACCCACCTTAAAGGGATATTCGTACAAAATGAAATGTCTGCTCGGACAATCCGCCGGTCGAAGTTGGCCTGGTGAACAGATTTCTACGACATCCGGTGAACAAAATGAAATGTCCGCTCGGACAATCCGCCAGACAACGCCCTAAAAGCCCCAAAGCTTTCTGGATTATCGATGGTACTTGCTAGTTCTATCAACATTTTCTTCTAATAACTTGAAGAACACAAAATTTCTCTACCGAAATTTATAAAGCTTGAAACGCACATAACAATGGCAAGGGAATCTCTCTGAAATCTTTCCTAAAAATACGAGTGAGCGTAAATAGGAAATGATTCCCAGAATCGTGCTATTTATGGTAAAGATCATGTCAGGTCGACCCGTTCGATGGTCGACACCTGTCAAACGACTTTTTGCATGCATCATGCCGACTTTAATTTTTGCAACGCTTGCTCATGATCGTGGGTCAAGTCGAAGCCTTTATTTTTCCTGAGGACGTTATAGAATAAATGACATCTATTTGAGGATCGAGAGATAAACCTGTTCAGAGCAGCTACCTGACCAGTTAGCATTTGGACTTCTTTGAAATTTCTAGGAGATTTGATCTCGATGATAGCCTTGATCTGCTCGGGGTTAGCTTCGATTCCTCGTCGAGTGACCATGTAACCCAAGAATTTCCCAGCGCTGACACCAAAGGAACACTTCGTCGGGTTGAGCTTCATGCTATATTTTCGGAGGAAGTCGAACGACTGCCTCAGATGCTCGACGTGGTCGATTGCTTGCTTCGACTTGACGAGCATGTCGTCGATATAAACCTCCATCGTGTCGCCAAGATGGTCTTTGAACATTTTATTCACCAGGCGCTGGTAGGTAGAACCTGCATTTTTATGTCCAAAAGGCATAACTTTGTAACAGTAAATACCTTGATCCGTCATGAACGCGGTTTTCTCTTGGTCCTCAATGTGCATCAGGATCTGATTGTACCCAGAATAAGCATCCATGAACGTCAATAGCTCATGTCCTGCTGTCGCGTCGAACATGACATCGATATGTGGCAATGGGAATGGATCTTTTGGACAGGCTTTGTTGAGATCTGTAAAATCAATACAGACCCTCCATTTGCCATTTTTCTTTGTCACGACCACGACATTAGCAAGCCAATCGGGGTACTTTACTTCTCGAGTTTCCCTGTCTTGAGGAGGTTGTCGACTTCATCATTTATCACCCTATTCCTTTCAGGAGCAAATTTCCGCCGCTTTTGCTTGACAGGTTTGAATGATGGGTCCACATTAAGCTTATGGGAAATCACACTAGGATCTATGTCGACCATGTCTTCGTGCGACCAGGCAAAACAATCGGCATGCTCCTGCAAAAAAGATATGAGCTTTTCTTTAAGGCAGGGATCGAGGGACGACCCTACAAGGACTTTCTGGCCAGGCTTGTTCTGGTCCAGGATGACTTCCTCCAGGAGATATTCGTCGACCATTCCAGGAACATCTTGTGCATTTTCAAGCTCTTCATGCACCTGGGCAGTGATCTGCTCTTGGTTTCCATTACCTGCCATTCTCCTCAAACAGAAAAAGAGGAAACTACAAGGAATTGTTAGTAAGGCGCACGTTTGTCGAAGAATTTCTCTAGATGGGGCCCCACGGTGGGTGCCAAACTGTTAATGCCAAAAATCGTCCAGAAGGATAAATTAAAGTTGATTGTGGAGATTAACAACTAAAGAATAGGAATCTTATGACAAACCGTGCGATAAAGACAACAAATGTAAAAGAGACAAAGATTTGGTGACGCGGGAAAAACCTCAACGAGGAAAAAAACTCGCGGACGACTTTGGGGGTCGTCGCTGCACTATGATCGCCAAACAGGGGCGATATCCTTATGTTTTGGGTGTCGAGAGTACAACGATTAAAATACAAATGAAAGAAAAACTTTAATTGTAAAGTAACAAGTGAATAGTGCATAAGAAACTGGTGTATCGTGTGGAAAAACTATGCGTCAAGCGTCGTGAGTCGTGTGTCATGAGCGAACTATTAAGAGAGAATTCTTTGCTTCGAGTGTTCTTCCAAAATCAGATCTGTGCAAGTGAGACTGTGATCGTCTTATTTACAGTCTTCGTAGCTTTAATGGACCTTCATGAATGTAGGAGTAACGGTCGCAACGGTCATCGCATTCAATGCTCGTAATTGCCTCTGTCAGTTACGGTCGTCGGGCATTAATGAAATTGACCCTGCATTAAACAGTGAAAAAACATAATATTAATATCGTACGTTAGTCGGTCGAGGTCTTGAGGTTTCACACGACGGTCGAATGTCGCGAGTAACATTCGACTTTAACGTTGGTCAAAAAGATAAAGTGTTTATGACTTGACTTTATTGATAGAAAGTGTAATAAATGTTCTCAGTGTTTGGTCGTGGTCGAGACTGGTGAAAATTTTCCCAAACAATGACAAGAAGTACAAGATCAAATGGTGCGATTTCCATAGCGACCATGGTCATCTGCCTTGCTTTACAGAAGGAGTTAGCCTGGATCGCCCCTAAGGGTCATCTGCAGGGCTTGATCAGTAAATAATCTACGCCAGTCGACAACGTAAGACCGACATCCGCTGTCCATGAAAAAGTCATCAATTGTGTGACAGATGGGTCGGACGTCTGTGGTTTGACTTACTCGACAGCCAAGCGGCACGAAAGTCAATCGTCGGGAGAATATCCCATTCCCAGGTCATCCCGACCAAAGCAAGAGTTGGAGTTGGAGGCGATGCCAATAACTATCGATCAAGACGACCTCCAGGAGAGTTGGCAAAAGCATCACGATGGCTTGATCATCCAATTCACTATTGGCAACTGCTCGACCAAGAGAGTGCTGGTCGATGGTGGCAGTTCGGCCAACAACATTTTCCTAAGCACTGTTAAAGCTTTGGGAATCAACAAGTCGGAGATCACCCGTCGGTCGACGACCCAGATATGATTCAATGGCGATTCTACCACCACTCTGGGACAGATCGTCCTCCCGGTGTATGCTAAAGGGGTCAACAAGCAATCAAGATTTAACGTTAATGACTGTTCATCAGCATACAACGTTATTCTTGGTCGACCCTGGATCCACGACATGAAAGCGTTCCCCTCGACCTATCATCAGACAATCAAGTTCCCAACGCCATGTGGATTGTAAGAGATCAAAAGCGAGCAAAAGACCACCCGCGATTGCTATAAAGCAATAATGAAACCTCAAAGGTGAAACCTGCCTTGTGGCGACTGTACACGATACGATCTAATCTACCCTTGCGCCAGAAAAGGCAAATCCGGGTATCGTCTTACAGTCACCACATGGGGCAGAATGCTATACCCCACACGACTCTACAGTTTTCAACGACCAATCATGGGCATAGATATAGCTCACGACTCGGGGGCAATCAGTTTTCAAATTATTTCTACGAACAGGTAGAAGCAGACGCCTACTCCCAGGTTTGGGGCTGAAAGGTTCTCTCTTCTATCCAAACTAACATTCTATGCAGGATTCGGAATTCCTTCCAAAATCAGACACGACAACGATCCTTAAATGGTCGTACGTCCAAAGACCGCAGTATCGAATCAATGACTGCACCCCCACGTAGCTGGATTACGATGCCTTGTATTTCCTTTCTTGTTTTCGATTTACTTCGACGAACAATTACTGAATTAAGCATCGGAGGGTCGTTGGTCAAACCAACGACCACCCCTGTATCTTATATTGCAGATTAGCAGGATCGCAAAAACATCAGTCTTACGATCTATATCGTGAGAAAACAAAGTCATGACCTATAATCCATGACTCATACGATGGGATCTGAATCTCGCAATTCAGCACATGGATCTTACGATCACGACAGGTGTCATGAAGCCGAAGCCTTATGACTTAAAATATGTAATTTGGAACGTACGTTCGGCTCAGTCGCCCAACTACTTCCAAAATCATTCTTCAAACAGAGTCTGCGCGACTTAAAAGCATAAGTCATATGACAATCAAAACACATGTTTTATGGTTCGATCTTATGAAAAAACAAAGTCTCTAAGACTTAAATAAAAGTCTTACGATCTTCATCGTGAGGAGCAAAGTCCTTGAGACTTGCAGAACAGGAATCTTATGATTCATCATACGGGTCTTACGACCATCGCAGGTGTCCTTTAAACTAAGTGTCGGATACACAAGTCTTTTGGCTTAAATTCAATACTTAGAGTATCTCTTCGGCCTTAGACGCCCGATTACTTCGCAACTGTAAACGTCGAAGTCATACATTTTTACATATGCCTCATACATTTGTTCAAGTTTGTTATCTTTCGTGTTATTTTGTTCAATTGCAACAACGTAAAGTATACGAAAAGAGCATAACAAAAATATCATTTGTATTCATACAATCAAAACTACGCAAATAGATGGCATGACCGACTACAGTCGCCCCCTATTGGAAATGAAACAAAACAAAAATCAAGGCAGAGGGGAGTCCTCTACGACCTCCTCATCGTCAGTTACGATCGGTGCGTATGTCGGGTCCTCTTCCTCGAGTTTGTCTTCCTGGTCGAGATCGTCCTCGTCCCCGATTTACTCTAAGAAGGTTTTGACCTCCTCTTCGGGTCCGGCCATAGGTTCTAAACCCCATAAATGGCGACGCATGATTGCCGCTCGTACCCTCAGACGAGTCAGAGCCTCAAACGATTGGAGACGCTTCTATAAGGATGCAACCTCTTTCGCCTCGACGAGCGACTTAAGGTCCTCGACCTGTTTTTCGCTCTCGACCAAGGAACCCTTAGTCGCTAATAACTCTGCCTCAGTCGCAGCGGACTTCTCAAGGATCTCCTTCATAAGGTGCTGAAGGTCTTCCTTCGCACTCAACGACGCCGCATAAAAGTCCTCGACTTCGGCAATCTTCATGGAATAGCACTCGACCTTTTCCAACGCTAGGTTCTCTTGATTCCTCGACACACGGGCTTCCTCATGTGCCTTGTGCATTTTCTCTATAGAAACAAGAGTAACCCTACGGATTTTATCCATGTGGGCATACAGGCAAATGGAAGTATGGAACGCATGCAGCGCACAAAAACACAAACATTAGAAAACAAATAAAGCGCCGAAATACTTAAGACACACGGATCGTACGTACCTTAAAGGTCAACCCTGCGACGTGCGATCCCATGTCGTCGACCGTCACGCCCTCCAATCGTTCCATGAAGGACGGCAAGAGGAATTTTTTCAGATCAGGGAAGATGTTACTGCTATCCATTTCTTCCCCGGCCATGAAGTTCGACGGTAGTGTAAAATTCACCGTCATAACGTTACTGGACTCCTCCGTCCTCTTCCTTTTCCCCTTGTCGACCGACGAGGAAGAAGGACCGACCTCTTCAAACAAGGGAGGTGTCTTCGTCTTCTCAAAGGTGGCGACCCCAAACGAGGCACCGCCCTTTGGCGACGGTTCCCTCCGGAGAACCGTCATGGACTTCTTCACCCCCGACGACGGGGGTGGGGGAGCTTTTCGCTTCAACTCTTTTGCCTTACGAGCCAACGAGAATTGAACCTTCTTTCTCTGCACGTCAGGGGTGGGCACGACGCCCGAACCACCTATAAAATAGTAGAGGCACAATAAGATGAAATTCATACGAATGAAACATACGACATGAGTAAGAAGAACATACGACAACTTACCTACTGTTTGGGTAAAAAATCACACCTCACGACCGACGCTAGAAAACTCAGATAACATTTTCATAAGACCACCCTTGTATTAGGATATGGTCTTACGAGTTATTCACGGACGTATGCTCGGTAGTACGTTTTCATGCTGGTCATACGTTTCATACAACCGACGTAAGACTTAAGACGGACGTACGATTATACTAACCGTTAACAGTCAAACCCGTTTTCTTCTGTTCATTAATGCAGGTATAAATAGCATTCATGGTGCAAACGGTCAGTAACGATCATCACATCATTGGCATTCAAAGCCCGACAGCGGTTACAAAGTGCGCCGTAAAGGCACCATTAATGGCCAGCGGAAGCTATAAAGGAGCCTGTGCTGCAACCGAAAGGGGCATCCGAATGTATCTGAAATCTACTCCAAGCTATTTTGCTCTGCTCCATCTACTTTCTAAGCATTCCTACGCCAGAAACGCAGTAATTCGCAAGGCATTCGAACAAATATCGCTAAAACATCTTCGCACGATAGGAGTTCGAACCGCACGACGACATCTTTTTTTTGCACGATTTACGCACGACACACGTCATTTGCACATGACTAAGTTCATTTTTACATTTACTTGTAATCTATTGTACACATAACACCTGTTACAAAAGGACTTTCGCCCTTGTTTGGTGACTATAGTGCACCGTCGACTTTCACAGTTGACCGCGGTTTTTTCCCTTGTTTTGGGGTTTTCCGCATCACCAAATCTCTTGTTCTGCTTATTTTTCCCTCGTGATTGTGTTTCTTGGCCCGAGATACATTTCTTTAGTTGTTAAAAGTCCACATCAACCTCAAGTTGTACTTTTGTGCGATTTTTGGCATTAACAGTTAGGCGCCATCCGTGGGACCCCATCTAGAGAAGATCTCAAGCCAACACATATATCGCTCTGACGATTTTGTAGAGTTTTTTGCTGTTTTCAGGTAAATGGCAAATTATCAAGATCCCATGATTCAGATGCAGTCAGAATTGAATGCGGCTCGAAGCCAGATTCAGTCCTTGCATGAGCAGAATCAGAAAGCAGCTGCAGAGATCGGTTCTCTGAGGAATCCAGCGATAGGCAATCCCTCTGGTCCTCAAAATCCAGCGATAGGCAATCCATCGGGTCCTCAGAACGGAGCGATGGGCAATTCCTTTGGACCTCAGAACGGTCCCCGACCTATGGGTGCACCTATCATAAGGCCCCAATTCCAGGCAGGTCCAGGACCATTTGCCAACAATCCGGGCCCAGGTCCATTCGTCAACAATCCAGGTTCGGGGCCATATGCTAATAATGTAGGTCCAGGTCCATTTACCGGCAATTCGGGTCCAAGGCCATTTTTCAACAACTCCCATCAGGGACAATTCCCCCCTTAGTATTTGAGGCCACCATCTTTGCACAATGGAACCAAGTCATACTCTGTCCCTCTCAACGGGGACGCCAATGGTTCTTCTTATGGAAATGGTGCGACGACGACCACAAATTCAGGCGTCAATCCTCAAGCGGGTGTAAATTCTGATCCTAATGACCCCGTCGCCCAGCGACTCAGGTTATTGGAGGATCAGAACGAAAAGATGCAGTCGCTACTCTCTAAGTTGCCAGGCGCCGCCGTCCCCATCGACGTCGAACCCCGCACAGGGTTTCAAGCGTCGCCTTTCGTTGACACAATAGCGACTGTCGACGTCCCAAAGAAATATAATATTCCCGCTTTTACTCCAAAATATCCAGGAATAACCGACCCGACGGAGCATATTGTACAATACAAGCAACTGATATGGACAGTCTCAATTCCACAACAATATCAGGAGGTGTGCATGTGCAAGAGCTTCGGGGCGACTCTTACAGGCCCTGCTCTTCAGTGGTTGATCAACCTCAAGCCCAAGTCCATTGGCAACTTCACAGAATTGGTCAACCAATTCTCGCAACAGTTCGCCAGTAGTCGCAAGATGGAGAAGCAGACCAGCGACCTGTACTATGTCGTACAAAAGTCCGGAGAGTCCATCCGCAGTTATTTCAATTGGTTTAACGCCGAAATGATCAGCATTCGAAGCTTATAAGCGCGATCGAAGCTTATAAGCGCGATCTCGACGACAACACTACCGGATTGTACGTCGATCTTACGAAATATCCGCCTGAGAACTTCAAAGACGTACGAGCTAGGACCCTAGCTTACATGAGGGTCGAGGACGGCCTAGTCTTCCGCCGTAAGTATTCCGCTGATAAAAAGGCGCTCGGGATCATGAAACCAGATTTCAAATCCAAACCGAGCGTCAAATCATAGCCGTCGCGCCAGATATCGAATGTTAGGTTCGATAAGAAGAAAAGCAATCCAACGCCTTGATTTTCCCAATATCCTAAGATTTCTTCTTATGGATTTAAAGGAACGATGAAATAGCTAGTCGGCGCTCTCAGAAACGTTCAATCGTGTGTCCGATGGCCCAAGAAAAGAGACAAAGATGATGACAAGAAAGTCAAGACCAAATGGTGCGATTTCCATAGCGACCATGGTCATACGACGGATATCTGCCTTGCGTTACAAAAGGGGTTAGCCTGGATTGTCCCCAAAGGTCATCTGCAGGGCTTGATCAACAAAGAATCTACGCCAGGCGATAGCGTAAGACCAGCATCCCCTATCCATGAAAAAGTCATCAATTATGTGACGGGCGGGTCAGATGTCTGTGGTTTGACTTACTCGGCAGCCAAGCGGCACGCAAGTCAATCGTCGGGAGAATCTCCCATTCCCATATTGTCCCGACCCAAGCAAGAGTTGGAACTAGAGGCGATGCCAATAACTTTCGATCAAGATGACCACCAGGAGAGTTGGCAAAAGCACCATGATGGTTTGATCATCCAGCTCACTATTGGCAACTACTCGACCAAGAGAGTACTGGTCGATGGGGGCTGTTAATGCCAAAAATCGCACCAAAGTACAACTTAAGGTCGATGTGGACTTTAGCAACTAAAGAAAGGAATCGTTCGACAAAAGCGTGCGACAAAGACAGAAATGTAAATGAGATAGAGATTTTGGTGACGCGGGAAAAACCTCAACGAGGAAAAAACCCGCGGACGACTGTGGAAGTCATCGCTGCACTATGGTCGCCAAACAGGGGCGATGTCCTTGTGTTTCTGGTGTCGATCGTACAGAGATTACAATACAAATGAAAGAAAGACTTCGAAATGTAAAATAACAAGTGTTTTGAGTGTAAAAACAATGTGCGTCGTGTGTTAAAACTATGTGCCGTGCGCTGATGTCGTGCGTCGAGAGCGGTCTTCTACGAGTGATTTCTTCGTTTTGAGTGCTTGTGTCTGTTGCTCGATGTTGTGTCTCTGTGTTCTTTTTCGTCCCCCTTGAAATGATGAGTATCCTTGATATTTATAGTCTTCGGACGCTTTAATTGGCTCATTAAATACTTCGATAACTGTTGTAACGGACGTCGTCTTTAGTAATGTTTAATGACCTTCATTGGTTATAGCCGTTTGTCCATTAATGATGTTGACTCCTGCATTAAACACTGAATAAACGTAACAGTTTATGTCATGCGTTAGTTGATCGAGGTCGCATGGTTCTATGCGACGGTTGGGTGAGCTAGGATGGCAAAGGGAATAAGTGTTTACTTACCTTGGTCGTGGTCGAGACTGGTGAATTTTTGCCCAAACAGTTTGCCCCCAAAATTTGAAAGTAGGATGGCAAATTCGAATTTTAAATTTTGTCAGTCGGACCCATAGAATTATGACACGTGTCGAGAGTTACCTTGGTTGTCTTGGAACTGGATCGATCCGATATTAACTGAAGGAGAAGTCGAAAAGGAAACGGGATCGTGACGTCATACTGACACTCGATCGTTCTTACCAGCTGTCTTTGATAGATGTCGACGATCTGTGTGGTCATACTAATAGACGAGGGCATGTGTTGATCATCCAAGGACTCGACTTGACATGATCGATCGTTTAAATAGAGATTCTGATGGATCATTTCCTTTTATGGCTTTGGAAAGTTTTAGGGTGAGATTCTTTTTCTGATTCCTTACTGCCCTTCCTCCGATCTTCTCTGAAATCGCTAGGATTTTTTACTAGCTTAATATTTCGAAGCTTTTGAGCACCTATATAAGGCATAGTTTCTCGCCTTTCCATTCATTCTTGACTGAGGCATTTGTGCTTTGAGTCCATCGCTTTTAAGTTTATTGTGTGATGTTCTTATTTTGTAGATTCTCAGTAAGATCATCAACAAAGGTGCCAACCATCTCTGCTGGGAGAATGGCACGACTTGAGCGTACCTGTGTCGGGGTTTTATTGAAGACGGGGATGGTGAATTTGAAAGGGATGCTTTCAAAGGTTGATGACTTATCGAGAGTCACTATGCCTGAAAAGGTGAAGGCATTGATCGCGGTTGACGCGATATCCGTGGAATCCGCGCATCTGGCGACGATGTCCTCTGCAACCATGTCGACCCCTTCGTCGGCCGACAAGGGCAAGGGTGCAAATATGGGAGAGAGTAAGAAGAAATTCATGACGGTCAACTTTAGGTTACCGTTGGACCTCTTAATTGTCCATATCCTTGACGGGATGGAGTCGTTTCCGCATCTGGGGAAATATCAGCCCCTATCTTTCGAGGAGAGTTTTCGAGGGATCCCTGTCGTAAAAACGGGATCACGTATAGCCATACAGGCGTTCGTTGTAAGTTTTTCTTTCAAAACTCATGTTTTCAATGTTTTTCTCAGTTTTCATCGGACGCTTGCTAACATATTTCTTTTGTTTTTCCAGATGCTTCGATCTCTCCTCGTTCGGTATGCGAGGACAAAGAAGACGTTGGACCGGAAGTCGATCGTTGAGAGTGTCATATTCTTCCCTCCAACCTTAACATTAATCTTAAGAGCCGCATTCTCAAGACATTACGGACTTACCTTCACGGCGTGTTCGTGGCATCAGATATTGGGAGACAGTTCCCGATTATGTTTTCTCATACTTGTTTAATCCTTGCATAAGTTCCTTAATGTGCTTCGGGGTCGTCGAGGATTCCAAGGTCGAGACTTCGGACAAAGACGTGGCCGACAATCTAGCCTTAGGATAAATTTCCGTTTTACGAATTTTTCATATCTGATCGTTGGTGATCAAGTTGTCTGATGTAATTATGTTTAAGTATGAAATGAAGTTTCGTGAGATCTGTTTACTACAAGCAATTGTCGAAAGTAATTTCAATTGTATAAACGCACTTGTAGATCGAATGTAATCGTAGATTCGTGCGACTAAGGCTTTTATTTGAAAGATAACAACCATAACATTAGTCATATAAAAATCAAGTATACATGCGTTTAGAGCATTCATTCAGAACATGAGGCTTTTCTAAGTCGAGACACTTAGATTGTGAGCTGATTTTGGAATCGAATCGTGCGATGACTTTAAATCACATATCGAGTCGTGTATTAAACTTATGTTATGCGATTTTGGGAAAGTCACACAATAAACTTTTGTCGTGCGACCCTGCGATAAAATATTGTCAGAGGTTGGTCGTTGGATAACCAACGACCCTCCGATGCTTAAGTTAGTTACCGTCGAGGTGAAATAAAAAATCGTATGAAAACGGGTTTAAAAGAAATACCTCTTTAGATGCGTTGCATTCCAGCTGCGTGGGATTTCTTGGTTGTCGAGGGTCTGGAGTCGATAGGCCCCTTTACCCACGACTTCAGATATACGATAAGGACCTTCCCATTTAATGGAAAGTTTACCTGCGTTGAGCTCTTGAATGTTTTGGAACACTCGACAGAGGACGTAGTCGCCTTCTTGAAAGACTTTGATTTTGACGTTTTTATTGAAATGTCGCTCGACCGCTTGCCTTTGTGACGCCATCCTAATCAAGGTTGATTCTCTGAGTTCTTCGAGGGCGTCGAGGTTGTACCCTAAATCGACCAAGTTGTGATCGACTGAAGTATGCCTTGAAATTGGGAGTTGGACCTCGACCGGTAGAACTGATTCCTAGCCATAGACTAGAGAAAAGGGGGTTTGTCCTGTGGACGTGCGAGGTGTCGTGCGATTTGCCCACATGACCGAAGGATGTTCCTCGAGCCACTTTCTCTTTGCAGCTCTTAGCCTTTTCTTGATAGAAGCGATGATGGTCTTGTTACTCGACTCGTCAAGTCCGTTGGCTTGGAGATATCTGGGAGTCGAGGTTGTCAGCTTGATGTTTCTGTCTTCGCAGAATTGTTGGGTCCCGTCGCTTATGAATTGGGATCCGTTGTCACAGACGATTTCGGATGGAATCCCAAATCTACATATGATGTTAGTCTGGATAAAAGAGATGACTTCTTTATCCCTAACTTGGGAAAAAGCAGCCGCCTCAACCCATTTGGAAAAATAATCGGTGAGCACAAGGAGGAATACCTTTTGTCCCGGAGCTGGGGGTAGCTTGCCGACAATATCCATTCCCCACCTCATGAAGGGCCATGGGATAAGTGTCGAGTGCAAGGGTTCAGAGGGTTTATGTGACATACCTGAGTGTCGTTGACAAGGATCACAGTTCTGGACATATTTGACGGCGTCTTGTCGCAACGTTGGCCAAAAATACCCTTGTCGATAGATACGATTAGCCAAACTGCGACCTCCTGAATGATTGCCACATTCGCCGTCGTGCATTTCTTGAAGGATTTTCTAGGCCTGACTTTTGCTAATGACGCATCTTAGGTTTAATCTTGTTGATGATCGTCGATAGAGCCTATCTCCAATCATGATATATATAGATGCTTTGAATCTGATCTTCCGGGCCTCCATTTTGTCTTCTGGGAGTTGGTCGTGAGTGAGGAAATTTTGGATGTCGCACGACCAATCATCCTCTTCATCTTCGATCTGGGCGACATCGACGTTTTCGATGGACGATGTCGCCAGATGGATCATGGGAATGGCATCGAATATTGGTTCGACCAAAGCAGAGCCTGAGTATTCTGATCCCTCGGGATCTGTTCAATAGAAAAAGATTTGAATTTTTCGGAATTTTCTTTTGCTACCTTTAAGTACGCTGTCATTTTTGAATCTTTGGCCGCAAATTTTCCATTGATCTGGTTTACCACTAGGAGAGAAACGCTTTGGACATGTAACGCGGTTGCCCTCGAGTCGTAGGCCATATTCATTCCTATGATCAGTGCCTCATACTTAGCTTCGTTGTTGGTGGTTTTGAAATCGCACCGGATCGAATATACCATCTTGCCCCCCTGTGGCGACTTTAAGACAACGCCTAGTCCTGAACCTCTAACGTTGGATGAACCGTCGACATATAAGATCCAAGGCACGTCGTCGTGAGTCACCACAGATGACATTTCGAGTCCTGCTTCTTTTTCCAGTTCAGGACTGAAATCAGCAATGAAGTCTGCCAAAGCTTGCGATTTGATTGCGGTTCTGGGTTTGAAATCGATGTCGTAACTGCTGAGATATATACTCCATTTTGCTAAGCGACCTGTCAACTCAGGTTTTCTTAAGACAGACTTAAGAGGAAAGTTAGTCACGACAGTAATAGGATGTGACTCAAAATAGTGTCGCAGTTTTTTAGCAGCTGTGACTAGCGACAAGAGCAATTTTTCCATAGAGGAATACCTGGTTTCTGCGTCCAAAAGAGATTTACTTACATAGTAGATTGGCAGTTGCTGCTTTTCATCTTCTCTTGTTAGGACGGTGTTAATGCCAAAAATCGCACCAAAGGGACAACTTAAGGTCGATGTGGACTTAAACAACTAAAGAAATAATCTTTCGACGAGACGTGCGACGAGGAATAAAATAAACGAGACAAATGATTTGATGACGCAGGAAAAACCTCAACGAGGAAAAAACCTGCGGACGACAGTGGATGTCGTCGCTGCACTATGGTCACCAATCAGGGGCGATGTCCTTGGTGCTGGTGTCGGTTGTACGATGATTACAATACAAATGAAGGAAATGCTTCGAAATGTAAAGTACAAGTGTTTGAAATGTAAAACAGGTGTTTGTCGTGTGTGAATACAAAGTGTAAACTGCTGGTCGAGAGCGAATGTCGTGCGTCGAGAGCGATTCTTCGAGAGTAAACTCTTTGCTTCGAGTGTTCTTGAGTACGCAGTGTGGTTCTAAAGTTCCTCTCCGAACCGATGATTAAGCTGTTGTTAGCTCCATATATTCATAAATATTAGAAGTATTGAAAAATAGGCTAAGTATGAAAGAGTTCCACAGAAGCTCTGCGGTGTTCCACAGAAGCTCTGCCGAAGTGAGTAAGATTATTGAAGGAACACCAAGACCCAAGAAAGACAGAATACTGCAAACAAAGGATCGAAGGACCTACAGAAGGATACTCATAAAGGACCAAGTCGCAGAACCTTTGTCACCCCTGACAGAGCCTCTGCGGTTCAGACTGAAGACTTGGAAGATATTTATAATATCTTGCCACTGTTACAGGAATATCTTAACACTGTTACAGAAATATCTTTCTATTGTTCCAGGGTCTGATCATCAACTTGTACAAAGCATGGTCTAACAACAACACGTGTCAAACTCCGATAAGCATCCTTACAAATTGATATTAGCGCATTTAATGCATGCAGGTTTCCAACTGTTCATGCCATCCCTTCTTCCATGTAGCAATAGTCCTTTTGTCTAGAGTAGTTCTTTTGTTGTAGTATAAAAGGAAGACTCATGTTGAGTTCTTCCTAACAACAACGCACAACCAACAACGAACAACAAGCTAACACAAGCCAACAACACTTGCACACAATTAAAGTCAAATCTGTTCTTAGTGTTCTTCATCAAATACAGTAAACTTTGAGATATTAATCTGTTCTTCATATACTGTTTATTTGGCATTTTATGTTGTTTCGATACAAACATATCTGTTGGTTCTTCAAATACGCTTCCGCAACATATCTTATTTGAACTAATAGATTAGATAATCTTTGTTAATCAAATATGGGAACCAACAATTGGTATCAGAGCAAAGCTTGATTTTCAATATCAAGCGATCCTCGGTTTAACAAGATTATTGATAGAAATGTGGTCTATTTTTAACCTGTTCATTATTCCAACAAACAAATTCAAATTTTCAGCCATTTTCGATTTATTCGACATTTGGAAGATAAATAGAAACTGTTTCTTTAGTTAAAACTCCACAAAAGTACACTGTTAAAAACCTCCAAACCCAGAAAATCCTTCCAGATTATTCCTTCATACTTTTTCGTGTCATATCTTTATACTAAAGCTTCCTACTCTTTAAAATGACAAACGTGCAAAATTTCTTCACAGCTGGTTCATTAACCAAACCACCTTCTCTTCTACGAAATGAGTATCCTCAGTGGAAAATAAGAATGATCCACTTCTTTGAGGGTACTGATAAAGAGCTCGTACAATACCTTTATAATCCTCCTCATGTTCCTATGTTAATAGTACCTCGTGTACCAGCTACAGCTGACACTCCTGAAATCCCTGAACATCAAAAACCTAAAACAAGGGATGGTTGGTCAGATCAAGACAAAGTAAAAGCTGAATTCGCGCAGAAAACAAAAAGAATTCTGATTATGGCAATCCCCAACGATCTCTTCCAGTCTTTAGATGCATGCGAATCTTCGTATGATCTTTGGAATGAACTGGAGAAACAACTGGAAGGGGGAGCTAAAACTCAGAAAAACCGAAGGGCTCAATACATAAACGAATATTACGCTTTTAAAGCCCTGACAAATGAATCTCTGCAAACAACGTACGACAGGTTCAACTCTCTGATCAACAACTGCAAGAAGTTCGGCATCCACAGAACTTCTGAAGAGAATAATGTCATGTTTCTCAAAAGTCTGAACGATGAATGGCTCCAGTTATCTATGTCTTTACAAATCAATCAAGATTTAGATTCCTGGACTCTCTCAGACCTCTACAAAACATTAGCTGGTCAAGAGCCTCAAATAGCACAAGCAAAGACACTAACCATTGCACCTCTTGCTTTGGTTGGCAAATCTACAGAAGACACAGAGAGGCCGAGGAAAGAAAGAGCGACAGAGGAAAAGAAGAAGGAGAAAAAGAAAAAGGTGGTGGTAGTTGACAGCGAAGACGAAGAGATTGTGGAAGAGGGAGAGATCACTCTGCCATCAATAGCTACATCCTTAGCTCTATTAACAAGAGAATTCAGAGGAAATCAAAAGAATTCTGGAAATGACAGATATGGCAGAGATAATAGAGGAAGAAGAGAAGAATCAGCTGACCGACAGAGGTCAGACGACAGAAGTAACGACCAGTAGAGGTCGAGTGAAAGATACAACAGAGGAAATGACCGACAGAGGTCAGATGACAAGGCAAGCTACACACCACAAGAATGCTACAAGTGTGGTAAGCCTGGTCATTATGCAAATGAATGCAGATCGGAAAAAGGTGGTGACCGACAGAAGTCCGACGATCGTGCTGGTAACACTTCTCAGAACCAAGGTTGCTATAACTGTGGGAAGCCAGGCCACTTTGCAAATGAATGTAGAAGCAAGCCAAAGCGACCACAGAAGGACTCAGCTTTTTACAAAAAGAAAGCTGAGTATTATGCTCAAAAGTCACTCATGGCAAACAAAGTGGTGAACAAGGAAGATTGGGAGTCAGATACATCCTCTGATGATGAATACACCAAAAATGCCTTGTTCTGTGGCATGGCAGAAATCAGCTCCGACTCTGACAATGAGGTATCTACTTCAAACTCCACCTCTAGCACTACAGAAGTTGATTTACTTATAATTAAAACTGAAAATATTGAACTGAAAAAGACTTGTGATGATATTCAGAAAAAAGCTCATTTTTATGAAAGGAAAGCTAGACTTCTCACTGAAGAAAAAGCAAAAAATTTCAAAGAAAATGAAGAATTAGAAGCACACTGGAACAAGAACCTATTTCCTTTAAAAGAGAAAATTTCTGAATTAAATACACCTTTAAAATCTAAAACAAAAGAACTTTCAGATTCTGAGAGCGACAGACTAAACATTTTAGCCCTTAAGGAATATTTTCAAAAGGAAAGAGAAGTCCTTTGGCAAGATCTACTTAGAAAAGATGTTTTAATTAAAAATTATCGTGATGCACAAAAGGTGTATGAGAAAATAAATACTCAAATAGGAAGGCGAGGTATTGGGTACAGTGATATCAGTCAAGGTGCAGAAAACAAAAAGAATAAACCTCTGTCATCTCTATTTACTTTAGGAAAAGTCAACAAACCTAATTTTCCAAACTTAATCTCTGTAAGTAAAAGAGTAAAAATCTCTGGGGAACCACACTTAAGGAAACCCATGAAGATGATAAATGTATGGTTTGAAAACACAAATTTATCACCTTCAACCTCTGTCAAAAGAGGATCCAAACCAAAGAGATATCTGAAACTAATGATCAGATAGGAATCTTCAAGTTTGGTAAACCAGAGACTCAAACTCAAGTTGCTTTTGTCTGCACAATAGATTCTGAAAAGAAATTATCTGCAGAAGCATTTGAGTTCAAACCAACCTTTTCAGAAGAAAAACTAAAAAATAAAATTGAAAAGGAAATAATGGAAATTAGGAAAATAGATATTTTAAAAAATCTATGTACACCTTCTATAGATAAAAAACTCTCTGAAGAGATCTTATCAGACACCTCTATTGACTTAAAAAATATTTCTTCAGATGAAGAAAGCAAGTATGACACATGCTCGGAAAATCCAGCCTCTATCGAAAGAAATATCGATGACTCAACCTCTGTATATGAGGACGATTCATCATCTGACGAATCAGAGACTGACAGAATAAAAAAGATTCATTGTGACACAGAGGTTATTAAACAATCCTCTGAAGTTCCTAACAGAACTATTTCTCCAAAGGAGAAAATCACTGGAATTCCAATCTATCCAGATTTTTTGGATATGTGCATACAAGCCAAAACCTCTATTGAGCTTGAAAATTTCAAAAAACAAAAATTACTGTCCTCTCAAAATCCAAAAGATTCAAAGTTTTTAAAACCTTTAAAAATTAAAGATAAACCAACATGGCAACAAAAGAGTAAATGGCCAAAACCTAACAAATCTTTTTCCTCTGTAACAGTGAAATCAACAGAAGTTCACTACAGAAGGGAATCACAGAAGGCTGCCACAAACAAAGATTTTTGCCAACAATCTAATCTACATAAATCTTCTTGTAATAGGAAGCCATATGATAGAATAGAATGTAATGCCTCTGTGGCCCAGTTTAATGCTTTCAATGAAAATTTCAAGCAAATCACTTCTGATGTTCTATACTGTCATTGCTTTGATCTAATGTTCAAATTGAATAATCATTTCTGTAGTTCAAAGTTTTTTCTCTATGCACCTAAATCAAATATTAAAGAGAAACAAACTGATTCTTCGATAAAATATAAAATGTATTTCAAGAATGCTAAGGCAAACTTGAAAAATTCTGACGAAACTGGACCCATGTGGTTATGGGTACCTAAAACTCTTTGATTGTCTTGCAGAAACAGTATGTGCCAATATGGTATCTAGACTCCGGATGCTCAAGGCACAAGACTGGCAACAGAGGTTTTCTATCCACATACCAAGAAAAACTAGATGGTGGATCAGTGACTTTTAGAGACAACAAAAAGGGGTATATTAAAGGCTATGGAGTCATAAAGACAGAAAATATCACCATACACAGAGTTGCATATGTTGATGGCCTTAAACACAACCTACTCAGTATCAGCCAACTTTGTGACACGGGATTCGATGTACTGTTCAAAAGAACATTTTGTTCTCTACTAAGTGAAGACACCGGAATAGAACTTCTGCGAGCCAAAAGAAAAGGTGATCTGTATCTAATGAACTTCAATGTCAAAAACAAGGAAAACATTTGTCTTGTTGCTAGCAAAATTGAAGAAGCCTGGCTATGGCACAACAGGTTCTGTCACTTAAACTTTCATACTTTAGATAAACTGATAAAACTTGATCTGGTCAAAGGATTACCTAATGTTAAATTTAATAAGGATCATTTATGCTCTGCCTGTGAAATGGGAAAACTCAAAAGAGCTTCCCACAAAGGCAAAACTGATGTATCTTGTCCTAGGCCTCTGTACATGCTTCACGTTGACCTCTGTGGTCCAATCGCTATACAGAGCCTAGGTGGCAAGAAATATATACTTGTCTTAATTGATGAGTATTCATGATTTACATGGGTTGAATTTGTCAGAAAGAAATCAGATGTTCCATGCATCCTGATTAATCTAATGAAAAGAATCCAAGTTCTTTATGAGTGCAGAATTCTGAAGTTACGAAGTGACAATGGCACAGAATTCAAAAACTCTGTCATTGAAGCCTATCTCACAGAAGAATGAATATCCCAGAACTTCTCTGCCGCTCGTACTCCACAACAGAATGGCGTGGTCGAACGAAAGAACCGCACGCTCGTGGAAGCTGCAAGAACCATGCTTTCTGCATGCAGATTACCAATGACCTTTTGGGCATAAGCAATTTCAACTGCTTGCTATACCCAAAATCGTTCAACAATTGTGAAAAGACACATCAAAACCCCTTTTGAATTGATCAACAAACGGCGACCAAACATCAAGTTTCTCCATGTATTTGGATGCAAATGCTTTGTCTTAAACGACAGAGACTCAAGAGGAAAGTTTGAAGAAAAGGCTGACCAAGGCAAGTTCATCGGGTACTCTACCGCTTCCAAATCCTACAGAGTTTACCTTCTGAAGTCACGCACGATAGTAGAAAGCATCAATGTATCCTTTGACGACTCATTCCAGAAGACTTCTAAACAAATCAGTTCAGAATTCGGGCGAAACAAGGAAACTTCTGGCATGTCAAAAACAAAAGAAGATTTAGGTCTTCTATTTCAAGAGATGTTCAACGACGATGTTGATCCCTCTGCTGGAACCAACCGCACATCTGGAGAAACACCTTCTGTAAACGAAGTAAGTGTCTCTCTGTCTGATTCTTTTAATATCTCAACCACTTCTGCAACCATAGGTACTGAAAATCTAACAGAAGATATGACGACAAAAGATTCAACAACAGAGGTAATCCAAACAAATGCAACATAGGAAGCAACACCAGAAGAAACACCAGAAGGAAGTGAAGATGAAACCACAATACCTACAGAGAAGGAAATTCCAACTCTAATACCCATTCCTACAGAAGCTGAAGTAAACACATGGGCAGAACCATCAACCACTTCAACCACAGAAGTTCAACTTGATGACTCAAATGATCATCTTCCACGGACAACTCAATGGACAAAAAGCCATCCTCAAAGCCAAATCATCGGTAATCCAACTGATTAGGTAAAAACAAGGTTAACTTCTGCAAACTTTTGTTTCTTTACCAACTTTATTAGTGTGATCGAACAAAAAAGGATCTATGAGGCCCTGGAAGACCCAAACTGGGTGGATGCTATGCAAGAAGAGCTTCTGCAGTTTGAGCGAAACAAGGTCTGGACTCTAGTACCTCTGCCACGAGGGAAACAGGCCATAGGGACTAAGTGGGTCTTTAGAAACAAAAAGGATGAGGATGGAGTGACCATTCGAAATAAAGCAAGACTGGTGGCCAAGGTATATCGCCAAGAAGAGGGCATCGATTACGATGAAACTTTTTCCCCTGTTGCACGGCTCGAAGCAATAAGAATTTTCTTAGCCTTCGCAGCCCACAGAGGTTTTAAAGTATATCAAATGGATGTAAAATCTGCCTTTCTCAATGTTGAAATTCAAGAAGAAGTATACGTCCAACAACCACCAGGGTTTGAAAGCTCAAAGTACCCAAGGTATGTCTATTACCTCGACAAAGCTCTATATGGACTGAAACAAGCTCCAAGAGCATGGTACGAAAGACTTTCTACCTTTCTTCTCAATAACAACTACAAAAGAGGTACCACTAATACAACTCTGTTCTTTAAAGGTGAAGGAACTGAGCTTATTCTTGTACAAATATATGTAGATGACATTATTTTTGGGTCTACAAGTGCAAAAAAATGTAAAGATTTTGAAAAACTCATGCAGAGTGAGTTTGAAATGAGTATGATGGGAGAATTAACCTTTTTCCTCGGACTTCAAGTCAAACAAACATCAGAAGGAATTTTCATAAACCAATCAAAATATGTCTCTGACATACTTGAAAAATATAGCCTCTCTGATGCCTCTGTCATGAAAACCCCAATGGCCACTGGAAATAAACTTTTTTTCAGATCCAAATGGCATCTCTGTCGAGTGCACGCTTTACAGAGGAATGATTGGGTCTTTATTATACTTAACGGTCAGTAGACCTGACATAATGCATGCAACATGCCTCTGTGCAAGATATCAAGCTAATCCTAAGAAGTCACATTATATTGCTGTAAAGAGAATCTTTAGATACCTCAGAGGGACCAAAAATCTTGGCCTCTGGTAACCACAGAACTCTGGTTTTGGACTAAAGGCATACACAGATTCAGATCATGGAGGATGTAAACTCGACAGAAAGAGTACCTCTGGGAGTTGTCAATTCCTAGGTGGGAAATTAGTAAGTTGGACATCAAAGAAACAGAATTGTGTCTCAACATCTACAGCAGAAGGTGAATACGTTGCTGCTGCTAGCTGTTGCTCTCAAGTTCTGTGGATGAAAACTCAGCTGAAAGACTTTGGTCACATCATCTGCAAAATCCCCATCTTCTGTGATTCCAAAAGTGCAATTGCCATCTCTGCAAACCCAGTACAGCATTCAAAGACAAAACACATAGATATCAGGTATCACTTTCTGAAGTATCATGTTGAAAAACAAACAATCGAGATGCATTTTGTTCCAACAGAATTTCAGCTTGCTGATTTATTCACCAAAGCACTTGATGAGAAAAGATTCCTTTACTTGGTGGGTAAATTAGGAATGATAAATATGGATTAACCTCTGTAAGTACCTTTTTTTTAAGAGTGTAAAGTTTTTTTTAATAATAAGTTTACTTTATTTTTTTTAAAGTAAATAATTTGCTTAAGTCTGTAAATTCTAAAAACTCAATTCTGAAAGTAACAGAGATTCTGTAAGTCTCCTCAGAATCTCTGACGATCCTTACAGAACCTCCTATACACTTGACCTATGTTATATACATTTACTTTCAATTATTTGAACCAAGCATGGGTCAAGGGGGAGCAGAAGGAGAACATACTTGATCTACAGAGGTTGAGTAGATCAAGGGGGAGCAGAAGGAGACCTTGCTTAATCTACAGAGATTTATAAGTCAAGGGGGAGCAAAGGAAGAGATGACATCAACAGAAGAAAAAGTACTTTCCCGGACAAAGAAGAACAAAAAGGTTAGTTTCTCGTACAAATTCTTTTTGAAAATAATTTTCTAGGCCACAAATTTCCAAATATGTTCTAGAAACATTATTAAAAACATTCCAAATAAAATTTAATCAAAAAGATTGTTGAGTTTTCCATTATTAGAAATTTAAGGTCACAAAGCCTCTGCTGAGTCCAACAGAGGTTCTGCAGGCAAAACCTCTGATCTTAAATCAATAATCTTGGAAACTTTGTCAATCTCTTTAGGTATCAATTTCAAAAAGAATCACCGCGTACAAAAGCACTGCAACAAAAGTCATTGGTTACAGAGTTCTCTCCACAAGAAAGAACTTCTGTAAACCAACATTTGTTTTAAAAAGACTTTGCTGTACAAAACCTTTTTCAAAAACAATTTTCTAGGACACCAGCTTTTAAACAGGTCCTAAAATCATTGTTAAAAACAATCAAAAACTTGGATGATCAAAAATGTTTATAAATTATTAGATATGAAAAAATATTTGTCTCAGAGCCTCTGCTGGCTCTGACAGAGGTCCAAAAACCTCTGTAAAGGAGTTTCTATACTCATAAATTATCGATCCTCTCCAAGGACTTTTCAACCATTTTTTTGTGAAGGAACAACCTACAGAGGAAAGAAAAACAAAGTTTCAAATCACAGAGCCTCTGTCAATTGTTACATTGAGCATTTCTGTAACGGTAACGGTAACTTTTCTGCGAGTGAGAATCATATGGAGGTAAAGAAGCCCACGCGCCTAGCATTTAATGAGGCCGCAAACGACGTCTCGTCTTAACTGACACATAGGACGTGTCATTTTTTCATTGGACCAACATGGAGCACGTTCCTCTGGAAAATTGAACCCGCCGTAACCACTCAAGTGTGGACCCCAAATATTATTTACCTCAAAATACTAACCCTTTCAGATTCTACGGTTACATACTCAGTATAAAACCCAAGTTACCTTTCCTCACAAAAACTTTACTCACTTCTTCTTCTGCAGACCTCTGTCGAAGGGCCAACAGTAAAACTCTATCCCATGAACAAATGGCCAATGGAAGGGCTTACAGTAAAACTCTATCCCATGAACAAAAACGTTCCTACAGAGCATGAAGACGATTATCTCCACTGCAGACCTCTGTCGAAGAACCTTCTGTCATATGCAAGTGATGAAGATAGGAAGTTGGAATATATACGCGTCCACAGGACTCCAGAACCAAGTCCTGTGACACCCCCGCGTCTAGGAGCCCCCTTAGGTTTAGTTTTAGTAGAGAGGATGACAGAAGAAGAATGGGCGAAAGAGAAAGCATATACCCCTCTTCTCCCAAAAGAAAAACCTCTGCAGCAACAACCAAAAAGAAGAGCAAGAAAAGGAAAACCACAGAGGAAACTACAACCTCTGCAGCTGAACACTCTTCTCCACCACATGCTACAGAAACAACAACTTCTGCTCCTCCCTCCCCTCCAAAACAAAAGAAACGAAAAACAAAATCAACAGAAGAGGGAGCCCCGAAATCAAAGAAGAGGTCAAAGAAGAAGAAACCAACATCACCTCTGCAGGTCATCACAGAGGATGTCGAACAGGAAGAGGAAGATCAGGCGATACCTCTGCAACCTCCCTCACCAATAGTCTATACAGAACAACAGGGAGATTTTAATGCCTTCCTCAACAATCCCGAATTTGCTCACACCTTAGATCCATCAGGATAGGTCGCAGAACCATTGGATGAGAACATTCAGACTACAAGGGTTCTGCACACAACAGAACAAAACTCCTCACCTCATTCTGGTTTTAAGACTCAACGACGAACCCCTCAACATACAATAGAGGAAATATCTGCAGCTCAAGAGCAGAAGCAGAAACAGATGCACCTTTAGAGGAAACTGCAGAAGAAGAGGAATTCATAGAGATTGCAATAGAAGAAGAGGTTAGGGTAGAAACCACAGAGGGTTCTACAGAAAAAGATGCCGCAGAAGTAGAAGGCACACAACCCCAACCCCCTCCCAGTGCAACCCATATTTCTGATACCGCCGGTCTAGCGGCAGAAGGTATCATTGAAAAAGAGCAGCACGGCTCGATCCTTACCCCACCCAGCCAGCCAGAGGTTACTCTTTCAACCTCTGTGCCTAATATAACCGGGGAAACCATTCCTGGGGAGTCCTCTCGAAAGGACTCATCCATAGTTCATGATTTATTGCCCCAAATCACACCTAACATCCTAGCAGAGGAATTCGTTTCCTCTACCACGCACACAACAATAGTGCCAAACCTCCTTTCAGAGGGGAGTAGAGAGCCCAAAGACCAAGAGACTCTAGACAAGTCTCCAAGTCAACAGAATGACATTCCAATAACCACCTCTGGAGTGGATTTAGACACTGACCTTCACAGAACTTCTGTAGAGGTTGAAACTCCAGTTTCCCCTCGACGATCAGAAGGAAATCCTTCCACCCTCAACGTCAAAACAAGGGTGAACGAAGGTGTCCAAGGAACAAGGACAAACTCTGGAGACGAATGTGTTCCTCCAGAGGTTACAACGAGTTCACACGTATCAAGGGGTGAGTTCCAAACCCTTGTCACCTTTGTGAACCAAACAATGTGTTGGTTCCCGTTTTGCTTTAAACAAGATTATCAGATCTATTAGTTCAGGTTTAAGGTTTGATGCGGAAGCGTATTTGAAGAACTAACAGATATGTTTGATAGATTTAGAACACAATATAAATAAACAGTGAACAGGAAATAATATCTCAAAGTTTACTGAATATATATATCAAGAACAGATTTAAGAACAGTGAGTATGCAAAGCTTTAAACAGATATGACTCTAAATGTGCATAAGCTATGTGTTCTTGATGTTCTTGTTTTTTTGTTTTTTGTGTGTTGTTGTCTTATGTTGTGTTAGGAAGAACTCAACATGAGTATTCCTTTTATACTACTCTTAGAAGACTATGAAGTAGGTCACTGTTCCTTTTACGGCATGAATAGTGTACTGGATGGTGTGAACAGTTGTTTGAGCCATGCGCATTTAATGGAGCAGATGTACTATTGGTAAATGCATTAAATGGCGCAGACGTCTATTTTGTACCATGCCCTATTGAGTCCACTCAGAGTTTGACACGTGTTGAAGTTGGACAGGGCAAGTTGCCATGCAAGTTGATGAACAGGTCTTGGAACAGTAGCAAGATATTATAAATATCTTCCTAGTCTTTAGAGGACCATAGAGGCTCTGTAATGTGTTACAGAGGTTCTGCGGTATGGTTCCTCTGTAAAGTAGTCTTCACCGGATTCCGAGTCTTCTGATGTTGTCCGCAGAGGCTCTGTTATTGGTAACAGAGGTTCTGCGGTCTTGGTCTTCTGAAAGCGTCCTTCTGTAGTTTCCTCGGTCTTTGTTCACTCTTGATCAAACTTCCTTTGATTCTTCTGAGATGCCCGACAGAGCTTCTGTTGCACTCAGCAGAGCTTCTGTGGAAGTTCTTCTGTACTTGGCCATTTTTCAATACTTCTAATATTTCAGAATATTGGAGCTAACAATCTCCCCCTAAGTATTGAAAAATAAAAGGTTGAATTTATGCATTTTAACCTAAGTAAAGAAGAGGTTAAACAATACCTCAGAAGTTTATTTCTTTCATTTGGAATTTATGCCAGAGGCATTTACATTTTAGTACATTTAATGAACAGAAATAAATGTTTGACAGAGGTTCTTTGAAGAGACTCAGATTTTTGCATTTGGGAAGTCGTCGAATTTTCTGTTGTCTTTTCCCACTTCCTTGAGTTCTTCATAGAATTTGAGGCAGAGATTTCTTAAGCCTAGAGTAGCATCAATATCTTTGATCATCATTTGAGCAGATTCTTCGTCCATAAGCTCTGTTGCTTTATTCTCCTCTAGTATCTTTCTGAACATGTTCAGAGTACGAGTTGTGTACTTCTGACAGTCCATTGTCACAAACAGTTTCAGTTGATCAGCAGGATTCTTGAATACTAACCCGTACCTTGGAGTTTTGATGATTGAATTTGGTATGGCATTGGGTGGGCAGAAATCCTCTGGTGGTCTGATACTTAGAGTAGTTACGCCTAGATCGATGGCTAATTGAATGTCGAGCATGCTGTAGATTTGGAGCTTTTCACGCATCGCCTTTCTGAGAACTCGATAAGACCTTTTGTGGCAGTCGTCATTGAAGTTGTCTTTGGTCCATTGCAGAAGGTCAGGTAAGTCATAGGGATTATGGTTTCGGATATCAGCATCAGAGAATTGATTCTCTGATCTGTCAGACCTTTTGACTTTCCAGATTGTATACACCGTATGAGGATAGGTTCTCATCTTGGAGTATTTGCAATAGATTACCTTCTTTATTTTGTGAATGGAGTAAACTTGATTGACTGGTTTTGACTTTGTAGAGGTGAAGATTGCATCGAATTCCTCTCTTAGCTTCTGATCTCGGACATGGGCTGGCAGATCGCTCTAGAAGTGCTGTCTGTAGAGATAACTGTAGACTTGTTCTTCCATTTGTTCAATGGTTGAAGTAGATCTTGGAATTGGTCTCCTTAGCTCATCCATCTTTCGAGTGATGTCTGCTACTCTACCTTCTGTTACCTTAGCTGTGGGATCTAGGGTTGGGTTTTCTGACAGAGGATTCAAGTTGAATGCCCAGTCTTCCTCTTCGGGTTTAGGAGTGACGAAGGCATTAAAAGCACCTTTCATCAATTTCTCTGTAGCAACTGGCATCTTCTTCTTTGGCTCTTCTTCTGTCATTATTTCCTTGCCTTTATCTTTTGGCTTTGAGGTTTCAGATATTGGGTTTTGGATTTGTGTGGGTGGAACCTCTGTTGATTTGACATTTGGAGGTTCTGTGGGTTTTGGGGTTGTATGCTCTGATGTTTTGGTTGTTGCCTCTGAAGGTTTTGATACTTCGGGTTGTGAGGTCTCTGTTGGTGAGGAGTCTTCGGGTCTTGGAGGTGGAATGTCAAAACGCTTTGCTGATTGAAAAGCAGATACAAATTCCATTCTGCGAAGAATGAACTCTGCAGAGCGTTTTGGTCTTTGGGGTTTTCGAGCTATGGTTTTGACTCTAGTTTTGTGCGGGATTGGTTGTGAGGTTGGTGTTGGTTCTTTGGGTGAGGGTGGAGTTTGTTCTGAGGATGAGGATGCAAGATTGATTACCTTAGGTTCTGTGGTTGGTGCATCCTTTGGTGAGATAGAGGTGTTTTGCCTCTGTTGTTTTCCCTTCTGGGTTTCTGTTGTAGAGGGTTCTGCTGATTTCTCTGTAGTTTTTGCAGAAGCAGCCTCTGTAGTTTCCTTTGTTTTCTCCCCCTCAGGATGACCAGATGCTCCATCATCAGGATCATCCTGCCTTCTTTTAGCAGTAACTTCTGTTCTGCAGGTGTCTTGAGCTGCTTGCCTTGCTGCATTTTTCTTCATTATTTCAAAGTAGATTGCGATCGAAGTTTTGAAGGCTTTGGTCGCACTTTTCTCGAACTCTGCAGCGGTTGTTTTGGCAATGTTAGTGGCAGAGGCGATCGCAGCAGCAGCAGAAGTTTCTGTAGTTGACTTCATTTCTGCAAGGGCTGCTTTAACCTCTGTGGATAAGGTATCCACTTTGGTATTTAATCCTGTAAGCGCGCCTGAAGTTGACTCTGTAAAAGACGTGAATGAGCTTTGCAACTCATTCAATGTTTGAGTTACAGATGTTACAAAGGCTTGGAACTCATCCTTCGTAACATGTTCCTCTTGGGTAACCTCTGGAGGAACAACTCCTTCTCCAGAGTGAGTCCCTGTTCCTGGGACACCTTCGTTCACCCTTGTTTGTACGTTGGGGGTGGAAGGATTTCCATCTGATCCTCGAGAAGAAACCTGAGTTTCAGTCTCTACAGAAGTTATGTGAAGAATATTGTCCAAATCCACTCCAGAGGTGGGTATCGGAATATTCTTCTGTTGACTTGGAGACTTGTCTAGAGTCTCTTCGTCATGGTGCTCTCTACTTCTCTCTGAAAGAAGTTTTGGCCCTATATTGTGCGTGTCAGAGGAAACGAATTCCTCTGTAGGGTGTTCTAGTGTGATCTGGGGCGATTGATCACGAACTATAGGTGAGTCTCTCTGAGGAGACTCCCTAGGAATGGATTCCCCGGCTTCTGTGGGCACAGAGGTTGAAAGAGTAACCTCTGGCTGGATGGGTTGGGGTGGGTTCGAGCTGTGCTGCTCTTTTTCAATGACACCTTCTGCAGCTAGACCTGTGGTGTCAGATGTGTGGGTTGCACTGGGAGGGGTTGAGGGATGTGTGCCTTCTGCAACTTCGGCATCTTTTCCTTTTTCATTTTGTTTTCCTCCAGACTTTTCTACCCTATCCTCTAAACCTATTTGCACCTCTTCTTCTGCAGTCTCTTGTCTTGGCAGAAGTGAATCAAGAACCTCTGTGAAGATTTGAGTTTGCAGAGGTGGTTCGATTCCTTCTGTTATTGTTTGCAGAGGAGAAGATGGTTTCTTCTTCTTTGATTTCCTCTTCTTTGGTTTTGGTGCTCCCTCCTCTGTAGATTTTGACTTTCTTTTTCTTTTGGAAGAGGGAGGGGCAGAGGGACCTTGGATTTGTGGTGGAGATGAGGGTTCTGTGGGATGTTCAGTGGGTGGAGAAGATGGTTCTGCAGGATTTTGTTGGATAGCAGAAACAGAGGCAAGTTGTTCCTCTGTAGGGGTCTTGGTTTTCTTTCCCTTTTTCTTCTTCTTTTTAGATCCCTCAGATGACTTCCTCTTTGAAGAATAGAGGTCTTTTCTTATATCTCTGAAGTTCTTCTGGTTGGCCTTGTGTTTAGCCAACTTTATCTTCCATTCTTCTTCTGTAAGTCTCTCTACTACATTACCTCCTATGGGCATTCCTATACGCGAGGGTGTTACAGAACTGGGTTCAGGAGTTCTGTAAACGCGCGTGTACTCACTAACTAGTTCTTCATCACTAGCATAACCTAACATTACCTTTGATAGTGGCCTGATGTGTGGGTAGCCATCCTCATGTTCTGTAGGGGTGTTCTTGGACATAGGAAATTGCTTAGGTTTGGGACCGTCCATTGGCCATTTTTGGATAAGGAGTAGGGGTTCGAAAAGTACACTGAGGATTCGCTGGAACTGCAGAGGGGGTAACCAGTTGTGATCAGACATTTTGGCTTTCTGGGAGGCGATTTTGCGATCGATGGTGTTGATGATCTCTTGCATCATTATGGTGGCATAATCTAGGGGTAGATCATAGTATACACCATACATGATTGAGAGAATTTGAGGTGAGCTTTGATCGATGCTCCCGATTTTTCCCGTGAGGCAACGATTTAGGATAGAGAATAAGGTATTCCACAGAGGAGGTAGTCTTGCTCTGCGGAAATCGTTCCTCTTTTTCAACTGTTGGTTGTACCCTAACATGTGCAGAAAGTCGACAAGTTCTTCATTTGTTGGTTGGGGTGCATACTTTTTGATTCCCATGAGTCCTCTTGTTGGAAGGCCAAATTCTAATGAGAACATGGTGCGATTGAACATCAGTTCAAGGCTCTTACTTTGGTCAGTTTTAGAAATGTAGCCTCTGATCAAATCGGTGTCAGCGTCATAACGGCAAGATTGCCAAAACTGATGTAGGTAACGTACTGGTATTTGTTCAACGGATTTGCTCAGAAGAGGGTAAAGAAAGTGGTTCTCTAGGATGTTTAGCAGGATGGCATGTTCTTTGCCAAATGTCGTAGGAGAAGGAACAAGATAACAGTTGTTCGATTTAATGGGAAGGGTTTTCTCGAAATGGTCATTTGAGAAAAATTGTTGCAGGTGGGTAGTGGGTACGAAGGATGCCTCGTCGCCGGAGTCGTGTCTGTCGGCATCGGCGGCGATGTTTGGGTTGTGGGAGTGCTCAGAATGCACTGGAGAGGATGTCGGAGAGTTCGTTGGAGAAACGTGAGCAGATTTGGAACTGGAAGCCATTTGTAGGTTTTGAAAGTTCTAGGTTTTCAGAAAGAAATAAGCAAGTTTGCCGGAGAAAATGAGAGAATAGTAAAGTTTTGAAAGTGATTTTATCTTGGGTTTTATACTGTGGTAACGGATAGAATTCGGAACGGTGAAAATGTGAGAAAGTTAATAAAATTTGAGGTCCACACTCGAGTTCATTGGGCGTGGTGCAAGTTTCTAGGACGACGTGATATGTACGTCGATGAAAACTTGACACGTCATCAATGTCAGTGACGACGAGACGTCGTGGGCGGCTACATTAAATGAAAAACGCGTGGGTTTTAAATTTTCACCACAGAAAAGTTACCTTTACAGATACAGAAATTCCCAAGTGGAAATCTTTACAGAGGCTCTGTGGGTACAGAAGCTCTGTGAAAAAAAAAATTTTAAAAAAATTATCTCTGTAGATTGTATCTTTAATGAAAAATCGTTTGAAAAACACGGAGAGGATCAATAAATTTTTAGTAGAGAGAAATTATCCTACAGAGGTTTTTGGACCTCTGCCAGAGCCAGCAGAGGCTCTGTGACAGGAAATTTCTAATAACTAATAATTTATAAACATTTTTAATCATCCAAGTTTTTGATCAGTTTTAACAATGTATTTAGGACTTATTTGAAAGTTGGTGTCCTAGAAAATTGTAAATCTCAAAGATTTTGTGCAGCAGAAGTCATTTGAATGATTTGAGTGATCTACAGAGGTTCTTTGGTTGAAAGAACTCTGTGGCTTATGACTTCTGTGGCAAGATACCAACCTATTTCCTTTTGATCGGTGAATGTGATCTCTTCTGTCGCATTCTTTGCTCCCCCTTGACTTATGAATCTTTGTAGATTCAGCAAAGTCTCCTTTTCCGCTCCTCCTTGATCTAACAACCTTTGTAGGATTGATTTCTGTGGTTTGAAACCTGCCTATCCATCTCTTGAAGCTTGTACTTTTACCAAAATCGTTTGAAAAACATTGGAGAGGATCGATAAATCTTTAGTAGAGAGAAATTATCCTACAGAGGTTTTTGGACCTCTGCCAGAGCCAGCAGAGGCTCTGTTACAGGAAATTTCTAATAACTAATAATTCATAGAACTTCTTGATCATCCAAAGTTTTTATGTTTTTAAACATTGTTTTTAGGACATATTTAGAAATTTTTGTCCTGGAAAACTGTTTTAGAAAAAGATTTTGTGCGACACATACCTTTTAGAGTGTCTAGTTTGGACGACAGAGACTCTTTGTTGATCATAATCCTCCTTTGGCTCCCCCTTGAATGATCAACCTCTGTAGATTAATTTGAGGTCTCCTTCTGCTCCCCCTTGACCTATGATTGAATCAAATAGAGATAAATAATGCACAGAACATAGGTCAACCTCATCAGAGGTTCTGTGGAGATTGTCATAGGTTCTGAGCAATTCCACAGAGGCTCTGTGAAGTATAGAATCTTTGAAGGATGAGTCTTAAACAAAGTGTTTAAGAGTCATAGTGTATTTTGAAGCCTGAGTCCTTAATAGAAGTATTAAGGAGTCCATTGTTTGCTGAAGAGTGAGTCCTGATCTGTAATGGTAAGAAGTCATTTTCTGATGAAGCTCGAGTCTTAAACTGATTTGTTTAAGAGTCTTTTTCACTAAAGTGCGAGTCCTAAACTGATGTGTTTAGAAGTCCTTATCTACTGAAGAGCGAGTCCTGATCTGTAATGATCAGAAGTCCGTTTTCTGCAAGACAGATCAAAGAACTTTTGGTACCCATATCCAAATGGGTCCTTTTTTGTTAGGATTTGGAGCTGTCTTTAGGTCCTCTGGTTTGCCAATCTCTGTTGGTTTGCCAATTTTCTTTCTATGACCTTTCTCATTTTGGGTCTTTGGATTTTTCTTTTGAAATGACCCATTTTGTACACAGAAAGATTTAGAGAAAAGGTTTCTTAATTGAAGCAGAAGATCAAAGCATTTATATGAATGAAAAGATGAAGGCTTTGTAGAAACAAATGGTTTTGGAGCATTTTTGTCAGGAATAGAGTTTTTGACTTTCCAAACCATTTTCATCTTTTTGTAAACAGGATTATTTGAAATTTTAGCACAAGAGTTTGCTAAGACAAGGTCTTTAAGCCTTTTAGCTAAAACATCTTTTTCTTTAAGGTTTAAATCAAATTTTCTTAGAAGATCTGATTTATACCTCTTCTCCAACATAATCTTGTTTGACAAATCGGATAATCTCTTTGTTAAATTTGACATTTCAGCTTTAAAGACCTTTCTTTCCTTCTCAAACTTGTCTTTTAAACACTTTGTTTGAAATCCTTCTCTCTTCACCTTTTCAGACTCTTTTCTTTCAAAATCCTGCTCTTTCCTCTCTTTTTCAAGAGATTTCTGTAAGTTTGAGATTTTGAAAGAAAGTTCCATATTCTTTGTCTCAAGAAGAGTTTTCTCTTTTTCAAACTTTTCATTTTTACTGATTATAAGTTTTTCAAAGTTGGAAATCAGTTTAGAAAAGTTTAGACACTTAAGCTCAAGGCTTTTCTTCTCTTCTTTAAAAACAGTCTTAACTTCCTCAAACTTCTCTTTCTCCTTTTTACCAAGCTCTTCTGACTCAGATAGTTTCTTTTTCAATTCAAGATTTTCACAGTTTAGGAGTTTACCTGATTCTTCAAGCTTGGCAATGTTGTCTGAGTCAATAAGAATACTCTTGTTTCTTTCCTCTAATTCTTTCTCAAGAGTAGGAATTATTTTCTTAAAATTTGTGCTGAGTTTGAAATAATAATGAAAATCAGCATCAGCACTAAATTTTAGTCTTGACATATTGAATGAAGTTTTTAACGAAAGAAACAGTTTCTTGGATGTTACCAGATCGAATAAATCGAAAATGGCAGTAAAACAGAATCTGTTTGAAGGAATGGAGAATAGGTTAAGAACAGACAGTTTCTATCAAGAATCTTGTCTAAACGAGGATCACTTGATATTGAAAACCAAGCTTTGCTCTGATACCAATTGTTGGTTCCCGTTTTGCTTTAAACAAGATTATCAGATCTATTAGTTCAGGTTTAAGGTTTGATGCGGAAGCGTATTTGAAGAACTAACAGATATGTTTGATAGATTTAGAACACAATATAAATAAACAGTGAACAGGAAATAATATCTCAAAGTTTACTGAATATATATATCAAGAACAGATTTAAGAACAGTGAGTATGCAAAGCTTTAAACAGATATGACTCTAAATGTGCATAAGCTATGTGTTCTTGATGTTCTTGTTTTTTTGTTTTTTGTGTGTTGTTGTCTTATGTTGTGTTAGGAAGAACTCAACATGAGTCCTCCTTTTATACTACTCTTAGAAGACTATGAAGTAGGTCACTGTTCCTTTTACGGCATGAATAGTGTACTGGATGGTGTGAACAGTTGTTTGAGCCATGCGTATTTAATGGAGCAGATGTACTATTGGTAAATGCATTAAATGGCGCAGACGTCTATTTTGTACCATGCCCTATTGAGTCCACTCAGAGTTTGACACGTGTTGAAGTTGGACAGGGAAAGTTGCCATGCAAGTTGATGAACAGGTCTTGGAACAGTAGCAAGATATTATAAATATCTTCCTAGTCTTTAGAGGACCATAGAGGCTCTGTAATGTGTTACAGAGGTTCTGCGGTCTGGTTCCTCTGTAAAGTAGTCTTCACCGGATTCCGAGTCTTCTGATGTTGTCCGCAGAGGCTCTGTTATTGGTAACAGAGGTTCTGCGGTCTTGGTCTTCTGAAAGAGTCCTTCTGTAGTTTCCTCGGTCTTTGTTCACTCTTGATCAAACTTCCTTTGATTCTTCTGAGATGCCCGACAGAGCTTCTGTTGCACTCAGCAGAGCTTCTGTGGAAGTTCTTCTGTACTTGGCCATTTTTCAATACTTCTAATATTTCAGAATATTGGAGCTAACACAATGAAAGAGTTGCAAAGCTCTTTCAAATCTTTTGCAGAAACTACATCCAAGGCCATCTCAGAACTAAACACCAAAATGGACAACTTGTCCACAGAGGTGCAATCTACTCTAGCCCAGATGAAGTCTGCTGCAACAACTTCTGCCACCACACCTGTCTCTGCTGCTGCTGATTTTGAAAAAGCTGCTACTTCTGCCTTCAACAACTCGATCAAAATATACCTAGAAAAGATGAAAGAACAAGTGTCATCATCAAAAGGTATTACTCCAAAAGAACTGCAGAAGGCTCTACGACAAGTTCAGGAACAAACAACAGAAGCCACTCTAGCCATGAAGCCTACCGACTACATGACCAGAGAACAGTTGACAGAACTTGGGCAAAGCATCTTGGATCAAATGACAGAATTTATCAGAGCCTTCACCATAGCCAATGCATCTTACGTAATAGAATTCAAAGCTAGTGTGGGAAAGATGCGGTTCAACACAGAGGCCGAAGTCCAAATTCTTCTTGGTCTCTGTGATGATCTCTATGCCAAAATGATGGCAGCTGGGGCGAAGAAACCTGAAACTACTTGCAGGGCAGAGGGTACAGAAGATAAGGGTCAGGATGACTCTGATGATGACGATTCATCAGATCATCCTGAGGGGGAGACACTAGGGGGGAAACAAAGAAAAACAGCTGCAACCAGTCCACCAATAGCAGCAGAACCAATTTCCTCTGCACCCCCAACCCAAACCCAAACTCAGGGAACTCAACAGAATCCCACAGAGGATACACCAGCCTCTGTGGAAACCACCTCTGTTATTGAAAAAAATGTCCCTAAAGTTCAAATCCTGACATCTTCATCCTCAGAAGAACAATCCACAGAACCATCCCCACCAAAGTCCTCAGAAACTAAAAAGTCAAAAACTACAGAGGCAATCTCCATCATACCCACAGAAACCTCTACACCCAAACCAAAAGAAGCGATCCCAGAAAGTCCAAAACAGGCAAAAGGTTCTGAGCCTCCCCAAGACAAAGAAAAAGGAAAGGGAATCCTGACAGAAGAACCAAAGAAGAAAAAGGCAATGCCACAGAGGACAGAAAAATTGATGAAGAGATCATTTGAAGCCTTTGTCCCTCCTAAACCTGAAGAAGACTGGGCATTCATTTCAGATCCTCTGTCATATATTTCGATCCTTGATCCAAAAGCAAAGGTAACAGAGGGTAGGGTTGTAGAGATAAAGCGAAAAATGGATGCTCTGCGAAGACCAATACCACCACCGACTATACAACATGCAGATATGGAAGAAGTGGTGTATAGGTATCTTTACAGACAACAATATCAGAACAATCCTATACCACACATCGAAGATCCTCAACTCAGAGCTGACCTTGATAACACCTTCACAAGAACAAAGCCAAAAGCAAGGGCAGAAGTCTTCTCAGAGTCCAAAATTGAAAAGGTAATTTACTGCAAATTCTCCCAAACAAGAACCTTTCCAAAGACCAGGTACAACATCTACAAAGTCAAAAGGGAGAACAAGTCCGAAAATCAATTCGCAGATGCCGATATAAGGAACTTGAACCCCTACGATCTGCCAGATCTTCTGCTTTGGACAAAAGAAAACTTCGACACCGATGCTAACCGAAGGGCCTATCAAGTATTCAGGCAAGCAACGAGAGAAAAGATTCTGCTATATAGCATGATAGACTCTCAGCTGGGAAGAGATCTTGGAGTCAGAAATCTAAGTCTAAGATCACCAGAGGATCACTGCCCACCTTCTGCCGTACCCAACTCAATCATAACAACACCAAGGTACGGGTTAGTGTATAAGGATCCTGCTGGTCAAGTAAGACTCTTTGTGCAAATGGACTGTCAGAAGTATGCAACCAGTACTCTGAACAAGTTCAGAACAATCCTAGAAGAGAACAGAGGCACTGAGCTTATGGATCAAGAATTAGCAGAAAGAATGGTCAGAGAAATAGATTCTACAATTGGCTTAAGAGAACTCTGCATCAATTTCTATCACGAGCTCAGAGAAATGGGATTCGAAAACAGAAGTTTCAACGACTTCAAAAATGCAAATGTCTGAGTCTTTATTTTTTCTCTGTAAACTTTAAAAGGAAATGAAATGAATCTTTTGAGGTATTGTTTAACCTCTGTCTAGTTTACTTAGCCTAATTATGCATAAAGTCAAATTTTCATTTTTCAATACTTAGGGGGAGATTGTTAGCTCCGAATATTCATAAATATTAGAAGTATTGAAAAATGATCGAAGGACCTACAGAAGGATACTCATAAAGGACCAAATCTTAGAACCTCTGTCACCCCTGACAGAGCCTCTGCGGTTCAGATTGAAGACTTGGAAGATATTTAAAATATCTTGCCACTGTTACAGGAATATCTTAACACTGTTACAGGAATATCTTAACACTGTTACAGAAATATCTTGCTACTGTTCCAGGGTCCGATCATCAACTTGTACAAAGCATGGTCTAACAACAACACGTGTCAAACTCCGATAAGCATCCTTACAAGTTGATATTAGCGCATTTGATGCATGCAGGTTTCCAACTGTTCATGCTATCCCTTCTTCCCTGTAGCAATAGTCCTTTTGTCTAGAATAGTTCTTTTGTTGTAGTATAAAAGGAAGACTCATGTTGAGTTCTTCCTAACAACAACGCACAACCAATAACGAACAACAAGCTAACACAAGCCAACAACACTTGCACACAATTAAAGTCAAATCTGTTCTTAGTGTTCTTCATCAAATACAGTAAACTTTGAGATATTAATTTGTTCTTCATATACTGTTTATTTGGCATTTTATGTTGTTTCTATACAAACATATCTGTTAGTTCTTCAAATACGCTTCCACAACACATCTTATTTGAACTAATAGATTAGATAATCTTTGTTAATCAAATATGGGAACCAACAGCTTTGATATTTATACGGTTCGCTGGTCATTAATGTGCCTTGATGACTTTGCTTTTGTAACCGCTGTCGGGCATTGAATGCTCTTTAATGCTTGGTCTTGTAACCGCTGCTAGGCATTTAATACCATCAAGTACTCGTCCGTTACTGGCCGTTTGCCATGAATGCTCGTGGACCTGCGTTAATGAATAAAAGACACGACCGTTGACCATTATTGGTTAGTGTAATCGTAAGACGGTCTTAAGTTCTGGACGTCGGTCTTATGGACTCATACGACCGTTGTCGAAATACAAGACCATGTATATAACGGTAAATGTCTTGTAAGACCTTATCTTAATATAAGAATAGTCTTATAAAAATGTCGTAAGTCCACTAGGTCGTAAGACCAAGATAATGATGTCGTAGGTCTAGGTCGCAGGACCAGGATGTCAGGACGATGATGTCGTCGGACCAGAGCGATATAATACCGATGACAGAAGACTGTATACGTAAGACCGACGAGTCGTAACTGGCGACGCATAACTGGCGACATAAGACTAGTGACGTAGGACTACGGATGTGCGACGTGCGATACATGATGTGCGACACGCGATACATGATGTGCGACACGTGACGTGCGATCATTAGATGTAAGATGACTATTGACGCAAGATGTCAATTATCGTGGTTATTTAACGTATGTCGGGGACATGATAATAATGGGTATTATCTTTGTCGGTCGAGGGTGATCAATGTCCATGGGTCATGTCAAGGGGATTTCCCAAGTCGGTTGAGGGTGTGATTTTTTACCCAAACAGTTAGCCTCCCGAGATCTGAATTTCAAAGCCATTGGAATTTCAGATCTCACACTAAATAAAAATGCGTTGCTACGGAGACGTATTACTTTTGCTAAGATCATCAGAGGAAAACTGACTTGGTCAGCCAAAGAAGGCGACGCAAGTTGCGCTTGCCCTTCGAGGCCGGGAAAGGAGAAAGAATGCCCCAACAGCTGGGTCGGGAATCTTGAAGAAGACAAGGACGGTAGTCCAGAGGAACCGTCTTCGAGGGCTAACGTTTCGTCGAGAGTTGTCACGCCTAAGGAGACGAGGGCGTCATCCAGCCGTTCTGGCGCGATGGACGAGACACCAGCATGTTCGACGCTTCCGGCGACAGTGACGAAGCTAGTGACTAAGGTGTTGTCCCCAGCGTCTGCCGACAAGGGGGACGGGTCATCGGCCGATGGTGTCCTAGACAGGAAGACGTTGTTGGTGTCCTAGACGGGACGACGTTGTTGGTGTCCTAGACGGGACGACGTTGTTTGTGTCCTAGATGGGACGACGTTGTTGGTGTCCCAGACAGGACGACGTTGTTTCCTCATCTGAGGAAATATTTTCTTCCATCTTTCAAGGAACGTTTTTTCTATCGAGGAGACAGGTGCCCATGTCGTCGGGTTGGCGTTCTCGGTCGACGTGGTCCTGTGATCTGGCGTACATAGCCGATACGGTCGTTAGAGACATATGTTCTGGCGTTCCGATCCGATATGGTCATTAAAGATCTATGGTCTGGCACTTACAGCCGATATGGTCGTGAGAGACCTTTGATCTGGAGTTTCGAGCCGATATGGTCGTGAGAGACCTGTGTTACGTTTGTGTAAGTTTTGCTTTAGCGATAATCGGTAAAAAATTTACCTTTCTTTTGAACCTGAGTATTATTTTGACTCATACATGTCATGGACAGATGTAGTATCAACTGTGAAAATTCATTAAGTATAAAAATGAACAAGAAGTCATGCGACTTGGGCATCCATTGAAATACGACGATTAGAACGTAAGTCATAAGACTTTCGTATAAGCAAACATAAGCGCATGCGATCAAAGCATTCATTCAAATAATGAATTTATTCTAAGTTAAAGAACTTAGACTGTGGGGTCGTTAGACCTTACGATCGTGTGATTTGGTCATACGATGGACTTGAATCATGTGTTCCTGTAGTTATACAATCTAGTCGTCTAATAAGACTGATTGTTTATATCATGCGATTTTACTGAAGTCGTATGATAGACTTAGTAACTTATGTCGTGCGATCCTGCGATAAATAAATGTCAGAGGTTGGTCGTTGGCTAGCCAACGACCCTCCGATACTTAAGTCAGTAATTGTCGTGATAAAATATCGTATGAAAGAAGTAAAAGGACTTAGAATAAATACCTTTTCTGGTGCGTTGTATTCCAGCTGTGTGGGATATCTTGATTGTCGAGGGTTTGGCGCTGATAGGCACTTTTACTTACAATTTCTGAGATATAATAAAGATCTTTTATCTGCATTGAACTCTTGAGCGCTTTGGAACACTCGACGGAGGACGTAGTCGCCTTCTTGAAAGACTTTAGCTTTGACGTGTTTGTTGAAATGTCGCTCGACCGCTTGTCCCCAGGGTGTCGATTTCTGTCCAGCTCGATTTCGCGGTCTTCACAGAACTGTCGAGTCCTGTTGCTTACGAACTGGGATCCATTGTCGTAGACAATTTCCGATGTCGCTCGGCCAATTATCTTCTTGGTCTTCCATCTGGATGACATCGTCATTTTCGATGGACGACGTCGCCATATTGGAATGCTGTCGAATATTGGTTCGACCAAAGCAGACGTAAGATTTGCTAAAGCGTCGGCTTGAATATTCTGGTCCTTTGGAACCATGACTGGTGATTGCGAGATTCAATATGCAAGACATGCATAGGTTATGATTAGCGATCGTGCTAGTCGCTTTTATCGGCGACCGACAATTTTTAACCTGCGTCTGCTGTGACTGGCAATCATAAAAAAAATGTGAGTCGTCTTTTATGGACGACTATAAATTGCAACCTGCGCCTGCCATCACTGGCGATCGTATGATTTAAAATATATGAGTCGTCTCTTATTGACGACTATAAATCGTAACCTGCGATGTAAATCCTAGAGACTTTTATTTCACACAATATAAATTGTAAGACTTGCGTTTTAAGCCGTAGAGACTTTCGTTTCTCACGATGTAAATCGTAAGACCTGTATTTATAATCTTGCGAGCCTGCCATGTAAAATCGGAGGTGGTCGTTGGTTTGACCCATGACCTTTTGATGCTTAAATCAACATTTATACGTTAGATCATAACAATTGAACGAGGAGAATATACTTAGAGTATATATATAGAATTATTATACCATATTTTATCCAAGTAGGATGTCACAGTTACCGTAACTTGGAGTCGAGGATCTCCTTTTTCCAAGGACTTTTGAAATCAAAATATGATATTTTCCATTTTGCGACGGGTGTTCTGAGCCCCCGAGTCCCTTGGATGACGCGATACATGCGATACTTTGACGGAGCATATTTTTTTTAGGGCTTGAATTTAGCTTCCAGCCATATTCAGTTCTGGTTGAAGTTGAATCGGGGGATCTTGAATATTTGCCATGTACTTGGATGTATCAAAAACTTTGCAAGATCGTTAATAGAAACGCACGTTCGTCGAAGATTTTCTCTAGATGGGGTCCCACGGATGGCGCCAAACTGTTAATGCCAAAAATCGCACCAAAGGGACAACTTAAGGTCGATGTGGACTTAAACAACTAAAGAAAGAATCTTTCGACAAGACGTGCGACGAGGAATAAAATAAATGAGACAAAGGATTTGATGATGCAGGAAAAACCTCAACGAGGAAAAAACCTACGGACGACAGTGGATGTCGTCGCTGCACTATGGTCGCCAATCAGGGGCGATGTCCTTGGTACTGGTGTCGGTTGTACGATGATTACAATACAAATGAAGGAAATGCTTCGAAATGTAAAGTACAAGTGTTTGAAATGTAAAACAAGTGTTTGTCGTGTGTGAATACAAAGTGTAAACTGCTGGTCGAGAGCGAATGTCGTGCGTCGAGAGCGATTCTTCGAGAGTAAACTCTTTGCTTCGAGTGTTCTTGAGTACGCAGTGTGGTTCTGAAGTTCCTCTCTGAACCGATGATTGAGCTTTGATATTTATAGGGTTCGCTGGTCATTAATGTGCCTTGATGACTTTGCTTTTGTAACCGCTGTCGGGCATTGAATGCTCTTTAATGATTGGTCTTGTAACAGCTGCTAGGCATTTAATACCATCAAGTACTCATCCGTTACTGGCCGTTTGCCATGAATGCTCGTGGACCTGCGTTAATGAATAAAAGACACGACCGTTGACCATTATTGGTTAGTGTAATCGTAAGACGGTCTTAAGTTCTGGACATCGGTCTTATGAACTCATACGACCGTTGTCGAAATACAAGACCATGTATATAACGGTAAATGTCTTGTAAGACCTTATCCTAATATAAGAATAGTCTTATAAAAATGTTGTAAGTCCACTGGGTCGTAAGACCAAGATAATGATGTCGTAGGTCTAGGTCGCAGGACCAGGATGTCAGAACGATGATGTCGTCGGACCAGAGCGATATAATACCGATGACAGAAGACTGTCGACGTAAGACCGACGAGTCGTAACTGGCAACGCATAACTGGCGACATAAGACTAGTGACGTAGGACTAGCGATGTGCGACGTGCGATACATGACGTGCGACACGTGACGTGCGATCATTAGATGTAAGATGACTACTGACGCAAGATGTCAATTATCGTGGTTATTTAACGTATGTCGGGGACATGATAATAATGGGTATTATCTTTGTCGGTCGGGGGTGATCAATGTCCATGGGTCATGTTAAGGGGATTTTCCAAGTCGGTCGAGGGTGTGATTTTTTACCCAAACAGACGGCACTTACCGCGTTGGGACTGACAGCCAAATATAGTTGTAGCACCTCATGATCGTGAGGTTTCGACAATAAGGGAGGCGACGTCATGTACTCTTTAAGCTTTTGTAATGCCTACTCATGGTCGTCTGTCCAGTCGAAACCTCTATTTTTTCTGAGGACATTGTAAAACAGATGGCATTTATCTGAGGATCGAGAGATGAACCTGTTTAGCGCTGCTACTCGACCAGTGAGCTTTTGGACCTCCTTGAAATTTCTAGGAGATTTAATTTCAATAATCGCTTTGATCTGGTCTGGATTAGCCTCGATCCCTCGACGAGTGACCATGTAGCCCAGGAATTTCCTAACGCTGACACCTAAGGAACATTTCGTCGGGTTAAGTTTCATGTTGTATTCCCGAAGGATGTCGAACGATTGCCTCAAATGCTCGACGTGGTCGATAAATTGCTTCGACTTGACCAGCATATCGTCGATACACACCTCCATCGTGTCGCCAAGACGATCTTTGAACATCTTGTTCACCAGGCGCTGGTAAGTAGACCCTGCATTTTTCAGTCCAAAAGGCATAACCTTATAACCGTAAATAGTTCGGTCTGTCATAAATGCGGTTTTTTCTTGGTCCTTGACGTGCATTAGGATTTCATTGTATCCGGAATAGGCATCCATGAACGTCAATAGTTAATGCCCCGCTGTTGCGTCGACCATTGCGTCGATGTGAGGTAATGGAAAAGGATCTTTTGGACAAGCTTTATTGAGATCTGTAATGTCGATACAGACTCTCCATTTGCCATTTTTCTTTGCCACGACCACGACATTAGCAAGCCAATCAGGGTACTTTACTTCTCGAATCTTTCCTGTCTTGAGAAGGTTGTCGACTTCGTCATTTATCACCTTATTCCTTTCAGGAGCAAATTTCCTTCGCTTTTGCTTGACAGGTTTGAACGATGGGTCGACGTTGAGCTTGTGGGAGATGACATCAGGATCTATGCCGACCATATCTTCATGTGACCAGGTGAAACAATCAGCATATTCCTGCAAAAAAGATATCAACTTCTCCCTGAGGCAGGGACTGAGGGATGTCCCGATAAAGACTTTTTGCTCAGGCTTGCTTGGATCCAGGACGACTTCCTCTAAACGATAATCATTGACTGCTTCAGGAGCATCTTGTGCATTTTCGAGCCCCTCCTACTCTAGGACAGCGGCTTGTTCTGGGTTTCTGTTATTTGCCATTCTCTTGAAACAGGGAATAAATAAGACTACAAGAAACCGTTAGTAGAACGCACGTTTGTCTAAGATTTCCTCTAGATGGGGTCCCATGGATGGCGCCAAACTGTGAATGCCAAAAATCGCACCAAAGTACAACTTAAGGTCGATGTGGACTTTAACAACTAAAGAAAGGAATCGTTCGACAAAAGCGTGCGACGAAGACATAAATGTAAATGAGACAGAGATTTTGGTGACGCGGGAAAAACCTCAACGAGGAAAAAACCCGCGGACGACTGTGGAAGTCGTCGCTGCACTATGGTCGCCAAACAGGGGCGATGTCCTTGTGTTTCTGGTGTCGATCGTACAGAGATTACAATACAAATGAAAGAAAGACTTCGAAATGTAAAGTAACAAGTGTTTTGAGTGTAAAAACAATGTGCGTCGTGTGTTAAAACTGTGTGTCGTGCGCTGATGTCGTGCGTCGAGAGCGATCTTCTACGAGTGATTTCTTCGTTTCGAGTGCTTGTGTATGTTGTTCGATGTTGTGTCTCTGTGTTCTTTTTCGTCCCCCTTGAAATGATCATTATCCTTGATATTTATAGTCTTCGGACGCTTTAATTGGCTCATTAAATATTTCGATAACTGTCGTAACGGACGTCGTCTTTAGTGCTGTTTAATGACCTTCATCAGTTATAGCCGTTTGTCCATTAATGATGTTGACTCCTGCATTAAACACTGAATAAACGTAACAGTTTATGTCATGTGTTAGTTGGTCGACGTCGCATGGTTCTATGCGACGGTCGGGTGAGCTAGGCGACATCGAGGTCGAGTATCGTGAGGTAAAAAGACTTTCGATTTTATCTTTAATGAAGAGTTTAAAGTAATATGATTTTACCTTCGTTATGGAAAAGGGAATAAGTGTTTCCTTACCTTGGTCATGGTCGAGACTGGTGAATTTTTTCCCAAACAGGGGCAGTTCGACCAACATCATTTTCCTAAGCACTGTCAAAGCTATGGGAATCGACAAGTCGGAGATCACCCATCGGTCGACGACCCAGATAGAATTCAATGGCGATTCTACCATCACTCTGGGAGAGATCATCCTCCAAGTGTATGCTAAAAGGGTCAACAAGCAAACAAGTTTTAACGTTATTGACTGTTCATCGGCATACAACGTTATTCTTGGTCGACCCTGGATCCACGATATGAAAGCGGTCCCCTCGACCTACCATCAGACGATCAAGTTCCCAACGCCATGGGGAGTGCAAGAGATCAAAAGAGAGCAGAAGACCGCGCGCGATTGCTATAAAGCAACAATGAAGCCTCAAATGTGAAACCAGCATTGTGGCGACTGTACACGATTTAATCTAATTTACCCTTGCACCAGAAAAGGTAAATCCGGGTATCATTTTACAGTCACCACAGGGGCAGAATGATGTACCCTAGACGACTCTATAGAGATAACTCGCGACTCGGGGGCAATCAGACCCCACGACAGAGGTAATTCTCCAGTAGCCAACGATAAACGTCACCGGGTACGTAACGCCCGTCAACGGCACTCAGGTACGTTATACCAACTTTCTGAAGTTCTATGTACGTCCTTAATTCCACGACCCTTCGTAAGGAAAGGAATGGACATCCTGCCCCCAGGGCAAATTTTTTTTCCTGTTAGTCTTTTCAGATTATTTTTCTAAACGGACAGAAGTAGACGCCTACTCCCTAATTTGGGATTGAAAGGTCATCTCTTCTACCCAGACTAACATTATATGTAGATTCGGAGCTCCTTCCGATATCATACACGACAACGACCCTTAAATGGTCGTACGTCCGAAGATCGTCGTATCGAATCTACGGTTGCACCCCCACTTAGCTGGATTACGATGCCTTTTATTTCCTTTTTTGCTTTTGATTTACTTCGATGAACGATTACTGACTTAAGCATCGGAGGGTCGTTGGTCAAACCAACGACTGCCCCTGTATCTTACATTGCAGGTTTGCAGGATCACACACACGCCAGTCTTACGACTTACGTCGTAACAGGATAAAGACTTTCAGACTGAAAATCCACGATAAATGCATCATGAAAAGACAAAATCATGACCCTCGACTCATGACTTGCAAAACAGGAATATTATGATTCATCGTACGGGTCTTACGACCATCACAGGTGTCCTTTAAACTAAGTGTCGGATACACAAGTCTTATGACTTAAATTCCATACTTGAAATATTTCTTCGGCCTTAGACGCCCGATTACTTCGCAACTATAAACGTCGTGGTCTTACTTTTTTACATACGTCTCATACATTCGTTCAGTTTTGTTATCTTTCATGTTATTTTGTTCGATTGCAACAAAGTAAAATATACAAACAAAAAGCATAACAAAAGTACCACTTGTATTTGTACAACAGAAACTCTACAAATAAAGGGCACGACCGATCATAGTCGCCCCCGGTAGGGAACAAAACAAATCAAAAATCAAGGCAGAGGGGAGTCCTCCGCGACCTCCTCGTTGCCAGTTACGACCGCTGCGTCTGTCGGGTCCTCTTCTTCCAGCTTGTCTTCTTTGGTCGAGTTCATTCTCGTCCCCGACTTTCTCTAAGAAGATCATGACCTCTTCCTCGGCTCCGGCCATAGGGTTTAACCCCCGTAAGTGGCGACGCATAATCGCCGCTCGTACCCTCAGACGGGTCAAAGCCTCAAACGATTGGAAACGCTCCTCTAAGGATGCAATCTTCTCCTCTTTCGCCTCGACGAGCGACTTAAGGTCCTCGACCTAATTTTTGCTCTCGACCAAGGAACCCTTAGTCGCTCGTAACTCTGCCTCAGTCGCAGCAGACTTCTCGAGGGTCTCCTTCATAAGACGCTGAAGGTCTTCCTTCGCGCTCAACGACGCCGCGTAAAAGTCCTTGACTTCGGCAATCCTCAAGGAATAGCAATCGACCTTTTCCAACGCTAGCTTCTCCTGATTGCTCGCCACACGGGCTTCCTCCTGTGCCTTGTGCATTTTTTCTATAGCAACAGAAGTAACCCTACGGATTTTATCCATGTGGGCATACAGGCAAAGGGAAGTCTGGAATGCCTGCAGCGCACGAAAACATAAACATTCAAAATCAAATAAAGCGGCAAAACACTTAAAACGGACGGATCGTATGTACCTTGAAGGTCAACCCGAGACGTACGACCCCATGTTGTCGATCGTAACCCCTTCCAAACTCTCCCGAAAACAAGGAAGAAGGAATTTCTCCAGGTCAGGGAACAATTTGTCACTGTCCATCTCCTCCCCGGCAATAAAGTCCGACGGTAAGGTGAAATTCACCTTCATAACACCCACGGACTCCTCCTTCTCTTTCTCCTTCCCTTTATCGGCTGAAGGAGGGGAAGGGGCGACCTCTTTAAACAAAGGAGGGGCCACACTCACCGGAGTCACATCAATGACTCGTGGTGGTGTCTTCGTCTTCTCAGCAGTGGCAGCCCCAGATGAGGCGCCACCCTTCGACGACGGTTCCCTCCGGAGAACCGTCTTGGACTTCTTCACCCCCGACGGCGGGGGTAGAGGAGCTTTTCGCTTCAACTCCTTGGCCTTGTGGGCCGAAGAGAGATGAACTTTTTTTTTATGCACGTCAGGGGTGGGTATGACACCCGAACCACCTGTAAAATCACAAAAAACATGATAAGAATAAAATTCGTATAACTAAAACATACGACAGGATTAAGAAAAACGTACGACGGTTACCTGCTATGTCTTCTTCCCTTTCTGATTCCTCTCTCTCAGGAACTGCCGTCTTTGTAAGTTCAACGACCTCATCGTCCGAGTCCGAGTCTCTAAGACTGCGCTGGACGAGAAACGACCTATCCTCCGGATTATACATCCAGAACTTCTCGATTCTCTCCTCCACCTCCTTAGACACACTTACATCCGGGAACACAAGACCTGAAACATGACGGGTCAATCAATAGAACACGACTCTGTACATTGAAACCAAAAATAAGAAATCTTACTGTTGGTATTCCACCCAGAAATCAACCACGACGCGACCTCGTTCAAAACCTCGAGGGAATCTGTCTTCCTAAAGATATATCGGGCCTTCCACCCACGATCATTCACATGGGTATTCAACACCAAAACCTGATCCCCTCTGTATCGGGAAAATAGGCTGTATCGATGGTACTTATCCGCCTTCACCATATGGGACGCCAGAAGTTCAAGCACAGCGAATGGCACCGTCCAGTCACCGGTGATCTTATCGATCACACTGACAATTCACCAGAATTGGGGCATCACTTGCGCCGGAGACAAACCAAACTACACTAAGAACTCCCTCACCAGAGGGACAATCGGCCATTTTAAACACACCTTAAAGGGATATTCGTACAAAATGAAATGTCCGCTCGGACAATCCGCCGGCCGAAGTTGGCCTGGTGAACAGATTTCTACGACATCCGGTGAACAAAATGAAATGTCCGCTCGGACAATCTGCCGGACAACGCCCTAAAAGCCCCAAAGCTTTCTGGATTATCGATGGTACTTGCTAGTTCTATCGACATTTTCTTCTAATAACTTGAAGAACACCGAATTTCTCTACTGAAATTTATAAAGCTTGAAACGCACGTAACAATGGCAAGGGAATCTCTCTGAAATCTTTCCTAAAAATACGAGTGAGCGTAAATAGGAAATGATTCCCAGAATCGTGCTATTTATGGCAAAGATCATGTCAGGTCGACCCGCTCGATGGTCGACACCTGTCAAACGACTTTTTGCATGCATCATGCCGATGGGCGACACCTGTCCTCTAAACGTCTTTTCACTTCTGGAACTCCATCGTTACGTCACGACTACCTCACTCCCTCCAGTCCAAAGCGAACCAAGACAGTTGGAATTCGACCAAACCCTCTCCCCAGACGATACGTGTCGAAAAACCTTCGTCGGATTTAAAATTCGAATTTCACGCCTAAAATTCAAATTTTGGGGGCAAACTGTTTGGGTAAAAAATCATACCTTACGACCGACGCTAGAAAACTCAGATAACATTTCCATAAGACCACCCTTGTATTAGGATACTGTTAATGCCAAAAATCGTCCAGAAGGATAACTTAAGGTTGATTGTGGAGCTTAACAACTAAAGAATAGAAATCGTCGACAAAACTATGCGACAAAGACAAAAAGTAAATGAGACAAAAGAATTTTGGTGACGCGGGAAAAACCTCAACGAGGAAAAAACCCGCAAACGACAGGGATGGTAGTCGATGCACTATGATCGCCAATCAGGGGCGACGTCCTATTGTTTCAAATGTCGAGAGTACAGATGATGATAATACAAGTGATTACTGTTTTGGTAAAAAATCACCAGTCTCGACCACGACCAAAACAGGGAGAACATTTATTATACTTTTTCATAATGACGTAAAATCATAAATACTTTACTCCCAGATCAAAGCCGAAATCGAAAGTTACTCACCTCATGACACTCGACCATGACGTCGACTAGTTCACATGTCCGTCGTACGAAATCTCTCGACCTCGACTGACTAACACATGATATTACTGTTACATTTTTAGTATTTATTGCAGGATTAATATCATTAATGACCAACGGCCATAACCGACAAAAAGCAAGGATGAGCATTAACACCAGTAGCCGTTACGACCGTTAGCAGCAGTTTTTATGGAATCATTCATGACGCTCGAAGACTATAAATACAAGGATTCTATCCTCATTGGCGGGACATCAAATCATCATTTCCATTATCTCGAAGTACTCAAGAACACTCACTCGAAGCAAAGAATTCTCTCTCAACAGATCGTTCTCGACGCACGACTTACACGCACGACACTCAGTTTTCCACACACGACGCACTTATTTTTACATTCGATACACTTGTTACTTTACATTTAAAGTCTTTCTTTCATTTGTATTGTAATCTCTGTACTCTCGACACCCGGAACACAAGGATATTGCCCCTGTTTGGCGACCATAATGCAGCGACGACCCCTAAAGTCGTCCGCGGCTTTTTTCCTCATTGATGTTTTTACCGCATCACCAAAATCTTTGTCTTATTTACATTTTCTGTCTTTGTCGTATGGTTTGTCGCAAGATTCCCATTCTTTAGTTGTTAAGCTCCACAATCAACCTTAAGTTATCCTTCTGGACGATTTTTGGCGTTAACAGTTTGGCGCCCACCGTGGGGACCCATCTAGAGAAAATCTTCGACAAACATGCGTTTTACTAACGGTTTTCTGGAGTTCCTTCTTTTTCCTGTTTGAGCGAAATGGCAGGTGATGGAATCCCAGAACAGATCATTGCCCAGATGCATGGGGAGCTTGAAAATGCACAAGGTGTTCCCGAAGCAATCGACGACTATCGCCTGGAGGAAGTCATCCTGGACCAGAGCAAACCTGACCAAAAAGTCTTTGTAGGATCGTCCCTCGATCCCTACCTTAAGGAAAAGCTAATATCTTTCTTGCAGGACCATGCCGATTGTTTTGCCTGGTCGCACGAAGACATGGTCGGCATAGACCCTAGCGTCATTTCCCATAAGCTCATTATCGATCGATCGTTTAAACCAATCAAGCAAAAGCGACGAAAATTTGCTTCTTAAAGGAATAAGGTGATAAATAACGAGGTCGACAATCTCCTCAAGACTGGGAAAATTCGAGAAGTAAAGTACCCCGACTGGCTTGCTAATGTCGTGGTCGTGGCGAAGAAAAATGGCAAGTGGAGGGTCTGTATCGATTTTACAGATCTCAACAAAGCTTGCCCAAAAGATCCATTCCTGATGCCATGGTCGACGCGACAGCAGGACATGAACTATTGACATTCATGGATGCTTATTCTGGGTATAATCAGATCCTGATGCACGTCGAGGACCAAGAAAAGACTGCTTTCATGACAGACCGAGGTATTTACTGTTATAAGGTTATGCCTTTTGGACTAAAAAATGCAGGTTCTACCTACCAGCGCCTAGTGAATAAGATGTTCAAAGATCATCTTGGCGACACGATAGAAGTTTATATCGACGACATGCTAGTCAAGTCAAAGCAAGCAATCGACCACGTCGATCATCTAAGGCAGTCGTTCGACATCCTTCGGAAATATAGCATGAAGCTCAACCCGACGAAATGTTCCTTTGGCGTCAGTGCTGGGAAATTCCTGGGTTATATGGTCACTCGACGAGGAATCGAAGCCAACCCTGACCAGATCAAAGCTATTATCGAAATCAAATCTCCAAGAAATTTCAAAGAAGTCCAAAGGCTCACTAGTCGGGTGGAAGCTTTGAACAGGTTTATCTCTCGATCCTCAGACAAATGTCATTTATTCTATAACGTCCTCAGGAAAAACAAAGGCTTCGACTGGACCGACGATCATGAGTAAGCACTGCAAAAATTAAAAGAGTACATGACGTCGCCTCCTTTGTCGTCAAATCCTGACGACCATGAAGTCTTGCAGCTATATTTAGCTGTTAGTCCAAATGCAGTAAGCGTCGTCCTGACGCGAGAAGATGAAAAGCAGCAATTGCCGATCTACTACATAAGTAAATCTCTCTTGGACGCATAAACCAGGTATTCCTCTATGGAAAAATTACTCTTGTCGCTAGTCACAACTGCTAAAAAATTGCGACACTACTTCGAATCGCATCCTATTACTGTCGTGACTAACTTTCCTCTTAAGTCTGTCTTGAGGAAACCTGAGTTGACAGGTCGCTTGGCGAAATGGAGTATATATCTCAGCAGTTACGACATCGATTTCAAGCCCAGGACCGCGATCAAATCACAAGCATTGGTGGACTTTATTGCTGACTTCAGCCCTGAATTGTAGAAAGAAGCAGAGCTCGAAGTGTCAACTGTGGCGACTCACGACGACGTGCCTTGGACTCTGTATGTCGACGGTTCATCCAACACTAGAGGTTCAGGACTAGGCGTCGTCTTAAAGTCGCCACAGGGGGGCAAGATGGTATATTCAGTCTGGTGCGACTTCAAACCCACCAACAATGAAGCTGAGTATGAAGCCCTGATCGTAGGAATGGATATGGCCCACGACTCGGGGGAAACCTCCTTACATGTAAAAAGCAATTCTCTTCTGGTCGTGAATCAAATGAATGGAGAATTCGCAGCTAAGGATTCAAACATGACAGCGTACCTAAAGGTAGCAAAAGAGAAATCAGAAAAATTCAAATCATTTTTTATCGAACAAATTCCAAGGGATCAGAATACCCAAGCCGATGCTCTAGCAAACCTTGGGTCTGCTCTAGTCGAACCAGTATTTGACAATATTCCTATGATCCACCTAACGACGTCGTCCATAAAAAATGACGATGTCGTCCATATCGAGGACCAAGAAGATGATTGGTCGTGTGACATCAGGAATTTTCTCGCGCACGACCAACTCCCAGAAGAGAAGATGGAAGCTCGGAAGATCAGATTCAAAGCATCTAAGTATGTCATGATCGGAGATAGTCTCTATCGACAATCGTCGACAGGCTTAAACCTGAGATGCGTCATCAGTAAGGCTCAAGTTCAAAAGATACTTCAAGAAATGCACGATGGGGAGTGTGGTAACCACTCAGGAGGTCGTAGTCTGGCTAATCGTGTCTCTCGACAAGGTTACTTTTGGCCGACACTGCGGCAAGACGCCATCGGGTATGTCCAAAACTGCGATCCCTGTCAGCGACATTCAGGTATGTCCCATAAACCTTCTGAACCTTTACATTTGACACTTATTTCATGGACCTTCATGAGGTGGGGAATGGATATTGTCGGCAAGCTACCACCTGCTCCAGGGCAAAAGGTATTCCTCCTTGTACTTACGGACTATTTTTCTAAATGGGTGGAAGCGGCTGCTTTTTCCCAAGTTAGGAACAAAGAAGTCGTCTCTTTTATCCAGACTAACATCATATGCAGGTTTGGGATTCCATCCGAAATTGTCTGCGACAAGGGATCCTAGTTCATAAGCAACAGGACTCGACAGTTCGGTGAAGATCGAAACATCAAGCTGACGACCTCGACCCCCAGATATCCCAAGCAAACGGACTTGCTGAGTCAAGCAATAAGACCATTATTGCTTCGATCAAGATAAGGTTAAAAGCTGCGAAGGGAAAATGGGTCGAAGAACTCCCTTTGGTGCTGTGGGCGAATCGCACGACACCACGCACGTCCACAGGACAAACCCCTTTCTCTCTAGTCTATGGTTGCGAAGCAGTCTTGCCGGTCGAGGTCCAACTCCCAACTTCGAGGCATACTTCCATCGACCACAACCTGGTCGATTTAAGTTATAACCTCGACGCCCTCGAAGGGCTCGGAGAATCAGCCTTGATCAGAATGGCATCACAGAAGCAAGCAGTCGAGCGACATTTCAATAAGAATGTCAAAGTTAAAGTCTTTCAAGAAGGCGATTATGTCCTACGGCGAGTGTTTCAGTGCACTCAAGAGCTCAATGCAGGTAAACTTTCCACCAAATAGGAAGGTCCTTACCTAATCTCAGAAGTTGTGGGTAAAGGCGCCTATCGGCTCCAAACCCTCGACGGTCAAGATATCCCACGTAGCTGGAATGCAACACATCTAAAACGTATTTCTTCTAAATCCCTTTTCTCTCATACGATTTTCTTTCACCACGGTGGTTACTGACTTAAGCATCGGAGGGTCATTGGTTAGCCAACGACCAATCTCTGACAATATTTTATCACAGGATCGCACGACATAAGTTACTGGGTCTATCACGTGATATCAGTACACTTTTGCAAGATCGCATGACATAAGTAACCTATCTTGTCGCATAGACGCATGATTCAAATTCACCGCACGATTTAATTGTGCGATCGACCCACGATCTAAGTGTTTTAACTTAGAAAAATCTCATATTTTGAATGTATGCTTCGAACGCATGTACATATGTTTGCTTACACGATTTATGTTTTAAATCGTTATTTTTCAATGAATGCCTTCATCGCACGTGTCTACGTTTGTTATATACACGACTTATATTTATTTTCGTACGATCATCATTGTGCTCGATGTGTGTTTATTGATCGACAATAAAATAATGCACAAACTCAAAGAAAATGTAAATTTCATTCCATGAAACGGTCAGTTACGTCCAAACAACTCGACCACCAACGGTCGAGTAGCGAGAAAACAAAAATAATAATGATTTTTTTCTAAGGCTGAAGATGAGCGTCAGTCGCATCCTTGCCAGAGGCCTCACCCGTTGAACCTTCGACCACCTCCTCCTCCTCGACATCCTTCTCGTCATCTGAATCGAGATCTCTCGCAGATCCGACATCCTTCAGGTAGACGGCAATCTCCTCCGACGCTGAGGCAAGAGGATTCTTCCCCAACAGATGTTGCCTCATAATCGCCGCCCTGGCAGTCAGACGAGCCAAGGCAAAAATGGACTTAGACTCATCCTTGAGGATCTTCACCTATTTCTCTAGACCCGTCGCTCTGGACTTGGAATCCTCAGCTTCCTTTGCGGTCACAGTCAAGGATTCCTTAATCTTGTCCATCTCCTCCCTCTGATCGGCGATCATGGACAAGGACTGCGCCAGGCGATGGTTGGCCTCATCCTTTGCACGTCCGACGGCCTCTAACTCTTTCAGGGCCTCGTCGAGATATTTGGACATAGCCTCTTCACGCTCTACGGCGACATTCACCGTGTCCAATGCCGCATTCCCTCTCTCGTGAGCGGCAGACACCAAACCCTTTATCTTCATCGTCTCAATGCGGAAGGCAAGGCAGCACTGGAACGCCTGTAGAAGCATAAAAAAAGCATTGTTAATAAACATGCGACAACGTAAAAATAAAACAAGTCTTGAAAGAAAGACTTACCATGAACGCCAGCCCGGCGACATGGGCTCCCGTCTCCTCGATTGGGAATCCCTCGAAACGCTCCTTCAAAGAAGGGAGCAGATATTTCCCCAGATGAGGGAACAGGTTCGTCCCATCTAGGACATTGTCGACCATAAAGTCCGACGGCAACGTAAAATTGACCGTCGTGACCTTAGCCCCTCCAGTCGTGTGATCCTTGCCCTTGTCGGCCGACGAAGGGTTCGACGTGGCAGACGGGGACTTCGCTGTTTTCGCCGGAGGCGCCGAACTAATAGGTGTCGCAGCAATCGCACTCGAAGACGTCTTTGTCTTCATAGGCGATGTAACCTTCACCTTCTCAGGCGTAACGACTCTCGACGAGTCATCAGCCGTTGGAAACGGTTCCCTCGGAATCGTCATCCTTGTCTTCGGTAAAATCCCCGACCCAGTGGTCGAGGTCCTCTGCCTCTTTTCTTTGCCCTTTCGGGCAAGCTCAAGCTGAGCTGCTCTTTTAGCAGAGACAGTCGGCACCTTTGTTTGAGATTCTTCTGGAAACAAAGAAGAAAGAAGCGTTACACAATAAGCATAAGAGAAAAAGATCAAGATCAAGCAGAAGGGAATGTGAAGGTACACTTACCGATCATTTCTCCTTCTTCTCTCGACTCTTCCTCTTTCTCCTCTGTCTCCTCTGTCTCCTATTTTTCCTCTTCTTCCTCACGTTTTTCTCCCCGATTCTCTCCTAAAAAGACCAAGTCTTCGTCGTCGTCCACCAATTGTCGTACGATAAACAATCGCTCCACAGTACTGAACTCCAAGAACGCATCGAACTTCGCTTGAGAGTTGGTGTAGGGATTCACGTTCTAAAACTTAATTTATGTCGATACACAGAACACATGTCAGAGATAAGTAAAAAAGTAACACACGACATACGACAAAGAACTAAGTAAGTCTCACCCGACACGTTCCAACCGGCCCTAATCCAGCCACTCTCATAATCAAGAGTCGACTTACGCACAAATGCGTACCTGGTCTTCCATTTTCGATCGTTTACGGCAGTCTTTAGGACCAAGGTTTGATAGCCCTTAAACCTAGAAAATAGGCTATAGCGGTGATATCCGTCCTTCTTGACTTGATAAGCCAAGGGGAAGTCGTGCACATTCATAGGAGATTTCAATTTTTCAGTAAGACGCTCAATCCCTTGCACGACTCGCCAGAATTAAAGCATTAACTGGCCCAGCGCTAAATCGAATTCAAGCATAAAAGCCTTGGCTAAAGGCGAATAAGGCCATTCGAAACCTATCTTAAAGGGATATTCGTATATCACGATATACCTCTCAAGACACTCCTTTGGTCGGGCCTGACCTGCTCTAATCAATGTAATCCCCGCATGGATTTTTGCTAGACTCCTAAGATCATCGAGATCCGCTTGTTCTCGGATAGAACTTACAGGTTCAATCGAATTTTCTAAATAGACTTACAAGAGGTCAAGAAATCGTACCTTATATAGGCGCTCTAAACCTCGAAATCCCTAACTGTGTCGAAGATTCTTGCAGGTTTGGAAAGGATTGAACGAATAACAGCAAGAAAACGAGAAGAAATCCCTGCCTTAAACTCTCTGTAAGCGTAAAAAAGGAAAAGATCCATCGCGGGTCTCTATTTATGTAAATAATCGTGTCAGGTCGAGTCCCTCGATGATCGACACGTACCCTTGTCTTTTCGTATGACCACACGGATTGTCGACACCTGGCAATGACAGCTGCTAAGCATGATCGTGCGTCAGCGTGACGTCACGATCCTATCTCCTTTTCGACTTCCTCTTTAGTTAAATTTGAACCGATCCAGTTCCAAGGCAACTAAGGTAACTTTCGACACGTGTCACGACCCTAGGCGTCCGACTAACAAAATTAAAAATATTTGAAATTTGAATTTGCCACTCCATTTTTAAATTTTGGGGGCAAACTGTTTGGGTAAAAATTCACCAGTCTCGACCACGACCAAAATAGGGAGAATATTTATTATACTTTTTAATAATGAGGTAAAATCATAAATACTTTACTCCCTGATCATAAAAATTCTTGGAGTTCAGCGCTACCGAGCGATATCAAGTTCGAGGACGTGAAGCCCTACGCCAACTCTCAAGCAAAGATCGACAAATTCTTGGAGTTCAGCGCTATCGAGCGGTCATTTTTCACACGACATCTTGTGGACGACGACGACGAGGACTTATTGTATCTGGGAGATAATCGGGAGGAAAGGCGAGAGGAAGAGGAGGAAGAAGAGGCAGTGAAAGAAGAGAAAGAAGAGTCGAGACAAGAGGAAGAAGAGATGACTGGTAAGTGTACCTTTTTCTTTCTTCTCGATGTAATCTTTCCACTACTTCAATCATATAACATTCTTTCCTTCTTGCTTTCCAGGGGAATCTCAGGCGAAGGTGTCGTCCATGGCTGCCAAGAAGGCAAGCCAAGATGAGTTGGCCAGCAAGGGCAAAGAGAGGAGGAAAGGGACCTCAACCACTGGGTCGTGGGTTTTGAAGAGAAACGGGATGATGGTCCCTAAGGAACCGTCTTCAAAGGTGGACGACTCGTCAAGGGTCGTTACCCCCGAGAAGACGAAGGTGTCGGTCGCATCCCCTGGGAAGATGAGGACGTCTTCTGATGCGATCGATACGACGCCAGTAAGTTCTGCACCTATGGAAAAAACGATGACGTCTCCGTCTGCCACGTCAACCCCTTCGTCGGCCGACAAGGGCAAGGGCCATACGACGGGAGAGGCTGAGGTCACAACGGTTAACTTTATGTTGCCGTCGGACTTCATGGCGGATAACGTCCTAGACGGGACGAAGCTTTTTCCCCATCCGGGGAAATATCAATTCCCTTCTTTCAAGGAGCGTTTCCAGGTAGTCCCGGTCGAGGAGAAGGGATCCCACGTCGCGAGACTTGCGTTTATAGTGAGTTTTTCTTTCAAAACTTGTCTTCTTTGATTTTTGTAACTTTGTCGGGTGTTTACTAACCTGTATTTTGTGTATTTTTCAGGTGTTCCAGTCTTCTCTCGCCCTGTACTCCGAAATGGAGAAGTGATAATTCCGTTTTACGACATTATTTTGATCCCGAAATCGGTCATTTAGTTGTGAGTTTCCAAGTAAAATAGTAGAATTTAATGGTTTTTGTGAGTAAGTACAGGGTTTTATGAAAGAATGATGAAGGAAGAGTTTTTTGGATCAATTGGAGCAAGTTGGCAACTTTCCTGGACGAAAATCGAAAAATGGCAATTTTTGGCAAACAGAGCACTGCGCTACTGCTGGCGCTACTCCATCCGCGCCACCATCCGCGCAGAGATCTGTTTCGTGTTTTTTCCAGTGTTCTGCGCGTTTCTTCGCGCGACTCCACACGCGCCGCCATCCGCGCAGACCCCCTGTAAAGCTCGTATCCCGGTATGTAATTTATTAGTATTAATTCTTTTCTTTCAAGTTTGATTTATTGTGGTTTCCGTTAGCGGGGTTAGTCGAGTTGGGTCGAATCGTTAAGTATCGAAATTTTTGGTTAGATGCGGGAGGGTTGTCAGTGGAGGGGCCATTTGTGTCAAAGGCCAAAACCCCTCATGGGTTTCGGCCCATGCAGTAAAAGGGAGAATTACATTTGGTCCTTGTGTTTGTATTGTTGTGGGTGAGTGTCGTGAGTATCAACAACAAAAGAAACCTCTAAACCCTATCATCTTCTTTTTCTTTCTTTATGTGTTGCCGCCGTGAAACTGCCCGCCACCACACCAGCGCCGCTGCTGGTTTGGCCGGAGAGAGAACAGCGCCGGAGAGAGAGAGAACAGCGCCGGAGAGAGAGAGAACAGCGCCAGAGAGAGAGAGCAGCGCGAGAGAGAGAGATAGGTAGAGAGAGAGAAGAGCGTTGGGTTAGTCGCCGGATTCGCTGCTGTCCGCCGCTGTCGCTGCCGGAAACCACCGCCACACCATTGTCGTCGGAGATTTCGGGAGAGAGAGGAGCAGGTGCGGGTGTGTGGTGTTGTAGCGAGGTAAGTCGTTTCCTTCGTCTCGTTTCCTTTTCTTTTCTTTTCCGGCAAAACAACCACCGCGACGCCACCGTCGCCGCCGCCGCCGTGCCCCGCTGCCGGAGGTGGCAGTGGGTGGTGCCCGTGGCGGAACCCTAAAACCACCTCTGGCCGTAACCTTAAACCGCCGTAGCGGAACCCGAATCATATAAACCTTAATCGCGTTACCGTTTATAAAATCATCATTTTATGTGAAACGTCCTTTTCTGCCACCGTTTTGCGTTAGCCGTAACTCTTTACTCGTAACTCGGATTGGGGTGAAACCGGTGCCAAAAGTTCCCTTTCCGAGTCTAGTAACGTTTCTTTGTTTTGTGCAAAATCCAGTTCGGAACGTAGCATAGGCCAAATCGTCGTTTTATACCGATAGCTGCTGTTTTTCACTGTTCTGCGAACCATTCTTATAAAATCCGTATTTAATTGTAGAAAAATCGTTAGGAGGTGTATAATATGTCCTTGGAACCCAAACTCAGAGTAATTTCTAGTTATGTATTTTAATTGAGGATTTTCTGGGTTTAAAGAGGTCGGAGCAGGTCCCGAACAGACCTGTTTGGCGAGACCGGGAAGTAGTTTTAGTGACGGTTTAAGCGGGCGTCGTGTCGTAGGGTCCGGGTCTCGTATTGATACGTTTTAACGTGCGTTTAGGTGCTGGGAAGTGACCGTAATTGGGAAGCTTGAAATTGTATTGTTGATCTAGGCGCGCATTCGAGGTGAGTTCTCTCACTATAACTAATGTCGGTTATTTTTACATTACGTTGTGTATGTATGTGGTAGTTCTATTTGCTTTTGATGCGGGGTTAAATAGTGGGGTGTCTAGTCGGACCTTTATTGTTGTGACTACGCGGGTGGCGTAGGAGTTCGGCGGGGCCGAGGGTCACATACGCGGGTGGCGTAGTAATTCGGCGGGACCGAAAGTTGTATACGCGGGTGGCGTATGAACCCGGGGGTGCCGGGTTGCGTTTGAACGATTGTCGTGTGGTCGGTGGGACCGACGTATGCCTATTAGGTGGGGTGGTGTGAGTATGCATGTTTATGATTTGTTAGTAGACTTGTATGTTGTTTATGTGCAATTATCTGTTTATGGTGGTGTGGAAATAACTGTGTTACTTATGGTGTTGAATTCACTAAGCTTCGTGCTTACCCTTTCCCAATAAACTGTGGTTTCAGGTACGGGCGGCTCCAAGGCGTGACGAGTACACACTGGCACGCGAGGAGAGCTGGTTGCTTTATGGTTTTTAATAATTAAACGTTTATTCCGCTGGTTGTTATTATGAAGATATTAATTATGAGTTTACAAACGAAACGTTGGGATCATTTAATGAGTTGTTATAAATGAAATGTTTATTTAAAAATTTAAATTTGCTTGTAATTTTTGGGACGTTACAACTTGGTATCAGAGCACAGCTTGAGTGAATCAAACGCACCTCGTTGTGTTTGGTCTCAAGTTGCGGCTGGGAAAATTTTCAAATTCTTTATTAAACCTTTTTGGGAATAAAAGAAAAGGGTAAAAACCCGTTCGAGGAACGGTGATCGAGGGCGCAGTGTGTACAGTCAGCCGGAGCCGAAGGGAAAGGTACAATGCTTAGTGTTTTATTGCTTTCTAGATCATAGAGTATGCATGCTAGATTGCCTGTTGTTGACACTATGCGGTATGTTGGACTGCTTGCTATTAGGAATTTATGCTAATTATGATAGGTTACTAAGTGGATACCCTCTAGGTTGTATGCAGTAAGAGACTTATAGCCTTAGAATATTCGATTCAGTCCTATTGCGCAGCTCTTGTTTGAGTCCAACCGTTCTAGGATAGAATCTTGTATTCGAATGTCTATTTGCTTCGCACTGCATGTAATCGGGTATTCGCGAGGCCACTCTTTATGATTAGTGGGGATTCGGTAGTAGCAAGGGTAGCGGGATGAGATGAAATTCCTAGGGAGCTGGGAAGAGTGTTTACATATGAGTAGGTATGCTAAATTGCTTGGTGCTTAATACACTGTATTGTGTGATTGTTACTTGCTATTAGGAACTTATGCTAACTTTGATAGGTTGTTAAGCGAATGCACTATAGGTTGTATGCGGTAGGAACCGAATAGCCTTAGAATGTTGGATTTAGTTCTATTGCGCAGCTCTTGTTTGAGTCCAACCGTTGTAGGATAGAATCTTATATTCGAATGTCTATCTGGTTTCCACTGTATACGACTGTGCGTTTACGAGGCGACTCGTCAGGGTTAGTGGGGTTCCGCCCTAGCAAGGGTAGTGGGGTATTATGTTTATTCCTAGGGAGCTAGGAAGAGTGTGTACATATGCTGGTGTGGGCATATGGGTATAGTTATCGGCGAGGAACTACTTGGGCGCTTCGGATGGAACTCGGAACGAGTGATGATAGGTGTGGAAGGTAGTAGTAGAGCTCCTACTATCGGAAACACAGGATCAATGCTCGAGTCGGGGAAAGTCACGAGGAATCCAAGGAGTTGAGCGTGAGCGTTGTTAGTGTGAATTATTATGTGCTAATAAACTCGTTGTAATATTTACCCAGAATCGCCATCACAAGGAGGAACGACTATAGTAAACCTACTAGTACAGGTGTGTACTTGTTTTGCTTTGATGGGATTATCGTTGGGGTAGTGTCGAAGGTTATAATTAGTAGTCGTTGGAATAAAAGGACGATTCTAGTACTAGTCACTTGGAGTGACGATGAGTATGATGTTTGTTTCGGGCCAAGATGGATGATTGTGCTAGAATCATAGGCTTATAGAGCCGACTTTGATTTGAGGAAAAATTGTAGGGATTATTTGACGTAATTTCCCATCTTGCCTAAGAGGTTTAAATGTCCGGATGACGTTAGTGGATCGGAGAGATTTGGAGGAGTAGGAGTCGAGGCGTAGAATGCCGACTGAGTCATGCACAAAGTTTGATTTTGAAATAGATTGCATTAACAAATTCTTGTGTTTCAAATCATTTTATGGACGGTGTTTTGGAATTTTGGGAAATGTTCAACACACACACAAGATTTTGAATTATGATTTTGAAAGTGCATGAAATCGTTTTATCACGGGAGTTGCAAACTTTGTTAGAAATTGTCTCATTTCGTTATTTTTTCAACGGTTCTTTCGGGTAGGATGATATCCGTGTTTTGTGGTGTTTAAAATGTCGAGCAAGTGACTACGGTTTGTGACTTTAACATTGGAACTCCTCCACATATGTTAGAGTTTAGACGAAAAGTTACATTCCACGATGTCTGTTTAAAGCTATTTGAGTGATTTCGTTAAATAAGTTTTGTTTTACGACATGTTGAGTCGTGTGGGTTTAAATTCACGAGGTGCATATCTTAATTGTTTATGCGACCATTTGGGGAAATCTTGGAAATCAATTTAAAGAACCCCACCTTTTGAGATTTTATGAGGTTTTAGTCGATATTTTCAAATGATGGAAACGGATTGATTTTTATCCTTAAGTTTGAAACTTACACGAGACGGTTTTGTTTTGACAAAAATATATTTGTAAGTCGTTTCATCGTTTTGTATGACTAGCCGACGCTCGAAAAATTTGTCGGTAAACCCTGTGCCACGACATTTTATGTTTAAAAAGAGAAATTTTGGGGTCAAACGTCATGGAACTGACTTTGAAATCATGTGCACACTTTTGTCGCACCCGGTGTAAGGTCGAGCGGTTACTTTAAATACATGTCATGGGTCAATTCATACTAGAACCGTGACGGTTCATTTTCAAAGAAATTATTTATTTCGCTTTACGTTTGTGAGTAAACTAAGCCGCATTGAAATGATTTTCAACATGATTTTCATATGTGGGACGAGCGTGTCCATTTTTGCGTAACTACCGACCTGGTAATAGTGGTTTTATTTCTTACGGTCTTTTTGAAATGAAAAAAAAATCTTGACGTTGAAAACATTTTGTAAACCATTTGGGAAATGCGTTTTTTTTAAGTGTTATGTGTCATTTTGAGAATTTTAAGGGTGTGAGTCCTTTTGGAAAACTCTTTTGTTTAACCCGTGTTGAGTTTGGGACTAATGTTGATTTTAGAGTATTGCTTGCTTAGACTTTATTTAAACGCATTTTTGACCGACTTATGGGTCTAGCAAGCGTGGAGCATTTTGCTCGGTTTTGACTTGGAGTTAGTCATGGGCTAATTGCCCGGTTTTAATGACTCGAGCTGGAGTCTTGTTGATGAATTGTTTTGTCGCACCGTTTGGCATTCATTGCACGTCGAGTATTTACACGTTTGGGTGAGGGAGACAATCCGAGATAGGCACTTGTGGGTAGGATGTTTTACATTGGATCCTTAGGCACGTTAGTCAGTCGCTGGTAGTGGTCGGTTGGGTATCTCGGGGTGAGGCCCCGGTGTTCAGGTGTTATAGCCTAGGCTTTCTAGTAGGTGCTAGGAGGATATAGTTGTGGGCACTTACCTGGGAGGTAATTCCGATGTGAGGGGCCCTGAGGCGTTACCTGAGAGGTAGGCGTCAGGGTGTATCCTCGGTTCAGATAAATTAGCTTTGTAGAGCGAGTGTGGGGGATACGTCGACGGTGGGAGGTTGGGTATTCCACGCGTGTTGGTAATGTAGGCCGGGTAGTATCGGTTAAGGGAATGACCTACGTGTGTGTTAGTTGACTTGATTGTGGGGATATCTAATTGTGTTAGTGTCTAGGATAATACCACGCTTATGTGATTTATTGTAATCGGTTGGACCGATGTTCGGCGGGTGGCCGATGTTTGTTATTGTAATCGGTTGGACCGATGTTCGGCGGGTGGCCGATGTTTGTTATGGTAATCGGTTGGACCGATGTTCGGCGGGTGGCCGATGTTTGTTATCGTAATCGGTTGGACCGATGTTCGGCGGGTGGCCGATGTTTGTTATCGTAATCGGTTGGACCGATGTTCGGCGGGTGGCCGATGTTTGTTATCGTAATCGGTTGGACCGATGTTCGGCGGGTGGCCGATGTTTGTTATCGTAATCGGTTGGACCGATGTTCGGCGGGTGGCCGATGTTTGTTATTGTAATCGGTTGGACAGATGTTCGGCAGAGGGTCGATGTTTTGTTAATATAAGTTATTGAAAATCTTTGGAGTCTATTAGAATTCGTGGAAGTTAATCGACAGTTAAGGGTAGGAATGATCGTAGTCGAGTATCCTATAGGGTATACTGTGAGCAACTTTAGAAGGGTTAGAGTTTGAAATTGACTCGGGGTGTATGGAATATCTAAGGTTGGGGGACAACCGAAGTCGCTTGGCTAGGAATGATTTCAATTAGTGAAGTGTTCTATCGATCATAATCTCAGTGTCCTAGAAGGAGTACGTTAGTAAGAAAAGTATTCGTGAAGTTTTAGAAGGGGTCTCGAGTGAACCTAGGAACCTGAGGTTGAGAGGAGGGAGAACTATCCGGAGCTATTCGTAGGCAGAGACTTCGAGGACGAAGTCTAATCCAAGTGGGGGAGAGTTGTAAAGCCCGTATCCCGGTATGTAATTTATTAGTATTAATTCTTTTCTTTCAAGTTTGATTTATTGTGGTTTCCGTTAGCGGGGTTAGTCGAGTTTGGTCGAATCGTTAAGTATCGAAATTTTTGGTTAGATGCGGGAGGGTTGTAAGTGGAGGGGCCATTTGTGTCAAAGGCCAAAACCCCTCATGGGTTTCGGCCCATGCAGTAAAAGGGAGAATTACATTTGGTCCTTGTGTTTGTATTGTTGTGGGTGAGTGTCGTGAGTATCAACAACAAAAGAAACCCCTAAACCCTATCATCTTCTTTTTCCTTCTTTGTGTGTTGCCGCCGTGAAACCGCCCGCCACCACACCAGCGCCGCTGCTGGTTTGGCCGGAGAGAGAACAGCGCCGGAGAGAGAGAGAACAGCGCCGGAGAGAGAGAGAGCAGCGCGAGAGAGAGAGATAGGTAGAGAGAGAGAAGAGCGTTGGGTTAGTCGCCGGATTCGCTGCTGTCCGCCGCTGTCGCTGCCGGAAACCACCGCCACACCATTGTCGTCGGAGATTTCGGGAGAGAGAGGAGCAGGTGCGGGTGTGTGGTGTTGTAGCGAGGTAAGTCGTTTCCTTCGTCTCGTTTCCTTCGTCTCGTTTCCTTTTCTTTTCTTTTCCGGCAAAACAACCACCGCGACGCCACCGTCGCCGCCGCCGCCGTGCCCCGCTGCAGGAGGTGGTAGTGGGTGGTGCCCGTGGCGGAACCCTAAAACCACCTCTGTCCGTAACCTTAAACCGCCGTAGCGGAACCCGAATCATATAAACCTTAATCGCGTTACCGTTTATAAAATCGTCATTTTATGTGAAACGTCCTTTTCTGCCACTGTTTTGCGTTAGCCGTAACTCTTTACTCGTAACTCGGATTGGGGTGAAACCGGTTCCAAAAGTTCCCTTTCCGAGTCTAGTAACTTTTCTGTGTTTTGTGCAAAATCCGGATCGGAACGTAGCATAGGCCAAATCGTCATTTTATACCGATAGCTGCTGTTTTTCACTGTTCTGCGAACCATTCTTATAAAATCCGTATTTAATTGTAGAAAAATCGTTAGGAGGTGTATAATATGTCCTTGGAACCCTAACCCAGAGTACTTTCTAGTTATGTATTTTAATTGAGGATTTTTCTATGTTTAAAGAGGTCGGAGCAGGTCCCGAACAGACCTGTTTGGCGAGACCGGGAAGTAGTTTTAGTGACGGTTTAAGTGGGCGTCGTGTCGTAGGGTCCGGGTCTCGTATTGATACGTTTTAACGTGCGTTTAGGTGCTGGGAAGTGACCGTAATTGGGAAGCTTGAAATTGTATTGTTGAGCTAGGCGCGCATTCGAGGTGAGTTCTCTCACTATAACTAATGTCGGTTATTTTTACATTACGTTGTGTATGTATGTGGTAGTTCTATTTGCTTTTGATGCGGGGTTAAATAGTGGGGTGTCTAGTCGGACCTTTATTGTTGTGACTACGCAGGTGGCGTAGGAGTTCGGCGGGGCCGAGGGTCACATACGCGGGTGGCGTAGTAATTCGGTGGGACCGAAGGTTGTATACGCGGGTGGCGTATGAACCCGGGTGTGCCGGGTTGCGTTTGAACGATTGTCGTATGGTCGGTGGGACCGACGTATGCCTATTAGGTGGGGTGGTGTGAGTATGCATGTTTATGATTTGTTCGTAGACTTGTATGCTGTTTATGTGCAATTATCTGTTTATGGTGGTGTGGAAATAACTGTGTTACTTATGGTGTTGAATTCACTAAGCTTCGTGCTTAACCTTTCCCAATAAACTGTGGTTTCAGGTACGGGCGGCTCCAAGGCGTGACGAGTACACACTGGCGCGCGAGGAGAGCTGGTTGCTTTATGGTTTTTAATAATTAAACGTTTATTCCGCTGGTTGTTATTATGAAGATATTAATTATGAGTTTACAAACGAAACGTTGGGATCATTTAATGAGTTGTTATAAATGAAATGTTTATTTAAAAATTTAAATTTGCTTGTAATTTTTGGGACGTTACACCCCCTGGCCGTTTTTTATTCCTTATGACGGCTAGGGTTGAGGGTATGAGGAAGCAGTTACGTTTGTAGACTCTTTCTGGGAGATTTTGGGAGATAAAAGGCGATTTCTGAAGGCGAGAAAAAGGCTAGAAACATCAAGTAACGAGAATCAACAAGGCGAATCGAATACGTTCATCGGCGGCTTAGGCTTTTCAGGGAGTTTTTAGATTTTTTTTCTTTTAGACAAAGCATGTTTACTTTCATTTCCATCTTTTCATTTCTGAGTTTTGAAACCCCCAACATGAACTAATCCGTTCATGTTGCGGGGTTGGTGTGAATCATGGTTTGATAATCGTTTAGTTTTACAGATAGATGTGATTGGTTTGATTTAGATGGATGAAACATTTGGGATTGTTCTTAATGCTTGTAATAGTCCGATCAACTATTATTTGTTTTATGAATCTTTTAACGTTTGATAGAAGTTTTGAGATTTGATTAATCCTTTATGTCTTGGACGATTTTGAGATAGAAATATGATATGTCGTTCTTTGTGGCTTTTAATCACTGATTGTTCAATTATAATTTTCTAGATCGAAATATGATACAATGTTTTGAATGATTTTTGCTATTACTTGATAGAGTATAGTAATGGATTGTGATTATGCTTTTCATCCTGAAGTTATTTCAATCATGTCATACCTGTTTAGCTAATTGATTGTTTTCATGAGGAAAACCAACCCTCCAACTCCTTCTCTTACCTGAATCAATTAAAGTTTTAATTCGTGTTCCGATAATCAACAATCCAAATCAATTTGCATTAGTCTAGTTAATAATTTATACAGTCATTGTGGTACTTGACACCTGGTTCCATTGGTTCGATACTCGTACTTTATAAGTACTATTACTTGATTCGACCCGTACACTTGCGGTAGATTTAGGGGGGTGTAAACCCGCCTATCAAGTTTTTGGCGCCGTTGCCGGGGAACCTGTTTTGTGTGAATATCACTACCAGCTGTAGAAATTATTACATTAGACACCCTGTTTTTATTTTATTATAATCTGCTTTGAAAGTTCATATATTTTTGGGTTTTGAGATTCTATATTCTCTGTTTCAGGTTACCTCTTGGTTTATGCCAAGAAGGAGACTATTTTGGGAATTACTACCGATTGACCCGGAAATAGAAAGAACTACCAGAGACCTGAGACGACAAACACGAAACAGGATGGCTGACGTCAACGTCCACGTTCAAGATGATTGGGAAGAGGGGATGCCCATCAACAATGGTCCTCCAATGGGCAATGGTCAACCAATTCCAAATGTGAATGCGAACAATCAGAACCACAATAACGCCAATCATGGTCTCAACAACAACTTCAATCATGACGCCAACAATAATGTCAATCACGGCGTTGGCAACAACTACAATGTTAATCATGGCGTCAATGACAATGTTAACAATGGTGTCAACAATGGGATCAATCATAATCTCAATCACAACGCCAATCATGGGATCAATCACAATGTCAATCAACCACCACCGCCACCACAAAGGGTACCGATGAGGAATTTCGCCAACCCGAACATGGGCGCTGCACAACGAGGACCATATGCACCTCCGATAGCTGCTGATAATTTTGAAATCAAGCTTGGTACCATCCAATTGGTGCAATCAAACATGTTTGGAGGTGCACCAACTGAAGATCCCCATGCACACTTGCGCGCATTCGAAAAGATATGCAATACTTTCAAAGTGAATGGGGCTGACCAAGATTCGATCAAGATACGGTTGTTTCCGCTTTCATTGAGGGATCGAGCCACTACTTGGGAAGAGAATATACCACCGGGGTTAATTCGAACTTGGAACGATATGGTTACAGCTTTTCTCAACAAGTTCTTTCCACCGGGGCGAACGGCTCAACTGTTATCCGACATCACTCATTTCTCGCAATGGGATCAAGAGTCTTTGTACGAGGCATGGGAAAGATACAAAGCGATGCTCAAGAAGTGTCCACATCATGGGTTACAAGAGTGGATGATTATCCAAACATTCTATGTGGGATTGAATCCTCAGTTTAAGAATGACCTCACAGCTGATGCAGGTGGAGTCTTAATGAACAAGTCCTATGAGGAAGCGGTCGAATTGATAGAGAATCTAGCAGAACATAATTATTCCACACCAAGGTCCGCTGTTAGAAAGGTTGCAAGCGTGCATGAAACAGAAGAGTTGAAGGCTATAAAGGCACAACTGAATGCATTGACTAATCAAATGAGAGGAGCTACCACTCAACCGAATGTTCAGAATGTTTATCGTCTCCCAGGTATTAATCAGAGGAAATATGATGAAGGGCAATCTTCAGAAAAGAAGCCGGGTTAGAAGACATGATGATGAAATTCATGTCAAAGATGGAAGGTGCGGTTGAAGGATTGGCAAGTACAGTGGGTAATGTGAAGGCGACAACTGACCAGAATACCGCCTCAATCAAGATGTTAGAAAGACAAGTCGGACAAATAGCTGAAGCACTACAATCACGGACTCAAGGTCAATTCCTTGGTCAGACTGAACGAATACCAAGAGAGGAGTGCAAGGCTATTTATCTGAGAAGTGGCAAGGAGCTGATCAAAAAGCCTACACGAGAAACGTCATTGAAGGAAAACCCGGAGGATGGAGAAAAGAAGAAGAAGCAACCACCAGTTAACCCGTATGTGCCACTGTTAGCTTCAATCTTCCTAATCATAGAAGTATTTAGAAGTAGTGAAAAATAGGCTAAGAGAAGAAAGCCTCTTACAGAGGCTCTGCCGAACTTACCGAGAGATCAAGGTCAAGAAGCTACAGAAGCTACAAAGGTGTCTTATAGAACCTCTGTCATACTCACAAAGAAGACAAGACTCGGAATCCGGTGAAGACTACTTTACAGAGGAACCAGACCGCATAACCTCTGTAACACTTTACAGAGCCTCTGTGGTCCTCTCTAAAGACTTGGAAGATATTTAAAGACTTGAAGATATTTATAATATCTTGCTACTGTTACTGGACCTGTTCATCAACTTGCATGGCAACGTACCCTGTCCAAATTCTACGTGTCAAACTCTGATTGGATTCAATAGGGCTTAGTACATAATATACGTCTGCTGCATTAAATGCAATACAACACGTCCAACTGTTCATGCCATCCGTTCAACTATTCAAACCGTCCGTTCTGAATAGAAGCTTATGCTTTATGGTCCCCTTAGAGTAGTATATAAGGAAGTCTCATGTTGAGTTCTTCCAGATCGGAAAATCAAGAGATAAAAACATCACAAGAACACATAGCTTATACACTTTGAGAGTCATATCTGTTTTAAAGCATTGCTTACTCATTGTTCTTAAATCTGTGTTCTTGATATATATATTCAGTAAACTTTGAGATATTATTTCCTGTTCACTGTTTATTTATATTGTGTTCTAAATCTATCAAACATATCTGTTAGTTCTTCAAATACGCTTCCGCATCAAACATAAACTTGAACTAATAGATCTGATAATCTTGTTTAAACAAAACGGGAACCAACAATTGGTATCAGAGCTTAGCTTGATTTTCAATATTAAGTGATCCTCGTTTGACAACATTATTGATAGATTTCATTCCGTTTTTAACCTACTCTTCATCATAATTAAAAAGGTTTCTGTTTTCCTATCACTCTTCGATTCATTGTGATAGAAACCATTTTTCCAGGTTAGAACACCATTAAAGTAATTCTGGATATTAGTTATTACCCAGAAATCCTTCCAGATCTTCATACTCATAAATCTTTCATCATATTATCCTTTCTGAACCCCTGAAAAGCTCTTACATTGACAAATACCAATAACTTTTTCACTGCTGGCTCATTAACCAATCCTCATACTCTCCTTCGAGATGAGTATCCTCAATGGAAGATAAGAATGGTTCATTTCTTTGAGGGTACTGAAAAAACTCTCAAACAATATCTTTACAATCCTCCTCCGGTCCCTATGATAACTATGCCACGTGTACCAGCTACTGCTGAATCTCCTGAAATTCCTGAACATCAAAAACCTAAGCCAAAAGGAGAATGGTCAGATGAAGATAAGGCAGAAGATGAAGTTGCACAGAAAGCAAAAAGAATATTGATCATGGATATCCCCAACGAACTTTTTCAATCCTTAGATGCATGCGAAACAGCGCACGATCTTTGGAAAGAATTAGAAAGACAGTTGGAAGGGGGTGCTAAAACACAGAAGAACCGAAGGGCACAATACATAAATGAATATCATGCCTTCAGAGCCTCTGCAACAGAATCTCTGCAAACAACATACGACCGGCTCAACTCTCTCATAAACAAATGCAGAAAGTCTGGCATTCACAGAACCTCGGAAGAAAATAACGTCATGTTTCTAAAGAGCCTGAATGATGAGTGGCTTCAATTATCTATGTCTTTACAAACAAACCAAGATCTAGACTCATGGACACTCTCTGATCTCTATGGAACACTAGCTGCACAAGAGCCTCAAATAGCACAGGCTAAAACACTAACCATTGCACCATACGCATTGGTTAGTAAATCAACAGAGGCTATAAAAAGACCGAGAAATGAGAGAGCAATAGAGGAGAAGAAGAAGGAGAAGAAGAAGATAGTGATGGTTGATAGCAAAGAAGACGAGCTGATAGAGGAAGAGATAACTCTTGCGTCATTAGCTAAATCATTGGCTCTATTGACAAGAGAGTTCAGAGGAAACCAAAGGAATTCTGGAAATGACGGATATAGCAGAGACAACCAGAGCGGTAGAAGAGATGATGGAAGAAGAGAAGAATCGAGTGACCGACAGAGGTCAGACTACAAAAATGATGACCAAAAGAGGTCGAGCGACAGAAACTACAGAGGAAATGACCGACAGAGGTCAGATGACAAGGTAGGCCACACACAAGAATGCTACAAATGTGGTAAGCCTGGTCATTACGCAAACGAATGCCGAACAGAGAAAGGTGGAGACCAACAGAAGTCTGACGATCAAACTGGAAACACCTCCCAAGGTTGTTTCAACTGCGGCAAACCAGGCCATTTCGCTAAAGAATGCAGAAGTAGACAAAATCGCCCACAGAAGGACTCAGCTTTTTACAAAAAAAAGGCTGAATATTATGCGCAAAAATCCCTAATGGCGAACAAAGGGCATTCTAAAGCAAACAAGGAGGACTTCGAGTCAGACTCTACCTCTGATGATGAATTCACCACCAATGCCCTGTTCTGTGGCATGGCAGAAGTCGACTCCGGCACTGACAATGAGGTATCCATTTCAAACTCTACCTCTTGTACTAAATTTGTAGATAATGATTCAATTATACTTAACATTGAACTGATTGAACTAAAAGAGATAAATGAAAGAATTCAGAAAAGACTCACCTTTAATGAGAGAGAAGTAAGGCTTCTCACTCAAGAAAAAGCCAAAATTTTTGAAGAAAAGAAAAGAGTAGAAAAATATTGGAGCAAAAATGTAGATCCTTTAAAAAGGCAAATTTCTGAATTAACCTATGCTTTAAAAATCAAAACAAAAGAGCTTTCAGTTTCTAGGAGTGAAACAACTGACATAAGAGCTCTCAAAGAATACTTTCAAAGAGAGAGAGAGGTACTTTGGCAAGATCTTCTAAGAAGAGAAGTTTTACTTAAAAACTATAAAGATGCACAGAAGGTGTATGAAAAGGTAAACTCCCAAATAGCAAGACGAGGTATAGGGTACAGTGATATTACCTTAGGTGTTGGAAATAAAAGACTAAAACCTCTGTCTTCTCTATTTGTTTTGGGAAAAACAAATAAACCAAACTTTCCAAACTTACTCTCTGTAAGTAAAAGGGTTAAAATCTCTACAGAACCTCACTTGAGGAAACATACGAAGATGATCAATGTGTGGTTTGAAAACACAGATTCATCATCTTCAACCTCTGTCAATAGAGGAATCAAACCAAAGAAATATCTGAAAACACAAGATCAGATTGGTATCTTTAAGTTTGGTAAACCAGAGACTCAAACACAGGTCACTTTTGTCTGTATGATAAATGTCGAAAAGAAATTATCTGCAAAAGCTCCTGAGTTTAAACCCATCTTTTCAGAAGAAAAACTTAAAGAATCAATTGAAAAAGAAATTTTGGAAGTTTTGAAATCAAATGTTTTAGAAAATCTCTGTACATCTTCTATAGATCAAATTCCCGCTGAAGAGATCTCATCAGAAACCTCTGCCATCTATGAAAGTTATTCTACAGAGGAAGAAAGCTCGTACGATACATGCTCAGAAAATCCAGCCTCTGTCGAAAGAGATGACTCAACCTTTGTATATGAGGACGATTCATCCTCTGACGACTCAGAGACTGATTCTAAATCAGGGATAGTTCACTGTGACACAGAGGATGTTAAATTCTCCTCTGAGGTTCTTAACAGAACAATTTCTCCAAAAGAGAAAATCACAGAGATACCTATATGTCCAGATTTTCTCAAAATGTGTATACAAGTCAAAACCTCTACAGAGCTTGATAATCTGAAAAAGGCCTCTGAAAATCCTAAAAGCTCAAAATTTTCAAAACCTTTAAGGCAAATTAAAGAGAATCCCACTTGGCAACAAAAGGGAAAAAGGCTTGAAGCTAACAAATATTTTTCCTCTGTGACAGTGAAGAAAGATGTTCACCACATAAGAGACTCACAGAAGGCAGGACCTAAACAAGACTTTTGCAAACAACATTCTAGTATTCATAGATCTTCTTGTAATAGGAAATCTAATGTTAAGAAAGAATGTAATGCCTCTGTGGCTCAGTTCAATAAATTCAATGAAAAGTTCAAACAAATCACGTCTCATATTAAATACTGTCATTGCTTTGATCTTATGTTCAAATTGAATAATCACTTCTCAAGTCTAGATTGCTTACTCTCCACTAAAATTCAAACTCCAAAGTCAGAACCTAGAGAGAAACAATCTGATTTTTCTACAAAAGATAAAATGTATTTCAAGAATGCTAAGGCAAACTTGAAAAATTCTAACAATATTGGACCCATGTGGATATGGGTACCTAAGTCTCTGTGATTGTCTTACAGAAGCGGTTTGTGCCAATTTGGTATATTGACTCCGGATGCTCAAGGCACATGACTGGCGATAGAAGTTTACTATCCACGTACAAAGAAACACACGATGGTGGATCTGTAACTTTTGGAGACGACAAGAAGGGACACATCAAAGGCTATGGAGTCATACAGAAGGAAAACGTCTCTGTATACAAAGTTGCATATGTGAATGGCCTTAAACACAACCTACTCAGTGTAAGTCAACTCTGTGATACAGGATTCGATGTGTTATTCAAAAGAACTTTCTGCTCTCTGCAAAGTGAAGACACAGGAATGGAACTTTTGCGAGCCGAAAGAAGAGGTGATCTGTATCTGATGAATTTTTGTTCAAAAACCAAGGACAAAGTTTGCCTTGTGGCTTGCGAAAGTAAAGAAGCCTGGTTATGGCATAACAGGTTCTATCACTTAAACTTTCACTCCTTGGATAAACTGGTAAAACTTGATCTAGTTAAAGGTTTGCCAAATGTTAAATTTAATAAGGATCAGTTGTGTTCTGCCTGTGAAATGGGAAAACTCAAAAGAGCTTCCCACAGAGGCAAAACAGATGTGTCTTTCACTAGGCCTCTGTACATGCTTCATGTCGACCTCTGCAGTCCCATTGCCATACAGAGCCTAGGTGGCAAAAAAACATACTTGTCTTAATTGATGAGTATTCTCGTTTCACATGGGTTGAATTTGTTCGAAAGAAATCAGATGTTCCAATCATCTTGATTAATCTAATGAAAAGAATCCAAGTTCTTTATGAATGCAGAAAACAGAAGTTAAGAAGTGACAATGGCATATAATTTAAAAACTCTATCATTGAAGCATATCTTTCTACAGAAGGAATATCACAGAACTTCTCTGTCGCACGCACTCCACAGCAGAACGGCATAGCCGAAAGAAAGAATCGAACACTCGTGGAGGCCGCAAGAGCTATGCTATCAGCATGCAGATTACCGGTGAACTTTTGGGCCGAAGCGATTTCTACCGCTTGTTATACACAGAATCGTTCAACCATTGTGAAAAGACACCTCAAGACTCCTTACGAATTGATCAACAAAAGGCGGCCAAACATCATATTTTTCCATGTGTTCGGATGTAAATGCTTTGTTTTAAACGACAGAGATTCCAGAGGAAAGTTTGAGGTAAAAGCTGATGAAGGCAAATTCATTGGATACTCTGCCACTTCCAAAGCCTACAGAGCATTCCTTACAAGGTCTCGCAAAATTGTAGAAAGCATCAATGTTTCTTTTGATGATTCATTCCAGAAGACTTCTGAGCAAATCAGTTCATAACTCGGACTTAAAAGGGAAACCTCTGGCATCTCGAAAACGAAAGAAGACTTAAATCTTCTATTTTTAGAGATGTTCCACGACGACATTAATCCCTCTGTTGGAACAATCAGAGCTTCTGAAGAACCATCTTCCATCGGTCAAAATCCTACAGGTATGACTCTAATGGTCCAAATAATGCTTCATCTTCTTCTATAAATACTACAGATGCAAATGCCGAGGTATAGACCGCAGAAGATGAAACAACGAGGAAAATGACCATAGAAGCTGCTGAAAATCAAACTTCACAATCCACAGATGAACCATTTACAGAGGATATAGAGGACCAAGTCTATACGTCCTCAGAGGAACAAACTCCCCACCTCTGATACCAATCATTCCACAAGCTGTAGGATCAACTACAGAGGCACAAACTACTACAGAGGCAATACAAGAAGAAGAAGAAGAACAACAAGAAGCCTCTGAAGAAAGATTCGATGACATTGGTGTAACGTCCCAAAAATTACAAGGAAATTTAAATTTTCTAAAACATATATTCCATTTTAAAACAACCACATTTTTATAAACCGTAACTCAATTTAAGTTAATATCGTCAACTCAAACAGTCAAAAGAATTCATGCAGCGGAAATATTATAAATAAAGTCCAAAAGTTTAAAAGCGTAAATTCCAACAATTCTCGGCGCCCGCGCGTAGTGTGTGTGTACCGTCATGCCCGACCGCCACTCACACCTGAAACCACAACAAAATGGGAAAGGGGTAAGCTAAACGCTTAGTGAATCCAATCACACACGTAGGTAGCAACCCCACGCATATCACCCCTACTCGCAAGTAGGCAATATTACCATCACCACGAATATCAAACCACATAATGATTATTATATAAGTACGAACCTCGGTCCCACCGAGTACACAAAATACATTAATACAAGCTCAGTCCCACCGAGCCCTCGGTCCCACCGAGTAAAGATTACTGTACTAGCTTAGTCCCACCAAGCCCTCGGTCCCACCGAGTAAAGATTACTGTACTAGCTTAGTCCCACCAAGCCCTCGGTCCCACCGAGCCCCTCAGTCCCACCGAGGTGTACACATGCATAAATATTCCACATACGAATTCAACAAATCACAACCAGTTATCACATCCCAACTAGTTCATATAAGCACATAAATACACGTAATAACACGTAACACAAAAGAACGACATACATGAAATTCCTAACTACGCGGTGAGAGAACTCACCTCGAATGCGCGCCTAGCTCACAAACAATAGTCCAAGATCCACAATCCAAAATCACTTCCCAACACCTAAACGAACGTTAAAATGTATTAACGTTAGACCCGGACCCTAAAACACGACGCACGCTTAAACTGTCACTAAAATGACTTTTCTGTCTAGCCAAACAGGTCTGTTCGGGACCTGTTCCGACCTCCCCAAACACAGAAAATCCTCAATTACATTACATCACCAGAAAGTGCTCTGAGTTAGGGTTCCAAGGACATATTATACTCCTCCTAACGATTTTTCTACAGTTTAATACGGATTTTACAAAAACGGTTCGCAGAACAGCGAAAACAGAACCTTTCAGTACGAAATGACGATTTGACCTAAGCTACGTTCCGAACTGGTTTTTGCACAAAACAAAGAAAAGTAACTACACTCAAAATGGGAACTTTTGGCACCGATTTCGCCCCAATCCGAGTTACGAAGAAAAAGTTACGGTTTAAGCAAAACAGTGGCAGATTACTAAATTTTCACATGAAATGACACTATTGATTATTAACCCATTAAGTCGTGGCTTAATCCCAACAGACCCGAAAAGCATATGAACTACTGAATATGGGTTACCCTAGGCTGGACAACAGCCGTGGACCACCCCCTGCCGCCTCCGGCGGCGGTGTTGGTTGGCGGCGTTTCTTTGACATACGATAACAACAAACGAGAAATAGACGAACTTACCTCGACGAACCCTTCTTCCTCCTCTTTTCCGACCAAACTTGCCGGCGATCGCCTCCTTCCTCCTCTCTCCTCGTCGCCGGCAGCAACCTCTATCACCCTCTTGGTTTCTCTCTCACTCTCTCGACTTCTTTCTTTCTCTCTCTCTCTCTAGTTCTCTTCTTGGCCGAACATACAACAAAGGGGGATGGGGAAAAGGTTTTTGGGAGTTGTTTAAGTGAAAATGAAAGGGGAAGGGGGAGGGGATCGGTCATATGGCTGGTCCCTTGCACAAGTTTGGTGCATTGACCCAAATGGCCCCTCAACTTCCTTTCCTTGCAAAGACCAAAACAAGGTTGACCCCGTTAACTTTTTATCCCATTTCATCTAATTCCGTTAACGAACACCAAGCTAGGGAGAAGGTTTAAAAAGAAATTAATAAAAATAATAAAGAAAAGGCATACCGGAGTACGGACTTTACAACTCTCCCCCGCTTGAAATTAGACTTCGTCCTCGAAGTCTTGACCGATGAATAGCTCGGGATAATTCTCGCGCATCTCCGCTTCGGGCTCCCACGTCCACTCTGAACCCTTCCGGTGCTGCCACTGAACTTTCACCAGTCCAATGACCTTGTTGCGCAGATTTTTCGTCTTCCTCTCAATGACAGCTATCGGCTTCTCCACGTAGTTGAGCCTCTCGTCAATCTGAATGTCCTCGAGAGGGATCACTGTAGCCTCGTCCACTACACACTTCCGCAATTGGGACACATGGAAGGTGTTGTGAATCAAACTCAGTTCTTCAGGTAACTCTAACCGGTAAGCCACTTTCCCCACACGGGCGATGACCTGGTAAGGCCCAATATAACGAGGCCCTAGCTTCCCCCGCTTACGAAACCGGATCACCCCTTTCCAAGGTGAAACCTTCAACAATACATAATCACCCACCTGAAATTCCAAGTCGGATCGCCTTTTGTCGGCGTAGCTCTTCTGCCGACTCTGTGCAGTAACCAAACGGTCCCGCACCATCTGAATCATCTCGGTCGTTCTCAACACAATGTCAGTACTCCCTAACACCCGATGACCAACCTCGCCCCAACAAACGGGCGTCCTGCACTTCCTACCATACAACAACTCGTACGGCAGCATGCCAATACCAGAGTGAAAACTGTTGTTGTAGGAGAATTCTTCTAGAGGAAGGTGCTGATCCCAACTACCTCCAAAATCGATAACACAAGCTCGATGCATATCCTCGAGGGTCTGGATGGTTCGCTCGCTCTGTCCGTCCGTGTGCGGGTGAAAAGCCGTGCTAAAGTGTAACCGGGTACCCATCTCTGACTGGAACTTCTCCCAAAACCGGGAGGTAAAGCGAGTGTCCCTGTCAGAGACAATCGAAACTGGCACCCCGTTCCTGGCCACGATCTCACGTACAAACACCTCCGCAAGTTTCTCCGCCGAGGAGCTCTCCCTGATGTCCAAGAAGTGAGCACTCTTGGTCAGACGGTCAACGATCACCCAAATAGCATCGTTCCCACGGGGAGTCCTTGGGAGTTTCGTTATGAAGTCCATAGTAATCTTTTCCGATTTCCAAACCGGGACCTCCAACGGCTGCAATTTCCCATGTGGTCGTTGATGTTCCGCTTTGACCTTCCGACAAGTCATACATACCTCAACACATCTAGCAACATCCCGTTTTATGCCGGGCCACCAATAACCTTCACGCAAGTCTCTGTACATCATTGTAGCTCTTGGGTGAATCGAGAACTTGGACTTATGTGCCTCATCCATTAGTACCTGCCGGTTCCCACCGATGAATGGAACCCAAACCCTACCTTGTCGAGTTAACAACCCCCGACTGTCACGAACAAAATTCGGGATTTCCCCCGACACTCTTTCCCGCTTTGCATTTTCCTCCAAAACAGCCACCTCCTGAGCGCTTCCTATCGACTCCAGATTCGGTGTAACCACTGTCAATCGCTGACATAAACCCCTCAGTGGCTCACCGACCGGATGTCGGCTGAGTGCGTCCGCAACCACGTTCGCTTTACCCAGGTGATAAAGTATCTCGCAGTCATAATCCTTGACCACATCGAGCCACCTTCGCTGACGCATATTAAGGTTCTGCTGATCCATCAAGTACTTGAGGCTCTTATGGTCAGTGTAGATCGTACACTTGACACCATAGAGATAGTGTCTCCAAATTTTAAGGGCAAACACCACCGCTCCCAACTCCAGGTCATGAGTCGGGTAATTCGCTTCATGAGGCTTAAGCTGCCTAGAAGCGTAGGCTATGACCTTGCCGCGTTGCATAAGCACGGCACCCAAACATTGGTGTGAAGCGTCACAGTATACTACCAAATCCTCCATGCCCTCGGGCAAGGTTAACACAGGAGCCTCGCATAAATGCCTGCGTAGCTCCTCGAACGCCTTCTGTTGTTCCTCACCCCAACTGAACGCCGTAGATTTCTTCGTCAGTCGCGTCATAGGCATCGCGATCTTGGAGAAATCCTGAATAAACCTTCGGTAATACCCTGCCAAACCTAGAAAGCTTCGCACCTCAGTAGGAGTCTTCGGCACTTCCCACCGCATCACTGCTGAAATCTTAGCTGGATCGACCATAATGCCATCCTGATTCACGACATGTCCTAGGAACTGGACCTCTCGCAACCAGAACTCGCACTTGTAAAACTTAGCGTATAACTTCTCTCGCCTCAATACTTCCAACACTTCTCGAAGATGCACCTCGTGCTCCTCCTTGGACTTTGAATACACCAGAATATCGTTGATGGACACAATCACCGATCGGTCCAACATCGGGCTACACACTCGGTTCATGAGATCCATGAATGCTGTCGGTGCATTGGTGAGCCAAAAAGGCATCACCACGAACTCGTAATGACCGTACCGCGTACGGAAGGCCGTTTTCTCCGTGTCCTCACTCCTGACCCGCATCTGGTGGTACCCCGACCGTAAATCAATCTTGGAGAACCACGAGGCCCCCTGAAGCTGGTCGAACAAATCGTCAATCCTTGGTAAAGAATAACGATTCTTTACCGTAAGCTTAATCAGCTCCCGGTAGTCTATGCACATCCGCTGCGACCCGTCCTTCTTCTTCACGAATAAGATAGGTGCTCCCCACGGCGAACAGCTCGGTCTAATGAACTCCTTCTCGAGAAGTTCCTGCAATTGGGCGTACAGCTCTTTCATTTCTGGTGGAGCCAGGCGATAGGGTGCCTTGGCCACCGGAGCAGCACCCGGGATCAGATCGATCCGAAACTCTACCTGTTCGGGAGGTATCCCCGACAAATCCTCGAGAAATACGTCGGTGAACTCCCGTACCACTAGCACGTCTTCCGCATACTCCTTTGCTTCCCCAACACTCGTGTCTATCACGTATGCCAAATATCCCTGACCACTATGCCGAAGGTACCTCCGAGCTCTCGCAGCCGAACATATGGCCGTAGTCCGTCTAAACAAATCTCCCTGCACTAACAGTTCTCCCCCGCTTGGGGTTCGAACTTGCACTTGTTTGTGACGACAAACAATCTCCGCGTCGAACTTATCCATCCAATCCATGCCCACAATCACACAAAGCTCCCGCATAGCGATCGGGATCAGGTCAATGGGAGACCGCACTCCTGAGATCTCTAAAGTGCACCCGCGAAACACGTCCGTGACCGTCAAGGTCCTATCATCAGCCACCTCAACAACAAGAGGATGACTCAAACGTCCTACCACTCGGCCCAAACCCTCGCTAAAAGTGCGAGACACAAAAGAGTGAGTAGCCCCGCTATCAAACATCACAACCGCAGGCACCGAGTTAACTAGGAACGTACCTGTAACCACTTTAGGCGTCGCCTGCGCCTCATCCACCGTCAACTAGTGAACTCTACCTTGAGTCGCTCCCGCCCCTGGCAGACCTGCTCGACCATCGGTAATACGTAACGGGGCATTCCCAGGCGCCCTCTATGCTCCACCCCCAATAGCTACCCCTGCTCTAGGACAGTTGGCCTTTACATGGCCCGTCTGATTACAGTTGAAACAGACCACTAGCGGTACCTTACAATCCCGGCTAAGGTGACCGGGTTGGCCACACTTAAAACACCCCTACTACACTCACGCTCCACTCCTTGGCTTCCTCGTGACTCTCCCCGACTCGAGTATGGATCCTGTGCTTCAGATAGTAGGAGCTCTGCTACTACCCTTCACACCTATCCTTACTCGTTTCGAGTCCTGTCCCGGGACGTCCAAGTAGTTTCTTACCACAAACAAACACATATGTCCACTCCGGCATATGTAAACACTTTTCCTAGCTCCCTAGAAAAGTCGTAACAACCCACTACCCTTGCCAGAATGGGGCCCCCACTAACCCTGACGAGTCGCCTCGTAAACGCACAGTCGTATACAGTGAAACCAGATAGACATTCGAATATAGGATTCTATCCTACAACGGTTGGACTCAAACAAGAGCTGCGCAATAGAACTAAATCCAACATTCTAAGGCTATTCGGTTCCTACCGCATACAATCTATAGTGCATTCGCTTAACAACCTATCAAAGTTATCATAAGTCCCTAATAGCAAGCAACAACCATACAATACAGGGTATTAAGCACCAAGCAATCTAGCATACATACTCCTATGTTCTAGAAAGCAATTTTGCATACGTACTCATATGTAAACGCTATTCCCAGCTCACTAGGAATTTCATCTCATCCCACTACCCTTGCTACAACGGAATCCCTGTTAGCCATAACGAGTTGCCTCGCGAATACCCAGTCACATGCAGCGTGAATCAAATAGACATTCGAATACAAGATTCTATCCTAGAACGGTTGGACTCAAACAAGAGCTACGCAATAGAACTAAATCAAATATTCTGTGGATATATGATTCTGACTGCATACAACCTATAGGGCTTTCACTTAACAACCTACTATAACTAGCATTGATTCCTACTAGCAAGCAGTCATCATACAGTACAGTGTAAACAACATAGGCAATCTAGCATGCATACCCTATGCCTAGAAAGCAATAAATACACTAAGCATTGTACCTTCCCACATAGCGTCGGTTGACTGTACACACTGCGCCCCCGATCACCGTTTCCCAAACGGGTTTTCCTTTTTCCTTTATTCTCAAAGATTTTAGTAAAAGAGTTTAAAACTTCATAGCCGCAACTTGAGACCAAACACACCGAGATGTGTTTGATTCACTCAAGCTGTGCTCTAATACCAAGTTGTAACGTCCCAAAAATTACAAGGAAATTTAAATTTTCTAAAACATATATTCCATTTTAAAACAACCACATTTTAATAAACCGTAACTCAATTTAAGTTAATATCGTCAACTCAAACAGTCAAAAGAATTCATGCAGCGGAAATATTATAAATAAAGTCTAAAAGTTTAAAAGCGTAAATTCCAACAATTCTCGGCGCCCGCGCGTAGTGTGTGTGTACCGTCATGCCCAACCGCCACTCGCACCTGAAACCACAACAAAATGGGAAAGGGGTAAGCTAAACGCTTAGTGAATCCAACCACACACGTAGGTAGCAACCCCACGCATATCACCCCTACTCGCAAGTAGGCAACATTACCATCACCACGAATATCAAACCACATAATGATTATTATATAAGTACGAACCTCGGTCCCACCGAGTACACAAAATACATTAATACAAGCTCAGTCCCACCGAGCCCTCGGTCCCACCGAGTAAAGATTACTGTACTAGCTTAGTCCCACCAAGCCCTCGGTCCCACCGAGTAAAGATTACTGTACTAGCTTAGTCCCACCAAGCCCTCGGTCCCACCAAGCCCCTCAGTCCCACCGAGGTGTACACATGCATAAATATTCCACATACGAATTCAACAAATCACAACCAGTTATCACATCCCAACTAGTTCATATAAGCACATAAATACACGTAATAACACGTAACACAAAAGAACGACATACATGAAATTCCTAACTACGCGGTGAGAGAACTCACCTCGAATGCGCGCCTAGCTCACAAACAATAGTCCAAGCTCCACAATCCAAAATCACTTCCCAACACCTAAACGAACGTTAAAATGTATTAACGTTAGACCCGGACCCTAAAACACGACGCACGCTTAAACTGTCACTAAAATGACTTTTCTGTCTAGCCAAACAGGTCTGTTCGGGACCTGTTCCGACCTCCCCAAACACAGAAAATCCTCAATTACATTACATCACCAGAAGGTGCTCTGAGTTAGGGTTCCAAGGACATATTATACTCCTCCTAACGATTTTTCTACAGTTTAATACGGATATTACAAAAACGGTTCGCAGAACAGCGAAAACAGAACCTTTCAGTACAAAACGACGATTTGACCTAAGCTACGTTCCGAACTGGTTTTTGCACAAAACATAGAAAAGTTACTAGACTCAAAATGGGAACTTTTGGCACCGATTTAGCCCCAATCCGAGTTACGAGGAAAAAGTTACGGTTTAAGAAAAACAGTGGCAGATTACTAAATTTTCACATGAAATGACACTATTGATTATTAACCCATTAAGTCGTGGCTTAATCCAAACAGACCCGAAAAGCATATGAACTACTGAATATGGGTTACCCTAGGCTAGACAACAGCCGTGCACCACCCCCTTCCGCCTCCGGCGGCGGTGGTGGTTGGCGGCGTTTCTTTGACATACGATAACAACAAACGAGAAATAGACGAACTTACCTCGACGAACCCTTCTTCCTCCTCTTTTCCGACCAAACTTGCCGGCGATCGCCTCCTTCCTCCTCTCTCCTCGTCGCCGGCAGCAACCTCTATCACCCTCTCGGTTTCTCTCTCACTCTCTCGGCTTCTTTCTTTCTCTCATATGGCTGGTCCCTTGCACAAGTTTGGTGCATTGACCCAAATGGCCCCTCAACTTCCTTTCCTTGCAAAGACCAAAACAAGGTTGACCCCGTTAACTTTTTATCCCATTTCATCTAATTTCGTTAACGAACACCAAGCTAGGGAGAAGGTTTAAAAAGAAATTAATAAAAATAATAAAGAAAAGGCATACCGGAGTACGGACTTTACAATTGGTGACAACCTTTCACGCACAACTAAGTGGACAAAAAGCCATCCTCCAAGCCAAATAATCGGCGAACCTTCTGACACAGTAAAAACTAGATCTGCCACTGCTAATTTTTGTTTCTTTACAAATTTTATCAGTATGATAGAACCAAAGAAGATTTCTGAAGCCCTAGATGACCTAAACTGGGTAGACGCCATGCAAGAAGAACTTCTGCTGTTTGAGCGTAACAGAGTATGGACTTTAGTACCTCTGCCACGAGGGAAACAGGCCATTGGGACTAAGTGGGTCTACAGAAATAAGAAGGATGAAGATGGAATGGTCATCAGAAACAAAGCACGATTAGTGGCCAAGGGATATAGACAAGAAGAAGGCATAGACTACGATGAGACTTTTGCCCCTGTCGCACGGCTCGAAGCAATAAGAATATTCTTAGCCTTTGCAGCCCACAGAGGATTTAAAGTTTATCAGATGGACGTAAAATCAGCTTTTCTCAACGGTGAAATCCAAGAAGAGGTTTACGTAAATCAGCCACCAGGGTTTGAAATCTCAAAGTTCCCAAGGCATGTATACTACCTTGAAAAGGCTATGTACGGACTGAAACAGGCTCCAAGAGCATGGTACGAACGACTTTCTACCATTCTTCTAGTCAATGGCTACGACAGAGGTACAACAGATACTACCTTATTCTATAAACGTAAAAACAGTGAAATAATGCTTGTACAAATCTATGTGGACGACATAATTTTTGGGTCTACTAATACAGAAGAGTGCAAAAGTTTTGAAAAACTCATGCAGAGTGAGTTTGAAATGAGTATGATTGGAGAATTAACATTCTTCCTCGGACTCCAAGTCAAACAATCATCAGAGGGAATTTTTATAAATCAGGCCAAATATGTCTCTGACATTCTTTCCAAGTATAGCCTCTCTGATACCTCTGCCATGAAAACTCCAATGACCACTGGAAATAAGTTATTCTTAGATCCAGAGGGCATCTCTGTAGAATGCACTCTTTACAGAGGCAAGATTGGATCTCTGTTATACTTAACTGCAAGCAGACCTGACATTATGCATGCCACATGTCTTTGTGCACGTTATCAAGCTAATCCTAAGAAATCACATTATGATGCTGTCAAGAGAATCTTTAGATACCTAAAGGGGACCAAAAATCTTGGTCTCTGGTATCCACAGAACTCTGGTTTTTGTCTTAAAGCCTATACAGATTCAGACTATGGAGGATGCATGCTCGACAGAAAGAGTACCTCTGGGAGTTGTCAATTCCTAGGTGGTAAACTACTCAGTTGGACCTCCAAGAAGCAGAATTGTGTCTCAACATCTACAACAGAAGCTGAATACGTTGCTGCTGCTAGTTGTTGTTCTCAGGTTCTGTGGATGAAAACTCAGCTAAAAGACTACGACCACATCCTACTAAAGATACCCATCTTCTGTGATTCCAAGAGTGCCATTGCCATCTCTGCCAATCCTGTGCAACATTAAAAAACCAAGCATATTGATATAAGGTACCACTGCTTGAAACATCATGTTGAATACGGTACAATCGAGATGCATTTCGTGCCCACAGAATACCAACTCGCGGACTTATTCACCAAAGCATTAGACGAGAAAAGATTCAATTTCTTGGTGGGTAAGTTAGGAATGATTAATATGACGTGAAAATCCTCTATAAGTATAGCTTAATCTTCTGTAAATAAGTATATATTTCTATTTTACTTAACTTGTTGCTTTGATTGATTAATTTCTATATGTAAATTCTCAAAGCTAAAATAATTCTTGGAAACACAGAACTTCTGTAGGTCTGCTCAGATCCTCTGACGACCCCTACAGAACCGCTGGAAAACATGACCTATGTTCTATACAAAACTTATCATTCTTTGATCCAAGCATAGGTCAAGGGGGAGCAAAAGGAAATTACTTGATCTACAGAGGTGATTAGATCAAGGGGGAGCAAAAAGGGACCCTAAAATGATCTACAGATGTAAATCTTTCAAGGGGGAGCCAAAGAAGAGTGTCGATGAATCTATATCAACAGAAGTCAGACATCACTGCCAAGAATAAGAGAACCAAAAGGTATGTCTCTCGTACAAAAGATTTTTGAAAATAGTTTACAAGGACACGAATTGTCAAATATGTCCTAAAAATACTGTGAATAACATGTCAAAAATCAAAAGATCAAAAAGTTTCATAAAATTCGAGTTATGAGAAATTTGAGGTCATAGAGCTTCTCCTGAGCTCAACAGAGGTTCTGCCAGAAATATGCTCTGTGATCGCAAATTTAGGCTCTATCGATCTTTTGGAATGTTATCTCGGAAACCGAATACACACACCATGACCTTCTCGAACAAAACTTTTTCCATAACAGTTTTCTCGGACACCAACTTTCAAATATGTCCGAAAAACATCTCTTAAAACAGATCAAAAATAGGATGATCAAAAAGTTTAATAGAACTTTAGTTATGAGATTTTTTCCCTCATAGAGCTTCTGCTGGCCCTGACAGAGCTTCTGCAAGTTCCAACAGAGCCACAAAACCTCTGAGAGTAAAAAATCTTCACTAAAATCCTATCGATCCTCTCCAATGCCTTTACAAATGTTTTGGTTAAAAAAAAGAACCTACACAGTCATGATAACAATGAGATATATGAGGCATGAACATCAAGTTTTTCAAAATCACAGAGCTTCTGTAAACCACAGAGGTTCTGTCAATCTGCAACTTGGGCATTTCTGTAATAATAACGATTACTTTTACTGAGAGTGAAATTCATGTGGCTAAGAACAATCCCACGCGCCTAGCATTAATGGGCCGCGCACGACGTCCTGTCATCCTCTGACATGGCCTATGTGTCTCTTTTTCATTGGGCGTACATGGAACGTTTTCTATGGAAAGTTGAACCCGCCGTTCTAACTCGAGTACAGATTCCAAATATTTATCCATTGCCATATATTTTTACTCTTTCGAATTCTACCATTTTACACTCATATAAAACCCAAGCTTACCTTCACATAAAACCTTTACAAACTCTCATTCTTCTCCGGCGAAACCCTGCAAAAGCTTGCAAGAATCCTATTATTCTTACCAAATGGCTTCATCTTCTCAAGTTATCTCCCCTGCACACTCTCCGGCGAATTCACCAGAACATTCACCTGCTCATTCGGAACATTCAGAAAACTCCCATCTCGCCAAAAATATTGAACCAGAAGATTCCGGCGACACAGCTGACTTTGCTCCGACCACACATCTTCAAAACTTTATAGCAAAGGATCATTTCAAAAAGGTACTGCCAATCAAATCAAACAATTGCTACTTGGTCCCCTCACCCACTGCTTTCGGCGAAGCCCATGCCCTTCTTATAAACATCATGGAAAATCATATCCTCTTCCGTCTACTTTCAAGAACCCCAAACAAAATACCTGTTAGGTATTTGAACCAGTTTTGGCAAAGTTGCCGATATGATAAAGATGATTATCTTATCAAAGGGTACATCTCAAAGCCTGACAAATCTGAACATTTGGAAATCAAGTTTAATAGAACGATGTTCTCACTTGAGTTCAACCTACCAACAAGGGGTCTTCTTGGAGTAAAAAGATATGCAGAACAACCAACAGACGACGAGCTCTGTCGTTTTGTAGAAATGCTTGGGTACAACACCCAACTTAGGAAGAGAAATGACTTCCGCAGAGGCAGACTACCACCTCTGTGGAACACCTTGTTTTCAATCCTCAACAGATGCCTTACAGGGAAGATAGGCAGCATTGACTAGAGCTCGCATCAGATCTTAACCATCATGTATGGGGTTTACTATGATCTTCCACTCGATTACGCGACCATAATGATGCAAGAGATCATCAATACAATCGACAGAAAGAACAACACCAGAAGGGTAAAAGAGAACGATCCTAAGTTTCTACCACCTCTGCAATTCCAAAGGATATTGGGAGTCCTGTTCGAACCTCTGCTGATGATACAGAACTGGCCAATGGAAGGGCCGACTCCCAAACAGTTCCCAATGAACAAAAATTTCCCCACCGATCATGTAGAAGGCTACACCCACTGCAGGCCTCTGTCAAAGAATCTTCTGAGCTACGCCACAAACAAAACACTTAAGTTAGAGTATATACGCGTTCATAGAACTCCAAAACCGAGTCCTATGACACCCCCGCGTTTAGGTGTCCCCCTAGGAACAATGACTGCAGAACCTCTCTCTACACAAGAAGAAAAAGATCAGAAACTAGCAAAACACATGGCAATTCAACTTAGCTTCTTAGCCAAACGTGCAGAACTCATGGGAAAGAAGTCTTCTTCGAAAACCTCTGCCTCTACTCCAAAATCAAAAAGGAGGAAAACTGCAGAAGGCACCTCCACAAGCGCTGCAGAAGATCAACCTTCACCTCCTCATGCCACAAAAATTGGCTCCACTGCTCCTCCCACTTCTCCAAAACAGAAGAAGAAAAGAAAATCGAAAACCACAGAGGAAGGGGCACCAAAACCAAAGAGGAGGAAGACCAAAAAGAAGCTTGATAAATTGGTTACCATCGCAGAAGAGGAAACTGCAGAAGAAGGAACTGCAGAAGAAGAGGTCGCAGAAACCCGCATAGAAGAAACTGCAGAAGAGGAAACTGCAGAAGAAGAGAATGCAGAAGTAGAAATGGCAGAAGAGGGATATCAATCACCTTATCAATCCCCAGATCGATTCGCTCATCAAGGAAGCTTAAATGATTTTCTTCAGAACCCTGAAATTGCCAACACCCTAAATACAGCTGGGTGGACGGCACAACCACTTGACCAACACATCGCAGAAGAACAAGACTTCTCCATCTCTGGCGTTGACACCAATTTGCAAGAAGATGATCAAAACCCCAGAGATCAACCATCTGAAAACCCTTCCATTCTACAAGTCCCCTTCATCCAACAGGGATTGGACGTTCACAGAAGGAGTCCAAGCCCAGCTTCAGAAGAAGATATAGAAGAAATAGATATGTCAGATGATGCCATTAGAGAAAGGAACCTAAGGCTACAAACAGAAGCTGAGTGGAATAGAGATGAGGTTACAGAGGTTTTAGAAAGAATGGGAGGAGAAGAAAAAGAAAAGGAGATAGAGGTCTCAGAGGTAGATTCAGATGAAGAAGAAGCTGACCAAATACGAAAAGGTCTCTATCATCCACATGTCATGCAATTATACGGCTCTCATCCAATCTACGACTTCTTAGTCACAAAGCCAGGAACTTCAACAGAAGTTAGGGAAGAAGCACCAAGCCATAGGATAGCAACAGAGACTGAAATGATAGATAATGAAGTAGTGCTTGGATGCTTAACAGAGGAAGAAACAAGAAAAGATTCCTGGATTAATAGAGGCACACAACCAAAACCAACTCCCAGTGCAACCCACACATCTAACTCCGCAGGTCTAGCTGCAGAAGGAGTTATTGAAAAAGAATCGCACAACTCGACCCCTACCCAAACCAAACAGCCAGAAGTCACTCTTTCGACTTCTGCGCCCACAGAAACCAGGGAATCCATTCCTAGGGAGTCTTCTCAAAGAGACTCACCTATAGTTCGTGATCAATCGCCCCAGATCACACTAGAACACCCAACAGAGGAATTCGTTTCCTCTGCCACGCACAATATAGGGCCAACACTTCTTTCAGAGAGAAGTAGTGAGCACGAAGACGAAGAGACTCTAGACAAGTCTCCGAGTCAACAGAAGAACATTTCGATACCCGCCTCTGGAGTGGATTTGGACACTGTTCTTCACAGAACTTCTGTAGAGATTGTGTTGATCCAAACCCTCAGTGATTTGATAATGACCCTCTCTAATATACTTAGTGAAATTTGTAAGTAAACAATATGTATCAGAGTTTCACTATCGCTGATAAGTACTAAGATCTTACGGTACCGCTGATAGGAACTCTCGCTCTTTAGTTAAACATCCAGCGAACACTGTTCACCATAATGCTCTGAGCCTGTTCAGTCCTTATGGTGATCGCTGATAAGTTAGTTGTTTACTTATGAACCCTGAAGACAAGTTTCACGTCAACATAGGTTCTACGCTGAAGTCGAAGATCAAGCTCAAGAACCAGCGACAAGTCTCCTAATGAACTGATGCGGATCAGCGAAGACTCAGATTTTTCCACTCAACGTGAAGTATCAAGTACAAGGCTTCATCTATCGCTGAACTTTATCATTCGCTGATAAGCAATGAATAAAGCCCTGATTCAACGAAAGCTGATCATGAAGTCCTCCGTACAAAGTACTTTTGTCTTAACCACCCTTGCACGACTCCATACGAAATGTCAGAAAAGAACCTCCGAACTGTCTGAATCGTACAACCACTCTGACACTACAATGTTCATCCATGCGGCTACTAAGGTTGTCAACAAAGGTCAATGACATGCAACCAACCAGCTGATGACACGTGAAAAGAGTATACTGACTTGCATTAAATGCATGCAGTATATAAAGAGATGAACCCACTTCATTTGAAGTAACTTGCTAACTCTGGACAAGTTCAATCTCTTATCTCAAGATAGGTTATTATTAGTAATTTCCTTATCTCTCTTAGTGCAAGAAACCTTAGTGTTCCAACTTGTTTAGATTTAGGTTTATCCTTAATCTTGTTTCCGCAACAAGCTGTAAATTGTTAATGATTTATCAATAAACAATTTAGAAAAGTAAAATTTGTGTGTTTGTATTCAACCCCCCCCCCCCCCCCCCTTCTACAAACTTGTATAGGCCTTCGGGACCAACAAGTGGTATCAGAGCAGATTTGTTTAATCTCATAAACAAGATCTAATCTAAGATATTTCTCTTCCTTGCTATTATCTAAAAATGGCCACCAACACAAACACAAATTATATAGACAATGGTTCTCTTGCAAAACCCCCTAGATTTTCCAGAGATAACTTCAACTTATGGAAAAATAGGATGATACTCTTCTTAGAAGGTGTAGACCCTACTATGCCTTACTATCTTGAGAATGGTCCATTCATCCTTATAAGAATAGATGCTGCAGTTCCAGCCGCTGAGAATATTCCTGCTATTCCTGAAAGGCTGGTCCCTAAAGAAATCTTTCAGTGGACCGATGAAGATAAGAAGAAAGTGGCTATAGATACAAAAGCCAGATCCATACTATCCATGGCTCTTCCTGACGAAGTCTACCATTCCGTCATGAATCTGAAAACATCAAAAGCCATGTGGGACACAATATGTGTTCAGTATGAAGGAACGTCTGAAGTCCAGGACTCAAGAAAAATCAACCTGGTAAGACAATACGAAAGCTTCATTTCTGGTAAGAATGAATCTCTCTCTGAAGTTCACCAACGTTTTAATTCCTTAATTATAGATCTAAAAACTGTTGGTAAGGAATATTCTAACTTTGAAGTGCTGACAAAGTTTCTAGAATGTTTACCTGAAAGCTGGGACAATTATTCTATGTGTCTCAAGCTGTCAAAGGATCTTAAATCTATGACCCTTTCAACCTTATATGGTACATTTCTGAATCATGAGCAATCAAGCCATCTTAAGAAGAATCTTGTAAAAGATTCCAAAAGCACCCCTGTTGCTTTACTCTCAGAGGAACCTTCTACTCAGCGACCCTTGGTCACTATCACTGAGTTAGAAAGTAACTTTGAAAGGTCATCAGACTCTGATTCTTCATATGATGATGAATCTTTGGCTCTCCTAACTAAAAAGTTCAGGAGTTTCGCCAAAAAGAAGATGTTTAGAAAGAGCAAACCTCTTTCTATAACTGACAAGCCTAAATCATCAGCTTTTGTTGATAAGGCTACTGCTACTTGTTTCAACTGCGAAAAGATAGGTCATTTCGCTAATGAGTGCAGATCTAAGAAAGTCACTAGACCTTCAGCTTTCCCACAGAAAACCTTTGTTCCAAGGAATAAAGATGATAAATACGCAAAGCTGAAGGAAAAGTATGCAAAGCTGAAAAGCTTTAAGAAGAAAGGCAAAGGCTTTATGGCCAACTATGATTGGGCTGAATCTGATAAAGAAGAGTCATCATCTGACTCTGAAGATGATGAAGCCAATCTCTGCCTTATGGATAGGATTGAAGATGAGGAAGAAAGTTCAGACATTCCCTCCACTTCAACCTCTGCTATTCAGGTTAAGAAGGGTATCTGGTATCTCGATAGCGGATGCTCTAGACACATGACTAGAAAGAAAAACCTGCTCGCTGAATACAAGGAAGAGAAGGGTCCCTCTGTGACTTTCGGTGGAAATGGAAAAGGACACACCCGAGGGTATGGTGTACTATCAAATGGTACAACCTCCTTCAGAAGAGTCGCATATGTTGAAGGGCTGAAGCATAATCTTCTAAGCATCAGTCAGCTTTGCGACATGGATAACAAAGTGATTTTCACTAAGGAATCCTGCTTTGTCACTGACAAAAAGGAGAAGATAGCTCTCAGCGGTTATCGTTTGGAAAATGTTTATGTAATAAACATGGACTCAACAACTACTGAGAACTCCTGTTTCTTCTCAAAGGCCTCATCTGATGTCAACTGGCTATGGCATAAGAGGCTATCACATCTAAATTTCAAAACACTGAACACTCTTTCTTAAAAAGAGTTAGTCACTGGTCTACCTCAGCATTCATACGCCAAAGAGTCTTTATGTTCAGCGTGTGAAAAAGGGAAGCAGACCAAAGCAAGCTTTAAATCAAAGCAAGTTTCCTCAGTGTCATCTCCTCTACAACTACTCCATATGGATTTGTTTGGCCCTGTTAACAAACAATCCATCGCTGGAAAGAAATATACGTTGGTCATAGTTGATGAATTCTCTCATTACACATGGGTAATGTTTCTCCGTTCTAAGAGTGACACCCCTGAAGAACTCATCACCTTTGTTCGGAAGATGGAAACCCTGAACAATATGACTGTTCGCTCTATAAGGAGTGATCATGGAACTGAATTCAAAAACAGTTCTCTTGATTCCTTCCTTGAGAGTAAGGGTATTTCTCACAACTTTTCGTCAGTGAGAACACCGCAACAAAATGGAGTCGCTGAAAGAAGAAATAGAACAATTATTGAAGTTGCACGTTCAATGCTCAGCGATTCTCACCTGCCTACTCAGTTTTGGGCAGAAGCTGTCAACACTGCTTGTTTTACGCAAAACAGATCGCTGATAGTTAAAAGACTCAAAAAGACAGCCTATGAACTCTTTCATGGGAGAAAGCCTTCAATCAGCTTTCTTCACATCTTTGGATGTCAGTGTTTCATACTGAACAACAGAGATGCCCTTGGAAAGTTTGATCCTAAGGCTGATGATGGAATCTTTCTTGGATACTCCTCAATTTCCAAAGCCTTCAGAGTCTTCAACCGTAGAAGACAATCTGTAGAAGAAACTATTCACGTCACGTTTGACGAATCCCGTTCAGCGAACTCTAAACCGTCCGCTGATACTGAAGAACTGAATCAATGGATGTTTTCTCATCTTGGTGATTCAGAAGATGTTTCCACTCCTCATGCTCACACAGTAGAAGATGATAGTCCTCCTATCATTTCAAACATGCAGAATAGTGAAGCTGAAACATCATGGGTCTCAGTTGTTCCTATAAACACTATACCTGCAGTTGATTCAAATGTCTCAGACATTCCATCTATTTCTCAGCAATCAGTGAATGAAATGACAAATGCAAGCATTCCTCTCTTAGCTGAAACTCCAGAAGCAGCTGAAGCCTCATCTTCAGCTCCTCCAGTTCTAGATGAGTCAGCGACTTATGCTCCGGCTCAGCGATGGACTGTAAATCACCCAATTGATCAAATTCTTGGTGATCCAAATGCTGGTGTTCAGACTTGTAGAAGTGCAGGTAATATTTGTTTATTTGTTAACTTTATTTCACTAACTGAACCAAAGAAAATAGATGATGCCCTCAGAGATCCAAACTGGGTCAGCGCTATGCAAGAAGAGCTGAGTGAATTCGAAAGAAACAAAGTTTGGAAACTTGTTCGAAGACCAACTGATAAAACGGTGATAGGCACTAAATGGGTCTATCGAAACAAGTTGGTCGAACATGGTACTGTAACCCGCAACAAAGCTCGTCTTGTTGCTCAGGGATACAGACAAGAGGAAGGTATAGATTATGACGAAACATTTGCTCCAGTAGCAAGACTTGAATTTATTCGTCTTTTCTTAGCATACGCTGTACACAAAAACTTCACAGTACATCAGATGGATGTTAAGTCAGCGTTTCTGAATGGAAAGCTGAATGAAGAAGTTTATGTGGAACAACCTCCAGGGTTTTCAGACTCTAAGCGTCCAGATTATGTTTATAAGCTGGATAAGGCACTTTATGGGCTGAAGCAAGCTCCTCATGCATGGTATGACACTCTTTCTACTTATCTCCACATTGAACATTTTGAGCGAGGTAAGATTGACAAAACTCTATTTTTTAGAAAAGTGAAAGGTCATATCATTTTAGTTCAAATATATGTTGATGACATCATATTTGGTTCTACTAACCCTGAGCTTTGTACTCGTTTCGCTGATAGAATGAAAGATGAGTATAAAATGAGTATGATGGGTGAGCTAACATATTTCCTTGGTCTTCAGATTATGCAAACTGAAAAAAAAACTTTTATAAATCAGGGAAAATATGTTAAAGATATGCTGAAGAAAATTTGATTTAACTCATAGTTCAGCTATGAAAACCCCAATGGCACCACCGCTGACACTTGACAAGGATTCAAAGGGAATACCTGTTAATGTCACGCTGTACTGTGGGATGATCGGCTCTCTCTTGTATCTGACAGCTAGCCGACCCGATATTATGTATGCAACATGTTTGTGTGCACGATATCAAGCTGAACCTATGCTATCTCATATGAAAGCTGTAAAGCGAATTTTTCGATATCTTAAGGGTACAGCGAATCTAGGCCTTTGGTATCCCAAAGACTCAGGATTCGATTTAACCGCCTATTCAGATAGTGATTTTGCAGGTTACAAAATGGATAGGAAAAGCACCACAAGAGGATGTCAGCTCCTGGGTGGAAAGCTGGTAAGTTGGACAAGTAAAAAGAAAAATTCAGTGTCCACTTCCACAGCTGAAGCTGAGTATGTAGCTGCTGGAAGCTGTTGTTCTCAAGTCTTGTGGATGAGAAATCAACTACTAGACTATGATCTGATCTATTGCGACAGCACTAGTGCCATCATTATAGCAAACAATCCAGTGCTACACTCAAAGACGAAACACATAGAAATCAGATATCATTTTATCAGAGATCATGTGATGAATGGTGATATAGAACTTCATTTTATCCCAACTGATTATCAGTTAGCGGATTTATTTACCAAACCTCTTGATGAGACAAGATTCAACTTTCTCATCAGCGAGCTTGGAATGCTGAACTTTGAAGGGTAAAATATTCAGCGGTTCACATTGATCAGCGATAGGATAAAATCAACTCGTATAACCTATTCAATCATCTTCTCTCTGAATAAACTTGGTTAGCTGATATCAAGGTATGTTTTCTCTCTCTGACAAAACGCATGAAAATGCAAGATTTCAAAATAAAATGCATCGCTGAATATCTCTTCCTTAACAGCGATATTTTGAAAGTTCTTAAAACCATCACTGATATTTCTATTCAGTGCTTCATGTTTTTCAAAAGAGTCCCTGAGCTTTCAAAACCTCAGAGACATCCTAAAAGAATATGAAAGGAAAGTTGTGACGTCATTGCAACGGATAAACCTCGGCACGTTTTTCTTTCTGACACACGTTTGCACGCCTCGTTCAAACTTCCAATCAAATGCAAACACGTGTCCGTGTGATGATGAAAATCTTTTCCCGCTCAAGATTTTCACTCTCTAAACTCTCTATATAAACAATCTCTTCGTTTATATTTGTCTTTTACGCGATCAAATCTTCCTCCGCAAGAAAGAATTCACTGTTTCATTTTTGCTCTTAAACCTTTAAGAACTGTTCATCATCTTCTTCATCAAACATCAAGGTTAATATGTTCTTATGTTTCAAATGCGTATAACTTGTTTCCGATCTTCTCATTGTTTTAACAAGATCAAACAAAAAAACTTCTTAAAAATGAAATCATTTCTTTCATGGTTTTATGAACACAACCATTTCATGGTTGTTCTTCAAGTTTAAATGCAAAAATCTTAAACTTGTTCTTCATTCGTTTCCAGAATCTAATTCTTCATAGAAAACTGGATAACAAGAATAAATGGGTTTTACCTTTCGTTTAAAAAAAAATCAAGAAAAACCCTAATCTTCATTAAGACACTTGTGTCTGAATGAAATGGATAAAATTCGAACCTTCTTAATGGAAAATCTTTCCACATTAAGACTATTCTTATTTGTTAACATCTTTGGTTGAACTGATAATACAGAGAAATGGCAACTTCTAAGATTCATGCTACCGCTGAGAACATCTCCACTGACTCTGAGGAAGTGGAAATCATCAAGGCTCCTCAGGTTAAGTTCACTCTGGATCAACTAGACTGGACCAAGATAAACAACCTCTCTGCGCTTCTCGAGTTTCCTCCTCGAAAGCAAGTCACACATCTGAAAGATGCTGTGAATTTCCTGAAGAATTGCTGCATTTCAACAGCCCTGACCATTTCACCACCTGCAAGTCAGCTACTGCTATCCCAGTTCTGGTACTCTGCCAGACACTCTCAGCTACCATCCGCCAAAGACCCCTCCAAAACAGTTGATTGTATCCTCAGCGATACTGAGTATGGCACGATAAAGATCACACCTTCCATCATTCGCATAGCTCTAAACTTTCCCAATGCTACAAAAGAAAAGCCTTTTGTTCCATTCCCTGACCATAAAAAGCAAGCTGACAAAGACGTCATCATTGCTTTCCTCGATTCAATGGGTTACATCTAGGAAACTGGAAGGGACAAGAAGCCCGAGAAGAAGCTGACACTGATCAAGAAGTCAAAAATGCCCAGCGAGATGAACTTCATCTTCGCTCACCTTATCACCTGCATGACCGCAAAGACCGGCTCCTCTGATCAAGCCACTCAACCTCAGCAAGCAATGGGATACGCTCTGCTGAAAGGTCTACACATTGACTGGGCATCTGTTATCTATGATGACTTGGTGCAACGAGTAGACTCTGCCGCTGACAGGCCTGCATGGGTTCCATACCCCCGGTTCATCAGCGCCATCTTTCAATATGGCCTGAAGGACAGCTACCCGCAAGAGGGTGACCTGAAACTCTCTCAGGTTGGCCCTAAGGTACTCGACTTCAAACCCGTCAAAAATGAGGTACGTCTTTCTACACTTTTATCTCTTCTAAACCCTACTTCTTCTACTTCTGTGGCTCCTTCAGCGACAATACCCATCGCTGATACCCAGGCCACAAAATCCCCTCCTTCTAAGAAAAGGAAACATTCAACTACCCAACTTGGTTCCAAAAGGATCAAGAAAACCAAGGAGCAACCCCAGCAATCTCTTGCTGAAGACTCCTCAGCTCATTCTGCAGAGCTGAAGGAAAGTTCTGTGGTACGCTCTGCCACACCCGTACAAGTCATCCCTCCCATCCAGACTTCAGCGTCTCTAAACGCTGAGGTTAGAAACATGGAACCTACCCAACCTCCTTCAGTCTCTCAAAAGACTGATGAAGTGATTTTCAGCGAATCCAACGCTGAACTCAGTACCCAAACCCCATTCTTATCCTTTGCTTCTCCCTCCACTCATTTGGACTCTACTCCAACTATAGCTGAAGCACCTGTCATTCTTCCAGAACTTAAAGAGAATACTATTCAAGGAGTGATAGGCACAGGACCTGCAGAGATCACCATACCTCAACGTACTTTTGAGGAAGATATGGAACATTTTTCAGGAACCCGCAACTTTGACGAGTTCATCAATCCTCCTGCAGGTACTAATCAAACCATATACACTGTAACTAAACCCGAAACTTCTGAGCTTTCCTTTGTTTACAAGTACTTATCTGTTACAGGTCCTAATTTGGGAGACATCAACGCTTCTCTGAAGTCCGTGGAAACAAAGCTGGCAGGTCTCACCACCACACTCTCCAACAACTCTACAGTTGTAACAAACGATGGAGAGAATTTGACAAAGCTGACAACGGTGGTGGAGAAGAAGGCTTCCACATATGACATCAAGCAAGTTGATAAGACTCTCAGCAAATTCGCCAAGGTGCTCGCTGACATCTACACCGACTACACCTCTCTCAAAAACTCCATTTCTTCCATGTCCAGCGAGGTCACAACGCTGAAGACATCGGTTGGACAACTCGAGGGGGATATGTCTACCGTTAAAACTGACTTAGGTTCTGTAAAGACCGACGTTGGTTCGATGAAAACGATGATCGAGCAGCTACTGAACAAGGCGAATACTCATGCTCCTGCCCCTGCCCCTGTCCCTGAAACTGAACATTTCACAGCAAAGGATCGCACTGAGCTTGAGAAAATCAATCCTGCTATAACTGGCCTAGAAGTCAGATTAGCAAAGATTGAAGGCTGTATAGGTATCTCTGGCCAAGAAGACAGAGAACCTTCCACAGCTGAAGAGTCTGCACATTCCTCCCCTACTCATCATGAGAAAGAGGGGGAGAAGAGCGCTGAACATCTTGAGGAGAAGAGCGCTGAAGAAAAGAGAGCTGAAGACCTTTCCCATGATGAATCTATCAGGGGAAAGAAGACTGAAGAAACCACTGCTGGACCTCAGGGAGTTGAAAACCCTGAGGGAACCGAGAAGCTCGCCTCTGTATCTGAGGGGGAGCAACTCGAAGAATCAGCAGAAGATGATGAAGTCGTCGACATCCCTGATGATGAACCATCCTCCTCTCCAAGGAATGATGATGATGATGACGAAGATGACGATGACTTCTTTATCGTCAAACCTGCCCCAATGATCAAAGCTCTTAAGGGAATCTCAATAAATGAACCTACAGGGGAGCGGACAAAGACAAAGCTCTCAGCATCTGGTGTTGAGAAAGGCAAAGGCAAAAGCGTCGCTGAAGATGAAAATCTGATGATCTTGCTTGATAAGCCGGTTTGTCAGGTACACTAAAACATCTCCTTACTCCATCCCTCCTCTATCAGTTCTACTACCCTAACCTATACACTTAAACCAATTCTCACTCTCTGTTTCTACCCAAGTTCTTCTACCCAAGTTCTTATTTGTAAGATCGATGTGTTTCAGCTAGTCCTCTCCCCTGTTTGAGGATATCACTGAAGGTTCCATAACTGCGACCTCACCAATAAAGCCAGCTGCTGCTGAAGAAATAATCCTAATCTTAGATTTGATCTCTGAGACTGATGAACCAGAAGAACAGCTACTCTCGCACAAACGCAGACCTTCCTTAGCTCCTCAAAAGCTAAGTGAAGAGGATCAGAAAAGAAGAGAAGAGATGATAAAGCGATTTGAGGATCAGCGAATCATTCTGAAGCGTAATCAACTTCCTTCAGTTCACCCAAAGTTCAAAATTTCAAAAGCTGAATACCAGGAACACCTCAGAGCTGAACGCCTCATCGCTGAAAGAAAGGAAGTTGAAGAGAAAGACAGAGAATACGCCATCAAGCTTACTCAACGATCAATAAAAGACCCCAAGCTGAAAAGAGTTCCAATTGATGTTCAACGTCAGCTCTGGGATGATGCTCAAGAAATCGTTAGAGAAAAGACAAAGGTCTCTGATACGACTTTGGAATGGGCTAAACAAATGCTGACCTATCGATCAAGACTATCCAAAATAATCAAGGCCAACATCAGAGGAAAACTGTACGCTGATGTTCCTGTTGTTGAAGTGGATGTCTACAGAGATGACAAAACCAAGCAAACCTTCTATGCTGCTACCTTAGAAAAGTTTGGTCTCTCTGAATGGTTAGAAACAAAATTAGCCATTCAGGGATCGCGCTCAAAGTTCAAAAGCCATGTCGAGATGATCTTAAACAAACAGATCGACCTGCTTTCATCTGCTATGGATATTCCTCCTACTCTTCCTCAACCGAAGAAAGCCTCTGCTAAGAAGAAGAAAGTCTATGATTCAGGTCCAATCATTCGAAATGAAACAGGTATTGGTTTCTCTCGTGCTGAAGTTCTTGGCCCTGATGCCGATCTCTCAATGCTTGACACCTCCCTACCACCTGGAGAAACTTTCATTCCTGGCACAGTTGTAAGTGATCCCTATGGTATTTTCTTTTTAGACTACTATGGAAATCATCACTTTCAACGTGTCTCTGAGCTCAACATCGCTCCCATCGAACAACTCAGAGATCTCGTACACTGGTGTGAAGTCAGACGCGACATCAGAGCTAGACACCTGAAGCCCTTGATTTTTGAAGCAGCTCTGAAGTTAAAGAATCAAGGAGTAAATGTTCCTGACTGGATGATCCCCACTGAAAAGACCCTTGATGAACTTCTCATTAAGGAAGAACCCTTTGAAAGCTGATATGATCGCCTTTTTCTCTATTGTATCAGTTATCCTTCTGTACTTGTAATTTATTTCGCTTGTACTTGTAATATTTCTATTGTCCATTGTAACCTGATTCAATATTCTAAAGAAAGATTTCAGCGAATGTACTTTACTCCATCAGTACTGAAAAGATCCCAGAAAACAGTAAAACGGACAAATATTTTATAAGTTCTTTTTATCCTTATGTTTTCATTAAATAGCAATTTTCTTTGTTGGTATGTCATAATCAAATAGGGGGAGATTGTTGATCCAAACCCTTAGTGATTTGATAATGACCCTCTCTAATATACTTAGTGAAAATTGTAAGTAAACAATATGTATCAGAGTTTCACTATCGCTGATAAGTACTAAGATCTTACGGTACCGCTGATAGGAACTCTCGCTCTTTAGATTAAACATTCAGCGAACACTGTTCACCATAATGCTCTGAGCCTGTTCAGTCCTTTTGGTGATCGCTGATAAGTTAGTTGTTTACTTATGAACCCTGAAGACAAGTTTCACGTCAACATAGGTTCTACGCTGAAGTCGAAGATCAAGCTCAAGAACCAGCGACAAGTCTCCTAATGAACTGATGCGGATCAGCGAAGACTCAGATTTGTCCACTCAACGTGAAGTATCAAGTACAAGACTTCAGCTATCGCTGAACTTTATCATTCGCTGATAAGCAATGAATAAAGCCCTGATTCAACGAAAGCTGCTCATGAAGTCCTCCGTACAAAGTACTTTTGTCTTAACCACCCTTGCACGACTCCGTACGAAATGTCAGAAAAGAACCTCCGAACTGTTTGAATCGTACAACCACTCTGACACTACACTGTTCATCCATGCGGCTACTAAGGTTGTCAACAAAGGTCAATGACATGCAACCAACCAGCTGATGACACGTGTAAAGTGTATACTGACTTGCATTAAATGCATGCAGTATATAAAGAGATGAACCCACTTCATTTGAAGTAACTTGCTAACTCTGGACAAGTTCAATCTCTTATCTCAAGATAGGTTACTATTAGTAATTTCCTTATCTCTCTTAGTGCAAGAAACCTTAGTGTTCCAACTTGTTTAGATTTAGGTTTATCCTTAATCTTGTTTCTGCAACAAGCTGTAAATTGTTAATGATTTATCAATAAACAATTTAGAAAAGTAAAATTTGTGTGTTTGTATTCAACCCCCCCCCCCCCCCCTTCTACAAACTTGTATAGGCCTTCGGGACCAACAGATTGAAACTCAGGTTTCTTCTCAAAGATCAGATGGAAATCCTTCCACCCCCAACGTACAAACAAAGGTGAACGAAGGTGTCCCAGGAGCAGGGACTCACTCTGGAGACGAATGTGTTCCTCCAGAGGTTACACCAGGGACACAAGTATCAAGGGATGAGTTCCAAACCCTTGTCACCTCTGTGAATCAAACCATGAAAGAGTTGAAAAGCTCTTTCACATCTTTTTGCATAGACAACATCAACGGCCTTGCTAAATCTGAACACCAAAATGGACAATCTGTCCACATAGGTAAAATCCTCCATCACAGAGATGAAGTCTTCTGCTCAAACAACTGCCACAACTACAGCCACTTCTGCTGCTAAAGATTTCGGAATAGCCGCAACATCTGCATTCAAGGAATCAGTCAAGCATTTCCTTGAACAAATGAACAAGCAATCCAACAAATCAAAGGGCATTACACATGCAGATCTACAGAACGCCCTCAAATACGTACAAGAAGAAGCAATGCGCAACACTACGATGATGCAGCCAAAAGACTACATGACCAGAGCACAACTAACAGAGCTCGGGCAGAATGTGATAAACCAGGTCACAGAAGTCATTGTCTCCTTCACTACTGCAAATGCCAACTACGTCAAAGAGTTCAGAAAAAGTGTCGGCAAAATGCGCTTCAACACAGAAGCAGAGCTTGCAACTCTAATCGGCCTCTGTGATGATGTATGTGCGAAGTTGATGGCCGCAGAAGCAGAACTACCAAAGAAACCCAAAGCTTCCTGCAGAGCAGAGGGTACTTCTGATAAGAGTCAGGATGACTCTGATGATGACCATCCTGGTCCATCAGATCATCCTGAGGGGGAGAATATAAGTGAGAAAGCTACGACCAGAGGACTACAAGCTCCACCAATCGCAGCAGAATCAATCAGCCAAGCCCCTCCAAAACAAACCCAAGATCAACAAACTCAACAGACCACAAAGACAACACCCATCTCTGTGGAATCAACTCCTGAAGAAATCCATGTATCAGAAACAGATCAACAAACCACAGAGGCAACAACCACCCCTGTGGTAATCATCCTGGAAGAAAATCAAGCAAACCAACAACCTGGAGAAAAAGGTCAAAAGACCACAGAGACGACACCCACCTCTGTGGAATTTCCTACAATGTTTGAAGAAGATGCTCAACATCTGTCATCTTTAGAAGAAGAAGATCTTCACTCTCCAACTACAAAATCAACAGAAAAACCCCAAACCATACCAAGAAGAAAGTCTATTGCCCACAAACCAAAAAGAGCAACGACCTCTGCTTCTTCTGTTCTAAGGAATATGCACAAAACAATGACTGAACGAATGGCGCAAAGAGAAGAAGAAAGGCACAGGTTCACATTAGCTTTCAAAATGGCAAGAAGATTTGATATCCAACCTTCACCAACAGAAACCGAGCTCAAAGAAGAAGTCACCAAAGAACCTCCAACAGAGGTTACAGAGAAAATCAAGACAACAGAACCAACGCCACAAAAATCCTCTCAAACACAAGTGTCAAAACCTACAGAGGCAACCCCCATCATTCCAACAGAAGTACCAGCACCCAAACCTACAGAAGCAACAGGTTCTGCACCTCCAAAAGCCAAAGACAAGGGCAAAGCAATACTGACAGAAGAGCCCAAGAAAAAGAAATCATTGCCCAAGCCTACAGAGAATTTGATGAAGAGCGCTTTTGATGCCTTTCAAACTCCAAAGCCTGAAGAAAAGGACTGGGCATATGGATTGAAGCCTCTGTCAGACATTCCTCTATCAGGAAGAGCTGCAGAAGTTGTTAAAAAGATGGAGAGTCTCAGAAGACAAGTACCACAACCTGGTCCAACACAAGAAGAAATGGAAGAAGTGGTATACAAATACCTCTATAAACAATCCTTTCAGACCAATCATCTAACAGACCATGTGACAGATCCAAAGATCAGAGAAGAATTTGACAACGTCTTCACCAGGACAAAGCCAAGAACCAAAGCAGACGTCTTATCAATCCACAAGATCAAAAAGGTAATCTTCTGTAGATACTCCTTCACCAGAACCTATCCAAGGGTCAGGTACAATATTTACAGAGTCAGAAGGGTAAACAATTCAGAAACAACCTTCGCTGATGCTGACCTAAGGAATCTGAATCCCTATGATCAACCTGACCTTCTGCAATGGACGAAGGACAACTACAACACAGAGCCAAACACCAGAGCCTATCAAGTGTTGAGAAAAGCAATGAGGGAAAGGCTTCTGATCTACAATCTGACAGACTTTCAGCTGGGAAAGGATCTTGGTCTCAAACATCTGAACCTACGACCACCAGAGGATCGATGCCCACCTGACGCCATGCCCAACTCAATCATTACAGAACCAAGTTTCGGGTTAGTATTTCAAAACCCACAAGGCGAAGTCAAACTTTTTGTGAGCATGGACTGTCAGAAGTACGCAACTAGTACTCTGAACAAATTCAGAGCAAACCTTGTAAAATACAGAGATGCCGAGCAAATGGATAGAGACGCTGCAGATACCTTCATCAGAGAGATTGATGCTACAATACGCTTAAGAGAACTCTGCATCAGTTTCTACAAAGAGATCAGAGAAGTCGGAAGAGACAACAGAAGCTTCAACGATTTCAAAGACGCCAAAATCTGATTCTCAAACAACCAATCTCTGCAAACCATGTTAAAGTTTATCTTTCATTGTACTCAAATGTAAAATGCCTCTAGCATATTTCTAAATGAAAGAACTTTCGAGGTATTGTTTAACCTCTATCTTATCTAACTTAGCCTAACTTAACTTAAGTTCAAATTTTTTATTTTTCACTACTTAGGGGGAGATTGTTAGCTTCAATCTTCCTAATCATAGAAGTATTTAGAAGTAGTGAAAATAGGCTAAGAGAAGAAAGCCTCTTACAGAGGCTCTGCCGAACTTACCGAGAGATCAAGGTCAAAAAGCTACAGAAGCTACAGAGGTGTCTTACAGAACCTCTGTCATACTCACAAAGAAGACAAGACTCGGAATCCGGTGAAGACTACTTTACAGAGGAACCAGACCGCAGAACCTCTGTAACACTTACAGGGCCTCTGTGGTCCTCTCTAAAGACTTGGAAGATATTTAAAGACTTGAAGATATTTATAATATCTTGCTACTGTTACTGGACCTGTTCATCAACTTGCATGGCAACGTACCCTGTCCAACTTCTACGTGTCAAACTCTGATTGGATTCAATAGGGCTTAGTACATAATAGACGTCTGCTGCATTAAATGCAATACAGCACGTCCAACTGTTCATACCATCCGTTCAACTATTCATACCGTCCGTTCTGAATAGTAGCTTATGCTTTATGGTCCCCTTAGAGTAGTATATAAGGAAGACTCATGTTGAGTTCTTCCAGATCGGAAAATCAAGAGATAAAAACATCACAAGAACACATAGCTTATACACTTTGATAGTCATATCTGTTTTAAAGCTTTGCTTACTCATTGTTCTTAAATTTGTTCTTGATATATATATTCAGTAAACTTTCAGATATTATTTCCTGTTCATTGTTTATTTATATTGTGTTCTAAATCTATCAAACATATCTATTAGTTCTTCAAATACGCTTCCGCATCAAACATAAACTTGAACTAATAGATCTGATAATCTTGTTTAAACAAAATGGGAACCAACAGCCACCGCTACCATTTCCGATTCGAGCAAAGGCATATAAAGATGAGGAACAATTCAAGAAGTTCCTTGACATCTTCAAGAAGCTACACATCAACATCCCCTTCGCAGAGACACTAGCCCAATTGCCGACATATCTCAAGTTCATGAAGGAGATGTTATCCAAGAAGAGGGCAGTCGAACACCAAGCTACCATTGCACTTACTGAAGAGTGCAATGCGATCATTCAAAACAAGCTTCCCCCGAAGCTTAAGGATCCAGGGAGTTTTTCAATCCCTATTCAAATGGGGAATCTTAATTTTGATAAAGTGTTATGTGATCTTGGTGCAAGTGTTAATTTAATGCCTTTATCCATTTTCAGGAAACTTGGCTTGAGGGAAGTGAAGCCAACAAACACGACACTTCAACTCGCTGATAGATCTATAGTGTACCCATATGGAGTGGTAGAAGATGTGCTCATCAAGGTTGGAAAGTTATACTTTCCGGTGGACTTCGTAGTGCTGGATATTGATGAAGATATAGAGGCCCCGCTGATATTGGGAAGATCCTTCCTGGCCACGAGTAGAGCGATGATCGACATTGAAGAAGGAGAAATGACCCTGAGGGTTGGCGGTGAGAAAGCGGTGTTCAAAATGTTCGAGAATGTACGAGGTCAATTTGAAGAGGAGCTGGGCAATCATGAAAAGCCCAAGGAATGACCAGACGGAAGGTCGAGCCACAATCGAAACCAAGGCGCTAGTTGGAAGGCAACCCACCATAGGGTTAACTTAATTTAATTTTTTTTATTTTAGCAATTTCTTATATTGTGTGTTTTTTGCTTTTGTTTGTTGTTTTGTGTTTTGTGTGTTTGTGTTTAGTTTTTGATCTCTGAAAGCAATCCTGTTATGACCAAGAGCAAGGCAGCAGAAGAAATGACTAAAACGAGTGAACAGTGGTCCGCGCATGCATCCTGAAAGGTATATACACAACACCTCTTCCCAAACCTCGGTTTCACCAAGGTTTGGGGTCCGTGTTTTCACTTGAACTTTATCGTTGTATGATTCCTTGTTGAGAAAACAAACCTAATCTAGAGATTAGGTGTGGGGTGGTGTAATTATTTTTATCTGTACCGTTTCGCAATTCTCGTGTTTATCTTGTGTGTTGTTAATTGGTTCCATTGAGGACAATGTGTATGTCTGGTTTGGGGTGGTTTGTCGAGTCTATCATTTGTTGATCTCAGTGAATTGAACAATCACCCTGTTTATAGTGAGGAATGGGCGACCAGTTTAGCATGATTTAGTGTGAGAGTTCGAAGACACTAACTTTGCGGGAATGATTTAGAAAGGATAATATAGCACAAGAGTGGACCTAGGTGACTGCACATATTAGAGACATTAGTGGAGACCACCCATGAGTCTGTTGAGCCATACATTTACTGATTTCGATTCTGAGAGACTACACACTACTCGATACACTTCTCATTTAGTCTTTTGGTCGTTGTTGTAATTGATCTCGCTATAACTTGCATCCGTTATCAAAGACATTCATAGGAATAGGAGTGAAGCTTTCGCCTATCTTTGTGAACAAACCATGTGTGAAATCATCAAGTTTTTGGTTGCTGCTAATCCCACTGCCGTTCATAACTCCAAGTACCCAAAAGAAACCCGTTGTACCCCCTTAAAAAAAACCCGCAAACCCAGTCAATCAGTCATAAAAGGGTTTGCCAAAAAAATATATATATAAAACTGAGGGGTCAGTTCAGGGAGTTCAAATAAAGAGTTGAGAAGTATGAGCGAAAGAAACCGGGAGGGTCACCTAATTATCAGCAAACCTCCTTCTGAGGATTGTAAAGCCATGGACCTCCATCCGAAAGCAGCAACCATGGCCCATTCAAAGATCTAAGTTCAACATGGTGAGTTTCTAAAAGAGTGACGAAGGAACATTTCTATGTCCTAGTCTTGATAGTGGATTCCTTCTGAGATCCATTTGTATACAACTGTGCGTTCTTGTTTAATTGTTGTTCATGCATATTTTGTGAATTCTTGCACCCAACCTCTGAAAGCATGACAACATGTGTGAAACCTAGAGCTCGAGTGAAGAGAGAAAACCGTGAGGTAGGGTCAAGGCGAAATCCTCTCTATATGTGTTTAGTCGAGGTACACTTAAGTGTGGTGTGGTCCCTGATAGATCCCTTTCCCAAGGTTTTGCTGTTTAGAATTCCATAGCTAGGTCTACTGTTTGTTCGTCCATCTCATAGGTAATTCGTGGTGATTTTTGAGTTGACTAGAGATCGCTAATGATATTCTCGACAACACGAATTTGCGATTGTTTGGATTATGGTTGAATGCTTATTTGTGTCGCTATTTTGCTTGGGGACAAGCAACGCTCGGTTTGGGGTTGTTGATAATGCCGTTTTACGACATTATTTTGATCCCGATATCGGTCAGTTAGTTGTGAGTTTCCAAGTAAAATAGTAGAATTTAATGGTTTTTGTGAGTAAGTACAGGTTTTTATGAAAGAATGATGAAGGAAGAGTTTTTTGGATCAATTGGAGCAAGTTGGCAACTTTCTTGGACGAAAATCGAAAAATGGCAATTTTTGGCAAACAGAGCTCTGCGCTACTGCTGGCGCTACTCCATCCGCGCCACCATCCGTGCAGAGGTCTGTTCCGTGTTTTTTCCAGTGTTCTGTGCGTTTCTTCGCGCGACTCCACACGCGCCGCCATCCGCGCAGACCCCTGACCTTTTTTATTCCTTATGACGGCTAGGGTTGAGGGTATGAGGAAGCAGTTACATTTGGAGACTCTTTCTGGGCGATTTTGGGAGATAAAAGGCGATTTCTGAAGGCGAGAAAAAGGATAGAAACATCAAGTAACGAGAATCAACAAGGCGAATCGAATACGTTCATCGGCGGCTTAGGCTTTTCAGGGAGTTTTTAGATTTCTTTTCTTTTAGACAAAGCATGTTTACTTTCATTTCCATCTTTTCATTTCTGAGTTTTGAAACCCCCAACATGAACTAATCCGTTCATGTTGGGGGGTTGGTGTGAATCATGGTTTGATAATCGTTTAGCTTTATAGATAGATGTGATTGGTTTGATTTAGATGGATGAAACATTTGGGATTGTTCTTAATGCTTGTAATAGTCCGATCAACTATTACTTGATTTTATGAATCTTTTAACGTTTGAGAGAAGTTTTGAGATTTGATTAATCCTTTATGTCTTGGACAATTTTGAGATAGAAATATGATATGTCGTTCTTTGTAGCTTTTAATCACTTATTGTTCAATTATAATTGTCTAGATCGAAAGATGATACAATGTTTTGAACGATTTTTGCTATAGCTTGATAGAGTATAGTAATGGATTGTGATTATGCTTTTCATCCTGAAGTTATTTCAATCATGTCAAACATGTTTAGCTAATTGATTGTTTTCATGAGGAAAACCAACCCTCCAACTCCTTCTCTTACCTGAATCAATTAAAGTTTTAATTCGTGTTCCGATAATCAACAATCCAAATCAATTTGCATTAGTCTAGTTAATAATTTATACAGTCATTGTGGTACTTGACACCTGGTTCCTTTGGTTTGATACTCGTACTTTATAAGTACTATTACTTGATTCGACCCGTACACTTGCGGTAGATTTAGGGGGGTGTAAACCCGCCTATCAAGAAGACAATTGGCTTAGTGCCCGCAGCTCTCGAAAGAGAGAAGGCGACACTGGAGAGGGAAGAAGCCGCCCTGGCGCGCATCGAAGCCATGTCTATACGGCTCGACGACGTCCAGAATGATCCGGAGGCTGTGGAACGTGAGAAGGAAGACGTGAACTATCATCTTAAGCAGGCCCTGGCTTTGATAGCCGACTCGAGGGCTGAGTTGGACAGGACCAAAGAGACCTTGGCTGTGAATGAAAAAGAAGCCAAGGATTCTAAGTCCAAAGTGTGAGAGCTAGATGGGGAGGTGAAGGAGCTGAGAGACGAACTGAAGTCTGTCTTTGCCCTGGCTCGACTGACTGATCGGGCGGCGATCATGCGGCAGCACTTGTTGGGGAAGAATCCCCTTGCCTCGGCGTCGAATTAGCTAGCCTTTTACCTGTCGAGCGTCGGATCTGAAAGGGATCTCGATTCGGATGATGAGAAGGAGGTCGAGGAGGAGGATGTGGACGAGGGCTTCAAAGGCGAAGCTTCTGGAAAGGATGCGGCCGATGATCCTCCCCAACCCTAGGAAATATTTTGTTCTTTGTCTTTTATTGATCTACCATTGGTGGTCGAGTCTTTTTATGTAATCGTCCTTCGATCATTTAATGAAAAAATTCACTTCTTTGAACTTTGTGCATTACTTTATTTTATTCATTGAGTAAATACAATATCGATCGTAAAATTCACCAAGTAAACATACATCGTACAAAAAATAAACAGAAAGACTTGTGACATAGGCATCTATTGCAATATAACGACAATTCTAAGTTTAAAGTCGTGTAAAGCAAACATAAGTACTTGCGACTAAGGAATTCATCCAAAACATGACAATTTTTCTATGTTAAAGAACATAGGTCGTGAGGTCTTTGGATCTTATGATCGTATAATTAAGTCATCTAGTAGACTTGACTGCTTATGTCGTGCGATCCTGCGAAAATATACTAAAGTTGTGTAATATACTTAGTAACTTATGTCGTGAGATCCTGTGATAAAACAAGGCCATAGGTTGGTCGTTGGCTAACCAACGACCCTCCGATGCTTAAGTCAGTAATCGTCGTGATGAATAGAAAATCGTATGAGAAAAAAGGGTTTAGAAGAAATACCTTTTCAGATTTGCTGCATTCCAGCTACGTGGGATGTCTCGATTGTCGAGGGTTTGGAGTTTATAAGCACCCTTGCCCACGACTTCTGAGATACGATAAGGACCTTCCCACTTAGTGGAAAGTTTACTTGCATTGAGCTATTGAGTGCTCTGGAACACTCGTCGGAGGACGTAGTCGCCTTCTTGAAAGACTTTAGCTTTGACGTTCTTGTTGAAATGTCGCTCGACCGCTTGCCTCTGGGACGCCATTCTGATCAGTGCTGATTCTCTAAGCTCTTCAAGGGCGTCGAGGTCATAACTTAAATCAACCAAGTTATGGTCGACAGAAGTATGCCTTGAGGTTGGGAGTCGGACCTTGACCGGCAAAACTTATTCACAACCATAGACCAAAGAGAAAGGGGTTTGTCCTGTGGATGTGCGTGGAGTCGTGCAATTTGGCCACATGACCGAAGGGAGTTCTTCGACCCACTTTCCTTTTGCAGCTTTTAATCTCTTCTTGATCGAAGGAATAATAGTTTTATTACTCGACTCAGCTAGTCAATTTGCCTGGGGATACTTGGGTGTCGAGGTCGTCAGCTTGATGTTACGGTCTTCACAGAACTGTCGACTCCTGTTGCTTATGAACTGGGATCCATTGTCCATCCCCCATCTCATGAAGGGCCATGGGATCAGTGTTGAATGTAAAGGTTCAGAAGGTTTATGGGACGTACCTGAATGTCGTTGATAAGGATCACAATTTTGGACATACCTGACGGCGTCTTGTCGCAGTGTTGGCCAAAAGTAGCCTTGTCGAGAGATACGATTAGCCAAACTGCGACCTCCTGAGTGGATGCCACACTCTCCATCATGCATTTCTTGAAGGATTCTTTGAACCTGACTTTTGCTGATAATACATCTCAGGTTCAAGCCCGTCGATGATCGTTGATAGAGCCTATCTCCAATCACGACATATTTGGATGCCTTGAATCTGATCTTCCGAGCTTCCATCTTGTCTTCTGGGAGTTGGTCGTGCATAAGGAAATTTCTGATGTCACACGACCAATCGTCTTCATGGTCTTCGATCTGGATGACGTCATCATTTTCGATGGACGACGTCACCAGGTGGTGTTGGTTATATATGCTCAAGAATGATTATAAAATAATATTGCCGGTAATATATGATCCTATAGGGTCACACCGAACAACAAGTAGACACCGAATTAATATTTATAAGAATTTGATTCTTGATAAATATTATTATTTCTTGATAAATATTATTAATTATATTATTGAATATAATTCATAATATTAGATGCAAATGAAAGATTCTAGTTTAATTAATTAATATGATTGGGTCATGTTTAACTAGAAGTTAAAAGGAGGGACTATATGTAGTAAGTTTAAATAGTTAAAATAACGATTTTAACTAATTTAAAATAGAGATTGTTGGTTCTATATGCTCAATAATGATTATAAAATAATATTACTGACAATATATGATCCTAAAGGGTCACACCATATAGCAAGTAAACACCAAATTGATATTTATTAGAATTTGATTCTTTATAAATATTAATTATATTCTTGATAAATATTGTTAATTATATTACTAAAGATAATTTATAATATTAGATGCAAATAATAAAATTCTAGTTTATTAAACAATATGATTGGTTCATATTTAACTAGAATTAAGAGGAGGGACTTTTAAAGTAAAGTTTAAAATAGTTAAAATTATGATTTTAACCTTTTTAAACTAGAAGGACTTGGATGAAAGTTTGCATGGAAGGCTTGACACTCATTGGTCCTTTTGAATGACAATGTCATAAGCCTTGGATATGTAAACCACATGAAGAGCTCATTTGTGGTTAGACAAAAACTAATCAAAATCCTCTCCCCTCTCTCCTCTTGGTTTCGGCCGAAAACAAACACACACCAAGTGTGTGTTTTTTGTTCTTCCTTCTTTTAATTCCCAAGTCTATTGTATGCTTGAGTTAGAAATTGTTCTTTTCATCAAGTTTTCAAGAGGGTACTAGCATACTACATGGTGAAGGAGCTTGCTTGGTGGACTTCTCTAGAGGAACACTACTTTGGGTTCTTGCCATCACCATTTTGAAGAACTAGCAAAGGACTACAAAGGTTGTGTTTCTTAAACCCCCTATGTATGAATTTTTAATCTTTCATTTCATGCAAATGGATCCTTGGTGGGTAATGAAATGCTTTTCATGTTGTTCAAAAAATTTAAGCTTCCGTTGTAAATATTATGATTTTCGAAATCGATTTTTGAACAATACCCAACAAGTGGTATCAGAGCCTCTTTTGCATGGATGTCTAGATTTTTGTTTATATGAAAAATGCTTGGTTTTTGGAAGCCATGGATGATTTTTTTATTTTGTATGAATAAGTTCATACATGGCATCTTTGGCAAAAAAAAATTATTTTATGTTTGTGACCAAAACATACATGCATTTTTGGTCATAAAAGTTGCCTTAGAAAAAACAAAGTGTTGTTTATTTTTGTTGCATGTGGATGAAGTGTATAAACAAGCCAAGACCCCTTGTTTTATGGTTGTAATTTTATTTGTTCATTTTTATGTTGGTTATGTAATAGTAAATAGGATTTATTATTCTTCATTGCGTTCTTTTATAAATTTTAGATTAGTTATTAGAAATATTTTTTTTATATAAAATAACAAAGAAATGGAGACCAACATGGAGCATGAAGATGGAGCTTGGTGACTTCTTTGCATGGAGATGACAAAGCAAGTGGGAGCATAATGTTTTTTTTTGTCCCTTAGGAATGGACTTGACATTCTTGTTTTGGTTCACAAGAATAGTCACTAGTTTTTGGCTTGGTTTATACACCTTTTTTTTATTGATATCTTTTATGTTGATATTATCATGTATGGTTGAAATAGGTTCTTGCATGCTAGATAATATTATGAACATAAAATAAATCATCTTTTGGAGTTCGGCTTTTCAAAATAACATTTTAAATGTAAAATGGTTAAAATGGGTTTTATAAATAAAATAAGTTTTATTCTAAAAACTCATAAATTTTTGAAATATAAAGGTAAGTTAAAATATGATTTTAAAACTCAAACAAACTCCAAGTGTCATGTGATATTGGATGCATGCAATATACATGACATTATATGTTTATAAAACTCTAAATTTTTATTTGCTTTAAATATAGGATATTTTAGAGGAACATAAAATTGGTTCAAATGCGCTTATTTAAAGATCGTTTAAAATTGAAGCGACAAGTTTTAAAATTAGATTTTAAGAAGAACCTAGTTTTAAAATAGAGATTTTAAATTGACCAAATTATTTAAAATAAAGATTTTGAATTTATTGTGAGAAATAGTTTCTTATTGGATGCATGCAATAATATGGTACTAAAAGTTTTATATAAATAAATTAAGATTTAAAATAGGATTTCAAAACTCATACAAACTCATAGTCTAAATTAATAAAGATGTTTACTAATAGACTATAAATGGTTCTTATAGTGCTCAAACTCAAATATTAATATTTGATATTAATAATTGATGACACATAATTAGTTGATAAAATTGAGATTTATCTAAACTAATAGAATCCATTTGAGGAGAAATAAGTTTCAAATTATTAAAGTACCATGTATTGTTGAATGCATACAATAAAATGTTTTAAAACTAGAATTATAAAACATTATAAATCCCCTTTTCAAAATGCAAGTCTATGTCGTCCTTTTGAGAAACACTCAATACGTCGTTACGACACCCTTGTGGGATAAAGGTCACCTAACCACTTGGATTGTCTTGAGATGGATGAGGTGATTCTTATGTCTTTGTGGGATAAAGGTCACCTAACCGCATGGATGTAAGTTTCACACGTTGTTTCAAGTAGGATGACTTGATTGGGGATCTTTTGTGATAAAGGTCACCTAAGCATTAGAAACCCAAGGCATAGATGGGATCAAACATGCCAATTAACAAACAAGTTGTTCAGGATCCCATAACGCTAGGAATTACATTCGATGTAATCGATAAACGTTATCTACCTTGTTGGATTAAATGAACGGGATAAAGGTCACCTAACCGTTTCATTTGTTTTGCAACGTTGGATCCTAGATTTTATGCAATTTAATGTTTTTTTTAGAAAACTAAAGGGTAATTAATTTGCTAAAATTAATATTGAAAATACTATATTAACTTTGTTAAATTTTGTAGATGGCCCAAAGTGCAAACACCACGATTAATTCATCCCCTAGAGCTTGGCTTAACATGGAAAGGTTAACCACTCAAAACTTCACGTTTTGGTTTCTCAAATTGAGACACGTTCTCAAACGAGAAAACAAATTATACGTAATTATAGTACCTCTTCCTCAAGAACCTCCTCCTAACACTGAAGCTCATGAGTCATGGTTGAAACATAAAGATGATTCAATCGAAGTATTACAACTTATGCTTGAGACTATGGATCCACTCTTACGAGAAGATGTGGAGATTTTCTCATTTACAGCACATGAAATGATAATTAAGCTGGCGGAGCTTCATGAAAGATATAAGTTCAATGAACGCTTAGAGACTCTTCAGGCACTTTATAAAACTAAATTGGAGGAAGGCCAAGATGTTTCCACACATGTTCAAAGGATGAGGACGCACTTTGATTATTTGGATAAGATTGGTTATCCTTATCCTGAACTGCTGGCCATGAGTATGATCCTTAAATCTTTGACCCCAAGATTCGATGCTTTTATCAAAAGATTGGGCCTCAAAGTTTATTCAATCTCACAGTTACAAACAACGCTAGAGATGTTCGATAAGAATCTCTCTTTGGAAGCATTTACATGTGGAGCATGTGGTTACCTTGGTCACGGAAGAGAGAATTGTTATCTCTATATCCCTCCGGAGGAATGTCCTTCAGATGTCTAATGGTTAGGTAGAACCCTTACCTTTCTATTTTACACTTAAGTATTTGATACTAAGTGCAAAACTCACTTTTGTAATATGTTACAGGCAATCAAGAAAGGTAGATGACTGAATGACAAGCAAGATGGTGATCCAGATGAGCAAGGAAGCAGGAATGCATACCAAGCTCATGAGAGATTTTATTTTGAAACCATTTGGCTTGTTAAACTTTTTGTTTTGAAAAATATTTGAATTTAGTTTGACTAAATTATTATTCAGTCGCATGTTTATTGATTGAATGAAATTCACTTAACCGTTTTGGAAACAATTATATTCATATTCAAAATGAATTATTCTATTTTGAGAACTAGTCCTCTTAATTGAATAATAAAGTGAATCTCAAAAGTCTTCTAAAACATAGTTCTACATAATCACCATAAGACTCAAATATAATTTGAATCATATCTATACATGAAATAGTCAACTTAATCAAGAAAAACATTAAACGCATATCTAAATTTTCAAAACTGTGGTTTTTTTTTAAACTAAATATAAAAATTTTCCATTTGAAATATGCAATCTTGATAAAGTTGAATATAGCTCTTTTCTCCAATTCATAGAGAAGGAGAAAAGGTTTTTGTTAGAATTGATACATGTTGTTGTATATGGTCTCTCAAAACCAAGTCTAGATATGGTGATAAATAATACCTTCACTGATGATTTCAATTGTTGAAGTTTGTGGAACATAAATATGAAGCATTTGATGTAATTCAAGTTGTTTCAAAGTGAAGATTAAGAAAACAACTCAGCAGGACCATTAAAGTCTTTTCTGATATATCAGGATAGTAAATAAACCAAGAACTCTTGGATCATCATAGAAATTGTGTACATCCGAAAGGATGAACCGGACCTTATTAAATATGGTTCGCTCTATTATGAGTAGAAGTACTATTCCTATATCAAATTCGGAATTCTGCCCTAGTTAAAGTAAATCGTACCTTTTGACACCAACCAAAAGGTAGACAAGACACCTTATAAGATTTCGTATGAAAGTTTTTCATCCTTAGTCTTAGTTGAAGGTGTGAGTTTATGAAGCTCATGTAAGACAATAAGCTTCAAATAAACTCAACCCAATATCTACCAAATGCATATATTGTAGAATATACTATAAATTGTTTTTATATACCGATTCTACAATCCCACAAACAATAAAATTGTTTATTGTTCCAAAGCCAAGTTCTTAGAAAGCAAGTTTTTTAATGGGCAAGGCAAGTGGGAGTGTTAAGGAACTTGAAGGGAATCAAGAACTTCATAACCTAATGCACTTATTGGTTGGCACTAGTTATCAAACAAAGGTCGTTGAAACTGAGCGATTTGATTGATCAGAAACTTAGTAAAAACACCAAGTGTTCGCAAATCTAGTAGAATCATTCAGAAAATTCGAGAGATATCAATCTCTAATAAAGAATGATGTATGACTAGGTTCTAGTAAACCCATCAACTACTAAAGTGCTATGTCAGATTCTGAATCTGGTGAGTGGCTTAGAGTCATGAACACTGAGATACAATCCATTCATGGATCAGTACAAGTATCTCAAAACTGGAATCTTCATTTTGACAAGAAAATTAAAAGTTTAATTTTCATCAAAATAAAAGATGACTCATGTATTTGCTAAAACTAGTGGGAGCGCAGTAAAATTCCTAATCCTGTATGTGCAAGATATACTAGTATTTGGAAATTAACTTTCCGACATAGGAAAACATCATGTTTTGGCTCGGAAAGTATTTCCTCAATAAAAGACTTAGAAAGGGCTAATTTTGTTCTTGGAATAAAGATCTTTAGAGATTAGATCAAGACGACTTATAGGTTTAAGTCAAAGTGCATATGTTGACATGATCTTGAAAGGTTCAAGATGCAAGGCTCTAAAGGTAGTTTCTTGCAAATATGATATGGCATCATTTTGAGCATGTCTCAATATTCTAGCACAAAGGTTGAGCTAGATAAAATGATTAGTATTCCATATGCTTCGGCAATTGGATCTATCATATATGCCATGACATACACTAGATCGAGCGTGTCAAAATGCTTTAGAGCATTAGAAAACGATACCAACGAAATACGAGGGAAGGTCATTGGATGATTGTATAGAACAATTTAAGGTACTTACGAAGAACAAACAAGTATTCCTTAACTGCGGGTTGGAAGAAGATCATAGTAAAATGTTACACTAATGATAGCTTCCATAAAGATCGAGAAGGTTCTCGATCACAAAAGGGAAATATCTTCATTGTGAATGAAGAACTAGTTCGTTTTGAAAAGGTTCAAGGCGAAGGTAAAAGTTGCATAATACACTACAAAATAAGAATACATTGCTGCTTTAGAGGCCGCAAAAGAAAGATGCTTGGATGAAAGAGTTCATTGAAAAGCTAGGTAGATGCCTCCCATTCAGGATCGTCTAGAAATCCTTTGTGAGAATGTGGGTGCCATTACGCAAGCTAAAGGACCCTATCTCACATCAGAGTACCAAGTATCTATTCCAGACATTTAACTATATTTAGAATAAAGTTAAAAATTGGAGATGTTAGTGTTCACAGAGTTTACATAAATCAAGTTTCTGGATGAACCCATTCATGAAGCTCCTTATGCAAGCTAAACTTGAAGGGTCATGTTTGAGCTATAGGACTTCGTTATTCTAGTAATGGGATTTGATTTGAATTTAGTATTTGGATATTGGAACAAGTAAAGCAACAAGTATAGTATTTAGTTAGATATATAGGATATGATCTTTTCATACTCGTTGTGTTCTATATTAGCATGTTTAAATCCTTGAATAAATTAGTTATTCTAAATGTCCATAGTCGATCATAGTTGTGGGAGCAACTATGAAGTAAGACTAATATGAATTGGATTGGTTGACTTTTAAAAGTAAAAGTGGCAAAGTGTTGCAACCAAGTTCATATGTACGTGTTAGGAAACAAGTATTGGACCTGACCCGCTTCAAGATCACCTCATGGATCGTCGTCATAAGTGAGTCTTGAATAAAAGGTAGTATTTTTGTATCCTTCGACCTGAGATGCATATTTGGGACTCAAGTGTAGGGAGTGTTATGCTTTGATATGGTTAACCGTTGTTCTTGAAAAAGGCAGCTATAAAGGCCATTATCGGGCATATCATGAACTGCATGAAAGGCGTATGTAGTCAAGATGGGATTTGTTTCTCTAAATATGTTAAGAGTGAGACATCTAAGGCGCCTTACCAAAAGTTGAAAAATAGATGAGAATGATAGTGATCCATGTCTCATGTTCAACATGATGTCTAAACAAAGGGAAAACTGATACCACACCTAATACATCAATTGAAGCTATGAGATCGAGGAAATTGGATGTTGTTGAATGGCACTTACAGTCATATGTTGCTGGGCGCAGTGAGATGTTGCTAGACGTCCACCACTGTCTATATTATTCTATAATACAGTCTTGAGCAAGTGGGAGATTGTTGGTTCTATATGCTCAATAATGATTATAAAACAATATTACTGGCAATATATGATCCTAAAGGGTCACACCATATAGCAAGTAAACACCAAATTGATATTTATTAGAATTTGATTCTTTATAAATATTAATTATATTCTTGATAAATATTGTTAATTATATTACTAAAGATAATTTATAATATTAGATGCAAATAATAAAATTCTAGTTTATTAAACAATATGATTGGTTCATATTTAACTAGAATTAAGAGGAGGGACTTATAAAGTAAAGTTTAAAATAGTTAAAATTATGATTTTAACCTTTTTAAACTAGAAGGACTTGGATGAAAGTTTGCATGGAAGGCTTGACACTCATTGGTCCTTTTGAATGACAATGTCATAAGCCTTGGATATGTAAACCACATGAAGAGCTCATTTGTGGTTAGACAAAAACTAATCAAAATCCTCTCCCCTCTCTCCTCTTGGTTTCGGCCGAAAACAAACACACACCAAGTGTGTGTTTTTTGTTCTTCCTTCTTTTAATTCTCAAGTCTATTGTATGCTTGAGTTAGAAATTGTTCTTTGCATCAAGTTTTCAAGAGGGTACTAGCATACTACAAGGTGAAGGAGCTTGCTTGGTGGACTTCTCTAGAGGAACACTACTTTGGGTTCTTCCCATCACCATTTTGAAGAACTAGCAAAGGACTACAAAGGTTGTGTTTCTTAAACCCCCTATGTATGAATTTTTAATCTTTCATTTCATGCAAATGGATCCTTGGTGGGTAATGAAATGCTTTTCATGTTGTTCAAAATTTTAAGCTTCCGTTGTAAATATTATGATTTTCGAAATCGATTTTTGAACAATACCCAACAGAGGGGGCTTAAGTGAAAATATGCATGGGAGGCTCAAACCTCATTGGACCCCTTTGTGGTCCAATAGAAATTCCATGAGTTGTCTCATGACTTTGAATAAGATGAAAGAATACTTGGAAAAAAAAGACTTGAATTTGGTTCTCTTTCTCTCCCTCTTCCCTACCTTCGGTCGAACACACACAAAAGGTGTGTGTTTTTTGTGTTTTGCCCATTCAAGTCCATTGTAAACTTGATTAAAAGCTTCATCTTGCATCATCAAAGAATAGGAACTAGCATTCCGGAAGGTGTCGTTGCCTGTGGTGGATACCGCTAGAGGAACTCTCTTTTGGGTTCTACATTCATCACCAACATCCAACCTCCCATGAGGAACCAAAGGACTACAAAGGTTGTAATCTTGAACTTTCTCGCTACATCTTTTCTTTTATCATTTCATGCATGTAACAAGATCCTTGGTGGGAATAAAATGGTTTTATGTTTTTGTTCAAATATTTTTATTTTGCTTCCGTTGCGTAATATTTTTATCTCTTATGAGTTTTTGAAACCCTTGTTTTGAACATAAAATCCCAACAAGTGGTATCAGAGCCTATGTTATAATGCATGATTAGATAATTAGTTTTATGCCATTCCTTTTTTCCAGGAGGATCTCAACCTAAGTCTTCCTATGTTACCCTAAGTCTTTTTCCTTTGCGTGCCTTATGCCATTCCTTTTTTCCAGGAGGATCTCAACCTAAAGTGTTGAATGTTTCTGCTAAGAGAGCAGCTGAGTTGGAGCGTGCTCGTTAGGGTAGAGAGAAGAGGCTAAAAGCCATGTCTGCTGGCCCTGAAATTCCAAAGAAGACGAAGACGACGGTCCCGAGGGAGTCGTTTGCAGGGGTTGATGACTCGTCGAGAGTCGCTTCACCCGAGAAGGTAGGGGTCGGATCACCTAAGAAGGTGATTGCCGCGATACCCATTAATTCTGCGCCTCTGGCGGAAACGGTGAATTCCCTGTCTGCCGCGTCGAATCCTTTGTCAGCCGACAAGGGCAAGGAACACTCGACGAGAGGGGAGAAGGTCACGACAATCAACTTTTCGCTGCCATCGGACTTTATGACAGGTAATGTCCTAGACGGGACGAACCTGTTCCCTCACCTGGATAAATTCCTGCTTCCATCTTTCAGGGAGCGTTTTGAGGGGTTTCCTATTGAGGAGACGGGTGCCCATGTAGTCGGCTTGGTGTTCATGGTAAGTCTTTCTTTCAAGACTTAGTTTGTCTAGGCCCAGACTTCGTTGTCGTTGTCGTTGTTTTATTTATCAATGTATGATTTCACAGGCACTACAGGCGTCTTTGGCTTTACGCGGGGGAACGGCGAAAATAAAGGACCTCTTGTCTGCGTCTCGTGAAAGAGAGAAAGCAGCATTGGACAGAGCGAGCGTCTCTGCAAGTCGTGCTGAGGATTTTTCGAAGCGGCTTGACGAGGCTTTAAACCATTTAAAGGTTGTCCATCTTGCCAAGGAAGATCTCAGTCATCGCCTGACACAATCTTTGTCCATGACTGCCGAGCAAAAGGAGGAGATGGATAAAATTAAGGAGTCTTTGGCTGTTGTTTCCAAAGAGGCCGAAGATTATAAATCCAAGGTAGAGAGTCTGGAGAAAGAAGTGCAGGATGCAAAGGACGAGGGTAAGTCTGTTTTTGCCATAGCTCGTCTGACTGCTCGGGCGGCGATCATGTGCCGACATCTGCTGGGAAAAGACCCCCTTGCTTCGGCGAAGGAGGAGTTGGACATCTACCTGAACGGTGTTGGGTCTACGAGGGATCTTGACTCGGATGATGAGAAGGACGTTGAGGAGGAGGTGGCAGGCGAAAACCTTCAGGACGGGACTTTGGGCACGAATGCGACGGATGCTCCTCCTTTAATTTAAGAATTATATTTTGTTTGCTTTGCTGCTCGACCGTCGGTGGTCGAGCGTGTACCTGACGATCCTTTAATAAATGCACTTTTTATTTGAACTTGTGTTTTATATACTTGGTAAACAAATATCGCATTAATGGAACATAAGATGCACAAGAAATCATGCGACTAAGGCCTTTATTGTAATACGATGGTAAAAACGCAAAACAAATATAAACACGCGATTAAAGCATCCATTCAGGGTATGAAAGCTAAGAAACTTAAAGATAAGCTGTTTTAGGCTTCGCGATTGTACGATGAGATCGTACGATGAATTTGTATCGTATGCCCCTGTGTAAGGGATGATCTAGGAAGAAAAGACCTGATCATTTATGTCGTGCGATTCTGCGATAAAACGATGTCGGGGGTTGGTCGTCGGCTAGCCAACGACCCTCCGATGCTTAAGTCAGTAGTCGTTTTGTGAGAAAAAAATCGTATGAAAAAGAGTTAGAGAACGTACCATTTCAGACTCTCTCTCTCTACTTGCCCCTTGTCGTTTATTACCTTATTCTTTTTGACAGGAAAAGATAGGTTTTAAACGACAGAACGACTCGGCGATCCTGTCGAGAGCTTGATCTTGCGACTTCAGTTCATTTTCTCAGCTTCAAGGTAGACTTGTAGCATTCATGAGCGACTTTTGGTTCACTCTTGATCTCCTGGATTCCCCATGGCATCGAGAATTTCAACATTTGATGATACGTCGAAGGAACAGCTTTCATATCATGGATCCATGGTCGACCTAAGATGATGTTATAGGCCGACGCACAGTCGATGACGCTGAACTTGGTTTGCTTGTTGACTCCTCCGGCGTAGACGGGCAAGATTATCTCTCCGAAGGTGCTTGTCGCTTCTCCATTGAAGCCGACCAAGGTCGTCGAACGTCGGATGATTTCCGAGCGATCGATTCCCATGGCTTTGATGGTGTTGAGAAAAATGACATTTACTGAACTGCCCCCGTCTACCAATACTCGACGCGTCAAACAGTTACCGACCGTGAGTTGAATGATCAACCCGTCGTGATGCTTTTGGTACGAGTCGCCGAGGTCGACTTGGTTGAACACAATCTTCATGGCTTCTAGTTCCAAATCTCCTTTGGGTCTAGATGAACGAGGAATAGGCCGGTCGTCGGGCGCTTGACTGGCATGACGCTTAGCTGCGGAGTACGTCAGACCACACACGTCCGAACCACCAGTGATGCAATTGATGATCTTTGCAAGCTTGGGCACTGACGATCGGTGGCTATTAGCTGGAAGGACGACATCCTCAATAATATCTTTGAGATTACCTTGTAGAACATGATATGCCAATTTCTTCTTGAGTGCGATACAATCATCTGCCGTATGACCATGGTCGACGTGAAAGTCGCACCACTTTGATTTATCCTTCTTAGCATCGTCCAAGTCAGACTTCTTCAGCCACCGGATGGTTGCTTGGGTGGTCTTCAGAGCTTCGACTAAGTCTTTAGCTGACCCTTTGAACCCATAAGAGGAGATCTTGGGATACACGGGGAATTTAGTCGCGGTTTTAGCTTCTGCCTTCGTCTTGAAACGAACGTTTGAAATCTGACGCGCTGGCTCTATTCTGGGTATGGCTTTCGGCTTGAATTCTGGCTTCTTGACACCTAACGGCTTCTTGTCGTCGGTGTGTTTGCGACAAAAGGCTGTGTCGTCTTCGACCCTCATATATTCTAAGGTTCGAGCTCGGACGTCTTCAAAAGTCTCTGCGGGATACTTGGTCAGATCGATATATAAACCTGAACTATCGTCTAGACCACGCTTATAAGCTTCGATCACAGTTTTGATGTCACAATTGCGGATACTGATCATTTCAGCATTGAATCTATTGAAATAACTTCGAATAGACTCATTGGTCTTCTGCACGACATAGTACAGATCACTAGTCTGCTTTTCCATCTTACGATTGCTGGCGAATTGCCGGGAGAATTGGTTGACCAATTCGGCGAACGACCCAATAGATTTGGGTTTGAGATTGATCAACCACTGGAGAGCTGGACCAGTGAGAGTCGCCCTGAAACTCTTGCACATGCATACTTCTTGGTACATGTGTGGAATCGAAATCGTCCACATGAGCTCCTTATACTGCGCGACATGCTCGGTTGGATCGGTCACACCCGAATGTTTGGGAGTGAAGGCAGGAATGTTATACTTCTTTGGGACCTCGACGGTGGCGATCTCGTCGATGAAGGGCGACACCTGGTACCCCGATCGAGGTTCGACGTCGACAGGCACGGCTGCCCTGGGAAACTTGGCGAGCAAGGACAAGACACGTTCGTTTTGGTCTTCTAACATCTTCAAACGCTAGGCGATAGGATCGTTAAGATTAGGATTTGCCCCTGTCGAGGGATTGGTCCCTGGACTAGCGCCATTACCATGCGATGAACCATTGGTGTCCCCGTTGAACGAAACAGAATATGGTTGCGACCCATAGTGGAATTGCTGCGGTCCATTCTGAAACGACTGTGGTCCATGTTGAAATGGCTGCGATCTCTGCTGGAAAGATTGCGATCCTTGCTGGAAAGGTTGCAGACCACTTTGGAACGACTGGGACAACGGCTGGGATCCATTCTGAATCAGCTGGGCGCCACCTTGCGATGGTTGGGATCCATTGTTCAAGGGTGGTGGTCGGATGTGCTAAGGGGGAATCTGCCCAGTCTGGGGATTCGGAATGAACGGACCCGACTGCTAATTCTGCATGAATGGACCTGGATATTGATTTTGGGCGGACGGGCCTGGTCCCGGACCTGGATTCTCGATGAATGGTCTAGGACCATTCTGGGGTCCAAAAGGATTCCTTAGCTGCACGATCTCTTCAGCTGCTCTGCGATTCTGCTCTGCCATTGCATTGAGTTGATTCCTGGCAACCTCGAGCTCCTGATACATCTGAGCGATGGTCTGCTGCAGATTTCCAGGGGCTGCCATTTTCCTGTAACAGAAAATAGAAGAAACTCCAAGAAACTATTAGTAGAATGCACGTTCGTCGAGGATGTTCTCTAGATGTAGTCCCACGGATGGCGCCAAACTGTTAATGCCAAAAATCGCACCAAAGGAACAACTTAAGGTCGATGTGGACTTAAACAACTAAAGAAAGGATCTTTCGACGAGACGTGCGACGAGGGAAAAATAAATAAGACAAGACAGGGGATGTCGTCGCTGCACTATGGTCGCCAATCAGGGGCGATGTCCTTTGTTTCAGGTGTCGGTCGTACGATGATTACAATACAAATGAAGGAAATGCTTCGAAATGTAAAGTACAAGTGTTTGAAATGTAAAACAAGTGTTTGTCGTATGTGAATACAAAGTGTAAACTGTTGGTCGAAGGCGGATGTCGTGCGTCGAGAGCGATTCTTCGAGATTAAGTTCTTCACTTCTGTTTTTCTTGAATTTGCTGTAGTATTCTGGAATTCAGTCTAAGATGTGTATGCCTTCTTGAGCTCGATATCAGATGTTGTGTTCGATGTTCGATGGTATTCGCCGGTGTGTTCTCAGATGATTTGGAAGGATGATTTAGCTTGGTCTTTAGAGTCTTCGGGAGCTTTAATTAGCTCATTGATTGCTTCGTTTAACAGCTATAACGTCTGCAACGGTCTGTAACGGTTGTCGGAGTGAATATCCATGATGACCTTCGTCCGTTAAGACTATCGATCATTGATGGTTGCGTCGGTTATATCCGTTGCTCCTTAATGACTTTTATTCCTGCATTAAACACTTAACAAATGGTCAGGGTGAACGTTAGCTTTGGTCGAGGTCGCACGTCCATATATAATAGTCGTGCGGATCGGGCGACGCTATGGTCGAGCGTCGTAAGGAACTCTCGACTTACCTTTTATGAGGGACGACAATGGTGTTCTAGGTCTTTGTCGAGGCCTTATCTTAACACAAGATATGTCCCATGACGTGCGTCTTACCTGTTCTGGTCGTAGTCGTACGACGTGATTTTTTGCCTAAACACCTACCATTCAGGATCACCTAGAAATCTTTTATGACATTATGGGTGCCATTACTCAAGCTAAAGGACCTTATGTCACATCAGAGTACCAAGCATCTACTCCAAACATTTAACTATATTTGGAATAAAGTTAAAAATGGATATGTTAGTATTCACAAAGTTCACACAAATCAAGTTTTTTTGGGAAGACCCATTAACGAAGCTCTTTTCATAAGCTAAACTTGAAGGGTCATATTTGAGCTATAGGACTTCGTTATTCTAGTGATGGAATTTGACTTGAATTTAGTATTTGGATATTGGAACAGTTAAGCAATAAGTATAGTATTTAGTTAGATATATAGGATATGATCCTTTTAATACTCGTTGTGTTCTATATTAGCATGTTATAATCCTTGAATAAACCATTTATTCTAAATGTTCATAGTCGATCATAGTTGTGGGAACAACCGTGAAGTAAGACTAATATGAATTGGATTGGTTGACTTTTAAGAGTAAAAGTGGCAAAGTGTTGCAACCAAGTTCATAGGTACTTGTTGAGGAACAAGTACTGGACCTGACCCGTTTCAAGATCACTTCATGGATCGTCGTCATAAGTGATTCTTGAGTAAATGTAGTATCTTTGTATCCTTCGACCTGAGATACATATTAGGGACTTGAGTATAGGGAGTACTATGCTTTGATATGGTTAAACGCTGATCTTTAATAAGGCAATTATAAAGGCCATCATTAGGTATAGTATGAACTACATAAGAGGCGTATGTATTCAAGAGGGGATTTGTTCCTCTAAATAATTTAAGAGTGAGACATCTAAGGCGCCTTACCAAAAGTTGAACAATAGATGAGAATGATAGTGATCCATGTCTCATGTTCAACATGATGTCCGAACAAAGGGATAACTGATACCACACCTTATACGTCAATTGAAGCTATGAGCTTGTGGGAATTGGATGTTGTTGAATGGCACTTACAGTCATACATTACTGGGGGCAGTGAGATGTTGCTAGACATCCACCACTGTCTATATCATTCTATAATGCAATCTTGAGCAAGTGGGAGATTGTTGGTTATATATGCTCAAGAATGATTATAAAATAATATTGCCGGTAATATATGATCCTATAGGGTCACACCGAACAACAAGTAGACACCGAATTAATATTTATAAGAATTTGATTCTTGATAAATATTATTATTTCTTGATAAATATTATTAATTATATTATTGAATATAATTCATAATATTAGATGCAAATGAAAGATTCTAGTTTAATTAATTAATATGATTGGGTCATATTTAACTAGAAGTTAAAAGGAGGGACTATATGTAGTAAGTTTAAATAGTTAAAATAATGATTTTAACTAATTTAAACTAGAGGGGGCTTAAGTGAAAATATGCATGGGAGGCTAAAACCTCAATGGACCCCTTTGTGGTCCAATAGAAATTGCATGAGTTGTCTCATGACTTTGAATAAGATGAAAGAATACTTGGAAAAAAAAGAGACTTGAATTTGGTTCTCTTTCTCTCCCTCTTTCCTACCTTCGGCCGAACACACACAAAAGGTGTGTGTTTTTTATGTTTTGCCCATTCAAGTCCATTGTAGACTTGATTAAAAGCTTCATCTTGCATCATCAAAGAATAGGAACTAGCATTCCGGAAGGTGTCGTTGCTTGTGGTGGATACCGCTAGAGGAACTCTCTTTTGGGTTCTACATTCATCACCAACATCCAACCTCCCATGAGGAACCAAAGGACTACAAAGGTTGTAACCTTGAACTTTCTCGCTACATCTTTTCTTTTATCTTTTCATGCATGTAACAAGATCCTTGGTGGGAATAAAATGGTTTTATGTTTTTGTTCAAATATTTTTATTTTGCTTCCGTTGCGTAATATTTTTATCTCTTATGAGTTTTTGAAACCCATGTTTGAACAAAAAATCCCAACAGGTGGATCATGGGAATGTTGTCGAATATTGGTTCGCTGAGTGCAGACCCAAAGTTTGCTAAAGCGTCGGCTTGAGTGTTCTGGTCCCTTGGAATATGTTCAATGGAAAATGATTTAAGCATTTCTGAATTTTCTTTTGCTACCTTTAGGTACGCTGTCATCTTTGAATCTTTGGCCGCGAATTCTCCATTTATCTGGTTCACGACCAGGAGAGAATCGCTTTTGACATGTAACGCAGTTACCCCCGAGTCGTGGGCCATATTCATTCCCACAATCAGGTCTTCGTACTCAGCTTCATTGCTGGTGGTTTTGAAGTCCCCCCTGTGGAGACTTTAAGACGACGCCTAGTCCTGAACCCCTAATTTTGGATAACCCATCGACATGTAGGGTCCAAGGCATGTCGTCGTGAGTCGCCACAGTAAGCACTTCGAGCTCTACTTCCTTTTCCAGCTCAGGACTGAAGTCGGCGAAGAAATCTGCCAATGCTTGCGATTTAATTGTTGTCCTGGGCTTGAAATCGATGTCGTAACTACTGAGATATATGCTCCATTTCGCCAATCGACCAGTCAACTCAGGTTTCCTCAAGACAGACTTAAGAGGAAAGTTAGTCACGACAGTAATAGGATGCGATTCAAAATAGTGCCGCAATTTCTTTGTAGCTGTAACTAGCGACAAAAGTAATTTTTCCATAGAATAATACCTGGTTTCGGCGTCAAAAAGGGATTTACTTACATAGTAGATCGGCAGTTGCTGCTTTTCATCTTCTCGCGTCAGGACGACGCTTACTACATTAGGACTGACAGATAAATATAGCTTAAAGACCTCATTATCGTGAGGCTTTGATAGCAAAGGCGGCGACGTCATGTACTCCTTCAATTTCCGCAGCGCTTGCTCATGATCTTCGTTCCAGTTGAAGCCTTTATTTTTACGGAGGACGTCATAGAATAGATGACATCTATCCAATGATCGAGAGATAAACCTATTCAGAGCTTCCACCCTACCAGTGAGCCTTTGGACTTCTTTAAAATTCCTTGGAGATTTGATCTCGATAATGGCTTTGATCTGATCGGGATTGGCTTCAATTCCTCGTCAAGTGACCATATTGCCCAGGAATTTCTCGGCACTGACACCAAAGGAACACTTCGTCGGGTGTAGCTTCATGTTATACTTTCAGAAAATGTCGAACGACTGCCTCAAATGCTCGACGTGGTCGACCGCTTACTTCGACTTGACGAGCATGTTGTCAATATACACCTCCATTGTATCGCCAAGATGATATTTGAACATCTTATTCACCAGACGCTGATAGGTAGAACCTGCATTTTTTAAGCCAAAGGGCATAACCTTATAAAAATAAATACCTCGATATGTCATTAAGGCGGTTTTTTCTTGGTCCTCGACATGCATAAGGATCTGATTGTATCCGGAATAAGCATCCATGAACGTCAATAGTTCATGTCACGCTGTCGCGTCGACCATGGCATCGATATGTGGCAATGGAAAAGGATCTTTTGGACAAGCTTTGTTAAGATCTGTGAAATCGATACAAACCCTCCATTTGCCGTTTTTCTTTTGCACGACCACGACATTTGCAAGCCAGTCGGGGTACTTTACTTCTCGAATGTTTCCGGTCTTGAGGAGGTTGTCGATCTCGTCATTGATTACCTTATTCCGTTCAGGAGCAAATTTTCGTCGCTTTTGCTTGACAGGCTTAAATAACGGGTCGACATTGAGCTTATGAGAGATATTGTTGGGCTCTATACCGACCATGTCCTCGTGCGACAAGGCAAAGCAGTCGGCATGTTCTTGTAAAAAAGATATTACTTTGTTTTTAAGGCAGGGATCGCGGGATGAACCTATAAAGACGATCTGATCAGGCTTGCTCTGGTCCAGGATGACTTCTTCCAAGAGATAGTCGTCGGCTGTCCCAGGAGCATCCTGGACCTATAATTGCTAGATGGCCTGCTTCTGTGGTTTCAGGGTCGTTTTGTAGCAGTCGCGGGCGACCTTCGGCTCACTTTTGATCTCCTGGACTCCCCACGGCGTAGGGAACTCCATGGTCTGATGATAAGTCGAGGGGACGGCTTTCATGTCATGGATCCACGGTCGACCTAAGATGATGTTATAGGCCGATGAGCAATCAATGACGTTGAACTTTGTCGGCTTGTTGATTCCTCGGGCATAGACAGCTAGGGTAATTTCTCCAAAAGTACTCATCGCGTCTCCATTGAAACCTACCAAGGTTGTCGAGCGTCGGGTAATTTTCGACCGGTCGATTCCCATGGATTTGATGGTGTCAAGGAAGATAGCGTTCGCTGAACTGCCTCCGTCGACCAAGACTCGGTGGGTTAAACAATTACCAATCGTGAGTTGAATGATCAACCCGTCATGATGCTTTTGATACGAGTCGCCGAGGTCGTCTTTGTCGAATGAAATCTTCATGGCTTCTAACTCCAGATCTCCTTTGGGTCTTGCTGAACGAGGGGTAGGTCGATCGTCAGGTGCTTGGCTGGCATGACGTTTGGCTGCGGAATATGTCAGACCGCAGACGTCGGACCCACCAGTCAATGATGTTTGCGTGATCGGGAGATGGCGGTCGAACGTCGTTAGCTGGAGTAACGACGTTGTCAATGATGTCCTTGAGATTGCCCTTCGGGACATGATATGCTAGCTCTTTTTTGAGGGCTATGCAATCGTCCGTCATATGACCGTGGTCGACGTGGAATTCGCACCACTTCGACTTATCTTTCTTACCGTCATCTTTGTCGGTCTTCTTCGGCCACCGGATAGTCGTCTGGACGGTCTTCAGGGCCTCGACCAAATCCTTAGTAGTTCCTTTGAATCCATAAGAGGATATCTTGGGATACTGAGGGAATTTGGTTGGGGTCGCGGTCTTCTTTTTGTCGAATCGGACATTCGATATCTGTCGTGCAGGCTCTGATTTGGACACCGCCTTTGTCTTGAACTCTGCCTTCTTTAGACTCAACGGCCTTTTGTCGTCAGAGTGCTTTCGACGGAAGGCAGCATCGTCCTCTACCCTCATATAAGTCAGGGTTCTTGCTCGAACGTCTTCTAAATTTTCTGGAGGATACTTTGTCAGATCGGTGTATAGACTCGAACTATCGTCTAGACCGCGTTTATAAGCTTCGATCGCGGTATTGACGTCGCAGTTGCAGACACTGATCATTTCCGCATTGAACCTGTTGAAATAACTCCGGATAGACTCGCCGGTCTTCTGTACGATGTAATATAGGTCGCTGGTTTGCTTTTCCATCTTGCGACTACTGGCGAACTGTTGTGAGAACTGGTTGACCAATTCTGCGAATTTGCTAATGGACTTGGGCTTGAGATTGATCAACCACTGGAGAGTTGGACCTGTGAGAGTCTCCCCGAAGCTTTTGCACATACAAACTTCCTGGTACCGAAAGGGGATCGACACAGTCCACATCAGTTGTTTGTACTATGCGATGTGTTCTGTGGGGTCCGTGATACCAGAATATTTGGGTGTGAAGGTCGGGATATTGAATTTCTTGGGGACGTCGACGGTCGCGATTTCTTCGATGAAAGGTGATGCTTGGAATCCTGAACGAGGCTCGACATCGACGGGCACGGCTGCCCCCGGTAATTTTTCGAGCAGGGACAGGACACGCTCGTTCTGATCTTCCAACATCTTCAGTCGCTGAGCGACAGGATCTACACATGTTGCAGGGTCGATCCCTGAATTTGCACCGTTTCCGTACGACGAACCATTGGCGTCGCCATTAAGAGGGACGAAATACGGCTGAGATTCATTGTGCATGGGCGGTGGCCTCAGATGCTGAGGAGGAATTGGTCCGTACTGAGGATTTTGGGCGAACGATCCTTGCTGCGGATTTTGGACGAATGGACCTTGCTGCGGATTGGGGATGAACGGACCTGATCCTGGATTCTGAATGAAAGGTCCTGAACCTGGATTCTGGACGAATGGTCTTGGACCGTTCTGCGGTCCGAATGATCCATTCGGATTCTGATTCCTCAGCCGCGCAGTTTCTTCAGCTGCCCTTCGACTTTTCTCAGCAAGGGCGTCGATCTGCCGACGCGCATTTTCCAGCTCCCAATGCATCTGGGTGATGATCTGCTCTTGGTTTCCATGACCTGCCATTTTCCCGAAACAGAAAAAAGAGGAAACTCCAAGAAATCGTTAGTAGGATGCACGTTTGTTGAAGACTTTCTCCAGATGGGGCCCACGGTGGGCGCCAAACTGTTAATGCCAAAAATCGTCCAGAAGGAAAACTTAAGGTTGATTGTGGAGCTTAACAACTAAAGAATAGAAATTGTCGACAAAACTATGCGACAAAGACAAAAAGTAAATGAGACAAAAAAAAATTGGTGACGCGGGAAAAACCTCAACGAGGAAAAAACCCGCGGACGACAGGGATGGTCGTCGATGCACTATGATCGCCAATCAGGGGTGACGTCCTATTGTTTCAAACGTCGAGAGTACAGATGATGATAATACAAGTGATTACAGTTTGTAAAATGAAAAGAATTTAAACTATAAAACGTGTGAGTCGTGTGTAAAATAATGCGTCGTGCGTCGTCTGCTCGAGAGAGAACTTTTGCTTCGGATGTATTTTCTTATGCCGTAAATGATTCTGAGTTCAGATGTGTGCAAATGAGGTTGAGCCCTTTGTTTATATAGCCTTCGCAGCTTTAAATGATCCCATAAAAGCTTGAGTAACGGTCGTAATGGCTGTGGAGAGTTAATACTCATAATGATCTTCGCCGGTTATGGCCGTTGGTCATTAATGGCGTTGATCCTGCATTAAACAGAGAAATCATAACAGTTGTGTCATACGTTAGTTGGTCGAGGTCGTAAGATATCTTTCGACGGTCAGGTGTCTTGAATAACTCTTGACTTATACTTAGGTCTGACGGTAAAAATACTGAGTGTGTATGACTTTGTCTTATCATGAAAAATGTCGTGTAAGAAATATTTTTCCCAAATTCGGTCGTGGTCGTGACTTGTGAACTTTTACCCAAACAGATACGATCTTACGAGTTATTCACGGACGTATGCTCGGTCATACGTTTTCATGTTGGTCGTACGTTTCATACGACCGACATAAGACTTAAGACGGACGTACGATTATACTAACCGTTAACAGTCAAACCCGTTTTCTTCTGTTCATTAATGCAGGTCTAAATAGCATTCATGGTGCAAATGGTTAGTAACGATCAACTCATCAATGGCATTCAAAGCCCGATAGCGGTTACAAAGTGCGCCATAAAGGCATCATTAATGGCCAGCGGGAGCTATAAAGGAGCATGTGCTGCAACTGAAAGGGGCATCCGAATTTAATTGAAATCTACTCCAAGCTATTTCGATCTGCTCCATCTACTTTCTAAGCATTCCTACGCCAGAAACGCAGTAATTCGCAAGGCATTCGAACAAATATCGCTAAAGCATCTTCGCACGACAGCAGTTTGAACCGCACGACGACATCTATTTTCCGCACGATTTACGCACGACACACGTCATTTTCACACGACTAAGTTCATTTTTACATTTACTTGTAATCTGTTGTACACATAACACCTGTTACAAAAGGACTTTCGCCCCTGTATGGCGACTATAGTGCACCGTCGACTTTCACAAGTCGACCGCGGTTTTTTCCCTCGTTTTGGGGTTTTCCGCATCACCAAATCTCTTGTTCTGTTTATTTTTCCCTCGTGATTGTGTTTCTTGGCCTGAGATACATTTCTTTAGTTGTTAAAAGTCCACATCAACCTCAAGTTGTACTTTTGTGCGATTTTTGGCATTAACACATACTGCCTCTTCTTCCTCCTCTTCTGCTTCGGGGATCTCCATCCCTGTAAGCTCGACGATGTCGTTGTCCAAACCCTCTTCCCTAAGACTACACTGGACGAAGAAAGATCTATCATCCGGATTATACATCTGGAATTTCTCAATCTTCGCCAGCGTGTCCTTGGAAGCGCTAACCTCAGGGAACGCGATAGATGAAAAAGAAGCACTCGATTAGCTAGCACGCGCGATTCAAATTTTAAATAAACAGTACATGACCAATGAAAGACTTACGATTGGTGTTCCACCCGGCGGTGACCCACGTAGTGTCCTCCTGCATGAGCTCAAGCGACTGCATCTTTCCAAAAACATACCGAGCCTTCCAGCCACGATCGTTTGCTAGGGTGTTCAACACCAAGACCTGGGCTTTCTGAAATTTGGAACACAAGCTATACTGGTGATAGTTGTTCACTTTGGCTACATGGGACGCCAAAAGGTCCTCCACAGTGAATGGATTCATCCATTCGCCGGTGATTCTATCGATCACTCGGACTATTCGCCAGAACTGAGGCATCATCTGGGCGGGCGAAAGGTGATACTTTCCCAAAACCTCCCTAACTAACGGGGAAAAGGGCCGTTTAAAACCTGCCTTGAATGGATATCCGTACAGAACGAAGTGTCCATTCGGACAATCCGTCGGTCGGAACTAACCCGACGAATATATTTAGACGGTATCCGGAATACCGGACAACGTCCTGAAGGCCCCTAAGCTCACCTGACCCTCGATGGTAGTCGCTGGTTCTATCGACATTTTCTTCTAAAAACTTGAAGAACACTGAATTTCCCTATTGAAATTTATAAGACGCTCGAATCGCACATAACAATGGCAAGGAAATCTCTCTGAAATCCTTCCTAAAAATACGAGTGAGCATAACGAGGAAACGATTCCCAGAATCGTGTTATTTATGGCAAATATCATGTCCGGTCGACCCGGTCGATGGTCGACCCCTATCAATCGCCTTTTCGCATCCACCATGCCGATGTGCGACACCTGTCCTACGAACGTCCTTTCATCTCTGACACGCCGCTGTGACGTTACGACTACCTCACTTCCTCTAATCCAAAGCAAACCAAGACGGTTGGAATTCAACCAGACCCTCTCCCCAGATGACACGTGTTGAAATACCTTCGTCGGATTTAAAATTCGAATTTCACGCCTAAAATTCAAACTTTGGGGGCAAATTGTTTGGGTAAAAAATCACACCTCACGACCGACGTTAGAAAACTCAGATGGTATTTCCATAAGACCACCCTTGCACTTTGATACGGTCTTATGAGTCGTTCACAGACGTATGCTCGGTCGTATGTAATTATGCTGGTCGTACGTTCCATACGACCGACGTATGAGACTTAAGACGGTCGTACGATTATACTAACCGTTAACAGACAAACCCGTTTTCTTCTGTTCATTAATGCAGGTCTAACAACATTCATGGTGCAAACGGTCAGTAACGATCAGCTCATCAATAGCATTCAAAGCCCGACAACGGTTACGAAGTGCGCCATAAAGGCACCATTGATGGCCAGCGGAAGCTATAAAAGAGCCTGTGCTGCAACCGAAAAAGGGATCCGGTTTTGATCAGTTGCAATCCATTCTGAATCAACTCCAAGCTTTTCCAATCTGATCCATCTACTCTCTAAGCAATTCTACAACAGAAACGCAGTAATTCGCAAGGCATTCGAACGTATATCGCTGAAGCATCTTCGCACGACAGCAGTTTGAACCGCACGACAAGCATACTTTTTCGCATGATTTACGCACGACTAAGTTTATTTTTACATTTATTTATAATCTGTTGTACACAAAACACCTGTTACAAAAGGACTTTCGCCCCTGTTTGGCGACTATAGTGCATCGTCGACTCTCACAAGTCGACTGCGGTATTTTCCCTCTTTTTGGGTTTTTCGCGTCACCAAATCTCTCGTCTTATTTACTTTTTCCCACGATTGTGTTGCTTGGTCTTGAGATACGTTTCTTTACTTATTAAAAGTCTACATCAACCTTAAGTTGTGTGCTTTTGTGCGATTTTTGGCATTAACAATATATACTCTAAGTATATTTTCCTCGTTCAATTATTATGATCTAAGATATAAATGTTGATTTAAGCATCGGATGATCATTGGTCAAGCCAACGACCACTCCCGATTTCACATTGCAGGCTTACAAGATCATATAAAACACAGGTCTTACGATTTACATCATGAGAAACAAAAGTCTTTACGACTTAAATACAGGTCTTACGATTTATATCGTGAGAAACAAAGGCTCTACGACTTAAAACGCAGATTGCAATTTATAGTTGTCGATAAAAGACGACTCACATGTTAAATCTTATGATCGCCAGTCAGGGCAAACACAGGTTAAAAATTCTCGGTCGCCAATAAAATCGACTCGCACGTTGAAATCTCATGATCGCTAGTCATGACATATGCATTGTCGTCAATAAAGACGACTTGTACACTGAATCTCACAATCACCAGTCATGGTAAGACGTGTGTCAAAATGCAAAAGTCGCCAATAAATGCGACTCGCATGTTTTAATCTCAGGATTGCCAATAAAGGCAAGTTGCGAGATTAACCGTACAATCATGAGTAAGGTAAAAATTTTACCGACTATCGCAAGTTGCGAGATTAACCGTACAAACAAAAGTCTTTATGACTTAAATACAGGTCTTACGATTTATATCGTGAGAAACAAAGGCTCTACGACTTAAAACGCAGATTGAAATTTATAGTCGTCGATAAAAGACGACTCACATGTTAAATCTTATGATCGCCAGTCAGGGCAAACACAGGTTAAAAATTCTCGGTCGCCAATAAAAGCGACTCGCACGTTGAAATCTCATGATAGCTAGTCATGACATATGCATTGTCGTCAATAAAGACGACTTGTACACTGAATCTCACAATCACCAGTCATGGTAAGACGTGTGTCAAAATGCAAAAGTCGCCAATAAATGCGACTCGCATGTTTTAATCTCAGGATCGCCAATAAAGGCAAGTTGCGAGATTAACCGTACAATCATGAGTAAGGTAAAAATTTTACCGACTATCGCTAAAGCAAAACTTACAACTAGCTAAAAATGCTAGACACGACGTAACTTAGGTCTCTAACGACCGTATCGACTGTTAATGCCAGATCATAGGTCTCTAACGACCGTATCGGCTGTAAATGCCAGATCATAGGTCTCTAACGACCATACCGGCTGTAAACGCCAGATCATAGGTCTCTAACGACCATACCGGCTGTAAACGCCAGATCATAGGTCTCTAACGACCCTACCCGGTGTAAACACCAGATCATAGGTCTCTAACGACCATACCGGCTGTAAACGCCAAATCATAGGTCTCTAACGACCGTATCTGCTGTAAACGCCAGATCATAGGTCTATAACGACCGTATCGGCTGTAAATGCCAGATCATAGGTCTCTAACGATCGTACCGGCTGTAAATGTCATATCATAGGTCTCTAACGATCGTACCGGCTGTAAATGTCAGATCATAGGTCTCTAATTACCGTATCGGCTGTGAACGCCAGATCATAAATCTATAACGACCGTATCGGCTCGGAACATCAGAACATAAGTCTTTGACGACTGTATCGCAAGATTCTTAAATTTTATCTTGGTTCGATCATCTTATGATCGTCACCAGTTCCTTAAGCTATATTTCGGCCCAATCGTCTTACGATTGTCTTCCGTTCCATACGTCTCATTTTGACGAAGATCGTCCTACGGTCATCGTCAGTTCCTTATATTTTAAGATCTTCTTACGACCGTCGTTAATTTTTCATACTTCACATTTAGTCAGGTTGATGTGGACTTTTAACAACTAAAGAAATGTATCTCAAGACCAAGCAACACAATCGCGGGAAAAAGTAAATAAGACAAGAGATTTGGTGACGCGGAAAACGCTAAAAAGGTAAAAACCGCGGACGACTTGTGAGAGTCGACGATGCACTATAGTCGCCAAACAGGGGCGAAAGTCCTTTTGTAATAGGTGTTTTGCGTACAACAGATTACAAATAAATGTAAATATAAACTTAGTCGTGCGTAAATGACGTGTGTCGTGTATAAATCATGCGAAAAAGTATGCTGCCGTGCGGTTCGAACTGTTGTCGTGCAAAGCTTGCATTAGCGATGTGTTCGAATACTTTGTTGATCACTGTTGTATTGCGAAAGAAATGTAGAAATGAGTGTAAGTAGCTCTGTTTTCCCTCCCCTTGCTCGAAGGTGGAGCAACCTTTATATAGCTTTCGCTGGTCATTAAATATGCTTTGATGACTTGCTTTTGTAACCTTTGCCGGCATTAAATGCGCTTTGATGATTGATTTTGTAACCACTGTCGGGCCTTTAATGTCATTAACAACTAGTCTGTTACTGGCCGTTGTGCCATGAATGCCCGTAGACCTGCATTAATGAACAAAAGAAACGGCTGTTGACCATTAATGGTTAGTGTAATCGTAAGACCGTCTTGAGTTCTGGACGTCAGTCTTATGGAGCATACGACCATTGCCGAAATATAAGACCATGTATATGACTGTAAATGTCTTCTAAGATCTCATCTTAATATAAGAATGGTCTTAGAAAAATGTCGTAAGACCAGGATGAAAATGTCGTAAAACCAGGATGAAAATGTCGTAAGACCAGGTCGTAGGACCAGGATGATGATGTCGTAAGACCAGGTCGTCAGGACGATACTGTCGCAAGACCAGGATGTTGATGTCATAAGACTAGTAACGTAAGACGTAAGACTAGTAACGTAAGACTAGTAACTGGCGACGTAAGACCAATAACGTAAGACTGGCAACATAAGACCAATGATGCAAGACTGGCGACATAAGACATAAGACTAGTGACATAAGATGTCTATCAATAACCAACTATCGTGGTTATTAACGTATGTTGGGGATATAACAATAATGGGTATTATCATTGTCGGTCGGGGGTATGACTGTCGTAGATATCCTTGGTCATTAAGGTAATCAATGTCCATGGGTCGTGTCGGGGGAATTTCCCAAGTCGGTCGAGGGTGTGATTTTTTACCCAAACAGTTAGCCCCCCGAGATTTGAATTTCAAATCCATTTGAATTTCAGATCTCGCACCAAAGTAAAATGATGAGACGTGTCATTTCTGCTAATTGGATCATTAGAAGAAAACCGACTTAGTCAGCTATAATCGTGAGACCAGTCGATAGTGTTGAAAAAAATGTTTTCTAAGTAAGTTGCGGCGATCGAAATATGACCTTTAATGCGCAAGATACTTGTGGTATTCATCCACTAATGTGAAGGGTGAAAAATTAACGACGGTCGTAAGACGATCTTAAAATATAAGGAACTGACGATGATCGTAGGACGATCTTCGTCAAAATGAGATGTATGGAACGGAAGAGAATCGTAAGACGATTGGGCAAAAATAAAGCTTAAGGAACTGGAGACGATCATAAGATGATCGAACCAAGAAAAAATTTAAGAATCTTGCGATACAGTCGTCAAAGACTTATGCTCTGATGTTCCGAGCCGATACGGTCGTTATAGACTTATGATCTGGCGTTCACAGCCGATACGGTCGTTAGAGACCTATGATCTAGCATTTACAATCGGTATGGTCGTTAGAGACCTATGATCTGGAATTTACAGCCGATACGGTCGTTAGAGACCTATGATCTGGCATTTATGTAACACCCTAAAAATTGGGGTAAATTTAAACCTGAATAATTTACGGAAATGAACTAAATGACATAGACGAATCACCCAAAAAGCGGAAGTAATATTGTGGCGTTTACATTTCAATTAATCAAACGAAATAAGTTCAACAACCTAATAATCTAGACTTAGCAAAGTTCAGATTATATACGGGTGTTGCTATCTCGCTCTCAAAAGTATATTAATCTAAACACCAAAAGTTCGCCTCTATGTCCATCCAAAAATGCTATCTCTCTTCACCACTCTTCCCTCAACCCAGAGGAGTACCACCGCTAGAAAGGCCTTCTTAAACACAATATACAAAAGGAGCGTTAGCCAACGTCTAGGCAGATGGTAATTTCATAATAAATGTCATTCGTACAATACATAAGGTATAATATTCTTCGTTACCGATTTACCGTACGTTACATCATTGCATCATAAGGCATCAACCCAAACTAGGTCTTTAGTCTAATAAGACATCACTCATACTAGGTCTTTAGTCCATTAAGACATCAACCATACTAGGTCTTTAGTCCATTAAGACATCAACCATACTAGGTCTTTAGTCCATTAAGACATCAACCATACTCGGTCTTTAGTCCATTAAGACATCAACCATACTAGGTCTTTAGTCCATTAAGACATCAACCATACTAGGTCTTTAGTCCATTAAGACATCAACCATACTAGGTCTTTAGTCCATTAAGACATCTTAGTGTCATTACTATAAACCAGTCCTCATATGCATAATAACATCATCTTATAGCAATCATCATTATAAAAGAATCATTAGTCACATTTACTTTAAGTATCTTTAGTACCAAACCCCAATTTTGATCCATATTCATTTTGGTGTTAGAAAGGGAAAGAGGGGTGTGCATATACTCAAGAGTACCTATACACCACCCATCCATCCCCTTTACACCTCTAAATAATAATATCATCATAGTAAATCCCTTGTTTCCCAAAAAGGGAAAGTTAGGTCACATTTCATGTAACTAAGAAAGAGACCATTAAACAATTAATTATACAATGAAATAAAATACATAAGCATTCATGATCTAAGTGAGTCAAGAAAACTCACCTTGAAGGTTTGTCAAGTGAAAACCTACTTTCTTGGAAAAACCCTAGAAATGGTAGACTCAATATAGAAGGCTTGATTACTTCGAGCTCTTACACTTTAGCTTCTTCTCCTTCTAGCATTAACTACGAGGGTTTTGTGAATGATGCGGTAGATGGGAAACCCTAGATGCATTTAGTGAGGGGAGAGGGAAAGATATTGGGGAAACATCGCCACAAAAGGGAGAGAGAGGTCGTCTGCTGCAGAAAACTAGCGAAAATGAGGTTCAAACCTTCCAGAATCGATTTAAACCAACAGCACCCGATTCCCTTGTCGCGACTATGCCCCTCGCGACTTTGCCAAGGGCATTGTCGCGGGGCAAGGTCGCTCCCCCAAGACCAGTTTATGTTCGATTTCGTGTTCGGCTCCTCTAATGCGACAATGACCCTGCGACTATGCCACGGGCATAGTCCCCGGGCATAGTCGCCCAAGCTGCTGCAGTTGCTGTTTCGAGTTCCGTTTGCGGCGTCGAGTGTTCTTCGTGCACGGTTAGTCGGTTAAATGCATGCAGTAAGGGATCCACGTATGGGGTGTTAGGGTTTGCGTACCTAATCAGTACATACATATATATGTATATATATATGTATAAAGATATGTACATCTATATATATATTTTTTTTTTTTATTTACGCATAAACACGTACAATTAGGGTAAACACGTTAAAAGGTCGAGAATTGCTTACGAGAAGTTTTGGGGTGTCACAAGTCTCCCTAACTTGAAAATGATTACGTTCGCAAAAAACTTCATTAGATAAACAAGTTAGGGTACCGGCGTTTCATGACTTCCTCCGGCTCCTGTTTGGGCAAAAAATCACGTCGTACGACTACGACCAAAACAGGTAAGACGCACGTTATAATCCAAATCTTGTATTAAGATAAGGTCTCGACAAGAACCCAGAAAACATCCGTCGTCTCCCGTAAAAGGTAAGTCGTACGTCCCTCATGACGCTCGACCATAGCGTCGCCCGTCCCACACAACCATCGCATAGAACCGTGCGACCTCGACCAAATTAACATTAACCATGACTGTTACGTTTGTTAAGTGTTTAATGCATGAGTCAAAGTCATTAAGGAGCAACGGATATAACCGACGCAACCATCAACGATCGATAGCCGTAACGGACAAAGAACATCATGGATATCTACTCCGACATGATAGCTGTTAAATGAAGCAAACAATGAGCTAATTAAAGCTCACAAAGACTATAAAGACCAAGCTAAATCATCCTTCCAGATCATCTGAGAACACACCGGCGAATACCATCGAACAGCAGAGAAAAGGCATCTGAATTCACAAAGAAAATCACACAAACTCTGGAAATCAAGTACTGAGGGCCAGAAGCACATAGCGAACTCTAGAACAGCAGAAGCAAAGAGATTTCACCCGAAGAATAGCTCTCGAAGCACGTCATCGGCCCCAGACCAATAGTTCACACTTTGTATTCACACGACAAACACTTGCATTTACGTTCAAACACTTGTACTTTACATTTCGAAGCATTTCCTTCATTTGTATTGTAACCATCGTACGACCGACATCAGTACCGAAGGACATCGCCCCTGATTGGCGACCATAGTGCAGCGACGACACCCACTGTCGTCCGCAGGTTTTTTCCTCGTTTGAGGTTTTTCCTGCGTCATCAAATCCCTTGTCTTATTTATTTTTCCATCGTCGCACGTCTCGTCGAAAGATCCTTTCTTTAGTTGTTTAAGTCCACATCGACCTTAAGTTGTCCCTTTGGTGCGATTTTTGGCATTAACAGTTTGGCGCCATCCGTGGAACTACATCTAGAGAAAATCCTCGACGAACGTGCATTCTACTAATAGTTTCTTGGAGTTTCTTCTATTTTCTGTTGCAGGAAAATGGCAGCCCCTGGAAATCCGCAGCAAGCCGTCGCTCAGATGTATCAGGAGCTCGAGGTTGCCAGGAATCAACTCAATGCAATCGCAGAGCAGAATCGCAGAGCAGCTGAAGAGATCGCGCGGCTAAGGAATCCTTTTGGACCCCAGAATGGTCCTAGACCATTCATCCAAAATCCAGGTCCGGGACCAGGCCCGTCCGCGCAGAATCAGCATCCAGGTCCATTCATACAGAATCAACAGCCGGGTCCATTCGTTCCGAATCCCCAGTCTGGGCAGATCCCCCCTCAGCACATCCGACCACCACCCTTAAACAATGGATCCCAACCATTGCAAGGTGGCACCCAGCCGTTCCAGAATGGATCCCAGCCGTTTTCCCAACCGTTCCAAAGTGGTCCGCAATCTTTCCAGCAGAGATCGCAGCCATTTTAGCATGGGCCGCAATCATTTCAGAATGGACCGCAGCAATTCCACTATGGGTCGCAACCATATTTTATTCCGTTCAACGGGGACACCAATGGTTCGTCGCATGGTAATGGCACTAGTCGAGGGACCAATCCCTCGACAGGGGCAAATCCTGATCTTAACGATCCCGTCGCCCAGCGTTTGAAGATGTTAGAAGACCAAAATGAGCGTGTTTTGTCCTTGCTCGCCAAGTTGCCTGGGGCAGCCGTGCCTGTCGACGTCGAACCTCGCTCAGGGTATCAGGCGTCGCCCTTCATCGACGAGATCCCCACCGTCGAGGTCCCAAAGAAGTATAACATTCCTGCCTTCACTCCCAAGTATTCGGGTGTGACCGATCCAACCGAGCATGTCGCGCAGTATAAGCAACTCATGTGGACAATCTCGATTCCACACATGTACCAGGAAGTATGCATGTGCAAGAGTTTCGGGGCGACTCTCACTGGTCCAGCTCTCCAGTGGTTGATCAATCTCCAACCAAAATCTATCGGGTCGTTCGCCGAATTGGTCAACCAATTCTCCCGGCAATTCGCCAGCAGTCGTAAGATGGAAAAGCAGACTAGTGATCTGTACTATGTCGTGCAGAAGACCAATGAGTCTATTCGAAGTTATTTGAATAGATTCAATGCTGAAATGATCAGTATCCGCAATTGTGACATCAAAACTGCGATCGAAGCTTATAAGCGTGGTCTAGACGATAGTTCAGGTTTATATATCGATCTGACCAAGTATCCCCCAGAGACTTTCGAAGACGTCCGAGGTCGAACCTTAGCATATATGAGTGTCAAAGATGACACAGCCTTTCGTCGCAAACACACTAACGACAAGAAGCCGTTAGGTGTCAAGAAGCCAGAATTCAAGCCGAAAGCCATATCCAGAATAGAGCCAGCGCGTCAAATTTCAAACGTTCGTTTCAAGACGAAGGCAGAAGCTAAAACCGCGACTAAATTCCCCGTGTACCCCAAGATCTCCTCTTATGGGTTCAAAGGGTCAGCTAAAGACTTAGTCGAAGCTCTGAAGACCACCCAAGCAACCATCCGGTGGCCGAAGAAGTCTGACTTGGACGATGCTAAGAAGGATAAATCAAAGTGGTGCGACTTCCACGTCGACCATGGTCATGCGACAGATGATTGTATCGCACTCAAGAAGGATTTGGCATATCATGTTCCACAAGGTAATCTCAAAGATATTATTGATAATGTCGTTATTAACAGCCATCGACCGTCGACTCCCGAGCATGCAAAAGTTGTCAATTAAAATCCCCTATGCCATTGGGAATCCTGAAGATCGAGAATGAGTCGAAAATGTCACTATGGTGCCCTGTCGTACGACGACATGATTAGTTACAGACAGTATCTCATCGGATCGTCGTATCGTCCTGTCATTTAAAACCTATCTTTCTTTCCAAAAAGAATAGGATAATAAATGACAGGGGGCAATACCCCATGAAAGAGAAAGGTATGATTTCTAACTCTTTTCCATACAAATTTTTCTCACAAACGACTACTGACTTAAGCATCGGAGGGTCGTTGGTTAGCCAACGACCAATCCTCGACATTGTTTTATCGCAGGATCGCACGACAGTAATCATCTAAGTCTACTATATGACTTTAAATTCGCAAGGTCGCACGATATACATGATCAGGCCTGTGACTTGATCATCCCTCCATAGGGGCATACGATATAAACTCATTATATGATCTAATCGTACGATCGCAAAGTCTAAACAATTTTACCCCTAAGTCTCTTAACTTAGAAAATGCTTTAATCGCGTGTTCACATATTTGTTATACTCATCGTATTACAATGTATGCCTCAGTCGCATGATTTCCTATGTGTCCTATATTCAAATTCATAATTAAACATGGTTTGGATAAAGCATAAAGTTCAAACAAAAGTTGCGTTCATTATATAAACCATCGAGTACATAATCGACCACTAGCGGTCGAGCAACACAAACAAACAAATAATTTTTTTCTAAGGTTGTGGAGGAGCATCGATCACAACCTTGTCCGATACCTCATCCCGAAAACCCTCGCTAGCCACCTCCTCCTCTACCTCCTTCTCGTCATCCAAGTCGAGATCTCTCTCGGTCCCGACTCTCTCATAAAAGAGACGCAGCTCATCTGACGCTGAAGCCAGAGGATCCTTGCCCTGCAGGTGACGTCGCATAACTGCCGCACGTGCAGTAAGTCGAGCATAAGAAAAGAAAGACTTATTTTCTTCCATCAACTCATCAGACTCCTTCTTCAAATTTATCACCTTAGCCTTGATTCCCTCGACTTCCTTCCTCTTCGCGGTTACGGATTCCTTCATCCCCTCCAGCTCCTCTCTCTGGTCGCGCATCAAAAACAGGGACCCTTTCAAACGCGAGTTTATCTCGTCTCTTGTATGACTGAGGGCATCTAATTCAACCAGAGCATGGTCAAGGCGTACTGACATCGCTTCTTCATGCTCCAAAGCAGCTTTCTCTTTAGCTAACACTGCATCTTCATCTTTGGTAACAGAAGCCGTTGAAACCTCTATATTCGTCGTTTCGGCCTGCAATGCCAGGAAAGATTGGAACGCCTGAAGGATCATAACATGAGCGACATTAGTAAACAACGACAACGACAAACGACAAGTCTTGAAAGAAAGACTTACCAAGAATAAGAGTCCAGCTACATGGAACTCTTTCTTCTTGAAAGAAAACCCGTCAAAACGCTCCCTGAAAGACGGAAGCAAATATTTTTCCAAATGGGGGAACAACTTCGTCTCGTCCAAGACATTGTCGTCCAGAAAACCCGATGGCAACGTAAAGTTGACCGTCGTTTCCCCCACAGGTCCCTTATGCGTGCCTTTGCCCCTGTCGGCCGATGAAGGGCCGGATAGGACGACGGGAGACATCGTCGCCAGTTGCGCAGTATCCACAGATTTTGCGCCGGTCGTGTCAAACGCAACCGACGCCTTCGCCTTCCTCGACAAAGCAACCCTCGATGGGTTACCCGTCTTCAAAGACGGTTCCCTCAGAACGGACACCTTTGTCCTCTTTAAGAGGCCCGACCCGGCTATCGGGAGCTCTTTTCTCTTCAGGACCCCCGACCCAGTTGTCGAAACGTCCTTCTTCCTCGTCTCGCGAGCTACTTCGACTTGGGCCATCTTCCTAGCAACAGAAGATGTCGCCTGCGCTTGAGATTCACCTGTACGGAAAAAGAAAGAAATTAGACGATTTAGAACAGGGAAAGACCAGGTTAAGCGAAAAGAAGACAAAAGGATACTTACCAATTATCTCTACCTCTGGTTCTTAAGTCTTCTCTTCCTCCTCAGTCTTCTCAGAGTCCTCCTCTTCTTCTTTCTCCTCTCGACCCATCCTCACTCTGTCGCTCAAGAAAACGGTGTCATCATCCTCGTCTATCAAATGACGCGTGATGTACGACAGGTCTTCAGTACTAAATTCCAAGAACTTTTCAATCTTAGCCCGAGAAGCATCATCCGGCTCTACCTTATCGAAATCAATATCTACGCAGAAAAAAGAAGATTAGTCGAAAAAACAATCGAGCAGCAGAATAACATGAAAACGTACAATCAAAGGCTCACCCGTCATATTCCAACCCTCCCTAATCAAGTCACTATCAGTGTCCAGCATCGACGCCCGTACGAATACATACCTCTTCTTCCATCCACGGTCGTTGACCACGGTATTTAAAACCAGGGTACGATCACCCTTGAACCTTGAAAACAAACTATAGTGACGGTACTGGTCACTCTTGACCATATACGCCGTCAGAAGGTCCCTCGCATTCATCGGCGGATTCCAGTTGGAGGTAAGTCGTTCGATGATCAAGACAACTCGCCAGAACTGGGGCATCAGTTGCCCCGACGAAAGATCAAATTCACACATGAACTCTTTGACTAAAGGCGAATATGGCCAATGAAAGCCTATTTTGAACGGATATTCGTATATAACAACGTACCCCTCGGGGCACATTTCCGGTCGAACCTTGCCAACCTTACTTACGGTAATCCCCATGAAAATCCTCGCTAGACTTCTAAAGTCGTCGAGACCTTCTTCGTTTTTAATAGTGCTTCTAGGCTCTGTCGACATTGCTAGCCCCGTTAAATTGATTTGCACTTCTGAAAGGCCCCAGATATCCCAGCTTTTTCTAGGCTTTCTAGCAATAGACTTGCGACGCATACGCAAACTGAAGGGTCATATCTTATATGATCTTAGACAAACTTAAATTAGGTCAAAGATTCTTGTAAGTTTTAATCGAACGAAAATCAACAAGAAAACCCTAAAGAAATCTTCTCTCACAACCATCTAAAAACGTTAACAAGAAAAGATCCATCGTAATCTTTATTTATGCAGTTGATCATGTCAGGTCGAGCCCTTTGATTATCACCGCATGCTCTCTTCCCTTCGTATGACGGCAGGGATCGTCGACACCTGTCATCGACAGCTGGTAAGCATCATCGTGCTTCAGTATGACGTCACAACTTTCCAACTTCTCGTTCAGTTAAATGCGAACCGGTCTAGTTCCACGACAACCAGGTAAGTCCTTCAACCCAGGTCACGAGTCTAAGCGTTCGACAAGCAAAATTTAAAACTTAAATTTGACATTCAATTTTCAAATTTTGGGGGCAAACTGTTTGGGCAAAAAATCACGTCGTACGACTACGACCAAAACAGGTAAGACACACGATATAATCCAAATCTTGTATTAAGATAAGGTCTCGACAAGAACCCAGAAAACATTCGTCGTCTCCCGTAAAAGGTAAGTCGTACGTCCCTCATGACGCTCGACCATAGCGTCGCCCGTCCCACACAACCATCGCATAGAACCGTGCGACCTCGACCAAATTAACATTAACCATGACTATTACATTTGTTAAGTGTTTAATGCAGGAGTTAAGTCATTAAGGAGAAATGGATATAACCGACGCAATCATCAACGATCGATAGCCATAACGGACGAAGATCATCATGGATATCTACTCCGACAACCGTTACAGACCGTTGCAGACATGATAGCTGTTAAATGGAGCAATCAATGAGCTAATTAAACCTCACGAAGACTATAAAGACCAAGCTAAATCATCCTTCCAGATCATCTGAGAACACACCGGCAAATACCAATCGAACAGCTTAAAAAAGGCATCTGAATTCACAAAGAAGAGCACTCGAACTCTGGAAATCAAGTACTGAGGGCCAGAAGCACATAGCGAACTCTAGAACAGCAGAAGCAAAGAGATTTCTCCCGAAGAATAGCTCTCGACGCACGTCATCGGCTCCCGAACAACAGTTCACACTTTGTATTCACACGACAAACACTTGTTTTTACGTTCAAACACTTGGACTTTACATTTCGAAGCATTTCCTTCATTTGTATTGTAACCATCATACGACCGACATCAGTACCGAAGGATATCGCCCCTAATTGGCGACCATAGTGCAGCGACGACACCCACTGTCGTCCGCAGGTTTTTTCCTCGTTTGAGGTTTTTCCTGCGTCATCAAATCCCTTGTCTTATTTATTTTTCCCTCGTCGCACGTCTCGTCGAACGATCCTTTCTTTAGTTGTTTAAGTCCACATCGACCTTAAGTTGTCCCTTTAGTGCGATTTTTGGCATTAACAGCTCCCAAGTCACGTTGGCACCACGGTGGTGCTTCCATTGTACCTTGACCATGTCAATGGTCTTGTGTCGAAGTGTTGATCCAAACCCTCAGTGATTTAATAATGACCCTCTCTTAATACTTACTGAAAATTGTAAGTAAACAATATGTATCAGAGTTTCACTATCGCTGATAAGTACTAAGACCTTACAGTACCGCTGATGGGAACTCTCGCTCTTTAGATTAAACATTCAGCGAACACTGTTCACCATAATACTTTGAGCCTGTTCAGTACTTATGGTGATCGCTGATAAGTTAGTTGTTTACTTATGATTCCTGAAGATAAGTTTCACGTTAACATAGGTTCTACGCTGAAGTCGAAGATCAAGCTCAAGAACCAGCGACAAGTCTGCTAATGAACTGATGCGGATCAGCGAAGACTCAGATTTGTCCACTCAACGTGAAGTATCAAGTACAAGACTTCAGCTATCGCTGAACTTTATCATTCGCTGATATAAAATGATAGAGCTCTGATTCAACGAAAGCTGATCATGAAGTCCTCCGTACAAAGTACTTTGTCTTAACCACCCTTGCACGACTCCGTACGATATGTCAGAAAAGAACCTCCTTATTGTCTGAAATCGTACAACCACTCTGATACTACACTGTTCATTCATGCGGCTACTAAGGTTGTCTACAAAGGTCAATGACGTGCAACCAATGAGCTGCTGCCACGTGTAAAGTGTAAACTGACATGCATTAAATGCATGCAGTATATAAAGAGATGAACTCACTTCATTTTGAAGTAACTTGCTAACTCTGGACAAGTTCATCTTCTTATCTTGAGATAGGTTATTATTAGTAATTTCCTTATCTTTCTTAGTGCATGAAACTTAGTGTTCCAACTTGTTTAGATTTAGGTTTATCCTTAATCTTGTTTCCGCAACAAGCTGTAAATTGTTAATGATTTATCAATAAACAATTTAGAAAAGTAAAATCTGTGTGTTTGTATTCAACCGCCCCCCTTCTACAAACTTTTATAGTCCTTCGTGACCAACAAGTGGTACCAGAGCAGATTTGTTTAATCTCATAAACAAGATCTAATCTATACTAAGATCTCTCTTCCTTGCTATTTCTGAAAATGGCTACCAATACAAACACAAACTATATTGACAATGGTTCTCTTGCAAAACCCCCTAGATTCTCCAGAGATAATTTTAATCTATGGAAAAATAGGATGATTCTCTTCTTAGAAGGTGTAGACCCTACTATGCCTTATTATCTTGAAAACGACCCATATATTCCTGTAAGAATTGATGCTGCAGTTCCAGCCGCTGAGAATAGACCTGCTATTCCAGAAAGGCTGATTCCTAAAGAAACTCATATGTGGACTGGTGAAGATAAGAAGAAAGTGGCTATCAACACAAAAGCCAGATCCATACTATCCATGGCTCTTCCTGACGAAGTCTACCATTCCGTCATGAACCTGAAAACCTCAAAAGCTATGTGGGACACAATCTGTGTTCAGTATGAAGGTACTTCTGAAGTCCAGGACTCTCGAAAGATCAACCTGGTAAGACAGTATGAAAGCTTCATTTGTGGTAAGAATGAAACTCTCTCTGAAGTACACCAACGTTTTAACTGTTTAATAATAGATCTGAAAACTGTTGGTAAGGAATATTCTAACTTTAAAGTGCTGACAAAGTTTAATAATAGATGCTGAATCATTAGCAATCGAGTCATCTTAAGAAGAATCTTGTAACAGATTCCAAAAGCACCTCTGTTGCTTTAATCTCAGAGGAACCTTCCACTCAGCGACCCTCGGTCACCATCACTGAGTTGGAGAGTAACTCTGAAAGGTCATCAGATTCTGACTCTTCAGATGATGATGAATCTTTGGCTCTCCTCGCTAAAAAGTTCAGGAGATTTGCCAAAAAGAAAATGTTCAGAAAGAATAAATCTCTTTCCATTACTGACAAGCCAAGATCATCAGCTTCTGTTGATAAGGCTACTGCTACTTGTTTTAACTGTGAAAAGATAGGACATTTCGCTAATGAGTGCAGGTCAAAGAAAGTCTCTAGACCCTCAGCTTTTCCAAAGAAAAACTTTATTCCCAGGAATAAAGATGACAAATATGCCAAGCTGAAAGAAAAGTATGCGAAGCTGAAATGCTTTAAGAAGAAAGGCAAAGGCCTGATGGCTAACTATGATTGGGCTGCCTCTGATGAAGAAGAATCATCATCTGACTCTGAAGATGATGAAGCCAATCTCTGTCTTATGGCCAAGATTGAAGATGAGGAAGAAAGTTCAGACATTCCCTCCACTTCAACCTCTGCAACTCGGGTATCACCTTCCTTCTTTACCAATATTGCAAATATTGATGAAGCTGATAGTCTTCGAAAGATCGATCTCTTGACTAGAAGTTTATATGACGCCATGAATGGCAAAACAATAGTTGAAAATCAAAACCTTAATCTCGCTGAACAGCTTAAAAACTGTCACCTTCAAATAGAAAACCTTTCTAAAATTGAAGAAGATTTTAAAGATCAAGTTCACCTAAATCAGCTAGTCAAAATCGAGCGCGAAGAAGCTATCGCTACATTAAGAGCTGAAAAATCTACTGTTGATGGATGGTATAACTCCTCAACAAAGATCACTGAGATAATTAAGTCTCAGATTCCCCTGAGTGATAAACGTGGTATTGGTTACAAAGCTGATACTCAAGAACCAACCACTGATCGTTTCATGCTCTTATTTGGAACTTTTGTATCCTCAGTCGCTTATACTTCATCCTCTCAGTGTTCCTTTTTTAGACCGCCTATCCCTGAGGAAACTCCTACCTCTGTCTTTAAAGATAAAGGTAAAGGAATTGCTTTTAACCAAAATCCTCAGAAGGGTACCTTAGTACCTAAGCTGAATGCTTCTAAAGCTTCAGTGACCTATCCCTCTGGATCAAGGAATCAGATCTCTAGATCTACTCAGCGTGGATCTATTCAGCGATCTACTCCTAGACTCAGAGTGAATGTACTTGGTAAGAAATCCGAAGAACTGAATGTTCCTCCCATTTCAAAAGCCAATAGCTTATTTGGTGCTGGTCCTTCTATTTCAAAATCTAAAGCTCAGCATTCAAATGGTCCTAGAACTACTTTTAGTTATAGGAAATGTTATCACTGTAGACTTACTGATCATATTGCTAGTAAGTGCCCCACAGCCACCAAAGCTGAAAAGATAGCTAAGATGAAGATCAATGACCCCAAGGCAAAGAAGACCACTGAGGTTAAGAAATTAACCAAAATGAAGAATGACAAATCTGAAACTTCAAATGCTGCGAAGACTGCTGAACCTTCCATTCCAACTACTTCCACTGACAAACGTGTATACATGGTTAAGTGGGTACCCAAGAAAAACTAATCTTCCTTTATAATGCAGGTTAAGAAGGGTATCTGGTATCTCGATAGCGGATGCTCTAGACACATGACTGGGAAGAAAAGCCTGCTCGCTGAATACAAGGAAGAGAAGGGTCCCTCTGTGACTTTTGATGGAAATGGAAAAGGACATACCCGAGGGTTTGGTGTACTCTCAAATGGTACAACAACCTTCAGAAGAGTCGCATATGTTGAAGGGCTGAAGCATAATCTTCTAAGCATCAGTCAGCTTTGCGACATGGATAACAAGGTAATCTTTACCAAGGAATCCTGCTTTGTCACTGACAAAAAGGAGAAGATAGCTCTTAGCGGTTATCGTTTGGAAAATGTTTGTGTAATAAACATGGACTCAACAACCACGGAGAACTCTTGTTTCTTCTCAAAAGCCTCATCTGATGTCAACTGGCTATGGCATAAGAGGCTATCTCATCTGAATTTCAAGACACTGAATACTCTTTCTTCAAAAGAGTTAGTCACTGGTCTACCTCAACACTCATACGCCAAAGAGTCTTTATGTTCAGCGTATGAGAAAGGAAAGCTTTAAGTCAAAGCAAGTCTCCTCAGTGTCATCTCCTCTACAACTTCTCCATATGGATTTGTTTGGCCCTGTTAACAAACAATCCATCGCTGGAAAGAAATATACGCTGGTCATATTTGATGAATTCTCTCGCTTTACATGGGTAATATTTCTCCGTTCTAAGAGTGACACCCCTGAAGAACTCATCACCTTTGTTCGGAAGATGGAAACCCATAACAACTTGACCGTTCGCTCAATAAGGAGTGATCATGGGACTGAATTCAAAATCAATTCTCTTGATTCCTTCTTTGAGAGTAAGGGTATTTCTCACAACTTTTCATCAGTGAGAACACCACAACAAAACGGAGTCGCTGAAAGAAGAAATAGAACAATTATTGAAGTTGCACGTTCAATGCTCAGCGATTCTCACCTGCCTACTCAGTTTTGGGCAGAAGCTGTCAACACTGCTTGTTTTACGCAAAACAGGTCGCTGATAGTCAAAAGATTCAACAAGACAGGCTATGAACTTTTTCATGGGAGAAAGCCTTCAATCAGCTTTTTCTTCACATCTTTGGATGTCAGTGTTTCATACTGAATAACAGATATGTCCTTGGAAAATTTGATCCTAAGGCTGATGATGGAATCTTTCTTGGATATTCTTCAATCTCCAAAGCCTTCAGAGTCTTCAATCGTATAAGACAAACTGTTGAAGAAACTATTCACGTCACGTTTGACGAATCCCGTTCAGCGAACTCTAAACCGTCCGCTGATACTGAAGAACTGAATCAATGGATGTTTTCTCATCTTGGTGATTCAGAAATTATTCCCACTCCTCATACTCATACAGTTAAAGATGATAGTCCTACTATCATTCCAAATATGCAGAATAGTGAAGCTGAAACATCATGGGTCTCAGCGGTTCCTTTAAACACTATACCTGCTTCTGAACCAAATGTCTCAGACATTCCATCTATTTCTCAGCAATCAGTGAATGAAATGACAACTGCAACCACTCCTCTCTTGGTTGATACTCCAGAAGTTGTTGAAGCCTCATCTTCAGCTCCTCCGGTTCAGTTTGAGTCAGCGTCTCACGCTCCGGCTCAGCGATGGACTATAAATCACCCAATTGATCAAATTCTTGGTGATCCAAACGCTGGTGTTCAGACTCGACGAAGTGCAGGTAATATTTGTTAACTTTATTTCTCTAACTGAACCAAAGAAAGTAGATGATTCCCTCAAAGATCCAAACTGGGTCAGCGCCATACAAGAAGAGCTGACTGAATTCGAAAGAAACAAAGTTTGGAAACTTGTTCGAAGACCAACTGACAAGACAGTGATAGGCACTAAATGGGTCTATCGAAACAAGTTGGACGAACATGGAACTGTAACCCGCAACAAGGCTCGTCTTGTTGCTCAGAGACACAGAAAGAGGAAGGCATAGATTACGACGAAACATTTGCTCCAGTAGCAAGACTAGAATCTATTCGTCTATTCTTAGCATACGATGTACACAAAGACTTCAAAGTATATCAGATGGATGTTAAGTCAGCGTTTCTAAATGGAAAGCTGAATGAAGAAGTCTATGTGGAACAACCTCCAGGATTCTCAGATCCTAAGCGTCCAGGTTATGTTTATAAACTGGATAAGGCACTTTATGGCTTAAAGCAAGCTCCTTGTGCATGGTATGACACTCTCTCTACTTATCTCCATATTGAAAAATTTGAGCGAGGTAAAATTGAAAACTCTATTTTTTAGAATAGTGAAAGGTCATATCATTCTTGTTCAGATATATGTTGATGACATTATATTTGGTTCTACTAACCCTGATCTTTGTACTCGTTTCGATGATAGAACGAAAGATGAGTATAAAATGAGCATGATGGGTGAGCTAACATATTTCCTTGGTCTTCAGATAAAGCAAAATGAAAAAGGAACTTTCATTAATCAGGGAAAGTTTGTTAAAGATATGCTGAAGAAATTCGATTTAACTCAGAGTTCAGCTATGAAAACCCCTATGGCACCACCGCTGACACTAGACAATGATACTAATGGTATTCCTGTTAATGTCATGTTGTACCGTGGGATGATCGGCTCTCTTTTGTATCTTACAGCTAGCCGACCCGATATTATGTGCGCAACCTGTTTGTGTGCACGATATCAAACTGAACCTAAGGAATCTCATATGATCGCTGTAAAGCGAATTTTTCGATATCTTAAGGGTACTGCGAATCTAGGTCTTTGGTATCCCAAAGACTCAGGGTTCGATCTAATCGCCCATGGATAGGAAAAGCACCACAGGATGTTGGTGATTTTAGTGAAATCATCGGTCATTTATTGTAATTGGATTCACAAAGGAAATAATGGGGTTGATAGCTAATCTATAACACGAGTTAGGAGGTGTGGAGTGCACACTCGGGTAAGCTAACTAGAACCCGGATTTGTTGGACGGTTAAAATTGGAAGTTACATTGTGTTTTCTTGATCTGGGCGTCGGGGCCAGCGCTGGCGCCAGTGTGCTGGCGCCAGTTGGCTGGTGCCAAGACTGGCGCCAGGCACTGGAATGTTGCCTGCGCCGTGTGTGGCGCCAAGACTGGCGCCAAGCTCTGGAATGTTTACCCGTGCCAGTTGTGGCGCCAGTTGACTGGCGCGGAGACTGGCGCCGAGTGTCTGATGCCTTTTCCAATTTGTAACCGACGTCCATACTCACACAATCAATCCTATTAATGAGATGATTATTTCCTGAATCAATACAGCGTAGGTTACATTTCTAAGGTGTATATATATGGATCGATTTCTGCCTTAATTGATACACTGAAAAATCAGAGATTATCCTCGAGAGAATTTCGTGATACCCGGGCAGAATAGGGTCGAAATATCTCTCACGGAAAGCGAGCTCTACGCGATCTCTGGTTCTATCCGAGTTATACTAATCGTCTCTTTATTCTCATCTCCTCCACGAAATACACAAATCCCCTAACAATCGTAAGAGATATTTATCATCGTGAAGAGAGATGGCGGGTGATCAAACCGTGAGAGACATGACTTCCAAGTTCACAAAACTTGAGGAGTTTGAAGGCATGGATTTCCATAGATGGCAAAAGAAGATGCACTTCTTGCTGACGACGTTGAAGGTGGTGTATGTGCTAAGCACCCCGATACCGGAGATAATGGAAAACGAGACGCTGGAGGTTACCCGGCGTCGCGGCAAGTGGGAGAATGACGACTACATCTGTCGTGGCCACATCTTGAACGGTATGTGTGACTCCCTCTTCGATATTTATCAAAATGTGGAATCCTCCAAAGAGCTATGGGACTCTCTCGAGTCAAAATACATGGCCGAGGATGCTTCTAGTAAGAAGTTCCTCGATAGTAATTTTAACAATTAAAAAATGGTGGACTCAAGGCCAGTGATGGAGCAATACAATGAGCTCCTTCGCATTCTAGGGGAATATGCTCAACACAATATGAAGATGGACGAATCCATCTCCGTATCGAGCATAATTGATAAACTGTATCCCTCTTGGAAAGACTTTAAACACATATTGAAACACAAGAAGGAAGAGTTGTCTCTTGTGCAACTCGGTAGTCACTTGCGCATAGAGGAATCTCTTCGGGCGCAAGAGGCTGAGAAACCTAAAGTAAAGGAGGTTTCTGCACCTTCGGTGAACATGGTGGAAGAGGGAAAGATTAACAAATTCAAAGGAAAACGGAAGTTCAACGAAGCCAAGAAAGGGCCCAATAAAAAGGTTAATTTAACCTGTTAGACCTGTGGGATGACCGGCCATCTCAAGCGGGATTGTCGGGTTGTCAAGAATAAGGGTGGAGCAAGCACGAGTGGAAGTGGGCAAGGATCTAAGGATCAAAACCCACGGCAAGGTCAGTTTCTTGACTTTGGTTTTAATTCAAATTTGGATTATGTGCCACTGATATCCGAATCATTTTATGTGCAGGATGATGATGTTGCTTGGTGGATCGACTCGGGTGCTACAAGTCATGTGTGCAAAGATCGCCGTTGGTTCACTTCTTTGGAACCGGTTGAAGACGGATCAATGCTTCGCATGGGGAACGAGTCGATGGCTCCCATTCTTGGAAGAGGCTTAGTTAGGCTAGAATTTAGTTCTGGCAAAGTAGTTGAACTTTTTAATGTTTTGTTTGTACCGCGAATTCGAAAGAATATGGTTTCCGGTAGTATTTTGAATAAGTTAGGGTATAGGCAAGTTTTTGAGTCGGACAAGTTTATCTTGTCAAAGTGTGGCTCTTTTGTAGGATTTGGTTATTTGCTTAATAATATGTTTATGTTAAATTTGAATAAAATGAATGTTGTTTCAAATTCTGTTTTTATTGCAAATAGCGTTTGTGTTGATTCTAATTTATGGCATGCTAGACTTGGTCACGTTAATTTTAAACGGATGGTTGAAATGTCAAAAGATGGTCTTATTCCGGCTTTTGATATTAAGTCTGATAAGTGTAAAACTTGCATGTTAACAAAGATCACTAGACAACCTTTTCCTAGCGTGAAAAGGGACTCTTCGGTACTTGAATTAATTGATAGTGATCTTTGTGATTTGCATTCGACTCCGTCTTTTGGTAATAAAAAGTATGTTGTCACTTTTATTGACGACGCTTCACGTTTTTGCTATGTTTATTTGTTACACTCAAAAGATGAAGCGTTGGTTAAATTTAAAGTTTTTAAAACGGAGGTTGAATTGCAAATGAATGGCTTAATTAAGTGTTTATGTACCGATCGTGGTGGGTAGTATTACGACCCCATGTTTTTCCAATCCGTAGGAATCATTCATGAGACTACGGCGCCTTATACACCACAGCAAAATGGTGTGGCGGAACGGAAAAATAGAGTTCTCAAAGAAATGGTGAACTCTATGTTATCCTACTCGGGTTTGAGTTATGGATTTTGGGGTGAAGCCATGTTAATGGCTTGTTATTTGCTGAATCGAGTTCCCAATAAAAGGAACAAGATTACCCCATATGAACTTTGGTTCAAGAAAAGGCCGAACTTGAGTTATATTCGAGTTTGGGGCTGTCGAGCGGTCGTTCGACTACCCGAACCCAAAAGGAAGACTTTGGGTGAGAAAGGCATTGACTGCATCTTTGTTGGATATGCCGAGCATTCCAAGGCTTATATGTTCTATGTTATTGAACCTAATGATTCTATAGCGATTCACACCATTGTAGAGTCGAGAGATGCGATATTTGATGAGACTAGATTCTCTTCAATGCCGAGGCGTAAGGACATAGTTCCAAATACTAGTGAAACTAGTGAGGTTGAAGAACAAGCAATTGTTCCAACCGAATCTCCGATGCTTCGAAGGAGCAAAAGAGGAAGGTTTGAAAAATTCTTTGGTCCTGATTTCCAAGTATACTTGGTAGAGGGATCAAGAGATGAGATTGGATCCCAATTCCTTTACTGTTATAGTGTTGAGGAGGATCCAAAATCATTTGATGAGGCTATGACGTGTCAAGATATTGCTTTCTGGAAAGAAGCAATACATGATGAAATGGACTCCATCATGGGGAATAATACTTGGGTATTATCGGACTTGCCACCGGGTTGCAAACCTTTGGGTTGCAAGTGGATCTTCAAAAGGAAGATGAAAGCGGATGGGTCAATCGACAAGTTCAAGGCACGATTAGTGATCCAAGGCTTTAGGCAACGGGAGGGCATCGATTATTTTGATACATATGCCCCGGTTGCAAGAATCTCCACTATTAGATTGTTGATAGCCTTAGCCGTTATTCACAATTTGGTGATTCACCAAATGGATGTCAAAACGGCATTCTTGAATGGTGACTTGGAGGAGGAAGTTTACATGAAACAACCGGAAAGTTTTGTTATGCCCGGAATGGAGCATAAGGTGTGTAAACTTGTAAAATCATTGTATGGGCTGAAACAAGCACCCAAACAATGGCATCAGAAATTTGATGAGGTTATCTTGTCCAACGGTTCTATGATAAACCAAGCGGACAAGTGTGTATATAGCAAATTTGATTCATCCGGTAACGGTGTAATCATTTGCTTATATGTTGACGACATGTTGATCTTTGGCACCGACCAAAATCAAGTTGGGAAAACCAAAGAATTTTTGTCGTTGAGTTTCTCCATGAAAGATATGGGAGAGGCGGAAGTGATCCTTGGTATTAGGATCAAGCGTGAGAACAAAGGGATTGCCATTACGCAATCTCACTACATTGAGAAAGTATTAAAGAAATTTAATTGCTTTGATTGTTCTCCGGTGAGTACTCCATGGGATCCGAGTGTGAAGCTTATGCCTAATTCGGGAGAAGCGGTGTCACAACTCGAGCACTCAAAGGCTATAGGGTGCTTGATGTATGCCATGACAAGTACTAGGCCGGATATCGCATTTGCCATAGGAAAGTTGAGTAGATATACTAGCAATCCTAGTATTCATCATTGGCAAGCGATAAGACGAGTATTCAAATAGTTAAAGAAAACCATTGATTATGGTTTGTCATATGTCGGGTTTCCTTGGGTTTTGGAGGGATATTCAGATGCAAGTTGGATTACCAATTTGGAAGATCACTCTTCCACGAGTGGTTGGGTGTACTTGCTTGGGGGAGGTGCCATCTCTTGGGCTTCCAAGAAGCAAACTTGCATCACGAGTTCGACTATGGAGTCGGAATTTGTGGCGTTAGCCGCTGCCGGTAAAGAGGCGGAATGGCGAAGGAATTTGGTCCATGAAATTCCATTATGGCCGAAACAAATATCACCCATTTCTATCCGTTGTGATAGTGAGACTACTTTGGCTAAAGCTTATAGCCAAGTGTATAATGGCAAGTCTAGACACTTAGGTGTTAGATATAGCATGATTCGTGAGCTAATCACGAATGGGGTGATTTCGGTTGAGTTTGTTCGGTCGCAACAAAATCTAGCGGACCACTTGACGAAAGGGTTAGCTAGGGACTTGGTTCACAAGTCGGTGATAGGGATGGGATTAAAGTCCATCTAAATCTCTAACGGTGAGATACCCAATTCCCTTCTAATACAACGTTAGAAGTTGAATTCAATGGGGAAGCTCACTCTAAGAGATTGGAGCACAAGACGGTCATCCCAAGGTGTGTGCTCGGTACTGCAAGTGAAGGAGGTAATTGTTCTTTTGTAAAAATGCATGTGCAGATGCATGAGGAAAAGAACTACCTATATGAGTGGGAAGTGTGGCCGCTTCAAGAAGCTTGGACTTGGCTTTGATGCACTCATGAATGGATAAGGACACATGGCCTGTATAGTGTCAAGTTTATGCTTTAGAAAATTTTAAATTCATGTGTATGTTATCTTCTGGTACTCAAATGGGTTGACGGGTTCAATCCTTAGGACACCCGGATTCTCGAGTATTTGAAATGTGTAATGTACTAAGATGGAAATTCAATCTTTTAGATATTTTCATTTATGCATGAGTCTGTTTACCTGTATTGTAATTTTATTTGTGAATCAAGGATTGCACTAAAATGGGGGAGGATTGTTGGTGATTTTAGTGAAATCATCGGTCATTTTGTGTAGTTGGATTCACAAAGGAAATAATGGGGTTGATAGCTAAGATATAACACGAGTTAGGAGGTGTGGAGTGCGCACTCGGGTAAGCTAACTAGAACCCGGATTTGTTGGACGGTTAAAATTGGAAGTTACATTGTGTTTTCTTGAGATGGGCGTCGGGGCCAGTGCTGGCACCAAGACTGGCGCCAAGCACTGGAATGTTGCCCGCGCCGTTTGTGGCGCCAAGACTAGCGCCAAGCTCTGGAATGTTTACCCGCGCCAGTTGTGGCGCCAGTTGACTGGCACGGAGACTGGCGCCGAGTGTCTGATGCCTCTTCCAATTTGTAACCGACGTCCATAATCACACAATCAATCCTATTAATGAGATGATTATTTCCTGAATCAATACAGCGTAGGTTACATTTCTAAGGTGTATATATATGGATCGATTTCTGCCTTAATTGATACACTGAAAAATCAGAGATTATCCTCGAGAGAATTTCGTGATACCCGGGCAGAATAGGGTCGAAATATCTCTTACGGAAAGCGAGATCTACGCGATCTCTGGTTCTATCCGAGTTATACTAATCGTCTCTTTATTCTCATCTCCTCCACGAAATACACAAATCCCCCAACACAGGAGGCTGTCAGCTCCTGGGTGGAAAGCTGGTGAGTTGGACAAGTAAAAAGCAAAACTCGGTGTCCACCTCCACAGCTGAAGCTGAGTATGTAGCCGCTGGAAGCTGTTGTTCTCAGGTCTTGTGGATGAGAAATCAACTACTAGACTATGACCTTCAGTTCTCAAAAATTCCAATCTATTGCGACGGCACAAGTGCCATCGCTATAGCCAACAATCCAGTGCTACACTCAAAGACAAAACACATCGAAATCAGGTATCATTTTATCAGAGATCATGTGATGAATGGTGATATAGAACTTCACTTTATCCCAACTGATTATCAGTTAGCTGATTTATTCACCAAACCTCTTGATGAGACAAGATTCAACTTTCTCATATGCGAGCTTGGAATGCTGAACTTTGAAGAGTAAAATCTTCAGCGGTTCACATTTAATCAGCGATACGATTATACAAACTTGTATAGCCCTCGGGATAAAATCAACTTGTATAACCCATTCTATCATCTTCTCTCTGAATAAACTTGATCCGCTGATATCACGGTATGTTTTTCTCTCACTGACAATCGCATGTGAATGCAAGATTTCAAAACATATTGCATCGCTGAATTTCTCTTTCTTAAAATCAGCGATACTTTGAAATTTCTAAAACCAACTGATAATTCTATTCAGTGCTTCATGATTTCAAAAGTGTCCCTGAGCTTTCAAAACCTCAGAGACATCCTAGAATATGAAAGGACAGTTGTGACGTCATTGCAACGGATAAACCCCGGCACGTTTTTTTTCTGACACACGTTTGCACGTTTCGTTTACCTTCCAATCAAATGCAAACACGTGTCCGTGTCATGATGAAAATCTTTTCCCGCTCAAGATTTTCTCTCTCTAATCTCACTATATAAACACATTCTTGGTTTATATTTTTTCCTTTACGCGAAAAACTTCTCCTCCAAGCAAGAAAGATTTACTGTTGCATTTTGCTCTCAAGTTTTTCAAGAACATATGTTCATCATCTTCTTCTTCAACATCAAAGGTTAATATGCTCTTACTATTTACCTATTGTTTATAACTTGTTTCTGATCTTCTCATTGTTTTTACAAGATTAAACAAAAGAACTTTTTCAAATGAAATCATTTCTTTCATGGTTTTATGAACACAACCTTTCATGGTTGTTCTTCAAGTTTAAAACGCAAAATCTTAAACTTGTTCTTCATATGTTCGTTTCTAGAAACTGGAAAACAATATTTTTTAATGGGTTTGTATTTGTCTTTCAAAACCAAGAAAAACCCTAATTTTCATTAAGACAATTTTGTCTGAATGAAATGGACAAAATTCGAACCATCCTATTGGAAAATCTTTCCACATTAAGATTATTCTTATTTGTTAAAATCTTTGGTTGAACTGATAATACAGAAATGGCATCTGCTGACATTCCTACCGCTGAGAAAACTACTGCTGCTGCCGCTGAGGAATTGAAAATCACCAAGGCTCCTCAGGTCAAGTTCACTCTCGAAGAACTTGATTGGACTAAGTCAAACAACCTCCATGCGCTTTTCGAGCTTCCTCCTCGAAAGCAAGTCACACATCTGAATGATGCTGTGAACTTCCTGAAGAATTGTTGCCTCTCAACAACCCTGACAATAACACCTCCTGCACATCAACTACTACTTTCTCAGTTCAAGTATTCTGCCAGACACTCTCAGCTACCCTCAGCCAAAGATCCCTAAAAAACAATTGACTGCATCCTTTGTGATACTGATTATGGCACGATGAAGATCACCCCTGCCATAATTCGCAAAGCCCTGAGCCTTCCCACTGCTACAAAAGAAAACCCTTTTGTTCCTCTCCCTGACCACAAGAAACATTCAGACAGGGAAGCCATCACTGCATTTTTTGATGCAATGGGCTATATATGGGAAACTGGGAGGGACAAGAAGCCTGAGAAAAAGCTGACCCTCATCAAGAAATCCAAAATGCCCAGCGAGATGAACTTCATCTTCGCTCATTTGATAAGCTGCATGACTGCAAAGACCAGCTCCTCTGACCAAGCCGCTCAACCTCAGCAAGCAATGGGATATGCACTGCTGAAAGGTCTACATATAGACTGGGCATCGATAATCTATGATGATCTGGTACTAAGAGTAGACTCTGCCGCTGACAGATCTCCATGGGTTCCTTATCCCAGATTCATCAGCGTCGTCTTCTAAACAGGCCTGAAGGACAGCTACCCTCAAGAAGGAGATCTGAAACTCTCTCAGGTTGGTCCTAAAGTTCTCGACTTCAAGCCAGTGGAAAACGAGGTACGTCTTTCTACACTTTTAACTCTTCTCAAATCTACTTCTTCTACTTCTGCAGCTCCATCAGCGGACAAACCCCTCGCTGATACCCAAGCTTCAACCCCCATTCCTTCTCATAAAAGGAAACACTCAGCTACCCAACTTAGTTCCAAAAGAACTAAGAAAACCAAGGAGCAACCCCAGCAATCTCTTGCTGAAGACTCCTCAGCTCATCTTAAAGAGCTGAAGGAAAGTTCAGTGGTACGCTCTGCCACACCTGAACAAACCATCCATTCCATCCAAACTTCAGCGTCTCTAAACGGTGAAGTTATAAACTTGGAATCTACCCAACCTCCTTTAGTCTCTCAAAAGACTGAAGAAGTGATTTTCAGCGAATCCAACGCTGAACCCCGCACCCAACCAACATTCTCAACCTCCGTTTCTCCCTCTACTCCATTGGTCTCTAATCCAGTAATCACTGGAACAACCGTCATTCCTCCAGAAGCTAAAGCTGACACTCTTCAAGGGATGATGGAAACAGGACCTGCAGAACTGACCATACGTACACGCACTCTAGCTGACGACATGGAACTATTTTCAGGACACCGAGGTTTTGACGAATTCACCAACCCTCCTGCAGGTATACACCAACCCATAAACACTGTAACTGAACCCCAAACGTCTGAGCTTTCCTCTGTTCACAAGTACTTATTTGTTACAGGTCCTAATTTGGGAGACATCAACGCCTCTCTGAAGAACTTGGAGACAAAGCTGACAAGTCTCACCACTACACTCTCTGACAACTCTACAGCTGTAACAAACGCTGGAGAGAATCTCAACAAACTGACAACAGTGGTGGAAGACAAAGCCTCCAAAGCTGACTTGGAGAAGGTTGATAAAACTCTTGGCGACTTTGCAAAAGTGCTCGCTGACATCTACACCTCTCTCAAGACTTCAGTTCAATCCGTGTCCAGCGAGGTCACAACGCTGAAGACATCGGTTGGAAAACTCGAGGGAGACATGTCCGCTGTAAAGACTGACGTTAGCTCTGTAAAGACTGACGTTGGTTCAATGAAGACTATGATGCAACAGATACTGACTAACACGACCGCCCCTACCACTGCACCTGAGAATTTTTCTGCGGCGGATCGTGCTGAACTCTTGAAGATCAGTCCTGCTATTTCGGGCCTAGAAAACAGAGTAGCAGCGATTGATGTTTATATGGGAGTCCCTGGCCAAGAAGACAGGGAACCAAAAACAGCTGCTGAGTCAACGCATTCCTCCCCCATTCATCATGAGGAAGGGGGGAGAAGAATTATGAAGACCTTCCCCACGATGAATCTATCGAGGGGGATAAGACTGAGAAGACAGAAGACCTTACCCTTACTGAAGAGGGTGAGAAGACAGCTGAAGAAGCTGTTGCTGGACCTCAGGGAGATGAACACCCTGAGGGAACCGAGAAGCTTACCTCTGTATCTGAGGGGGGGCAACTCGAAGAAGATGCTGAAGAATCTGAGTCTGAAGATGAAGATGAAGAAGCCGTCGACATCTCTGATGAGGAACCATCCTCTTCTCCAAAGAATGATGATGATGACGATGATGATGATGATGACTCCTTTATCGTCAAACCAACTCAGAGGACTCAAGCTCTTAAAGGGATCGTGATAAAAGAATATACAGGGGAGCAGACCAAGACAAAGTCTACAGCGTCTGAAGCTGACAAAGGCAAAAACAAAGGCCTTGCTGAAGAAGACAATCTGACGATCTTGCTTCCAAAGCCAGTTTGTCAGGTACACTAAATTTCCTTACACTTCATTCCCTCCTCTATCTATACACTTTATCAGTTCTACTCTCCACAGCCTATACACTTAAACCAGTTTCCTTTCTCTGATTCTACCCAAGTTCTTATTCGTAAGATCGCTGTGTTTCAGCTAGTCGTCTCCCCTGTTTGAGGATATCACTGAAGTATCTACAACTTCGACTTTACCAACAATAATCCCAGCTGCTGCTGAAGAAATAATCCCAATCTTGGATTTGATCTCTGAGACTGATGAACCTGAAGAACAGATGCTCGCTCATACAAGCAGACCTTCCTTGGTTCCTCAAAAACCAAGTGAAGATGATCAGAGAAGAAGAGAAGAAATAATAAAGAAGTTTGAGGCTCAGCGAATCATTCTGAAGCGTGATCAACTTCCTTCTGTTACTCCAAAGATTTGACTTTCACAAAAGATATACAAGGATCACCTCAGAGCTGAACGTCTAATCGCTGAAAGACGAGAAGCTGAAGAAAAAGACAGAGAATACGCCATCCAGCTTACTCAACAATCAGTGAAAGACCCCAAGATGAAAAGAACTCCAATCGAAGTTCAACGTCAGCTATGGGAAGACGCCAAGAAGATCGTGGAAGAAAGGAGAACTGTGTCTAAATCTACTTTGATCTGGTGCAGAGAAAAGGTACACTTCAGACATCGACCTGCCAGAATCATCAAGGTACTCATCGCTGGAAGATCAACCCTCAAAGTTTCAATCGTTGAAATCGAGATATTCAGAGAGAATGATCAGTACGAAAAATTCTATGCTGAAGCCATCACGAAGTACGGTCTCTCTGAATGGTTGGAGATCAGATTAGCCATACAAAAGTCTCAGTCTAAGTACAAGGAACATGTTGAAAAGCTGATAAACAAATAGATCGACTTAGTCTATTCTTGTGTGGATATTCCTCCTCCTCCTCCTCTCGAAAGTCAGAAAAGAAGGGCCTCAGCGAAGAAGAAGTCTAAATCTTCAAATGATGGTCCTTGTATACGAAACGAAACAGGTATTGGTTTTTCTCGTGCTGAAGTCCTTGGTCCTGACCCTGACCTTTCCGGACTTGACACATCTCTTCCTCTTGGTGAGACTTTCATCCCTGGGAAAGTCATAAGCGAACCCTATGGGATATTCTTTATTGACTATGATGGACGAAAGCGTTTTCAACGCATCTCTGAGCTTCCCATCACTCCCATCGAACAGCTGAAAGATCTTATCTACTGGTGTGACTTCAAGAATGATCTTCAGGCACGACATCTAAAACCATTGATCTTTAAAGAAGCTCTGAACAAAAGAAATCAAGGTGTAACAGTTCCTGACTGGATGATTCCCACATCAAAGACCCTTGATGAACTTCTCATTAAGGAAGAACCTCTATAAGCTGATTGAATCGCCTAATTCTTCTATTGTATCAGTTATTCTTCTGTACTTGTAATTTATTTCGCTTGTACTTATTATCTTTCCACTTCCCTTTGTAATCTGATACGAAGTTTAATGAAAGATTTCAGCGAAAGTACCTTACTCCATCAGTACAGAAAAGATCCCAGAAAACAGTAAATGGGACAAATATTTTATGAGTTCTTTTTATCCTTATGTTTTCATTAAATAGCAATTTTCTCTGTTGCTATGTCATAATCAAATAGGGGGAGATTGTTGATCCAAACCCTTAGTGATTTGATAATGACCCTCTCTTAATACTTAGTGAAAATTGTAAGTAAACAATATGTATCAGAGTTTCACTATCGCTGATAAGTACTAAGCCCTTACAGTACCGCTGATAGGAACTCTCGCTCTTTAGATTAAACATTCAGCGAACACTGTTCACCATAATACTCTGAGCCTGTTCAGTACTTATGGTGATCGCTGATAAGTTAGTTGTTTACTTATGATTCCTGAAGATAAGTTTCACGTCAACATAGGTTCTACGCTGAAGTCGAAGATTAAGCTCAAGAACCAGCGACAAGTCTCCTAATGAACTGATGTGGATCAGCGAACACTCAGATTTGTCCACTCAACGTGAAGTATCAAGTACAAGACTTCAGCTATCGCTGAACTTTATCATTCGCTGATATAAAATGATAGAGATCTGATTCAACGAAAGTTGATCATGAAGTCCTTCGTACAAAGTACTTTTGTCTAAACCACCCTTGCACGACTCCGTACGATATGTCAGAAAAGAACCTCCTTATTGTCTGAAATCGTACAACCACTCTGATACTACACTGTTCATTCATGCGACTACTAAGGTTGTCTACAAAGGTCAATGACATGCAACCAATGAGCTGCTGCCACGTGTAAAGTGTAAACTGACATGCATTAAATGCATGCAGTATATAAAGAGATGAACTCACTTCATTTTGAAGTAAATTGCTAACTCTGGACAAGTTCATCTTCTTATCTTGAGATAGGTTATTATTAGTAATTTCGTTATTTTTCGTAGTGCAAGAAACTTAGTGTTCCAACTTGTTTAGATTTAGGTTTATCCTTAATCTTGTTTCCGCAACAAGCTGTAAATTGTTAATGATTTATCAATAAACAATTTAGAAAAGTAAAATTTGTGTGTTTGTATTCAACCCCCCCCCCCCCCTTCTACAAACTTGTGTAGGCCTTCAGGACCAACACGGAGTCTCCTAGTCTCTCTTTCTAGGATAACCTCGGGTTCTTCGACGCATCGATTGTCATCAACTCGAATTTCCGACAATGGTATAACGCTTCCTTCTTCTTCTGCCAAACACGTGCGCAGATAACATACGTGAAAGGTAGGATGAATCCCATCCATTTCAGGCGGTAAGTCTAATTTGTACGCTTGTGAACCAATTCGCTCCAAAATGGTGAACGGCCCTAAGAAACGGGGACTCAACTTCCCACACTTTCTAAAACGTATCAAGCCTTTCCAAGGGGATACCTTTAGCATTACCCGCTCCCCAACTTGGAATTCTATCGGTCTTTGCTTCTTCTCGGCGTAACTCTTTTGACGATCTTGAGCCGCCTTCAAGTGTTCTCGGATTTCTTTAACCTTATCCGCCGTTTGATGAACGATTTTCGGACCCGCAAATTTTTTTTCCCCGCCTCCAAACAACATACCGGAGTCCGGCACTTCCGGCCATACAATGCTTCAAATGGTGCTCTACCAATGCTCGAGTGGTAGCTGTTGTTGTAAGCAAACTCCACTAGAGGTAAGTGTGTATCCCAATTTCTACCGAAATCGATCACGCACGACCTTAGCATGTCCTCCATGGTTTGTATTGTTTGTTCGCTTTGCCCGTCCATTTGCGGATGGTATGCGGTGCTCAAATTCACTCTCGTACCTAGTTCTTCTTGCAAGGACTCCCAAAATCGAGAGGTGAACCGGCTATCACTGTCGGAGACTATTGACACGGGTACGCCATGTCTCGACACAACCTCGTTGATGTACAACTTCGCCAGTTTGTCTATTGATGAAGCTTCCCGCATGGCTAAGAAATGAGCACTCTTCGTTAGACGATCCACTATTACCCAAATGGTGGCGTTGCCTCTAACCGTCTTTGGTAATTTGGTCACGAAATCCATGGTGATCTTTTCCCACTTCCACTCGTGGATCTCCAATGATTTTAAGCTCCCATACGGTCGTTGATGCTCGACCTTTACCAACGAACAAGTCATACATGTTTCCACATAACGAGCCACGTCTAACATCAAAACCGGCCACCAATAGTGTAATTTCAGGTCTCTATACATTTTAGTGCTTCCCGGATGTATGGAGTATTTGGATTTATGAGCCTCATCCATGTGTAGTCCTTGGCTCCCTCCAATTTTAGGCACCCACACTCGCCCATTGAACAGTTTGATACCACGGCTGTCTTCCGTCAATAGTAGCCTTTGCTTAATCATCCCTTCTTCTTTGAGGTTTTCCTCCAACAACGCCTCGGCTTGTGCCATCTTAATTTGCTCCATAAGACTTGACACTAGCTCAATCCTTGAGAGACTCGCCCGGAGACTTCCACTATACTTCTTTAGGCTTAAGGCATTGGCAAGCACATTGGCCTTACTCGGGTGATAAAGTAGCTCACAGTCGTAGTCCTTTAGTAGTTCCAACCATCTTCGTTGTCTCATGTTCAATTCTTTTTTATCGAAGACTTACTTCAAACTCTTATGATCCGTGTACAATGTACACTTCGTGCCATAGATGTAATGTCGCCATAACTTCAACGCGAACACTACTGCTGCAAGTTCCAAATCATGTGTGGGGTAATTCTTCTCATGCTCCTTGAGTTGCCTTGACGCGTAGGCGATCACGTTTCCCCTTTGCATCAACACACAACCCAAACCCATCTTTGACGCGTCACTATATACCACAAAGTCCTCCGATCCCTCGGGTAGGGATTGAATCGGGGCCTCACAGAACTTCTTTTGTAGAGTCCGAAATGCCTTTTCTTGATCTTCCGTCCAAACAAATTTTATATTCTTTCGCGTCAAGCGCGTCAAGGAAGAAGCAATCTTGGAGAAATCTTGAATAAATCTTCGGTAATATCCCGCTAGGCCCAAGAAGCTTCGTATTTCCGATGGACTCTTAGGAGGTTCCCAATTCATCATTGCTTCTATTTTAGAAGGTTCTACTTTCACGCCATCCCTTGTGACTACATGACCCAAAAATTGGTCTTCTTCCAACCAGAAGTCACACTTGGAAAATTTTGTGTACAACTTCTCCTTTCTTAGGACTTCCAACAGTTCAGGAAGATGTTGCTCGTGATCCGGTTCGTCTCTAGAATATATCAAGATGTCGTCAATGAACACGATGACTTACATGTCGAGGAATGGCCGACACACCCGGTTTATCAAGTCCATGAACACCGCCAGCGCATTTGTCAACCCGAAAGGCATCACTAAGAATTCATAATGACCGTACCGTGTTCTAAAGGCCGTCTTTGGAACGTCGTCTTCTTTTACCTTCACTTGGTGGTAACCCGACCGTAAGTCGATCTTTGAAAAGCACCCCGCTCCTTGGAGTTGGTCAAACAAATCGTCGATCCTAGGAAGTGGATATTTATTCTTTACGGTCACCTTATTTAACTCCCTATAATCAATGCACATCCTCATCGTGCCATCTTTCTTCTTCACGAATAATATCGGTGCTCCCAAAGGAGATGAACTCGGCCTCACGAACCCCTTCTCTAACAGTTCCTGAAGTTGTGCCATCATTTCTTGCATCTCGGATGGGGCCAACCGATAAGTAGCTCTTTCTATCGGGGCCGCTCCCGGGATCAATTCTATTTTAAACTCCACTTGCCGGTCCGATGACAAACCTGGCAAGTCCTCCGGAAATACGTCGAGAAACTCACGCACGACCCTCACGTCTTCAAGTTTCTATTTCTTTAACTTGGCATCGATCACATAAGCTAAGAATGACAAACATCCCTTCAACAAACATTTGTGTGCTTTTAACATGGAGATGATCGCTACATCCCCTTTCCTACGCTCACCAAAAACAGTCACCACTCCCCCGTCCAACATAGGGATGTGTATTAACTTCTTTGTGCAAACAATTTCAGCTTGGTTCATGGCTAACCAATCCATCCCGACCACCACATCAAATCCTCCAATTACCATAGGCATCAAATCAATTGAAAATTCCCGTCCTTCGATTTCTAACTTGCAACCCTTCAAAACCTCACGAACTATCACTTGTCCGCTATTTCTACCACTATAGCATCTTCTAAACTACTAGTGGGCATGGACAATCTTGAAAGAAAAGAGTTCGACACAAAAGAAAAGCTCGCACTCGAATCAAATAACACACGCGTAGGCACGGAGTTTAGGAGAAACGTACCTGACACTACATCTGTTGAGGCCTTCGCCTCATCCCCCGTCATCTGGAACGCTCGTCCCATCGCCCTCAGAGGGTCCACCTTCTTCCCTCCGCTTCCCCCAGTCTTCATTTTCGGGCACTCACTTCTATTGTGGTCCGACTCTTTGCATTCAAAGCAGGTGATTTCCTTGGTCGGGCAATCGTTGTGGATATGCCCCGACTTTCCACACTTGTAGCAAGTCATCCTACTTGATTTACACTGACCATGATGTTTGCTTCGGAATTTGGGGCACCACCTAGCTTCGTGCCTAGGGTCGGCCCGTCGGTAGTTGTCACTATAGGATCTTGGTTTCTTGGAGGGTGTCGAACTTCCCTCCCATTTCCTCTTTTCCGGGGCTCGGTTACTCACCTCTCTGTCTCGACTGTACGCATCTTCAACCAATTGGGCCTCCTCGATTGCCTCGTGAATGGTGGAGGCCTTAGATACTCGGACCATCGTCATCATGTCCGAAGGAAGGCCCTTGATGTAAGCCTTGATCTTCTCTTTTTCATTCGGGACCAGATGTCCCACCAATCCCAGTTTATCCATAAACAGTCGGTTGTACTCTTTCACCGGCATATTTCCCTTCTTTAAGCTCCGGAATCTCTCTTCAATCCGATCCATGGCCCTCTCGTTACAGTATTCTTCCAGTACTTTCTTTTTTAACATAGACCAACTTAGTTTGGCCAATACAGATGCCTCAATAGAAGTGGAGTAAACGTTCCACCAAGTGAGGGTCGCCCCTCGTAACATCTGCGAACCAAATTTAGCCTTTTGATTCTCCCCGCACTCACTAGTTCGGAAGGCCTGTTCCATTTCTCTTATCCAGTTCATGCACGCAACCGGATCATCTGTGTCTTTAAACTCAGGCGGTCGGCAACTAAGAAAGGTTTTGAAAGAGCGTCCCTTCCCTTCTTGCCTCACATCATTGGTGCCCAAACCGTCAGTAGGGATCCCATTTCCGGTACCCCCAGAACCAGCCACTATTATGTTCTCGGCAACCGTTTCATGCCTACGGTTGTTGGTGTCTCGGTCTTCCAACAGTTTGAGAAATTGTTCTTGTTGTTGTGCCATAGCTCGGTTCATGGCTGCCATCACGTCCTCTAAGATAGGATCAGACATTTCCAAGTTTCGTCAAGGTATGTGCTCAACTCCACCACCCAACAAGTTAGTGTTAAGTGGAGGTCCCTCCACTGCCGTCACCCTCGGTTGATCGGCCATGGATAGCGTGGCATCATGGCCCTCCAGCCTACTACGAGTGTTAACCATTAGTCGTCTGCCACACATTTCAAATAGGGGTAAGTATCACGGTATAAAATTCACACAACCGAATTTACCAATACATTCATCAATTATCGCAACTATAGCAATCCAAGCATGGTTACGTAACAACAAATTCATAATAGCAGTAGCTAATTGAAATTATGAACAAGTTACACATAAGAATCCTCGTTACCACAATCGAAGTTCTCAATTAGTGCATCACCAAAGACTCTAAGACCGTCTTATCTTACGAGTTCTACCCATCTCACAGCTCCCCGCTTAAATCAATCTAGTTTAAGTCTAGGCATCTCACATTAATACCTAGTTCGCTTAAACCATTGCTCTGATACCAACTTGTAACACCCTAAAAATATGGCGTAAATTTAAACCTAAATAATTTACGGAAATGAACTAAGTGACATAGACGAATCACCCAAAAGGGGAAGTAATATTGTGGCGTTTACATTTCAATTAATCGAACGAAATAAGTTCAACAACCTACAAATCTAGACTTAGCAAAGTTCAGATTATATACAGGTGTTGCTATCTCGCTCTTAAAAGTATATTAATCTATACACCAAAAGTTCGCCTCTATGTCCATCAAAAAATGCTATCTCTCTTCACCACTCTTCCCTCAACCCCGGGGAGTACCACCACTAGAAAGGCCTGCTTAAACACAATATACAAAAGGAGCGTTAGCCAACATCTAGCCAAATGGTAATTTCATAATAAATGTCATTCGTACAATACATAAGGTATAATATTATTCGTTACCGATTTACCGTACGTTACATCATTGCATCATAAGGCATCAACCCAAACTAGGTCTTTAGCCCAATAAGACATCAACCATACTAGGTCTTTAGTCCATTAAGACATCAACCATACTAGGTCTTTAGTCCATTAAGACATCAACCATATTAGGTCTTTAGTCCATTAAGACATCTTAGTATCATTACCATAAACAAGTCCTCGTATACTTAATAACATCATCTTATAGCAATCATCATTATAAAAGAATCATAAGTTACATTTACTTCAAGTATCTTTAGTACCAAACCCCTATTTTGATCCATATTCATTTTGGAGTTAGAAAGGGAAAGAGGGGTGTGCATATACTCAAGAGTACCTCTACACCACCCATCCATCCCCTTTACACCTCTAAATAATAATATCATCATAGTTAATCCCTTGTTTCCCAAAAAGGGAAAGTTAGGTCACATTTCATGTAACTAAGAAAGAGACCATTAAACAATTAATTATACAATGAAATAAAATAAATAAGCATTCTTGAGCTAAGTGAGTCAAGAAAACTCACCTTGAAGGTTTGTCAAGTGAAAACCTAGTTTCTTGGAAAAACCCTAGAAATGGTAGACTCAATATGGAAGACTTGATTACTTCGAGCTCTTACACTTTAGCTTCTTCTCCTTCTAGCATTAACTACGAGGGTTTAGTGAATAGTGTGGTAGATGGGAAACCCTATATGCATTTAGTGAGGGGAGGGGGAAAGATATTGGGGAAAAATTGCCACAAAAGGGAGAGAGGTCGTCTGCTGCAAAAAACTAGCGAAAATGAGGTTCAAACCTTCCAGAATCGATTTAAACCAACAGCACCCGATTCCCTTGTCGCAGCTATGCCCCTCACGACTTTGCCAAGGGCATTGTCGCGGGGCAAGATCGCTCCCCCAAGACCATTTTCTGTTCGATTTCATGTTCGGCTCCTCTAATGCGATAATGACCCTGCGACTATGCAACGGGCATAGTCGCCCAAGAAGCTGCAGTTGCTGTTTCGAGTTCCGTTTGCGGCGTCGAGTGTTCTTCGTGCACGGTTAGTCGGTTAAATGCATGCGGTAAAGGATCCACGTATGGGGTGTTAGGGTTTGCATGCCTAATCAGTACATACATCTATATGTATATATATATATATATAAAGATATGTACATCTATATATATATATATATATTTATTTATTTATTTTTATGCATAAACACGTACAATTAGGGTAAACACGTTAAAAGGTCGAGAATTGCTTATGAGAAGTTTTAGGGTGTCACAATTTACAGCCGATACGGTCGTTAGAGACCTATGATCTGGCGTTTACAGCCGGTATGGTCGTTAGAGACCTATGATCTGGCATTTACAGCCGATACGGTCGTTAGAGACCTATGATCTAGCATTTACAGCCGGTACGGTCGTTAGAGACCTATGATCTGGCATTTACAGCTGATATGGTCGTTAGAGACCTGAGTTACGTTGTGTCTAGCATTTTTAGCTAGTTGTAAGTTTTGCTTTAGCGATAGTCGGTAAAATTTTTACCTTACTCATGATTGTACGGTTAATCTCGCGACTTGCCTTTATTGGCGATCCTGAGATTAAAACATGCGAGTCGCATTTATTGGCGACTTTTGGGTTTTGACATGCGTCTTACCATGACTGGTGACTGTGAGATTCAATGTACAAGTCGTCTTTATTGACGGCAATGCATATGTCATGACTAGCGATCATGAGACTTCAACGTGCGAGTCGCTTTTATTGGCGACCGATAATTTTTAACCTTTGATTGCCAGGACTGGCGATCATAAGATTTAAAATGTGAGTCGTCTTTTATCGACGACTATAAATTGCAATCTGCGTTTTAAGTCATAGAGACTTTCTTTCTCATGATATAAATCATAAGACCTGTATTTAAGTCGTAAAGACTTTTGTTTCTCACGATGTAAATCGTAAGACCTGTGTTTTAAGTCGTAGAGACTTTGTTTCTCACGATATAAATCATAAGACCTGTATTTAAGTCGTAAATACTTTTGTTTCTCACGATGTAAATCGTAAGACCTGTGTTTTATATGATCTTGTAAGCCTGCAATGTGAAATCGGAAGTGGTCGTTGGCTTGACCAATGATCCTTCGATGCTTAAATCAACATTTATATCTTAGATCATAATAATTGAACGAGAAAAATATACTTAGAGTATATTGTTAATGCCAAAAATCGCACAGAAGTACAACTTAAGGTTAGTGTGGACTTTTAACAACTAAAGAAACGTATCTCAAGACCAAGCAACACAATCGCGGGAAAAAGTAAATAAGACGAGAGATTTGGTGACGCGAAAAACCCCAAAACGAGGGAAACAGGGGCGACAGTCCCAAACAGGGGCGAAAGTCCTTTTGTAACAGGTGATTTGTGTACAACAGATTACAAATGAATGTAAGTATAAATTTAGTCGTGTGCAAATAACGTGTGTCGTGCGTAAATCGGTCGGAAAAGTATGATGTCGTGCGATTCGAACTGCTGTCGTGCGAAGATGCTTCAGCGATATTCGTTCGAATGCCTTGCGAATTACTGCGTTTCTGGTGTAGAATTGCTTAGAAAGAAGATGGAGCAGATTGGAATAACTTGGAGTTGTTTCAGAATGGATTGCAATTGATCAAAACCAGATGCCTTTTTCGGTTGCAGCACAGGCTCTTTTATAGCTTCCGCTGGCCATCAATGGTGCCTTTATGGTGCACTTCGTAACCGCTGCCGGGCTTTGAATGCCTATGATGAGCTGATCGTTACTGGCCGTTTGCTCCATGAATGATGTTAAACCTGCATTAATGAAAAAAAGAAAACGGGTTTGACTGTTAACGGTTACTGTAATCGTACGACCGTCTTAAGTCTCATACATCAGTCGTACGGAACGTACGACCAGCATAATTACATACGACCGAGCATACGTATGTGAACGATACCATATGAGTTTTCTAACGTCGGTCGTGAGGTGTGATTTTTTACCCAAACAGTTTGCCCCTAAAATTTGAATTTTAGGCGTGAAATTCGAATTTTAAATCCGACGAAGGTAATACGACACGTGTCATCCGGGGAGAGGGTCTGGTCGAATTCCAACCGTCTTGGTTTGCTTTAGATTGGAGGAAGTGAGGTATTTGTGACGTCACGACGGCGTGTCAGAGACTAAAGGACGTTCGGGGCACAGGTGTCGCCCATCGGCATGATGCATGCAAAAAGGCGTCTGACAGGTGTCGACCATCGAGCGGGTCGACCTGACATGATCTTTGCCATAAATAGCACGATTCCGGGAATCGTTTTCTCTTTACGCTCACTCGTGTTTTTCAGGAGAGATTTCAGAGAGATTTTCTTGCCATTGTTACGTGCGATTCGAGCGTCTTATAAATTTCAATAGGGAAATTCAGTGTTCTTCAAATTTTTAGAAGAAAATGTCGATAGAACCAGCGAGTACCATTAATAATCAGGAGAGCTTAGGGGCCTTCAGGATGTTGTCCGGCATTCCGGATGCCGTCCAAATATATTCGTCGGGTCAGTTCCGACCGGTGGATTGTCCGAATGGACACTTCGTCCTGTACGAATATCCATTCAGGACAGGTTTTAAAGGGCCCTTTTCCCCGTTAGTTAGGGAGTTTTTAGGAAAGTATTACCTTTCGCCCGCCCAGATGATGCCTCAGTTCTGGAGAATAGTCCGAGTGATCGATAGAATCACCGGCGAATGGACGAATCCATTCATTGTGGAGGACCTTTTGGCGTCCCATGTAGCCAAGGTGGACAACTATCACCGGTATAGCTTCTCTTCCAAATTTAAGAAAGCTCAGGTCTTGGTGTTGAACACCCAAGTAAACGACCGTGGCTGGAAGGCTCGGTATGTTTTTGGAAAGATGCAATCGCTTGAGCTCCTGCAGGAGGACAATACGTGGGTTACCGCCGGGTGGAACACCAATAGTAAGTCTTTCATTGGTCGTGTACTGTTTATTTAAAATTTGAATCGCGTATGCTAGCTAATCGAGTGTTTCTTTTTCAGCTATCGCGTTCCCTGAGGTTAGCGCTTCCAAGGAGACGCTGGTGAAGATTGAAAAATTCCAGATGTATAATCCGGATGATAGATCTTTCTTCGTCCAGCGTATTCTTAGAGACGAGGGTTCAGACGACGACATCGTCAAACTTACAGGGATGTAGATCCCCGAAGTAGAAGAGGAGGAAGAAGAGGCAGTAGGTAAGTTGTCGTATGTTCTTCTTACTCATGTCATATGTTTCATTCGTACGACTTTCATCTTATTGTGCCTCTGCTAATTTATAGGTAGTTCGGGCGTCGTGCCCACCCCTAACGTGCAGAAAAAGAAGATTCAGCTCTCGTTGGCTCGTAAGGCCAAAGAGTTGAAGCAAAAAGCTCCCCCAGCCCATCGTCGGGGGTGAAGAAGTCCAAGACGGTTCTCCGGAGGGAACCGTCGTCGAAGGGTGGTGCCTCGTCTGGGGTCGCCACCTCTGAGAAGACGAAGACACCACCATGAGTCATCGATGCGACTTCGGTGAGTGTGGCACCTCCCTTGTTTGAAGAGGTCGGTTCTTCTTCCTCGTCGGTTGACAAGGGGAAAAGCAAGAGGACGGTAGAGTCCAGTAACGTTATGACGGTGAATTTTACACTGCCGTCAAACTTCATGGCCGAGGAAGAAATGGATAGCAGTAAGATCTTCCCCGATCTGGAAAAATTCCTCTTGCTGTCCTTCAAGGAACGGTTGGATGGCATGATGGTCGACGACATGGGATCGCATGTCGCGAGGTTGACCTTTAAGGTACGTACGATCCGTCTGTCTTTAGTATTTCACCGCTTTGTTTGTTTCCTGATGTTTGTGTTTTCGTGCGTTGCAGGTGTTCCAAACTTCCCTTTGCCTGTATGCCTACATAGATAAAATCCATAGGGTTACTCCTGTTGCTATAGAGAAAATGCACAAGGCATAGGAGGAAGCCCGTGTGGCGAGGAATCAGGAGAAGCTAGCATTGGAATCGGGAGAAGCTATTCCACGAAGATTGCCGAAGTCGAGGACTTTTATGCGGCGTCGTTGAGCGCGAAGGAAGACCTTCAGCGTCTTATTAAGGAGACCCTTGAGAAGTCCATTGCGACTGAGGCAGAGTTACGAGCGACTAAGGGTTCCTTGATCGAGAGAGAAAAACAGGTCGAGGACCTTAAGTCGCTCATCGAGGAGAAGGTGGAGAAGATTGCATCCTTAGAGGAGCGTTTCCAATTGTTTGAGGCTCTGACCCGTCTGAGGGTACGAGCGGCGATTATGTGTCGCCATTTACGGGGGTTAGACCCTATGGCCGGAGCCGAAGAGGAGGTCAAAACCTTCTTAGAGCAAATCAGGGACGAGGGCGAACTCGACCAGGAAGACAAGCTCGAAGAAGAGGACCCGACAGACGTAGCGGTCGTAACTGGCGATGAGGAGGTCGCGGAGGACTCCCCTCTGCCTTGATTTTCGTTTTGTTTTGTTTCCAATAGGGGGCGACTGAAATCGGTCATGCCCTCTATTTTTATAGTTTTGATTGTATAAATACAAGTGGTACTTTTTTTTGGATAAGGTTCATCTAGGCTTTGCCTAGACTTCATTCTTGGCAATTTGGAAACAAACAAACAAAGCGGCCGTCTGAGACTAAGCCTGGCCACATAATGCTGACGCCTGGACTCGAACCCGGGGTGGATGGGATATTCCACCACATCCCCCCAAGGCCTTGCCAACACGCCACCACCCTTGTGGTTTACTAGTGGTACTTTTGTTATGCTTTTTTCGTATACTTTAATTTGTTGCAATTGAACAAAATAACACGTTAGATAACAAAACTTGAACAAATGTAAAATATGTATGACTTCGACGTTTATAGTTGCGAAGTAATCGGACGTCTAAGGCCTAAGTATGGAATTTAAGCCATAAGACTTGTGTATCCGACACTTAGTTTAAAGGACACCTGTGATGGTCGTAAGACCCGTATGATGAATCATAAGATTCCTGTTCTGCAAGTCTCAAGGACTTTGCTCCTCATGATGAAGAACGTAAGACTTTTGTTTAAGTCTTGGAGACTTTGATTTTTCATAAGATCGAACCATAAAACCTGTGTCTCGATTGTCATATGACTTATGATTTTAAGTCGTGTAGACTCTGTTTGAAGAATGATTTTGGAAGTAGTCGGGCGACTGAGCCGAACGTACGTTCCAAATTACATAGTTTAATTCATAAGACTTCGGATTCATGACACATGCCGTGATCGTAAGATCCATGTGCTGAATTGCGAGATTCAGATCTCATCGTATGAGTCATGAATTATAGGTCATGACTTTGTTTTCTCACAATGTAGATCGTAAGACTGATGTTTTTGCGATCCTGCAATATAAGATACAGGGGCGGTCATTGGTTTGACCAACGACCCTCCGATGCTTAAGTCAGTAATCGTTCGTCGAAGTAAATCGAAAGCAAAAAAGGAAATAAAAGGCATTGTAATCCAGCTACGTGGGGGTGCAGTCGTAGATTCGATACTGCGATCTTTGGACGTAAGACCATTTAAGGATCGTTGTCGTGTACGATCTCGGAAGAAGTTCCGAATCTGCACAGAATGTAAGTTTGGATAGAAGAGAGGACCTTTCAGCCCCAAAACTGGGAGTAAGCGTCTGCTTCTACCCGTTTGTAGAAATAATTCGAAAAGACTAATAGGATAAAATTTCTTGCCCTAGGAGCAAGATGTCCATTCCTTACCTTATGAAGGGTCGTGGAATTAAGGACGTAAATAAAACTTTGGGAGGTTGGTATACCGTACCTGAGTGCCGTTGACGGGCGTTACGTACCTGGTGACGTTTGTCATTGGCTATTGGAGAATAACCTCTATCGTGGGATTTGATTGCCCCTGAGTAGTGAGCTATATCTATGCCCACGATCGGTCGTTGAAACTGTAGAGTTGTATAGGGTGGTACATCATTCTGCCTCTTGTGGTGACTGTAAGACGATACCCGGATTTGTTATTTCTGGCGCAAGGGTAAATTAGATCAAATCGTGTACAGTCGCCACAATGCTGGTTTCACCTTTGAGGCTTCATTGTTGCTTTATAGCAATCACGGGCGGTCTTTTGCTCGGTTTTGATCTGTTGCACTCCCCATGGTGTTGGGAACTTGATCGTCTGATGATAGGTCGAGGGGACTGCTTTCATATCGTGGATCCAAGGTCGACCAAGTATAACGTTGTATGCTGATGAACAGTCAATAACGTTAAATCTTGTTTGCTTGTTGACCCCTTTGGCATACACCGGGAGGGTGATCTCTCCCAGAGTGGTGGTAGAATCGCCATTGAATCCTATCAGGGTCGTCGACCGACGGGTGATCTCCGACTTGTCGATTCCCATAGCTTTGACAGTGCTTAGAAAAATGATGATGGCCGAACTGCCTGTTTGGGTAAAAATCCACCAGCCTCGACCACGACCAAGACGTTAAAGACATTTATTACACTTCTCTTGTAACAAAGTTAAATCATCAACACTTTGTCCTTGGACCGAAGCCACAGTCAAAAGTACCTCTCGACACTCGACCGACGTGTGGAGATACACGACCTCGACTGACTAACGCACGACATTTCTGTTATGATTTCATCGTTTAATGCAGGTCAAACCTCATTTATGATCAACAACTATAACCGACGAGGTAAGCATTTAAGTCAGCAAACCGTTACGACAGTTACATGAAGCATGCAACGAATCAATTAAAGCACTCGAAGACTATAAATACGAGGACAAAGCTATCATCTCAGTGCATTTATCACCATCGAATTCCAGAAGCACACCGCATACTCAAGAACATCCGAAGCAAAGGAATTTATCTCAAGTGATCGTTCTCGACGCACGACTTACACTCTCGACCAGCAGGGTTAGCACACGACACACTTGTTTTACACTCGATACACTTTTTATTTTTACATTTCAAGTCATTTGTATTGTAATCATTGTATGATCGACACCTGAAACAAAGGATATCGCCCCTGTTTGGCGATCATAGTGCAGCGACGACTTCCACAGTCGTCCGCGGGTTTTTTTCTCGTTGAGGTTTTTCCCACGTCATCAAAATCTCTGTCTCTTTACAATTTTTTGTTCCTGTCGCACGCTTTGTCGTAAGATTCCTTTCTTTAGTTGTTAAGCTCCACAATAAACCTTAAGTTATCCTTCTGGACGATTTTTGGCATTAACAGTTTGGCGCCCACCGTGGGGCCCCATCTAGAGAAAATCTTTGACAAACGTGCGTCCTACTAACAGTTTCTTGAGTCCCCTCTGTTTTCTGTTTCAAGAAATGGCAGATGATGGAGTCCAAGAACATATCATCGCCCAGATGCATGAAAAGCTTGATAATGCACAAGATATTCTGAAGGCAATCGACGATTATCGCTTGGAGGAAGTCATCTTGGATCAGAGCAAACCTAACCAGAAGATTCTTATAGGATCGTCCCTCGATCCATGCCTAAAGGGCAAGTTAATATCTTTCTTGCAGGAACATGCCGATTGTTTTGCCTGGTCGCACGAAGACATAGTCGGTATCGATCCTGGCATCATTTCCCATAAGCTCAATGTCGATCCATCGTTCAAGCCTATTAAGCAAAAGCGTAGGAAATTCGCTCCCGAAAGAAATAAGGTGATAAATGACGAAGTCGACAACCTCCTCAAGACAGGGAAGATTCGGGAAGTAAAATATCCCGATTGGCTTTCTAACGTCGTAGTCGTAGCAAAGAAAAATGGCAAATGGAGAGTCTGTATCGACTTCACATATCTCAACAAAGCCTATCCTAAAGACCCTTTTCCATTGCCACATATCGACGCCATGGTCGACGCCACAGCGGGTGAAGAACTATTGATGTTCATGGATGCTTATTTTGGATACAATCAGATCCTGATGCACGTCGAGGACCAGGAGAAAAATGCATTCATGACAGATCGAGGTACCTACTGTTATAAGGTTATGCCTTTCAACTAAAAAATGCAGGCTCTACCTACCTGCGCTTGGTGAACAAGATGTTCAAAGATCACCTCGACGACACGATGGAGGTTTACATCGATGACATGCTCGTCAAATCAAAGCAAGCAGTCGACCACGTCGAACATTTGAGGAAGTCATTTGACGTCCTTCGCAAGTATATCATGAAACTCAACCCAACGAAGTGTTCCTTCGGTGTTAGTGCTGGGAAATTCCTAGGCTACATGGTCACTCGTCGAGGAATTGAGGCCAACCCCGATCAGATCAAAGCCATTGTTGATATTAAATCTCCGAAAATTTTCAAGGAGGTCCAAAAACTCACTGGTCGAGTGGAAGCTCTAAACAGGTTCATCTCTCGATCCTCAGATAGATATCATTTATTCTACAATGTCCTCAGGAAAAAACCGAGTCTTCGACTAGACAGACGATCATGAGCGAGCACTCCAAAAATTAAAAGAGTACATGACGTCGCCTCCTTTGTTGTCGAAACCTCGCGATCATGAGGTCTTACAGCTATATTTGGCCGTTAGTCCAAATGCAGTGAGTGTCGTCCTGACGCGGGTAGAAGAAAAGCAGCAACTGCCGATCTACATAGCCGATCTACTATGTAATTAAATCCATGTTAGACGCCGAAGCCATGTATTCCTCAATGAAAAAATTACTCTCGTCGCTTGTTACAGCCACCAAAAAATTGCGACATTATTTCGAATCACACCCGATTACATCGTTACTAACTATCCTATCAAGTCTGTCTTGAGAAAACCCGAGTTGACAGGTCGATTGGCAAAATGGAGCATATATCTCAGCAGTTACGACATCGATTTCAAGCCCAGGAAAGCAATCAAGTCACAAGCACTAGCTGATTTTATCGCCGATTTTAGTCCTGAGTTGGGAAAAGAAACTGAGCTCGAAGTATCTACTGCGGCGACTAACGACGACGTACCTTCGACCTTATACGCCGACGGATCATCCAACATCAGAGGATCAGGACTTGGCGTCGTCTTAAAGTCGCCACAGGGGGCACGATGGTATATTCAGTCCGATGCGACTTCAAAACCACCAACAACGAAGCTGAGTACGAAGCCCTGATTGTAGGAATGGATATGGCCCGCGACTCGGGGGCCGCCTCGCTGCACATAAAAAGAGATTCTCTTCTGGTCATGAACCAGATGAATGGAGAATTCACAGCCAAAGATTCAAAAATGACGTCGTACTTAATGATAGCAAAAGAAAAGTCGGAGAAATTTAAATCTTTTTCTATTGAACAGATCCCAAGGGATCAGAATACTCAAGCCGACGCTTTAGCAAATCTTGGGTCCGCCCTAGTGGAACCAATATTCAGCAGTATTCCTCTGGTGCACCTGACGGCATCGTCCATCGAAAATGACGATGTCGTCCAGATTGAAGAACTAGAAGATGACTCGTCGTGCGACATTCGAAATTTTCTTATGCACGACCAACTTCCAGAAGACAAGATGAAAGCTCGAAAAATCAGATTCAAGGCATCCAGGTATGTCATGATCGAAGATTGGCTCTATCGACGATCGTCGACAGGGTTAAACCTGAGATGTGTCGTCAGTAAGAGTCAAGTTCAAAAGATCCTCCAAGAAATGCACGATGGAGAGTGTGGCAATCACTCCGGAGGTCGCAATCTGGCCAAACGTATCTCTCGGCAAGGTTACTTTTGGCCGACGCTACGACAAGACGCTATCAGGTATGTCCAAAACTGTGATCCCTGTTAACGACATTCCGGTACGTCTCATAAACCATCTGAACCCTTACATTCGACACTGATCTCGTGGCCTTTCATGACATGGGGTATGGACATTGTCGGCAAGCTACCACTTGCCCCTGGGCAAAAAGTATTCCTCCTCGTACTTACAGATTATTTCTCCAAATGGGTAGAAGCAGCAGCCTTTTCCCAAGTTCGGGACAAGGAAGTCGTGTCTTTTATCCAGACTAACATTATATGCAGGTTTGGGATTCCATCTGAAATTGTCTGCGACAATGGATCTCAATTCATAAGCGACAGGACTCGACAGTTCTGTGAAGACCGTAGTATTAAGCTGATGACCTCGACACCCAGATATCCCCAGGCAAATGGACTTGCTGAATCAAGCAATAATACCATCATTGCTTCAATCAAAAAGATACTACAAGCCGCAAAGGGAAAGTGGGTCGAAGAGCTTCCTTCAGTCCTGTGGGCAAATCGTACGACGCCTCGTACGTCCACAGGACAAACTCCCTTCTCCTTGGTTTATGGTTGTTAAGCAGTTCTACCAGTCGAAGTTCAGCTCTTGACATCAAGACATACTTCCGTCGACCACAATCTAGTCGATCTAAGTTATGATCTCGATGCCCTCGAAGAGCTCAGAGAGTCAGCGTTGATCAAAATGGCATCACAAAAACAAGTGGTCGAGCGACATTTCAACAAAAATGTCAAAATTAAAGTCTTTCAAATAGGCGACTACGTCCTCCGTCGAGTATTCCAAAACACTCAAGAGCTCAATGCAGGTAAACTTTCCACCAAGTGGGGAGGTCCTTATCGTATCTCAGAAGTCATTGGTAAAGGTGCCTATCGGCTCCAAACCCTCGACAACCAAGACGTCCCACGTAGCTGGAATGCTACACATTTGAAAAGGTATTTTTTCTAAGTCTTTTTTCTCTTTCATACGATTTTCTCATCGCGACGATTACTAACTTAAGCATCGGAGGGTCGTTGATTAGCCAACGACCAACCTCTGACATCGTTTTAACGCAGGATCGCACGATATTAGTTATTAAGTCTTCTATACGACTTTAAATCTCGTCGCATGATACAAATGTTCAAGTCTATGACTCGCTCTGTCGCAGAGACGCACGATTCACGAGCGTCGTATGATCTGGTTATACGATCGTAGGGTTTAACATTCATTCGATCTAAGTTCTGGATGAACACGTCAATCGCATATGATTGTTAATATGATTCAAATGTATGATACATGTGTTAGCTCCAAATGTTCATAATATTAGAAGTATTGAAAAATAGGCCAAGTATAGAAGACTGCCACAGAAGCTCCACCGAAGTAAATAAGATCATTCAAGAAACACCAAGATCAAAGATAGCCAGAAGTTTGCTCACAAAGAACCGAAGAAGGACCTACAGAAGATTGCTCACAAAGAAACGAAGAAGGACCTACAGAAGAATGCTCACAAAGGACCGAGCCGCAGAACCTCTGTCACCCTTGACAGAGCCTCTGCGGTTCAGACTGAAGACTTGGAAGATATTTATAATATCTTACCACTGTTACAGGAATATCTTACCACTGTTACAGAAATATCTTGCTACTATTCCAGGGTCCGTTCATCAACTTGTACAAAGCATGGTCTAACAACAACACGTGTCAAACTCCGATAGGCATCCTTACAAGTTGATATTAGCGCATTTAATGCATGCAGGTTTCCAACTGTTCATGCCATCCCTTCTCTCCTGTAGAAATAATCCTTTTGTCTAGAATAGTTCTTTTGTTGTAGTATAAAAGGAAGACTCATGTTGAGTTCTTCCTTACCAGCTAACACACAAGCCAATAACGCACACGACACACAAAAACACTTGCACACAATTAAAGTCAAATCTGTTCTTAGTGTTCTTCATCAAATACAGTAAACTTTGAGATATTAATCTGTTCTTCATATACTGTTTATTTGGTATTTTGTGTTGTTTCTATACAAACATATATGTTAGTTCTTCAAATATGCTTCCGCAACACATCTTATTTGAACTAATAGATTAGATGATCTTTGTTAATCAAATACGGGAACCAACAATTGGTATCAGAGCGAAGCTTGATTTTCAATATCAAGCGATCCTCGGTTTAACAATATTATTGGTAGAAACGTGGTCTGTTTTTAACCTGTTATTTATTCCAACAAACAGATTCTAATTTTCAACCATTTTCGATTTATTCGACATTTGGAAGATCTTGAGAAACTGTTTCTTTAGTTAAAACTCCATAAAAGTGCACTGTTAAGAACCTCCAAACCCAGAAAATCTTTCCATATTATTCTTTCGTACTTTTTCGTGTCATATCTTTATTCTGAAGCTTCCTACTCTTAAAATGACAAGTGCGCAAAATTTCTTCACAGTTGGTTCATTAACCAAACCAACTTCTCTTCTACGAAATGAGTATCCTCAGTGGAAAATAAGAATGATCCATTTCTTAGAGGGTACTGATAAAGAGCTCGTACAATACCTTTGTAATCCTCCAAATGTCCCTATGTTAACAGTACCTCGTGTACCAGCTACAGCTGACACTCCTGAAATCCCTGAGCATCAAAAACCTAAAACCAGGGATGGTTGGTCAGATCAAGATAAGGAAAAAGATGAACTTGCGCAGAAAACTAAAAGAATTCTGATCATGGCAATCTCCAACGACCTCTTCCAGTCCTTAGATGCATGTGAATTTGCGTATGATCTTTGGAAAGAACTGGAGAAACAACTTGAAGGGGGAACTAAAACTCAGAAAAACCGAAGGGCTCAATACATAAACGAATATTACGCTTTTAAAGCCCTGACAACTGAATCTCTGCAGACAACGTATGACAGGTTCAACTCTTTGATCAATAATTGCAAGAAGTTCGGCATCCACAGAACTTCTGAAGAGAATAACGTCATGTTTCTCAAAAGTCTGAACGAAGAATGGCTCCAGTTATCTATGTCTTTACAAACCAATCAAGATTTAGATTCCTGGACTCTTTCAGACTTCTACCGAACATTAGCTGGTCAAGAGCCTCAAGTAGCACAAGCAAAGACACTAACCATTGCACCTCTTTCTTTGGTTAGTAAATCTACAGAAGAAACAGAGAGGCCGAGAAAAGAAAAAGAGACAGAAGAAAAGAAGAAGGAGAAAAAGAAAAAGGTGGTGGTAGTTGACAGCGAAGACGAAGAAATTATGGGAGAGGGAGAGATCACTCTGGCATCAATAGCTACATCCTTAGCTCTATTAACAAGAGAATTCAGAGGAAATCAAAAGAGTTCTGGTAATGACATATATGGCAGAGATAATAGAGAAAGAAAAGAAGATTGGAGTAGAAGGGATAAAGGAAGAAGAGAAGAATCAGCTGACCGACAGAGGTCAGACGACAGAAGTAACGACCAACAGAGGTCGAGTGAAAGATACAACAGAGGAAATGACCGACAGAGGTCAGATGACAAGGCAAGCTACACACCACAAGAATGCTACAAGTGTGGTAAGCTTGGTCATTATGCTAATGAATGCAGATCGGAAAAAGGTGGTGACCGACAGAAGTCCGACGATCATGCTGGTAACACTTCCCAGAACCAAGGTTGCTATAACTGTGGGAAGCCAGACCACTTTGCAAATGAATGCAGAAGCAGGCCAAATCGACCACAGAAGGACTCAGTTTTTTACAAAAAGAAAGCTGAGTATTATGCTCAAAAGTCACTCATGGCAAACAAAGTGGTGAACAAGGAAGATTGGGAGTCAGATACAACCTCTGATGATGAATACACCAAAAATGCCTTGTTCTGTGGCATGGCAGAAATCAGCTCCGACTCTGACAATGAGGTATCTACTTCAAACTCCACCTCTAGCACTACAGAAGTTGATTTACTTATAATTAAAACTGAAAATATTGAACTGAAAAAGACTTGTGATGATATTCAGAAAAAGCTCACTTTTTATGAAAGAGAAGCTAGACTTCTCACTGAAGAAAAAGCAAAAAATTTCAAAGAAAAGGAAGAATTAGAAGCAAAGTGGAACAAGAATCTATTTCCTTTAAAAGAGAAAATTTCTGAATTAAATACATCTTTAAAATCTAAAACAAAAGAACTTTCAAATTCTGAGAGCGACAGACTAAACATTTTAGCTCTTACGGAATATTTTCAAAAGGAAAGAGAAGTCCTTTGGCAAGATCTACTTAGAAGAGATGTTTTAATTAAAAAATATCGTGATGCACAAAAGGTGTATGAGAAAATAAATACTCAAATAGGAAGGCGCGGTATTGGGTACAGTGATATCAGTCAAGGTATAGAAAACAAAAAGAATAAACCTCTGTCATCTCTATTTACTTTAGGAAAAGTCAACAAACCTAATTTTCCAAACTTAATCTCTGTAAGTAAGAAAGTAAAAGTCTCTTGGGAACCTCACTTAAGGAAACCCATGAAGATGATAAATGTATGGTTTGAAAACACAGATTTATCACCTTCAACCTCTGTCAAAAGAGGATCCAAACCAAACAGATATCTGAAAACTCTAGATCAGATAGGAATCTTCATGTTTGGTAAACCAGAGACTCAAACTCGAGTTTCTTTTGTCTGCACAATAGATTCTGAAAAGAAATTATCTGCAGAAGCACTTGAGTTCAAACCAATCTTTTCAGAAGAAAAACTAAGAAATATAATTGAAAAGGAAATAATGGAAATCGGGAAAATAGATATTTTGAAAAATCTATGTACACCTTCTGTAGATCAAAAACTCTCTGAAGAGATCTTATCAGACACCTCTGTTGACTTAGAAAATATTTTTTCAGATGAAGAAAGCAAGTATGACACATGCTCGGAAAATCCAGCCTCTGTCGAAAGAAATATTGATGACTCAACCTCTGTATATGGGGACGATTCATCATCTGACGAATCAGAGACTGACAGAATAGAAAAGATTCATTGTGACACGGAGGTTATTAAACAAACCTCTGAAGTTCTTAACAGAACTATTTCTCCAAAGGAGAAAATCACTGGAACTCCTATCTGTCCAGACTTTTTGGATATGTGCATACAAGCCAAAACCTCTATTGAGCTTGAAAATTTTAAACAACAGAAGTTAATGTCCTCTCAAAATCCAAAAGATTCAAAGTTTTTAAAACCCTTAAAAATTAATGATAAAGTAACATGGCAACAAAAGGGTAAATGGCCAAAACCTAACCAATCTTTTTCTTCTGTGACAGTGAAATCAACAGAAGTTCACTACAGAAGGGACTCACAGAAGGCTGCTACAAACAAAGATTTTTGCCAACAATCTAATCTACATAAATCTTCTTGTAATAGGAAGCCATATGATAGAATAGAATGTAATGCCTCTGTGGCCCAGTTTAATGCTTTCAATAAAAATTTCAAGCAAATCACTTCTGATGTTCTATACTGTCATTGCTTTGATTTAATGTTCAAATTGAATAATCATTTCTGTAGTTCAAAGTGTTTTATCTCTGCACCTAAATCAAATATTAAAGAGAAACAAACTGATTCTTCGACAAAAGATAAAATGTATTTCAAGAATGCTAGGCAAACTTGAAAATTTTTGACGAAACTGGACCCATATGGATATGGGTACCTAAAACTCTTTGATTGTCTTGCAGAAACAGTATGTGCCAATATGGTATCTAGACTCCGGATGCTCAAGGCACATGACTGGCAATAGAGGTCTTCTATCCTCATACCAAGAAAAACAAGATGGTGGATCAGTGACTTTTGGAGACAACAAAAAGGGCCATATTAAAGGCTATGGAGTCATAAAGAAAGAAAATATCACCGTACACAAAGTTGCATATGTTGATGGCCTTAAACACAACCTACTCAGTGTCAGCCAACTTTGTGACACGGGATTCGATGTACTGTTCAAAAGAACATTTTGTTCTCTACTAAGTGAAGACACCGGAATAGAACTTCTGCGAGCCAAAAGAAAAGGTGATTTGTATCTAATGAACTTCAATGCCAAAAACAAGGACAACATTTGTCCTGTTGCAAGCAAAAGTGAAGAAGCCTGGCTATGGCACAACAGGTTCTGTCACTTAAACTTTCATACTCTAGATAAACTGGTAAAACTTGATCTGGTCAAAGGTTTACCTAATGTTAAATTTAATAAGGATCATTTATGCTCTGTCTGTGAAATGGGAAAACTCAAAAGAGCTTCCCACAGAGACAAAACTGATGTATCTTGTCCTAGGCCTCTGTACATGCTTCACGTTGACCTCTGCGGTCCAATCGCTATACAAAGCCTAGGTGGCAAGAAATATATACTTGTCTTAATTGATGAGTATTCACGATTTACATGGGTTGAATTTGTCAGAAAGAAAGCAGATGTTCCATGCATCCTGATTAATCTAATGAAAAGAATCCAAGTTCTTTATGAGTGCAGAATTCTGAAGTTACGAAGTGACAATGGCACAGAATTCAAAAACTCTGTCATTGAAGCCTATCTCACATAAGAAGAAATATCCCAGAACTTCTCTGCCGCTCGCACTCCACAACAGAATGGCGTGGTCGAACGAAAGAACCGCACGCTCGTGGAGGCTGCAAGAACCATGCTTTCTGCTTGCGGATTACCAATGACCTTTTGGGCATAAGCAATTTAAACTGCTTGCTATACCCAAAATCGTTCAACAATCGTGAAAAGACACATCAAAACTCCTTATGAATTGATCAACAAACGGCGACCAAGCATCAAGTTTCTCCATGTATTTGGATGCAAATGCTTTGCCTTAAACGACAAAGACTCAAGAAGAAAGTTTGAAGAAAAGGCTGACAAAGGCAAGTTCATCGGGTACTCTGCCTCTTCCAAAGCCCACAGAGTTTACCTTCTGAAGTCACGCACGATAGTAGAAAGCATCAATGTATCCTTTGATGACTCATTCCAAAAGACTTCTGAACAACTCAATTCAGAACTCGGGCTAAACAAGGAAACTTCTGGCATTTCAAAAATAAATGAAGATTTAGGTCTTCTATTTCAAGAGATGTTCAACGACGATGTTGATCCCTCTGCTGGAACCAACAACACCTCTGCTGAATCACCTTCTGTAAACGAAGTGAGTATCTCTCTGTCTGATCCTTTTAATATCTCATCCTCTTCTGCAACTACTACAGGTAATGAAAATCGAACAGAATGTTGGGAACTGAAGATATGCTAAGTATGGTTAGTACTGCCAAGACAATGTTACTACTGCCAGTTCTTCGTTACTACTGCTAGTCAAGGTTACTACTGCTAGACGAAGTTACTACTGCTAGACACGGTTAGTACTGCTAGACCAAATTACTACTGCTAGACATGGTTAATACTGCTGAGCTGAGATACTACTGCTAGAAGACTGTGAAGGTTAATACTGCTGAAGGTCGTTAATGCTGCTAAGTCAAATCATTGTTAATACTGCTGACTTGATAAGTTTGGGATGCGATACTTTTGGAGACAAAGAAGGAATTGATCAAGATATGTTTAAACGAAGATTCAGAAGATCAATTTACTTTTGATAGTTATCTTGTAATTACTTTTGTATATATAGTATTGATAGATAGCTATTAGTAAAAAAAAAAAAGATATACGTGTGAAATAGAATTCGATATTTCAAGAGAGAATTAACCTCAAGGTTTAAGAACCCTATTTCTAGAGAAGTAGAAGTCGTCTTGTTGAGCCTGTTCAACAAGATTGAGGTTTGGTTGTTGATATTGTGATTCAAAACAGTGAATACAAAGTTGTGAATTTTCTGTTACATTGTTCTTGATTGTGAGAATTAAAGTTCTTTTCCGCAGATTCTTTAATTCTGAATTCTAAGTGTTTATTGTCTTGTTAAGATTCAATCCTGACAAGTGGTATCAGAGCTTGTGTTCCTTAGAATTCTACAGTCATCATGGAAAATTCTTTTGAATCAAACAGTACTCTTGTTTCAAAGGTTCCCATGCTCAAACCCAATGAATTTGACATGTGGAAACTGAGAATCAAGCAGTACATTCTTCTTACTGATTATGCAATATGGGACATCATTGAGAATGGTCCATGTGCTGAAGGAAGAATAGGAGCAGATGGCAAAAGACCCCCACCCAAGACAGATGCTGAAAAGAAAGTCAGACAAACAGAGATGAAGGCCTTAAGCACTCTGCTTTTGGCTATTCCTAATGAGTACCAACATCAATTCCAACACTGCACAGATGCACAGATGTTGTGGAATGCTCTGGAGAAAAGATTTACTGGCACAAAGAGCACAAAGAGAAACCAAAAGGCTATTCTCAGGCAACAATATGAGAATTTCATGTCTGCAAAGAATGAGTCTATGACTCAAACTTTTGACAGATTTAACAAGTTGATTGGAGAATTAGCTAGTGTGGGAGTACACATGGATGCTGATGATGTCAATAGAAAGTTCCTTAGATCATTGGGAGAAGAATGGACCATGTACACAGTCTCATTCAGACAGAATGACCAATTGGAGGACAAAGAGCTAGATGACCTCTACAATGATCTGAGAGTATTTGAGGCTGAAGTTGAAGCCAAGAAAAGGCCATCTGGATTTGTTTATAATGCTGCTTTATTATCTTCATCCTCTGATAATGCTGCTAACCCTGATTCTGTTAATACTGCAGGTTCTGTTAATGCTGCTGGTGGAACTAATCAAGAGAAGACTACAGATTCTGTACTAGAAGCATTCTTTTCTAGTCATGTTCACTCTTCTCTAATCAATGATGATTTAGAGCAGATTAATGCTGATGATCTGGAAGAGATGGACATCAAGTGGCAGATGGCTATGCTATCAATGAGGGTGAAGAAATTCATCAAAAGGACTGGGAGAAACAACTTTTCCCAGAGAAGAGAAGATGGTGCAGGCTTTGACAAGTCCAAGGTTGAGTGTTATAAGTGTCACAAGATGGGACACTTTGCCAGAGAATGCAGAAGTGGAGGATCACATCAACAGGCTCAAAATGGAAACCAAAACAGAAGCTCCTCTCAAGCCCTTGTTTCTCAACAAGGAATGGGATTTGATTGGAGTGATCAAGCTGAGGAAGCCTGTCAGAATCAAGCTCTTATGGCAGAAGTATCTGATATTCCCACTGAGGTACAATCTAAACTCTGTTCTCAAGCTTGCATTGATGCTGTTAAAAGATATAGGGATCACAATCAGGGTATGTGTGATAACCTTAAGAGGCTAGAGAAAGATGTGAAAGATTATGTTAGAATTGTAGAAAGGTTTGAGGAACAGATTAGAGCTTTTCAAGCTAATGAACTTCAACACTCCTATGATACTAACTATTGGAAGTGGGAGAAGAATGAGTATGAGATTAAGCTGAAAGTGTCTGGGGAGGAGAATGAGAAATTAAAAGAAGAGCTTAAGAAGGTTAAACTTGATGTTGAAAAGTTTACCTGTGCTTCTAAAACCATGGATACCATCATTAAGGCTCAAATCCATGACAAGATGAAAGTAGGGATAGGGTACAATGCCACACCTCCACCCTACAATAACAACTACATACCTCCTAAGTCTGATTTGTTAGAGACCAAGGATAGGAAGGATCCTGAATTAAAGATTAATATAGATCCTTGTGAAAAAGAAGTAGTTGTTGAGGATGAGACTGACAAAGCAGGATCTGATGAGGAATGTGAAAGTCCATATGTTAAGAACAATGAGATAAAAAGGACTGAAAAAGAAGAAGGAGTTAAGAACAATGGGATAAAAAGGACAGAAACAGAAAAGGGAGTCCATTACACACAGACCACAGTTGTGGCTCCCAATACCTGTAAACATTGTTCTTGTAAGAAATATCAAGAGCTTAAGCCCCAAAAACATGATAACAAAAGGGGTAATCAAAGAAATTGGAATAACCAGTGGGCTATGAGACAAGGAGTTGATCTGAACAGAATTAACAGGCCAAAACCTTGTTTCATCTGTGGTAAGCTAAATCATTTAGCCAAACACTGTTATTTCAATCCTATTAACCAAAGGTTTAATGCTCAAAGATCTTTTCAAAAACCTGGTGGTTACAGAAAGAATGGTGGCTATAAAAAGTCTGTGAGGAAAGTTGTGCCAAAGAAACAAGTTAAAACCAAAAGCCACATGAAAAAGGCAGAAACAGAAAGTGTTAGAGTATGGATGCCTAAAGGTACTAATGATAATACTGCCAACTCAGTTAGTACTGCTAACAATGTTAGTACTGTTAACACTGTTAGTACTGCTTCAAAAGTTGGTGCTGATAGCAGTGTTAATACCGCTAGTAATCATTCCAAAATTAGTGCTGCTAGCGATGTTAGTGCTGCTAACACTTTTAGTGCTTCTTCTTCAGATAGTACTGCTGCTAGCAGTGTTAACTCTGTTAATACTGCTTCTAGCAGTGTTAACTCTGTTAATACTGCTACCTCTGTTAGTACTGCTGATACTACTGCTAACAATACTACTGCTCCCAGTATTAGTACTGCTAGCACTGTTAGTACTTCTGAGGTTAATACTGCTTCTAGTACTGCTACACCAAAATTTTGACAAAGTACTCCAGTACTGCAGTACCTAAATTTGAAAATCTCATCAAAACCAAGTGCAAGTACTTTGATGAGCAAGGGAGACCCAAGACCACTTCGGCTTGGGTTCCCAACAAAACTAACTGATTTATCTTAATGTGCAGGGTAACCAATAGCTCAAGGGGAAGAGCATTTGGCATGTTGATAGTGGTTGCTCCAGGCACATGACAGGTAACATGGCCTGCCTCAAAAATTTCAAAAAGATTGATGGAGGACATGTTGCATTTGGGGATAATCCTGCTGGTGGAAAGATAAGTGGTAAGGGTGATGTTTCAAAGGGTAAGATGACCTTTGAAGATGTGTACTATGTTGAACAATTGAGATACAACCTGTTAAGTGTATCACAGGTTTGTGACAAGAAGCATAGCATATTGTTTACTGATTCTGAATGTATTATCCTTGCTCCTGGATACAAAGTGGTTGATGAAAACATGATACTTCTGAGAACTCCTAGGAAGGATAATGTTTATTGTTTAGATTTGGAAAGTGTATCATCTGATTCATCCCTAAATTGTTTAGTTTCAAAAGCTTCTTTGGATGAATCATCACTTTGGCACAGAAGGATGTGTCACATGAACTTTAAAACAATGAATAAACTTGTTAAGAATAACCTTGTAAGAGGTTTGCCATCCAAAGTCTATTCATGTGATGATCATTGTGTTGCTTGTCTCAAAGGCAAACAACACAAAACTTCTCATAAGTCCAAAGAGATAAACACCATCTCAAATCCTCTTCAACTGTTACATATGGATCTGTTTGGTCCTACTAATGTGATGAGTATTGGCAAGAAATCATACTGCTTAGTTATTGTTGATGATTATTCTAGATTTACTTGGGTATATTTTCTGAGAACTAAAGATGAGACAAGTGGACTGATCAAATCTTTTATTCTCAAAATTGAAAACCAATCAAATCAAAGAGTGAAAGTCATTAGATCAGATAATGGAACTGAGTTTAAAAATTTTGATCTAAACACATTTTGTGAAGAAAAAGGAATCGAGAGACAATACAGTGCTCCTAGGACTCCACAACAAAATGGTGTTGCTGAGAGAAGGAATAGGACACTAATTGAGGCTGCTAGATCTCTGTTAGCTGATTCAAAGTTACCAATTACTTTTTGGGCAGAAGCAGTTAATACTGCCTGCTATGTTCAAAACAGAGTTTTAGTGTTAAAGCCTAAAAACAAGACACCTTATGAGCTTTTCAATAAAAAGAAACCATATATTGGATTTTTCAAACCATTTGGATGTCCTTGTACCATTCTCAATACCAAATCTCACTTAGGTAAGTTTGATAGCAAAGCAGATGATGGTTTTCTTGTTGGGTATTCATATCAAAGTAAGGCCTACAGAGTTTTTAATACCTCTTCTAGAATAATTGAAGAAAGTGACAATGTCAAATGCAATGAGAACACACCAAATCCTATTGGTTCAGGGCCTAATTGGTTATTTGACATTGATTCACTAACTAATTCTTTGGGTTTCAGTAGTGATGTATATGCAGGAAAAAGGGATACACCATCATCAGAACACAGAATTCAATCTGTGATATTTCCACTCCCTTCCATTGATCCTGTTGAATTCTGTGAACACCAAGAGGAGACTGAACCTATACAGAATGAAGAAGAGAGGAGAGCAGAGGAAAATCAGTCTTCAGGTCCAAATTCCAGAGAATCTGAGGTGACTGAAGAAGCAGAAACAAATCCAGAATTAAATGAGTCAAATCTGGATGAGAACATACAAGAGGAAGCTGGTCATCCAACAAGAACTCAGAAAAATCATCCTCCTGAGTTGGTGATTGGAGATATTGCATCTCCCATGATGACTAGAAAGCAAAGCAGACTCCAAGAGTTGCAAGAGCAGCAAAATACAGTGAACACTGTTCTTACTTGCTTTCTGTCCCAGATTGAGCCCAAAAAGGCTTATGATGCTATGAAAGACCCAAGCTGGATAGAGGCAATGCAAGAGGAGCTGCTACAGTTCAAATTACAGGATGTTTGGGACTTGGTAGACCTTCCAAAAGGTCATAGAGCAATTGGCACCAAGTGGATTTTCAGGAACAAGAAGGATGACAGAGGGATTGTGATCAGAAACAAAGCTAGACTGGTTGCACAAGGGTACACTCAGGAAGAAGGAATAGATTATGAGGAAGTCTTTGCTCCTATGGCAAGGATTGAAGCAATCAGGTTATTTCTAGCCTATGCCTCATACATGAAGTTCAAAGTGTACCAAATGGATGTCAAAAGTGCATTTCTGTATGGAAGTATTGAGGAAGAAGTATATGTCTGTCAACCCCCTGGATTTGAGAATCCATTGCACCCTGACAGAGTATACAAGCTGAAGAAGGCTCTTTATGGTTTGCATCAAGCCCCAAGAGCATGGTATGACACTCTGTCTACCTATCTCTTGAAAAATGACTTTGAAAGAGGAGTAATTGACAAGACCCTGTTTATCAAGAGGAGAAAGAGAGGTACATTACTTGTTCAGATCTATGTGGATGACATCATCTTTGGATCCACCAATGATCAAATGTGTAAAGAGTTTGAAGAATTGATGCACAAAAGCTTCAAGATGAGTTCCATGGGAGAACTTACATTCTTTCTTGGGCTTCAGGTAAAACAGAGGAAAGATGGGATTTTTATTAGCCAATCCAAGTATGTGAAAGACATCCTGGACAAGTTTGGTTTAACAGACTCAAAGCCAGCAAGCACACCTATGGAAACACATAAACAGATCACTGCAGATCTTGAGGGGGAGGATGTGGATGTCCATCATTACAGATCAATGATTGGTTCACTCATGTATCTCACAGCCTCTAGACCTGACATTATGTTTCTAGTATGTGTATGTGCCAGATTTCAGGTTTCTCCTAAGCAATCACATCTTCATGCAGTCAAGAGAATTTTCAGATACCTAAGAGGGCAACCTAGACTAGGTCTCTGGTATCCTTATGAATCCTCTTTTGACTTGCTTGCATATTCAGATAGTGATTTGGGTGGAGCCAACATGGATAGGAAGTCTACTTCAGGTGGATGTCAGTTTTTGGGTACAAGACTTGTATCATGGCAGTGTAAGAAACAAACCACAATGTCCTTATCCACTACAGAAGCTGAGTATATAGCTGCTGCAAGTTGCTGTTCTCAAGTTCTATGGATTCAGAATCAGATGCTGGACTATGGGGTAACCTTTCTTCACACTCCAATCTTCATTGACAATAACAGTGCCATTAGCATTGTTAACAATCCTGTCAAGCACTCAAAAACAAAGCACATAGAGATCAGGTATCATTTTATAAGAGATTGCAATGAAAAGAAATTAATTAAGGTTGCTAAAGTTCATACAAATGACCAGTTTGCTGATCTATTCACAAAAGCGTTTGATGTGGGTAGATTCACCTTTTTGGTAACAAGTGTGGGCATGATCAACCTAGAATAAATTCATGACTTTCTGTTTTTATACCTGTATTTCTTCATATAGTTGGTTCTACTAACTCTCTTTCTCATGATCCTCTGTTTCCCTCAGATTCCCAAGTGCAGAAAAATGTAAGTGTAGTTACTACTGCCTGTGCAGAGTTACTACTGCTAGTGCAGAGTTTCTACTGCCAGTGCAGAGTTTCTACTGCTAGTGCACAGTTAATACTGCTTATGTAGTTAATACTGCTCAGTAGTTAATACTGCTTGTGTAGTTAATACTGCTCAGTCGTTAATACTGCTTGTGTAGTTAATACTGCTAGTGCACAGTTAATACTGCTTATGTAGTTAATACTGCTCAGTAGTTAATACTGCTTGTGTAGTTAATACTGCTCAGTCGTTAATACTGCTTGTGTAGTTAATACTGCCTCGCAGTTAATACTGCTTTGCAGTTAATACTGCTCGGTAGTTAGTACTGCCTATGTCATTAATACTGCTTTTGATAATCTAGGGCATATAAATACCCCTGTTTGCCCGCCAAAGTTCATAACGTCTCTTCGCATTAACTTCTTCTCTCTCGTTCTAACCTAGTCTCCCAAGAATCTTTGTGGTTTTCTTTCAAGAATCCTCAGGAATCATGGAGTTTGTTGATGAGCACAATGAAATAGCCATGCTTCAGAAGCCGAAACAAGCTGCGGGATTCCACGATATCGTCGATTTTCTTAAATCCTCGCACATCTCCTATGCCCTAACGGTAAGCCCAACCATCTATATCGAACATCAGACGCAATTTTAGGGGAATGCCACTGTTAGTTTCGAAGAAGGGCAGAAAACCATTCGAACAAGGGTTTGTGATAAACCCTTGAAAGTCACAGAGGAGGTTATTCGCATCTCTCTTCACTTGGATGATGCCTCAGGTATAACCTCTCTATCTTCTGATGACCTATATTCGACTTTACAAAGAATGGGGTATGAAGGTCCCATTGGTGTTTTTAAATTCTACAAGTCAAAATTTTTCAACCAATGGAGATTTCTTGTTCATACCCTGATGCACTGTATTTCCAAGAAAACTACTGGATGGAGTGAGTTCAGCAGTCCCATTGCATATGCCTTGGTCTGCTTATCCACTGCCAGAAAGTACAATTTTTCAGCTATGATCTTTAATGATCTTGTATCAAACTTGGAATCCAAAAAGAGCTTTTACATGTATCCAAGGTTTGTGAAAGAAGTTATTAACAAGGAATTGATGGACTTACCTCAGTTTGATGAGGTATATGTACCAAAATCCCCTAAAGGGAAGGTTTTTCAAATATGAAAAGACTTCCTAGGGACTCGGAAGGAGTTGACACACCATTGTTCTCTACAATGATGGTTGTGTCCCACACAATTGAAGGTATGGCATCAGGGTCAAGGCCCTCATTAGACACACCCACTGATGACCAATCCCAACCTTCCATCTCAAAAGACATCCCTCAGTCCATTCTTGAACGACCCACTCCCACAATCACCAAAAGGTTTCAAAGAAGAAAGGTGCACAAGGTTCCTTCCCTTGATGTACCTACTCAGAGCCCTAAGCCTTTAAGCCCTCAGTTGGAGCATTCTCCAATTGAGAATATCAACAGGGAAACCACAGGGGTGTCTCCCAACCCCAAGAAGGTGCTCTCTAAGGAGAAGGATGAGCATATGGGTGCTAAGGCTGCCACTACTTCTGCTAGCACAGAGAAGGACAGTGGTAACATAAATAAGACCTTCCCCATGGCAACTCTAAATGAGAAATCATTAGGAGGACCCAGGTGCCAAGAAACCAAGGGGGCAGTTAGTGCTTCTACTAGGCAGAAGGCTTCTGCTAAAACTTCCAAGGATCCCTTAAAGAAGGTAAACACTTCTAAAAAGGGTGAGGATAGACATAATAAAGAGGACTTGATGGCTACTTCCAGTGATCCTTTAAAGAAGGTAAACACTTCTAAACAAGGTGAGGATAGATATGACTATGATGAATTGATGGAAACCATTGGCAATGTCAACTTGGATGTTATGGCACAGAAGAAGGAGATTGAGCAACTGAAGACTGTGGTCACCTACCAACAGTCTAAAATTGAGAAGCTCAAGAAGATGGTCACCAAGTTGCTGCACAGAAAGAAAAAGGCAAGATTTGTGCTGAGAAGAAGAATTCCAACTGATGATGCTCCCAAAAAGGGGGAGTCAGAGTCAGAAGCAGAACTAAAAATGAAGGGTCTACAAGTTAAGGGGGAGTCCAGTGCACAGAATAAGGGGGAGACAGAAAAGGTGGAAGAGCTTATTAAAGAAGCAGAAACTACAACAGCAGCAGAAACCACAGCAGCAGAAACTGTTAATACTGCTGAGTTTGAACAAGCAGCAGAAACAGTTAATGCTGCTGAAGGCCAAACAGAAAAAGCAGCAGAAACTGAGCAGGAAGCAGTAACTACATCTCAAGCTGAAATTGATGAAGAAGTATACTGGATTGTAAAGAACATCGTTGAAGCAGCATCATTACATGTTCTAAGAGAAGCAGTAACAGCCATAGCAGCAGAAATGGTTATTGCTGCTGAAAAACTTAAAACAGCTGAACCAACTCCTGAAGCTGTTAAAACTCTTAAAAGAACCAAGATGATGTCAAAGAAAAGACCAAGCACGAAGCCCATAACTTCACAGAAGAAAAATGAAAAGAAGCCAAGGATAGAGCCAATTGCAGAAGAGGCCCAGAAGGAAACAGTGAAATCACAAACTGATGCCCAATGTGATGTGTATATTACTGTTGTTGACTCTAACCCAATTCAGGCTGAACCAATATCGTCTAAGGCTCCTGAAATCATCTTTTGGGACACTTTGAAAGATGGTAGAAAGGAGTTCATTAGGATAAAAAGAGCAGATGGAAAATTTGAAGTCTTTTCAACTTGGGGAAAAATTGTCAAAACTTGCTCAAGATCAGACTTAGAAGAGATGTTCAAAGTTGGGATGAGGCTATATGAAAACATGCTGACTGAGCAAGGGATGTCAATCTCTAAAATGGTACTTGAATTGTTGTGCCAAATGTTCAAACCTGAAGCAGTTCAGCATAGGATAAACACACAGTTTCAAGCCATTACCAACTGGATGCTCTATGAAAACTGTGGAGTATATGTCATCTCCCTTGACTCTGCGACTCAAGAATACTATCTGGTGGATGAAATATACAATCACAGCATGAAGAGGCTGAACGGAATGCTACATGCAAAGTTGACCTGCAACAAGGATTCAGCAATGGGTAAATTCTTGGTAAAAAGGATTCTCAATCAAAGTCTGGGATTGAATCCTAATCTAGGCATGTATGATTAGGTTTTGGAAGCATCATCTGAAGAACTTGACTTCTTTTCCTAAAAAGTCAAGTTAGGGGGAGATTGTTGGGAACTGAAGATATGCTAAGTATGGTTAGTACTGCCAAGACAATGTTACTACTGCCAGTTCTTCGTTACTACTGCTAGTCAAGGTTACTACTGCTAGACGAAGTTACTACTGCTAGACACGGTTAGTACTGCTAGACCAAATTACTACTGCTAGACATGGTTAATACTGCTGAGCTGAGATACTACTGCTAGAAGACTGTGAAGGTTAATACTGCTGAAGGTCGTTAATGCTGCTAAGTCAAATCATTGTTAATACTGCTGACTTGATAAGTTTGGGATGCGATACTTTTGGAGACAAAGAAGGAATTGATCAAGATATGTTTAAACGAAGATTCAGAAGATCAATTTACTTTTGATAGTTATCTTGTAATTACTTTTGTATATATAGTATTGATAGATAGCTATTAGTAAAAAAAAAAATAAGATATACGTGTGAAATAGAATTCGATATTTCAAGAGAGAATTAACCTCAAGGTTTAAGAACCCTATTTCTAGAGAAGTAGAAGTCGTCTTGTTGAGCCTGTTCAACAAGATTGAGGTTTGGTTGTTGATATTGTGATTCAAAACAGTGAATACAAAGTTGTGAATTTTCTGTTACATTGTTCTTGATTGTGAGAATTAAAGTTCTTTTCCGCAGATTCTTTAATTCTGAATTCTAAGTGTTTATTGTCTTGTTAAGATTCGATCCTGACACAGAAGATACGACAACAAAAGATTCAACAACAGAGGTAATCCAAATACTAACAAACCCAACAGAGGACGAAATACCAGAAGAAACACTAGAGGGAAGTGAAGATGAAACCACAATACCTACAGAGAAGGAAATTCCAACTCTTATACCCATTCCTACAGAAGCTGAACTAAACACATGGGCAGAACCATCAACCACTTCAACCACAGAAGTTCAACTTGATGACTCAAATGATCATCTTCCACGGACAACTCAATGGACAAAAAGCCATCCTCAAAGCCAAATCATCGGTAATCCCACTGATAAGGTAAAAACAAGATCAACTTCTGCAAACTTTTGTTTCTTTACCAACTTAATTAGTGTGATCGAACCGAAAAAGATCTCTGAGGCCCTGGAAGACCCAAACTGGGTGGATACTATGCAAGAAGAGCTTCTGCAGTTTGAGCGAAACAAGGTCTGGACTCTAGTACCTCTGCCACGAGGGAAACAGGCCATAGGGACTAAGTGAGTCTTTAGAAACAAAAAGGATGAGGATGGAGTGATCATTCGAAATAAAGCAAGACTGGTGGCCAAGGGATATCGCCAAGAAGAGGGCATAGATTACGATGAAACTTTTGCCCCTGTTGCACGGCTCGAAGCAATAAGAATTTTCTTAGCCTTCGCAGCCCACAGAGGTTTTAAAGTATATCAAATGGATGTAAAATCTGCCTTTCTCAATGGTGAAATTCAAGAAGAAGTATACGTCCAACAACCACCAGGGTTTGAAAGCTCAAAGTACCCAAGGTATGTCTATTACCTCGACAAAGCTCTATATGGACTGAAACAGGCTCCAAGAGCATGGTACGAAAGACTTTCTACCTTTCTTCTCAATAACAACTATAAAAGAGGTACCACTGATACAACTCTGTTCTTTAAAGGTGAAGGAAATGAGCTTATTCTTGTACAAATATATGTAGATGACATTATTTTTGGGTCTACAAATGCACAAAAATGTAAAGATTTTGATAAACCTTTCCTCGGACTTCAAGTCAAACAAACATCAGAAGGAATTTTCATAAACCAATCAAAATATGTCTCTGACATACTTGAAAAATATAGCCTCTCTGATGCCTCTGTCATGAAAACCCCAATGGCCACTGGAAATAAACTTTTTTTAGATCCAAATGGCATCTCTGTCGAGTGCACGCTTTACAGAGGAATGATTGGGTATTTATTATACTTAACAGCTAGTAGACCTGACATAATGCATGCAACATGCCTCTGTGCAAGATATCAAGCTAATCCTAAAAAGTCACATTATATTGCTGTAAAGAGAATCTTCAGATACCTTAGAGGGACCAAAAATCTTGGCATCTGGTATCCACAGAACTCTGGTTTTGGACTAAAGGCATACACAGATTCAGATTATGGAGGATGTAAACTCGACAGAAAGAGTACCTCTGGGAGTTGTCAATTCCTAGGTGGGAAATTAGTAAGTTGGACATCAAAGAAACAGAATTGTGTCTCAACATCTACAGCAGAAGCTGAATACGTTGATGCTGCTAGCTGTTGCTCTCGAGTTCTGTGGATGAAAACTCAGCTGAAAGACTTTGGTCACATCATCTGCAAAATCCCCATCTTCTGTGATTCCAAAAGTGCAATTGCCATATCTGCCAATCCAGTACAGCATTCAAAGACAAAGCAAATAGATATCAGGTATCACTTTTTGAAGTATCATGTTGAAAACCAAACCATCGAGATGCATTTTGTACCAACAGAATTTCAGCTTGCTGATTTATTCACCAAGGCACTTGATGAGAAAAGATTTCTTTACTTGGTGGGTAAATTAGGAATGATAAATATGTCTTAATCTCTGTAAGTATCTTATCTTCATTAAAAATTTTGTATAAAATTTGTTTACATATATATATATATATAGATACTTTTGGTAAATATTTTGCTTTCATATGTAAATTCTAAAAATCTCAAAACTAAAAACAAAGAACCTCTGACGATCCTTACAGAACCTCCGATACACTTGACCTATGTTATAAACATTACTTCTGATAATTTGAACCAAGCATAGGTCAAGGGGGAGAAGAAAAGGAACTATTTGATCTACAAAGGCTGATTAGATCAAGGGGGAGCAAAAGGAGACCTTGCTTAATCTACAGAGATTTATAAGTCAAGGGGAGCAAAGGAAGAGATGAAATCAATAGAAGAAAATAACTTGGTCGGACAAAGAAGAACAAAAAGGTTGGTATCTCGTACAAATTATTTATGAAAATAATTTTCTAGGACACAAATTTTTAATTGTGTTCTAGAAACATTATTAAACACATTTCAAATGAAATTTGATCAAAAAGAATATTGAGTTTTCCTTTATTAGAAATTTAAGGTCACAGGCCCTATGCTGAGTCTAACAGAGGTTCTGCAGGAAAAAGCTCTATGATCATAAATCAATGATCTTGGAAACTCTGTCGATCGCCTTAGGTATCAATTTCAAAAAGAATCATCGTGTACTAATGCACTACAACAGAAGTCAATGATCACAAAGTTCTTCCCACACAAATTGAACTTATGTAGACCATCTCGTGTCTAAAACAGACATTGCTGCATTAAATTAATTTTTCAAAAGCAATTTTCTAGGACACCAGCTTTCAAATTGGTCCTAAAAACATTGTTAAAAAAAATCAAAAACCTGGATGTTTAACAATTGTTAGATATGAGAAATTTCTTGTCTCAGAGCCTCTGTTGGCTCTGACAGAGGTCCAAAAACCTCTGTAAAGGAGTTTCTATACTAATAATTTATCGATCCTCTCCATGGACTTTTCAACCATTTTTTTGTGAAGGTACAACCTACAGAGGCAAGTAAAACAAGGTTTTCAAATCACAGAGCCTCTGTCAGTTGTTACATTGGGCATTTCTGTAACGGTAACGGTAACTTTTCTACGAGTGAGAATCATGTGGAGGTAAATAAACCCACGGGCCTAGCATTTAATAAGGCCGCACACAATGTCTCGTCATAACTGACACAGATGACGTGTCATCTTTTCATTGGACCTACATGGAGCACGTTCCTCTGGAAAGTAGAACCCGCCGTAACCACTCAAGTGCGGACCCCAAATATTATTTACCTCAAAATATTAACCCTTTCAGATTCTACTGTTACATACTCAGTATAAAACCCAAGTTACCTCTCCTCACAAAAACTATACTTACTTCTTCTCCAACGAACCTGCAACTATTCTAAAATCTTCATCTTTCTTCACAAAAATGGCTTCCAGTTCCCACGCTGCTCAGAACTCTCCGGCGAACTCTCCTCCACAATCCCCAGTACATTCAGAGCACTCCCATAACCCTAACTTCGCCGTAAATGCAGAAACATAAAACTCCGGCGACTCTGCAAACTTTGCTCCAACCACCAACCTTCAACATTTTCTAAACAAAGAACATTTTGAGGATGTTCTTCCATTAAAATCCAACAACTGCTACGTGGTACCGTCAGCAACAGCCTTCGGCGAAGCCCATGCTCTTCTCCTCAATATTATGGAAAACCATATAATATACCTCCTCCTTTCCAAAACCCCAACCAAAATCCCTGCTCGATATCTGAATCAATTTTGGCAAAGTTGCCGATTTGATTCAGATGATTCTCTGATAAAGGGCTATATTTCAAAGCCAGACAAGTCTGAGTACCTCGAACTCATGTTCAACAGAACCATGTTCTCGCTTGAGTTCAACCTACCAACCAGAGGTCTACTTGGAATCAAGAAATATGCTGAGGTTCCGACGGATGAGGAGCTCTGTCGATTTGTAGAAATGTTAGGGTATAACACAACCCTAAGGAAACGCAATGATTTCCGCAGAGGCAGACTACCACCTCTGTGGAATACCCTCTTCTCCATCTTAAATCATTGCCTCACAGGGAAAACCGGTAGCCCTGACCAAAGCTCATACCAGATCCTGACCATCATGTATGGGATCTATTACGATCTTCCACTCGATTATGCCACCATCATGATGCAAGAGATAGTAAATACAATCGACAGAAAGATTGCAACCCAAAAGGCCAAGAGGAACACACCAGGATATCTGCCACCTCTGCAATATCAGAGAATACTAGGAGTCATATTCGAGCCTCTACTTCTAATGGAGAAATGGCCAATGGAAGGGCCAACTGTAAAACTCTATCCCATGAACAAAAACGTTCCTACAGAGCATGAAGACGACTATCCTCATTGCATACCTCTGTCGAATAAGCTTCTGTCATATGCAAGAGAGAAAGAGATGAAGTTAGAATATATACGCGCCCACAGGACTCCAGAACCAAGTCCTGTGACACCCCCACGTCTAGGAGCCCCCTTAGGTGTAGATATAGTAGAGAGGATGACAGAAGAAGAATGGGCCAAAGCTTTGGAAAAACATCATTCAGTACAAGCATGGTTCAAAGCCCAAAGAGAGAAAATATACCCCTCTTCTTCCAAGAGAAAAACCTCTGCATCAACACCCAAAAAGAAGAGCAAGAAAAGAAAACCCACAAAGGAAACTACAACCTCTATAGCTCAACCTTCTTCTCCACCACATGCTACAGAAACAACAACTTCTGCACCTCCCTCCCCTCCAAAACAGAAGAAACGAAAAACCAAATCAACAGAAGAGGGAGCCCCGAAGCCAAAGAAGAGGAAGTCAAAGAAGAAGAAACCAACATCACCTCTGCAGGTCATCACAGAGGATGTCGAACAGGAAGAGGAAGATCAGACGATACCTCTGCAACCTCCCTCCCTAATAGTCTATACAGATCAACAGGGAGATTTTAATGCCTTCCTAAACAATCCCGACATTGCTCACACCTTAGATCCATCAGGATGGGTCGCAGAACCATTGGATCAGAACATTCACGATCAGACTACAGAGGTTCTGCGCACAACAGAAGAAGTTTGCGCACCTCATTCCAGTTTTGACACTCAACGTCGAACCCCTCAACATACAATAGAGGTCATATCTGCTGCTCAAGGTACACAAACTATGCACCCTCACGTTCGAAAACTCATAGGATCTCATTTTATATATGATTCCTTGAGAACAGAAGCAGAAGCAGAAGAGACTAGAGAGGAAACCTCAGAAGAAGAGGTAGACATAGACTTTACAATAGAGGAAGAGGTTAGGGTAGAAACCACAGAGGGTTCTGCAGAAAAAGATGCCGCAGAAGTAGAAGGCACACATCCCCAACCCCCTCCCAGTGCAACCCACATTTCTGATACCGCCGATCTAGCGGCAGAGGGTATCATTGAAAAAGAGCAGCACGGCTCGATCCTTACCCCACCCAGCCAGCCAGAGGTTACTCTTTCAACCTCTGTGCCTATTATAACCGGGGAAACCATTCCTGGGAAGTCCTCTCGAAAGGACTCACCCATTATTCGTGATTCATCGCCCAGAATCACATCTGACATCCCCACAGAGGAATTCATTTCCTCTACCACGCACACAAAAGTAGGGCCAAACCTCCTTTCAGAGAGGAGTAGCGAGCACAATGACGAAGAGACTCTAGACAAGTCTCCAAGTCAACAGAAGGACATTCCAATACCCACCTCTGGAGTGGATTTGGACACTAACCTTCATAGAACTTCTGTAGAGGATAAAACACAAGTTTCTCCTCGAGGATCAGAAGGAAATCCTTCCACCCTCAACGTAAAAACAGGGGTGAACGAAGGTGTCCAAGGAACAACGACAAACTCTGGAGACGAATGTGTTCCTCCAGAGGTTACAATGAGTTCACATGTATCAAGGGATGAGTTCCAAACCCTTGTTACCTCTGTGAACCAAAAAATGAGAGAGTTGCAAAGATCTTTCAAATCTTTTGCAGAAACTACATCCTCAGCCATCTCCAAACTGAATACCAAAATGGACAATCTGTCCACAGAAGTACAAAAAACCATCGCCCAGATGAAGGCCACTGCAACAGACACTGCCACCTCTGTAGCAACTGATTTTGAAAAAGTTGCAAACTCTGCATTCAATGACTCTGTTAAAAATTTCCTGCAAAAACTCAAAGACCAATCCTCTACTTCTAAGGGCCTAACACCAGAAGACCTAAACAAGGCCTTAGAAGAAGTTCAAGAGCAAACACTGCAAAACACTCAAGCCATGAAGCCTTCTGACTACATGACCAGAGTTCAGCTCACAGCACTTGGCCAAGGAATCCTTGATCAAATGACAGAGTTCATCAAAGCCTTCACAGCTGCCAACGCGAACTACGTCAGAGAATTTCAAGCTAGTGTCGGCAAAATGCGCTTCAACACAGAAGCAGAGGTTGAAAAACTACTCGGCCTCTGTGATGACTTGTGCGCGAAGATGATAGCTGCAGGGGCTGTTCCTCCAAAGAAATCAGATACAACATGCAGGGCAGAGGGTACGTCAAATGTAAATCAGGATGACTCTGATAATGACCATCATGGTCCATCAGATCATCATGAGGGGGAGAAACAAGGGGAGAACCAAAGGAAAACAGATGCAAGCAATCCATCAATATCAGCAGAACCAATTTCCTCTGCACCCCCAACCCAAACTCAGGGAACTCAACAGAGTCCCACAGAGGAAACATCAGCCTCTGTGGAAACCACCTCTGTTATTGAAAAAGATGTCCCTCAAGTTCAAATCCTGACATCTTCATCCTCAGAAGAACTTCCCAATTCTCCACCAAAATCAACAACCCAACCCAAAACACACCCAAGAAGAAAATCCATTGCCCACAAACCAAAAAGATCTAAACGCTCTGCTACTTATGTCCTAAAGAGAATGGAGTTCGTATCCAATTTCAGAGCCACAAGACATTTTGATATTCCTCCACAAACCACAACCGAGCTTACAGAAGAAAAATCCACATAACTATCCCCACCAAAGTCCTCAGAAACTGAAAAGTCAAAAACAACAGAGGCAATCCCCATCATACCCACAGAAACCTCTACACCCAAACCAACAGAAGCAATCCCAGAAAGTCCAAAACAGGCAACAGGTTCTGAGCCTCCCCAAGCCAAAAATAAAGGAAAGGGTATCATGACAGAAGAACAAAAGAAGAAAAAGACAATGCCTCAGACAACAGAGAAGTTGATGAAGAGCTCATTCGATGCCTTTGTCACTCCTAAACCTGAAGAAGACTGGGCATTCAATTCAGATCCTCTGTCAGATATTCCGATCCTTGATCCGAAAGCAAAGGTAACAGAGGGTAGGGTTGCAGAGATAAAGCGAAAAATGGATGCTATGCGAAGACCAATACCACCACCGACTACACAACATGCAGAAATAAAAGAGGTGGTGTATAGGTATCTTTACAGACAGCAATATCAGAACAATCCTATGCCACACATCGAAGATCCTCAACTCAGAGCTGACCTTGACAACACCTTTAGCAGAACAAAGCCAAAAGCAAGGGCAGAAGTCTTCTCAGAGTCCAAAAATGAAAAGGTAATTTACTACAAATTCTCCCAAACAAGAACCTTTCCAAAGATCAGGTACAACATTTACAAAGTCAAAAGGGAGAACAAGTCCGAAAATCAATTTTCAGATGCCGATATAAGGAACTTGAACCCCTATGATCTGCCAGATCTTCTACTTTGGACGAAAGAAAACTTCGACAACGATGCTAACAGAAGGGCCTATCAAGTATTCAGGAAAGCGATGAGGGAAAAGCTTCTGCTATATAGCATGATAGACTTTCAACTGGGAAGAGATCTTGGAGTCAGAAATCTAAGTCTGAGACCACCAGAGGATCACTGCCCACCTTCTGCCATACCCAACTCAATCATAACAACACCAAGGTACGGGTTAGTGTATAAGGATCCTACTGGTCAAATAAGACTCTTTGTGGAAATGGACTGTCAGAAGTATGCAACCAGTACTCTGAACAAGTTCAGATCAATCCTAGAAGAGAACAGATGTACTGAGCTTATGGATCGAGAATCAGCAGAAAGAATGATCAGAGAAATAGATGCTACAATTGGCTTAAGAGAACTCTGTATCAAATTCTATCACGAGCTCAGAGAAGTGGGATTCGACAACAGAAGTTTCAACGACTTCAAAGATGCAAATGTCTAAATCTCATTTTTACATATCTCTGTAATCTTTAAAAAGAAATAAAATGAATCTTTGAGGTATTGTATAACCTCTGTCTATTTTACTTAGCCTAATTATGCATAAAGTCAAATTTTCATCTTTCAATACTTAGGGGGAGATTGTTAGCTCCAAATATTCATAATATTAGAAGTATTGAAAAATAGGCCAAGTATAGAAGACTGCCACAGAAGCTCCACGGAAGTAAATAAGATAATTCAAGAAACACCAAGATCAAAGATAGTTAGAAGATTGATCACAAAGAACCGAAGAAGGACCTACAGAAGATTGCTCATAAAGAAACGAAGAAGGACCTACAGAAGAATGCTCAAAAAGGACCGAGCCGCAGAACCTCTGTCACCCTTGACAGGGCCTCTGCGGTTCAGACTGAAGACTTGGAAGATATTTATAATATCTTGCCACTGTTACAGGAATATCTTACCACTGTTACAGAAATATCTTGCTACTGTTCCAGGGTCCGTTCATCAACTTGTACAAAGCATGGTCTAACAACAACACGTTTCAAACTCCGATAGGCATCCTTACAAGTTGATATTAGCGCATTTAATGCATGCAGGTTTCCAACTGTTCATGCCATCCCTTCTCTCCTGTAGCAATAGTCCTTTTGTATAGAATAGTTCTTTTGTTGTAGTATAAAAGGAAGACTCATGTTGAGTTCTTCCTTACCAGCTAACACACAAGCCAACAACGCACACGACACACACAAACACTTGCATACAATTAAAGTCAAATCTGTTCTTAGTGTTCTTCATCAAATACAGTAAACTTTGAGATATTAATTTGTTCTTCATATACTGTTTATTTGGTATTTTGTGTTGTTTCTATACAAACATATCTGTTAGTTCTTCAAATATGCTTCCACAACACATCTTATTTGAACTAATAGATTAGATAATCTTTGTTAATCAAATACGGGAACCAACAACATGTCTTGATCATTGTATTGCAGTGAATGCCTAAGTCGCATGTTTTCTTCTACGATTGAAATTCACAATTAAACACTTATGATTACTTATCAGGCATGTAAAACAGGGAGGTACGCGAGATAAAGATTCCATTCATCAAAACGACTATTACATTAGATAACTCGATCACCAATAGTCGAGCACAAAAAACAAAGTCCATAAATCGCAAATTTATCCCAAATATGAAGATGAATGTCGGTCACATCTTTGCCCAAAGTCTCGACCTTGGAATCCTCATCAACCGTGAAGCGCGCTGAAGAACTTATGCAAGGATCAAACGAGTACGGGAATTATTTCCCAACATCGTGCGCCGCGACATGTTACGGAGATGAATCTGCAGTATCTTTAGAATGCGGCTCTTAGGATTAACATTAAGGTTGGAAGAAGGAATACGATATTTTTCGTAACTCTCGACGGTCGACTCCCAGTCCAACATCTTCTCTATTTTCACAAAAGAAGATTGGAATATCTGTAAAATACAAAGAAATATATTAACAAACGCTCGATGAAAAACGTCGAAACGTATGTTTTAAAACAGAAACTTTCTAGGAACGCCAGTCCGGCTATATGCGATCTCGTCTCCGTGACGGAAATCCCTCAAAAACGCTCTTCGAAAGATAGGAGCTGATATCTTCCCAGATACGGGAACAATTTCGTCCCGACAAGGACATTGTCAACTAAGGGGTCCAACGGAAACATAAAGTTGACCATCGTGACTTCCTTCTCACCCTCTCCCGTCTTAACACCCTTGCCCTTGTCGGCTGACGAAGGGGTCGACGTGGCTAAGGGGGACATCGTCGCCAGTTGCGCAAGATCCACCGATGTCACATCAATCGCGATGGATGCCTTCACCTTCTCAGGCACAATAACTCTTAAAGAATTACCAACCTTCGAAGTCATATCCCTTGAAATTATCATCATCGTCATCCTCAAATTTGGTGAAACCCCAACGCAACGATCAGGGTTTTTTCGCCTCTGCAGGCCAACTCAAGTTATGCCACTCTCTTAAGAAGAGATGGTTGACACCTTTTTCTACGATTCTCCTGAGAACATATAAATGAGGAACATCACAAGATAAACTTATAAATGAAAAATGCCATAGTCTTCAGAATTGGGGCATTAGCTGAATCGATGCTAAACTCAAGCATAAATGTCTTAGCCAAAAGACGAGTAAAAGATTTTCCTAGGCTTCTAAAAGGACGCCAAAATTATACCTTATATAGGTGCTCAAAAGCCACGAAAATCTAAGTAAGACAGAGATTCTTGCAAGATTGGAAAATATTGAGCAAAGAGCAGCAAGTGAATCTAGAAAAATCTCTCCTAAAAAGCTCTCCGAAATCGTAAAGGGAAAGGACCCATCGTAGTCTCTATTTATATAAAGGATCGTGTCAGAACGAATCCCTCGATGATCGACACGGGTCCTCGTCTTTTCATATGACCCACAGATCGCAGACACCTGGCGTTTACAGATGTTTTGCACGATTATGCGTCGGCGTGACGTCACGATTATATCCCCTTTTCGACTTCCCATTCAGTTAGAATTGGACCGATCCAACTCCAAGGCAACTGAAGGGATTTTTTACACGTGTCACTGGCAAAATATAAAAAACTTTTGAAATTTGAATTTGTCACTCCACTTTTTCAAATTTTGGGGGCAAATTGTTTGGGTAAAAATCCACCAGCCTCGACCACGACCAAGATGTTAAAGACATTTATTACACTTCTCTTGTAACAAAGTTAAATCATCAACACTTTGTCCTTGGACCGAAGCCATAGTCAAAAGTACCTCTCGACGCTCGACCGGCGTGTAGAGATACACGACTTCGACTGACTAACGCACAACATTTCTATTATGATTTCATCGTTTAATGCAGGTCAAACCTCATTTATGATCAACAACTATAACCGACGAGGTAAGCATTTAAGTCAGCAAACCGTTACGACAGTTACATGAAGCATTCAACGAATCAAGTAAAGCACTCTAAGATTATAAATACGAGGACAAAAGTATCATCTCAGAGCATCTATCACCATCGAATTCCAGAAGCACACCGCATACTCAAGAACATCTGAAGCACAGGAATTTCTCTCATGTGATCGCTCTCGACGCACGACTTACACTCTCGACCAGCAGGCTTAGCACACGACACACTTGTTTTACACTCGATACACTTGTTATTTTTATATTTCAAGTCATTTGCATTGTAATCATTGTATGATCGACACCTGAAACAAAGGATATCACCCCTGTTTGGCGATCATAGTGCAGCGACGACTTCCACAGTCGTCTGCGGGTTTTTTCCTCGTTGAGGTTTTTCCCGCGTCATCAAAATCTCTGTCTTTTTACAATTTTTTGTTCCTGTCGCACGCTTTGTCGTAAGATTCCTTTCTTTAGTTGTTAAGCTCCACAATCAACCTTAAGTTATCCTTCTGGACAATTTTTGGCATTAAAAGTTATCGTGATGTTTTTGCCAACTCTCCTGGAGGTTGTCTTGATCAAAAGTTATTGGCATCGCCTCCAGCTCCAACTCTTGCTTTGGTCAGGACGACCTGGGAATGGGATATTCTCTCGACGATTGACTTGCGTACCGCTTGGATGCCGAGTAATTCAAACTACGGACGTCCGATCCACCCGTCACACAATTGACGACTTTTTCATGGACACGGAATGCCGGTCTTACGTTGTCGACTGGCGTGGTTTCCTTATTGATCAAGCCTTGCAAGTGACCCTTGGGGACGATCCTGGCTAACTCCTTCTATAAAGCAAGGCAGTTATCCATCGTGTGACCATGGTCGCTGTGGAAATCGCACCATTTGGTCTTGTCCTTCTTGTCATCATCTTTGTCTCTTTTCTTGGGCCATCGGACGGACGATTGAACATTTCTAAGAGCGTCAACTAGCTCTTTTATCATTCCCTTAAACTCATAAGAAGAAATCTTAGGATATTGGGAAAATCGAGGCGTAGGACTAATTTTCTTCTTATCGAACCGAACGTTCGATATCTGGCGCGACGGCTCTGACTTGACGCTCAGCTTGGATTTGAAATCCGGTTTCTTGATCCCGAGCGCCTTTATGTCAGTGGAGTGCTTACGGCGGAAGACTAGATCATCTTCGACTCTCATGTAAGCTAGAGTCCTAGCTCGTACGTCTTTGAAATTCTCGGGCGGATATTTCGTAAGATCGACGTACAATCCGGTAGTGCTGTCGTCGAGACCGCGCTTATAGGCTTCGATGGCAGTCTTGATGTCACAGTTTCGAATGCTGAACATTTTAGCGTTAAAGTGATTGAAATAACTGCGGATGGACTCTCCGGATTTTTGTACGACATAGTACAGGTCGCTGGTCTGCTTCTCCATCTTGCGACTACTGGCGAACGGTTGCGAGAACAGGTTGACCAATTCTGCGAAGTTGCTAATGGACTTGGGCTTGAGGTTGATCAACCACTGGAGAGCAGGACCTGTAAGAGTCGCCCCGAAGCTCTTGCACATGCACACCTCCTGGTATTGCTGTGGAATTGACATTATCCACACCAATTCCTTGTATTGCGCAATGTGCTCTGTTGGGTCAGTTATTCCTGAATACTTCAGAGTAAAAGCAGGAATGTTATATTTCTTTGGGACGTTATCGTGTCAACGAAAGGCGACGCTTGAAACCCTGTGCGGGGTTCGACGCCGATAGGGATGGCGGCGCCTGGCAGCTTGGAGAGTAGCAACAACATCTTTTCGTTTTGATCCTCCAATAACCTGAGTCGCTGAGCGACGTGGTCATTAGGATCAGAATTTACACCCGTTGGAGGGTTGACACCTGAATTCGTAGCTGTCGTCATACCATTTCCATAAGAGGAACCATTGGCGTCCCCGTTGAGAGGGACGAAGTATGGCATGATTCCATTATGCAAATGTGGTGGCCTCAAATTGTCCTTGATGGGGGTTGTTGAAAAATGGCCCCGGACCCGAATTACCGGCGACTGGACCTGGACCTGCATTGTTAGCATATGGTCCCGATTCTGGATTGTTGACGAATGGACCCGATCCTGGGTTATTGATGAATGGACCCGATCCTGGGTTATTGACGAATAAACCCGATCCTGGGTTATTGACGAATAAACCCGATCCTGGGTTATTGACGAATGGCCCTGGACCTGCCTGGAAATGGGGACTTATGATAGGTACACCCATAGGTCGGGGAACATTCTGAGGTCTAAAAGAATTGCCCATTGCTCCATTCTGAGGACCAGAGGGATTGCCCATCGCTGGATTCTGAGGACCAGAGGGATTGCCCATCGCTGGATTCCACATAGAAGCGATCTCCACGGCTGCTTTCTGATTCTGATCATGCAAGTCCTGAATCTGGCTTCAAGCCGCATTCAATTCTGACTGCATCTGAATCATGGGATCCTGATAATTTACCATTTACCTGAAAATAACAAAAACTTTGCAAGATCGTTAGAGCGATATATGTGTTGGCTTGAGATTTTCTCTAGATAGGGTCCCACGGATGGCGCTAAACTGTTAATGCCAAAAATCGCACAGAAGTATAACTTAAGGTTAGTGTGGACTTTTAACAACTAAAGAAACGTATCTCAAGACCAAGCAACACAATCGCGGGAAAAAGTAAATAAGACGAGAGATTTGGTGACGCGGAAAACCCCAAAATGAGGGAAAAAACCGCGGTCGACTTGTGAGAGTCGACGGTGCACTATAGTCGCCAAACAGGGGCGAAAGTCCTTTTATAACAGGTGATTTGTGTACAACAGATTACAAATGAATGTAAGTATAAACTTAGTCGTGTGCAAATGACGTGTGTTGTGCGTAAATCATGCGGAAAAGTATACTGTCGTGCGGTTCGAATTGCTGTCGTGCGAAGATGCTTCAACGATATTCGTTCGAATACCTTGCGAATTACTGCGTTTCTGGTGTAGAATTGCTTAGAAAGTAGATGGAGCAGATTGGAATAAGTTGGAGTTGATTCAGAAAGGATTGCAACTGATCAAAACCATATGCCTTTTTAGGTTGCAGCACAGGCTCTTTTATAGCTTCCGTTGGCCATCAATGATGCCTTTATGGCGCACTTCGTAATCGGTGTCGAGCTTTGAATGCCATTGATGAGCTGATCATTACTGACCGTTTGCACAATGAATGTTGTTAGACCTGCATTAATGAACAAAGAAAACGGGTTTGACTGTTAACGATTAGTGTAATCGTACGACCGTCTTAAGTCGCATACGTCGGTCGTACGGAACGTACGACTGGCATAATTACATACGACCGAGCATACGTCTGTGAACGACTCATAAGACCATATCCTAGTGCAAGGGTGGTCTTATGGAAATACCACTTGAGTTTTATAACGTCGGTCGTGAGGTGTGATTTTTTACCCAAACATATATATATATAGAGTTGTTGTACCATATTCCATCCAAGTGGGATGTCACACTTACCCAAAAATCAAATTGCATAAAGCAAAGTTATGACTAAATGTTCATAATTCCAAAAATCCCCTTTTTAGTTGCAATACACTATAAATAAAACTATTCAATATATCATGCATTAAATAAGCTTTCCAACAAAGCTTAACATAGACATAATGGACTATAACTTTCCGTCCAAACCTTAACATATGTGGAGGAGATCCAATGTTAAAGTTATAGGCCGTAGTTACTTGTCCAACGTCCTAATTAGCCTTAAAATATGGATATCACTATATCCAAAAGTAACGTTGAACAACAACAAAATAAAGCAAATCCCGACAGAGTTTGCAACTCCCCGCAATAAAATAATTTCATGCATGTTCAAAACCATGGTTTAAAATCTTGTGTGTGCTAAACGTTTTTCCCATATTTTGTAACACAATCCATATGAGGAATTGAAACACAATAAATAACTGATGCAATTTATTTTAAAAATAAATCCTGTGCATGAATTTAGTCGGCACTCAACGTCTCAAACCACACTCCTCCAAGTTCCTCCAATCACACTATCGTCATCCGGATGCTAAAACATCTTAAGGCAAAGGTGAAATTCACATCGATTAACCTTACGATTTCTCCTCGATTTACGGTCGACTCAATAAGCCTATGGTCCAATTCCAACCATCAACGTCGACCCGTAATGGTCCACCTAAAACAATTATCATGCTTATTGTCACTCTAAGTGACTAATGCTAAAATCGTTCATGTATTCCGACGACTACTCGCTTAGAAACTTCTTCACTACTCCAATGGTCCTCACATTAAAGTAGTTCAAGTATGCACATATAACTAGTAGGTTCACCATAACACTGGCCAAATGTAATTATGAACGTATCGTACATGATTATCTTCACTACTCTCGACGTGTAACAACCCAAAACATAAACATGCATATCATAGGATTAACATTCCGAAACATTGGTCCTAAATTACATCATAAACTTGTCTTAGACATAAAAGAAGTCTGAACTAAACAAAATTGACAGCGGAAGCATCTTATCCACAGCCGAGAGCCTCTATCTAAAAGCATACTAGTCAAAACTATGTAGCCTCTCTCTAAGCTCCATCTCAATCCTCACGCCATCTCTTTGTTCTTACTTGAAGAACCCACACTTCGCTTACCTGAAAATGGTTTAGTTTTGAAAAGCGAGGGTTAGACCAAAAAAGTCTAGTGAATTCCCTCTGAAAACAGCTTTTAACAACAGTAATAAAATCATTTCATAAATTCATCAACAGTCTCCACATAAAGCATCAAACATGGTACTGCACAGTGTTCAGGGACCGTACAAGCTAACCACGATCGGGGCCCAAGCAGACTCCCCTCTCGCCTCATATCGGGGTCCAAGCAGACTCTCTTCTATATGAGTATGAAGGAAACAAATTCCATCCTGCTGGCTCATCACAACTGTCCAAGGGATCATCGGATCCCAAGGTACTCTGATCCTACTATGCAGACCGACTCCACATAGCTTATCATAAATCACGGAACGTGAAACCTTTATACAACATTTTTCATGCTAAATAGTCTTTTAAAAAAAACATACTTTTCATGGGAAAGCATACGTAAAAGTTGGTAACAATTCATGTTCATAAATAGTCCATAATCAGTAAAATATTTTTAGCATCTTATTTCATGAAAAGGTTTAAGGAACTCACCTGATCGTAGTGACTTTCCTAACCACGCATCTCGTCCCGAACTGATCTTACACCTAAAGCAAATCATATAATTTAATTAGTGGCAACCTAACTACTGACCCTAGATCTTTCTCTTAATCTGAACCCATAAACAAATCGTGCACTTCCGGAATCCTCCAACTGGTTCCGGTAATAACAGTTCCGGAATCCCCCTTGTGGGATCCGGTATCACGGTTCTAGAATTCCCTTTACGGGATCCGGTGTTTGGCACTTCCGGAATCCCTCTCACGGGATCCGGTATTTAGCACTTCCGGAATCCCTCTCACGGGATCCGGTATTTATCGGTTCCAGAATTCCCTTCACGGGATCCGGTGTTTGGCACTTCCGGAATCCCTCTCACGGGATCCGGTATTTAACACTTCTGGAACTTCACTCCGGTATTCTCACTTCCGGAAACCCTTAAGGGAATCCGGTACGCATCAGTTCCGGAACACGGCGATTGCCGACTTGTCGCACCAAAATTCACGTTTCTTCCTAAACAACTTGAATCCAAAGATCCAGCCTTTTTCATAAACTGATATGTGCTATACTCCAACCTCAAATACTCACATAAACATTTAATTAGACTACTCAAAAACTGAACTAGAGTTAAACCCTATTTTTGTTCTTGCATTGAGTGTACAACTCAACATTAAGGAAAGAACTCGGGAGATGATTTCCAAGCTATCAACCAGTCAAGAATAAAATAGAGAAGATCAATTGCTTACCAAATTGAAGTCCTCCTATTAGGAATCGATGCCAAACACTTATCCCTTCCTTCTTCTTCTTCTCTTCTAAGCCGCCACAACAATAGAATAATGCAGTAAATGGGGAAAACCTAGGGATCTGCACCATATATATATATATATATATATATATATATATATATATATATATATATATATATATATATATATATATATATATATATATATATCTTCCATAAATCGCAGAAAGGCCCCTCCCCTAACTTTGCTTATTTATACTTTGGCCATAAAATCCTTAAATCTTTGCTAGATAAACCCGGTTGTTACAACACTCCCCCTTAAAAGAATTTCGTCCCCGGAATTCCTTATTGGAAAAGATGCGGGTACTTCGTCCTCATCTCCGACTCCAATTCCTAAGTCGCCTATGGACCTTTATGATGTCGCCATTGTACTTTTACGAGACCGATTTCCTTGTTCCTCAATCTCCTCACTTTAAAGTCCGAGATAGCCTCGGGTTCCTCCACGAAATTTAGCTTCTCGTCTACCCTTACGTCTTTTAGCGGCACAACTTTATCGACGTCTGCTAGACATTTCCTCAGATTAGACACATGAAACGCATTATGAATGCCTTGCAATTCCTCGGGTAAATCCAGTCTATACGCTACTTCTCCAACTCGTTCCGTGATGTCAAACGGTCTGATGTAGCGTAGACTTAGTTTTCCCTGCTTCCCGAAACGTATAACTCCCTTCCAAGGGGATACTTTTAACAATACGCTATCTCCGACTTGGAATTCTATGTCTTTCTGCCTCTTATCCGCGTAACACTTCTGTCCGTCGCGAGCAATCTTTAGCCTTTCCCGAATTTGGACTATCTTGTTCGAGGTCATTTGCACAATCTCTGGCCCTGCTAATTATCTCTCCCCGACCTCATTCCAACACAAGGGTGTCCGACATTTCATACCATAAAGTGCTTCATACGGCGCTACCTTGATACTCGAGTGATAGCTGTTATTATAAGCGAACTCGATTAGCGGTGAATGTTTTTCCCAAGAGCCTTGAAAGTCTAGGGCGCAAGCCCTTAACATATCTTCCAACGTCTGGATTGTCCGCTCGCTCTGACCGTCAGTCTGAGGATGATAAGCGGTACTCATCTTGATTTGCGACCCCATTTCCCTTTGGAAGCTTCTCCAAAACGCGGAGGTAAACCTGCTATCTCGATCTGACACTATCGATGACGGAACACCATGACGAGTTACAACCTCGTCGATATATAACTTTGCTAACCGCTCCAACGAGTAGGACTCTCTTATAGGCAAGAAATGCGCTGATTTCGTGAGTCGATCAACGATCACTCATATCGCGTCATAACCCTTTGGGGTTCTAGGCAGATGGGTTACGAAATCCATCGTAATTTGGTCCCACTTCCACATAGGTATCTCCAAGGACTGAAGCTTCCCGTACGGTCGTTGATGTTCGATCTTTACCTTCAAACACGTCATGCAGGTTTCTACAAAATGAGCTATGTCCTTTTTTATTCCGGGCCACCAATAGTCCCGACGTAGATCTCCATACAATTTGTTAGTTCCAGGATGAATCGAGTACTTCGATTTGTGGGCTTCCTCTAAAATCACTATCCTGAGTTCCCCAAGTTTCGGGACCCAGATCCTCCCACTAAGACACTACATCCCTCGACTATCTTCCACTAGCGAGGTCGTTTGCCCTACCATTCTTTCCTTCTTGAGACTTTCAGTTGCGAGTGCTTCGGCTTGACATTTCTTTATCTCGGCCAACAAGTTAAACGTCACTTCGGCCCTAATGGCCACAATACTGGGGATCTCATTCCTTTCCATTCGGCTCAAGGCGTCCGCCACCACGTTTGCTTTTCCTGGGTGATACTCAATCTTGCAGTCGTAATCTGTCAGCAACTCAATCCATCTTCTTTGACGCATATTCAATTCCATTTGATCGAAGAGGTGACATAGGCTTTTATGATCTGTGAAGATCTGACACTTCGTCCCATAAAGATGATGCCGCCAAATCTTCAGAGCGAAAACCACGGCCGCCAATTCTAAATCATGAGTGGGGTATCGAACCTCGTGATCCTTCAACTGCCGGGAGGCATAAGCGATCACCTTTCCATGTTGCATGAGTACGCAACCCAATCCTAGCTTTGACGCGTCACTAAATACCACGAAATCCTCAGAACCGTCTGGTAACGACAACACCGGCGCGCTGCTCAACATATCCTTCAGCTTCTGAATGGCCTCTTCTTGTGCCTCTAACCAGGCGAACTTGACATTCTTCTTGGTTAAAGAAGTCAATGGCGTCGCGATACGCGAAAAGTCCTTTATGAACTTTCAATAGTATCCCGCCAATCCGAGGAAGCTTCGAACTTCTGACGGATTCTTAGGTTGCTCCCAGTCTCGGATGGCCTCAATCTTAGACGGATCCACCATTATTCCTTTCCTAGACACCACGTGTCCAAGAAACTGCACTTCTCTAAACCAAAATTCACACTTAGAAAACTTCGCATAGAGTTTCTCTTGCTTCAATAACTCGAGAATCGTCCGAAGGTGGCCTTCGTGCTCCTCTTCTGACCTTGAAAACACTAGAATGTCGTCTATAAACACGATCACGAACTTGTCCAAATAAGGTTGGCACACTCTATTCATCAGATCCATGAATGCTGTCGGGGCATTGGTCAGCCCAAAAGGCATTTCGAAGAATTCATAGTGCCCATACCTTGTCCTAAAAGCGGTCTTCGGTACGTCCTCCTCCCTTACCTTGAGTTGGTGATAACCCGACCTCAAGTCTATCTTAGAGAAGTAACTGACTCCTTGCAACTGATTAAATAGGTCGTCGATCCTCGGTATAGGATACTTGTTCTTGACCGTAACCTTGTTGAGCTCACGGTAATCTATGCACATTCGCATAGTACCTTCCTTTTTTTCACGAAGAGTACAGGCGCTCCCCACGGAGACGTACTTGGTCTAACGAATCCTTTATCTAGTAACTCCTGCAATTGAATCACCATTTCTTTCATTTCGGACGGCGCCAATCTATACGGTGCGCGGGAGATCGGTGCCGCTCCAGGTACCAAATCGATTCTGAACTCGATCTGGCGATCCGGGGGTAGACTTTTCAAATCATCCGGAAATACTTCTGGGTACTCACTTACTACTCGCACGTCATCCACCCCACGTTTCTCCTTCTTGGCGTCCACCACGTACGCCAAGAATCCCTGACAACCCTTCCTCAAGCACTTAGTAGCCTTAATCATGGAGACAAGACTAGTCTTCCTATCACGGTGATTCCCATAGATCACTACGGGACCCCTATCAGGTAACTGAACCCGAACTAGTTTTTGTTGCACACGATGTTAGCATCATTCTTAGCTAGCCAATCCATACCCAACACCACATCAAATTCTCCCATTGCCATGGAATATAGTTGCATAGGCACCAAACTCCCTTCTATGTCTATGACACAATCCCATACCACCTCCCTAATGTACACACGATTATCATCAGCAGTTTCTACTTCTAATGCTCCCTCCAAACGTCTAGGCCTCACCCCCAAACATTTCATAAAAGCATGCGATAAAAAAGAGCGATTCGCTCCCGAGTCAAACAACACCTTGGCACACAAAGAGTTCACCAGAAACGTACCTGCACCATATCAGGAACTTCTTCCGCCTCCTTTGCTGTCATATGGAATGCACGTCCCTTCGGACGCGCCGGCTCCACTCCCTTGTCATTGCCTTTCCCTCCCTGACGCTCACCATACTGAGATGATCCTCCCTTTTTCAACTGCGGGCTATCATACCGCATGTGATCAGTAGCCCCACATTGGAAGCATGACTTCCCACTGGGACAATCCTTCGACAAGTGACCGGGAAACCCACATCGGTAACACAAATTTGAACCTGCCATACACTCTCCCCGGTGAACCTTATTACACTTCCTACACGGCATGCCGACTGTATCTTTGTTCCCACGGTTTTCTGTCTGAAACACTTTCCTTTTCCTCACATCGTTTCCTTGCCCATCTCATTTGCATTTCTCACCACTCTTCTCAGACATCTGACGATTCTTCTCCTTTTCTGTCAACTCGGCCACATTGATGGCTTCCTGAAAGGTAGTGGGATTCCTTGTCAACACTAGCTCCTTGATGCTACTCTTCAGCCCATAAATGTAGCGTTCCACTCGACGTTTCTCTGTCGGCACATACATATCAGCGTAACGATATTTCTTGATGAACTTTGAAGTGTACTCCCGCACGGACAACTCCCCCTGTTCTAAACCCAGAAACTCTTCCTCCAATTTCTGTACTTCCACAAGCGGGCTGAACTGCGCTTTAAACCTTCATTTCCTTAGCCGCCGCCGACCCTTTCCCTCCGGTCTCAGCATCCCACCTGTACATTGCGTCAGACTTCAGCATGGATAGAGCAAACATCACTCTATCCCCATCAGCACACTTGCAGGTATCAAATACCAGCTCCATTTCTCTCACCCATTTCATTGCCAACACAAGGTCACATTCTCCCTTAAAAGTAGGAGGCTTACACGAGGCAAAGGCCTTGTAGTTGCATCCTTTAGCTGCTAACTCACTCACCACCAGAGGGGTCGATTTCGAGTGACTCCCAGAACCTGTCACCAGTGGACTTGACAGTTCAGCACTCTCCTTGTTTTCACTCACCTCTTTGCTTCCTGATGCCGACTGATCTTGCTTAGTAAGGAGAGCCTGCAGAGTCTCCTGAATCTTTTCCAGCTCAACATCCAAGTTCTCTCGAGTCACAAACGCAGACCCGCGGCCTCGCCCGCGTCCCCTTGGTTGATTACCCCTCCGTACAATCGTCAAACTTTCTTGCTGAGATTCTTCTGGATGAACTGGAATCTCCACACTCCTTGCCTTTCGGCTTACTCGCGTCGTTCTCCTGAGTGGGTTTCCCACATCCCCAGCCACTTGAGTGGCGGCTCGGCGGGCGCTCTTCTCCGACCACTACCGCGACCCTTACCCTTTCCGCGGGTGGCAGTCGGCCGTGTGGGCTCCAACGGCCCGTTAGCTAGGACTTCATCATTCGGAGTCCGTGGATTAGCAGGTACAGACCTGCTCCTCAGCGTTCTTCCAGCCATTTCGAGAAACTAAAAGAAGCCAATGATTAACCTTTGTTAGACACGACACAACAAGTTTGTTATACAAGGCAATTTAAGCACGTACATGTACCTGTAAATTTGCAATTACACTTGCCAAGTGTAATCCCAAATTTACCTTACATGCCTGTCCTTGGCACCTTATTCCTAAGCGCATTTAGAGTGATCGTTCCTACAGGCGATCCTATGTCTCGGTTGCATCCCTCATCCTACAGTTTATGTTTAGGCTCGACTGGTCACCTAAATCCCTTAAACTAAGGCTCTGATACCATTTGTAACAACCCTAAACATAAACATGCATATCACCTTCCAAAACATTGGTCCCAAATTACATCATACGCTTGTCTTAGACATAAAAGAAGTCTGAACTAAACAAAATTGACAGCGGAAGCATCTTATCCACAGCCGAGAGCCTCTATTTAAAAGCATACTAGTCAAAACTATGGAGCCTCTCTCTAAGCTCCATCTCAATCCTCACGCCATCTCTTTGTTCTTACTTGAAGAACCCTTACTTCGCTTACCTGAAAATGGTTTAGTTTTGAAAAGCAAGGGTTAGACCAAAAAGGTCTAGTGACTTCCCTCCGAAAACAGCTTTTAACAACAGTAATAAAATCATTTCATAAATTCATCAACAGACTCCACATAAAGCATCAAACATGGTACTGCACAGTGTTCAAGGATCGTACAAGCTAACCACGATCGGGACCAAAGCAGACTCCCCTCTCGCCTCATATCGGGGCCCAAGCAGACTCCCCTCTATCCGAGAAGGAAGGAAACGAATTCCATCCTTTTGGTTCATCACAACTATCCAAGGGATCATCGGATCCCAAGGTACTCTGATCCCACTGTGCAAACCGACTCCACATAGCATGCACATAGCTTATCATAAATCACGGAACGTGAAACCTTTATACAACATTCTTCATGCTAAATAGTCTTTTAAATAAAACATACTTTTCATGGGAAAGCATACGTAAAAGTTGGTAACAATTCATGCTCATAAATAGTCCATAATCAGTAAAATATTTTTAGCGTCTTATTTCATGAAAAGGTTTAGGGAACTCACCTGATCGTAGTGACTTTCCTAACCACGCGTCTCGTCCCGAACTGATCTTACACATAAAGCATATCATATAATTTAATTAGTGGCAACCCAACTACTGACCCTGGATCTTTCTCCTAATCTGAACCCATAAACAAATCGTGCACTTCTGGAATCCTCCTACTGGTTCGGTAATAACAGTTCCGGAATCCCCCTTGTGGGATCCGGTATCACGGTTCCAGAATTCCCTTTATAGGATCCGGTGTTTGGCACTTCCGGAATCCCTATCGCACTTCCGTAATCCCTCTCACGGGATGCGGTATTTATCGGTTCCGAAATTCCCTTCACGAGATCCGATGTTTGGCACTTCCGGAATCCCTCTCACGGGATCCGGTATTTAACACTTCCGGAAACCCTTAAGGGAATCCGGTACGCATCACTTCCGGAACACGGCGATTGCCGACTTGTCGCACCAAAATTCACGTTTCTTCCTAAACAACTTGAATCTAAAGATTCATCCCTTTTCATAAACTGATATGTGCTATACTCCAACCTCAAATACTCACATAAACATTTAATTAGACTACACAACAATTTGAACTAGAGTTAAACCCTATTTTTGTTCTAGCATTGAGTATGCAACTCAACATTAAGGAAAGAACTCAGCAGATGATTTCGAAGCTATCAACCAGTCAAGAATAAAATAGAGAAGATCAATTGCTTACCAAATTGAAGTCCTCTTATTAGGAATCGATGCCAAACACTTCTCCCTTCCTTCTTCTGCTTCTCTTCTAAGCCGCCACAACTATAAAATAATGCAGTAAATGGGGAAAACCTAGGGATCTGCACCATATATATATATCTTCCATAAATTGCAGAAAGGCCCCTCCCCTAACTTTGCTTATTTAGACTTTGGCCACAAAATCCTTAAATCTTTGCTAGATAAACCCGGTTGTTACACGACGCGACTCTTGATTCTAGCGACTCCATCCACCTCAAAACACCCAATCTTAAACTGCCTAATAGTGCAATTTCACTTTCATTCACTTAAAAGAACGCTAGTTTGAGTATAGGTATCCAAAATCAACACCTAATTCTCTCAAACTTATGCTCTGATACCAACTTGTAACACCCTCAAAATTTGAACGCGCAACTAACTTTAATTTCAATAAAATAACCAAAATAGGATAGAATCATTTCTACAGATCATCCCTGAAAATACCTTGGAATTTAAACATCATAATTTCCACAATAAATAATTTAAGACGGGCGTTAGTTAACACAACACAAGTTGCTAATCCCAAATAAATGTGGAAGACTTCACTAATCAAAATCACCTCTCGTGCACACTACTAGCACTCGCCACTTCACAGTGTAGCTAAAGCTACTCCCAACCTGAGCCTGTTGCACATGCCGACAAATAAAAAGGGTTAGGCTAACGCCTAGTGAGTTCAAGAGTTTTATCATGACCATATAAATTCATAAATCGTGAGAGATGCAATTTAAGTCATGAGTTCCAAAAGAAGTTACTTTAGATGCAAATCACCCATTTTCCAACTCACACAAATCCCGTGCTGAAAACTTTAACATAACATGATTCCCAAAATGGACTCATTCCCAAAACCAACGTGAAAGGTGAAATAGCATTTGATTCTTAAAACGATTAAATTCATAAATAAATCGCCATTATTCCAAACATCCCAAACATGGGAGAAGCATAACCCATGACTCACATAATGTGGAAAACAATTCATGTAAATATGATACGTCACCGAAAACATGGATAAACACAAATACCCAAAACAACACCTTTCGGTGACGAGGGAGGTCCGTATACATTACACGTGACGGAACACAAAAGTGGGTCACCTACTATGCAATAAAACAACATGTGGATTACTCTCGTAAACTGAGCTCAATCACTCCAGATCTATTGCCCGCGAGACTAGGGAGCCCCCAATTTCAACCACTCCAGGTCTATATATTGGGTCACTCCAAATCCACAAACAAGCACATTTGGAATTACACCTTACTGCCCATGAGACGACGCCCGACCATATAGGTCCACGCCTTACTTATCATGGAACCCGATGCCTATCCCGTGCTACAAAAGAGAAACTAACATCTCGTAAACTGAGTTCAATCACTCCAGATCTATTGCCCACGAGACTAAGGAAACTCTAGTGCCTATGGATCCATAGCTAGCAAGGTCTAAAACATTACACGACCCTAAATGAATAAACAAGTGCATTCAAAACATGTAATTCCTCAATAACGTAAATCATGATCAAAACTCGACTTTGAGCTATCAAAACTGGACAATTGTCCTTAAGACTTAAAAAAATCCAATACCGAGCCATAAGCTCAACTGACTCAAAAGATAATTCATGAAAAGTCATCAAGTGAGATTAAATGTAGCAACACATACTTTTGCCAATAAATATTTCAAATCTATGAAAAACCCACAACAAGACATTGGGTTAGGATACCCCTCTTTACCAAGGAACTCACACCGTTACATTTCAAAATCGTCTCATATCGTACCATATGCATATTTCCAAGATGTACGTAAAAATGCATTTTCATAACAAATAGACTCCATTTACAAAATAAATCATCAACACATTTTCATTTATGATTTATCTACCAATTTTCCCAAAAATTCCAATTATAGATGTTTTACAATGTTTACAACAATAAATACATCAAAAGGTTAAAACCCACCAAATAATTCAACCATTGATAATTTTTTTTAAAACACATAAGTACTTGGAAAAATAACATTTTGGCATGTACAAAGTTTTCACAAAACAACTTGAACTCACCTTGCTAGATTTAGGCTAAATCTAGATTTTCCCCAAACGTAAGCTCCTTTGATGCAACCAGAATCCTTAGGCCAAATCTTCCAAAAAAACCTAGATCCATAAGTTTCCAACCATAAATAATCATTCCCAATTACTTATATACGATTCCCCCAACATAAAACATCCAAAATCACTAACAAATCAAAACCCTAATTTCTTGGGTGAGGAGAAGAGAAGATTACCTTTTTCCATCACTTGCATTTACCGTCAAAATCCTCTTAGGTTACCAAAATAACCTCAAACTTCATTTCTTGAAAGAGATGGGAGAGGGTTGGTGAAACCCTATAAAATGAAGGTGACCAAGAACCATAAGCATCTTGCTAGGAGATCTTCAACCAAGCTCTTCAATGGTGGTTTGATTGTGGGATGAAAGCTCTAACCAACAACTAGCTTTGAAGTGAAAGGGGAGAGGATTTGAGAGAAGAAAAATCGCCTCCAAAGCTTCAAAAATTGGGACCTAGAAGGGTTTTGAGAGAATGAGATCAAAAGGGGCCAAAACAACATTTTTATACAACCAGGCAGCCGCGGGCGACTATGCCCAGCGAATATGCCATGTGGCAATGTCGCGGGCATTGTCGCGGTGCCCACCCACGCTAAGGTACATCCCCCGCAATTGTGCCCCTGCTATAGTGACACTGTCACAGTCGCAGGGCACTCTCGCCCACCGTGTCCCATGCCCCAAAAATTCCATTTTTCACCTGAAACTCTTCCGTTACTGAGAGGGGTCCTATGTGGGTCTTTCCACACTCGAATGTGTTGTGTTTAGTTCAAAATAAGATTTCAAAAATCGTAATATTTGCAACGGAAGCTTAAAAACTTTGAACAACATTAAAAAAAATTAACACCCACCAAGGATCCATTTGCATGAACATGAAAGATTAAATAAAACATAGAGAGTTTTAGAATATTACAACCTTTGTAGTCCTTTGGTTCCTCATGGGAGGTTGGATGTTGGTGATAAATGTAGAACCCAAAAGAGAGCTCCTCTAGCGGTATCCACCACAAGCAAGAACACCAATGTATGCTAGTACCCTTATTGAAACAAGATGCAAAAAGAACTTCCTCACCACTCTACAATAAAGTTTTGAAGAAAAGGAGAAAAACACACACTAGGTGTGTGTTTTCGGCCGAGAGCAAGAGAGAGGAGGGAGAGAGAGAGCAAAAACTTATTTCATCTATTTTTCAAATGTGATACCCCATCTTTTAAGTAAGTCTCTTCCTTTTATCCAAAAGCACAATCCAAGTAAGCCATTCCTATTGGACCACAAAATGGTCCAATGAAATTAGAGGCTTCCATGCATATTTGCACTTAGGACCCCTCTAGTTTAAATTTAATTAAAATCATTATTTAAACTATTTAAACTTATTCTATATAGTCCCTCCTTTTAACTTCTAGTTAAATATGAACTCATCTTATTTTAATAAATAAGAATCTTTCATTTGCATCTAATATTATAAATTATATTCAATAATATAATTAATAATATTTATCAAGAATTAATAATATTTATCAAGAATCAAATTCTTATAAATATTAATTCGGTGTCTACTTGTTGTTCGGTGTGACCCTATAGGATCATATATTACCGGTAATATTATTTTATAATCATTCTTGAGCATATAGAACCAACAATCTCCCACTTGCTCAAGATTGCATTATAGAATGATATAGACAGTGGTGGACGTCTAGCAACATCTCACTGCCCCCAGCAATGTATGAATGTAAGTGCCATTCAACAACATCCAATTCCCACAAGCTCATAGCTTCGATTGATGTATAAGGTGTGGTATCAGTTATCCTTTTGTTTGGACATCATGTTGAACATGAGACATGGATCACTATCATTCTCATCTATTGTTCAACTTTTGGTAAGGCGCCTTAGATGTCTCACTCTTAACATATTTAGAGAAACAAATCCCATCTTGACTACATACGCCTCTCATGCAGTTCATGCCATGCCCAATAATGGCCTTTATAACTGCTTTTTTCAAGAACAACGGTTAACCATATCAAAACATAACACTCCCTACATTTGAGTCCCAAATATGCATCTCAGGTCGAAGGATACAAAGATACTACCTTTATTCAAGAGTCAAGACTCACTTATGACGACGATCCATGAGGTGATCTTGAAGCGGGTCAGGTCCAATACTTGCTCCCTAACAAGTACCTATGAACTTGGTTGCAACACTTTGCCACTTTTACTCTTAAAAGTCAACCAATCCAATTCATATTAGTCTTACTTCATAGTTGCTCCCACAATTATGATCGACTATGGACATTTTGAATAACTAATTTATTCAAGGATTTAAAACATGCTAATATAGAACACAACGAGTATGAAAAGATCATATCCTGTATATCTAACTAAATACTATACTTGTTGCTTAACCTGTTCCAATATCCAAATACTAAATTCAAATCAAATCCCATTACTAGAATAACGAAGTCCTATAGCTCAAACATGACCCTTCAAGTTTAGCTTGCATAAGGAGCTTCATGAATGGGTTCATCCAGAAACTTGATTTGTGTAAACTCTGTGAACACTAACATCTCCATTTTTAACTTTATTCCAAATATAGTTATATGTTTGGAGTAGATGCTTGGTACTCTGATGTGAGATAGGGTTCTTTAGCTTGCGTAATGGCACCCACATTCTCACAAAGGATTTCTAGATGATCCTGAATGGTAGGCATCTACCTAGCTTTTCAATGAACTATTGCATCCAAACATCTTTCTTTTGCGGCTTCTAAAGCAGCAATGTATTCTTATTTTGTAGTGTATTATGCAACTTTTACCTTCACTTGGAACCTTTTCAAGTGAACTACTTCTTCATTTATAATGAAGACATCCCCTTTTGTGGTCGAGAACCTTCTCGATCTTTGTGGAAGCTATCATTAGTGTAACATTTTACTATGATCTTCTTCCAACCCTCAGTTAAGGAACACTTTCTTTGTTTCTCATAAGTACCTTAAATTGTTCTTTATAGTCATCCAATGACCTTTCCTCGTATCTTCTTCTAATGCTCTAAAGCATTATGATACAATGGATCTAGTGCATGCCATTGCATATATGATGAATCCAATTGCCGAAGCATATGGAACACCAATCATTTTATCTAGCTCAGCATTTGTGCTAGAACATTGAGACATGTTCAAAATGATGCGTTATCATACTTGCAAGAAACTACCTTTAGAGCCTTGCATCTTGAACCTTTCAAGATCATGTCTACTTATGCACTTTGACTTAAACTTATAAGTCGTCTTGATCCAATCTTTAAAGATCTCTATTTCAAGAATAAAATTTGCCTTTTCTAAGTCTTTTATTAAGGAAATACTGCCCGAGCAAAAAAAAATGATGTTTTCCTAAGTCGGAAAGTTACTTTCCAAATTCTAGTATGTCTTGCACATACAACATTAGGAATTTTACTGCGCTCCCACTAGTTTTAGTAAATGCATGAGTCATCTTATATTTTGATGAAAATTAAACTTTTAATTTTCTTGTCAAAATGAAGACTTCTGCTTTGTGATACTTGTACGGATCCATGAATGGATTGTATCTCAGTGTTCATGACTCTAAGCCACTCACCAGATTCAGAATCTGACATAGCACTTTAGTATTTGATGGGTTTACTAGAACCCATTCATACATCATTCTTCATTAGTTATAAGAAATCGATATTTCTCGGATTTCGGAATGATTCCACTAGATTTGCGAACACTTGGTGTTTTTACTAAGTTTCTGATCAATCAAATTGCTCATTTTTAACAACCTTCGTTTGATAACTAGTGCCAACCAATAAGTGCATTAGGTTATAAGGTTCTTGATTCCCTTCAAGTTCCTTAAATCTCCCATTTGCCTTGCCCATTAAAAACTTGCTTTTCTAGGAATTTGGCATTGGAACAATAAACAATTTTATTGTTTGTGGGATTGTAGAATTCGTATCTTAAACAATTTATCGTATATTCTACAATATTTGCACTTAGTATATTTTGGGTCGAGTTTACTTGAAGCATATTGTCTTACATGAGCTTCATAAACTCACACCATCAACTAAGACTAAGGGTGAATAACTTTCATACGAAATCTTATAAGGTGTCTTCTTGTCTACCGATTGGTTGGTGTCATAAAGTACGGTTTACTTTAACTAGGGCAGAATTACGAATTGATATAGGAATAGTACTTCTACTCATAGAGCGAACCATATTTAATAAGGTTCGGTTCATCCTTTCGGATGTACACAATTTCTATGATGATCCAAGAGTTCTTGGTTTAGTTACTATCCTCCTATATGGGAAAAAACTTAATGGTCCTATTGAGTTGTTTTCTTGATCTTCACTTTGAAACAACTTTGAATCACATCAAATGCTTCATTCTTATGTTCCATAAACTTCAACGTTTGAAATCGTCAGTGAAGGTGTTATCTATCACCATATCTAGACTTGGTTTTGAAAAGCCACATACATCAACATGTATCAATTCTAACAAAACCTTTTCCTCCTTTTCTATAACTAGAGAAAGGACCTATATATTCAACTTATCAAAGATCGCATATATCAAATGAAACATTATTATTTGACTTCAAAATACCACACTTTTGAAGTTGAGATATGCGTTTAATTTCTTACTTGATAAAGTTGACTATTTTAGATTTGATTCAAATCACATTTGAGTCTTATGGTGTTTATATATATAGAACTATGTTTTAGAAGGCGTTTGAGATTCACTTTATTATTCAATTAAGAGGACTAGTTCTCGAAATAGAATAATTCATTTTGAATATGAATATAATCGTTTCCAAAACGGTTAAGTGAATTTCATTCAATCAATAAACATGTGATTGAAAAACAATAATTTAGTCAAACTAAATTTAAACATTGTTCGAAACAAACTTGTTTAACAATACAAGCCATATGGTTTCATAATAAAATCTCCTATAAGCTTGGTACGCAATCTTGCTTCCTTGCTTATATGGATCACAATTTTGTTTGTCTTTCAGTCATTTACCTTTCTTGATTATCTGTAACATATTACAAGAGTGAGTTCTACACTTAGTATCAAATACACAAGTGTAAGATTGAAAGGTAAAAGTTATATCTTAAATATTGATACCTGAAGGACTTTCCTTCGTTAGAAAACATTTATTTCTCAGAAGGACAATCTCCTCTCCTATGACCAATGTTGCCTCATCTATCACATGTAATTGAAACCATGGAAAGATTCCTTTCAGTAGTTTCTAGCATCGTATGCAATTCTGGGACTGAAATCTTCTCGAGGTCTATATTCAGATTCTCGACAAAAACATCAAATGCTTTGGTCAGAGATTTGAGGATCACATTTATGGCTCTCCCATTGGAATAAGGATAGCCAAGTCTATCCAAATAGTCAAGGTGCGTCCTCATTTTGTGAATATAAGAGCTCACAACTTAGCCTTCCTCCATCTTTGTCCTGTGAAGTACCCCAATAGAATTGAAGCGTTCACGGACCATATATATTTGGTAACATTCCCATAATCGGTTTACCATGTCAAATGCCCTCAGTGGAAACGTTTCCATTCTTTCTAGTAAGGATGGAACCACGGTTTCAAGCATAAGACGTGATACGTCGATTGAATCATCGTTATGTTTCAATCAAGTATCGTTAGCTTCTATGGAGGTAAGAGGAGGTTCTTGAGGAATAGGTACGAGGAGTACGTATGATTTGTTTTCACGTCTGAGAACGCGTCTCAGTGTTTTGAAAATAAATTGGGAAGTTCTGAGTGGTTAACTTTTCTTCCAAAAGAAAAGGTCTTAGGGATGTGTTAATTGTAGTGTTTGCATTTTGGGCCATCTACAAAATTTAACAAAGTTAATATAGTATTTTCAATATTAATTTTTAGCAAATTAATTATCCTTTAGTTTTCTAAAAACATTAATTTGCATAAAATCTAGGATCCAGCGTTGCAAAACAAATGAAACGGTTAGGTGACCTTTATCCCGTCCATTTAATCCAACAAGGTAGATAACGTTTATCGATTACATCGAATGTAATTCCTAGCGTTATGGGATCCTTAACAACTTGTTTGTTAATTTGCATGTTTGATCCCATCTATGCCTTGGGTTTCTAATGCTTAGGTGACCTTTATCACAAAAGATTCCCAATCAAGTCATCCTACTTGAAACAACATGTGAAACTCACATCCATGCGGTTAGGTGACCTTTTTCCCACAAGGACATAAGAATCACCTCATCCATCTCAAGACAATCCAAGTGGTTAGGTGACCTTTATCCCACAAGGGTGTCATAGTGACGTATTGAGTGTTTCTCAAAAGGACGGCATAGACTTGCATTTTAAAAGGAATTTTAGATGTATTATAATTCTAGTTTTATAAACAACATATTGTATCATGTATATTGCATACATCCAATATCACATGGTACTTATTATTTAAAATCATATTTTTCTTTTATTGATTCTTTTAGTTCAAAATAAAATCTCCATTTTATTAACTATTTCGTTGCGGTCAATTTTAAACTAATATCTTATATTAAAGTTTGAGTTTGAGCGCATTAGAACCAATTTTAGCCTTTTTAATAAAACAACCTTTTATTATTTAGATATGGAGTTTGGATGAGTTTTAAAATCACAATTTTAACTCATTTTACTACTTCAAAATTTTTAAGAGGTTTTATAATAAAACTTCTTTTTTTTTTTTAAAAAAAACTCATTTTCCTCTAAAATAAATGTTCTCTCCCTTTTAATTCAAAAAGCACAAGACCACATGCAACTCCTATTGGACCACAAAAGGGTCCAATGAGGTTTGAGTCTCTCATGCAATATTTCCTTTTAACTCTCCAAGTATAAAAATAGTTAAAACACAATTTTTACTATTTTAAACTTTATTGCTTAAATCCCTCCTATTTTATCATTTTACAATAAAAGGATATTTTGAAAAACCAAACTCCAAAAGATGATTTATTTTTAGGTACAAAATATTATCTAGCATGCAAAATCCTATTTCAACCACACATGATAATATCAACATATAAAAAAATGTAGAAAGTGTATAAACCAAGCCAAAAATCTATTGACAATTCTTGTGAACCAAACAAGAATGTCAAGTCCATTCCTAAGGGACAAGATGACCAAAAAAAATTGAGGTCTTCAAGCTCCCACTTGCAAGAACATCCAAATGCATGCAAAACTTCTAGGAACTCCATGTCTTCTTGAAAGTCTTCAAAAGGTCTTCATTCTTCAAACTTGTTACATTTTATATAAATAAATCTAATCTAACATAAATCTATTTATATATAAAAATTAACCAAAAGAAGAATGCCTATTTACTATTACATACTTTATGAATAAATAAATATTACAACCATAAAATAAAAAGGGGTCTTTGGCTTGTTTATACACTTTATATACATTTATAAAACTATAAACAAACACTTTGTTTTTCTAAGGCAACTTTTATAACCAAAAATGCATGTAAATTTTGGTCACATAAGATAACAATTATATATAAAAATTGCCAAAGATGCCATGTATGAACTTCTTCATACATAATGAAAAATCACCCATGGCTTCCAAAAACCAAGCATTTTTCATATAAACAAAAAATCTAAACATGCATGTAAAAGAGGCTCTGATACCACTTGTTGTGTTTAGTTCAAAATAAGATTTCAAAAATCATAATATTTGCAACGGAAGCTTAAAAACTTTGAACAACATTAAAAATATTTTAACACCCACCAAGGATCCATTTGCATGAACATGAAAGATTAAATAAAACATAGAGAGTTTTAGAATATTACAACCTTTGTAGTCCTTTGGTTCCTCATGGGAGGTTGGATGTTGGTGATGAATGTAGAACCCAAAAGAGAGATCCTCTAGCGGTATCCACCACAAGCAAGAACACCAATGTATGCTAGTACCCTTCTTGAAACAAGATGCAAAAAGAACTTCCTCACCACTCTACAATAGAGTTTTGAAGAAAAGGAGAAAAACACACACACTAGGTGTGTGTTTTCGGCCGAGAGCAAGAGAGAGGAGGGAGAGAGAGAGAGCAAAAACTTATTTCATCTATTTTTCAAATGTGATACCCCATCTTTCAAGTAAGTCTCTTCCTTTTGTCCAAAAGCACAATCCAAGTAAGCCATTCCTATTGGACCACAAAATGGTCCAATGAAATTAGAAGCTTCCATGCATATTTGCACTTAGGATCCCTCTAGTTTAAATTGAGTTAAAATCATTATTTTAACTATTTAAACTTTTTCTATATAGTCCCTCCTTTTAACTTCTAGTTAAATATGAACTCATCTTATTTTAATAAATAAGAATCTTTCATTTGCATCTAATATTATAAATTATATTCCATAATATAATTAATAATATTTATCAAGAATTAATAATATTTATCAAAATCAAATTCTTATAAATATTAATTCGGTGTCTACTTGTTGTTCGGTGTGACCCTATAGGATCATATATTACCGGTAATATTATTTTATAATTATTCTTGAGCATATAGAACCAACAGAATGTTACTTCGCCAAATGCCAAACGCGCTTAATGTTATCTTTATTTTCCTGAAAATACGGGTGTTACACTCCTTCACGACGATTACTTCTCCGACACCCTTGTTCGGCGACCAAATCAGCACCGTAGGCACTCTCAAGCCCTTCCTGTCCGAACCTGGAACTCCTCCGACTAACTCCGATCACCATCTCCGACGAATTCACCATCTCTAAAACAAAAATAAAAACACCCGAAGCAAAGAAATTGTACCCAAAAAACACACTTGTATGCTAGTTTCTTGGTGAACTCTGTTAATGCCAAAAATCGCACAAAAGTACAACTTGAGGTTGATGTGGACTTTTAACAACTAAAGAAACGTATCTCAAGACCAAGCAACACAATCGCGGGAAAGAGTAAAAGAGACAAGAGATTTGGTGACGCGGAAAACCCCAAATCAAGGGAAAAAACCGCGGTCGACTTGTGAGAGTCGACGGTGCACTATAGTCGCCAAATAGGGGCGGTAATCCTTGTGTTACAAGTGATTTGTGTACAACTGATTACAAGTAAATGTAAAATAAACTTAGTCGTGTGCAAATGACGTGTGTCGTGCGTAAATCGTGCGAAAAGATATGTCGTCGTGCGGTCCGAACTGCTGTCGTGTGAAGGAGCTTCAGCGATATTTGTTCGAATGCCTTGCGAATTACTGCGTTTCGGGTGTAAAGTTGCTTAGAAAGTAGATGGAACAGAGCAAAATAACTCGGAGTAGATTTCAGAATAGGTTGAGAATAGATGAAAACTTGGATCCCATTTCGGTTGCAGCACAGACTCCTTTATAGCTTCCGCTGGCCATTAATGGTGCCTTCATTGCGCACTTCGTAACCGCTGCCGGCGTTGAATGCCATTGATGAGTTGATCGTTACTGACCGTTTGCACCATGAATGCCATTAGACCTGCATTAATGAACAAAAGAAAACGGGTTTGACTGTTAACGGTTAGTATAATCGTTCATCCGTATTAAGTCTTACGTCGGTCTTATGAAACGTACGACCAGCATGAAAACGTACGACTGAGCATACGTCCGTGAATAACTTGTAAGACCGTATCTTAATACAAGGGTGGTCTTATAGAAATGTCATCTGAGTTTTCTAGCGCCGGTCGTGTGGTGTTATTTTTTACCCAAACAGTTTGCCCCTAAAATTTGAATTTTAGGCGTGAAATTCGAATTTTAAACCTGACGAAGGTGTTTCAACACGTATCGCATGGGGAGACGGTCTAGTTGAATTTCAACCGTCTCGGTTTGCTTCGAATTGGAAGAAGGGAGGTAGTCGTGACGCCACGATGGCGTACCAGTAGTGAAGAGACGTTTATAGGACAAATGTCGCTCATCGAGCGGGTCGACCTGACATGATCTACGCCATAAATAACGCGATTCTGAGAATCATTTCCTCTTTACGCTCACTCGTGTTTTTAGGAAAGATTTCGGAGAGATCCCCTTGCCATTGTTACAAGCAATTCGAGCGTTTTATAAATTTCAACAGAGGAGCTCAGTATTCGTCAAGTTTTTAAAAGAAAATGTCGATAGAACCAACAAGTACCATCGATAATCAGGAAAGTTTAAGGACTTTTCGGACTTTGTCCGGCATCCCGGATGTCGTCCAAATATATTCGTCGGTTTCGACCGGCGGATTGTCCGAACGGACATTTCATCTTGTACGAGTATCCATTCACGACGGGCTTTAAATGGCCATTTTCTTCTTTGGCCAGAGATTTTCTGGCTAGGTTTTCCTTATCTCCTGCCTAGATGATGCCGCAGTTCTAGAGGATTATTTTCATGATTGATAGGATGACTAAAGAGTGGGCGCCGTCGTTCAATGTGGACGACTTGTTGGCGGCGTATGCGGTGAAGGTGGATGGTTATCACCGTTATAATTTATCTTCCAAGCACAGAGGTGCTTTGGTGCTCGTGTAGAATACCCAGGTCAACGACCGCGGGTGGAAGGCGAGGCATGTTTTCGGAAAAACACAGTCGCTTGAGCTCCTGCAGGAGGATACGACGTGGGTCGTGGCTGGATGGAACACTGCTTGTAAGTTTTTTTCTTAAGATTGCGCGTTTTTCATTTAAATCGTGCATTTTAGCTATTGTGTCTGGTATTTGTTTCAGCCATTACTTTCCCTGATGCTAATCTTCTCGGATCCACGGCAAAGATTGATATGTTCCGGGACCGTTCTCTAGAAGAGAGGTCTTTTCAGCGGATCTCCAGGGATGATGACGAGGTCGCCGTCCTTGAGGAGGCAGAGACCCCCGTCGAGGAAGAGTCGGAGAGAAGAGAAGAGGAAGAGGAGGCAATTGGTAATGATCTGTCGTTTGTCTTTCGTCTTATGGTTTCCGCTATTTCCTCTTAATTTGGGTTTTTCTTTTGCGTTTTTCGTAGATATGCCTACTCATGGTTTGTCAAAGAAGGAGTCCCAACTCCTTTTGGCCCGCCAGGCCAAAAAATTGAAACGAAAGTTTGTCCCACCCCCGTCGTCGGGGGTGAAGAAACAACGGACGACCATCCGGAAGGGACCGTCGTCGATGGGTGGTGACACGTCTGGGGTTGCCACCGCCGAGAAGGCGAAGACGCCACCGGTTATGGCCGACGCGATACCGACGAGCGTGGTTTCTCCTTTGTCAGGAGAGGTTGCTCCTTCCCCTTCCTCGATCGACAAAGGGAAGGGGAAGGAGGCGGGGGGATTCCGCCGATGTTATGTTGGTGAATTTTACCTTGTCGTCCGATTTTATGGTCGGGGAGGAGATGGACTGTGAGAAACTTGTCCCTGACTTGGGAAAGTTCCTCCTTCCTTGCTTTCAAGAGCGGCTGGAAGGAGTTACGGTTGATAACCTGGGATCGTATGTCGCAGGGCTATCCTTTAAGGTGCATACTATCCGTTTTTTCAACGTTTTTCTTAACATTTTGCTTTTCTGATGTTCTTATGTATTCTTGCGCTACAGGCGTTCCAAACATCTCTCTACTTGTATGCACATATGGAGAAAACCTGTAGGGTTACGCCCGATGCCTTAGAGAAGATGCGCAAGGCGCGGGAGGAGACTCGTGCGGCACGGGAACGAGAGAAAATGGCGATGGAAACGGCGGAGGTCCTCTACGACGATTTCGGTGAAGCACATGTCTTGTACAGAGATCATCGAAGGAAAAGGAAGACCTTCCGCGCCGTCTGCGGGAAGCCCTAGAGAAGTCCTCTGCGGCGGAGGCGGAGTTAGGAGCGACTAAGGCTTCCCTGGCCAAGAGCGAAAAACAGGTCGGGGACCTTATATCGCTTGTCGAGGCGAGGGAGGGGAAGATCGCGTCCTTGGAGGAACGTCTTCTGTCGTTTGAGGCTCTGACCCGTCTGAGGGTTCGAGCGGCGATCATGCGTCACCATTTACGGGGGTTAGACCCTATGGCCGGAGCCGAAGAGGAGGTCAAGACCTTCTTAGAACAAATCGGGGACGAGGATGAACTCGACCAGGAAGACAAGCTCGAAGAAGAGGACCCGACAGACGCAGCGGTCGTAACTAGCGACAAGGATGTCGCGGAGGACTCCCCTCTTCCTTGATTTTCGTTTTGTTTTGTTTCCAATAGGGGGCGACTATGATCGGTCGTGCCCTCTATTTGTATAGTTTCGGTTGTATAAATACAAGTAGTACTTTTGCTATGCTTTTTTCGTATAATTTACTTTGTTGCAATCGAACAAAATAACACGAAAGATAACAAAACTGAACGAATGTATGAGACGTATGTAAAAATGTATGACCTCGACGTTTATAGTTGCGAAGTAATCGGGCGTCTAAGGCCGAAGAAATATTCCAAGTATGGAATTTAAGTCATAAGCCTTGTGTATCCGACACTTAGTTTAAAGGATACCTGTGATGGTCGTAAGACCCATGTGATGAATCATAAGATTCATGTTTTGCAAGTCTCAGGGACTTTGTTTCTCACGATGAAGATCGTAAGACTTTTATTTAAGTCGTGGAGACTTTGGTTTTTCATAAGATCAAACCATAAAACCTGTGTCCCGATTGTCACACGACTTATTCTTTAAGTCGTGTAGGCTCTGTTTGTAGAACGATTTTGGAAGTAATCGGGCGATTGAGCCAAACATACGTCCCAAGTTACAGATTGTAAGTCATAAGACTTTGAATTCGTGACACCTGCTGTGATCGTAAGATCCATGTGCTGAATTACGAGATTCAGATCCTATCATATGAGTCATGAATTATAGGTCATGACTTTGTTTTCTTACGATATAGATCATGAGACTGGTGTTTTTGCGATCCTGTTGACCTGCAATATAAGATACAGGGGCGGTCGTTGGTTTGACCAACGACCCTCCGATGATTAAGTCAGTAATCGTTCGTCGAAGTAAATCGAAAGCAAAAAAGGAAATAAAAGGCATCGTAATCCAGCTACGTGGGGGTGCAGTCGTAGATTCGATACGACGATCTTCGAATGTACGACCATTTAAGGGTCATTGCCGTGTATGATATCGGAAGGAGCTCCGAATCTGCATATAATGTTAGTCTGGGTAGAAGAGATGACCTTTCAATCCCAAATCGGGGAGTAGGCGTCTACTTCTGTCCGTTTAGAAAAATAATCCGAAAAGATTAACATGATAAAAAAAATTTGCCTTGGGGGCAGGATGTCTAATTCTTTCCTTACGAAGGGTCGTGGAATTAAGGACGTAAATAGAACTTTAGAAAGTTGGTATACCATACCTGAGTGTCGTTGATGGGCGTTACGTACCTGGTGACGTTTATCGTTGGCTACAGGAGAATTACCTCTGTCGTGGGGTCTGATTTCCCCCGAGTCGCGAGTTATCTCTATAGAGTCATATAGGGTACAGCATTCTGCCCCCTGTGGTGACTGTAAAACGATACCCGGATTTTCCCTTTCTGGCGCAAGGGTAAATTAGATCAAATCGTACACAGTCGCCATAATGCTGGTTTCACCTTTGATGCTTCATTGTTGCTTATAGCAATCGCGGGCGGTCTTCTACTCGCTTTTGATCTCTTGCACTCCCCATGGCGTTGGGAACTTAATCGTCTGATGGCAGGTCGAGGGGACCACTTTCATATCATGGATCCAGGGTCGACCAAGAATAACGTTGTATGTTGATGAACAGTCAATAACGTTAAAACTTGTTTGCTTGTTGACCCCTTTAGCATACACCGGGAGGATGATCTCTCCCAGAGTGATGGTAGAATAGCCATTTAATCCTATCAGGGTCGTCGACCGATGGGTGATCTCCGACTTGTCGATTCCCATAGCTTTGACAGTGCTTAGGAAAATGATGTTGGCCGAACTTCCCCCATCGACCAGTACTCTCTTGGTCGAGCAGTTGCCAATAGTGAGTTGGATGATCAAACCATCATGGAGCTTTTGCCAACTCTCCTGGAGGTCGTCCTGATCGAACGTTATTGGCATCGCCTCTAGTTCCAACTCTTGCTTGGGTCGGGACGACCTGGGAATGGGATATTCTCCCGACGATTGACTTGCGTGCCGCTTGGCTGCCGAGTAAGTCAAACCACAGACGTCTAACCCGCCCGTCACACAATTGACGACTTTTTCATGGACAGGGGATGCTGGTCTTACGCTATCGTCTGGCGTAGATTCTTTGTTGATCAAGCCATGCAGATGACCTTTGGGGACGATCCAGGTTAACTCCTTCTGTAACGCAAGGCAGTTATCCGTCGTATGACCATGGTCGCTATGGAAATCGCACCATTTGGTCTTGTCCTTCTTGTCATCATCTTTGTTGCTTTTCTTGGGTCATCGGACAGACGATTGAACGTTTTTGAGAGCGTCGACTAGCTCTTTTATCGTTCCCTTAAATCCATAAGAAGAAATCTTAGGATATTGGGAAAATCGAGGCGTTGGATTGCTTTTCTTCTTATCGAACCTAAGATTTGATATCTGGCGCGACAACTCTGATTTGACACTCGGTTTGGATTTGAAATCTGGTTTCTTGATCTCGAGCGCCTTTTTATCAACAGAATGCTTACGGCGGAAGACTAGGTCGTCTTCGACCCTCATGTAAGCTAGAGTTCTAGCTCGTACGTCTTCGAAATTCTCAGGCGGATATTTCATAAGATCGACGTACAATCCGGTAGTGATGTCGTCGAGACCGCGCTTATAGGCTTCGATGTTGGTCTTGACGTCGCAATTCCCAATGCTGATCATTTCAGCGTTGAAGCGATTGAAATAACTGCGGATGGACTCTCCAGATCTTTGCACGACATAGTACAGGTCGCTGGTCTGCTTCTCCATCTTGCGACTACTGGCGAACTGTTGCGAGAACTGGTTGACCAATTCTGCGAAGTTGCTAATGGACTTGGGCTTGAGGTTGATCAACCATTGGAGAGCAGGACCTGTAAGAGTCGCCCCGAAGCTCGTGCACATGCACACCTCCTGGTATTGTTGTGGAATTGAGACTGTCGACATCAGTTGCTTGTACTGCGCAATGTGCTCTGTCGGGTCGGTTATTGCTGAATAATTTGGAGTAAAAGCAGGAATATTAGATTTCTTTGGGACGTCAACAGTTGCTATCATGTCAACGAAGGGCGACGCTTGAAACCCTGTGCGGGGTTCGACGTCGACAGGGACGGCGGCACCTGGCAGCTTGGAGAGTAGCGATAGCATCTTTTCGTTCTGATCCTCCAATAACCTGAGTCGCTAGGCAACGGGGTCATTAGGATCAGAATTTATACCCGCTTGAGGATTGACGCTTGAATTCGTGGCCGTCGTTGCACCGTTTCCATAAGAAGAACCATTGGCGTCCCCGTTGAGAGGGACAGAGTATGGCGTTGTTCCATTATGCAATAGTGGTGGCCTTAAATACTGAGGGGGGAATTATCCCTGATGGGGGTTGTTGAAAAATGGCCCTGGACCCGGATTGCCGGCGAATAGACCTGGACCTGCATTATTAGCATATGGCCCCAAACCTGGATTGTTGACGAATGGACCCGATCCTGGATTATTGACGAATTGACCTGGGCCCGGATTATTGGCAAATGGTCCTGGACCTGCCTGGAATTGGGGCCTTATGATAGGTGCACCCATAGGTCGGGGACCGTTCTGAGGTCCAAAAGAATTGCCCATCGCTTCGTTCTAAAGACCAAAGGGATTGCCTATCGCTGGATTTTGAGGACCAGAGGGATTGCCTATCGTTGGATTCCTCAGAGAAGCGATCTCTGCGACTGCTTTATGATTCTACTCATGCAAGGGCTGAATCTGGCTTCGAGCCGCATTCAATTATGACTGCATCTGAATCATGGGATCTTGATAATTTGCCATTTACTTGAAAACAGCAAAAAAACTCCACAAAATTGTTAGAGCGATATATGTGTTGGCTTGAGATCTTCTCTAGATGGGGTCCCACGGATGGCCCAAACTGTTAATGCCAAAATCGCACAAAAGTACAACTTGAGGTTGGTGTGGACTTTTAACAACTAAAGAAACGTATCTCAAGACCAAGCAACACAATCGCGGGAAAAAAGTAAAAGAGACAAGAGATTTGGTGACGCGGAAAACCCCAAATCGAGGGAAAAAACCGCGGTCGACTTGTGAGAGTCGACGGTGCACTATAGTCGCCAAATAGGGGCGGTAATCCTTGTGTTACAAGTGATTTGTGTACAACAGATTACAAGTAAATGTAAAAAAAACTTAGTCGTATGCAAATGACGTGTGTCGTGCGTAAATCGTGCGAAAAGAGATGTCGCCGTGTGGTCCGAACTGCTGTCGTGCGAAGGAGCTTCAGCGATATTTGTTCGAATGCCTTGCGAATTACTGCGTTTCTAGTGTAAAGTTGCTTAGAAAGAAGATGGAACAGAGCGAAATAACTCGGAGTAGATTTCAGAATAGGTTGAGAATAGATGAAAACTTGGATCCCATTTCGGTTGCAGCACAGACTCCTTTATAGCTTCCGCTGGCCATTAATGGTGCCTTCATTGCGCACTTCGTACCCGCTGCCGACGTTGAATGCCATTGATGAGTTGATCGTTACTGACCGTTTGCACCATGAATGCCCTTAGACCTGCATTAATGAACAAAAGAAAACGGGTTTGACTGTTAACGGTTAGTATAATCGTTCATCCGTATTAAGTCTTACGTCGGTCGTATGAAACGTACGACCAGCATGAAAACGTACGACTGAGCATACGTCCGTGAATAACTTGTAAGACCGTATCTTAATACAAGGGTGGTCTTATAGAAATGGCATCTGAGGTTTCTAGCGCCGGTCGTGTGGTGTTATTTTTTACCCAAACAGTTTGCCCCTAAAATTTGAATTTTAGGCGTGAAATTCGAATTTTAAACCTGACGAAGGTGTTTCAACACGTGTCGCATGGGGAGACGGTCTAGTTGAATTTCAACCGTCTCGGTTCGCTTCGGATTGGAAGAAGGGAGGTAGTCGTGACGTCACGATGGCGTACCAGTAGTGAAGAGACGTTTATAGGACAAATGTCGCTCATCGAGCGGGTCGACCTAACATGATCTACGCCATAAATAATGCGATTCTGAGAATCGTTTCCTCTTTACGCTCACTCGTGTTTTTAGGAAAGATTTCGGAGAGATCCCCTTGCCATTGTTACAAGCAATTCGAGCGTTTTATAAATTTCAACAGAGGAGCTCAGTATTCGTCAAGTTTTTAAAAGAAAATGTCGATAGAACCAACAAGTACCATCGATAATCAGGAAAGTTTAAGGACTTTTCGGACTTTGTCCGGCATCCCGGATGTCGTCCAAATATATTCGTCGGTTTCGACCGGCGGATTGTCCGAACGGACATTTCATCTTGTACGAGTATCCATTCACGACGGGCTTTAAATGGCCATTTTCTTCTTTGGCCAGAGATTTTCTGGCTAGGTTTTCCTTATCTCCTGCCCAGATGATGCCGCAGTTCTAGAGGATTATTTTCATGATTGATAGGATGACTAAAGAGTGGGCGCCGTCGTTCAATGTGGACGACTTGTTGGCGGCGTATGCGGTGAAGGTGGATGGTTATCACCGTTATAGTTTATCTTCCAAGCACAGAGGTGCTTTGGTGCTCGTGTAGAATACCCAGGTCAACGACCGCGGGTGGAAGGCGAGGCATGTTTTCGGAAAAACACAGTCGCTTGAGCTCCTGCAGGAGGATACGACGTGGGTCGTGGCTGGATGGAACACTGCTTGTAAGTTTTTTTCTTAAGATTGCGCGTTTTTCATTTAAATCGTGCATTTTAGCTATTGTGTCTGGTATTTGTTTCAGCCATTACTTTCCCTGATGCTAATCTTCTCGGATCCACGGCAAAGATTGATATGTTCCGGGACCGTTCTCTAGAAGAGAGGTCTTTTCAGCGGATCTCCAGGGATGATGACTAGGTCGTCGTCCTTGAGGAGGCAGAGACCCCCGTCGAGGAAGAGTCGGAGAGAAGAGAAGAGGAAGAGGAGGCAATAGGTAATAATCTGTCGTTTGTCTTTCGTCTTATGGTTTCCGCTATTTCCTCTTAATTTGGGTTTTTCTTTTGCGTTTTTCGTATATATGCCTACTCGTGGTTTGTCAAAGAAGGAGTCCCAACTCCTTTTGGCCCGCCAGGCCAAAAAATTGAAACGAAAGTTTGTCCCACCCCCGTCGTCGGGGGTGAAGAAACAACGGACGACCATCCGGAAGGGACCGTCGTCGATGGGTGGTGACACGTCTGGGGTTGCCACCGCCGAGAAGGCGAAGACGCCACCGGTTATGGCCGACGCGATACCGACGAGCGTGGTTTCTCCTTTGTCAGGAGAGGTTGCTCCTTCCCCTTCCTCGGTCGACAAAGGGAAGGGGAAGGAGGCGGGGGGATTCCGCCGATGTTATGTTGGTGAATTTTACCTTGTCGTCCGATTTTATGGTCGGGGAGGAGATGGACTGTGAGAAACTTGTCCCTGACTTGGGAAAGTTCCTCCTTCCTTGCTTTCAAGAGCGGCTGGAAGGAGTTACGGTTGATAACCTGGGATCGTATGTCGCAGGGCTATCCTTTAAGGTGCATACTATCCGCTTTTTCAACGTTTTTCTTAACATTTTGCTTTTCTGATGTTCTTATGTATTCTTGCGCTACAGGCGTTCCAAACATCTCTCTACTTGTATGCACATATGGAGAAAACCTGTAGGGTTACGCCCGATGCCTTAGAGAAGATGCGCAAGGCGCGGGAGGAGACTCGTGCGGCACGGGAACGAGAGAAAATGGCGATGGAAACGGCGGAGGTCCTCTACGACGATTTCGGTGAAGCACATGTCTTGTACAGAGATCATCGAAGGAAAAGGAAGACCTTCCGCGCCGTCTGCGGGAAGCCCTAGAGAAGTCCTCTGCGGCGGAGGCGGAGTTAGGAGCGACTAAGGCTTCCCTGGCCAAGAGCGAAAAACAGGTCGGGGACCTTATATCGCTTGTCGAGGCGAGGGAGGGGAAGATCGCGTCCTTGGAGGAACGTCTTCTGTCGTTTGAGGCTCTGACCCGTCTGAGGGTTCGAGCGGCGATCATGCGTCACAATTTACGGGGGTTAGACCCTATGGCCGGAGCCGAAGAGGAGGTCAAGACCTTCTTAGAACAAATCGGGGACGAGGATGAACTCGACCAGGAAGACAAGCTCGAAGAAGAGGACCCGACAGACGCAGCGGTCGTAACTAGCGACAAGGATGTCGCGGAGGACTCCCCTCTTCCTTGATTTTCGTTTTGTTTTGTTTCCAATAGGGGGCGACTATGATCGGTCGTGCCCTCTATTTGTATAGTTTCGGTTGTATAAATACAAGTAGTACTTTTGCTATGCTTTTTTCGTATAATTTACTTTGTTGCAATCGAACAAAATAACACGAAAGATAACAAAACTGAACGAATGTATGAGACGTATGTAAAAATGTATGACCTCGACGTTTATAGTTGCGAAGTAATCGGGCGTCTAAGGCCGAAGAAATATTCCAAGTATGGAATTTAAGTCATAAGCCTTGTGTATCCGACACTTAGTTTAAAGGATACCTGTGATGGTCGTAAGACCCATGTGATGAATCATAAGATTCATGTTTTGCAAGTCTCAGGGACTTTGTTTCTCACGATGAAGATCGTAAGACTTTTATTTAAGTCGTGGAGACTTTGGTTTTTCATAAGATCAAACCATAAAACCTGTGTCCCGATTGTCACACGACTTATTCTTTAAGTCGTGTAGGCTCTGTTTGTAGAACGATTTTGGAAGTAATCGGGCGATTGAGCCAAACATACGTCCCAAGTTACAGATTGTAAGTCATAAGACTTTGAATTCGTGACACCTGCTGTGATCGTAAGATCCATGTGCTGAATTACGAGATTCAGATCCTATCATATGAGTCATGAATTATAGGTCATGACTTTGTTTTCTTACGATATAGATCATGAGACTGGTGTTTTTGCGATCCTGTTGACCTGCAATATAAGATACAGGGGCGGTCGTTGGTTTGACCAACGACCCTCCGATGATTAAGTCAGTAATCGTTCGTCGAAGTAAATCGAAAGCAAAAAAGGAAATAAAAGGCATCGTAATCCAGCTACGTGGGGGTGCAGTCGTAGATTCGATACGACGATCTTCGAATGTACGACCATTTAAGGGTCATTGCCGTGTATGATATCGGAAGGAGCTCCGAATCTGCATATAATGTTAGTCTGGGTAGAAGAGATGACCTTTCAATCCCAAATCGGGGAGTAGGCGTCTACTTCTGTCCGTTTAGAAAAATAATCCGAAAAGATTAACATGATAAAAAAAATTTGCCTTGGGGGCAGGATGTCTAATTCTTTCCTTACGAAGGGTCGTGGAATTAAGGACGTAAATAGAACTTTAGAAAGTTGGTATACCATTCCTGAGTGTCGTTGATGGGCGTTACGTACCTGGTGACGTTTATCGTTGGCTACAGGAGAATTACCTCTGTCGTGGGGTCTGATTTCCCCCGAGTCGCGAGTTATCTCTATAGAGTCATATAGGGTACAGCATTCTGCCCCCTGTGGTGACTGTAAAACGATACCCGGATTTTCCCTTTCTGGCGCAAGGGTAAATTAGATCAAATCGTACACAGTCGCCATAATGCTGGTTTCACCTTTGATGCTTCATTGTTGCTTATAGCAATCGCGGGCGGTCTTCTACTCGCTTTTGGTCTCTTGCACTCCCCATGGCGTTGGGAACTTAATCGTCTGATGGCAGGTCGAGGGGACCACTTTCATATCATGGATCCAGGGTCGACCAAGAATAACGTTGTATGTTGATGAACAGTCAATAACGTTAAAACTTGTTTGCTTGTTGACCCCTTTAGCATACACCGGGAGGATGATCTCTCCCAGAGTGATGGTAGAATAGCCATTTAATCCTATCAGGGTCGTCGACCGATGGGTGATCTCCGACTTGTCGATTCCCATAGCTTTGACAGTGCTTAGGAAAATGATGTTGGTCGAACTTCCCCCATCGACCAGTACTCTCTTGGTCGAGCAGTTGCCAATAGTGAGTTGGATGATCAAACCATCATGGAGCTTTTGCCAACTCTCCTGGAGGTCGTCCTGATCGAACGTTATTGGCATCGCCTCTAGTTCCAACTCTTGCTTGGGTCGGGACGACCTGGGAATGGGATATTCTCCCGACGATTGACTTGCGTGCCGCTTGGCTGCCGAGTAAGTCAAACCACAGACGTCTAACCCGCCCGTCACACAATTGACGACTTTTTCATGGACAGGGGATGCTGGTCTTACGCTATCGTCTGGCGTAGATTCTTTGTTGATCAAGCCATGCAGATGACCTTTGGGGACGATCCAGGTTAACTCCTTCTGTAACGCAAGGCAGTTATCCGTCGTATGACCATGGTCGCTATGGAAATCGCACCATTTGGTCTTGTCCTTCTTGTCATCATCTTTGTTGCTTTTCTTGGGTCATCGGACAGACGATTGAACGTTTTTGAGAGCGTCGACTAGCTCTTTTATCGTTCCCTTAAATCCATAAGAAGAAATCTTAGGATATTGGGAAAATCGAGGCGTTGGATTGCTTTTCTTCTTATCGAACCTAAGATTTGATATCTGGCGCGACAACTCTGATTTGACACTCGGTTTGGATTTGAAATCTGGTTTCTTGATCTCGAGCGCCTTTTTATCAACAGAATGCTTACGGCGGAAGACTAGGTCGTCTTCGACCCTCATGTAAGCTAGAGTTCTAGCTCGTACGTCTTCGAAATTCTCAGGCGGATATTTCATTAGATCGACGTACAATCCGGTAGTGATGTCGTCGAGACCGCGCTTATAGGCTTCGATGTTGGTCTTGACGTCGCAATTCCCAATGCTGATCATTTCAGCGTTGAAGCGATTGAAATAACTGTGGATGGACTCTCCAGATCTTTGCACGACATAGTACAGGTCGCTGGTCTGCTTCTCCATCTTGCGACTACTGGCGAACTGTTGCGAGAACTGGTTGACCAATTCTGCGAAGTTGCTAATGGACTTGGGCTTGAGGTTGATCAACCATTGGAGAGCAGGACCTGTAAGAGTCGCCCCAAAGCTCGTGCACATGCACACCTCCTGGTATTGTTGTGGAATTGAGACTGTCCACATCAGTTGCTTGTACTGCGCAATGTGCTCTGTCGGGTCGGTTATTGCTGAATAATTTGGAGTAAAAGCAGGAATATTAGATTTCTTTGGGACATCAACAGTTGCTATCATGTCAACGAAGGGCGACGCTTGAAACCCTGTGCGGGGTTCGACGTCGACAGGGACGGCGGCACCTGGCAGCTTGGAGAGTAGCGATAGCATCTTTTCGTTCTGATCCTCCAATAACCTGAGTCGCTGGGCGACGGGGTCATTAGGATCAGAATTTATACCCGCTTGAGGATTGACGCTTGAATTCGTGGCCGTCGTTGCACCGTTTCCATAAGAAGAACCATTGGCGTCCCCGTTGAGAGGGACAGAGTATGGCGTTGTTACATTATGCAATAGTGGTGGCCTTAAATACTGAGGGGGGAATTATCCCTGATGGGGGTTGTTGAAAAATGGCCCTGGACCCGGATTGCCGGCGAATAGACCTGGACCTGCATTATTAGCATATGGCCCCAAACCTGGATTGTTGACGAATGGACCCGATCCTGGATTATTGACGAATTGACCTGGGCCCGGATTATTGGCAAATGGTCCTGGACCTGCCTGGAATTGGGGCCTTATGATAGGTGCACCCATAGGTTGGGGACCGTTCTGAGGTCCAAAAGAATTGCCCATCGCTTCGTTCTAAAGATCAAAGGGATTGCCTATCGCTGGATTTTGAGGACCAGAGGGATTGCCTATCGTTGGATTCCTCAGAGAAGCGATCTCTGCGACTGCTTTATGATTCTACTCATGGAAGGCCTGAATCTGGCTTCGAGCCGCATTCAATTATGACTGCATCTGAATCATGGGATCTTGATAATTTGCCATTTACTTGAAAACAGCAAAAAAACTCCACAAAATTGTTAGAGCGATATATGTGTTGGCTTGAGATCTTCTCTAGATGGGGTCCCACGGATGGCCCAAACTGTTAATGCCAAAAATCGCACAAAAGTACAACTTGAGGTTGGTGTGGACTTTTAACAACTAAAGAAACGTATCTCAAGACCAAGCAACACAATCGCGGGAAAAAAGTAAAAGAGACAAGAGATTTGGTGACGCGGAAAACCCCAAATCGAGGGAAAAAACCGCGGTCGACTTGTGAGAGTCGACGGTGCACTATAGTCGCCAAATAGGGGCGGTAATCCTTGTGTTACAAGTGATTTGTGTACAACAGATTACAAGTAAATGTAAAAAAAACTTAGTCGTATGCAAATGACGTGTGTCGTGCGTAAATCGTGCGAAAAGAGATGTCGTCGTGTGGTCCGAACTGCTGTCGTGCGAAGGAGCTTCAGCGATATTTGTTCGAATGCCTTGCGAATTACTGCGTTTCTAGTGTAAAGTTGCTTAGAAAGTAGATGGAACAGAGCGAAATAACTCGGAGTAGATTTCAGAATAGGTTGAGAATAGATGAAAACTTGGATCCCATTTCGGTTGCAGCACAGACTCCTTTATAGCTTCCGCTGGCCATTAATGGTGCCTTCATTGCGCACTTCGTACCCGCTGCCGACGTTGAATGCCATTGATGAGTTGATCGTTACTGACCGTTTGCACCATGAATGCCATTAGACTTGCATTAATGAACAAAAGAAAACGGGTTTGACTGTTAACGGTTAGTATAATCGTTCATCCGTATTAAGTCTTACGTCGGTCGTATGAAACGTACGACCAGCATGAAAACGTACGACTGAGCATACGTCCGTGAATAACTTGTAAGACCGTATCTTAATACAATGGTGGTCTTATAGAAATGGCATCTGAGTTTTCTAGCGCCGGTCGTGTGGTGTTATTTTTTACCCAAACAGTTTGCCCCTAAAATTTGAATTTTAGGCGTGAAATTCGAATTTTAAACCTGACGAAGGTGTTTCAACACGTGTCGCATGGGGAGACGGTCTAGTTGAATTTCAACCGTCTCGGTTCGCTTCGGATTGGAAGAAGGGAGGTAGTCGTGACGTCACGATGGCGTACCAGTAGTGAAGAGACGTTTATAGGACAAATGTCGCTCATCGAGCGGGTCGACCTGACATGATCTACGCCATAAATAACGCGATTCTGAGAATCGTTTCCTCTTTACGCTCACTCGTGTTTTTAGGAAAGATTTCGGAGAGATCCCCTTGCCATTGTTACAAGCAATTCGAGCGTTTTATAAATTTCAACAGAGGAGCTCAGTATTCGTCAAGTTTTTAAAAGAAAATGTCGATAGAACCAACAAGTACCATCGATAATCAGAAAGTTTAAGGACTTTTCGGACTTTGTCCGGCATCCCGGATGTCGTCCAAATATATTCGTCGGTTTCGACCGGAGGATTGTCCGAACGGACATTTCATCTTGTACGAGTATCCATTCACGACGGGCTTTAAATGGCCATTTTCTTCTTTGGCCAGAGATTTTCTGGCTAGGGTTTCCTTATCTCCTGCCCAGATGATGCCGCAGTTCTAGAGGATTATTTTCATGATTGATAGGATGACTAAAGAGTGGGCGCCGTCGTTCAATGTGGACGACTTTTTGGCGGCGTATGCGGTGAAGGTGGATGGTTATCACCGTTATAGTTTATCTTCCAAGCACAGAGGTGCTTTGGTGCTCGTGTAGAATACCCAGGTCAACGACCGCGGGTGGAAGGCGAGGCATGTTTTCGGAAAAACACAGTCGCTTGAGCTCCTGCAGGAGGATACGACGTGGGTCGTGGCTGGATGGAACACTGCTTGTAAGTTTTTTTCTTAAGATTGCGCGTTTTTCATTTAAATCCTGCATTTTAGCTATTGTGTCTGGTATTTGTTTCAGCCATTACTTTCCCTGATGCTAATCTTCTCGGATCCACGGCAAAGATTGATATGTTCCGGGACCGTTCTCTAGAAGAGAGGTCTTTTCAGCGGATCTCCAGGGATGATGACGAGGTGGTCGTCCTTGAGGAGGCAGAGACCCCCGTCGAGGAAGAGTCGGAGAGAAGAGAAGAGGAAGAGGAGGCAATAGGTAATAATCTGCCGTTTGTCTTTCGTCTTATGGTTTCCGCTATTTCCTCTTAATTTGGGTTTTTCTTTTGCGTTTTTCGTATATATGCCTACTCATGGTTTGTCAAAGAAGGAGTCCCAACTCCTTTTGGCCCGCCAGGCCAAAAAATTGAAACGAAAGTTTGTCCCACCCCCGTCGTCGGGGGTGAAGAAACAACGGACGACCATCCGGAAGGGACCGTCGTCGATGGGTGGTGACACGTCTGGGGTTGCCACCGCCGAGAAGGCGAAGACGCCACCGGTTATGGCCGACGCGATACCGACGAGCGTGGTTTCTCCTTTGTCAGGAGAGGTTGCTCTTTCCCCTTCCTCGGTCGACAAAGGGAAGGGGAAGGAGGCGGGGGGATTCCGCCGATGTTATGTTGGTGAATTTTACCTTGTCGTCCGATTTTATGGTCGGGGAGGAGATGGACTGTGAGAAACTTGTCCCTGACTTGGGAAAGTTCCTCCTTCCTTGCTTTCAAGAGCGGCTGGAAGGAGTTACGGTTGATAACCTGGGATCGTATGTCGCAGGGCTATCCTTTAAGGTGCATACTATCCGCTTTTTCAACGTTTTGCTTAACATTTTGCTTTTCTGATGTTCTTATGTATTCTTGCGCTACAGGCGTTCCAAACATCTCTCTACTTGTATGCCCATATGGAGAAAACCCGTAGGGTTACGCCCGATGCCTTAGAGAAGATGCGCAAGGCGCGGGAGGAGACTCCTGCGGCACGGGAACGAGAGAAAACGGCAATGGAAAAGGCGGAGGTCCTCTACGACGATTTCTGTGAAGCACATGTCTTGTACAGAGAATCGTCGAAGGAAAAGGAAGGCCTTCCGCGCCGTCTGCGGGAAGCCCTAGATAAGTCCTCTGCGGCGGAGGCGGAGTTAGAAGCGACTAAGGCTTCCCTGGCCAAGAGCGAAAAACAGGTCGGGGACTTTATATCGCTTGTCGAGGCGAGGGAGGGGAAGATCGCGTCCTTGGAGGAACATCTTCTATCGTTTGAGGCTCTGACCCGTCTGAGGGTTCGAGCGGCGATCATGCGTCACCATTTACGGGGGTTAGACCCTATGGCCGGAGCCGAAGAGGAGGTCAAGACCTTCTTAGAGAAAATTGGGGACGAGGATGAACTCGACCAGGAAGACAAGCTCGAAGATGAGGACCCGACAGACGCAGCGGTCGTAACTGGCGACGAGGATGTCGCGGAGGACTCCCCTCTGCCTTGATTTTCGTTTTGTTTTGTTTCCAATAGGGGGCGACTATGATCGGTCGTGCCCTCTATTTGTTTAGTTTCGGTTGTATAAATACAAGTAGTACTTTTGCTATGCTTTTTTGTATACTTTACTTTGTTGCAATCGAACAAAATAACACGAAAGATAACAAAATTGAACGAATGTATGAGACGTATGTAAAAATGTATGACCTCGACGTTTATAGTTGCGAAGTAATCGGGCGTCTAAGGCCGAAGAAATATTCCAAGTATGGAATTTAAGTCATAAGACTTGTGTATCCGACACTTAGTTTAAAGGATACCTGTGATGGTCGTAAGACCCGTGTGATGAATCATAAGATTCATGTTTTGCAAGTCTCAGGGACTTTGTATCTCACGATGAAGATCGTAAGACTTTTATTTAAGTCGTGGAGACTTTGGTTTTTCATAAGATAAAACCATAAAACCTGTGTCCCGATTGTCACACGACTTATTCTTTAAGTCGTGTAGGCTCTGTTTGTAGAACAATTTTGGAAGTAATCGGGCGATTGAGCCAAACATACGTCCCAAGTTACAGATTGTAAGTCATAAGACTTTGAATTCGTGACACCTGCTGTGATCGTAAGATCCATGTGCGGAATTGCGAGATTCAGATCCTATCATATGAGTCATGAATTATAGGTCATGACTTTGTTTTCTTACGATATAGATCGTGAGACTGGTGTTTTTGCGATCCTGTTGACCTGCAATATAAGATACAGGGGCGGTCGTTGGTTTGACCAACGACCCTCCAATGATTAAGTCAGTAATCGTTCGTCGAAGTAAATAGAAAGTTGTTATACCATACCTGAGTGTCGTTTACGGGCGTTGCGTACCTGGTGACGTTTATCATTGGCTACAGGAGAATTACCTCTGTCGTGGGGTCTGATTGCCCCCGAGTCTCGAGTTATCTCTATAGAGTCGTATAGGGTACAACATTCTGCCCCCTGTGGTGACTGTAAAACGATACCCGAATTTTCCTTTTCTGGCGCAAGGGTAAATTAGATCAAATCGTACACAGTCGCCACAATGCTGGTTTCACCTTTGAGGCTTCATTGTTGCTTATAGCAATCGCGGGCAGTCTTCTACTCGCTTTTGATCTCTTGCACTCCCCATGGCGTTGGGAACTTAATCGTCTGATGGTAGGTCGAGGGGCCACTTTCATATCATGGATCCAGGGTCGACCAAGAATAACGTTGTATGTTGATGAACAGTCAATAACGTTAAAACTTGTTTGCTTGTTGACCCCTTTAGCATACACCAGGAGGATGATCTCTCCCAGAGTGATGGTAGAATAGCCATTTAATCCTATCAGGGTCGTCGACCGATGGGTGATCTCCGACTTGTCGATTCCCATAGCTTTGACAGTGCTTAGGAAAATGATGTTGGTCGAACTTCCCCCATCGACCAGTACTCTCTTGGTCGAGCAGTTGCCAATAGTGAGTTGGATGATCAGGCCATCATGGAGCTTTTGCCAACTCTCCTGGAGGTCGTCTTGATCGAACGTTATTGGCATCGCCTCTAGTTCCAACTCTTGCTTGGGTCGGGACGACCTGGGAATGGGATATTCTCCCGACGATTGACTTGCGTGCCACTTGGCTGCCGAGTAAGTCAAACCACAGACGTCTAACCCGCCCGTCACACAATTGACGACTTTTTCATGGACAGGGGATGCTGGTCTTACGCTATCGTCTGGCGTAGATTCTTTGTTGATCAAGCCATGCAGATGACCTTTGGGGACGATCCAGGATAACTCCTTCTTGTCATCATCTTTGTCGCTTTTCTTGGGTCATCGGACAGACGATTGAACGTTTTTGAGAGCGTCGACTAGCACTTTCATCGTTCCCTTAAATCCATAAGAAGAAATCTTAGGATATTGGGAAAATCGAGGCGTTGGATTGCATTTCTTCTTACCGAACCTAACATTCGATATCTGGCGCGACGACTCTGATTTGACACTCGGTTTGGATTTGAAATCTGGTTTCTTGATCCCGAGCGCCTTTTTATCAACAAAATGCTTACGGCGGAAGACTAGGTCGTCTTCGACCCTCATGTAAGCTAGAGTTCTAGCTCGTACGTCTTCGAAATTCTCAGGCGGATATTTCATAAGATCGACGTACAATCCGGTAGTGATGTCGTCGAGACCGCGCTTATAGGCTTCGATGTTGGTCTTGACGTCGCAATTCCGAATGCTGGTCATTTCAGCGTTGAAGCGATTGAAATAACTGCGGATGGACTCTCCAGATCTTTGCACGACATTGTACAGGTCGCTGGTCTGCTTCTCCATCTTGCGACTACTGGCGAACTGTTGGGAGAACTGGTTGACCAATTCTGTGAAGTTGCTAATGGACTTGTGCTTGAGGTTGATCAACCATTGGAGAGCATGACCTGTAAGAGTCGCCCTGAAGCTCTTGCACATGCACACCTCCTGGTATTGTTGTGGAATTGAGACTGTCCACATCAGTTGCTTGTACTGCACAATGTGCTCTGTCGGGTCGGTTATTCCTGAATAATTTGGAGTAAAAGCAGGAATATTAGATTTCTTTGGGACGTCAACAGTTGCTATCATGTCAACGAAGGGCGACGCTTGAAACCCTATGCGGGGTTCGACGTCGACAGGGACGGCGGCACCTGGCATCTTGGAGAGTAGCGATAGCATCTTTTCGTTCTGATCCTCCAATAACCTGAGTCGTTGGGCGACGGGGTCATTAGGATCATAATTTATACCCGCTTGTGGATTGACGCCTGAATTCGTGGCCGTCGTTGCACCATTTCCATAAGAAGAACCATTGGCGTCCCCGTTGAGAGGGACAGAGTATGGCGTTGTTCCATTATGCAAAGGTGGTGGCCTTAAATACTGAGGGGGGAATTATCCCTGATGGGGGTTGTTGAAAAATGGCCCTGGACCCGGATTGCCGGCGAATAGACTTGGACCTGCATTATTAGCATATGGCCCCAAACCTAGATTGTTGACGAATGGACCCGATCCTGGGTTATTGACGAATGGACCTGGGCCCGAATTGTTGGCAAATGGTCCTGGACCTGCCTGGAATTGGGGCCTTATGATAGGTGCACCCATAGGTCGGGGACCGTTCTGAGGTCCAAAAGAATTGCCCATCGCTTCGTTCTGAAGACCAGAGGGATTGCCTATCGCTGGATTTTGAGGACCAGAGGGATTGCCTATCGTTGGATTCCTCAGAGAAGCGATCTCCGCGACTGCTTTATGATTCTATTCATGCAAGGCCTGAATCTGGCTTCGAGCCGCATTCAATTCTGACTGCATCTGAATCATGGGATCTTGATAATTTGCCATTTACTTGAAAACAGCAAAAAAACTCCACAAAATTGTTAGAGCGATATATGTGTTGGCTTGAGATCTTCTCTAGATGGGGTCCCACGGATGGCCCAAACTATTAATGCCAAAAATCGCACAAAAGTACAACTTGAGGTTGATGTGGACTTTTAACAACTAAAGAAACGTATCTCAAGACCAAGCAACACAATCGCGGGAAAAAAGTAAAATAGACAAGAGATTTGGTGACGCGGAAAACCCCAAAACGAGGGAAAAAATCATGGTCGACTTGTGAAAGTCGACGGTACACTATAGTCGCCAAACAGGGGCGGTAATCTTTGTGTTATAGGTGATTTGTGTACAACAGATTACAAGTAAATGTAAAATAAACTTAGTCGTGTGCAAAAGACGTATGTCGTGCGTAAATCGTGCGAAAAGAGATGTCGTCGTGCGGTCCGAACTGCTGTCGTGCGAAGGAGCTTCAGTGATATTTGTTCGAATGCCTTGCAAATTACTGCGTTTCTGGTGTAAAGTTGCTTAGAAAGTAGATGGAACAGAGCGAAATAACTCGGAGTAGATTTCAGAATAGGTTGAGAATAGATGAAAAATTGGATCCCATTTCGGTTGCAGCACAGGCTCCTTTATAGCTTCCGCTGGCCATTAATGGTGCCTTGATGGCGCACTTCGTAACTGCTGCCGGCGTTGAATGTCATTGATGAGTTGATCGTTACTGACTGTTTGCACCATGAATGCCATTAGACCTGCATTAATGAACAAAAGAAAACGGGTTTGACTGTTGTAGGTTCCCAGATTCATGTTGTATCACGTAAATAACATAAATCAGATAGTGGAAGCATTATATAAAGCTATTAAACAGTGAGTGATTGTGTAAACGATAATGTAACAGTGAGTATCAAATATAGAACAGTAAAATGATAACTAGATCAAATATAATAAGCTGCTCGTATATTGATAATATGAATAACACCAAGAACACGTTCAAGTGTGTGTATTCGGAAATCTCACAGGGAACAAGATCGTACGGGGGTAGTGTTATGGAAATACTGCAGTGTGTGCTCTAACAATTGTGGAAAACTATTCTTCCAAAAGCTTACAATTGTTGTTCCACTACCTCTCTATTTATACCCTGATAAAGCATTAGACAGTGTACTACCTAACCCTGAGGTGACACGTGGAAATGTGTCTCCGTCCTTTTAGGGCTTACGTGGAAAGTACGGGCACGTGTCTAATACTTAGAGATTTCTACGAGACTTATGCTTCACAGAGGTCTTCGGTCACCATAGCTCTTACGCCAGAGCTCTGTTGGTCTTCTGTTGGTGAACAGTTCTTCTGTAGAATGGAAGAGGTCTTCTGCCAGAGCTCTGTTGAGCTCTGTTGGTTCCGCCAGAATTTTGTCGAGCTCTGATGGTCTTCTTGTTGATCTTCTTCCAAGTCTTCTGCTGGATCTCTGGTGGTCTTCTGACTTGATAATATTTTCAATACTTTTACATAACAGATACTTGGGGCTAACAATCTCCCCCTAAGTATTGAAAATAAAAAATTGGAAATTACAGAGATATAAACAAAAGACAGAGAACTTTTACCTCTGTGAAACTTTGCACTATTCTTTTAAGGTGTTACAAGTCATTACAAAAGAAATAGCACATTTAATCATAATAGATTCCTCTTAGAATTCTGTCGAATTTTCTGATCAGATCTATGAATTCTAACCTGAGGTCTATTTGGTTGACGAAGCTTCTCATTGACTCTTCTGGGCATTTTTCCCTTGGAAGCTCCATAATGATTCTCTTGAGATACAGTAGCGACTCACTTGAGTACTTGTGGGCTTCCTCTGCTCTGATGGCTTTCTTGATGCCCTTCTGTCTGCAGATAAGTATAGCTGGATCACCCACAACAGTACCTGTTCTGTACTCATCAAGACCTTCAGTATTTTCGTTGGGAGGTCCAATCGCAGGCTTCTCCACCTCGAATTCCATGCCAAGCTGAAAGTCAGTTTGTGTCCTGAGATTGACGTGCTCTTGCATGGAAAATTCGATTTCCCTCATTGCAGTTGCAGTGCCTTTGTATCTGTCGACGAAGTTTAGGCAATAGGAATGAAGGGATACTATCTTGTTGTCTCTTGTTCCCACAATATAGACATGGTATAGAATTCTGTCGTTGGAAAACATATTTGCTTCAACGTTCAGAATTCTGTCGAATGTGAAGTTCGAGTCTATGGCTTTGTTCATATGGGATCTAGTTTGGATGAACTTTCGCCTTGCATCTGTGAGTCTGTTAGATCTGATTGGGTTTAGGTAAGGGTTATTGGGTACGGCATTCACTGGTATTATGTCTCTGTCAGCATAGAGGAATGCGAATACCGTTTCAATTGCAGGGTTATTAGAGTGTCGGGTTTCAGGGTTCTGCTCTGGTTGATTTTGAGGTGGGTTCTGGTCGTCATGGGTTTCAGCCATAAGAATGTCAACATGACGTCCGGGTTCTTGTAGAACTTGGGTTTGGACTTGGGGTTGAGCTTGGATTATTTGGTCATCAGCAGAGAATGGTTCTGTTCTCTCTGGTTCATTCCTTGGGGATTGGGGAGGAGTGTCAAGGATAATTACCACTGGTGGTTGAGAAGTCGATACCTCTAGTGCTTTGATTGTTCTGTCCTTGAAGATGTACTCGAATTCAACCATCATGGTCTCTGTTGTAGTTTCTTCTGTCTCCTTCTCCCCTTGGGTTTCCTTTTCTTTCTCGGCCTCAGTTTCGGCCTTTGTTACCTCTACCTCTTTCTCTTTCTCTTTCTCTTTCTCTTTCTCCTTATCCCTTTCTTTCTCTGTTTCCTTCTCTGTCTCATTCTCCCCCTTTTGTTGCTCTGAGGACTCTCCTTTCTTATGGTTTGAATGCCCTGGGGCATCTCTATGGATGTCATCGTCATTGTCATCATCATGGTCATCATCATCACCAGAGATTGCCACCGTTTGTTCGGGAGAGTCTGGAGTAACAAATTTTCCTTTCTTTCTTGAGGGTTCTCCTTCTGGTGCTTCATCTGCAGGTCTTTTTCCGTGAGCAGCTTGGACAATGGCTTCTGTGAAGATTGTAACGGCCTTTTTCAGTGCATCTTCTACCTCTGTTGCAGCAGTTCGGATTTCATCAACTTGACTCTCAAAGTTGACTTTGTGAGTGTCAAGAGATGACTGCACATGTCGCTCTGTCGCTTGTGCCTTCATGACAAACTTTGATGAAATGGTCATCATTCTGCTAAGAACATTTTTGCGAAATTCTCCCATCTGGCCAACTGTCATAGGTAAATCATTGGGGCTTGGACCAGAAATGTTGACAGGGGTAGCAGAAGATGTCGTGGCTTCTTTCACTGCATTCTTAACAGAGTTGTTGATTAGGTATGTCAAGGTTCTGATGTTTGAGTCTGATAAGAGAAGTGAGGGTATAGGCAGGGTTCTGTTCATTGCAGTCGTATGGTTCTCTGTCATGAGTCTTTTCAGTTCTGCAAGCTCTGTTGATATCTTCGTCGTTTCCTCTGCTCTGACCCTTTCAGTCTCTGTTCTGAGTCGTTCAGCCTCTGCATATTTCTGAGTTACTTCTGCATGTTTATCTGTGATCTATTGCAGTTCTTCTTTAAGAGAATCATTCTCCTCCTTCTGTTCATTGATAAGTTTATACTCATTCAAAGAGTTGTTGATACTATCACATAAGCTTTCGAACTCTGCTCTTGTGACAGTGTCAACAGGGGTAACCTTGGATCCAACACATGTATCTAATTCTGCCTCGAGTCCAGAGGCGCCTACATCAAGAGTTGTTTTGAGGTTGGCTCTTGTAGGACTTCCACCCGATCCTTGATGCTCCTTTTCAAAGGAAACATCTACATGTGTTCTGATCTCGATTTCCTCCTCCAGCTCAGGTTCTGGTGAAGGGAATCGGATGTGATGAGAAGAATTTGGATCAAGCAAAGTCTTCCCTTGTTCTACTATGGTCTCCCATTGTCCCAGAGTCGGACAGATGCTACGTGAGATTCGAAAGATCTCAGGTCTATTGTGTGTTAAGTCTATATGAGCCACAGAGGCATCATCGTGTGGAGGTGACCTATTGATGTTCTAGGGCAAAGGAACATCATTACCTAAGATAGATTCCCCAGGTATGTGCATACCAGAGGCGTGAAGAGGTGCCTCTGGTGGTTCTTGCTGGTTAGGGTTCGAGGTGTGCACCTCTGTTTCAATATCCCTCTGGTCTTGATCACCAGGGATAGGTTGTGTGGTTGCACTGGGAGTTGGGCTTCGGAATCTAACATGTGTGTTCAAATTTTGAACATCTTCTTCTAAACTCGCATTTCCCTCGGCTCCTACGGGTATAGAACTCTCGGATTTACTCTCTTCTCTCTGTTCTTTCTCACCACTACCAGAGGAGGACGAAATTACTTCCACCTCTGTAGTTTCCCGTACTCCCTCATGAACAGTCTCCATAGGGCATGCTCTGTTCTGTACTTCCTCCTCCAACACTCTTGCAGAGGAAGACCCCTCTTCGGGTGCTCTTACCTCTGGTCTGTTAACTTCTTCTGCTATTTCCTCACTCATACTTTCCAAAGATGGCTCAGATCCTAAATATGCTGGGGTTCTCACCTCAGGTTCTTGAGGTTGAGCAGCACTCTGATAGTTTTGGATAGAAATATGATTTGGGTCAATTAGAGCGAGCGTTGTTCTTGGTACTCGTCTAATAAAAGGATATTCACCTGATGTTGTGGGAAGGAACCTGGACATTACCCAAACAGGTGTAGGATTTCCATGTTGAGTTAATTCCAAGCGTTGGAAGGATCTTCTGATTACCAGACTGATAAATCGAGGAAATTTGATGGTCTTCGGAAATTTGTGAGTTCCAACAACTCCTCCTCTTGCTATGGTTGAAGTCTTGGTGTTAACAGCGGCAAGGAGATCTTTGTACAGAATGCTGGCGTAGTCGAAGTTTCTGTTGAAGAATAATCCATACATGATTTGCAGGATTTATGTGCTTGTTTGGTCTTGACTACCAGACTTGCAGGTAAGGGTTCTATTCAATGTGGAGAACATGAAGTTCCACACTGTGAGTAGGTTTTGTCTTCTGAACTCGCCTATTTTGTTCAGATCCTTCTTGTAGCCTAGGAACTTCATGAAATCGAGAAGAACAGCTACTTTGGGGAGTTTCTCGTAAGCTTCAATTCCAAGCTGTCTTCTTGTCTTCATCCTGAAAATTCTTCTAAAAGTGCTTGCACGAATACGGATTGTTCCTGCGCCTCCATTCCTAGAATCGACATTTCCAACGATCCTATCTTGTTCTTCAATGTATTGGCACGTAGTCCACCATTGTTGGACGTAGATCTCGGGAAGGTTGTCGTCGAACTCGGTAAGGGCTCTAAAGACTTCAGAGTTTCTAAAAAACTCTACAAAAATGTGATAGGTGGGTAAATAGAGACCTGGGTTAGCGTCGAATCGGTAGTTGTTGTCTGCTAACTCGTATGGAAGGATAACGATTTGGTCTACGGGTCCTATTCTGCTAGATTCAGCAGAATTTTGTTCTACCATTGTTGCAGGTTAGGGTTTCTTGAAGAATTTAAGGGTTTTGAACTTTGAGGGGGAAAGATGAAGGGTTTTGAATGATCAGTAAGCGTAAGAAAAGAAATGGGTTGTGGTTATGGGTATTTATACTCGAATCATGTGGCTGAACGAACGTCGTAGGTACTGTAGGCACTCGAGTGTCAGATAGTGGAGTGGCCTCAACAGTGGAACGTGGAAACAGCTAACGGTTGGTTTCTCAATCCGAGATTGCCATGTGGATTAGGTTCTGACATCTTTTGGGTAAGTAACCCATCACGGTTAGAGATGTGTGGGTGACAAGTGGTTGACGCTTAAGAAATAACCCGCACCTCTGATGACATGGCAGAAAACTGACAGAGCTCTGGTGGAGCTTTGCATAGTTTTGCCTCTGTTGAGTAACCTTTCCATTTCTTTCCAAGTAACCCAACATGTTTCACCTTTAACCAAAAACATTTAAAATTTTGTATCTGATGTGGAAGTAGTCAATATAACGAAGGCAGAACAATCTCAGAGATTTCACAGAGCTCTGGTGAGAATCATCAGAGGCTCTGGTGAAGTATCAGAGTTCTGGTAAGTTCTTGACATTATCAAAAGGTTTTCATCAGAACAGGTTTTCCCTTCCTCAAAAAGATTTATCTTTGATGTTCAAAAAGCAAAGTCATTTAGATTTGAAACTGAGTTGACTTGCTCCCCCTAAAACCATGCAACTTTTTCTCTTAAGTTCCCCCTTAAATGGTGAGCTTAGTAGATAGATTTTTCTTTTCAGCATTGAAATAAAAAACTTATGTACAAGAAAAAAATATTTACAAACAAGAAATTTACAAGAGGAAAATATTGAAAAAGTATGCTAGCAGAGCTCTGGTGAGAACATCAAAGGCTCTGGTGAACTATCCTACCTAACCATTTTGATAGAGCTCTGGTAGGAACATCAGAGGCTCTGTTGATTTTAAACAGAGTTAGGAGGACATGTTCAGCATACCCATCTTGCTGATTAAGAAGTTAAATCTCCTTTCATCAAGGGATTTTATGAACAGATCAGCAAGTTGGAAGTCAGTTGAAACAACATACATTTCAATTGTCCCTTTTTCAACATGATCCTTTATATAATGGTACCTTATGTCGATATGCTTTGTCTTGGAGTTTTGGACTGGATTAGCTGTAATTGCTATGGCACTCTTGGAGTCACTTGAGAGCAACAACTAGCAGCAGCAACATACTCTGCTTCTGTTGTAGAAGTTGAGACACAATTCTGTTTCTTGGATATCCAACTCACCAATTTATCTCCAAGCAATTGGCAGCTACCAGAAGTACTCTTTCTGTCATTCTTGCATCCTCCATAATCTGAATCTGTATATGCAATAAGCTTGAAACCAGAATTAAGAGGATACCAGAGACCCAAGAATTGAGTCCCTTTCAGATATTTAAATATGCGCTTGACAGCAGACAAATGGGATTCTTTAGGATTCGCTTGAAATCTAGCACAAAGACAGGTTGCAAACATTATATCAGGTCTGCTAGCAGTTAAGTACAGAAGTGACCCTATCATGACTCTTTAGTTCTTGACATCCACAGATTCACCATTAAGGTCAGAGTCAAGTTTCACTCCAGTGGCAATAGGAGTTTTCATTGGATTTGAATTATTGAGCTTATACTTTTTCAAAATATCAGAGATGTACTTAGACTCACTTATAAAAGTCCCTCTGATGGATTGTTTTACTTGTAAACCAAGGAAGAAAGAGAGTTCTCCCATCATGCTCATTTTAAATTCACTTTTCATCAAATCCTCAAACCTATCACAGTACTCCTGCCTTGTGGACCCAAAGATAATGTCATAAACATATATCTGTACCAGAAGTATATCATTCTTATACCTTCTAAAGAACAGAGTTGTATCAATAGTACCTTTCTCGAAGTGATTAGTCAACAGAAAATTTGACAGAGTTTCATACCAGGCTCTGGGAGCTTGCTTAAGGCCGTACAGAGCTTTGTCTAGCTTGTAATCGTGGTCTGGAAACTTTGGGCTTTCAAAACCTGGTGGTTGCTGGATGTAGACTTCCTCTTGGAGTCTTCCATTTAAGAAGGCAGATTTTACATCCATCTGGTAGACCTTGAAACCCTTGTGAGCAGCATAGGCTAGGAAGATTCTGGTTGCTTCCAGCCTAGCCACATATACAAAAGTCTCATCATAATCGATACCCTCTTCTTGACAATATCCCTTTGCAACCAGCCGAGCTTTGTTTCTGATGATAATCCCATCTTCATCCTTTTTATTTCTAAACACCCACTTGGTTCCAATGGCAGCTTTGCCTACAGGGAGTGGAACCAAGGACCAAACTTTGTTTCTTTCACACTCCAGAAGCTCATCTTGCATGGCTTCAATCCAGTTTGGATCTTCCAGGGCTTCAGATATTTTCTTCGTCTCAATCATGCTTAGAAAATTGACAAAGAAAGCTTCATTGATTGTGGTCGATCTTGCCTTCACACCATCTTCAGCAGCACCAATAATTAGATGATGGGGGTGATCCTTTGTCCATCTTGTCATGGGAGCATGGACAAGAGGTGGAGTCTGTGCTTTTGATGGGAAAAGACGAATTTCTGCATCAGAGCTATGTGGATTGGGACCAGGGCTCTGTGGCACACAACTCTGGAGAGTGGCCTCATTGTTCTGTGATGTCCCAACAGGGCTCTGCGAAGGTGAGCTTTCAAATATGGGATCTCTCCCAATATTTGTCAATAGGGGTGATGATGGCTCTTGCTCAAGTTCTCTTACATCTGGTTGTGGTTCTTCATTTCTCTGAATAACTCATGTAGACAGAGAAGTAGATGGTGAAAATTTTGAAGGACCAGTAAGAGTTGTACCTGTTAAGTTATGTTCTGTTGGGTTCTGAGCTTGATTGCCTCTGGTGATGTCGACAGAAGAATCATCATCATCGAAGAAATCTTTGAACATAAGATTGATGTCTTATTCCCTTGACTTTGACGAATTTGGCTTCTGTTTCGTCTGTGTCCCCTCTGGTGATTTGCGATCAGATGAACTTGATGTACTTTCATCAAAGGACACATTTACGCTTTCTTGAATGACTCTGGTTCTGGTATTGTAGACTCTGTAGGCTTTGGAGGTTAAGGAATAACCAATAAAGATTCCTTCATCAGCCTTCTTGTCAAATTTGCCCAGTTGTTCTCTGTCATTCAAGATGTAACACTTGCAGCCGAAAACATGAAAATATTTCACATTTGGCCTTCTGTTGTTGATGAGTTCATAGGGAGTCTTCTTAAATCTTTTCACTATTACAGCTCTGTTTTGGGTAAAACAGGCTGTTGAGACTGCCTCTTGCCCAGAAGTTCATTGGGAGAATTGAACCTGCCAACATGGTTATGGCGGCTTCTACCAGAGTTCTGTTCTTTCTTTCCACCACACCGTTCTGTTGTGGAGTTCTTGCAGCTGAGAAGTTCTGGGAGATTCCTTCCTCTGATAGGTAGGCATCGATTCTGGCATTTTTAATCTCTGTCCCATTATCACTTCTCAACTTTTGGACTTTGAGACCTAACAGAACCTGTATTCTCTTCAACAAACTTATCAAAATTTCTGGGACATCAGATTTTACTCTGATGAACTCAATCCAAGTATATCTAGAAAATTCATATATTAAAACAAGAATATACTTCTTACCCGACAGACTTTGCATAGAGATTGGACCACAAAGATCCACATGAAGCATATGCAAGGGTATGGGGCAATTGTGATCACTCTTAGTTCTGTGTGAAGATCTTTTCGTCTTACCCAGTTCACAAGCATAACAGAGATGGTCTTTGTCAAATTTAAGTGAAGGCAGACCTTTCACTAAGTTCAACTTAACAAGTTTGTCAAGATTTTGGAAGTTCAAATGGGCAAATCTTTTATGCCAGAGCCAGACATCTTCCTTTTTCAAAGACACTAAACAGAGTTTTTCTGTTGTAGAGTTTTGGTTTGGATTAAAATTCATTTTGTACAGATTGCCTTTTCTGTCGGCTCTCAAAAGTTCTTGACCAGACTCGGAAAGTAACAGAGAACAATACTTCTTCCTAAAATTGACATCGAACCCATGATCACAAAGTTGACTTATACTGAGCAGATTATGATTTAATCCTTCAACATAAGCAACTTTTGAAACAGAAACACCACCATTATTTAAAGTACCATAGCCTTTAATCTGTCCACCATTATTTCCTCCAAAGGTTACTGCACTTCCAATTTTGTCTTTGAAAGAAGTCAGCAGCTCCTTATTGCCTGTCATGTGCCTGGAACATCCTGAATCTAGGTACCAGATCTGCACATGAGGCTTCTGCAAGACAGATTAGTTTCTTTTAGGTACCCATTGCATGATGGGTCCTTTCTTGTTAGGCTTGGGGGTGTTTGACTTACCTACTGGCTTTCCATTCTGGGATGGTGTGCCAGAGGATTTTCTCTGTGTGTTCTGAACAGTCTTGGGATTTTTCATTTGAGGTGACTGATTTAGAACACAGTGGGGACCATTCGAGTGATTTTGTAACTTGAGCAGAAGTTGAATACAATTGCAATTAATGGAACATGATGGTTGATGCAAATTGTTGTTTTTATTCAAAAACTGTTGGTTGAATGACACTTGATTTTGAAAAACTTTAGGACCAGATGTCTTCGCATACATTATGTCCTGGTTTGGCTTTTTGAAATTGCCATTTTTCGTTGGAACTGACTCACTTGACCAAAAATAGTTTCTTCTTTGATTTACAACAGAGGCAGGAACAGGTCTGTCATTGACTATCCATTTGCCCTTCTGCTCTGGTGTAAATCTGATTGGTTTAAAAGCTAGGGGAACAGAGGTGTTGTTTATTGGAATACTTCTAGCATTTTCTCTTTTCTCTACTTCTGTTACATTAGAAGCAAGAATCTTGACGCCTTTGTTTTTAAAATCTGATACTGGTATGAATCTAGATTGTTTCTTAAAGAATGAGACATCCTTTTTCAAATCTATAGATCCCACTGGTATCTGCTTAGGTTTATGCAACACTTTCTTTTGACCACAGAAAATTTATTCATCTACCTCAGAATCAGAGTCACTGTCAGAGCCTAAAAAGTCTCTGGTGGCTCTGGTAGAGGTGTTAGGCTCATTGGGCATCACTGAGATTTTAGCCTTGGTAGATTTGAACTTTCTCAACTTGGGTTTTAAAGCATCAGAAACAGCATTTTCCTCAAGAACTTTCATAAGATCTTCTTCAAGAGCTCTGATACCAACTGTAGGTTCCCAGATTCATGTTGTATCACGTAAATAGCATAATCAGATAGCGGAAGCATTATATAAAGCTATTAAACAGTGAGTGATTGTGTAAACGATAATGTAAGAGTGAGTATCAAATATAGAACAGTAAAATGATAACTAGATCAAATATAATAAGCTGCTCGTATATTGATAATATGAATAACACCAAGAACACGTTCAAGTGTGTGTATTCGGAAATCTCACAGGGAACAAGATCGTACTGTAACATCCTGAATTTTCGTTAATAGTATTTTAATGAGAATTGGGATTTATTTGTATTTTGACTAACCTTGAATTATATGGAAGCTTTATAATTCAATAGGGTTAAAATACAAGGGTTTAAAGTCTGGTGTTACTTTTAGAAATATTGGAACTTGGAGGTGTGTTTGGTAATTGGTGTAAAGTGTGTATGGATAAAGCAATTGAACTGAGATAATATCTCATTTGGTGGTGGCTGAGTCGGTTTAGAAAAGAGAGAAAGAGAGAAAAAGGGGAAAAGAGAAAGAAAGGAAAAACAAGAGTTTTGATCATCAAATTGGTAAGAAATTAATTTTGGTTTCTAATAAATTGTTATAGATGTTGGGTTGTAAACGAATCTGCTTGTTGATTAGGTTTCCAGAAATCAGTAAAAACAGATTGGAATCGAAATCGTGCAGAAAAGTGGGTTTTTGCAAATAAGGTGAGTTCATTCGATTCTTTGTACAAATCAGTGTTTTTAACTTATAGTAACCTTGGTATATTTGTATGAACTGACTGAGGATTGATTAGAATGAGTAGATTGAACTGATTTCATGTTTTAAATCGATTTGAGGACTTGTTTAACGGACAATACGCAAAACCTTGAAAGTCTCGGTACTTGAATGTCCCGGTAGTTGGAAGTCCCGGTAGTGGCAAGTCCCGGTAGTTGGAAGTCCCGGTATGTTATATTATCAAGTCCCGGTATGCTATTTTATTTGGAGTCCCGGTATGCTATATTAAGTCCCGGTATGCTATTTTATTTGGAGTCCCGGTATTGGAAATCCATAGGGGTATGGGTACTCGTTTTGAGTGTAAAATAGCATTTGAACACTTTGAACATGTTTTTATGTGCCAATTACAAACCCAAAGTCTTGTGATTGACGTCGGTTGTTCGGATGCTTTTAGCTATGGTTTTGAATAAGGACTGAATAAGGTATTCTTAGATTTGAGAATATGTTGTGAGTTTATTCACTTCACTCTAAAATTAGCCATTGAAATTGATATAGGTATGTCTTAAACTATGTCTAAATGCTTGGGTATGATTTAATTGAAAGATAGTAGGCTCAATAACTCGATTTTGTGAACTGGCTAAATGAAGAAGATGATGAATAGTGCTTGAGCAATTATCACTTTGTTATGAAACTGATTTTAACATGAGTTGTCGATAGTTGTAAGGACTTGTCATCATCAGTAATGAGTACAAATAGATGACTATGAGTTATGCCATGATTGATTCTCGTGCTAAATTGCAAAGAGGGGATAGTTGAGAAGTCGAGATGCCGAGAGATTAATATTCTTCATGAATGTATATATAGAATATGTTTTGAGATAAATATATTGTATGTTATGCACATATAATATTAAGAGTTATAATACTTATGTATTGTGTTGTGGTTGCTAAAAATAGGCATCCGGTCATCGGGGGCACCTTAGTACGGTATAATGGGAACCGATTACTAGCCATTGACCAAAGGGATGTAATTTTTAGTGATTGAGTGTACCTTGAATCATCGGGGGTCCCGGTTGTGTATCGCGATATATTAATCCCATTGGGACCATTGATTCTGAGGTGGGAACGACGTGAAATGTGGAATAGGCAGATTTTGATTTGTAATTCTCATTTCGAATAGAAGATCGGAGATTTCCATTTTTATAGGGAAGATCGGAGATTTCCCAATTGTGAAAGGGAGATTAGAGATAGGCATAAAGAAATTTGTAATCTCTACTTCCGGATTAAGAAATAGGCAGGTTTTGACTTGTAATTTCTTGAATAAGAGTATTAACCTTGAATATGGGATTGTTCACGGTAAACTCTTGGTAGTAATATTATGGCTAGATGAATTAGTCATAATTATGGAAGTGGGGTACATTCCCAGTAGTGAAAGGAGTTGTTGTACGGTAAGAAAAGGAATAATCAGGTTTGTTGTAACTTGTTTACATTGATTTTACAAATGTTATCTTGGAAACGAATGTTCTCACTAGGCGTTGGCCTAATCGTTTCAAATGATGTTTTCTTACCAGGTACCAGCTCGGGGAGGTAAAGGGTTGTGGGATGAGCATTTTGATATAGCATGGATGAATTTAACAAAGAAGAGATTTTGATGGATTGATAGATAACTTGATTAATCTGGTTGTAGTGACATAATTAGATTGATAAGTTATTTGAAGGATCTTGTAATGTGAATGTACTCTTGATGGTTAATCCACTGCCTGTTTTTATAAGTTGAAGTATTTATTGTCATAACCTGTTATAACTTGAGGTTTAAATTGGCACAGATTTTGGGGTGTTACAATATGGTATCAGAGCACTAGTTTAAGCGAACTAAGTATGCTGATAAGATACTTAGACTTAAGCTGAGATGGAGTAGGTTATGATATGTGAGATATGGGTAGAAGTGTTAAGACGGGATAGTCTTAGAGTCAACGGAAATACGTGAAATTAGTACTGTGACAATGGTAACGAGGATCCTCCTGTATGATATGTTCACAATTCCAATTAGCTATGGTTATTATGAATATATATTTACACGAGCATGCTTATTTCTGAATTATTACAGTGACTAACGATCGATAAGGTACGTTTTTGTAACACCCCGCTTACCACGACACAATATTGTCCGCTTTGCCCCACTGGCTCACGGCTTGTTCTTGGCGACCTGGCAAGGACTTCGCAAGGACTTCCCAGGAGGTCACCCATCCTGGTACTACTCCCACCCAAGCACGCTTAACCACAGAGTTCCCAAGGAACCCGCATGCTTGTGGCCCCAAAACGCGTTGTGTCTGGTAAGGCCAAGGTTTACTAATATACCCAGCATCTCTCCTGTCCACGGCCGATGTGGGATATGCCTAAGGTGTTACACACAACCCCCCTTAGGGACTCATCGTCCTCGATGAGGTCTGCCCCACCATCCCGAACGGCACAGGAGTGGCTCTGATACCATTTGTAACACCCCGCTTACCACGACACAATATTGTCCGCTTTGCCCCACTGGCTCACGGCTTTGTTCTTGGTGACCTGGCAAGGACTTCGCAAGGACTTCCCAGGAGGTCACCCATCCTGGTACTACTCCCACCCAAGCACGCTTAACCACAGAGTTCCCAAGGAACCCGCATGCTTGTGGCCCCAAAACGCGTTGTGTCTGGTAAGGCCAAGGTTTACTAATATACCCAGCATCTCTCTTGTCCACGGCCGATGTGGGATATGCCTAAGGTGTTACAGTTTTGTATGTGTGTACATGCATAACCATTTCTTATGGTTATCCCTTTATGTTATAGTAGAATGATGGTGAATACGCCACTAAGGTCCTTTGAAGGACAGATCAGTATTGATTGGAGGTTGGAAGGATAACCTGGAATTGGCGGGACTCATGAAAGTCCGCCAAGGCAACCTTTAGTAGGTGGATTGATATGTGTGGAGATAGAGTATGAGATGATTGATCAAGATGGAAATGGTATGACATGGTGGAGTATGTGGATCGTGGAATGCCAGTATAGCAAATGTTATAAGGCCGAGAGGGCGACCATTGGTCGGAAGTAGAATGTCAATGATAAGTTACGTAAGTAAGACGATTGACCTCGTTTGAGTAAGTAGCCTTCAATTGAGAGGAAAGTTTTATGCCTGGTATTTTAGTGTGTGATACATGAGTTTTCATGATTTCAAACCAAATGCATAAATAACAGTTTTAGTCAAGGTTGAATTAGCATGTGCGAAAGTGTATTTAAAGAAAAGGCAATCCCATTTACGTCGCACAGCGAAATTTTTGAAGTTTTTACAAAGTATTTCTTACTTTACATGAAAAGTTGAATTGTAGCAAGAAAGCGTTGGTCAGCAAAACGTTTAATAACTAACAGGAGTATGGACCTATTAAACATCACATAAATAAGTGAGAGAACCGACTAGTTTATTTCGTGTCGGTCAAACTTTTTCGAACTGTTGTCGTACGAAGAGATTTTCATTTAGTATATTACCGTCGTAACAACACTGTTTTGGTTGAGAAGGATTGAGTTTTCGGAAATTTATTATGCAAACGATTCTCGAGATCGTTGTGCAGTACTTTGGGGTATGTGTGCCCAAGTTGTTCCCAGTAGGGTTATTTAAAATGATAAAATGTGTGAAATGATTTGTCATGCATAAAGGCTATGAACTCGCTAGGTCGTAGAGTATTACGTTATAAGCTAAGAAAGAACTCCAAGAGTGGAGAGGTGTTGGATAAACCTTGGGAGAAAGTTTGTAGTTTTGGTAATTGTGTTCAAATGAGAGATGAACAGTGTGAGAGTCGAAAGTGGACTTTAGTGTCGGTTGTATGAGAGTCTGTACCCTTGTTCGCTGACTAGGTATACAGTTGCCGAGGGACGGTTGTGTCCGTAGGAAGAATTAGGTTCAGTTAGGGACCTTAAGGTTAAGGAAGTGTCGACATGTCAAATATTGACTTTGAAGTCGATAGTTGTGTAAGGTGTATGAGACCTTTCGTCTGTCATTGGGTGCGGTCTGGATGCGTCCCGCGTATGCCTGTGCGGACAGGAACAAAAACCGTGAGCGGTACCGGTATGCTGTTATGCAGAGGGTATGCGCAAAGCAAATTTTATCGTGTACGACATAGTTAAGGATTTTGAGTGATTGACGAAAAAATCACTAATGAAAGAAGTTTTGATTTATTGTTGCACAAGCGAAAGATATGTGGTCAAAGCACGCTTTTAATGTTTATTGTGGATGTGCAATATTTATGATGTATTACGTTCAAAAAAAATGTGAACATGTGGGTTGGAGGATTTTGGTACATCCGACCATGTAAAGTTTTAAGAGTGGTAAACCTTTGTTTTGGGGCCGATGGCCAATTAAGGGATTAAAAAGGGTAAAGATTTTGGGTAACAATGTATTTTGGTTTACGTAATCGTGTGACTGACACATGTTTAACCAAACATTTATTTTGGCCATAAAGGCTTGATTTATATTCAAATGAGTCTTTTGAATGTTTGTCAGTATTAGTGACTCGAGATGGAGTCTTGGATGTGTTATATGCTTAACTGCTTTCTATTTGAACAAGTGTCGGTCTTAGGTGTAAAGACTGTTTGATAAATTTCGTGTTCTTAATACCTTTGGAACTAATGAACCTTGGCAAAATATATACATTGTGGAGTATAAAAGAGTTGCATATACGTGTACATATATATATATACCTGTATAATTGACTTCGTTGGGAAAGTAGCAATGAAGGGGTTGTAGGATTATCATGCCTCAGAGCGTATGTTGCATAATGACCATTAGATTCTTTGAGTAGATGGCTCGGTTTTGAACTCAGTTGAGTCTTAAGAGCATTGACCCGATTTGATAAGCTCGACGTAGGCTTGGGGTTGAAATTGCATGAATGATATTGTAATTGAATTTTACTTGACGTGAATGCATTGGTTATCCTTTTGGGGTCATATTTGAATGTTAAGTTCAAGTTAATTAGAAAATCGTGAGTGGTAGTTCAACTAAAGTTGGGGAGGAGATATTTAGTGAAATAAACTCGGTTTTTTGGACGAGAAAACAGGAATATAAATGTTTTGTGTATGAGTCTATGAGAGACCTGGTCTGTGGTTAATGTTATGGGTGGAGATTGTACGAACGAGTAGTGGCATGAATTGCCAAGATAGATATGTCAACTAGTATGTAATGTGAAGTCAGAATGAGGGAGTATCCGAATGGAAGTTTTCGGGGATTCCGGATGGAAAGTACTATTTGTCAATAAAGTTGATGGAGCATGTGGCTTGTAAGTTGGTGTGGTATAGTGAAGGCAAAATCGTTAAGGAATATAAGTTGCTCCTTATGTGTGAAAGAATTGTACGAGAAAAGATTAGTTGAAGATCTAAGAATGGGTAGTAGCTTCGAACGGTAATGTAGTTTCAAGATAACTTGGTTAAATATTTTAAGTTAGAAATCTTAGTGAAACTGTTTGGTTATGGTTCGTAATGAGAAAATACTATTGATATGTGGAAAGTTGGGAGAAAGAGACAAGTAATACTTGAAAGATAGTATTCCACGCTAACGTGGGGAAGCAATGATAGAAAGATTGGACTTAAGAATGTAGTCTTACTACAAGTTCATTGGAGTTATCACCTTTGATATACAACCCTTTAGTGCTTGGTTGAGACGTGTTTGTGTGGTGCGATAGTGATGTGAGAAGGTGATAGCATTTTGTGTCGAAGAAACGTGTAAGTCATGGATGCAATGATGGATTGCCGTAGTTTTTGAAGCATAATTGATGAGAAAAGTTGTTATGTGAAGGAGCGGGAATCGTTTTTAGAAAAACCTTTTGATAAATTACAATCTAAGAGGGTGAATATATGTATAACGGTATTATATCTTTGAGTTGTTAGTGTGACTTTAGAGTCGGAAGAGAGTATGTGAGATAGGTACCCTTCTTTGTTTACCTGATTTCGATTTTGGGGACGAAATCATTTTCAAGTTGGGGAGTATTGTAACATCCTGAATTTTCGTTAATAGTATTTTAATGAGAATTGGGATTTATTTGTATTTTGACTAACCTTGAATTATATGGAAGCTTTATAATTCAATAGGGTTAAAATACAAAGGTTTAAAGTTTGGTGTTACTTTTAGAAATATTGGAACTTGGAGGTGTGTTTGGTAATTGGTGTAAAGTGTGTATGGATAAAGCAATTGAACTGAGATAATATCTCATTTGGTGGTGGCTGAGTCGGTTTAGAAAAGAGAGAAAGAGAGAAAAAGGAGAAAAGAGAAAGAAAGGAAAAACAAGAGTTTTGATCATCAAATTGGTAAGAAATTAATTTTGGTTTCTAATAAATTGTTATAGATGTTGGGTTGTAAACGAATCTGCTTGTTGATTAGGTTTCCAGAAATCAGTAACAACAGATTGGAATCGAAATCGTGCAGAAAAGTGGGTTTTTGCAAATAAGGTGAGTTCATTCGATTCTTTGTACAAATCAGTGTTTTTAAGTTATAGTAACCTTGGTATATTTGTATGAACTGACTGAGAATTGATTAGAATGAGTAGATTGAACTGATTTCATGTTTTAAATCGATTTGAGGACTTGTTGAACGGACAGTACGCAAAACCTTGAAAGTCCCGGTACTTGAATGTCCCGGTAGTTGGAAGTCCCGATAGTGGCAAGTCCCGGTAGATGGAAGTCCCGGTATTGGCGAGTACCGGTATATTTGGAAGTCCCGGTACCTGGAGTCCCGGTATGTTATATTATCAAGTCCCGGTGGTTTATCAAGTCCCGGTATGCTATTTTATTTGGAGTCCCGGTATGCTATATTAAGTCCTGGTATGCTATTTTATTTGGAGTCCCGGTATTGGAAATCCATAGGGGTATGGGTACTCGTTTTGAGTGTAAAATAGCATTTGAACACATTGAACATGTTTTTATGTGCCAATTACAAACCCAAAGTCTTGTGATTGACGTCGGTTGTTCGGATGCTTTTAGCTATGGTTTTGAATAAGGACTGAATAAGGTATTCTTAGATTTGAGAATATGTTGTGAGTTTATTCACTTCACTCTAAAATTAGCCATTGAAATTGATATAGGTATGTCTTAAACTATGTCTAAATGCTTGGGTATGATTTAATTGAAAGATAGTAGGCTCAATAACTCGATTTTGTGAACTGGCTAAATGAAGAAGATGATGAATAGTGCTTGAGCAATTATCACTTTGTTATGAAACTGATTTTAACATGAGTTGTCGATAGTTGTAAGGACTTGTCATCATCAGTAATGAGTCCAAATAGATGACTATGAGTTATGCCATGATTGATTCTCGTGCTAAATTGCAAAGAGGGGATAGTTGAGAAGTCGAGATGTCGAGAGATTAATATTCTTCATAAATGTATATATAGAATATGTTTTGAGATAAATATATTGTATGTTATGCACATATAATATTAAGAGTTATAATACTTATGTATTTTGTTGTGGTTGCTAAAAATAGGCATCCGGTCATCGGGGGCACCTTAGTACGGTATAATGGGAACCGATTACTAGCCATTGACCAAAGGGATGTAATTTTTAGTGATTGAGTATACCTTGAATCATCGGGGGTCCTGGTTGTGTATCGCGATATATTAATCCCATTGGGACCATTGATTCTGAGGTGGGAAGGACGTGAAATGTGGAATAGGCAGATTTTGATTTGTAATTCTCATTTCGAATAGAAGATCGGAGATTTCCATTTTTATAGGGAAGATCGGAGATTTCCCAATTGTGAAAGGGAGATTAGAGATAGGCATAAAGTAATTTGTAATCTCTACTTCCGGATTAAAAAATAGGCAGGTTTTGACTTGTAATTTCTTGAATAAGAGTATTAACCTTGAATATGGGATTGTTCACGGTAAACTCTTGGTAGTAATATTATGGCTAGATGAATTAGTCATAATTATGGAAGTGGGGTACATTCCCAGTAGTGAAAGGAGTTGTTGTACGGTAAGAAAAGGAATAATCAGGTTTGTTGTAACTTGTTTACATTGATTTTACAAATGTTATCTTGGAAACGAATGTTCTCACTAGGCGTTGGCCTAATCGTTTCAAATGATGTTTTCTTACCAGGTACCAGCTCGGGGAGGTAAAGGGTTGTGGGACGAGCGTTTTGATATAGCAGAGGTGGATGAATTTAACAAAGAAGAGATTTTGATGGATTGATAGATAACTTGATTAATCTGGTTGTAGTGACATAATTAGATTGATGAGTTATTTGAAGGATCTTGTAATGTGAATGTACTCTTGATGGTTAATCCACTGCCTGTTTTTATAAGTTGAAGTATTTATTGTCATAACCTGTTATAACTTGAGGTTTAAATTGGCACAGATTTTGGGGTGTTACACGTACGGAGGTAGTGCTATGGAAATACTGCAGTGTGTGCTCTAACAATTATGGAAAACTATTCTTCCAAAAGCTTACAATTGTTGTTCCACTACCTCTCTATTTATAGCCTGATAAAGCATTAGACAGTGTACTATCTAACCCTGAGGTGACACGTGGAAAGTGTGTCTCCATCCTTTTAGGGCTTACGTGGAAAGTACAGACACGTGTCTAATACTTAGAGATTTCTACGAGACTTATGCTTCACAGAGGTCTTCAGTCACCAGAGCTCTTACGCCAGAGCTCTGTTGGTCTTCTGTTGGTGAACAGCTCTTCTGTAGAATGGAAGAGGTCTTCTGCCAGAGCTCTGTTGAGCTCTGTTGGTTCCGCCAGAGCTCTGTCGAGCTCTGATGGTCTTCTTGTTGATCTTCTTCCAAGTCTTCTGCTGGATCTCTGGTGGTCTTCTGACTTGATAATATTTTCAATACTTTTACATAACAGATACTTGGGGCTAACAACTGTTAACGGTTAGTATAATCGTACGTCCGTATTAAGTCTTACGTCGGTCGTATGAAACGTACGACCAGCATGAAAACGTACGACCGAGCATACGTCCGTGAATAACTTGTAAGACCGTATCTTAATACAAGGGTGGTCTTATAGAAATGTCATCTTAGTTTTCTAGCGTCGGTCGTGAGGTGTGATTTTTTACCCAACCGGACTCTAAGTTGGTTCATGAAAGACGCGCACACATGCACTCTAGCGTGCTTGCTCGTGGGTAGTAAGCTTTTCCATCTCGATGAAAGACGCACACCCAGCTTGTTCCATATCTCTATGTATTGTGGATCACAAGTGTAATTTGTAATTTATATATACATAAACACATAAACACACACAAAAAATATATATACACACAGTATGTATATATATACATGCAATATATATATATATATATATATATATATATATATATATATATATACAGAGTAAATATATGCACACAGAGAGTATGTATATATGCAAACAGTTGAGGTTTACTCAAATATATATATGTATGTTTGTGTTTTTTAAGTGTGTTTATATATATATATATATATATATGTGTGTGTGTGTGTGTGTGTGTGTGTGTGTGAAATTTAATTAAGTGTTATACATATATATATATATATATATATATATATATATACTAGTTGTGTACCCGCGCAATGCGGCGGGATGCAAAACTTGAGTGATTGTTAGCGAGAATACCGATTGAACAATAAATCATTAACAAATCTTTTCTTTCCAAGATGATGTATCCACGAAAAGGATACAAACCTTGATACAATCCTTCATATGCAACTGCAGAGAACGAGGAATAAGAGAAAGGGAACAATGGCAATCTAACATTAAGAAGAATAGTCGACGAAGTACATGGAATTGTTATTTACCTGAAAAGAAACAATACAACCAAGACTTTTGGAATAAAAATTTCAAGGCTTTTGTTTATTCACTTGTAGACAAAATCCAAGGTAGAGACATGAACAATAGGGTACTCACTACCTACACAAAAATTCAGACTCAATTCAAATAATAATGAAGATACCTTAAACGTTTTAGCATCTTCCGGATAGTAGCCCCGACGTGTCCGAGTTCTAATTCACATTGATGCTGTTTTTAAAAACAGAACTTCAATAGTTTCTAAAATATGTGAACCTTGAGGGGTCAAACCTTATATAGCAACCCTAAATCAAAATTCCAGAACCAAGATATTAATATAATTCAATATAAAAAATGAGACTGAAATTGATAAAAAGTCACCTGAGATGTAGAAGATGAATTTGAATCGATCATTTTGGGAGCTTTTTGTTAAAGTCTTTTTGTTAATGAGGGTGACATGAATCATGGACTGAATATATTGAAGTGTTATGGTGATATTGATCAGGGGATGATCTCACTCAGCTGAATCAGATCAATTAGAGTTTCTTACTGATTTATCTTCAATGGAAGATCTCACTGAGTCAACATTTCATATCACTTAACTCACTTCAAAGGTTGTTTATGTTTTGTTTATTGAGAGTTGATAAGAGGTTTCAACAATGTTCTTAGTAGACGTCTAAGAATTAGTGTCAGGGCTTGGTTCAACATCCATCTTATATATCAAAAAAAAACTCCCATGCGTCAAGTTGAGCAGGTATGACTGATTATAAAAGTACAAATAACTTCAATAATTTCAAATCTATAAAATAGGTACCATTTGACCATAGAAATCGTAAAATAAAGCCATCTTGGAGCTAAATATTAAAAATGTAATTAGCCATACACTTACCATCATTTGGGGTTGGGTCATAATGGTTTAGAAGTTTCAAACCTGCTAAAAAGTTTCTTCAGGTTTATGAGGTCACTTTCTTGAAGAACCTATAATAGAAATCAAACTGTTTCCCTCACCTGTTCTACATTATCTCCCAATCCCTTCTCAGACCCTTATTCTTGAAACATGTATACATCGTGGTTTTAAGTTTCCAGCCACAAGTTTAAATAAAACCATATGAATAGACAAAAGTTTAAAGAAACTTTACCGAAGCTTGAAGCTTTCATATGGATTATCATTGGGCAACAAATGCAGGAAATTGCAACTATAAGTCAGACACAAAATCTGCAACCTGAAAACAATTTGATCCCAAACCCAAACTTATCTTAATAAATTATGTCCAAAACAACCGTTCCAATAGACTCAAGATCTACAACCAACATATAACATTGTCAAACATAAAATACCAAAAGAAAACATAAGAAGAGTTAAGGGATCTTCCATGATCTAAAGCAAACATGAAAATCAACATCCAAGCATTAGACTTGGAACAAATCAGCAGCCAAAAGAGTTAAACAGCATGAGTAAATTTGATCACTCATTATCACACAATATAACATTTAATAAGTAGCATTTACAATATTAAAATGGTACCAGAACATAACATTTAAAACAATTATACAACAAATAAAAAAAATCGAAGGGTAACAAATTAGAACAAGTTTAGTTGTTTAATAACATGCATTATTCGGTTAATGTCGACTCTTTTAGATTTGTGGAACCCAAACAATAAAGGCTCTAAGAAGTGGAACCCAAACAAATGATCACTCCGGTCCTAAGAAGATCCCAAAAAACAAAACCATCAAAACTGATCCTATAAAGGTTCTAGACAGCAGAACAAATACAGCTTAATTGAACCTTATTCCACCTCCATATAATCCTCCTTATCCTATATTTCATTCACTCTTAAGCCTTTCAATTTTCCAATTAAAAACTGGACCAAAAAGATTAAAAAAAACGGCACAACTCCTCTATTGCCAACGTTTTAATAAGACCAAAATCCAAAAATATTTCTCCTTGTAGCACCACAACACTACACTAAAATCCACCAATCCAAGTAGAAATATGCATAATGGCCAAAAGCTATTATAAATCTGATAATCCAGAACAAATTTGCAAAAATGGTATCCCAACTTATAAAATCCAAAACAATGTAATAAGTGTAGGGATAGTGTTTACCCGTCCATGGCGAACTACAAGCCTAAAATTGTTCAACAAATTTGCCATTTCTCCCAAATATTACCTGTTCAAGAAAAAGAAGTTGCAATTTGATATGTATTCCAAAGAAAACCGATTATCCAAAGGAGATAGAGAAAACCCTGTTTAATCAAGAAACATATAATCAAAAAACAAAAAGTTGTGAATAACAATAGCCACAAAAATAAAAATAGTTGAGTAGAAATCAAAATCAAAATCCGCAGCAGCAAAAATGAAGATCAAGAACAGACCATTAAATCAAATACGGATGGAAACATACCTCGTTTGGGAGAAAGGGAGATGAAAACAGAGACAGAACTACAATTTTATATAACAAAAACATTCCTTTTTAATGGTCATATGGAAATGCCGTGAAAGGAAACCAAGAAGCCTAAATCAATGGTGATGGTGAAATCGTACCTGAGACGGCGATGGTGATGGTGAAACCCAAATCAAGGGATGTTCTAACAGAAATCGGAAATCGTACCTCTAAGAAAACCAAATCGATGGTGATGGTGAAACTCAAATCGGAAATCGATGGTGATGGTGAAATCGACGGAGATGTTCTAAGCGAAATCGGAAATCATACATGAGAAACCCAAAGTTGTTTTAACATGCAAACAAAAATCGACCTGAGAAACCCAAATCGGAAATCAATGGTGATGGTGAAATCGATGGAGATGTTCTAACCCAAATTGGAAATCGTACCAGAGAAACCAAATCGATGTTAAGTTTGTACAAATAGAAATCGATTCCCAGAATCGGTCATCTTAGAGACACGGGCATCTTCACAGGTTTGGGGGGAAATGAATCGGTCATAGGGATGGGTTTGGGATACATAAATTTAAAACTCAAACCGGTTCAAATTCAAAATGGATTGGGGAAAAGAGTTGGAGAAAAGTTTCATCACTTGTACATTGTGCTATACATGTTGTAATTAAGAGTTTTTTGAATTTCCTGCATAAAATGGTGGTACCATGTGCTTGAAGACTTGTCTTTAAGACATTAGGTGTATATGCTTATATATGTAGTATAGATATATATATATATATAGGAAGAGGTTCAATTGAGAAGTGCAAATATTTTGAGAAATAGAGAATTGATCTTGGTCATTCATTTGGTCAAGATCGACGGCTTTGACCGAGAAGCAAAGGATAATTCCTCGCGTGGTCTGCATAAAATAGAGAGGTAATTTCGTAAAAAATACGCGAGACGGGTTCATATATGAATTTGTGTGATTCATATATGAACCTTTGTAATTCACATATAAAATATTTTTAACTAATTCATATATGAACCTTTGTGATTCATATATGAATCAGTTAATTTGTTTATATGAGAATTAGTTAAAAAAAAATCATATATAAATCACAAAGGTTCATATATGAATTATTAAAAAGAGTTTATATGTAAATTACAAAGGTTCATATATGAATCAGTTAATTGGTTCACCTGATTCATATATGAACCTACAGTTAATTAGTTTCATATATGAAACACAAAGGTTCATATATAAATCACAAGATTCATATATGAATTAGTTATAAAGAGTTCATATGTGAATTACAAAGGTTTATATATGAACGTATAGGTCATATCTGAATCACACAGATTCATATATGAACTCAGCCCGTGTTTTTTGCAAAAGTTACGAAATTGCCCTTCTATTTTTGGAACAGCCGCAACTTTTGACCGGTCAAAACCGCAACTTTTGACCAAATATAACTGATCTTGACCGAATGAATGGCCAAGAACACTTCTCTATTTCTCAAAAAAATTGCATTTCTCATTTGAACCTAAGGCTATATATATATATATATATATATATATATATATATATATAGAGAGAGAGAGAGAGAGAGATGAAGGTTCAAACGAGGAGCGTACCTATTTACGAGAACGCAAAGAGCGCCTGCCATGTACTGGATCACATGTGATCCACAACTGCGAAAAATTCGGATAGCGGGCGACCTGGTTCGCGAGTCGGCCAAGTCGCCCGGATCACACATGATTTTAGTTGTGAATCACATGTGATCCACTACATGGGCGCAAGCCCCCCCCCCCCCCCCCCCCCGATCAGTTGTGAATCACATGTGATTATCAGTAGTGAATCACATGTGATTCAGTACATGGGCGGTGCTCCTCGCGTTTTCTTAAATTGGTACGCTCCTCGTTTGAACCCGCCTCTATATATATATATGTGTGTGTGTGTGTGTGTGTGTGTGTTTATATATATAGGTGTGTATGTGTCTATCTGTATTAAGTGTTTATATATATATATATATATATATGTATGTGTGTGTGTGTGTGTGTGTGTCTCTATGTATATTAAGTGTTTATATATATATATATATATATACACGTGTGTGTGTGTGTTTTGTGCAGGTTGGGTTTGTCTGTGTGTTTTTTTAGGGAGTGAGTTGGGGAAGAAGAAGATAGGAGAGAGAAAGGGAGTAGGGGTGGGGTGGGGTGGGTTTGGGAGAGAAAAGACGACAAAAAGGACAAAAGGGAGTATGAATTTATTATAATATTAATATAAGTTAGAGTAAATTATAGTTTGGTCCTTTAAATTTAAACAAAAGTGTGCAACTTGTCCTTGTAATAGAAAAAGAATCTCCCCGTGCAATTGAAGTTCGAGTTTACAATTCAGTACATGGGCGGTGCTCACTTGTCCTTTTAACCCTTGAACTTCTATTCAACCTGATTTTATCCCTAACAATCTCCCCCTTTGAATTGAAGTTCGAGTTCGCGCCAATTCTCGACGTATCTCTTTCGAAGCGCAAAGTGGATCTCGAACATTCAGATGGATCGGCGGTAGTCGATGCGGTCTTCTATCACTTCTAATTCTTCTCGTGCGGTTGTCTCGTTTGAATTGGGAACAAACGACGATTTTCGTTTTTCGGATTCATAAGTGATGATGTTACGAAGAGCATCTCTGACTTTGAGGAGAGTGCCATCGCAGAATCTGTCGACCTAGCTGAAGCGGAGAAACCTCTTTTCTTTCTGATCATTGAGGTATACAATCCCAAATTCTGGTTCTAGAAGCAGTGCGTTCTCGGGATACATCTTCAGGTCGGGCGCTTTCAGATTCGGTTTCAGCAGGTTTATCTTCTTTGCTCTGTTCTCGGTCCCCATTTGGAAGTCTGTGAGGTAGGACATCATGATCGTGTGAATTAGGAATCGACGAACAGCTTCGAGCGCTTTAGTTACATGAAGTGGTCGGATGGTTCTGGTTCGGAGGTCTTTCAGTAGAGCGTGAAAGTCGAATGGTCTGAGGTTCTTAAAGTTAGCTTCGGAAAATCTCCATTCATTTCCGTCTTCGTGGCGGACGGTGAATACTGGAAACATGACTCTAAGGATTCGGCCTGTTAGGATGTTGAGCACTTCAGAGATTTTGTGCTTAGTTCGGACTTGGCTAACTGGCAGAGAGTTAAACAGCATGAGTAAATTTGATCACTCATTATCACACAATATAACATTTAATAAGTAGCATTTACAATATTAAAATGGTACCAGAACATAACATTTAAAACAATTATACAACAAATAAAAAAAAATCGAAGGGTAACAAATTAGAACAAGTTTAGTTGTTTAATAACATGCATTATTCGGTTAATGTCGACTCTTTTAGATTTGTGGAACCCAAACAATAAAGGCTCTAAGAAGTGGAACCCAAACAAATGATCACTCCGGTCCTAAGAAGATCCCAAAAAACAAAACCATCAAAACTGATCCTATAAAGGTTCTAGACAGCAGAACAAATACAGCTTAATTGAACCTTATTCCACCTCCATATAATCCTCCTTATCCTATATTTCATTCACTCTTAAGCCTTTCAATTTTCCAATTAAAAACTGGACCAAAAAGATTAAAAAAAACGGCACAACTCCTCTATTGCCAACGTTTTAATAAGACCAAAATCCAAAAATATTTCTCCTTGTAGCACCACAACACTACACTAAAATCCACCAATCCAAGTAGAAATATGCATAATGGCCAAAAGCTATTATAAATCTGATAATCCAGAACAAATTTGCAAAAATGGTATCCCAACTTATAAAATCCAAAACAATGTAATAAGTGTAGGGATAGTGTTTACCCGTCCATGGCGAACTACAAGCCTAAAATTGTTCAACAAATTTGCCATTTCTCCCAAATATTACCTGTTCAAGAAAAAGAAGTTGCAATTTGATATGTATTCCAAAGAAAACCGATTATCCAAAGGAGATAGAGAAAACCCTGTTTAATCAAGAAACATATAATCAAAAAACAAAAAGTTGTGAATAACAATAGCCACAAAAATAAAAATAGTTGAGTAGAAATCAAAATCAAAATCCGCAGCAGCAAAAATGAAGATCAAGAACAGACCATTAAATCAAATACGGATGGAAACATACCTCGTTTGGGAGAAAGGGAGATGAAAACAGAGACAGAACTACAATTTTATATAACAAAAACATTCCTTTTTAATGGTCATATGGAAATGCCGTGAAAGGAAACCAAGAAGCCTAAATCAATGGTGATGGTGAAATCGTACCTGAGACGGCGATGGTGATGGTGAAACCCAAATCAAGGGATGTTCTAACAGAAATCGGAAATCGTACCTCTAAGAAAACCAAATCGATGGTGATGGTGAAACTCAAATCGGAAATCGATGGTGATGGTGAAATCGACGGAGATGTTCTAAGCGAAATCGGAAATCATACATGAGAAACCCAAAGTTGTTTTAACATGCAAACAAAAATCGACCTGAGAAACCCAAATCGGAAATCAATGGTGATGGTGAAATCGATGGAGATGTTCTAACCCAAATTGGAAATCGTACCAGAGAAACCAAATCGATGTTAAGTTTGTACAAATAGAAATCGATTCCCAGAATCGGTCATCTTAGAGACACGGGCATCTTCACAGGTTTGGGGGGAAATGAATCGGTCATAGGGATGGGTTTGGGATACATAAATTTAAAACTCAAACCGGTTCAAATTCAAAATGGATTGGGGAAAAGAGTTGGAGAAAAGTTTCATCACTTGTACATTGTGCTATACATGTTGTAATTAAGAGTTTTTTGAATTTCCTGCATAAAATGGTGGTACCATGTGCTTGAAGACTTGTCTTTAAGACATTAGGTGTATATGCTTATATATGTAGTATAGATATATATATATATATATATAGGAAGAGGTTCAATTGAGAAGTGCAAATATTTTGAGAAATAGAGAATTGATCTTGGTCATTCATTCGGTCAAGATCGACGGCTTTGACCGAGAAGCAAAGGATAATTCCTCGCGTGGTCTGCATAAAATAGAGAGGTAATTTCGTAAAAAATACGCGAGACGGGTTCATATATGAATTTGTGTGATTCATATATGAACCTTTGTAATTCACATATAAAATATTTTTAACTAATTCATATATGAACCTTTGTGATTCATATATGAATCAGTTAATTTGTTTATATGAGAATTAGTTAAAAAAAAATCATATATAAATCACAAAGGTTCATATATGAATTATTAAAAAGAGTTTATATGTAAATTACAAAGGTTCATATATGAATCAGTTAATTGGTTCACCTGATTCATATATGAACCTACAGTTAATTAGTTTCATATATGAAACACAAAGGTTCATATATAAATCACAAGATTCATATATGAATTAGTTATAAAGAGTTCATATGTGAATTACAAAGGTTTATATATGAACGTATAGGTCATATCTGAATCACACAGATTCATATATGAACTCAGCCCGTGTTTTTTGCAAAAGTTACGAAATTGCCCTTCTATTTTTGGAACAGCCGCAACTTTTGACCGGTCAAAACCGCAACTTTTGACCAAATATAACTGATCTTGACCGAATGAATGGCCAAGAACACTTCTCTATTTCTCAAAAAAATTGCATTTCTCATTTGAACCTAAGGCTATATATATATATATATATATATATATATAGAGAGAGAGAGAGAGAGAGATGAAGGTTCAAACGAGGAGCGTACCTATTTACGAGAACGCAAAGAGCGCCTGCCATGTACTGGATCACATGTGATCCACAACTGCGAAAAATTCGGATAGCGGGCGACCTGGTTCGCGAGTCGGCCAAGTCGCCCGGATCACACATGATTTTAGTTGTGAATCACATGTGATCCACTACATGGGCGCAAGCCCCCCCCCCCCCCCCCCCCCCCCCGATCAGTTGTGAATCACATGTGATTATCAGTAGTGAATCACATGTGATTCAGTACATGGGCGGTGCTCCTCGCGTTTTCTTAAATTGGTACGCTCCTCGTTTGAACCCGCCTCTATATATATATATGTGTGTGTGTGTGTGTGTGTGTGTTTATATATATAGGTGTGTATGTGTCTATCTGTATTAAGTGTTTATATATATATATATATATATATATATATATATATATGTATGTGTGTGTGTGTGTGTGTCTCTATGTATATTAAGTGTTTATATATATATATATATACACGTGTGTGTGTGTGTTTTGTGCAGGTTGGGTTTGTCTGTGTGTTTTTTTAGGGAGTGAGTTGGGGAAGAAGAAGATAGGAGAGAGAAAGGGAGTAGGGGTGGGGTGGGGTGGGTTTGGGAGAGAAAAGACGACAAAAAGGACAAAAGGGAGTATGAATTTATTATAATATTAATATAAGTTAGAGTAAATTATAGTTTGGTCCTTTAAATTTAAACAAAAGTGTGCAACTTGTCCTTGTAATAGAAAAAGAATCTCCCCGTGCAATTGAAGTTCGAGTTTACAATTCAGTACATGGGCGGTGCTCACTTGTCCTTTTAACCCTTGAACTTCTATTCAACCTGATTTTATCCCTAACAATCTCCCCCTTTGAATTGAAGTTCGAGTTCGCGCCAATTCTCGACGTATCTCTTTCGAAGCGCAAAGTGGATCTCGAACATTCAGATGGATCGGCGGTAGTCGATGCGGTCTTCTATCACTTCTAATTCTTCTCGTGCGGTTGTCTCGTTTGAATTGGGAACAAACGACGATTTTCGTTTTTCGGATTCATAAGTGATGATGTTACGAAGAGCATCTCTGACTTTGAGGAGAGTGCCATCGCAGAATCTGTCGACCTAGCTGAAGCGGAGAAACCTCTTTTCTTTCTGATCATTGAGGTATACAATCCCAAATTCTGGTTCTAGAAGCAGTGCGTTCTCGGGATACATCTTCAGGTCGGGCGCTTTCAGATTCGGTTTCAGCAGGTTTATCTTCTTTGCTCTGTTCTCGGTCCCCATTTGGAAGTCTGTGAGGTAGGACATCATGATCGTGTGAATTAGGAATCGACGAACAGCTTCGAGCGCTTTAGTTACATGAAGTGGTCGGATGGTTCTGGTTCGGAGGTCTTTCAGTAGAGCGTGAAAGTCGAATGGTCTGAGGTTCTTAAAGTTAGCTTCGGAAAATCTCCATTCATTTCCGTCTTCGTGGCGGACGGTGAATACTGGAAACATGACTCTAAGGATTCGGCCTGTTAGGATGTTGAGCACTTCAGAGATTTTGTGCTTAGTTCGGACTTGGCTAACTGGCAGACACCGTTCCATGGCTTTTATGTATTGGCTTTGGTATTCCTTGTCGAATTTGGAAATCCTAAGGCAGAATGTTGGCTCGATGGGGCGTAACCTGTGAACATAGAGCTTCTTCAGTGATTCCTCCAGGTGAGGAATAAGGATCATGATCTTCTCCCATCGGATTTGTTGTTGTGGAGGAGGAGGATGATCAGAAGCTGTCGGTTGTTGAGGAGATGTCGGTGGTATAGTAGAAGTCTCGGGAGCCTGTGAAGTGTGAACGGGTGTACCATACAAGTTTTGTAGCAGAAACTGGTCATAATCAATATTGTCGTTGTCAGTGGGAAAGATAAAATTTACCTGGAGATTTATTGCACTGGCGGCTTTTTCGTACCATGCATTTTCAGTCTCGGGGTCGATCTCGGAATTTGGATCAATCAGATCAAGTGCGGGCCTTTCTGATGCAGAATAGGTGACCAATTCCTGTGATTCTCCCTCGGGCTTTTCAACCGTTGGGTCTTCGTCGTCTGAGATATCCATGTCGATAACCATCTCAGCTAAGCTCAATTGGGCTTCAGGTTCGTCTTCGGTTGCAGTTGCCACAGTTGATGGTTCCGGTTGAACCACGGTTGTTTCAGTGATGATTGGCTCGGACTCAGACAGTTTCTGTCTCTTGTTCTCCCCCTCACGGTGATCAGGATCATCCTGGTCATCGTGTCGTCTCTTGAGTCCTCCAGCTTGACCTTTGCAAGTCTCTTCGAGTGAGGCGACTCTCTCGGACAAAAGATTTAAAGCTTTCTGAACGTCCTTGAGAGTCAATTCAAGCTAGTCCAACCTATTAGTCATGGATGACGAAGGAGCAGATACATGTGATCGTAGAACTGAGACCTGCTTCGGTAGAGGCATCGGTGTCGGTATACTGGAGCAGTTGAGCCAGAAGCATAGTCTTGAGTGTGTCCACCGAATAGGATGGCTGAGCGGGAGCCGGTGGAGGTTTTGGTGCGGTTTCAGCTTCGACTACCTTCTCTTTCCCTTTGATCAAGCTTTTGAGTTTGTCGAGCTCAGAGGTGAACTGCTGCTCCATTGCCTCGCGGACAGCCTTTAGGGCGCCGTCTAGATATTCCCTTGACAGAAGGTAGGGTGACTTAACTCCGGATCACTTAGATTACCCGTTGAGGCATCTACCTTAGAGGTAGAGCCACCTACGTTCACGGATGGCAAAGGGGTGGCCGTGGTAGGATTTCCTTCCGATCCTCGCGTTCCGCTTAAAGGCAGAGACACTACGGAAGTTCCGATCGGGTCACGAAGAGCACCGATTTGTAGAATCTCGTCATGTGTCCTAGCCGAAGAATGTATTATTTCAAGTGGCTCTAGACTCGAACGTGCAACGAAAGAAGGCAAGACCGGGGGAGGCTGGTCTCTTGTTTCAATACCAATACTCTCCGATTGAGAGATCGATAGACGTTGTGCTAAGTCCCCGTGCAAAAGTGAAACACCCGTCTATTGAGAGACGGGTGAGTGGCTAGGGAGGTCGTGCAATTGCGTCGCTAGGTCCACGGAGGCTTCTTCAATACCTTGTCCCAACGGATGAGACAAGATAGTAGATGTGGCTACCTGGCTGACGCTGGTTTAGGGTCGCTCTTGAGACTCTCTAGTCCTAATGCTCGTTCTCTCTTGGTTCTTTTTCGATCTCCATTCTCTCCGACTCGCATGTTCAAGATTTTCAACTGATTCTCCCTCCGCTCTCCTTGTGTCTTCGTAATGGGCTGAGTAGTAGGGATGAGGGGGTGTAGGTAAGTTAGAAGGGGATCCTTCAGGTAATGGTGGATGACCTCCGATACGGGTTGGGATTAACGAAAGGCGGAGTGCGCATTCCGTATCGGAGTCAGTGGAGTCGGAGTCCATCGCGCCAGTTTGGACGAATGGGGATAAGGGTTCAGTGGTGTCCGTTCCAGGGTCGCGATGTAACATTGGTCTTTCTGTTTCGGTGACGATCGGGACCTCATGTATTCTAGTCGACAGTCCGGCTTCGTCAGCTGTTCGGGTGGTGTAAGTGCGGGGTTGTTGGCTAGTTCCGGCTTGCCTGGAATGGGTAGTACTAGCATGCGTATCCAATGCACCACCCGCGCCCGTTCCCCTCCCATGTACTCTCAACATACCCCGTCTGGGAGCCCCAGCTACCCGGACTCTACCTCCTCTCGTCCTTGGACCCTCACGCCTCTCGGTTCTATGTCCCTGGGGAGGTCCCTCCGGCTCTGGATGGACCATGGGAGCACCAAACTCTTGTCTATACTCTAATACACTCGGTGCATTGGGGTCCGCATGAGCCAGTAAGGCTTCAGGTAAGGGCATGGGTTGGGCGTTGGACCGGTTTCGAATCACCAGATATTTTAAATGAAAAGGAGGACATACCGGATGGTTGATGCGTCGCGGTATTCCCGTATTCGCGTCCATGTGTTGTCTGACAGCCAACGAGAGGAATCGTGTGTAAGGTAGAAATTTCTTCTGCTTTGATCCGCCGATTTTTCGGACTGCTTGAACCAGCTCGCGCCAGATGATCATCGCGTAGTCGACGTGCCTATTGTAGCATACGGCATGGAATAGACGCAAAAAATCGGTTGTGCACTGGTTTATTCCCCTCCACCTTGATGATAGACACCTGTTCAGAATTGTGAACAGCGTGTACCAGATGGGCGCTAGATACTTCCGGTTGAACGCTGAAGGGCAGTCGAGGGTGTGGTTCTAGCCGAGTGCGCGTATTTGAGCACACAGTGTTGTGTCATTGACCGCGGGGTCGTAGGCTTGGTGTCCGCCGACGGTGGCTTCTGGTAGTGATAGCAGAGGGCGGAACGACTCAGGTGTAAGCGTGAAAGGGTGATTGTCGAGCCGTGTCGTGATCGTTTGTGTATTCGCAGCCGTGATGACTTGGGTCGATAGCCAAACTTGGTAGGCGTACAAAACTGGGACGTCGGCCGTTGCAGTGAGGGCCTCACGGAGAGGGTGACCAAGTAGGATGTTCACGACCACACGGTGTTGTGGTCGGAACTTGGTGGCGTCCAGTTGGTGGTTGTTGGCTTCGATTTCAATGCCATTGTCTGGTTGCACCAAAGCATTGTCAGCTGCTTCATCAATGAATTCCTCTTGAGGAGGAATTTGCTCTTGGGGTTGTTGTTGTTCTTGATCCGCCATTTATAATACCTGAAAAGGAACAATGTTAGCAAACAGGCATATGAACAATTTTCGGCGCGTACCTTTGCAATGATTGGCTCAATCTGGAACAGATTGAGGACTGGCAGTGAGAGAACAAGGTACTAGACTGTTGGAATTGGAAGTTTCCGGACAATATCATGTGGAAACAAAAGTTTCCGGACAAACCAAAGTTTCCGGACAAAGGTATCCGGACAGACCAAAGTTTTCGGACATGGTAAAGGTTTCTGAATAACAGGTAGTATCCGGACAAAATGAGGTTCCCGGATGACTTGGTTACCAGACACCTCAACAATCCGGATAGTTGAACTTACCGGAAACCCTTAGGTTTCCGGACAACTAGGGTTACCGGATGTTAGAGTGTCCAGATAAAATATCTTGTCATATGAAGCTTTCCGGGTGATATGAATGTGTCCGGATAGTTTGAAAACTATCCGGACGACATCCGGAGTAATCGATTCTGACCTAAATGGCATCGGGACCCAATTTTAAGCATGGTAGGGGTGAGAAATAGATCTAATAGGCAATAAGAAAGCAATAAACATGACTAAACCACGAGGTTTGTGGCCGAGTGCAAATACGCACTGACACGGGGTTCGTAAACCCCTGTGGATCCCCAAATCAAAATATCTGTTGGTTAAAACTTGATTCAGTACGTAAAAGAGTAATCGACATAGGTTAAGGAGCACATACCGTTTATTGGAGTTCGAAACCGTTGAAAATGAGTGATTGGGGGTGGTTTCCGATTGCGAGAGAAAAGTTGAAGGGTTTTTGGGGTTTTTGAAATATCCGGAAGAGTGAGTGAAATGTGGTTTTTGGATTGCTTTTATAAGAGCCACTTTCTGGATGGGTCATCTGGATACCCATCCGGTCCTGATAGGTGTCCGGTCCGGAAACCTATCTGGATAGTTTGGAAAAAGTCCAATTTTGGTCCCTGAGTGTTTGAAAAATCCCACAAACAGTATATGTGTGACTTTGAAAGAATATTCTCTCGCTCCCCCTCGAATTGATTATGTGGATGTCTCTGCTCCCCCTCGGATTGTGCATGTGAGTGCAACGGAGAGACGGACACACAAAGAGAACTTTGATACATTTAAAGAAAAATGGTGTGTCTCTCCCCCTCAAATGATGAACAGATAGGTATTTGCTCCCCCTCGGAATGTGCGCGTAAAGTGAAATGAAGCACACTTGGAATGTCCACACACAAAAACTTTTGTCAGTTAGAGAAACAGTTGTGTGACACTCCCCCTCAAAAGTAGAATTCACTGCCTGGTACGCGTTTGTGCTCCCCCTGAACACATGAACGGCTTGTGAAAACACATATATGAATATGGAAAGTGGACGACAGTAAGTAACAGAAAAGGAAACACACGTTAAAAGAAAGCAAACAAACGAAATCTACCAAATTAATACAGAGATTTAACCGAAATATGTAACTGATACAAGTAGAATACAGATGCGAGACAGTGTGTACTCAATCATTTGGAGTGTAAACAATTGATGATGACTAGACAGTTTCTCGTAGATGTATGGAACGTGTATCGGGCACACAATTAGATCAAGTCTTCAGATTTAGCATACCTAACCTGGACACTAGATAAATAAAGCGTTTTTCGTCCAGGGGTTTTGTAAACAGGTCTGCTAACTGATGTTCTGTATTCACAAAGTAGAGTTCGACTATACCTCTTTCAACGTGATCCTTGATAAAATGGTACCGAACGTCTATGTGCTTCGTCTTTGTATGCTGGACCGGATTGCTGGATATTGCAATAGCGCTCTTCGAGTCGCAGTAGATGGGCACCTTGGTGTATGTGAAGCCGTAGTCCTTGAGTTGTGTGTGCATCCATATAACTTGAGAACAGCAGCTTGTGTCGGCCACGAATTCCGCCTCGGCAGTCGACGTAGAGACGCACTGCTGCTTCTTGGATGCCCAACTCACCAGACTGTCGCCCAAGAACTGCACATGTCCCGATGTACTTTTCCGATCCATCATGCTGCCCGCATGGTCCGCATCAGAATATGCTGAAAGTTCAAAACCTGTCTCTTTCGGGTACCACAAGCCAAGACCAGCAGTACCTCTCAAATAACGAAAAATTCGTTTAACAGCGATTAAGTGAGACTCCTTAGGTTTTGATTGAAAACGGGTGCAAAGAAACGTTGAAAACATGATATTCGGTCTACTGGATGTTAGATACATTAAAGAACCAATCATTCCCCGGTACGTTTTAGTGTCCACATCCTTTCCGTTAGGATCGGCGTGTAACTTTGTACCGGGTGCAATAGGAGTTTTCATTGGTGAGGACTGTTCCATCTGGAATTTCTGAAGAATATCCCGGATGTACTTGGCCTGATTTATGAATATCCCGGTCGACAGTTGTTTAACTTGAAGACCAAGGAAGAAATTCATCTCACACAACATACTCATTTGAAAATATTGTCCCATTAATTTGGCAAAGTTCTTACAAAACAGAGGATTAGTAGAACCGAAAACTATGTCGTCCACATACACTTGAACTAAAACAATATGACCACTTTCATTTTTAATAAATAGGGTTGTATTGATTTTACCTTTTGAAAATCCCGATTTTATTAAAAACTTGGAGAGAGCATCATACCCAGCCCGTGGAGCTTGTTTCAAACCGTATAGAGCCTTGTCTAGGATGTAGAAGTGGTTAGGATTCTTTTCGTCCATGAACCCGTCAGGTTGCGATACGTACACCTCTTCCTTGAGATCGCCATTGAGGAAAGCGGTCTTCACATCCATCTGGAAGACCGTGAAGTTTTTGTGCGAGGCGTATGCAAGGAACATATGTATGGCTTCTATTCTGGAAACCGGTGTGTATGTCTCGTCGTAGTCTATCCCTTCTTGTTGGCGGTATCCCTTGGCCATGAGACACGCCTTGTTTCGCACGACGATACCATCTTCGTCCTTCTTGTTCTTGAAGATCCATTTTGTGCCGATCACCGTCCTATGAGATGGACGTGGGACAAGTCGCCATACTTTGAGAGCCTCAAATTGATTGAGTTCCTCTTGCATAGCCATGACCCAGTCAGGATCTTGTAATGCTTCGGAGATGGTTGTAGGCTCGATCTTACTTAGAAATCCAGAGAAGAGGCAGAAGTTGGCCGATGCGCCTCGTGTTTGAACTGGAGTAGTGGGATCACCGATAATTTGGTGCAGGGGATGAGCTCTTGTCCACTTGGTGGTGTGTGGAAGCGGCTGCTGAGTTGAGTGTGAGGTATCCGGATCCACGTATCCACCAGTTGGAAGGTCTTGAACAGCTTCAAGTGTAGCGGGTTGGTTTCTTGGAGGAGACTTGGGAGGATTCGTCGAAGGTTGAGCAACTTCTGGTTCCGGGGAAGGCAGAGGTTGATCAATGAGTGTAGTAGAGGACGAATCTTCAGGAGCGATCTCCGGGTTTTGTACTGGTTCCTCCGGGGGGATGGTTGTATCAGATGATGTTGATGATGAGAGTTGAGGTGTCTCCACAGTGATTGTTGGAGTGCTGGTCGAAGGCAGCGGACCAGAGAGATTCGCCGAGTCCTCGATTTGAGCATCTTCAATTCCTAGTTGCGCTGAGACACGAGGGGTAGAAGGGTTAAACATATCATCATAAAAATATTGAAACAATAAATCTAAATCCGTAAGATGAGCATTCGACGTAGATGCATGATTTGGATTTACTGTCGTTTGTGCAGATCCCGAACGTGAAAGTTCAGAAGCTAGCACGCCAGTTAAACCGGGTTCTGAACTAATGTGTTCAGAAGCCAAATCTGCGGCTTCGTCGAATGTCACGTTTACACTCTCAGTAACGGTTTTGGTCCGTTTGTTGTAAACGTGATACGCCTTAGCCTGCATGGAGTATCCTATGAATACTCCTTCGTCTGCCTTTGGACTGAATTTCCCGAGATCATCCTTGTCATTGAAAATGTAGCACGTGCATCCGAACGCGTGGAAGTACTTAATGTTCGGTATGCGGTTGTTGATGATATCGTACGGCGTCTTGTTGAACCGCTTGTTGATAATGGAGCGGTTTTGCATGTAGCATGCAGTTGACACCGCTTCAGCCCATAGAAATAAGGGCAGCTTGGACTGTGACGGCATTGTGCGAGCGGCTTCGACTAGGGTACGGTTGCGTCTTTCCACCACTCCGTTTTGTTGAGGAGTACGTGCGGCCGAGAAGGTTTGTGAGATACCGACTGAAGTCAGGTAGTCGTTCACCGTTTGACTTTTAAAGTCCGTCCCGTTATTAGTCCTGATGGTCTAAACTTGTTGTCGAAGGTTCAGTTGGATAGTCTTCAGGTGATTGATGATCAGCTCCGGGGTTTCGTCCTTCGAGCGTAGGAACTTAACCCAAGTGTAGCGTATGAAGTCATCCACCATCACCAGGACGTACTTGCGTTTATTGAGGCTCTGAACACGCATTGGTCCACACAAATCCATGTGGATAAGTTTGAGGGACCGGGACGTGCTCGGAGCGGCCTTCGGCTTATGCGTCGCTCGCTTTATCTTTCCCATTTCACATGCCCCGCAGAGTCGGTCCTGAAAGGTTTTGTTAAACCGTACTACCACATGATATAGGCAACGGAAGCATATTTAGAATTGAATCATCCATGGCAATACAAACAAACAACTTATAAAGATGCATACGTTCTAGATGATTAACTACAATAGAAAGAATCAAGAACACTTACTTGTTTCTTGTGATTGTCGAAAACACAAAGATGAATTAACCTTGTTCTTGCTTCTTGGATGTCAATGATCAATAGTGTGAATCCCTCTAGTGGCTCACACTTAAGAACACCAAACCAACAATCAAGATTGAAGCTTTAAACCCTAAACCCTTATTTAGGGTTTACGATTTTGGGAGAGAGGAGAGGGGAGGTTACGGCCTCAATAGAGAGAGAGAGGTTGATCAAAAAACTCATTAGGGTTTGATCCCTAGTAGTTTATTTATAATCCCCTTATTTACACCTAACCCCCTTGAAACGATAAGCTTGTTAAAAAACTCTTTTAACCAATTATCATTTAGTCCCTATAATTAATCCAATTAATTATATTGTAGCTTATAATTAATTTATCATCAAATGACAAATTAATAAACTAACTACTTTAACTCCCTTTCATTCTTCTGATTGTTATTTGGGTCTTAAGGGCAACCCAAAAGGACCCTGCTATTATTAGAAACATTTAGAGTTATTATTATTTCTACCAACACAAATCACCCTTTCATACACACCATTACAAGGAGAGGCTTTAAAATAAAAACAACCATGTTTATAAACCAAAATGCAACCATCATTATTATCAAATTGAAATTCAAAACCATCCTTGTACAATTCATGAAAAGAAATAATGTTTCGAGCCATTTCTAGCGAGTAGCAACAATCTAATAACTTTATTGAAAAACCACTACTAGGCACGAGCTCAAAATCTCCAATCTTGGTAACAGCGGCAGTCATCATGTTTCCCATGATCAGATTCAGCTCCCCATTCTTCAACATCCTACTTCCCTTTAGTCCCTGGAAATTAGAGCAAATGTGAGTACCACATCCCGTATCAAGGACCCAAGAGTTAGAAATCGAAGTACTATGGAGTTCAATTGTAAAAATACCTGAGGTGTCACACCCTTTGGCCTTGTTCATTTTCAAGTCCTCCAGATATTTTGGGCAGCTTCTCTTCCAATGGCCCTTTTCTTGACAGTAAAAGCATATGGCCTCTTTAGGGTCACTTATGGGTGGTATGTCAGAAGAATCAGCTTTTCTCTTATGGCCTTGGTTGCGAGGAACAACTTTAGCCTTTCCCTTCCCTTTGGGATGAGAAACTTTCTTCTTCTTACAGCCACCTTCCCTAATGGCCAGGACGGGAGCAGTTGAGTGAGCACTTTGGGTCTTACCCATACTTGCTTCAGCAGATCTCAACATGCCATGGAGCTCCATCAAGGTCTTGTCCATATTGTTCATATTGAAGTTCACTATGAACTGTTTATATGCCCCACTAAGAGAGTTTAGCACCATGTCAATGGCAAGCTCTCTTGGGAAATCGACACCTAGATTGCCTAACCTGTCAATGTACGCTTTCATATTTTGCACATGCGCACATACAGGGGCACCGTCCTGTTGCTTACATTCCATAAGCGATTTTACGACTTGGAACCTTTCTTGCCTAGCTTGCTCCTGAAACATTTCACGAAGCTACTCATTTAGTTCAAACGCCCCCATGTTCTCGAAACTCTTTTGAAGTTCTGGGGACATGGACGCCAACATGAGACACGCGACTTTTGTAGATTATGCGAATTGCTTATTGTATTCAGTTACTGCTTCAAGGCTTGCATCATCATTAAGTATAGGAAGATCCTCGTCGAGCAAATACTCTTTGTCTTCGTACCTCAAGGCAATTCTCAAGGCACGAATCCAATCCAAGTAGTTTGGCCCAGTTAGCTTATCTTTACTTAGGATAGAGAGTAACGTAAGGTTAGATGTTGAGTGAGAAGGAGGAGGAGGAGGATTATTTTCAGCCATCTGTAGATATAGATTTTTCGTTAGTTTGATATTTAACCCTTAAAATAATTTTCCAAAAATATTTAACAAGGCTAGGATCCATATTTTATCTTATGATGTGAAAAGGGATGGCGTAATCACATCACAAGGTTATTTTAGGTAAACAAATGCTATTTGTTAGTTTCATTCACTATGAAACTCCTAGGTCTTTTGAGATTCATTGACTTATGTCAGTGGCATGTTAATCTCGATTATGCTTATCTTCCTTTTGTGACTGGGATGTCGAGGATCACAAACAAGATAGTGAATCGACCATGAAAAAACACATGGACCCCTCGGCTCAAGTACGCTTGAGAATCACGAGCGCCACATCATTTTCAACTATAGTTTCACATTAACGTGCCGGCAAACCGCGCACGCTCCGTTAACAAACTATAAGATTATGTGTGTTCTTCATCATGGGTAGCATACGACTTTCACATTTCTTAGTATATCTAAAACGGGATTTTCGTTTTATACTTCATAGTTAATACTTTTAACTTGTCACATTGACCTATCAAACCTTTTCAGTAATTCCACTAGTCCACACAAGAGGCGGTGAGTTTGGTAACGCATGGCGTTTTAAAAACCCTTGACTCATTCGGTAACCATATTATAGGTAACCTCCTTAAACCCCCTTAGAGTGTTTATAATGAGTACGCCTAGTCTCGGTTTGACTATCAATGTATTATTTAATCATATATATAATTGAGGTCTAATATATATATATATAAAAAATTGAAGGGAATTTTAAACAATTTAAAATTATGATTATCCAATTAATTCTAATTAACCATGTGAGCACATATTTAACAATTAATATAATTGTTTCCATATTTGATTCCAATTAAACATGTGAGGACACATGCTAATAATTAATGTAAATATTTGACATATAAATTATATTCACTATATAAATAATGTCAATGTTTATCTTACAATATTATTCAAACTTGAATATATTTGTTTATTGTAAGAAGGTATTTAAGCTTATCCTATTCAATTCAAGATTATCCATTCGATATTTGCCAAAACTTATTATTGATGTGTTTTTCCTTAGACAAGTTAGGAAACTAGTCATACACAATTATGGTATAACATGCAAAAAAACGACTACTACGCCATACACAATTATGGTATAACATGCATAAAAACGACTACTACCCTATACCCTTTAAGGATACCAATAAAACTTTAATCGCTAAAAATAGAAACTTTTTCATGCAAGCAATTAAGATATGACATTGCATAAAAAAAAAGACTACCACCCTATACCCTTTAGGGATACCGATAAAACTTTAATCGCTAAAAATAGAAACTTTTCATGCAAGCAAAAAATTTAGTTTCCAAAAAATAGCTTTTGAGGTTATGACCATGAAACCCTAACTTAGGGATTAAGCAATTCAATAGCCACAAACTTACTGCACTATGTCGAAAATAAAACAGGTGCCTTCTGGACCTCAAACGATTAATCCAACCGTCCAGAAGGTAAAACAGAATGTCGTGAAACTACTGTCCAAAAAACACGACGATCCGACGGTTCAAACTCCGGAAATAGGTAAAACGACTCGTTGCGTTTTTCCAGAAAATTCAATACGAATTTTATGCTATTGAGCTAAAATCTAAGAACTTTGGCTCTGATACCACTGAAAGTTTTTGTTAAACCGTACTACCACATGATATAGGCAACGGAAGCATATTTAGAATTGAATCATCCATGGCAATACAAACAAACAACTTATAAAGATGCATACGTTCTAGATGATTAACTACAATAGAAAGAATCAAGAACACTTACTTGTTTCTTGTGATTGTCGAAAACACAAAGATGAATTAACCTTGTTCTTGCTTCTTGGATGTCAAGGATCAATAGTGTGAATCCCTCTAGTGGCTCACACTTAAGAACACCAAACCAACAATCAAGATTGAAGCTTTAAACCCTAAACCCTTATTTAGGGTTTATGGTTTTGGGAGAGAGGAGAGGGGAGGTTACGGCCTCAATAGAGAGAGAGAGGTTGATCAAAAAACTCATTAGGGTTTGATCCCTAGTAGTTTATTTATAATCCCCTTATTTACACCTAGCCCCCTTGAAACGATAAGCTTGTTAAAAAACTCTTTTAACCAATTATCATTTAGTCCCTATAATTAATCCAATTAATTATATTGTAGCTTATAATTAATTTATCATCAAATGACAAATTAATAAACTAACTAATTTAACTCCCTTTCATTCTTCTGATTGTTATTTGGGTCTTAAAGGCAACCCAAAAGGACCCTGCTATTATTAGAAATATTACCAATAGTTAATGACTCTGGACACTATATCCAACAGGTCCTTCACGAATTGAAGGTCGGGCATGCCATTCACGTGTCCGCCGAGCACTAGTTTGTTGATACTCTTAAAGTTCAGGTGCGAGAGACGTCGATGCCAAATCCACACTTGCTGGGAATTAGCCTTGGACATCAGGCAGACAAAATCATCGGTCTTCAGGGCTGCAAGGTCGATTGTGTAGAGGTTGGTCTTTCGCGTTCCAACCAGTAGCTCTGTTCCGGTGTCAATGAGGATGCTACACCTTTTGGCTTTGAATCTGACCTCGAGATCTTTATCGCAGAATTGGCCGATGCTGAACAGGTTGTGTCCCAATCCCGCGATGTATGAGACTTTCTTTATCGTGATCCTGTCTTGGACAATGTCGATGTAGCCTAGAATCGGTGCCTTGTCATCGTTTCTGAATCTCACGTCTCCGCAATATTTTTCTTTGTAGTTCGTGAGCAGCTCCCTCCTCCCGATCATGTGCTTGCAGCATCCAGAATCTAAGTACCACACATGACCGTCCTGCAAAACGAGATTAGCGGACTTTAGGTACCCATTTGAAAATGGGTCCTGGAGGGTTAGGTTTTACACCTGTCGGAGGAACCTGTTTTGAGGCAGGTTTCCTCTTGGGTGTAGATTTAACCTCAGTAGGAGGAACCCATTTTGAAATGGGTTTCCTTTCTTGCTTAGGTTTAACCTCTGATTGGGAACCCCGTTTTATATTTTGTTTCTTTTTGTTTTTACGGGGTTTGCGTTTGGGTGCAGAATTATAAACATGATAAGAACCAAACCAATCAGTTGAATTATTAATGTCATCAAAGTCATTCCAACCACAACTAGAACAACACAAACAATCATGCGATAACTGAATCAATTGCTGAATAGAATAAAGTTTAATAGGAAATTTAATATCTTCTTCAACAAAATCATTCTTATGATTCAAAGCACAATCATTCTTGTTCATTCTAGGATAAAAGACAGTATTAAATGACTTTGATGCAGCATTGCTCTCGACAGATTCCTTGCTTATCCACTTAGGTTTGTCTTGTTTGGCCCGACCATTTTTATCTGAAACAGGATTAACAGTATGGTCAGCAGAAGTAGATTGGACAGGACATTTATCAATCGATCGACCGGTCTTTTGCCTCGGATGTGACTGTTTTTTAGAACAAGACTTAGTTTTAGAGACCTTGATCACAGCCGGGGTCTTCGGTTTTGTGGAACATTCGCCTTTTTGAAAATTGGCCGGTCGATTTACCACTGGCGAAAGAAAGTCAGTATGACTTGGAAGAGGTTTGTTTAATGGGAACGATTCAAACTCTTCATCAGAATTACCCTCGGAATTCATAAATTCTGAAAAATCTATATCCGTAATCACTGGACTTGGACTGGTCGAGGGAGGTGAGGAACACTTTGTGTCAGTGTGCTTAGGTGAATCTGGTGCGGAAGCTAAGAAAAAATTAGAGTTCAGATTCTTTAAAACACACTCATCTTGAGACCCTTTACCGTTTGGTGAAGATGTTTTTCCCATGAAAGTTTTGCACGAGGATGTGTTAGACGAGTCTGAGGAAGTTTCGGGTGAAATCGTCTTTTCTTCTTGGAGTAGGTCAATCTTCTCTTGAAGTTGACCATTTCTAACATGCTCCTTCATCGCTTCTGTCGCCAAGGCAGACAGTTTTGATGTGAGCCGATCAATTTCAGTCCGAAGGATTTCCTGTCCTTCATTCGACACAGACTCGGTTTTAGCAGATTTAAGTGTCTCAAGTTCGGTTAGAAGCGCTTGCCTTTCCTTTTGAAAAAGTGATCTTTCCTTCTTGAGTGACTCCTCTAATTCGACTATTTTCGACTCCAAAACGAGAGGGGGAACATAGAGTTTAATCTCATCCATCTCAGTTTTGGGTTCGGGTGCTTGGACCTCATCCTTTTTGGAGGAATCCTTGGGCGTCACAACCTTATAGCCGTCAAAGTAATCATTCGAGAGGTATTTCTTTGGATTTTTCTTATAATAATAGTTCATAGGCTCGTAGCAAAATGGAAGTTGCATTTTGGAGGTGTGTTTGCGCTTATATTCCTCAGTTTCCTCTTCTTTCTCAGCTTCAAGAGGACCAGTCCATCTTATCTTATATTCTGGATACTTTTTGTCTAGACCGAGACAACCAAAGTCATACAGTGTCGGTGTTTTGAATATACCCTTTTTCAAGTACTGTGGGTTATTATATCTGATTCCCCATTCCTTGTTAAAGTATGTGAATTCCTTGGGTTTATTCATGTGAATGGTCTGATCTGTTTGGCCTCTTTTGTGGAGTTTTGTTTCAAGATCAGTTATTTTGGAAACAAACTCTTTATGCTGAATTTGAAGAGAAGAGCATTGATAAACAATCTCTGAGTTCTCATTCTTACACTGATCCAGCTGTGAATTCATATCAGATATTTTGGACCTTAAGTCCTTAGGTGCTATTGCAAGATTTGTACATTTTTCTTTTAAAGTAGCATTTTCGGACTTATACTTTACAGTTATTTGCTTTTGAACATCTAGCTTTTCAGTTAGTGATTTGATCTCAAGCAGTTGTTCATTAATGGTAGCCTTATAGGAATATGTCCATGCAACAATAGATTCAATCTGTTTGGCTAAGATAGGATCACATACCTGGCACAACTTTGCCTGTTCTTTTGGAGGAGAGTGATAGCCCATGAAAGCGTCGGCATCTTCAGATTCATTTTCATCATCAGAACGACCCAACCAGTGGTCATCTTCAACAAATAGAGCTTTGCCCGCTTCCTTTTGTTCTGCCAGTGTGAGCTTTGCCTTGTAGTAGTGAGTGTTCATAACAACAGGCCTCCTACAATCCTTTGCAAAATGACCTAGCTTCCCGCAGTTGTAGCATGTAACGAGTTCGTCTTTCTTCTTCGTCTCAGGCTTGCGGTCTTCTTTCTCAGTCTTCTCCTTCTTATCAGGCTGCTTGTGCTCATCTGACTTCTTCTTGCCTTCGTATTTATCCTGATAATCATGGCGCTTGTTGGAGGAAGTGGAGTAGCGCTGATTATTGGATGTGGGCTTCTTGAAGAACTTTTGTTGCTGGAAGAATTTGGAGAGCAAAGCCATTGCTTTCTTCACAGTAGTTAATTCAGGATCAGAATCATTGTCCTCTTCTTTCTCAGATTTTGGCTCAGATTCACTTGGCTCTTGGGCACGTTTGGAACGACGGCCGGAAGATTTGCCTCCTTTAGAAGACATAAGAGCTAGTGGATCAGCAGGTGACTTGAACGCAGACTTCTTTTCGCTCAGAATCTCCATCACTTCATCTTCGTCCTGGAGAAGCATCACATAGAGTTCGTGTATCGGAACGTTCTCCATTAAGTGATTGTGTTTGACGTGAGAAGCAAACACTTTCCATTCAAGAAGGAGATTGTTCACGAACTTGAGCGCATTCTCTGCATTAGAACGAGTGATTTTATTCTTGGAGAGCTTGTTCAGTAGGAGGCATAAACATTCATACGCTTGGGAGAGTGATTCGTCGACGCGCTGCTTGAAGCCATCAAACTTGGTTATGTAGCTATTGATCTTCAGTTGGTTTCCGACTCTGCTCCCACTCAGTATTTTCTCTACCTGATCCCACATGCCCTTTGTTGTGTCTTTGTAGCTGTCTATGGCTGTGTAGATCGGATTCGGTAGAGCCTGAACTAGATACCTCTTGGCATGTTTTTCACCATCATGCATGCCATTTTCAGCCTCGCTCATCTCCAAGTATGTCTTTTCTTCATAACGAACTTGAGCACCTTCTTCTGTTGCTGCTATAGTCTTCATGGGTGGAGGTTGTGGGCCATTGCGTAGAGCTCGCCAGATGTACTCAAAATTGTCTTTCGACTCGATGAAGATCATGAATCTATCCCGCCATTGGCTGTATTCTCCCTGGTAGAGGGTCGGCGGCTTGGAGTCGGTGCCGACAGCGAGTGCGTCTCGAGAAGTCATCGTAAATGGTTGCACTAATGTGATCGTCAGACGATATGGTCGATTCAAAGTGGTATCCTAACGCAAGGCACTTAAGACTGATATCCTAACGCAGGTTCTAAGAGTGATGTATGCTAAGCAGGTAAGAAACTGGCTAATTAGAACTTACCGGATAGGAATCCGGATGAAAAGTGTCTGATCTGGAAGTGTCCGGATCAGATGTGTGTGTAAATGTTCAAACTAGCAGAAGTATCTGGATGATCAGAGGTTTCCGGATAAACAGAGGTTTCCGGATAACAGAAAGTTACCGGATAGCCTAGGTTACCGGATAAGTGATAGTTACCGGATGAAAGAGGTTTCCGAATGAAAATATGTAAAACAAAACTTACCGGATGAAATAGGTTTCCGAATGAAATACTTTCCGGAAGAAGGACTTACCGGATAGCAGTGTCCGGAAAGAGACAATTAACCGGAAACCTTTGAGTTGTCCGGGTAAATGAGTTTACCGGAAACTTGGAGTTGTCCGGGTAAATTAGATTTACCGGACACTTAAGGTTATCGGATGAGTTTTGTCCGAAAAGCAATGAAAAAGAGAACTTACCCGGAAAGATTTAAGGAAGTTCCAAAAGGCTGGGCAGGTATCCGAAAACTGTGGTTGTGGTGTCCGGACACTGCGGTTATGGTTTCCAATTTGATGGGAATTCGACTAGGGTTGATGGAAAACTTCCTGAAACGTTAGAAACCTTCCAAAAGCAGCTAAATAACAATACCCAAGTCGATAATCAAGCAAGATAGCACGATTTTGAAGAAAATTTTAGATTTTTGATATGAACAGAACTCAAAAACAACAAACTTGATTTTGCTAAAAAACACTCAGATGATCGAATTGGAACGAAAAAATTTGTAGAACCTCTAAGTAAGATGATGCTAACAGAATGCAATAAACGAAACGAAGCTATTTTAACCGGATCAAAATATGGAATAATGAACTCAAGAACACAGTCGATAACTGAATAGAATTCTTACCAGAAACCTTTTATCACCTTGAATCGAATCGTCTGTATGCTCTGATACCAATTGAGAGTTCCAGATTAGTGCACACGACAGTAGAAATCAATAAGTAGAAAACAAGTCAGAATGATTTCAACTGGTCATCCAATTCACTTGAATAATAGAGAGAATTACAATGCTAGTGTTTAGATGAATAATGACGATTGTTTCTAAACTCTAAACGAAATAAGCTTTAAATACCATGGGCCCTAAACAAGCAAGCCCATGGCCCATTACACATTAAGGCTCAAAATCAAGAATAACATTTTAACACTTGAACTTCTATTCAACCTGATTTTATCCCTAACAATGAGTTTAACCCTTTTTGAAGTGTTTACCTTTATAAAGTTGTAAAACACCCATATTTGGGATTTTGGATATTTTGATGTGTAGAAATCATAATATGTTCTTAAAAGATTTATTGCTCAAATTGAAGGTTATTTGATGGTTTAATCATATTGGTGTAATTGATTTTATAAACCATTTGGGAAAATGCACATTTTAGTGTCATGAGGCATTTTGGGAATTATAAGGGTGTGAGTCCATTTTGGGAAACCCATTATTATTAATCCGTGACGAGTTTGGGTCAATGAGGATTTTATGGTATACGTTTACCTAAACGACGTTTAATGCGTTTATATTTTGAGGACCGTTATTTATGGGTCTAATAGGTTTTGAGCATTTGCTCGGTTTTGACTTTGAGGAAGTCTTGGGGACATTTTGTCCGGTTTTGATGACTCAATGTGGGGTCTTATTCATGGTTTGCATTTATTGCAACACATCACATATTATTGCGCATTATTGATATTTACATGATCGGGTGCGTTAGACATTCCAGGATGGGCATATTATTATAGACTGTGTTGCATTAGATCCATAGGCACGTCAGTAAGTCTTTATTTGATGGTATATTGGGTTTCGTGGGATTTGACCGGGCCCCGTGTTTTATGGTCTTTACTTTTCAAGGGTACACTAGGAGGGCTGAGTCCGGTTGAGCTGTCAGGTTGATTGACGGGCGTTTTATTGACCTTCGCCATGTCGGGGCAATGCCATGGTTGTATCCCAGCTTGTGTCGAGCCTTTGGTGGTATTCTTAGTAATATTCCGCTAAGGTCAGTTGTCTCTTTGGGTGTGTCTTGAAAGGCGTCATATGAGACACTTGGGCTTTTATGCAGTGAAATGTCATATGATTAACATTGTTTGAATGGCGTACTTTTGTGTTCATCCACTCTCAATGGATACGAGTCTCCCCCGTAGTTGGCCAACCTTACTTGGGATTTTATAATGTCCTTGTTTTATTATAGATGGTCTTGTACGTTTAACTGAAATTGATGATTTTAATATTGGATTTCCCTCCATGTATATTAAAGTTTGAATGAAGCAGGTCATTTCCATATTTATGGTATTTGGAACTTCATTACATTCTACGTTCGCGTGCGTATTGGTTCGTATTATGTTTTCGATGAAGTATTATATTTAAATGGATGGTTTTTCCATGATTTATGGGTTGAGTATTTTGTCGTCAACCGTATCTGAAGGTTTCGCATAATATGGATCTGTTCACGTGATTGAGTGAGTTGGGATTGGAATTCATTTTGGAAAACGCTTTATACCTTTTGGAAACTCTTCTCATAGATTTTGGGTGCGTTGGAAAATGAGTCGTTTATATCCTTGGTGTAAACTCTTTTGGAAATCATAATCTATGTCACAAACTTTCATTTAAAGAATCATTTAAATCATGCTATAAACTCTTGAACTCACTAGGCGTTAGCCTAACCCTTTTTATTTGTCGGCATGTGCAACAGGTTCAGGATGGGAGTAGTTCTAGTGACACCGCGAGAGGTTGTGTGCTAGAAATGTGCTCAAGAGGTGAATTGGTTAAGTGGTGTCTTCCGCATACATCTTTTGGTAATAGCAATTTGTACTTGGGTTAAGTAACACCCGATGTGAATTTAGTCTTTGTAATAAGACTTGAATTATATATTGTTTGAGGTTAATCATAGATTTTAATTTCAGGTATTTCACCAATTTGATTATAGAAAGAAATATTTCGGATGTATTATCAAAATTTTATTTAGTTGCTCTTTCCCAATTTGAGGGTGTTACAAGTTGGTATCAGAGCATAAGTTTGAGAGAATTAGGTGTTGATCTGGATACCTAGACTCAAACTGGCGTTCTTTTAAGTAAATGGGAGTGAAATTTCACCATTAAGCACTTTAAGATAGGATGTTTTGAGGTCGATGGACTCACTAGAAACGAGAATCACGTCGAGAGTAGCAAGGATAATCATGTACGGTACGTTCATAATGACACTTGGCCAGTGTCATGGTGAACCTACTAGTACATGTGCATACTTGAACTACTTTAATGTGACTATCGTTTGGGTAGTGAAGAAGTTTCTAAGCGAATAGTCGTTGGAAAAGATTGACGATATTAGTATTAGTCACTTAGAGTGACAATAGGCATGATAATTGCTTTAAGTGGACCGTTTCGGGTCGAAATTGATGGTTGGATTAGAACCCTAGACTTATTGAATCAACTTTGATTCGAGGACAAATCGTAAGGTTAATCGATGTAATTCCAAATTTTTCCTTAAGAGGTTTGAGCATCCGGATGACAATAGTGGACCGGAGGGATTTGGAGGAGTATGGTTTGAGACGTTGAGTGCCGACTAAGTTCATGCATAAAATTTATTTTAAAAATAAATTGCATCAGTTATTTCTTGTGTTTCAAATCCTTATGTGGATTGTGTTAGAAAATCTCGGAAAACGTTTAGCACACACAAGATTTTAAATCATGGTTTTGAACATGCATGAAATTATTTTATTGCAGGAGTTGCAAATTCCGTCGGGACTTGCTCTATTTTATTATTGTCCAACGTTACTTTCGGATACAGTGATATCCATATTTTAATGATGTATAAGATGTTGGGCAAGTAACTACGGCTTATGACTTTAACATTAGATCTCCATATATGTTAAGGTTTGGACGGAAAGTTATCTTCCATTATGTCTATGTAAAGCTATTTTGGAGAATTTATTTAATGCAAGTTTGTTGATCAATGTTGTTTATATGGTATTACAACAAAGAGGAGATTTTTTGGAATTTTGGCGTTTTAGTCATGATTTTGCTTATTGCAATTCGACTTTTGGAAGCGAAAGGTTTGGTGCCATTTTGTTGACTTGAGGTCATTGAGCCCATTGAATTTCATGGAGTTTTGTTTTACGACGTTTTGTGTCGTGTGAGTGCAATTTCACAATGTGCATACTCCATTTATTTATGTGAGAATTTATGAGTTATGTTGGCCATTTTGTCCCACTTGGGTTTTGTTGAGAAATATTATTTTATGCCATAAGATGACCAAAAGGGATGAGTTTTGAAACTTTGGTGTCGCATGATTTCTCTTTCAAAGATTTGTGTTAGCACATTTTGTTGCAACTTGTTCAGTGTATAGATTGATTTATACGTGACGTAAGTAATGCATGAAAGAACATCTTGATAGCATTTCATAACAATTTGCTTATTATGTTTTCGGTTAATTGATTGTTTATTACCATTTCATGCAAATGCGTTATATCGACCTAGAAGTATGCATAGCTTGGTAACCATTACTTCTCAACACTTTGATAAATGGAACGTGAATGAAAATGTTTTATTAACTCATGGTATAAATGAAGGTCAAAGTATGTTTTAGTGTTGTGGGGATCATGCATAGTTTACAATACGTTACATTTTGAAAACACGAATGTGTGAGTCGTTGACATTTGGTCAAATTTGGTTCGATGAACATTTTGGAAAATTGTAAACCTTTTTGGTTTTAGAGAAAATGTGTATTTTGGGTATTTTTAACGAATAAACTTTTAATCATTGACGTTTTAACGTTTTATATTACGAGTGCGAAACTTTTGATGTAAATGCTCCGTCATGAGGATTTTGGAGAATTATTTGCCTAAACCTAGAGTGCGTGGAATTATTTATGTTTTTGGAACATTGATACGCATTGTCGGTGCAATTCGAGATTTGAAGTCGGTTTAAACCCTTTTTGGTGTCAACCATTTACTAGCACTTATTTTCTCCTAAGTTTTGGGAAAACACATTGATGTGTGCGATGTGTCATTATATGACCAGATGAGAAAATTTTGGAAATTGATTTAAAGAAATTCATCTTTTGAAATTTTGTCGTGAACTATTTGATGCATGTTATTTCATTTCAAGAAAACTACTTAGAAAGTGTTACAAGCTTGCATGCATGTTCCAATTTGAGATTTCCTCATGATGTATTAGTCGATATCTTCAAAGGATGAAAACGTATTGATTTTGTCTTTAAACTTGGAACTGACACAAGTCATTTTATGTTTTGACCAAAGTGTACTTATGAATCGTTTCATCGTTTTTGGAAAATAAACTGACACGCACAAACTTTGTTGGTGAACCTTGTTCCATGCCATTTTATGGTTAAAAAGAAACTTTGGAGTCGTATGTCGTCAAAACTTCTTTCGAAGTACGTACAAACCTTTTTTTGTTACATACTATTTAAAGTGGGCAGTTACTATACGTGCATGTCATGAATCAATCCATACTAGGACCGTAGCGGTCCATTTCAAAGAAGTTGTTTATTACGCTTTTGCGTTCTGTTAATAATCTAAACTGCAATGAAATAGTTTTCAATATGATTTTCATATTGGGACGAGTGTGTCCATTTTTGCGCAACTACCGAACTGATAGTAGTAGTTTTTATGCGTACGACTAATTTGATATGAAAACTTGTGTGTTGAAAATTTCTATAAAAAGTTTTGATTGGAATATTTGTTAAATAATTCACTTGAGAACCTTGAACTCATTAGGACCTTTGAAAGGTTAAGTAACCCTGGTTAAGAGTAAGTGTGAGTAGGACTTCGACTATGAAAAGTTGGGTGTTTCGACGCGTGTTGGTGCTATAGGCCGAATGGTATCGATGGCAGAGTCGATGCGTTTGTTGTAACTGAAGGGTTAGATTCACGGTATCGTATTTTGAGGTTAGTGTAACCGTTTTTGTCGGCAGCCCTGTTTTGGGTCTTGGACAATTTTCGCATGAATGACCCTTTAGATACCATAGTGATAACCCTAGTTTTGTGGGAATGCTCGGCGAACGCAACTCATGTGTGGAGTCCTGTTAGAGTTCAAAGCTTGGTGGTATGACTAGGTGTCAAACTTTTGGGTTCGAGGTCGAGAACCGTTAGCGTATTCGGAGGGTGTAGTCCGCTTTTAAAGAAATAATGATAACAGTTGTAGTAAACTTAAGATGCTCAATTGTGATGAGTAGTTTTGGAGGAATAACTTTCGTGTGTGGTAAATGAACCTGTCGGTTTGATGATTAATGATTGGACGGATTCTTGGAGTTGTATAATTGATGGGTCAGTGACGACCGCAGGTCTTGGAGTCTATTAGAGCTCATTGGAATTAAACGACAGTTAGCAGTAGGAACAATCGGAAATGGAGATTATGTTGGGTTCGATAGTGAACAACCTTGGATTGATTTAGAGTTTGGAACCGCAATCGGGGAAGTAGGGAACATCTAAGGTTGGGAGACAACCGAAGTTGTCTGATCTGGAGTTACTCCAGTGGATGGAGTGTTCTCCCGGACACAAGTACAATGTGCCTAAGGGGACATTGTTGGTAAGAGTTTGCTTGAGGTTTGTCTTAGCAGTCTGTGTGGGGGAATTTTAGATTCCAGTTGGAAGCTGATGGATTATGGTCGGCGTTGAGTTGGTTAGCCTTTGGTTGTAAATGGATCTAGATTTCGAGGACGAAATCAAGGTTGGGAGGATTGTAACACCCCAAAAAATAATTGGAATTGAAATTTGGGACTTGAGAACGTCCGCATGGGCACAAGGCCGGACGTCCGCGAAGCGCGGAAGTCCGCGGGTCGTCCGCGGAAGCAGCAGAAGATTTGAGGGTTCGGGGTCAACTAAGGCCGGACGTCCGTCAATCCGGACGTCCACGATGCATCTGATGTGATATTTTGTGCTTTTAAGACTTTTCCCTCTCTCTCTTCCCTCATTTCATCTTCAACCTCAAAATCAGTTTCCTCTCTCCCTCTAAACCGATTTTCTCCCAACAAACCCTAAATCCTTCATATTCTTCCCCAAATCAAACCCCTCACCATTGTTATGAACCTTAACCTCTATAGAAACCTTTCACTTAATCTTCTTCACCAAGTTTCTAGGGTTTCATCCAACCCTTTTCACTCCACTTTGAAGATTTGGAGTTTGTGGTTCATCTTGGTGATTCTAGTGGTATTTTGGTTGGTGGTTTCAAGCATGGTTAAGGTAACCTTCTCTTCTCTTCATTTATGAAAGTTAGGGTTTTGGTATAAGTGGGTATTTTGGTGTAAAATGGTTGGAGAATGATTTTACATGGTTAGATCTAATTATTGTTGGTTGGAAACTTATTGATCTAGGTTTTGGGAGGTTTTGGCTTGAAGATGCAAGTTTCTTCATAGGAGCTTACGTTTGGGGAAAATCTAGATTTAGCCTAAATCTAGCAAGGTGAGTTCAAGTTGATTGGAGAAAACTTTGTATATGCCAAAAATGTTATTTTCCAAGTATTTGTGTGTTTTACTTGAAATTACCAATTGTTGGGTTATTTGATGAGTTTAACCCTTTTTGAAGTGTTTACCTTTATAAAGTTGTAAAACACCCATATTTGGGATTTTTGGATATTTTGATATGTAGAAATCATAATATGTCCTTAAAATATTTATTGCTCAAAATGAAGGTTATTTGATGGTTTAATCATATTGGTGTAATTGGTTTTATAAACCATTTGGGAAAATGCACATTTTAGTGTCATGAGTCATTTTGAGAATTATAAGGGTGTGAGTCCATTTTGGGAAACCCATTATTATTAATCTGTGACGAGTTTGGGTCAATGAGGATTTTATGGTATGCGTTTACCTAAACGACGTTTAATGCGTTTATATTTTGAGGACCGTTATTTATGGGTCTAATGGGTTTTGAGCATTTGCTCGGTTTTAACTTTGAGGAAGTCTTGGGGACATTTTTTCCGGTTTTGATGACTCAATGTGGGGTCGTATTCATGGTTTGCATTTATTGCAACACATAGCATATTATTGCGTATTATTGATATTTACATGCTCAGGTGCGTTAGTCATTCCAGGATGGGCATATTATTATAGATTGTGTTGCATTGGATCCATAGGCACGTAATTCAGTCTTTATTTGATGGTCTACTGGGTGTCGCGGGATTTGACCGGGCCCCATATTTTATGACCTTTACTTTTCAAGGGTACACTAGGAGGGCTGAGTCCGGTTGAGCAGTCAGGTTGATTGACGGGCGTTTTATTGACCTTCGCCATGTCGGGGCAATGCCATGGTTGTATCCCCGCTTGTGCCGAGCCTTTAGTGGTATTCTTAGTAATGTTCCGCTAAGGTCAGCTGTCTCTTTGGGTGTGTCTTGAAAGCCGTCGTATGGGACACTTGGGCTTTTATGCAGTGAAGTGTCGTACGATTAACATTGTTTGAGTGGCGTACTTTTGTGTTCATCCACTCTCAATGGATACAGGTCTCCCCCGTCGTTGGCCAAACTTACTTGGGATTTTATAATATCCTTGTTTTATTATAGTTAGTCTTGTACGTTTAACTGGGTGACTTTAATATTGGATTTCCCTCCATGTATATTAAAGTTTGAATGAAGCAGGTCATTTCCATATTTATGGTATTTGGAACTTCATTACATTCTACGTTCACGTGAGTATTGGTTCGTATTATGTTTTCGATGAACTATTATATTTAAATGGATGGTTTTTCCATGATTTATGGGTTGAGTATTTTATCGTCAACCGTATTTGAAGGTTTTGCATAATATGGATTTGTCCACGTGATTGAGTGAGTTGGGATTGGAATTCATTTTGGAAAACGCTTTATACCTTTTAGAAACTCTTCTCATAGATTTTGGGTGCGTTGGAAAATGAGTCGTTTATATCCTTGGTGTAAACTCTTTTGGAAATCATAATCTATGTCGCAAACTTTCATTTAAAGAATCATTTAAATCATGCTATAAACTCTTGAACTCACTAGGCGTTAGCCTAACCCTTTTTATTTGTCGGCATGTGCAACAGGTTCAGGCTGGGAGTAGTTCTAGTGACACCGCGAGAGGTTGTGTGCTAGAAATGTGCTCGAGAGGTGAATTGGTTAAGTGATGTCTTCCGCATACATCTTTTGGGGATAGCAATGTGTACTTGGGTTAAGTAACACCCGATGTGAATTTTGTCTTTGTAATAAGACTTGAATTATATATTGTTTGAGGTTAATCATAGATTTTAATTTGAGGTATTTCATCTTATTGGATTATAGGAAGAAATCCTATTATTTCGGATGTATTATCAAAATTTTATTTAGTTGCTCTTTCCTAATTTGAGGGTGTTACATTTTAAAACCCTCTTTTTTCTAAACCCTATCGTTTGCCATCTTATATCATCTTATCATCTACTGTGTAATGGGTTTTATAGGTTTTAGTTTACTTTGTTGTTTGAAGGCTTGATACATAATATTGTTTTAAACAACTCTTCAAGTTTTTTCCCTCTTATTTATCATCCTATCTTGCATCAGATGCTTTATGCGGTTCATGAATGAGAACTAGGCTAAATGTTCAATTATTAGGGGCTGTTTGGTTCAAGGTTTTTAAAGGAATTTGATGGAATTGGAATCTCAAATTCCTTTGACCAGATTCAATTCCATTGTTTGGTTCAAGGTTTTTAAAGGAATGGAATCTCAAATTCCAACCAATTCCATCAAATAGCCATTTAAACATTCCATCCTAAATACAAAGGATTTTAAAGGAATGGAATTGAATCTTTTCAGAATGCCAAAATTACCCTTGCCATAGTTATATCACTTTCAGCCGACAAACCCATCTGATACGATTTCTTCTCCATCGCAGCTGATACAGTTTCTTCTCCATCGGACCACTCCATCGCCATCGCAGCTGGTAAGTTAGCTTCTTCTCTATCGCAAAGAACCATTCTCATATGGTGACGAAAATATTTGAGAATTCATTAATGGAGGAGATTCTGTGAAAGATCCCTACTCCATCAACTGACAAAAAAAAAACCTTACCCCCCCCCCCCTTTCTTTATCTTCCTACTCTTGATGTTCTTCAATTCCACCATACTTCAATCCATCACCATGAATTCCATTTCTCTCAAATGCTACCATCTTCCATCCTCAGTCAATTCTACTAACGATTCTTTCACTTCTGATTCATCAAAATCCATAATTCGATTCAAATTCGTAAACCCTAACCGTCGATATGAAAATACCATTTCACGAAGTTCAATTATACGTTCTTCTTCAGATGATGCAGCGACTTCTGGTTCTGTACCTTCCGACGATAACGTTCCGAGGTTTGTTTCTGTATCGACGCTCGTTTTATTTTCATTTCCCCTTGTGTAGTTTAGTTACATGGATAATGGATTTGACAATTTGGTGGAAAAACTGATGATTGACCTTTGTGTTATTTGATTTTTATTTACCATATGAACAAAATCAAACAACTTAAAGCATTTTTTGTTTAAAAAAAATAAAATTAACAAAAGGGTATTTTGGTAATTTACCCAAATTTCATTCCAATTCCAAAGGTACATTTTGTGAACCAAACAGACAGATTCCAATTCCTTCAACAGATTTCATTCCAATTCTGTCAACCAAACAGCTGGTCAAACCTGACAACATTCCATTCCAATTCCTTCAAAGTTAAATTCCTTTGACAGATTCCATTCCATCCAAAAACATTCTGCGAACCAAACGCCCCCTTAGGGTAAAATAACAATTCTGCATGAGTGGTGTTTGAAGCGTAGCGGTATTTTTTGTAATAGCCCAAACATATATATCTTTGATGGCTTATAGTGCAAATTGGGTTGAAAATTTTGAGCTGAAAAAATTAGGCTGTAATTGAGGCCCAACCCGACAGCCCCGACCCGATCCAAACCGAAATCCGATCCATCCGAAATCCGATATCCGATATACTAATTGGACGGGTTTCGGTTTCTATAACTACACCCCGAAATCCGATCGGGGGTTGGGTTTTGGGCCCCGAACCGCCCGAACCCGACCGATGCTCTCCCCTACCTCTAGTCCTCCACGAAGGCGATTGACGACAGGACGAAGGCGATTGAAGACGGTGCGATTAACGAAGACGATTCCGGCCATGACCACCTCCGGTGTTCCCTCCCTCCGCTATCCAGATAACAGATTGGTACTACCTCCTAATCCTATCCTTAAATTTGAATTTTCTTTAGTGAAAAAGAAGTTGGGCTGAAAACAGGCCAGAAAGTGGGCTGGAATTCAGGCCCAACCCGACAGCACCGACCCGATAGCCCCGATATCCGATCCCCTCGAAATCCGATATCCGATATCATTCCTGGACGGGTTTCGGGTTTTGTATCTCCTCCCTGAAACCCGATCCGGGATTGGGTTTTGGGCCCCGACCCGCCTGAACCCGACCGATGCTCTCCCCTAGGTAAGAGAGTTGAGAAAGAAAAAGCGAGAGAGATGAGAAAGGGGGTGACTAAACATCTTGTCTAGAGGTGTGCAAAACCCGAATAATCCGAAATTCGAACCCGAACCCGAACCAAAAATAAGGTGTTTTTGCAATACCCAAATACCCCGAAATCCGAAAATCCAAAACCCGACCTTTGGGGGAATATTTGGGTTCGGGTTGGGTTTGATCTTTGGCCACCAACCCGTCCAAAAACCCGAAATAATATTCATATATATTTTAAATATTATATAAATATATTATTTATCTAATTATCTTTAGAAAATCGTAAATTATAGTCGGTCGAAATGTTTTTTTATTTTTTAAACTTATTTTCGATTTCATCAATCTCTCGTTTGATTGAATTCATCATCAAAATCGATTGAATTTATATATACTTTTTGTATTATAATAATACCCGAACCCGACCGACGCTAAACCGAAACCCGACCAACCCAAACCCGAAGCAATCCGAAATCCGAAACTTAAAGTTTGGGTCTTGATTTTTATATCCGAAATCCGGTCGGGTTTACGGTTTGTCCACCCGAACCCGTCTGACCCGCCCGATGCACACCCCTAATCTTGTCACTGTGATTTGGTGTATTTTATACAATAATTAGATAATAATAAATATTTTTAATTGAAAATCTAGTAAAGGAATAAAAAGACAGAAATGCCCTCATAGTTTAACGAAAATTTTAACGAAATTAGTGACTAGGGACCACTTTCAAAGCAATATAAAAACCACAAGGATTCTTTCTAGACTTATCAAAATTTCAAATTATTCACTATACCTTAAGGACCAAAATTAGAGTTTACTCTAATACAAATATATAATACAGTATTAATGGGGGTTATTCAGGGGAGAACTCAGTTGTTTGTGATAATCGTGAGATCCAATTTGAACCACACATTATTAATAATCAACGGTTATTATAAAAATAATAACTTTGGTAATGATCAATTAACTTTTAAATTTTTTAAATTTTCGGATAATATTTAGGGTAGAATTAGTCTTACTGTAAATATCTATCTTTCCTCTCTCTCTCTCTCTCTCTCTCTCTCTCTCTCTCTCTCTCTCTCTCTCTCTCTCTCTCTCTCTCTCTCTCTCGGGAGTACTAATACTCAAGAACTTTTACCAGCCAACCATGAATCAGACTACTTGATATCAAAATAAACTTTTAAACTATAAGACACAATCTCACTGTGATACCATTGTGATTGTGATACCGGGTTGAGACCGGATTTAATATGAGTTTTAAACTACACACAACATTGTGAAACCAAAAAAAAACTTTTAATCGATAAGACACAATTTTATTATGAACCATTGTAATCCCCACTGTGATACCAAGTTGAGACCAAATCTAAAGTGAGTTTTAAATAAACTACACACATAATGTGATACCCATCAGGATTTGAAGAAAATAAAGAAAAACAACAACAACCATAACAACAAGAACCACAATTATGGTTTTCCGATGAATTTTGTGGGATGGCTTCCACTTCTAGACCAATATTCTCGCACCCTTTTCGGAGGACTGATTCTGGAACCCTTATTTTACGCACTTTTCAGTAACACGGAATCTTCCCACACTTTGGTCATCACAAAATTGAACTATGGCTCGAATGCAACTTTAGGTTGTGGTTTTTTGACCATTCTCATATGAACAAGGGTGGGTTTTTGATGGAAGCTGATGAATTGACCGCTTAGCCACTTTCAACCGTGGATCCTGCCTCGTCGCTCCTTTCTGACTTGCTGTTGTTTTCATTGGGTTCGGTGGAGATGGAGTCTAAGCTTCACAATGGTCTCAACAACTTTTCTGTCAACAATGTTATGGTGGCCGAAGTTGAGGTAGAAGAAAGGTCGCTGTAGAAAAAGAAGTATCATCGCGTCTACAAACTTTTGAGGCGGTGCTCATGAGAAAGTGACTAAAAATCTTTTTTAGGTTTAACAAAGGCTTATTCTAAACCCACCCCGCCATTTTGTATACCCCCTCCCCTCACACACTTCAATTTTTTTATTTTTTTATTTAAAAGTTACATTTTACACCCCTATACTTATTTAATTAATTTACTTTATACCTTTTCGTTTTATATTTTTCATTTTACACTTTCATTATATTAACACATATAATCGTATATTAACTAAAATACGTTAAAAATGACTTTTTAATTTTAAAAAGTTACGCCATTATAATCGTCTCGTCGATACCTTCGAAATGAGCCAAATATTGAATATTTTTTGATTTAATTATATTATTATATGTCATACGTTTACGTTATTTTTTTATATTGTTATTCGTCGATACCTTCTTATTTTTTTATTTAATTATATTATTTCGAAATGAGCCAAATATGAACTAAAATACGTTAAAAAATATTTTTTATTCCAACAAATTCCAATTCTGATTATTCATTTAAATCAATATACCCACGAGTACAAGTACGCTCTATGTATTCTTCATACAAATCTAATCTACGTTAGAGCGAATACTAAGAAAGGACCAAAACCGACGGACATTTCCGATGGATTTTCAGCGGATATTAAGAAAGTCAAACCGCGTTGACTTCCGCCGAAAATCCACCAGAAAAATACCATTTATTTTAATTAAAAAATCAGTTGCATTTCCGACGGATATGAAGAAATTGTTTAATTAATTGTTTTAGAAAATGATTAAATGTAAATTAATTAATAAATTAAATTAATTGGCTAACTATCTATCTAAGTGTATATATCTATCTAGTTTCGATTGCCATTTGTTAAGCAAACATTAGGATTGTTTAACTTATTTGCAAACGACTCATTTATAGCCGCAATATTGTTGAAATTAACTTGTATATAAATATATTTTTTAAATATTATATAAACATAATTATTTATGTAATTATCTTTTGAAAATCGTAAATTATAGTCCATCGAAATGTTTTTTCTAATTTCTAAACTTACTATAGATTTCATCAATCTTTCAGTTGATTAAATTCGTCCTCAAAATTGATTGAATTTATATATACTTTTTGCTTTATCATAATATCCGAACCCAACAGACACTAACCCGAAATCCGACTAATTTGAATCCGAAGCAATTCGAAAACCTAAACTTAAAATTCGAGTCAATAACTTTACTTTATTTCAAATCAATAACTTTACTTTATTTTAAATCAAATTATTAAACGAATGACGTTCGATATATATATATATATATATATATATATCGAATTTCTTAACGTATTTTAACGTAATTATGTATGTTAATGTGATATGTTAAAACGTATTTTTTAACATATTTTAGTTAATATATGATTATTATGTTAATGTGATAAGAGTGTAAAACGAAAATTGAAAAAGTAAGAGATGTACCATAAATTAAATAATTAAATATAAGAGTATGAATTTTAAATATAAAAAATATTTTTATGTAGTATATATGATATATAATAAAATAATTAAATCAAAATATATTCAATATTGGGCTCATTTCGAACGTATCGAAGAGACGATTATAATGGTGTAATTTGTTAAAATTAAAACGTATTTTTAACGTATTTTAGCTAATATACGATTATATGTGTTAATACGATGAAGGTGTAAAAAGAAAATTAGAAAAGTAAAAGTTATAAATAAAAATACGTTAAAAAAATACTTTGTAAACGTATGACATATAATAATATAATTAAATCAAAAAATATTCAATATTGAGCTCATTTCGAAGGTATCGACGAGACGATTATAATGGTGTAACTTGTTAAAATTAAAAAGTATTTTTTAACGTATTTTAGTTAATATACGATTATATGTGTTAATATAATAAAAATGTAAAATGGTAAATAGAAAACTAAAAGGTATAAAGTAAATTAAATAAACAAGTCTAAGGGTGTAAAGTGTAACTTTAAATAAAAAAATAAAAAAATTAAGGGATGTGAGGGAGAGGGGGTATACAAAGTTGCATGGGTATGTTTAGAAAAGCCCAAATTAAAATGTTAAAGTAAATTAATTATTCAACACAAATTATTAATTTACCCTCTTAACTTTATTTTAAATAATAATGTTAATTATTTTAAATAATTGGCTCAACGATTCACGATTATCATAAACTGAGTACTACCTAGTATTAATTTAGTTTCTGTTGTAGGATAAGTGTGTCATCGTCTAAAGGATATGACGATAGAGATAGAGATAGAGATAAAGATAGAGATAGGTTAGAACTGAAATATCTTGTAGTTATCTACTTGTAACTCATCCCTATATAAAGGGCTTATGATTAATGAGAATGACAGATTTTCCTTTCCATTATATTGCTGTTCTGTTTAGTTTTCCCTTTAACACGTTATCAGTACGTTGCTCATTTGCGCTACTGCTCCATCAACTGAATAAGGTACGTTTCGATTATTTTATGTTCGGTATCATAATAATTTGATTATGTTCATGTTGCATATCAATGGTTTCATTTGTAAATCAATATTGTGCAACATATATACATGTTTTTCTGCCATGTCCATGACATCTTTCTACTGCTATGTTTTCTTCTTATGAATTATCTTAATATTATCATTGCTCCTATTATATTCAAATCTGTTAAAAGAAAGCATCCTAAAAATAAATCATCAAAGATTTACAAGGAAAAGAAGCCTTTCGGATTTTTCAATAAATAAATAAATAATACATTTATACGAGCCTTTTCATGATAAAATACATGGCTCTGAACTACAATTTGCTATGTATATGATTTGTGTTTTGATTTTATAATTCATGTTTAAATCGACAATCCAACCGTTTAAATTATAAATATCGTCATACTATGTTTAGGGTTTGAGACCTCCCTCTTTTAGATCAAGTTTATTTTATTTATGTATTAAATGTTTATCATATTAGACTGTTAAATCAATTTAAATTTTTCGATCATTATCATTCAACTATTATTACGCCAGTATTGCTGTGAGAACCTTAAAGCCCCTATTGAATGTATTCGGTAAAAATATGTTGTTAAATATGTTTAATTTATTGTTTTAATTGTGATTTTAGTACCTTCAATTTCCCCATAATATTTAAATGCTTATCTTATATAAATATTTAACTTATTTCAAATATTTATCTTAATCCAAAATAGTTATAATTAAATTCAAATGCTTATCTTGACATGAGTTCCTAGTCATTTTTCTCAATCTTATAATTAAATTTGGAAGTTACACTTCCACCCCCATATATTTTGATATTTTACCAAAAGCTCCAAAAATAACATGAAGATGTTAAAATATTAATCACATGTTTATCTTGATCATGAGTTCCTACTCATTAATTCCAATATTATAAATAACTTTTAGAAGTTACACTTCCAACCCCCATACATTTTGGTCTCTTACCAAAAGATCCATAAATACTATTAAGATGTTAAAAGTTTGAATTTGAATTTATGTCAAAAATAAAAACTAATATTGATTTGTTTAATGACAAAATCTCTTAAAATAGTATTAAGGTATTGAAACATTGAAATTGGCTTCATAAGCCAAACTCATATTCATTTTGGTCTCTTGCCAAAAGCTCTATAATTAACAATGTTATATTCAAATTAATTAAATCGCAAGATATCGATTTGGATTTTGTCAAACGGGTGTAAATAACCCTAAGGTTTGTAGGGACTTAAGAAATCCACGTGATTCCCCTACTACCTAGAGATCCAATAGATTGAGTGGTTTTTATTCGCAAATTGAAATATTGATGAAGTATTATCAACAAAATGTAAGAATACAAAAATCCAATATTATTATGATAATGAAATTTCATGCATAACATAATAAGTATAAACCATAATTCACTATTTTAGAAAATAATATGTTATACGTTCTCTACGACATCCTTGAATCAAAAGTACTTGATTACTATAAGATAGGTTCGGAAAAACACAAGAAAATACGCAAAAGTCATCGAACCATTTTGACCCTAAAGAAAAAACACTAGATGTTAAGATACAAGTAAATACTTTAAAAATTTTGAGACCATACATCAGTCACAACCTTCAGAGAGAATAACTAGAAACCCCCAAGAACCGTGGGTAGTCCCAAAAAGGAAATTCGGGAATATTCAGTACCATATACTTCTCAAACTAATCGTACAGTGGAAAGAAACCTACTTACTTGATTACAAGAAGGTAACTGATTTTGACAAAGAAATGTCATGTCCCAAAATGCATCTCAATCTTTGTGGCAAGGAACTCACAAAAGATTATGCGAATCATAACATCTTTTCATCTTTCCTATATCACCAATCATACTAATGAAACAGTATAAGCTGCAATATAACCTTTAACAAACTCATTAACTTAATGCAAGTGGTTAAGAGTTGTAGCAATGTTTTTTTAACAAACGCTAGACATACCCGGATAAAGAAAATTCTTGGGGTTAATAAGGCAAGCGTTGGAGGTGGAAAGAACTCCAAAGGATAGTGAGTTGAACATATTAATCCACACACATAAGCTAAATATGTACCATATGGACAAGGTTGTGGAAAGGGTCAAATCCATGACAAGAGTCGGGAACGAACTCCTAATAGAAAATGGGACAAGTTATAAATGAACTATGTCATATCTAAGTTTGGTTAAGTATAAGTTTATTTAAATACACTTTAACTATCAAATTAATTGCATTTGTGTATATATACACCTGAGTTTATAACCATTAGAGATGTAAATGATCACATCAAAAACAAATGCAAAACTCTCAACGTTCTTGTTCCATGTAGGAATGTATCGAGAAGAACTTGATTGTTTTTTGTGGCATCTCACACAATCATAAGAAATAGATTGTTATTCATTTAATTAATTATTTTAATTCCTCTAAACACTTAGACGATGGAATGTCACTTGTTGCTAGAGCACTATATCAATATGAACCTTGTTAAAATATTTGTACCAATCATATTATAAGAATGAAAATGGGTATATGTACATCAACTCTAATGATATGAAAGCACAATATATATTAGAGGAAATTAATGTATCAGATTAATGGATTATCTATGTTAGTAAATCATATTTTGTCACCAATAAAGAACTTTTGGAACAATGACACATATATGTTTCGGAATGACCACGTGGGACACCATGGTCATGACATAGTGATCTATGTATTGCAAAATACACTTAGATACATTCTCTTTCGAGTGAAAGATAAAACGAGGGAATTAACCAAACTGTAACTGTTGACTTCTATTGCACAAGAAGCAACGCCACCATCATAACATGCCCTCTCTAATACCTAGAACTTTTATATACCCTGATCCTTAGCCAAATCAGGAATGAGACCATCCTAAAGCTAAGGACATAATATAAAAATATTTCATTCTTACAACGAATACAAGGTGATATTTATGGACATAAACATCCAAAATGCGGGCCATTAAAGTACTTTATGGTTCTGGTTTTGACACGATGAACACGTGTCGTATTATAGTCCACATGAAATGTTGCACTCATACATTAAGGACTCACCACCCTGATTTTTTCTCATCAAATCTACATGACTTAGAATGCTGGAGAATTTACATCATAAGGATTTGATGATTATTGCATTTGTACCGCATGTGTGTATATAAAATGGTCTCGTAAAATGATAAAAGTTGCCATCAAAAGAATATAGATGGTAGCTAGGGCATTGGTTATGCGCACCAATTTATCCATATCTGCATGGGGGTAATGCAATATTACATGCAACTTTACTTACTCGTGTTTAGACCCACAACCAGCCAACCAATCTTGTGTGTACCAGTTGGTAACTGGATATAAGCCTGATGTTTTACATTTACGTATGTTTGGTTGTGTTGTATATGTGCCAATTACGCCCCCACAGCGTACCAAAATGGGTCTTAAAGACGAGTCATCAAATGTTGGATATGAACCCCCAACAATTATCCGCTAATTAGAACCCTTGACGAGTGATCCCTTTACCGCTAGATTTGCGGGTTGTCACTTTGATGAGACAACCTTCCTGTCGTTAGGGTGAGATAGGAAAAAGTATTTTCCATGGGACCGACAGGAAGTGCCATTGAATATTTCAATTGTATCTCATTTTGATCCCCAAAAACTTCACAATGTAAAGTTGAAGTCAAAAGAATCAGACTCGATACCTGATATGTTTAATATTATCTAGAGTGACAAGATCACATATATGAGCTGCAAACATACTCGCAAGGTCAAAAGTCCCCAAACAAGGGCACAACGTCGTTGGAAGTACGTTGCAATCACACATGGTGGAGGTGTGGTTGAGGTCATATCTCCCAAAAGGAAATGGGGGAAGCTACTTGGTTCGATAGATACTCATCTAAAGGAAGAGAAGAGTAAGGCACAACCATATATCATCAATACATGAGATTATCTCTGATTAAATCTATGTCTATGAATCATTACTGGAGGACGCTCCGAAGTTATACTGATTCCAGAGATCAAAGAAATCTCAAATGAATATGAGTCGATGGACAGATCATAAATATTAAATGATGATATATTTGCATATATCGTTGCTTATGCGATAATAGAGCACGATGTCATCGAACCATGCTCAGTTGAAGAATGTCAACAAAGAGCAAATTGGCCTAAATGAAAAGAAGCAATCCAGGATAATTATTTGACAAATGAACAGGTATTTGGTTCGGTAGTGCTAACCGACCAAGTGTAAAGCCTGTAGGACATAGATAAATCATTTGTCAGGGAAGCGTAATGAGAATAATTAAGTCATAATATATAAGGCTCTCCTTTAGCGCAAGGTTTCTCACAACGCACTGGATTGACCACAATAAGACTTACTCTCTTGTAATGGACAACGTTCTGCTAATTAAATTAGCCAAGTAGTTTCTGAAGGACTGGAAATTGCAGCTCAACGATGTAGTTACTACATATCTCTATGGGGATCTAAATTCAGAGATATATAAAAGTGCTTGATGGCATTATACCAATATCAAGTAACTCTAAACCATGAAATGTGTTTACAATAAAATTGAAACACTCACTTTATAGATTAAAGCAATCTATGCGGATGTGGTATACCTGCCTGAGTGAATACTTGATTGGGAAACGATAAATAAGAACGATGAATTGTGCCATTGCGTATTTATATAAGAAAACAAGTCCCAGATTTTCATAGTAGCTGTCGATAATAGACACTCTTAATGAAATAAGAGAAAACACAAGCTACTTGAAATCTGAATTTGAGATGAAAGATCGTGGGAAAACTTGGTTTTGTCTAGATACTTAAGCTACGACACCGAGTTTGTGGAATATTAATCCACCGATCCGCATATGTCTAGAAAATGATCAGGCGACCTAATATGGACAAAGCGCATCCGATTAGCACTCCCATGATCGGTCAAAGTGTTGGATATAAGGAAAGATCCATTTCGTCTAAAGGGTGAGGACGAAGAGGTGTTAGGAGCTGGAATTCCATACCTAAGTACAATAGGCGCATTATTGTACTCAACATAATACACTTGACCGTATATTGTACTTCTCATTGAACTTGTCAGCTAGGTTTAGCTCAGCGCCAACGCAACGTCATTGGAATGATTTCAAATTAATCTTTTGGCACTATTGACGTGGGCTTATAATTTCCCTATAGAGATAAATGGATTGATAACGAAACTTCAATACCTACTTAGATTGTGAGCGGCAAAAGTACTGGCTCTTATAGAAAAATACCAAACAATGCCTTGGTATATATTTACTGATATTAGGTAAATGTTTGATTCATATAAAGATTGTTCCCAAACTGGATAAGGAATTATCATATGGAACATGTCGATTGCTTGGAAGTAAACTAAGCAAACCCTTAATAGCTATCCTCTTATATTATCAACAATCTTACTCTCCATAAGACTATTCAAGGGTGTATATGGTTAAGGACTATCATTACACATATAAGAGGAGCTAGTAATTTCAAGTTTAACCACTATACAACTTGCATGTATGGAAATAGTGCATCATGTATCGAAAAAATGAAAGTAAAATATATCAAGGGTTATAACACAAAACATGTTTTTCTTAAGTTTCTATATAATCAATTCTCCTCAAGATTCAAGTGAACTGAATAAGATGTGAGGAAAATGTGACATGTTTGTTTACCAAATCAATACGTAAAACCATATTTGGGAAACATGTAGAAAGTATTAAAACGGAAATGTTTTAAACCTCCTTTGATTAATGCACGAATCTGGGGGAGTGGTAGACAAAAGGGGGAGTCTACTATATATGTAATATTGGTATGTTGTGCTCTTTCCTTCAACCAAGGTTTTATTTTTCCCATTGAGTTTTGTTCCTTGGTGTAAGGTTTTAGTGAGGCAACAATTATATACCATCATGTTTTCTTAACTCTCATGATTAATGTACGAATCTAAGAGAAAATTAGACTAAAGTAAAAGTCTACGTGTTGAAAAGAAACCGGTGCGTTGTACTCTTTCCTTCGTCATATTTTTATTTTTTCCCATTGGGTTTTTATTTTGGCGTAAGGTTTTAACGAGGCAACAATTGTGCATCATCACTCATTTGACTCGGCACAAGGGGGAGTGTTGTAGGATAAGTGTGTCATCGTCTAAAGGATATGACGATAGAGATAGAGATAGAGATATATTAGAACTGAAATATATTGTAGTTATCTACTTGTAACTCATCCCTATACAAAGGGCTTATGATTAATGAGAATGACAGAATTTCCTTTCCATTATATTGTTGTTCTGTTTAGTTTTCCCTTTAACAGTTTCAAACCTTTTTATTAAAAACTGATAGAAGATTATAAAAAGACACAAACCACTCATTTAATCCATTTTGCAATTACATTGGATGGTGTAGACTCAGGGGTATTTGGGATTGCTTATTTAAAATAACTTATTTTTTTAAAAAGTGTTTATTAACTTATGTGATGTTAAATAAGAGTTTTATAAAAGAAATTGAATTAGCTTATAAACGTAATTATGATGATAAGTTGTTTTTAGGGGGTGTTTGGGATTGGTTATACATATAAAAAAGGGAAATTAATTAAAATACCCCAAGTTTGACCAACTGTTACCAAAATACCCTAAATTTTTTCAATTTTGCAAAAATACCCAAAATACCCGCGATGGATCCCGCGATCGCGGTCTAGGGCTGACGTGGCACGTACTTTGGGTATAAATGCCCCGCGAAGCCCCTCAACTTTGGCCGCGATGCACTTTTGGTCCCTGCCCGCGATCGCAGCCCGCGATGGCCCAAAAAATTACAGTTTTGGTCCCTGAAATTTTACACTTTTGGTCCCTGAAAATTTACACTTTCAGCCCCTAAACTTAGACGAATCTTGCATGCTTTTACTGTTTTTTTCCACAATTATTGTACTTTGAAGACCGATTTGTGGTTGAAATTCATTTGCATGTTTGAGATTTCATCCATAAATACCAGTAAGATGCAATTCACAATTCACACTTCCTCTTGCTTTCTTTCTTGATTTCTCCATTGCTTTCTTTCTTTGAATTGTTTTCTCTCTTGATTTCTCTTCTCTCATTTAATCCACAAATGGCATCGTCATCAAACCCTAAGGCTACTCCTGAAAAAATGCCACCTCAAATCGAGGTCGCCATAGCAAAAAAGGAAAAGGAGATAGATGAACTAACGGAAGAGTGGAAAAAAATTATGGACAGGAAGGCAGTCCATTTGAGAAAGATCGAAGAGGAAGACAGGGAGATCAAAAGGATGAAAGGGGATATAAAATCTAGGGAGGCTCGTGTTCGTCGAGAACAAGAAGCAATTCACCATATTCTGCAAGACTTCGCAATTATTCAAGCGAAGGTAAACGAGAAGCAAGCTTGGATTGATGAAACTAAATCAATTTTTAAGTAGGTGGTGGTTGTTTTAGTTGTTTTGTATTTTTTTTCTTGTTTTGTATTTTTTTACTGTGTTGTTGTTTTGTATTTTTTGTTGTTGTTAATTTCTCTGAAAAGTAGTTTTTAAGCCGCTGAACCACGGTTAGGTTGGATACATCATGCAAGGTCAAGTCAGAGGTTACGTCATTCGTGGGCCTACTCCTCTTGTAGAATATATGACAACCCTCAACTCATTTGCTAAAGTGTGTGCGGGTTGTGGTACACAATGGCCATACGTGGTTGCAAAAGCAGAAGCCGTTGAAGAAGGGTCAGAAAGATTGAAGATGAAGAGCTTGTTGGATGGAATACAAACTAGATGTGTTATCAATGTTCATTTAGAAGCATATGTATGTGTGTATATATATAATATGAAATGGGGTTTTGACAAGTTGGTATCAGTGGACTCATTTAAGAATTGTGAAAATGGGTATTTGACGAATGATGATTCATGTATGTTTGGAGCTGAAGTGTTTTAAACACACATGAATCATCATTCGCCAAATACCCATTTTCACAATTCTTAAATGAGTCCAGTGATACCAACTTGTCAAAACCCCATTTAATATTCTTCTCGTGAAACCTTCTCCTATTGCCATTCACGATATCTATAAACACATTCAAATAATAATAATTTAAAACGATTTAATGAATTAGTTAATATATGATTATTATGTTAATGCGATAGGAGTGTAAAACAAAATTGAAAAAAAAAATAAGAGATGTACCATAAATTAAATAATTAACTATAAGGTTATGAATTTTAATGTATAACTTTAAACACACATGAATCATCATTCGCCAAATACCCATTTTCACAATTCTTAAATGAGTCCAGTGATACCAACTTGTCAAAACCCCATTTAATATTCTTCTCGTGAAACCTTCTTCTATTGCCATTCACGATATCTATAAACACATTCAAATAATAATAATTTAAAACGATTTAATGAATTAGTTAATATATGATTATTATGTTAATGCGATAGGAGTGTAAAAAAATTGAAAAAAAATAAGAGATGTACCATAAATTAAATAATTAACTATAAGGTTATGAATTTTAATGTATAACTGTATATGATATATATTAAAATATATAAATCCAAAAAAATTCAAGATTGGGCTCATTTCGAACGTATCGAAGAGACCATTATAATGGTGTAATTTATTAAAATTAAAACGTATCTAATATGAATATATTTATCATTTACAAACTAGCTGTGTTATCAATGTTCATTTAGAAGCATATGTATGTGTGTAAATATATCATTTACAAATCAGTGTTTAGATCAACAGTATCAAGCTGTGACGGGCCCGGGGTGTGACTGACAGAATGTCTCCTTGGCACGGTTGAAGGGGCGGGATTTGGACACTCTCCACGAGTGTGTCCTACGCATTGGCATCGAGTACATCTTCGTTGTATCGAACTTTCACTACGTGATGGACGTCGGTCGTTCTTTCTCGGTCTCCCGACCCTGTTCTTATCCATTAAAGGTGGATAACATGGTGGAAGCGGGTCGGGTGGATACACCCATGCTGTAGGGGGTCCAGCTGGGTTTATTACCTCCACGTATGTTTTCCGGTAATATTCGGACGTGAAGAAAGGTACAGCCAAGTCGCTGCAATCTATACGACCCATATATGTTGCTGCAGCGATGGCATGGCCGCACGGTAACCCAGATTTATCCCATTCGCGACACGAACAAAGGTGGTCTTCCATATTCACAATCGCGTTAATATAGTCATCATGCACCTCGTACTTCCCATACCCGATTGCTCTTACCGGCCATGTCGCCGCACGACGCGCCCTGTACTGAACGATATTCTCCGCCGTTGGTGTGAGTGCATTTTGTATCTTAGCTCCTTTTAGGCGTCGAATTTGGTACCACTCTTGTTGAAAGGCCCGAAAGTAGTCCATAAGATTAACAATCGGACATCTACGCGCAAAACGGGAGAGTGCATTCACAGACTCCGCACTATTCGAGGTCAGAATGTCATACCGTTGTCCAGGAAAATGGGCCGCGGACCACCTCTCCGGTCCAGCATCGTCAAAGACTTTGGCTGCTTCCTTGACACTGTATCGTAGCATATTCATGTACTTGTTAAACTCCCGATCCGTATATGCTCTGCATGCCGCCCAATAGACATCCTTGTAGGTGGTAATACGTTTGTCCTTGGATTTGGCGTTCATCTCCAAATGTCGACAGCATATGGCGTGAGGGGCGTTTGGGTACATGGCAGAGATTGCGGCGCTTATGGAAGGAGCCCTGTCAGACATAAACACCAACCCTTGCGGGTCTTCGATAGCTTGTCTCAACATGGACAGAAACCAAGTCCACTCGTCCCGGGTTTCGGACTTGCCTACGCCGAAAGCTACTGGAACGATGGAGTTATCCCCGTCCATGGCAACCGCCAGGAACATCATACCCAAGTAACGGCCCTTTAAATGGGCTGCGTCTATTATCAGGACACGACGTAGATTTTCCAGAAATGTGCGGATCTGCAAAAACATAGGTTAAAATGTTATAGTTTATAATGTGTAAATGTTATAGTTTATAATGTGTAAACATATGACGTGTTAAAATACGTACCGCGGGTCCAAGGGCCACGAAGCACATCTCAAACCGTCCACGTGAATCGGTCCGTAGCTGCGTGACAGTACCAGGGTTCTGCAGCTGCAAATTATATAAATATGTCGGGAGTCGTTCATACGACTCCTCGAACGTGCCTCTCACCATAAACAGTGCATGGCAGCGCGCACGCCACGCTTGGTGGTAATCAATCGTGACGGCGAACTGCCGGTGAACGTCGTGGACGATGTCCTTTGGACGCAATGACCTGCTAACATCAAGAAATTTGTTTTTCAGGATCGCACCCAAAGTCTTTTTGCCGGCTTGTTTGTGGTGGGGATTAAGTTGCGTCCTCGTACAAGTGTGTACGTCGTGCAACTTTCTAATCATTATCGCCCCTCCTTTGGGACCCGTGTGAATCGCGTACAACCTCCACTCACACTTTTCTCTAGCACATTCAACTACGTATTTGCTTTTGTCAGATGCCCGCACGCGACTTTGGAAACCCTCTTCCAAGAACTTGAGTCCGATCTGACTTGCTAAGAGATCCTTCAAATCGAATATCTGACCTGCTGTTAAACTTTCACTGCGAATATAAGGTGTAGGTTCGTAGCTTTGTGTCTGGGTATGGGAGTCTGGAAGAATAGGGGGCATATCAAAAAAGTCATTTATCTGACTACATGATTTTCTACTAGGGGTATATTCTTCGTGATCATCATTATCGGTGTCTGATCTGTCTATTTCAGAATTACCCGTTCTGAAAACGTGGGTTTCGTCATCAGCAACTCCAGCAGTACGCCATTCGTGTGGTTGTGGTGGTTGTTGTTGTTGAGAATCAGGCTGCTCTATTTGTTGAGAATTAGGATGCTCTATTTGTTGAGAATCACCCTCCTCGTCACCGTCGTCGTCACCGTCGGATACGCCGGGATACACAAAGAGTAATGGGGGTCTTTCTGAATCGACTGCAAGGTGCAGAAAAGTAGAGATATCCCCATCGTTGGATAAATCCACAAATGACCCATCGCCATTTTTAAATACTAACTTGCAAATATCAGAAGAGTTGATTCCACATTTTTGCATGGCGTATGCAAGAAACTTCTGATAAGTGTAGTTTACTGACACTTTTACACCATGCTTAGATTTATAAGCAAAATTCCACTCATTGTTATCTTGCACCCATTCACCATCAAAACAGAAATATAGCTTAGCTTTTGCAACAGATGAACTCATTTTTTCAGTAGTATCTCAAACACAAAATATTGCAGAAAGAAATATTCCAACAATGAAATCGTTGTGTGGGGATTATGACTTGAATTTTACGTCTATTTATCAATGAAACAACCAACATATCAGAAAACCAATCTCTCATTTCATCCACAAACTGGTATTCCAAAAACATTGATTTAACATTGATTGAAACATGCAAATGAATTTCAACCACAAATCGGTCTTTAAATTGCAATAATTGTGGAAAAAAACAGTAAAAGCATGCAAAATTCGTCTAAGTATAGGGGCTGAAAGTGTAAATTTTCAGGGACCAAAAGTGTAAAATTTCAGGGACCAAAACTGTAATTTTTTGGGCCATCGCGGGCTGTGATCGCGGGCAGGGACCAAAAGTGCACCGCGGCCAAAGTTGAGGGGCTTCGCGGGGCATTTGGCCCCAAAATACGTGCCACGTCAGCGTATCCCGCGATCGCGGGACCCCATCGCGGGTATTTTGGGCATTTTTGCAAAGTTGAAAAATTTTAGGGTATTTTGGTAACAGTTGGTTTGACTTGGGGTATTTTAATTAATTTCCCTATAAAAAAACCAAAAAAGTTAATAAATTATTTTAAATAAGTTAATAAGTAAAAATGAAGTGACTTACCAAAAACTCCTCGTTACCGGTACCAAACCAATATAAACATTTATTTGTTTTTTCATCCAAATCTCCTTATTAGCCGTACTACACCCAATTTTTTTTTGGTGGAAGCCCTTACTACCTGGGTTCGAACCCCGTGGTGATCACGCGGAGGTATCCCCGAATCAAGGGGCGGATCGTGGGCCTGCTGTTTGGGCCGGATCGTGGGCCGAATCGTGGCCGGGTCGAAGGGGGATTAGTCTGGATTAAGTCCAGGATACCCCCGAAATGCAATTGCTTTTAAAAAAAAACACCCAAAAAAATTGATAAGCAAAAGGTAAAACTCAAATACCATTTTAACGAATCCCAAACAATCCCAAACACCCCATCTATACTATATTATAAAATATTTATGAAAAACTCTTAAAAACAATTCATAAAGCCTTATGTCCCCATCTATACTATATTATAAAATATTTATGAAAAACTCTTAAAAACAATTCATAAAGCCTTATGTACTGCTATTTAATGCTGATTATTTAAAACCTCTTAAGAACAACTAACGAAGATTTATGTACCACTGTTAATGCTAAGTTAATTAATTAGTCATTATCTCTAACTCCTTTCTTTTTGTTCTTATCTCTAACTCATTTCTTTTAGTTCCTATCTCTAACTCCCTACAAATTCTCAAATAGTAAACCCCTAAAAAAACATCATTCTTGAATCCTCATTAGTTATCTAATTAATCCTTATCTCTTAACCTCTCAAATACTTAAATCATGATCCTCTTAAAAAAACGTCATTCTTTAGATAAATTTATTAAAAAAATATTATAGTTTTCTCAAAATAAAATCGAGAATAATAAAAAGTAAATCAAAACATTAAAATAAACAGGTGCCCAGCAAAAGGTAAAAACCCAATTCGCCGTTTGAACTTTCCCCCCATCAATTACCAAGCAAGGTAAAACCTTTTGTTTCTCTGTCGGCTCAATTCATCGCCGCAGTTGTTTTCTTCACCGAGCTCTGACTTCTGAAGAGTAAGCTCCTTTGTTATTTTTTTTCTAATAGATTTTAACTTTAAACCCTAGTTTTGTATTCAAAATTTGACGACCGATAAACTAATTCACTGGATATTTATAAGTTTTGTTTACTTCTGGTAGGGTCATATTGTTCGTTTCTCATTTCAATATTACTTGAAGTATCATTATTTCTGTAAATAACTGTACTGATCTACATTAATAACATTCATTTAGATGCTTCAAATGCAAAGCAAGATCCATGCATAAGTAGCCAGAGCAAGTATCATTGCAGAGCAGAGCAGAGCAAATGGATGTGGTACATGATATCATTGCAGAGGAAGATAGAATAAGCAACTTGCCAAATGAGATTATTCATCGCATTCTATCTTTCCTTGACATGAAATTTGTTATTCAGACAAGTACATTGTCCAAGAAGTGGAAGCATATTTGGACTTTGATGCCTCATCTTAACCTAAATAGTCCAACTTTCCGTAGTTTGCCTAAGTTTGCCAAATTCGTGAATGATGTACTCTCTCACCGGAACCATCACGCAGAAGTTTCAGCAGTTGAGCTCTCATTCAGAGGAGCAGCCACCCAGTTTAATGCAGTTGTGACAAGTATTGTAAACTATGCATATTCACATAATGTTAGGAAATTGAGTCTGGTATGGTTTAGGTTCAATAATGAAGTCCTTAAGTTACCACGACGTCTTTTTAGTTGTCACACTCTCAAACATCTCACCCTTGCAACAAATCATTTGAATGGTTCTGGACTATGCGTACCGATATCAGCTTGGGACTTTCCGGCGGTTGAATCTCTGAATTTGAGCAATTTGGATTTTGGTGCTGATTTTGGACATAATACGAGTCTCAACCTTTTTTCCAAGTGTGTGAACTTGAAAGACCTCACTTTACATGGCTATGACATGTTGGGCTTGGATATTTTCAATGTCTGTGCTCCACAACTTTCTAATCTCACAATTATAGATCCTTTTCGATTTCCAAAGCTTTTCAACGTGGTTGCTCCTAAACTTGAGAGTTTGACAGCATCGGTCATGGACATCGCATCTAATTTTCTGCAGTTGTCCACAGAGGACTTGAATTCTCTAGAGAAAGTGAATCTCTCCATGCAAGGGTATCTTTCCAGAAAAGAGAGATATGCTCCCGGACTACAAGATTTGTTCCAGAAACTCTGCAGTGCCAAAATTCTTATTCTTGATAAGGGTATCATTGAGGTATACAAATATCAGTTTTCATGGTTATTAATTATCATCGTTACTGTTATTTTATTGTAAATTATAACTACTTTGTGTTGAGCTAGTTTTATTGTGTTGTGGATAAAGACGAGGTCAACAGTTTAACTTGAAACTGGTCCAATAAATTAGGGAATGCAATTTTCTAGTCCATTTCAGAAAATACAATTCCAAAACTGGACGATCATCAAGAAATTTGTTCCATAGTGTTATAGGGTGGGATCTACGTAATGATATTCGTTCCCAACATAAAATCCTTTGTTTTGTACTATTACCATCCCCTCAAATGTAAATCATGATCCCTGTCCTACCTGTTCAAACATCATACTCTTATATAATTATATTCTTCCAACCCGGTTATCGAAAGATCCCTGATGGATATGGTCAACCCGTCTCAGGCGGTGTAACCTGAGATTCTCCTCCATGAGTAAAAATAAATGAGGGTTTCAAGAATGCCTGCAAAAGCTGAAGGTGTATCTGCCAACGATGCATATTTTTGCCTGTAAGTTGCATGATGCATGAGGGTTTTCAAGAATGTCGGTGTACCTTTTAAAGCGTATTGTTAGGTCTCCTTAACTTTGCATAGGCTGATTAATGAAGATTGTTACATAACCAATGACAATGCTGATAGATTTTGACTTTTGAGTAGCTATTTCATAATAACTATGAACCTATTACTTGAGAAAAATATTTGCGTATATTAACATGCATTTTTCCCTTTTTCTTATGTATGAAGAAATTATTGATAGTTTCTATTTTCTTATATATGTGTATATTATGTCCCAAGGTTCTCTCTGCATGCCTGGATCAACTCTCGGATGAACCTTGTCCGTTCAATAACTTGAAGTGTTTGAAGCAAAAGGGCAGTACACCAAATATGCCCACTCAAGTTAGAAACTACTTACTTGAGAGCTCTCCAAGTGCCACTTTCATCATGGATTTACCTCAGGTGTTGACTTAACTGTATTATTTATGTATTTGACATATTTTCATCACTTTTTTGGCAGTTTATTTAGTAGTGAAGTTACAGATGTTAATGGTCTATCTCTCAGGTAAATATATTGAATTAAATATCTAAAAGTCAATTTTAATTCTATTTTGGGCGACTACAATATTTGATATAGATGTAATTTATGTTAAATAGATTAACCACAATATCCCAATCTATGTAAACATAAGGTACACATTGAGCCTCTGTGACAAATACTTATTCAATGGAAAATGAAAAATAGAAGTGAAGAAATTATGTGTTAGTGGACTGCAAAGATTTGGAGATTGTACGAGTTTAAGATGAGAATTCTTATGTACAACTCTGATCAAAACTCATTCTTGAAGGGAAACGCATTATCTTGTTCTTCTTTATTGCTTTTTCACATTGATTATACATTGTTGGGCCTTATGCCAAACTATTATTCATGGATTTTTCTCGAAAGTGATTTGCAGCATGTCGGTATTACATGATAAGAATACACTTTTTTAAGTAATCAATTTACTTGTATTGAAGGTGCCACAGAAGAGATCAAGGGAGGACGTAGATAAGGGCACTATGGGTAAGAAGGTGTCTAATGTTACTGTACTGAAGGCGCAACAGAAGATATCAAGGGAGGAGGTAGATAAGGGCGCCATGGCTGAGAAGGTGTCCAAGTTTTTATATGCATTTTATCCTTTTGTATATATATATATATATATATATAGAGGGATAATAAATTGTAAACCGCTAAAGACAATATTGATAGTTTATTTAGTAGTGAAGTTACATATTTAATGGTCTATCTCTTAGATAATTGAATATCTAAAAGTCATGGATTAAATAGATCAACCATGATATCTTGTTAAACATAAGGCACACACTGGACCTTTAAGAAATATGGAAGTTAAGAAATTATGTGATTAGTAGAATGCACACATGGGAATTTCTCCTTTACATCTTTGATCAAAAAGATATTATTGAAGAAAAAGCATTATCTTCGTCTCCATTATTTTTCACATTGCCTATGCCAAGTTATAATTCATGGATATTTCCTTAAGAGTGATTTGCAATTTGTTGGTATAAGATTTTTTTTTCTTTGAGTAATCAATAATCTACTTTGTATTGAAGGTGCCACATAAAAGATCAAGGCAGGAGGCAGATAATGGCACTATGGCTAACACGTCAGAGGAAAAAGAAAAACAGCAAACAGAGACCGTGGACGAAGAGAAGAGAATGTTGGAGGCAAAATTATTAAAGCAAGATGAACTTATTGCAGAGAAGAAGGCTATGTTGGAGGCAATGAAGGTGCAACATGAAAAGAGAATGTTGGAGGCAAAAATACACATGCAGGAAAAAATTATTGCACAACAGAAGCTGGAGGAAAAAAGGCAGATGCAAGAGAAAGTGATTGCAGAGCAGAAGGTGATGCTAGAGACAATTAAGTTGCAGAATGACGAGAAAATGTTGGAGGAAAAAATAGAGAGGCAAGATAAAATTATTGCAGAACAGAAGGCGATGCTTGAGGCAATGAAGTTGCAGATTCAAACAGAGCCATCAGTCTTCAGCTAATGTAAGTCTTCCATTTACCTTGTATTCATGACTAGTCATGATCCAATTTTTAAGATTGTGATAAATGATGGGCACGAATTATCAACAGCAGAAATTTTCAAATGGTTTCACTTTCTTGCTTTTAACTGGTATATACTTGATTTCTAACTGTTACATTTTCAGATGGCAAGAACATGAACAAGAAGCAACACAATCGTTCAACCTTCATAGAGCTCTCCTTTTGACCTTGATAACATGCATCTATATTTGCGTTATTTTTGTAAATTTCTAGTAAACATTTGTGGGTTGAAACTAGATGTTTGTTCTTGTTACAACATACTTCTAAATTATCAAGGCTTTTGTTGCTTTGCTTTAGCTGTCTTTTTGTCGATTACATAGTTTCACTATCACTTCTGAAACAACTGACCTGTCAAGTATGGTATATGGTGTTTCTCCATTCATGGAATTAATGTTCAATTCCAAAGCAATGGTGTCATATTGCTTTGGTTGTCTTTTCTGTGATCTGATTTTTGTACCCGGTATGAATTTCTTTGTCTGTTATGTTTGTTAATATGAATTATATATTTGTCTTGTTGAGAATTGTACTCTGCATCATTGAAAGCTATGATGATAATAACTCGATCAGTGGAGGTTTATATACAGTGTTTCTGAGCCTTCATTTGAAAATAACTTCACTCTTTTTTATCGTTCAATCGATGGTTTATATACAGCGTACAACAATTGCTATATCTGATTTTTGTTTCTCTAATTTTTCTTCTGTTTTCTTTTCGTTATTTCATTTGGTTTAGCTTTGTTAATATGAATTACGCGAGTGAATCCGAGTATCTCCACAAAGCTCCATCCTGGTGATTGAGATTGTTATTTTGTTTTTTCAGGACATGGATCATACGGCCATCTATTATTGGTTAATTTTCATTTAGAATTGATTATTATTATTTGTTTTGGAAGGGTGTCGTAGGCTATGCCTAGGGTAATCCATTGGCATATTATGACCGCAAGACATCAACCCTTATTAAACCTCAGTGGCTACAATTGTTGTGTACGTCTGGATTCGAACCTTGGTCGGATGTGATATTCCACCACATCCCATAGGGCCTTAAGTAGTACGCCACAAAACTTGTGGTTTAGATTTGATTATTTGGTAAAAAAAACATTAAATAGGTTTCTAGGTGTAAATTGGTCATTCAACCGGGCCTGTGTGGTTTTGTCCTTTCTTACCAAACGCCGAACAACTTTTATGTTATGTCCTATCTTGGCTATGTACCAAACACACTCATAGTAGACTGGAGGGGGGAGATGGTGAGGTTAGGGGTAGGCGTGTCAAAAAGAACCTGAAAACGATAAACGACCCAAACCGAATGATGTTTGGGTTAAACAAGTTCATCATTTAAAGATTGCTTGGTGTTGGGGTTTACTTTGTGTGGCAGAATAGAAATTATAGAATGCAAGAAAGTCACTTTCGATTGTTGATTAATCACCAAAGATGTCTTAGAACCGGTAGTTCATCATCTAATGAATCTTTCGTTCTTGCACTCTATCCTAGAGTTACCACTATTTATCAAATTTGTTCCTATCTAATGGAACGCTATTCGATCAAATGACAAAGGCATTGGTGAGAAAAATATGACTTTTCCTGAATGAAATGCAAATTAGATTTATGGAACAAGAGAATGATTTCTCGAGGCGAGAATCGTGTTTTAATTTATATTAAAAATATATTTACATAGTTTGAGGATTTGAAAATATATAGATTCAAATTACTATTTGGAGAGATCAGACAAATAACTATATATCAATCCATATCATGAAAATAGTTTTTTTTTTCCAATTTAATAATTAAGAACTACTATAAAAATAGTTACTTCTGATTTTTTGACATCAGGTAACCCTGTCATATATTCGTCTAATTTCCTGACATAGCCACATCTCTTTTTGGAAGACAATTGAGTCCTCTGTTTTTTGTTCGGTTCTCAAATCTCAAAACTTATGACGTCTCATTTATGTAGTGACCAATTCATTAACATACCACCGAGCCGTTTATACATTTTTTATAAACATAATAATATCGAGCTCTTATTGCAACTCATGCTACTGAATCAACTATTCGTTTTAAGTGCCAACAATTAAAAGTTGTTTTCACCTACTTGTTGCATTAAAAACTAAATCACAAACTTCTGATAAAAAACGAGCAGTTTTAGTAAGATTTGTAATATGAATACCTTTACGTTTTACACTTGAAAATTGAAATGATTCTGTTAAATAATTCATATGATTAGGCCTTCCGTACCCCAAGCGGGGAGGGCTCGGGAAGGGCTGAGGTGGCAGCGGGGTGAGGGCGGGGTTGGGCTACGGCCCGGGATGGTCATGCGGGGCGGGATGGTTTTCGGGGATGGGTTCCCGATCCATCCCGAGGGTTTTTAAAAAAAAAAAAATTTAATTAAATTTTTTAAAAAATAACCGTTGAACGGCTCTTTCTTAAAAAAAAAAAAATTCTCAATTTAATCCCACTATATATTTAACCCTCAACCTCTTATTTCTCACACCTCTCAACCTCTTATTTTTCACACTATCAAATTCTCTCAATCTCACACCTCTCAAACTCTCTCAAATTCTCTCAACCTCTTATTTTTCACACCTCTCTCATCATGAATCCAAACAGAACACCTACATCCCGTCGTAACCGACCGAATACACCACAATCGCAAGAAGATCAAGAGCTTGGTTTCCAAGCGTTTACACAACAAGGTTATCATCCGCAATTTTCGCAACAAATTCCGCCACAATGGTCGCAACAAAATCCGCCACAATATCCGCAACAATTTCCCCAACAATTTCACCAACAATTTCCGCAACAATTTCCTTACCAATTTACACGTCCCGGTTTGATTGAACAAGGTTTTACTCTGGCCAACTACAATCTTCCTTCACCCGCAATCAATCTCGACGACGACATTGTTCCGGAAACCCAACCTTCTACCCCGAACTCACCACAATTTATCCCGACACAACAATCTAACCCGGAACCATCAAATCCGAGACGAACGAAAGCCGCCAAACAAACGTGGACAAGAGCCGAGGAACTCGCGTTAGTGTCGGCGTGGGTTGACGTTTCGGAGGACCCCGTGGTCGGTAACGCACAAAGCGGTGGTAATTATTTTTATTGTTGTTATTATTATTATTATTATTATTATTATTATTATTATTATTCTTATACTTAATTTTACATAAATGTAGGAAATTTTTGGGGCCGAATCGGGGATGTGTTCTTTACTCGCATGGGTCGTGAACCAGGTTATAGATCAACCCATCAACTCAATAGCAAGTTCAACGACCTCAATAAAAGAGTTAATTCGTTTGGCGGCATCTATAACAACTTGCTCAATAATAGATCAAGCGGGATGAGTGAGGCCGATATATCCCGAACGGCACACGAATGGTATGTAGCACGCCATAAAGTTGCTTTCACTCACGAACAAGTTTGGGACGTCCTAAAAAAATGTCCAAAATGGGGAGCCGTTCCAACGATGACGACAACTTCATCGCGGGGTTCAAAACGTACCCAACCTTCCGATGATGACGATGACGAGCAAATTCAACGACCCATCGGGAGAAACAAGGCAAAAAAATCATCAACGAGTAATACGTCCGGGGCGAATACGGACGAAAGTGTTACTCAGTTGTTGACGACGTTCAACAACAAGATTGATGATACAATGGAATACAAAATGAAAAAACTCGATCTCGAAATCGAAATCGAACGCTCAAACCGATTTGAGAAAGACTTCGAGTTTTTCATAACCCCGCATGATCACCTTACGGGAAACGCTTTGAGGGCTACTTTAGCGAGAAAAAAGCAACTCCAAAAATTTCATAATTGGTAGTGTTTTGTATTTTGTAATTTTTATTTTTAATGAATGATATGAATTTTAATTTTTTTATTTATCTTATTTTTATTTATTAAAAAATATATAAATATTTTTATTTTGTTAAATAATTAAATGTATAAATAAAAGAATTAAAATAAATGAGGTGGCAAAAGGGTTTGAGGGAATGAGGTACGGATGTTTAGGGATCGTGAAGGATGGAGTGAGGGATGAGAGAAAAGCTGATGTGGCGCTGAGGTGGAGGGGAATCTTTGAAAGATGTTGTGGATGGGGGTACTGATGGCCTAAGAACCATTCAAACATTTTAGATTTTATTTTTAAATTATAATTTATACCCTTATAATTAGACAATTAGTTATTTAATTTAACTTATATTCCGTCTTCTTATTTTCCACCATTACCGCATGCTTCGTGCAGTAACACGCACGGGTACATAACTAATTATATATTAATGTTAAATTAGGTTAATGGGTTGGATGTAATTGGATTGCCTGTGTTTGTAGTGGGCTGGTTAAGTTGACGGTTTTATTTAGTTATGTACCTGCACAATGTGGCGGGGCGGGATGTTAATGTTTTTATAAATTGATGCAAAAATTAATAGAAAAAGAATTCGCAGTTCATGTTTAAACTAAACCAAATAAACTAACGAATACCTTTGACTAATAATTGACAAGGTAATGTGTAAGCAATGACACCATGTATGGTCATCTTCAAAACTAAAAAATTACCAGCAAATAAAACCGTCTCCCGTTTATAATTATTCTAATAGAAAACCAATAAAAGTTAACAATCACAAAAACAAACCGGAAGCAGTAACCCATTAAAATGCTGCAAATGTAGACTGTCAGAAAAACAATAAAGCATGAAGAAAAAAATCCATTATTGTATCGTTATGCTTTAGGCCGTGCGTACCGCCATCGGGTACCACGGCCGGGTTCGAGAGGCGGGTTCATCGGGTAGGCGGGTAGGGCGGTACGGGGTAATCGGGTAGGGGACGGGTAGGAGGTATCGGGTAGGGTTGGGTTCGGAAACCCGTTGAAAATTTAATTTTTTTTTAATTATTTTTCAATATTACCGTTGTTAAACGGCTCTTTTTTATTTTAATTTTTTAAATTTGTTTTTTCAAATTATACACACTATATATATTAACCTCTAACACGTTCATATTTTCACACCAAGTTCAATACTTTCTTCCATCATGAATTCAAACACCACACCTACATCCCGTCGTAACCGATCGAGGAGTTCGGATACACCGCAACAAGACACGGACCTTGGCTTCCAAGCATTTGCCAACAAGGTTATATTCCGCAACCGTATATTCCTCATCAATTTACATATCATGGTTTGCTCCAACAAGATTTTACTCCCGCCAATCACCAACTTCCTCAACCCGCGGCTTTCAACGCCGCAATCGATCTCGAAGAGGAGTTTGTTCCTGAAACCCAAGAACCGCAAACACCACAATCGATCTCGACACAACAATCAATCCCGGAACGACAACCAAACCCGACACCAACGCAAAAAGGAAAAAAGAAAAAATTTGAAAATAGATCCACCCGACAGGTGTGGAGTAAAGAGGAGGAAATGGCGTTAGTGTCGGCGTGAGTTGACGTTTCGGAGGACCCTGTTGTCAGTTGTTGACTCACATAAGCTCGTTCAACGAGCAAATTGACACTACAATGGATTACAAACTGAAAAAACTTGAACTCGAAGAAAAACTTGAACTCGAAGAAAAACATTTACAACAACTAAAGTTTACTCATGCTAACAAAAAATGGTTAACAAAGAAATTGCAAACCCATGTGGATTTTGTTGCACATGTCACCAACCTCCCTATACCGGCAATACTTGGTATGAAACTCAAAGGCACTTAACTTATTTTACCGGGTAAAAGTGTAGTCCACCAAAACGGTATCATATACAACAATTTATCCGATAAGCGCTTATCGGGAAAAAGTCGTCACTCTTACTTACGGATAAGACTTTACATCCTAATCATCACACTTATCGGGTAAGATCATTGACCTTTGTCATATTTATCTGGTAAAGTAAATAACCCGGTTTATAGGACTCACACTTTATATGTCTCTACACTTTATGTCTCTAACTAATATGACTAAAAAGAGGCATATTAAGCCCCAATGATGGAAGGCAGAACTGTGGAAGAACAGGTGGAACTGTGGAAGAACACGCCTACCGAACATTTTGAGAAGAGATTAATGAAAAGCTTAACTCATTCTTGAGTAGCCATGGTCTATATAAACATGTACAGGGGAGATTACGAGGAGTTAAAGAAGGAAACAAGAATATTACAAAATATACAATTGCCTAATCTAACACCTCAAATCAAGGAGGTGAATATGTAAATAAAAGAGATGGAGGAAATCAGGGGATATGATTTGTATTTTTTGATTCTTATCATGCCCTCCCAAGACGGACGGCCGGGATGATAGTCCGATCTTGGAGAGTAATATTTGAAGTCGGAGCGAGCGAGTGGTTTAGTCAACGCATCAGCTAGTTGATCATCGTTAACAATGCGAGTAACACGAAGCACACCACTTTGGACTTTTTTCCGAATGAAGTGATAGTCAATAGCCAGATGCTTCATGCGGGAGTGGAAACAGGGCTGGCACTTAAGTTTACAGTGCCAACATTGTCACAGTAGATAGTAGAGGTGGTTTTGCATGTGACACCAAGCTCAAGCAAGACATTTTCAAGCCATGTAAGCTCACCGACAGCTTGTGCAATGAACCGGTATTCAGCTTCTGTGGAGGACCGAGCCACTGAGCGTTGTTTCTTTGAGCTCCATGAGATTGCATTGCGACCGAGGTAGACAATATATGCGCCTGTTGAAATAAAGTCATCCTTATCACCGCCCCAATCAGAGTCGGAGAAAGCATGGAGGTGAAGAGGGGAGTTGCGATATATGTCTAGACCATGCTCAAGGGTACCATTTAAATAACACAATACCCATTTTAAAGCTTGCCAATGGGTGGTTGTAGGTCGATGCATGAACTGCGATAGTTGGTTGACGGCAAATGCAATATCAGGCCGGGTGAGAGGCAAGTATTGAAGGCTTCCAACTAGCGTGCGATATTCGGTAGGGTTGTCAAGCTGAGTTCCTGAGCCAAGAGTGACTCTCACATTAGCCTTCATGGGAGTGGTGATTGGTTTGGTATCCGACATTTTTTCCCGTGCAAGGAGATCAATGATGTATTTGTGTTGACTTAGGAATAAGCCATGTGCACATGTTTGAACTTTAACTCCTAGAAAGTACGATAGTTGACCAAGATCCTTCAGAGAAAACCGGTTAAAGGGAGCAGATATGAAGTCGGAAATCATGGTTGAGCAGGATCCTGTAACAATGATGTCGTTAACATATACGAGAACATAAATAGGGTTGGTACCGTTGCGAAGGAATAAAGGTGTATCGGACACTGAGTTGCTAAAGCCGATACTTAGTACGTAGGTCTGAAAGTGTACCCCTGTTTGAGGCCATAAATAGCCTTACGAAGGCGACACATGTAACACTCTCGAATTGGGAAAGGGCAACTAAGTAAAATTTTCGATAATGCAACCAAAATAATAGGATTTCTTCCTACAATTCAATATGTGAAATACCTCAAATCAGAATCTATGATTAACCTCAAACAATATATAACTCCAGTCTCATTACAAAGACAAAAAACACATCGGGTGTTACTTAACCCAAGTACAAGTTGCTAATCCCAAAGATGAATGCGGAAACTTCACTTAAGCTATTCACCTCTGGAGCACTTTACTAGCACATGACCTTTCACAGTGTCACTAGAACTACTCCCAACCTGAACCTGTTGCACATGCCGACAAATAAAAAGGGTTAGGCTAACGCCTAGTGAGTTCAAGAGTTTATAGCATGATTTAAATAATTATTTAAATGAAAGTTTGCGACATAGGTTATGATTTCCAAAAGAGTTTACAAAAAGGATATAAACGACCCATTTTCCAACGCACCCAAAATCTATGAGAAAAGTTCCCAAAAGGTATAAAGCATTTTCCAAAATGAATTCCAATCCAAACTCACTCAACACGTGAATAAATCTATATTATGGAAACCTTCAAATACGATTGACGACATAATACTCAACCCATAATTCATGGAAGAACAATCCATATAAATATAATACTTCATTGAAAACATGATACGAACCAATACTCACGCAAACGTAAAATGTAATGAAGTCCAAATGCCATAAACATGGAAATGACCTGCTTCAATTAAGCTTTAATATACATGGAGGGGAATCCAATATTAAAGTCATCAAATTGCAGTCAATCGCACAAGACCAACGGTAAATAAAATAAGGACATGATACCATCCCAAGTAATGTTGGCCAACGACGGGGGAGACCCATATCCATTGAGAGTGGATGAACACAAAAGTACGCCACTCAAACAATGTTAATCATACGACACTTCACTGCATAAAAGGCCAAGTGTCCCATACGACGCCTTTCAAGACACACCCAAAGAGACAGCTGACCTTAGCGGAATACTATTAAGAATACCACCAAAGGCTCGGCACAAGCGGGGATACAACCATGGCACTGCCCCGACATGGCGAAGGTCATAAACGCCCGTCAATCAACCTGACAGCTCAACCGGACTAAGCCCTCCAAGTGTACCCTTGAAAAGTAAAAGGTCATAAAACATGGGGCCCGGTCAAATCCCGCGACACCCAATAGACCATCAAATAAAGACTGACTTACGTGCCTATGGATCCAATGCAACACAATCTACAATAATATGCCCATCCTAGAATGACTAACGCACCCGAGCATGTAAGTATCAATAATATGCAATAAAATGCATCAAGTTTCAATGAATGCAAACCATAAATAAGACTCCATATTGAGCCATCATAACCGGACAAAATGTCCCCAAGACTTCCTTAAAGTCAAAACCGAGCAAAATGCTCAAAACTCATTAGACCCATAAATAACGGTCATCATAGCATAAAATGCATTTAAACGTCGTTTAGGTAAACATGTACCACAAAATCATCATCAACCCAAAACTCGACACGGGTTAAAACAAAGGGTTTCCCAAATGGACTCATACCCCTTATAATTCTCAAAATGACTCATGACACTAAAATGTGCCTTTTCCCAAATGGTTTATAAAATCAATTACCCAACATGAATAAACCATTGAATGAACTCTATTTGAGCAATACATCATTTAAGAACACATTTATGATTCTACACATCAAAATATCCTCAAAATCCCAAATATGGGTGTTTTACAAACTTTATAAAGTTAAACACATTAGAAGGATCGAGTTTACCAAATAACTCAACAATTAATACTTTTAAGTAAAACACACGAATACATGGAAGATAACATTTTTGGCATGTACAACGTTTTCGCAAAGCAGCTTGAACTCACCTTGCTAGATTTAGGCTAAATCTAGATTTTCCCCATTCTTGAGCTTCCTTGGTGAAGACTTTAGATCCATAAACATCCATCACTAGAAATCTTGTTTAGGTTATAAACAACCTAAAATACACCAAGTGTAACTCCCCAAAATCAAATCCATACAAATCTTTGCCAAAATCTCAAATCTCCCAAAATACCTAAAATAGGTCAAAACCCATTATATGAGAGATACATCAAGAGAGGTGTTCTATAAGATTAAAATGAAAGTTTTAACAATAACAAAGGTTTAGAAGTGGTTAGAATGACTTACCAATGGGTTTCTAAGAAAACCCCAAAATATGGTCAACAATGGTGAGAAGATGATGAAGAAGATGAAGAGGATGATCTTCCACCCACAAAGCTTGAGTATTTAGATCTTAATCTTCTAGATGAACTTAGAGATTTTGATTTGGTGATATGGGAGGGTTTGGACCAAGTTGGAAAAGAGGAGATAGGGTTTGGTGAAGAGAACAAATGAATAAAGTGGCTAAAAATCGGCTTTAAGAGAAGCAGACTCGTGCCCGACCGGGTCCAGTCTTTCCCGACTGGGCCATCTAACCCACAGCTCAACATATTGCTGTCTTGCTCGACTGGACCCAGTCTGGCCCGACTGGACCAGTCTGGCCCGACTGGTGGCGATCGAGAAGGGCATAATTTTTTTTCTCATCCCATTTCTTAATCGTTTCCATAACCAATCACATCTAATCCATAATTTACTTGGTAAGACTATAATAATGACGAAATTTGCATATAACTTAGAATCTTACTTGCATAGGATTTTTCGGGTGTTACAATCCTCCCAACCTTAAAGAGATTTCGTCCTCGAAATCTAGTTCTCATATAACCAATGGCTAACCAACTCAACGCCGACCATAATCCATCAACTTCCAACTGCAATCTAAATTCCCCCCACACAGACTGCTAAGACAAACCTCAAGCAAACTCTTACCAACAATGTCCTCTTAGGTACATTGTACTTGTGTCTGGGAGAACACTCCATCCACAGGAGTAACTCCAGATCAGACAACTTCGGTTGTTCTCCCAACCTTAGATGTTCCATACACCCCGATTACGGGTCCAGACTCTAAATCAATCCAAGGTTTGTTCACTACTGAAACCAACAGAATCTCCAATTCCAATTGTTCCTACTGCTAACTGTCATTTAATTCCAACAAGCCCTAATAGACTCCAAGATATGCGGTCGTCACTGACCCATCGATTATACGACTCCAAGAATCCGTCCAACATTAATCATCAAACCGACAGGTTCTTTTTCCACACACGAAAGTTATTCCACCAAAACTACTCATCACAATTGAGCATCTTAAGATTACTACAACTGTTATCATTATTTCTTTAAAATCGGACTACAACCCTCCGAATACACTAACGGTTCCTGGCCTCGAACCCCAAAAGGTTGACACCTAGTTATACCACCAAGCTTTGAATTCCAACAGAACTCCACTCACGAGTCCCTTCGTCGAGCATTCCCACAAAACTAAGGTTATCAATACGGTGTCTAAAGGGTCCCTTATGCGAAAATTGTCCAAGACCCAAGACAGGGTTGCCGACAAAAACGGTTACCACCAACCTCAAATACGATACTGCGAATCTAACCCTTAAGTTACAACAAGTACATTGACTCTGCCACCGCTACCATCCGGCCTATAGCGCCATCACGCGTCGAAACACCCAACTTCTCATAGTCGAAGTTCTACACGCACTTACTCTTAACCGGGGTTACTTAACCTTTCCAATGTCCTAATGAGTTCAAGGTTCTCCAGTGAATTATTTAACAATTATGCCAATCAAAACTTTTTATAGAAATTTTCAACATAAAGGTTTTCATATCAAATTAATCGTACGCATAAAAACTACTACTATCAATTTGGTAGTTGCGCAAAAATGAACACGCTCGTCCCACATATGAAAATCATATTGAAAACTACTTCATTGCAGTTTAGATTATTAACAAAACGCAAAAGCGTAATAAACAACTTCTTTGAAATGAACCGCTACGGTCCCACTATGGATTGATTCATGTCATGCACGTAAAGTAACTGCCTACTTTAATTAGTGTGCAACAAAAAGGTTTGCACGTACTTCAAAAGAAGTTTAAACGACATTCGACTCCAAAAATTCCTTTTTAACCATAAAATGGCATGGAACAAGGTTCACCAACAAAGTTTGCGCGCGTTGATTTCTTTCACAAAAACGGTGAAATGATTTATAGATATACTTTGGTTAAAACATAAAATGCCTTGTGTCAGTTCCAAGTTTAAAGACAAAACCAATACGTTTTCATCATTCAGAGACATCGACTAAAACATCATGAGGAAATCTCAAATTGGAGTATGCATGCAACTTGTAACACTCTCTCAGTAGTCTTCTTGAAATGAAATAACATGCATTAAATAGTTCACGACAAAATTTCAAAAGATGAAATTCTTTAAATCAATTTCCAAAATTTTCTCATCTGGTCATATAATGACACATGAGTAAAACGTTTCTGACAAGGCTCACACACATCAATGTGTTTTCCCAAAACTTAGGAGAAAATAAGTGCTAGTAAATGGTTGACACCGAAAAAGGTTCAATCCGACTTCAAATCTCGAATTGCACCAACAATGCGCATCAATGTTCAAAAACATAAGTAATTCCACGCACTCTAGGTTAGGCAAATAATTTTTCCAAAATCCCCATCAAGGAGCATTTACATCAAGAGTTTTACACTCGTAATATAAAACGTTAAAACGTCAATGCTTAAAAGTTTACTCGTTGAAATACTCAAAATACCCATTTTCTCAATAACCAGAAAGGTTTACAATTTTCCAAAATGTTCATCAAACCAAAATTGACCAAATGTCAACGAATCACCCATTCGTGTTTTTAAAATATATCGTATTGTAAACTATGCTTGATCCCCACAACACTAAAACATACTTTGACCAAATGGCCTTCCTGATAAAACATTTTCATTCACTATTCATTTATCAAAGTGTCGAGAAGTAATGGTTACCAAGCTATGTATACCCCTAGGTCGATATAATGCAATTACATGAAATGATAATAAAACAATCAACTGACCGAAAGCGCAATAAGCAAATTGTTACGAAGTACTATCAAGTTGTTCTTTCATGCATTACTCACGTCACGTATAAATCAATCCATACACTGAACAAATTGCAACAAAATGTGCTAACACAAATTTTTGAAAGAGAAATAACGCGACACCAAAGTCCCAAAACTCATCCCTTTTGGTCGTCTTATGGCATAAAATAATATTTCTCAATAAAAAAAGAGTGGGACAAAATGCCCAACATAACTCATAAATTCCCACGTAATCAATGGAGTATGTACATTATGAAATTGCACTCACGCGACACAAAACGTCGTAAGACCAAAACTTCATGAAACTCAATGGGGCTCAATGACCTCGAGTCAACAAAATGGCACCAAACCTTTCGCTTCCAAAAATCGAATTGCAATAAGCAAAATCATGACTAAAACGTCAAAATTCCAAAAATTCCCCTTTTGTTGTAATACCATATACACAACATTGTTCAACAACTTGTATTAAATAAATTCTCCAAAATAACTTTACATAGATATAATGGAAGATAACTTTCCGTCTAAACTTTAACATATATGGAGGAGATCCAATGTTAAAGTCATAAGCCTTAGTTACTTGCCCAACATGTTAAACATCATTAAAATATGGATATCATTGTATCCGAAAGTAATGTTGGACAACAATAAAAAAAAGCAAGTCCCGACGGAGTTTGCAACTCCCGCAATAAAATAATTTCATGCATGTTCAAAACCATGATTTAAAATCTTGTGTGTGGTAAACGTTTTTCCTAGATTTTGTAACACAATCCTCGAATGTGGTAGGTTATGGACTTATGGTTTAACACACATAAACACACACCAAGTCAATGAATGGATTCTCGATAGGTTCTCGCTCGGTCTCGATTGGTCTCGATGGGTGTTAGGTTATGGTGATGAAGAACATGGTGTCTTACGACGTTGAAGAAAGTGTAGAGAAGGTATTGTCGAGTTACAGACTTACAATGTCGAGTTGTTGTACACACTTAAACATACAAAAATATTCATAATGAATATAACACATATATAACATTTCACGTAATAAATGGTTAAAAAACTATATCGAGATGGATGTCATATCGAAAAACACAAAATTCTCGTTTTTTGATGCAATTTGTTTGATTAAAGTATTATTAATTTTTAAGATGATTTATTTTAAACTTTAAGGGTGTAAAATTTTTTAATTCAAAAGGAAAATATAAATTCAAACAAGGTAGGCGTGTGATTGATATTAACTTCATTTTTACCCTTAATCACCTTATTAATAATTTTAGTTAAAAACTCTACTTAATGTGAGTTGTTGGATAAATATAGATGGAGGGTCAAGATTAGTCATCATGTTCACAAAAAAAATTTGAGTTTGATTTGAATTTTCCTATATCTATAGTACCTTAATATGCATTTATACCAAAAGTCTTAAATACAACATCTCATGCATGATGTACTACCTTATGAAGCATCAAATTGAAAAATCTCTTAATTACTGTTTTTTATATGCATAACGTGCAACTGATTAATGCTTGCGTATATACCCCTCTCACCAGTCACCACCACCAAGTGTGGTATCTGTTGAGTTACTTTACGTGCACAGTGCCAGTGAGCTTCCCTTCTCCATTCATGTCATGATCGTTTTACTTTACGTGCGTAAGGAGTTTAGAGCATCTTTAATGGTTGTTTGAAGATGGCTTGAAGATGATTTAAAAAATGTTTGACCATTGAAGACAACTCGAAAAAAACTTTATTTATCAAAGACTTGATGTTTCTCAAGTGTTTGAAAAAATAAATGTAAGAAACAATAGAGAGAGAGTATATTATGGTGGGCCCAACAATTTTTTATATATTTTTATTTTTTCAAATCATTGATACAACTTCACCATTGTAGATGCCGTTACAATAGTTACTTTATTGATGAGTTTGCTATACAAGTGAATTGGATTCCTCCAAACTTTCAAAATTCAATTTTTACTTTCAGATGGAAGACGATCAATGAGGAGTGCACAATAGGCTACGAAATGAACTCTTCTATAAAGGAAAAATACTTTCTCATCGCTTAAAAATGGTGAAATCCTTTTTAATGTCAATACTTTTTCTTCCTCTCTACTTTGATGTCTAAATGCAGTTTATGTTTTCAAGACCCACCTATTCCCGATTCAAAAAATATGTGCCGACCATTCTCTCTATCTCCTTGGTCTTACATAATCAGTTTTTTTTTGGTTTCTAATATTTAATGTTTTTGAGTTATGTTGTTTTTCAAAGAAACAATGTACTTACTTTTGCCTTTGTTCTATCCATTCAATGTATCCCAGGGTACGTAGCAGCCATTTTATTTCTTGTTTGTTTGCTTAAAGATTGTCTTAATCTAAAATTGCAGAACTCAGTTGGAAATGGGAGAAATCAACTTGAAAAGCACAGGAGATGGGCGATAGCTTATGTACTTCGTGATGAAGTATGCAATGGAATTTTCTTCTTTCATTAGTTTCTCTTTCTTAAGCTGAATATATGCTCATAGTGTTCCATAGCAGATACATGAAAAGATGATATTTTTGTTGAAGATATGCCATTTAACACAACAAAATAGTAATGGTTCTAAAATGCATGGGGCCTATTGGGTCCACACAAAATTTAGTTGTGTAAAAGCAAGAAAAAATTCTAGAGGGTTTAACAGATAATTAATTAAAAGTGTTTTAATTATATGGAGTTACTAAAGAGACTAACTAGTAATTAATTCATACTTGTTATTAGATAATATCTAATTAATCTAGATAATTATTAGACTAATTGAATTATTATTAGATAATGTCAAACGAGTCTAGATAATTATGATAATTAAATGTGATATTTTAAAGAGGAAGTTAAATCACTTTTTCCTCACCTCTTGAAACCATCGAATTGACTTCTACTCTCTCATTCACGGTGCAAAATTCATACTAAGGAATTTTGGCCAATTTCTTGACTAGCTACACAAGGTTATTCAAGTTTGGTGGCTTTGGAGATCACATAGAGAAGAGAAAGGAGACAGTTTCTTGCTACATACAACTACATCTTTGGGGTGTGCTCTTGATAGAGAGAATCCTACTATTGGTTTCTTCATCATCTTTATAAAAGGTTATTCTAAACCCTTCTATTGTTTTATCTTACTTGTAGTTTTATTGTAACCTGGTCTCTCTAAAAGATTGTATGTACTTTTATGCGTCCGCTGTTTTGATCTAAAGTTTTGTAATACGCACAATCCAACAGTGGTATCAGAGCCACGTACAAGTACATAAAGAATCGTTTTTTATGATATAGAATTTGGTTTGGGTGTGTGTTAAAATATGTTTAACATTTTTAGTCAATCTTGTCATTGTTTTTCTAACTTAACTTGTTTTTGTTGTTTTATATTGTGTAAGGGCCATATTTGTAGAAAAGAGAAAGTAGTGGATTGCGCTTCAATTAATAGTTGACAAAAAGGGTAGCGGAGCAAATTGGAAGGTTTGAGGGGCTGAAAAGTGAAAGGATCAAGTTGTAAATACTAAATAGTGGTTGAATATAAAAACGAGGTTTTAGGTCTTTAGAGATATTACATTTTAGTTCGTTCATTTTTTACTCTCTCAACATCACAGAGCTTTTCATATTAGGGTTTAGGTTTTGAGTTGATAACTTCAAATTTTTTGAAGTTCTTTTGTAGTATTGAGTGAAATTGTAGTGAGGTTTCTTTGTAAAGTTGTTTGAGTTTAATAAAAGGTTAGTTTACATATTTCTACATGGTATCAGAGCTTCATGGTTGATTCTCGCCGGAGTCCTTCTACCACGACGATTCTCGCCGGTATATCCTTCTGGTTTTTCTTTTCTGCTCTTATTAACTCAAAATTTTTTACTCACTAATCAAGATCGTGTTCTTCTTGATCTTAGCTTTTTAGCTCTGGTCAGAACCGTTCTTCTCAATCTGTTTCGATCTGACCTCTGGTTCAGATCTGTTTTTCTCTATTTTGTTTTAGATCCCTACAAACTGATCTTTTTAGATCTGTGTTTTTTTCACCTTGTAGATCTTGACATATTGTCTTGATCTGTCTTTCACCTTGTTTTTCAAACGGATCTAGTAAACTGATCTTTTTAGATCTGTGTTTTCACCTTGTAGATCTTGACATATTGTCTTGATCTGTTTTTCACCTTGTCTTTCAAACGGATCTGGTAACTTCAACATAGTTGTCCAGATCCGTGTCTTTTTCATATAGATCTGTTGTTTTACTGCTTCTGTTCCTTTCTTTCCTTATCAGAACTGTGCTTTCCCTTTGTAACCTTGGAGATCTTGATTTTTTTGTCTCGATATGATCCCTGTGTTACATAGCAACAGAAAGATCTGACGTTCTCAAACGTAATTTGTTCAGATCTGTGTTTCTTTTTTCTCGTTTCTTGCTAAACATATCTGCTTATCTTAGTGTATTTGTTAGGAGAATCTTTTGATCTGCTCTACGCTTTCAAACATACTGACTCTTACAGATTGTTCTTGAGTTTGCCTTCTCCTGTTTCGAAGAAGCCCTTCTCTTGGATCTGTACAGTGTGCCTTCTCTCTTCCTTCTTACATATGTGTTCAGGTTTGATATTTGGCCTCTGCTATCTCTGGTAACAGAGGTCCCCTTTCCGCTGCGTACTGTCGTTGACTACTCACTGTAAGTATTTCCTTTTTTTCTAAGTGTGTGTGACTCCTCTTCAGACTTTCGGGCATCTTGTATTTGGCTTGACCTACCACCCTAAGAGTGGCAAGGAATCCTGCTTCGTAGTTGCCTTTAAGTTGCTGAGGTTTGTTCTTCTCGTGTGTGTTTCTTTACTTTCTGTTCATTATGACTGGTGAAGCTCCTAACAAAAATCCAGAGCAACAATCCCTGATTGCGAAACTGGATTTTGGTGATCCGCTTTTCCTTCATTCTAGTGATACTTCAGGAGTGGCTATTCTCAATTTAAAGCTGACTGGAACTGAAAACTATAAGGTTTGGGCTTGTGCAATGATTTTGGCCCTGGAAACTAAAAATAAACTAGGATTTGTTGATGGTACTGTATCTCGTCCCACTAATAATGTTCTTGGTAAACAATGGGACATATGCAATTCTGTTGTCCTATCTTGGATCTTAGGATCCATATCTGAGGAACTATTTTTGAGTCAAGTGTTCTCTAAGATTGCTAGTGAGGTTTGGCAAGAACTTAAGGAAACATATGATAAAATTGATGGTTCTGTCACGTTCAGTCTTCATCAAAAGATAAATTCTCTTAGTCAAAATGGGATGTCTGTGTCTGACTACTATCATAAACTTAATGCTCTTTGGAAACAATTTGATGCATTAATTAAACTCCCATCTTGTACTTGTCATGCATTGTAACATCCTGAATTTTCGTTATGTTATTTTATGAATTATAAACTAAATTGGGGGTTAAGTTTGTAATTGTTTAAAAGTGTTGTTGGAATAGATTTTCATGTTGAGGGTTTGTTGTGCAATTCTTTGAAAGTTGGAGGTTTGTTTGGTAATATGATTAATGACTCATGATTATTTAAGGTTGAGGTGTCATAATGTGAGTCTTGATAGACTAAGTGTGTGAGAGTGTGTTGTGTTTTGTGTGTGTTACGGTTGAGAAAGAGAAAACTGAGAGAGAGAGAGATTGAGATAGAAAAATCGAGAAAGAGAAGGAAGAAAAGAAAGACTTGCTGGGAATTTTTATCTAATCTGCTGTTGGTTGAAGAATCATAAGGTAAACATCTCATTTAAATTCTTCATCTTAGTAGTAAAAAAATGTTCTTAGAAGATTTTGATGGGTTTTGGGTAAATTATGATGATAATGAGAATCTGAGTTTTTGGATGTGTTAAGGTAAGTATATTAAACATATCTGCAAGTTTGCATAAACAAACATAGATTAAAAGTACAAAAAATCTGGGTTTAGAATGAACTTAGTGAACTGAGACTTGGTTGAATATCATCGAAGTCGCAACCTTGAGTTGCGACATTCATGATTGTCGCAATAGGCAATAGCGACTTGAAGTTGGAATCGCAGCAGACCACTGCGACTTGACTTTGGAATCGCAACAGTTGGTTGCGACTTGGGTTGAAATCGCAATGGGCAGTTGCGACTTGGTACTGTAGTCACAACAGTTGACTGCGATTTGGAATTGGAATCGCAATAGAGGACTGCGACTCCAGTTCATTGCGATTTGGATTTGGGATCGCAATAGGCGACTGCGACTTCAGTTGGTTGCGACTTGAGATGTAATTTTTAGAAATAAAGGATTTTCAGTTGTAGAGGGTTCTGTTTTGGAAAATTAATATCAGTATATGTAAACTGAATAATACAGTAAGCTGTGGTAGTGAAGAAAGGAGCCTTACGAGTTAAAAAGGACTAAAAGGAGTGATAACGCATCAGGTGAGTTTATTCAACTCTCTTTAAAATTCAGTAATTAATCTTGAATTAGATGCTTTATATATATGCATGAATATGTTTTATGTGGATTGGATTAAATTAGAGATAAGCCAAGAGGGCGACTAAAAGTTGTGTTATGTGGATTTCCATGCTAAAAACTTCTAAGATGAGTTATCTATGAAGTTGATGAATTAGTATTTATTATTAATCTTGCATGCTAAGTTTGATTATCTACTACATGAAATTACTATGTGGTTATGAACTCTAAATATGATTTGAAGTTTTATTGAGATAAACTATAAAGATCCATCCATGAGTTCAAAGATATAGATTAACAACTGATATATATTAACTCTCGTGTTAAATTACTATGAGGGGATAGTTAAGAAGTTGATGAACAGGAATTATTCATATTCCTTATAATGAGCAGGATTATCTGTTATATGCAGTATGTTAGATGATTATGAACTCTAAATGTGATTGAGAAACCGAATTGAGATATATTATAAAGGCCTATCTATGAGTTCGAAAATATAAATAACTATTGAGACGGTGATCATCATATCAGATTTCAGAGAAGGGGTAATAAAGAGATTGAGATGTGGAGTAATAATATTCTTTATTTTATATATAGAATATGTTCAGAGAAATGATACATTCTATGCTGGACGCATATAGTAGTATCGATTGTATTATATTATGCGATTATGTGCTTTTACTAAAATAGGCATCCGGTCACCGAGGGCACTTGGGTACGGTATAATGGGAACCGATTACTCGCCATAGACCAAAGGGGTGTAATTTTAGTAATTGGGTGAACCTCGAACCATCGTGAGTCCCGATTGAGTATCGCGATATTATAATCCCATTGGGACCATTGATGCAGAGGTGGAATGTGGAATAGACAGATTTTGATTTGTAATTCCCATTTCGATTTATGGAAGATCAGAGATTTCCATTGTTTCGGGAAGATCGGAGATTTCCCTGTGATGAGAGGAAGATTAGAGATAGGCATAAAGTAATTTGTAATCTCTACTTCCTGATTAAGAAATAGGCAAGTTTTGACTTGTAATTTCTTGTGTGTGAATATTGGTTGTGAATCTGGAATGATTCAGAGTTAACTCTTATTTTGTTGTTACAATTAAATGAGTTAGTCGTAGGAATGGGACTGGGGTAGATTCCCCGATTTGGAAAGGAGTTATCGTACGGTAAGATGGGTGAGAACAGGTTTGAGTTATCTATTCATGTTTTAATTATTAAATTTTATTTTGATTTGAGTATTCTCACTAGGCGAAAGCCTAATGTTTCAAGTTGAATCTTCTTATCAGGTACAAGCTCCGGGAAGTAGCGGGAACGAGAGAAGAGAACTTTTGGAGAGATTCAGACTCAGAGATAACAAAGGATCTAGATATTTTTTGAAGTCTTTGGGACAGTTGTTTAGATAACTCGATTAATCTGATTGTTATGAGGTGATTAGATTAATAAGTTATTTAAGTAATGTCAGTTGTATAATAAAAACCTTACATTTGATCCTCAGGTTATATAAGTTTGAAAGTTTTGATCATAACTGATGGAAATTCCAAGGTTTAAATTGACTCCGTTTTTAGGGTGTTTCAGTATGGTATCAGAGCACTAGTTTAAGTGAACTAAGTATGCTGACGAGATACTTAGACTTAAGCTGAGACGTAGTAAGTTATGATATGTGAGATATGGGTAGAAGTGTTAAGACGGGATAGTCTTAGAGTTAACGAAAATACGTGAAATTAGTGCTATGACAATGATAATGGGGATTCTCCTGTATGATATGTTCACAATTACAATTAGCTACTGTTATTATGAATACATTGTTACACGAGCATGTCTATTTCTGAATTGTTACAGTGACTAACGATCGGTAAAGTACGTTGTTGTATGTATGTAAGTGCATAATCATTTCGCATGGTTATCTCTATAAGTTATAGTAAAGTGATGGTGAATTTATCACCAAGGTCCTTTAAAGGACAGAGCAGTATATGATTGGGGTTTTGAAGGACAACCTAGAAATTGGTGGGACTCATGAAAGTCTGCCAAAGCAATCTTTAATAGGTGATTTGATAGGTGCAGAGATAGAATATGAGATGATTGGTTAATACAGAATTACTATGACTTGGTTGAGTATGGGAGCCATGGAATGCAGATGTAGCAATTATTATAAGGTCGAGAGGGCGATTTCGAGTCGAAGGTAAAGTGTCAATGATAAGTCATGTGAGTAAAACGATTGACCTTGTTTGAGTAAATAGCCTTCATTGCGAGTAAATTTCGTGCATGATGTTTTAGTGTGTGTTACATTAGTTTTCTTGATTTCAAACCAAATGCATAAATAACAGTTTTATTCAAGGGTAAGTTAGTATGTGTAAGTATGTATTTAAAGAAAAAGGGTAATTTCAATTACGCTACCTAACGAAATTTTTGGGCTTAGCAACTTGCAAAATATTTCATATTTTATATAAAAAGTTGTATGATAGTAAATAGGTCAAGAAAGTGTTGATCAGTAAAATTTTTATAACCAACAAAGGTATTGATTTGATGATATCATAGAAATGAGTGTGAGAAACGACTAGTTTACTCTATGCCAGTAAATTCTAAACTTTTGTCGTATGAAGAGATTTTCATTTAAAATATTACTGTTGTAACAACATTTTTGGATGAGAAAGATTGAGTTTTACGGAAATTTGTAGACAAACGGTTTTGAGATCGTTGTGTAGTACATGGGAATTATGAAAATGATTGGGGCGTGTGTGCTCACGTTGTTTTGAATGTTATTTATTTAAATGAGAAAAGTGTGGATTGAGTTATTATATTGTCATGCATGAAGGCTATGAACTCGCTAGGTCGTAGAGTGTTACGGTATAAGCTAAGAATGAACTCCAAGAGTGGAGAGGTGTTGGAAGAAAATTTGTGGTTTTGGTAATTGTATTTAAATGAGAGATGAACAACGAGAAAGTCGAAAGTGGACTTTAGTATCAATAAAACGAGGGTCTGTACCCTTGTTCGGTAATTAGTAATACAGTTGCCGAGGGTCGGCCGTGTCGGAAGGAAAAATTAGGTTCAGGGTTAAGGAAGTATTGAGATGACGAGTTTTAACTTTAAAGGCGAGAGTTGTGTAAGGTGTATGAGGCCTTTTGTCTATCACTGGGTGCGGTCTGGATGCGTTCCGTGTATGCCCGTGCGGGTAGTAGCAAAACCGTGAGCGATACCGGTATGCTGTTATGCAGAAGGTATGCGCAAAGTGGGTATTAGTGGGTGCGACACAATTGGGAAATTTTGAGTTTGATTAATTATAACCTAAGTGAAAGTTATGTGGTCGAAGCATGTTTTTGGTATTTTGTGGATGTATGATAATTTTATCGTGTTACATTTTGAAAATGTAAAGGTTTTGAGAGTGATAAACTATTATTTTGAAATCAATGGTCAATTAAAGGATTAATAAGGTTAAGATCCTGAGTAAAGAGGAATTTTGGTTTACGTAACCGTATGAGTGACATGTGTTTAATCAAACGGTTGTTTTGACCTTAAAGGCCTGATTTATATTCATATGAGTCTTTTGAATGTTTGTCAGTTTAATGATTCGAGATGGAGTATTGAATGTGTTGTATACTTAACTGCATTGTATTTGAACCGGTGACAGTTTAAGTGTTGGTCTTAGGTGTAAAGACTGTTTGATATTTTACTTAGTATCTTTGGAACTAATGAACTTGGGCAGATTATATACATTGTGGAGTATGAAAAGAGTTGCATGTACTTACAAATGATTTGACTTCATTGGGAAAGTAGCAATGAAGGGGTCGTAAGATTATCACATCTCGGAGCGTATGTTGCATAATGTGAGATAGATGTATTTATTTGCATGAGTTGGTATTGATAAATAATCTTTAAATCCTTTGAGTAGATGACTTGGTTTTGGATTTAGTTAAGTCTTAAGAACTTTGAACCAATTTGATAAGCTTGGCGTAGGCTTGGGGTTGAACTTGCATAATCGGTTTTGAAAATTAAGTTTATATAACGTGAATGCATTGGCTACCCTTTTTGGGATCGTGTATGAATGTTAAGTTTAAATTAGAAGCTTAAAAGTTGAAGGATCACCTTGTTGGGATTGTTAGAACAGTGAAGGACTGTTGCTTTTAGATAAGTGTTTACTTACGATGTGGAAGATTTATAAAAGATGAAATACTGGAGATAAACAAAGGGAGTGTATAGATTGTGTTGATCTGTGAGGAATTATACCCTGTCTATGCAACATATTGGAATCACAAAGAGCTAGTAAGAACGATTAAGTTCAAGGTTAATTAGAAAGTCGTGAGTAGTAGTTCAACTAAAGTTGGGGAGGAGATATTTAGTGATATAGACCTGTGTATTTAGACGAGAAAATGGGATTGTAAAATTAAATATGTACGAATGACTATGAGAGACATGGTCTGTGGTAAATGTTATGGGTGGAGAATGTATGAACAAGTAGTGGCATTAATTGTCAAGATACATGTGTCATCTAGTATGAGACGTGATATTAGAAAGAGGAAGTATCCGAATGGAAGTTTTGGGAATTCCGGTTGGAAAGTATTAATTGCTAATAAAAGTTGATAAAACATGTGGTTTGTAAGATAACTGGGTAATATGGCTTATATTGAAATAGAATGTCGGAGCAGTGGTGAGTGTTTATCCAAAGAAATTTGATGGTATGAGTTGCCAGTTAAGTTGTAATTTGAATCACTGGAAGTTTAATAAAGATGATGAGTATGTAGATCAATGTGGTGTAGTGAAAGAAAGATTGTTAAGGAATATAAGTTGCTCCTTATGTGTGAAAGAATTGTACGAGAAATTATTAGTTAAAGATCTAAGAATGGTAATAACTTCGAACGGTAATGTCATTTCAAGGTAACTTGGCTGAATGTTTTAGGTTAGAGATTTTGATGGAACTGTTTAACTATGTTTCGTAAGAAGAAAATACTTTGGTGTGTGGTTGTATTGTAGTTGTACGATGAGATAGTGATGTAAGGAAGTAAGAGCATTCTATATTGAAGAAATGAGTAAGTCATGGAAGTAATAATGGACTGCCGTAGTTGTTGAAGTATTTAATAGTAACATGTATGCTTAATTTATAGTGTACGTATTCAGGTAGTACATGTTAATGTTATTTTGAGGCCTGGAGAGTGAGTTGTGATGATGATGCGGTGAAAGGAAGACTCTTGTTCTTCTCAATCCCATTGGTTTTAGGTGAAGAGAATACTGTAACCGTTAAGCTATAGTGTTGAAGTATTCAGTAGATGTAAAAGAAATACATCGAATGCAATTCTCGGTATTGCGAGGTTTTGGCTAGAGATCTTAACTGACGTTTTAGAAAAACTGTTCTTTTGGAATGTAACTGTATGGTGGATATTTCGTGTAAACAAGAGAGAAATGATAACAATTACTCTAAGAAGATTGGTTATAAGTATATCATTTGGATCTTCCACCAGAACTGGAAGAGGTTCATAATACCTTCCAAGTATGTTATCTTCGGAAATAATTTTGGCTAAAGAGGAAAGATGTGATTGAACTCACTGATGTGAGAGTTAATGAAAAGAGTTGCGGTGTGGAAGAATCAGAGGTAATTTTGGAAAGATCGGTTAGAAAGCTATGTAGTGGTAATGAAACATCTATGTTGAAAGTACAGTGGAAACACCATAGAGGTACTAATGTAACTCTAGAGTCCGAAGAGAGTATGAGAAGTAGGTAGCATCATTTGTTTACCTGACTTTGATTTCGGGGACGAAATCATTTTCAAGTTGGGGAGTATTGTAACATCCTGAATTTTCGTTATGTTATTTTATGAATTATAAACTAAATTGGGGGTTAAGTTTGTAAGTGTTTAAAAGTGTTGTTCATGTTGATGGTTTGTTGTGCAATTCTTTGAAAGTTGGAGGTTTGTTTGGTAATATGATTAATGACTCATGATTATTTAAGGTTGAGGTGTCATAATGTGAGTCTTGATAGACTAAGTGTGTGAGAGTGTGTTGTGTTTTGTGTGTGTTACGGTTGAGAAAGAGAAAACAGAGAGAGAGACTGAGATAGAAAAATCGAGAAAGAGAAGGAAGAAAAGAAAGACTTGCTGGGAATTTTTATCTAATCTGCTGTTGGTTGAAGAATCATAAGGTAAACATCTCATTTAAATTCTTCATCTTAGTAGTAAAAAAATGTTCTTAGAAGATTTTGATGGGTTTTGGGTAAATTATGATGATAATGAGAATCTGAGTTTTTGGATGTGTTAAGGTAAGTATATTAAACATATCTGCAAGTTTGCATAAACAAACATAGATTAAAAGTACAAAAAATCTGGGTTTAGAATGAACTTAGTGAACTGAGACTTGGTTGAATATCATCGAAGTCGCTACCTTGAGTTGCGACATTCATGATTGTCGCAATAGGCAATAGCGACTTGAAGTTGGAATCGCAGCAGACCACTGCGACTTGACTTTGGAATCGCAACAGTTGGTTGCGACTTGGGTTGAAATCGCAATGGGCAGTTGCGACTTGGGACTGTAGTCGCAACAGTTGACTGCGATTTGGAATTGGAATCGCAATAGAGGACTGCGACTCCAGTTCATTGCGATTTGGATTTGGGATCGCAATAGGCGACTGCGACTTCAGTTGGTTGCGACTTGAGATGTAATTTTTAGAAATAAAGGATTTTCAGTTGTAGAGGGTTATGTTTTGGAAAATTAATATCAGTATATGTAAACTGAATAATACAGTAAGCTGTGGTAGTGAAGAAAGGAGCCTTACGAGTTAAAAAGGACTAAAAGGAGTGATAACGCATCAGGTGAGTTTATTCAACTCTCTTTAAAATTCAGTAATTAATCTTGAATTAGATGCTTTATATATACGCATGAATATGTTTTATGTGGATTGGATTAAATTAGAGATAAGCCAAGAGGGCGACTAAAAGTTGTGTTATGTGGATTTCCATGCTAAAAACTTCTAAGATGAGTTATCTATGAAGTTGATGAATTAGTATTTATTATTAATCTTGCATGCTAAGTTTGATTATCTACTACATGAAATTACTATGTGGTTATGAACTCTAAATATGATTTGAAGTTTTATTGAGATAAACTATAAAGATCCATCCATGAGTTCAAAGATATAGATTAACAACTGATATATATTAACTCTCGTGTTAAATTACTATGAGGGGATAGTTAAGAAGTTGATGAACAGGAATTATTCATATTCCTTATAATGAGCAGGATTATCTGTTATATGCAGTATGTTAGATGATTATGAACTCTAAATGTGATTGAGAAACCGAATTGAGATATATTATAAAGGCCTATCTATGAGTTCGAAAATATAAATAACTATTGAGACGGTGATCATCATATCAGATTTCAGAGAAGGGGTAATAAAGAGATTGAGATGTGGAGTAATAATATTCTTTATTTTATATATAGAATATGTTCAGAGAAATGATACATTCTATGCTGGACGCATATAGTAGTATCGATTGTATTATATTATGCGATTATGTGCTTTTACTAAAATAGGCATCCGGTCACCGAGGGCACTTGGGTACGGTATAATGGGAACCGATTACTCGCCATAGACCAAAGGGGTGTAATTTTAGTAATTGGGTGAACCTCGAACCATCGTGAGTCCCGATTGAGTATCGCGATATTATAATCCCATTGGGACCATTGATGCAGATGTGGAATGTGGAATAGACAGATTTTGATTTGTAATTCCCATTTCGATTTATGGAAGATCAGAGATTTCCATTGTTTCGGGAAGATCGGAGATTTCCCTGTGATGAGAGGAAGATTAGAGATAGGCATAAAGTAATTTGTAATCTCTACTTCCTGATTAAGAAATAGGCAAGTTTTGACTTGTAATTTCTTGTGTGTGAATATTGGTTGTGAATCTGGAATGATTCAGAGTTAACTCTTATTTTGTTGTTACAATTAAATGAGTTAGTCGTAGGAATGGGACTGGGGTAGATTCCCCGATTTGGAAAGGAGTTGTCGTACGGTAAGATGGGTGAGAACAGGTTTGAGTTATCTGTTCATGTTTTAATTATTAAATTTTATTTTGATTTGAGTATTCTCACTAGGCGAAAGCCTAATGTTTCAAGTTGAATCTTCTTATCAGGTACAAGCTCCGGGAAGTAGCGGGAACGAGAGAAGAGAACTTTTGGAGAGATTCAGACTCAGAGATAACAAAGGATCTAGATATTTTTTGAAGTCTTTGGGACAGTTGTTTAGATAACTCGATTAATCTGATTGTTATGAGGTGATTAGATTAATAAGTTATTTAAGTAATGTCAGTTGTATAATAAAAACCTTACATTTGATCCTCAGGTTATATAAGTTTGAAAGTTTTGATCATAACTGATGGAAATTCCAAGGTTTAAATTGACTCCGTTTTTAGGGTGTTTCATGCATCTTCTGATTTTACTAAACATAATCAACTCTTGAAACTAATGCAATTCTTGATGGGGTTGGATGATACCTATATGCAATTAAGAAGTAATATCTTGACTACTGACCCTTTACCTTCGGTCAAAACTGCTTTTTCACTCATATCAAGAGAAGAGTCACACCGTGGTATGACTCGCTCTTCTACTGAGTCCAAGACTCAGCACACTGCCTTTTTTAGCAAACCTGTAGATAACAGAAAGAAAACTGGAAAACCTATATTAACTTGTAAACACTGTGGTGTTAATGGTCACACAATAGAAAGATGTTTTAAACTCATTGGTTTTCCAAAAGACTTTCAGTTTAATAAAACGAAGTCGAATCAGTGTGCTAAATCTTCGTCTAACAATACATGTTTTACCGAAGGTCCTACCAGTGGATCCAATTCCTCTAAATCCCTTATAGAAGAACAAATCAACAAGCTATTGTCCCTTTTGGATCAGAAACAAAACGAGAGCTTATCTGTTAATCTGGCAGGTAATTTTTTTGCAAACATGACTAGAAATTCAAAGGTTTTTTCAAACATGACTCGTAATCCATCCTTTTCTAAGAATCCCCAGTCTTGTTGGATTATTGACTCTGGAGCTAATCAGCATATGACTTCCTCTGTTGCTTGTCTTGACAACATTGTTGACATATCTGACTTAAATCTAAGAGTGACGCAACCCAATGGAAATAAGGCCAAAATCAACAAAATTGGGAACTATAAGTTAAATGATCATGTTGTGTTATTTGATGTCTTGGTTATTCCAGATTTTCATGTTAATTTGCTCTCTGTTCATAAACTTGCTAGAGACAGCAAGATCTTCGTTGGATTTGATGATTTTAAATGTTATCTGCTGCTTCAGGGCTTACATCCCACGAAACTTGTGGGGACTGGTAGTGAATTTGGTGGCCTGTATTTCTTTGATCAGGTGCTCAATAGTGATTCTGCTAATCCTAAAATATTAGGAAATAATACAAACACTAATGGGACCATCTCTTGCTTTGCCTCTCGCCAATTATGGCACAGTAGGCTAGGTCACCCGGCTGATCAAGCTTTGGCTTGCTTAAAAGGCCAATTGCATCTAGAAGGTAGTTCTAAGACTCCTCCGTGTGAGATCTGTCACATGTCAAAACAAACTAGAGAGAAGTTTAACCTTAGTAGTAACTCTACCACTTGCCTAGGTGAGTTAATACATATGGATTTATGGGGACCCTACCGTATACCTAGTAAGGAAGGATATAGATACTTTTTGACCCTAGTAGATGACTACTCTAGATCGGTTTGGGTTTATTTGTTGAAGCACAAGGATGAGGTGTTTGACTATGTTGTTTCATTTCACAGTTTATTGATAAATCAATTTGGAAAAACTATAAAGATCTTCAGAAGTGATAACGGCACTGAGTTTGTGAATCACAAACTGGGTGAGTTTTTTAGTTCAAAAGGAATTTTGCATCAAACAAGCTGTGTTTACACTCCTCAACAGAATGGAGTTGTTGAGCGTAAACACATGCATCTTTTAAATGTAGCTAGAGCTCTTATGTTTCAAGTGGGTCTTCCTTTAAACATGTGGAATGAGTGTATATTAACTGCCACCTATCTCATTAATAGAACACCTTCCTCTGTGTTGAAAGGAAAATCTCCTTATGAAGTTGTGTTTGGTTTTGCTCCTGTGTTGTCACATTTGCGAAACTTTAGGTGCTTGTGCTTTGCTATTAGGCCTAATGTTTCTGATAAGTTTTCTTCTCGAACTGAAAAATGTGTTCTTCTTGGTTATGCAAATTCTCAAAAGGGATATAGGCTGTTCAGTTTAGATACCAAACATATCATTGTTTCGCGTGACGTAAAATTCTACGAAACTGTTTTTCCTTTTAAAATGGGAGCAAATGATCAACATAATGATTCTAGTAGCATTAATTCCTTAAATTTTTTCGATGATATTGTGATTCCAACTACTGATGTTTTTCCTGAAAAACCCGATGATGATACTAGGGATAACTCGCAAAATGATAATTTAAATCGTAGTTCTGATCATAATAGCCACCCTGGTCAGTTTAGTGATCATCCTGGTGCTGCCACTTCTAATGAGTTTGGTGGCACCAACGGAATAAACTTCCAAGGAAGGAATGTCGGATCTGAGAGTCCTGGTGATCCTGTTATGACTGCTAATGACCAGAGTGCGGCTAAAGGAGATGATAGTGATGTTCATTTGAGTTTCCCTCCTGAGGGTGGTCTTGTTGAACCTTCTTCTAGAAAATCAGGTAGAATTTCAAATTTGCCCAGAAAATTTACTGACTATATTGTAGAGGGTAAAGTTAAATATGGGTTGGAAAAGGTAGTAAATTACTCTTTTTTGAGTAAAAATAATTTTTGTTTTGTAACCACTCTTAACAAATCTGTAGAACCCAATAATTTTTTTGAAGCTTGTAAGGATCAAAATTGGGTGTCTGCGATGAATGATGAAATGGAAGTGCTTTATAGGAATAACACTTGGACTTTAACTACTCTTCCAACTGGCCGAAAGCCAATTGGCTGTAGATGGATTTACAAAATAAAATATAAGTCTACCGGAGAAATAGAGCGATATAAGGCTAGACTAGTAGCAAAGGGATATTCCCAGCGTGAAGGGTTAGATTATGAGGAAACTTTTTCTCCAGTTGTAAAAATGGTTACGGTAAGATGTGTTATTTCATTAGCTGTTCAATATAACTGGCCTCTTTGTCAATTAGATGTTAATAACGCTTTTTTATATGGAGATTTAAATGAGGATGTTTACATGTCCTTACCTCCTGGCTATTTCTCTGCTAATGATAAAAGAGTGTGCAAGCTTGATAAATCGTTGTATGGTTTAAAACAAGCACCACGTCAGTGGTATGCAAAACTTTCTGCCTGTTTATATGATAATGGTTTTGTTCAAAGTACTTGTGATTATTCTATGTTTACAAAAATAAATGATTCTGTGTATTTAGTTTTGCTAGTTTATGTGGATGATATCATTCTAACAGGAAATTCTTTAACTGAAATAAATAAAGTTAAACATCATTTGCAATGTAGTTTCAAAATCAAAGATTTAGGTGAGTTGAAATTTTTCTTGGGAATAGAGATTTTAAGAACTGAGAAGGGTATTTGCATGTCACAACGCAAGTACTGTTTAGAGCTCCTTAGTGATTTTGGATATCTTGGTTGTAAACCTGTTAGCACTTATAGTCACAGATTCTGTTGGTCCTGAATTGAAAGATCCACCCTTGGCAGATTTTTCGGAATATCAAAAATTAATTGGAAGATTAATTTACTTATTGGCTACTCGGCCTGACATAGCTTTTGCTGTTCACTGTTTGAGTCAGTTCATGCATTCTCCTAGGCAGTCTCATCCTAAATTGGCTCTTCGGGTCTTGCGATATCTAAAATGTTCTCCAGGAAAGGGTGTGTGTTTTACTTCGTCTTCTGAGTTTAGTTTAAAAGCTTTTGTCGATGCTGATTGGGGTAAGTGTCTCTCTACTAGACGTTCCGTTACAGGTTATTGTTTGTATTTAGGTAAATGTATGATTTCATGGAAAAGTAAGAAACAATCGAATGTTTCTCGCTCTTCCGTTGAGTCTGAATATAGGGCAATGTCATCTGCTCTATGTGAGATTATTTGGGTACTAAATGTTTTGACAGATTTGAAAATAAAGAATCTTTTACCTATTGATTTAAATTGTGATAACAAGTCTGCAATACAAATTGCAAACAATCCTGTTTTCCATGAAAGAACTAAGCATATAGAAATAGATGTACATCAAGTGAGAAATAAAGTCTCTTCGGGAATGCTCAAGACTGTTAAAGTACCGTCTTCGGAAAACCCAGCGGATATCTTTACTAAATCACTTGGTGTAAATCAACACAATTATTTGTGTTCTAAATTAAATATGTTGGATCTTTTTCAGTGCCAAGATTGAGGGAGGGTGTTAAAATATGTTTAACATTTTTAGTCAATCTTGTCATTGTTTTTCTAACTTAACTTGTTTTTGTTGTTTTATATTGTGTAAGGGCCATATTTGTAGAAAAGAGAAAGTAGTGGATTGCGCTTCAATTAATAGTTGACAAAAAGGGTAGCGGAGCAAATTGGAAGGTTTGAGGGGCTGAAAAGTGAAAGGATCAAGTTGTAAATACTAAATAGTGGTTGAATATAAAAACGAGGTTTTAGGTCTTTAGAGATATTACATTTTAGTTCGTTCATTTTTTACTCTCTCAACATCACAGAGCTTTTCATATTAGGGTTTAGGTTTTGAGTTGATAACTTCAAATCTTTTGAAGTTCTTGTGTAATATTGAGTGAAATTGTAGTGAGGTTTCTTTGTAAAGTTGTTTGAGTTTAATAAAAGGTTAGTTTACATATTTCTACAGTGTGGTTGTGGTTATACATTCAAGTGGGAAAATTGAATGTATGAAACACACACAAAGAAAATTCTAAGGCTTTTCCTATTGGTTTTGATGTTTTCATCATTAAAGTTTCTAATTTTGGAAGTTTAGGGTTCTAACCCTAAATTTTGAAATTAGGGATTTTTGAAAACAATAGATTTCCAGGTTTTCAAATTTTAGATTTAAAAGTCTTAATTTGAAGTTTTCAAAACATAAAGTTTCCACTTTTGGAAGTTTAGGTTTTATAACTTCAAATTGGGTTTTATGAAAACATAAAGTTTCCAATTCTGGAAATTTAGGGTTTTAATACTCTAGGTTAGTTTTGGTAAAAACAAAAGTTTCTATTTTGGGCGTTTAGGGTTTTAAACCTTAAATTGGGTTTTACAAGATTTAAAAGTTTCTTACTTGGGAAGTTTAGGGTTTTAAACTATAAAAATTAAAGGTTTAGAAATTAAAGTTTCCCTTATGGGAAATGCTTTTCTTTTTGAAACGTAGAGTGTCTAAAACTAAAGTTTCGAATTCTAGGGTTTTGAGAAAACTAGGTTTTCGAAACCTTTCAAGAAAAGACCATGAAAAACGATTTCTTAATTCAATTGTTGATATTATTATATTTGTTTTTCCCGAACCTTTTGATTCACTTGTGTATTTCATGTTTGGATGGTTTTAGCATGAAACCATACTTGCATAAATATACAGTGCGCTTGTATGTTCAAGCAAAGATTGATTTGTTTTTAAGTGTCAAAGTGTATGTTGAAATCAATATTTATCAAATAGTTGTTTCGTGCATGAATTTGGCACTTCATTGCTTTTGTATGCAAAATTTGTGTGTGTATGGACCCGCTAATAGTTTGCCTCAGCTAGACCTATGCTTGGTTGTTGATTGTTTTTTTAATGGTTGTAATTTTTGCGCGGCCTGCGAATCGTTTCTTATTTTATTTTTTTGTATTTGTAAAATAGTATAGATAGAAGAGGAATTTTTATTACAAAATTGTAAAAGAAGACCGAAGACAACAAACAAGATTCATGAAGATTGAAGTCTTGGCGTGGACCCACTCGAGCATTGAAGAAATGGCGAGTTAGTGGGAGCCGGCACATCATCTTATGGTTATTAGTCCCTAGTTTGACCAAGTTTTTCTCGTGGTGGCTCGCGGGAAAAACATATAGGTTTGAGGAAAATATTACCGTTACTTGCACGTGGTTGTGTTTTGTTTATTTATTAATTATCTATGTCTTGAATGCTAGATAATCTAAAATAATTTTGAAACACAATAATTTTTATTAAAGAGTTAATAAAAACTTCCAAGTGCATTTTGGCAAATGGATAAAATTGGTTTTATAGTAAACTTTTAAAATGGTTAAAACGAAATTTGCTAAAATGAAGACAGTTAAAAATGTTTTAACCAAGAAAAACAAAAAACCCGTTTTTAATGTAAATCACACGCTACCCATTTAAGGCACACATTTGAACTAATAATCTATCGGCGTGGGGAAAGGGCTAAAGAAAACGCGTCGGTTAGATGTTAGGGATAATGTTTGTGACATTCGCGATATCCGAGAGTCTTGGGCCGGATCTCATGTGTCTTAGTATGGTTGATTTACATTCTAGACTCGTGATCCACGACAAACCTGTCACGAGAAAGGATTAGCATGAAAGGGATTAAACATGCCAAACGACATAATGGTTGTCGGTGAATCCCGCAAGGATCTAAGAATTTCATAGAGATGGAATTGGTAAAATGGTTACCTACCTAAATAGCTTCCAATTACAATCTGCGGCAAACCCGTCATAAGTGGAAGTGAAATATCGATCTTAGCTTTGTTGATTATAATTAAATTTGTTTTAAACAACTGAGTAATATATTTTAACAAGGAGCATTCAAATCACTAAAATAATGTTTTTCCTTTTGATAGATGTCAAACAACTCGAATTCTTCGATTTTAAACTTTTGTTTGAAAGGTCTCCTCGAAAAGGACAAGCTTACGGGCTTGAACTACATGGACTGGCTTCGAAACATGAGAATTGTTCTCAGGATGAAAAAGAAGCAAAGGGCTATTGAGGAACCACTCCTTGAGGCACCTGCCACCGGAACATCTCGAGCGATTTAGGACGAATATGAAAAACGTCTAGCCGAATCAAACGAGGTTGCTTGCCTAATGTTGGCGACCATGGTTCCAGAACTCCAAAAGGGTATGGAAAGCCTTGGGGCATACAACATGAACAACCAGCTGAGAAACATGTTCCAACAGCAGGCTTGGCAAGAACGACATGACAATGTCAAAGCTCTAGTAGAATGTAAACGGCCCCAGGTAGTAGCGTCAGTGTACATGTTCTGAAAATGAAATCGTACCTTGACCAGCTTGAGCGTCTAGGTTTTCCATTTGGTCAGGAGCTTGCGACAAATTTCATCTTAAGATCGCTGACTGGTTCAATGAACAGTTCATTATGAACTATAATATGAACAACTTAGAGAAAACCACAATGGAGCTCCATGGCATGCTTAAGACTGTTGAGTCTAACATTGTAACAACCCGAAAATCCATAACATACATTTTATTCAAAATATCCCAAAACAAGGGTCCCAATACATACATGACATTCCAAAACAGAGGTTACAACATTTGTAGCGGAAACAAACTTCCACAGCCGAGATCTAGCTATGCTAAAGCAATACTAAATTAAGAACTATAGTGCTCTACACAGATCGCCTCCAACTCTATGCTGCATGCCTTCTCTTTTCCTCTAGACAAAGCACCACTAATGCGCTTCCCTGAAAATGGTTTTAGTTTTGAAAAGTGAGGGTACACCATGAGGTCTAGTGAATTCCCTCTGAAACGCAGTTTATACGAAAACATGCATAAAATCATTTCTTTATCCGCCCTAAGGCCCACAAATAATTTCATAACAAACAGGGGTATTTGCACAGGGTTCATAGACTACATCCAAATCCGTCAACAACCACGATCGGGGCCCAAGCAGACTCTCCTCTCGCCTCATATCGGGGCCCAAGCAGACTCCCCATTACCCGAATAGGCAGGAAACAAATTCCATACCTACCGGTTCATAATAAACTCCCAAGGGATCATCGGATCCTAAGGTACACTAATCCCACTGTGCAACCCGACTCCACATAAGCATACAAAGCAGGGTTAAGAGAAAACATATAGCGATGCATGTATCTTTGTAAAAGCAGTTTATAGCATATGTGCATAACGTTCTCAAACATATAATTCATGCTCCGACTTTATAACAAGTTTATAAATAAGCATGTTTACATTCCATACCAGGATCAGTAATAATCAAAAGCGTCTAACATTTCTTTTCATCAAAAAGGAGTATAAGGGAACTCTCCCGAAATGCAGTAAGTTTGAGTAATGCCAACCCTCACTTCCAATCGACCCGACAACCTACAAGTACCCCAAATAGTACATGAGAAAAGCCAGACACAACACACCCGAAAGGTCCCCTCTAAACTAGGCCCTCCAAACTGAACTTTCTACCCGGACGCTAATGCTATCCGGAAACCAACACTTATCCGAACACTAAAGCTATCCGGAAACCTCCTTATCCGGAAACTTCAATCCGGAAACCAACGTACCCGGAAAACTCCATATACCGAACACCAGGCGCAGGACTCTCCGGATACTACACCATCCGGAAACCATCACTATCCGGATACTAATCTACCCGAAAACCAACACAATCCGGATAGGGCGACATCCGGATAGTCGGACTGTGAAAACCCAAAACTGCTTAAATCGATACAAGGATGCGATTTTTCCACATAAACTTTTAGGTAAACACTTGGGTTTACATTTTCAACTTTAAACACCCATTTAATCCCATATACATCCATTACGAAGCTTATATTTGAATCAAAACCCACTATTAACTAGAAAACCAAATACTGCGAGAAATTTGGGTTTTTCCTCACATCGTACATATCCAAGAGATATAGAGTGATTAAGCATGAATTACTAAAGAAGGATTCCAATTTGGGGTTTACCTTGATTGACGATTTCTCAGCACCTTCTTCAAATCTCTCTTCTCTCTCGATCTCGATCGCAGTCGCACAACCCAGTGAACAAAAAGAATTTCTAGGGATTCCTTTCCCTATATATACCTTCCAAGAAATTGCAACTTAATCCCGCAATTGTCGTTTCTTTTACTTTGGACACACTTTGCACACACCTTCATGATTAGAACACGGTTATTACAAACATGACCAAGTCCAAGCCTACTGCCCCGACACTAATGATCAGGGAAGGAGGTGTAAAGAAGAAAAAGGTTGCCCCTGCAAAAGGCAAAGGAAAAGGAAAGACTATTCAGCCCAACCTCAAACCCAAGGCGAAAAACAAAGGGAAAGCTCAATCTGATATACCTCAATCAAAGACTCCTGAGGATGTTGTATGCATTCACTGTAAGGAGGTAGGACATTGGAGGCGTAAATGTCCTAAATATCTGGAGGAGCTTAGGAAGCTCAAGGCTAATGGAGCAGGGACTTCAGGTATGTATATGATTGAACTAAATAGTACTTCTGCTTCTAATTTATGGGTATTGGACACAGTATGTGGTACTCACATTTGTACTGATGTGTAGGGACTAAAAAGAAGTAGGAAGCTGAGACGTGGGGAGCTGGACCTGATCATGGGAAACAAGAAGATTGTTGTCGTTGACACGATAAGGAATTATGAGCTTTCTTTTTCGTCTGGATTATCTATAGTTTTGTTTGATTGTTGCTACTCGGCTGATATGGCCAGAAACATCATTTTGTTTTATGCTTTATATAAAGATGGTTTTGATTTTGGGTTTGATAATGGATCTATCCTTGTTTATAAATATGATATGCTTTATTTTAAGACTAACCCATGTCATGGTATTTATGAAACCAGTATAAGTATAAGAGACAAAAGAAGTTCAATCTATAATGTTGAATCGACTTAATCCAAAGATGGTTTGGATAAGTCGTATCTATGGCACTGTCGTCTTGGTCACATTAGCAAGAAACGCAGCACCAAACTCCAAGTGGATGGGATTTTGGAATCGTTCGACCAAACATCGAATGATGAATGTGAATCTTGTCTTCTGGGAAAGATGACGAAGGCACCGTTTACAGGAACCTGTGAGTGGGACAATGATTTGTTGGATATAATACATACTGATGTATGCGGGCCATTTAGATCAGTCACAAGACACGACGAGAGATACTCGTTACCTTCACTGATGATTTCACTAGGTATGGATATGTTTATCTAAATAAACATAAATCTGAAACCCTCGTGGTGTTCAGGACATTCCAAAACGAGGTAGAGAATCAACTGAACAGAAAGATTAAGACTGTCAGATCCAATAGGGGTGGTGAGTATCTTAATCAAGAGTTTAAAAAATATCATCTAACGAGTTGTGGTATAATCGCACAATTTACTTCGCCTAGGACACCACAACATAATGGTGTAGCTGAAAGGAGAAACCGAACATTGCTTGATATGGTTCGGTCCATGATGAGTCGAACTGCGCTTCCAATCGATTTCTGGGGATATGCTTTAGAAACTGCTTCAAGGGTCCTGAATCTTGTACCAACGAAAAAGGTTTCCAAAACACCTTCTGAAATATGGATTGGAAAGGTTCCTTCACTTGCATATTTAAAAATTTGGGGTTGTGAAGCTTATGTATGTCTCGAAGCTAAAGACAAACTAGAACCCATATCAGAAAGGTGTTATTTGGTTGGACACCTAGCTGATTCTTTTGGATATTTATTTTATAAACCTTCAGAGAACAAAGTGTTTGTTGCTCAAAGGACAGTCTTCCTTGAAAGGGAACTGGTGTCCAAAGAAGCCAGTGGGAGTCGAATTGATCATGAAGAAATTCAAGAGTCAACCAACATGGAATATGACGTTGGCACTAGTTCTCAGCAACAGGTTATAGAACCTACAGTTGTTGAGCCTCAACAAAGAGTTACTGAGGAATCTGATATCTAGCCACAACCTATTCGCAGGTCTGATAAAGTGCGTCATGCACCAGAAAGATATAATTTACTCATATCTGATGGTGATAATACACATGTAGATCTTGATGAGCCTGCCAGTTATCAGGAAGCCATGGCGGTCCCTGAGGCCGCTAAATGGAAAGAGTCTATGGAGAGAGAGATGTAATCCATGTATGATAATCAAGTATGGGACTTGGTTGATCAGACACCCAATCAAAAGACAGTGGGGTGTAAATGGGTCTTCAAGAAGAAGACTGACATGGATGGCAAAGTACACACGTACAAAACTAGACCGGTGGCGAAGGGCTACACACAGACTCATGGTGTATACTTTGATGAAACCTTCTCACTGGTGGCTATGTTGAAATCCATCAGGATACTCATTGCCATAGCAGCATTTCATGACTATGAAATATGGCAGATGGATGTAAAAACCGCTTTCCTTAATGGTAAGCCGTCTGAGGATGTGTTTATGACACAACCTGAGGGTTTTGTACAGTCCGAGCATCCTGATAGAGTGTATAAGCTTCAGAAGTCTATTTATGGACTTAAGCATGCTTCTAGCAGCCGGAACATCTGCTTCGATCAGAAAATCAAATAGTTTGGTTTTATGAGGAGCGAAGATGAGCCATGTGTATATGTCAGAACTAGTGGGAGCATTGTAGTCTTCCTTGTATTGTATGTAGATGACATGCTCCTTATGGGAAACGATATCCCTACTTTACGAAGCGTGAAAGCTTGTCTAGGGAAATGTTTTTCTATAAAGGACATGGGAGATGCAGCATACATATTGGGCATCAAAATTTATAGAGATAGATCTAGGAATCTTATTGGTCTAAGCCAAAGTATCTACATAGACAAAGTGTTGAAGAAGTTAGACATGCAGGACTCCAAGAAGGGGTTCATTCCTATGCAGCATGGTTTATGTAACACCCGGAAAATCCCTGTGAGTAATAATAGTCCTAATATTTCTTTATATTTTGACTTCTTAGATTATAATTGATTTCCTAAGTAATTTCCGTGAGTGTTACTTGTTATTTGAGAACTTCCGATAGAAATTCGTAAGTTTATTCCTTAAGGAAATTAATGAAAAATAGATGATAAAGTTAAATATTAGATTTTATGGATTAGTTGGATGGGTAATTTGAATACGAGTCCAACGGTTCTTTCCGGAGCAAAAACGGAGTTCTAACGAAGAAGTTACGGCCAAATTAGTGGAAATTGAGAAATGACCAAACAGAGGTTGGCGCGGATGGTGGCGCCGATGCACTGGCGCGGATGGTGGCGCCGATGCACTGGCGCGGGCGCTGGCGCCGAGCACCTGACGTGTTGAAAGGGGGTTAAAACCCACCCCTTAGTCCTTAGTCATCTCATTTATCACTAAGAACTCTCAAAACTGAAAATTTGCTCTGCTCTTCACCTTGCAAGCGATTCCCCATCTAAACCTAAGGTAAACTCTTATTTCTTAATCCTAATTCAATTCAACCAACTATTAGATGAATCTTACCATTTAAACTCCATTTAGGGCTATATATCTTCATCCTTCTTATTGGAGTGTTTGAGTTCAAATCATCAAGATTAGGGTTATTGCAATTGAAGATTTAAAGGTGAGTAACATCTATCTAATTGATTGTATTATACTTATTTACCATTTTATCTTGATTTGGTATGATTAATGAGAAATCTTGATGAATAAGCTCTTAATGGTTGAGAGGGAAACAAGAAGATTTCAAGTAAGTCATGGTGGCTTAATTGTATTTATGGCTTAGTATGTCATGTTAAATGTTGATGCTAAGAGTTTAGCTTTGATTATACATCAATAGGATGTGATTTTGATGAGGGCTTAATAGATGTCTTAATGATGAATTGATGGCTTAATGGTCAAAATGGACTTATTACTGAGTTGTAAACATGGTGGTTTATTATTGAATTCATATAGAAAGTGATTTAATACATATGGATGTATATGAACTACATGGAAGTAGTATTGATTATGTTAAATGGTTAGACCATTGATATGTGTTAAATATGCTTGATATCTTATAGAATATGATTTATTACATATGGATGTATATGAACTACATGGAAGTAGAATTGTTATGTTAAATGGTTGGACCATTGTTATGTTAAAATGGTTGGACCATTGTTATATACTGAATATGCTTGAATATTATTAGGATTAACATATTTGGTATTCACATAATTGGAGGAGCACCTAGTATGCATTGGAGGATATATCCTTACATACCGTGGGGTAAATGTAATGGATTCATACCTTCGGATACCGTGGGGTTTTCCGTTGTGATATGTCTTGTGACTCTACCGTGGGGTACCGATCATTGGATATCTTCGATTATGATGTAACTGGTAGCAATATGGGCCTTCTCCATGGAATCCAATTTATGAATGTATCGAATTGTTATTCCTGCATGCTATCATTATGCTCTATGTGCTATGTGTAAATCTCACTTAGGCTTTAAAAGCCTAACACTTGCTATGTGTTTAATGTGTTACAGATTTTAGTGGCTCCGGACAAGAAGGTCTAGAACGGGGTTGTGAGCATGGGATCATTGTTAGAGAGATAAAGATTGGAAGATTGATGATAGAACTTTTCGGCACTCTTTTGATATTTGGCCGCTATAGTAGTGATCAAATAAGTTAGTGGCCTATTAGTAGTTATGATTAACTAAATCTTCGTATTATCGGTTATGTAATGATTTATGTAGACTTATACTCTAGTATTGAGTACCACTCTTCCGTTTTATGGAAGTTTTTGTTAACCCCTGTTTTGGGGTGTTACAAGTTGGTATCAGAGCTTTAGTTTAAGTGAACTAAGTATGATGAGGAAATACTTAGACTTAAGCTGAGATGAATTAAGTTATGAATTGTGAGAGTGGGTAGAGGTATTAAGACGGGATGGCCTTAGGGTCGACAGAAATACGTGAAATTAGTACGGTAACGACGGTAATGAGGATTCTCATGTATGATACATTCATAATCGCAATTAGCTACTGTTATTATGAATATATTATTACATAAGTATACTTGTTTCTAAATTGTTCCAGTGACTAATGATCATTGATCCTTGGAGTAGATGGCTAGGTTTTGAACTTAGTTGAGTTTTAAGACCATTGACCCGATTTAATAAGCTCGTTGTAGGCATGGGGGCTGGAATTACATGAATTGTATTATAATTAAAGTTTACATAATATGAATACATTAAGTTTTCTTTTGAGATCATGTATGAATGTTAAGTCAGAATCGGAAGACTAAAAGTTGAAGGATCACCTTGTGGGGGGGTGTTAGCAAAGTGAAAGACTATAGTAGTAGATGAACATTCTACTTATGGTGTAGATGGTTTATATAGAATGAAGAATTAGGCACGAACATGGTAAGGGTATGGACTATGTCGACTCGTGATGGAGTGTGCACAGTATATAAAATGGTTTGGAATCACAAAGAAGTAGTATGAAGCGGGTAAGTTTAAGTTGATTAGAAACTCGTGAGTTGTAGTCCAAACTAAAGTTGAGGAGGAATAAAGTAATGAAATAGATTCGGTTAATTGTGCGGGAGAGCATGAAGGTAAATTTGAATTGTGTACAAATGACCATGAGGGATCTGGTCTGCTGTGAGATGTTATGAGTGGAGAATGTACGAACGAGTAGTGGCATTAATTGTCAAGATAAGTGAGTCAACCAGTAATAAGAAGTTATAAAGAGGGAACATTAGATGAAAGTCTTTTCGGGGATTCCAGATGAACAGTACTAGTTGTCAATAAAGCTGTTGGAATATGTGGTTGTAAGATGGTGTAGTGATTTGGCTATAATTGGAATAGAATGTCGAGCGGTAGTGTGAGTTTATCCAAAGTGATTTTGGTTGTGTGAGTCGTTAAATAAGTTTATGATTTTGAATCATAGGAAGTTTAATAAAGATGAGAAAGTGTTATCGGTATGTGGAAAAGTTGGGAGAAAGAGACAAATAATGATTGGAGGGTAGTACTTCATGCTAACGTAGGAAGTAATGATAGAAAGGTCGGACCTAAGAATGTAGTTATACTACAGGTTCAATGGAATTATCACCTTTGATATATAATATTTTGGTGCTTGGTTGCAATGTGGTCGCGTAGTACGATATTGATGTGAGGAAGTGGTAGTACTTTATACTGAAGAAACGTGTGGGTCATAGATGTAGTGATGGGTGCCGTAGATATAGAAGTATTCAAAAGTGGTGAGTATGCTCAATTTAAAGTGATATTGGATTTTCAAGCAGTATACGTTAATGTTATTTTGAGACCTGGAGATTGAGATGTGGATGATGACAGTATTGAAGACCAAACAATAGTCGGATAAAGGTTTAATGGTAAACGGTTACTTTAAGGAGGCTTACGAGTGGATAATGAGGAAAGAAGTAAGGTTCAGGAAATATGAAAGATGAATCCTTGTTCCTTCTAGATTTTTTTATTTTGTGAATGGAACTCATGTGTGGGTTTGGTTAGAGTGCAAAGGTTGGTGATAATTAGGTGTCAACTTTTGGGGCTTAAGGCCAAACATCTTTAGTGTAATCGGGGAATTGTAGCCGATTTTAAAAAGAATGATGGTGATGGTAGTAGTAACCTTAAGATACTCATTTGTGATGAGTGGTTTTAGTGAACTAATCTTTGTGTATGGTTAATGAACCTGTCTGTTTGATGATTAATTATTGAGATGGATTCTGGAGTCTATTAGAGCTATTTGGATGTGAATGGCCGTTAACGATAGGGACAATTGAAATTAGAGATTTGGTTGGTCTCAGTATTAATTGAGCCTTAAATTGATTTAGAGTTTAAAACTGAAATCAAGAGGTATAGAACATTTTAAGGTTGGGAGACGACTGAAGTCGTATGGTTGGGAGTTTCTCTATGGTTGGAACGTTTATCCGTACATAAGTACAACGTATGTGTAGGGGTTTTGTTAATAAACAATTGTTCGAGGAATTATCTTTAAAGACCGTGTGGATGGAATTTAGATTCCCGTTAGGAATTGTTGAATTTTGGTCGACAGTGAGTCGGTTGACTTTGGGTTGTAAAGGATATAGATTTCGAGGACGAAATCGTTTTAAGGTTGGGAGAATTGTAACACCCGGAAAATCCTTGTGAATAATAATAGTCCTAATATTTCTTTATATTTTGACTTCTTAGATTATAATTGATTTCCTAAGTAATTTCCGTGAGTGTTACTTGTTATTTGAGAACTTCCGATAGAAATTCGTAAGTTTATTCCTTAAGGAAATTAATGAAAAATAGATGATAAAGTTAAATATTAGATTTTATGGATTAGTTGGATGGGTAATTTGAATACGAGTCCAACGGTTCTTTCCGGAGCAAAAACGGAGTTCTAACGAAGAAGTTACGGCCAAATTAGTGGAAATTGAGAAATGACCAAACAGAGGTTGGCGCGGATGGTGGCGCCGATGCACTAGCGCGGATGGTGGCGCCGATGCACCGGCGCGGGCGCTGGCGCCGAGCACCTGACGTGTTGAAAGGGGGTTAAAACCCACCCCTTAGTCCTTAGTCATCTCATTTATCACTAAGAACTCTCAAAACTGAAAATTTGCTCTGCTCTTCACCTTGCAAGCGATTCCCCATCTAAACCTAAGGTAAACTCTTATTTCTTAATCCTAATTCAATTCAACCAACTATTAGATGAATCTTACCATTTAAACTCCATTTAGGGCTATATATCTTCATCCTTCTTATTGGAGTGTTTGAGTTCAAATCATCAAGATTAGGGTTATTGCAATTGAAGATTTAAAGGTGAGTAACATCTATCTAATTGATTGTATTATACTTATTTACCATTTTATCTTGATTTGGTATGATTAATGAGAAATCTTGATGAATAAGCTCTTAATGGTTGAGAGGGAAACAAGAAGATTTCAAGTAAGTCATGGTGGCTTAATTGTATTTATGGCTTAGTATGTCATGTTAAATGTTGATGCTAAGAGTTTAGCTTTGATTATACATCAATAGGATGTGATTTTGATGAGGGCTTAATAGATGTCTTAATGATGAATTGATGATGGCTTAATGGTCAAAATGGACTTATTACTGAGTTGTAAACATGGTGGTTTATTATTGAATTCATATAGAAAGTGATTTAATACATATGGATGTATATGAACTACATGGAAGTAGTATTGATTATGTTAAATGGTTAGACCATTGATATGTGTTAAATATGCTTGATATCTTATAGAATATGATTTATTACATATGGATGTATATGAACTACATGGAAGTAGAATTGTTATGTTAAATGGTTGGACCATTGTTATGTTAAAATGGTTGGACCATTGTTATATACTGAATATGCTTGAATATTATTAGGATTAACATATTTGGTATTCACATAATTGGAGGAGCACCTAGTATGCATTGGAGGATATATCCTTACATACCGTGGGGTAAATGTAATGGATTCATACCTTCGGATACCGTGGGGTTTTTCGTTGTGATATGTCTTGTGACTCTACCGTGGGGTACCGATCATTGGATATCTTCGATTATGATGTAACTGGTAGCAATATGGGCCTTCTCCATGGAATCCAATTTGTGAATGTATCGAATTGTTATTCCTGCATGCTATCATTATGCTCTATGTGCTATGTGTAAATCTCACTTAGGCTTTAAAAGCCTAACACTTGCTATGTGTTTAATGTGTTACAGATTTTAGTGGCTCCGGACAAGAAGGTCTAGAACGGGGTTGTGAGCATGGGATCAGTGTTAGAGAGATAAAGATTGGAAGATTGATGATAGAACTTTCCGGCACTCTTTTGATATTTGGCCGCTATAGTAGTGATCAAATAAGTTAGTGGCCTATTAGTAGTTATGATTAACTAAATCTTCGTATTATCGGTTATGTAATGATTTATGTAGACTTATACTCTAGTATTGAGTACCACTCTTCCGTTTTATGGAAGTTTTTGTTAACCCCTGTTTTGGGGTGTTACAGTTTAGCACTGAGCAAGTCTCAGTATCCTAGTTCTAGTTTAGAGCTAGAAAGGATGAGTCGGATCCCTTATGCCTCGGCTATAGAATCGATCATGTATGCCATGATATCTACTAGGCCTGATGTGTCGTGTGCTTTGAGCATGACGATTGGACAGCAGTAAAGAACATCCTCAAGTATTTGAGAT